>OU342579.1:7502500-8752500 GCA_910589295.1 Noctua janthe | reverse complement strand
GGATTTATGCCCGGTTGATGGCAATAGGTTCGCCCCCTATCACATGGAACTTAAAAAACATAACTGGCGAAATATGTGAGTGTACTATTAGGTACACCTCTGCCTAACCCTTCGGTGATTACAGGCGTGATGTTATGTTATAATTAACAAGAATTTGTGTGGTATACTACCACTAAAAACCCGACTACTGAAAAATTATACTCTCATTAAATTCGAGGTTTACAATGTAAATTCGACTCCTCCTATTGTTGAAGTCGGTTAAAACGTAGCCTATGTTACCCGGGCCATAATAACGAATCGATTGACACCTTATTCATCAAAATCGGATGAATAGTTTAGGCGCTACGGAGGAACATACGTAAATACAAACATACATAGACTGCTAAAATCATAACCTTTCTCCTTTTGGCTCCGCCGTAAACGGGTAAAAAAAAAAGTTCAAAAATTTTAAATATTTTTTATACGCAAACCCTGCGTAGGGAACTACAGCTGTTTTGATATGGAAAGAAAAATTCGAGAGCGAGCAAGGTTTGAACCTGCGACCTTCCGATTCTGTACACCGGACGTCTTAACCAATTAGACCATCGCACCCTGCTCACAGCTTTCGAAAATTTTCCTTCCATTAATAACGTCTTACGGTAACGTTGGCGCCATCTATTTAAGAAAGTATCGAACAAGTAAGTTCAAAAATATTTAAATGCCTATCATCATCATCATCATAAATTCAGCCGAAAGACTTCCACTGCTGGACCTACCCCTTCCCCAAGTGTCGCCACATTGACTGGTCATAAATAAATGACCAATCCATGTTTAAAACGCACGTCAACTTTTACTCGTCACTTATGCAAATGGAAACAGTACCTCAGTCGCCGTTAAGCCGTGACCTAATGCCATGGTTTTAGCAAGTTCAGATGCTACGGGCTATGACACTGAGTCAACGTCTACGAGAATTTATTGTATAGCGCCATCAGATGGTACGGCTGAGCTACGAAAATGACACATAAGCTGCCAGAATTGTGGTACATAATGGGTGTAACAATAAAACTTGTACTGTAACTTACGGAATATCTTCCGTGATTGTTCATTATTTTGAGCTCCCGATGTCAACCCGCGATCAAGGCGCCTGCAACAGCGCCGAAATATCGGGAGCTCAAAATAATGAACAATCACGGAAGATATACCATTAGTGACAGTACAAGTTTAGTTGTAGAAAGCTTAAAACAGTGTTTGTGTGTAACAATACCCTTAACGAAGCCGAAAGGCATTTGTTCCCCCGTCATTGCGACCATTTTTTTGTTCTCGACCATACCTGGGGAAGTGGGGACCTTCTAGTTACGGAGATATTGGGGGTCAAAGTTTCAACTTTTTCACAAGTTCTTTTGTTAAACTCAAGTTTTTAATGTTACAACACCTCCACGAACCCCGTACTATTCAATGCATCAATCGGTACAATATTTTGGCTGCATTACATTGAGTCTTACCGCAACGTTTAACGGTAGGACTCAATGTTACGCACTCAATATATTAACAAAGTTATAACTAAAAAAAACTTTTATTTCAAAAAAATATTATGAAAAAGTTGGAAATTTGACCCCCAATATCTCCTGAACTAGAAGGTTTCGGATTAGGGGTACTTTTACACCCATTACATGGTATAAGCTCCAAATGAAGTCGGTTAAAAATTCACACAGGTACTTAAAATTTTACGTTTCATTTTATTGCTAGCCCGGTTCTCTCGCATTCTATCTTGACACACATAAATAATAATAATTACTCAACTAGCAAAATGCTCTATTAACCCTGATACCCGTTTTCTCTGACTTAATTAATGCCTTAAATAAACGCGCAATGTCCGAATATTAATGCTCGATTTAAGCACCGAGAGTTGAAATTTCAACAATTCGCTTTTATTTAGGCATTCGTTTGGGTGTCGCTTAGTGTTCGTGAAAAGGCGCATGAAACTGTACCGCTACGTAACTAAGCAATGAGTCAATAAGACTGCTACGAGCTACGGGCTACGCGCATGAACTTGCTACGATTAGATCATGGCTCTAAGGCGTAGCAATAATTATGTCATGTCTTTTTTCATGGAAATATGTTTAAAAATAAATTGAAAAAAATGTTAATTGCTAATGTATTTTATAATCTGCATGAGTTCTTTGAGAAAAAATAATATTTGTATGCACGTAAATCCTTAAAATACCATTGCATATCCGACTTGGGTAAACTGTTGAAACTAAAAATGTAATGTTTACTAATAAGAACTAGATGTACACAGTTATGCAATAAATATATCTTTATCTTTTATCTTTATCTTTGTTTTAACAGTTACTATAAAAGAGTTTTTAACCGACTTCAAAAAAGGAGTAGAGGTTCTTAATTTGTCGGAATCTTTTTTTTATGTCATGTTCACCGATTACTCGAAGACGCCTGAACCGATTAGGAAAATTCTTTTTTTGCTTGAAAGAGTATACTCCCAAGTTGGTCCCATCGAAATATTGTCATGACGTGATCTAACAGTACAGTTTGATGTACAGAATTCTTGGTTGACGGTTTCGTGACGGTCCGTTTACACCCTATTTAACTCGAGAGGTACGAAAAATTGCGATCTCTGAAACGCCTACTATTATGCAAGCTAGTTTGGAGAAGTTTGAGGAACAGGGTGGTAACCCATCCTCCGTAAAACGGCATCAGGTGAACTACTGCCCGAGGGTTGTTATCGGATTTCTGTAAACTAAAGGCTGTATAAAGGCCCTTAACGAAGCCGAAAGGCACTTGTTGTCCCCGTCATTGCGATCATTTTTTTGTTCTAGACGGACTTAGGACTTACTGACGCTTTGTGTACACTCGGAGGCACGTGAAGCTATACATTTCCGCTGGCCTGTGGACGGTGAGTTATGGGCTAGCTCGCCGTCCGGCCGTCTTATGACGACAGGCCGTGTCGACGGCGCGTTCGTGTTCCACGCGCGCCTCAGAGAGATGTCAGCAATCAAGTAGGGGTCCGCATGGGCCGATGCCTGCCAGGGCTGCGGGACTGTTCGAAAGAGATATCGTGGCCCTGGAACACAAAGGGCAAAGAAGGAACATGGATGGGTTTTAGTCAGTACAACTCTGACACTCCCCTCCGCTCCGCTCAGAGTGGGGGGGTCATTTGATGATTTCCCAACCGGAAAAAAAAAAAACAGCTATACATTTCCAGTATAACTTGGCCTCGCTTTGTATAGATTTCCTATACAATGAGAGATCCGCATAAACTGGTTTTGAATAGCTTGTTTAGCCGTCGTGAGTACAATGGAACAACCCCACTATAACATACAACGGTGACCCAGTGCCCTTGAAGTAATTGCCGTGACTCATCAGAACCTTTAATTTATGAGTTTTATAGGGAATCTAGCCGAGGCCCGCGACCTTCGTTCGCTTCAAATTATTATAAAACACTATATGAATCGGATTTTGTTGACAATTTCATGGGTTTTATTTTATTTGCACGGAACACTAATCCTTTTTTAAAATAAAAGTGTAAGTTACTCCTTATAACATCAGCTATCTGCCAGTAAAAGTCCCCTCAAAATCGGTCCAGCCGTTTAGGAGATTCGCCGGAACAAACGGACAGACAGATTTTTTTTTTTATACAACATGTAACATAATTAACACACACCCTCAGACACCCTAATTAGTATATTATGTAATAATCATAATACATACACTGAATTTTTAGTTAAACATATATCAGCATTGATTATTGATTGATTTAGTTATACTAATTCCGGAAGAATGTTGTGGTCACAGTACAAATCGACGAACGCAGACAGTCGCACACGTAGGTATGAGGGTCTTGTTAGCTTAGTAGGTATTCGCTCGCGTTCGAAACGAGTTAACGAGTTTTTACTGTAATTTACGTAGTTTTAATTATTTTTGGGGAAAAAAAAAACTATAATAAAAATTATAGAAATCGATTCAGTAAACGATTCTGAACAAACTAATTTCAGGATGTGCGTTAATTATGTTACATGTTGTATATTCACCATTGGCGTATATACGAGCTAGATAAATTAGCTTTAAGTTTTACATAGATATTAATGGGAAATAATGATTAAAAATATATTTTCTTGATGCTCCCAATTGATGTAAAACATAAACTCGCGTTACATACAGGGTGGATTGTTTAAACGCTACATCGAGAGAAAGTACTCTAAATACTGGAGACAGAAAATTTTACTTAAAGGAAACATACCTTTATTTAAAAAAATAAATAAGTCTGCATTCAAAGATTTTCTAAAATTCGCCTGCCACACTCGGCTAATGTGGACCGGTCAATGTGGCGACACTTGAGGGAGGCCTATGTTGAAATAATGATGACACTCGGCTAAATTCCAAAAAATAAGAGCCTGTACTTTTATGGCATCAATCGATAGGGTCAATCATATGGATCAAATCTCTCTAACAAACATGATACATTTAATAAAAGGAAAGCTATTAAATATTAACTTATAAATTTAATGGGATAAGATAAAGCACTTTTACTCAAAGGTCCATCCCATTACTTATGTTAGTATCTAATTAACAATTATCTTTGATATCATTTATTTATTAAAATGACGAATGGTGCTCCGGCCCTTAGCAGCAGCATCCCACTGCCTATGTTAATAAGCACTTCAATACCTGGATTGGTACAAACGGCACAATCAGATGGCCTGCGAGGTCACCAGACCTCACCCCTTTATATTTTTTTTTATGGGGATATGATAAAAATCAAATTTACCAAAAATCCTGTATGATCCCTTGCTAGACCATACATTACTTTTAGATGAAATCCGGCTCGAAGGGCCAAAAAGGATGTATGATCCCTTGCTAGGCCATACATTACTTTTAGATGGAATCCGGCTCGAAGGGCCAAAAAGGATGTATGATCCCTTGCTAGACCATACATTATTTTTAGATGATGGTTGATTGGAATGAAAGAAGGTAAAGTACTTTACTATTCTTTCTATATCTACTGTATTGTCCGAAAGTGAAATGAGCTTAATCGACTGATGGTGTGGAAATTAAGTGAAAACGCGGCCCTTGTTGGCTATAACGCGTATCTCATGATCCGTAACAGGTAGACAGGTTGAAATTTTCACAGAATGTGTATTTCAGTTGCCGCTATAACAACAAATAATAAAAATAAATATAAAATTATTGGCCCTACGATGGTACGGAACCCTTCATTAATGTATTTAATTATAACGGCTGTGTATGCAACCAATTACAGTAACTGAAATTATAAAAATAAAAGAACACAAATTCATCGTTTCAGCCGAAAGACGTCCACTCCTGGACATAGAGGCCTCCCCCAAGTATCGCCACATTGAACGGTCCCGTGCGACTCGCATCCAGCGGATCCCAAATTAAAATATACAAAATAAAAAGTAGAGCAAAATTTGAAGTCAAAATAAAAGAAGGTTAACAACACTTTCATAAATTCCTCTCACAGTACTTCTGACATATTAATAAAATCTTCGTCCATCGATCCGCAAACAGATCGTCTGTCGGATTAGACTCCAAGAGATCATTAAGCGCGGCCAGAGTGCGAGGAATTGGCGACTTAGCACGTGCAACAGTACGACATGGAGGCACGGCAAACAGCCTGAGCGTTCTGCCCCGGCAGTAATTGTCTGGAACAAAGAAGCGCGCCAGCACATCAATCCTGTCAAGTATTTTCATGCGCGAGGTCGACTCGCACTTGGCCGGTTTTTATATTTTTAACCGACTTCCAAAAGGAGGAGTTTAACAATTCGTCTGAATGTTTATTTTTTTTTGTGTGCATTTTCAGCGATATTTTCGCCAATTGAGAACCGATTTCAATGATTCTTTTTTATTTGGAGGAATATTATTCGGCCGTGGTCCCGTTTAAATTTGGTGAAGATCTGATGCTGATCTTCAGAGATATACAATGGAACTCTTCAATAACAGACAGCAAATCTGCCGTGATTGCTGCAATCGCTTAGATGTTTATTGTTTACACAATATCATAACATAACATAACGCCTGTATGCTCTGAGGGTGTACGCAGATGTGTACAGTACAACCAGATTTGTATGTTTTTGTTGACAACGTAAAATAAATGCATTGCAAATATTAATTATATAGGATATTACAACTAAAAATGGAAAAATAAAACCGACTTCAAAAACACAAAAAAGTGAAAAATAACTTTACCTTCAGAAGTCGGTGACAAAAAAAACTGAATCAAACAAACAAAAGTCACCGACTTCTGAAGCTAAAGTTATTTTTAACTTTTTTGTCTTTTTATCTGGTTTATTTGTACGCGTTTCATCCTAGGCGCAAATAAACGTATTTTCTATCCATTTCGAAAATTTTCTTTTTAATTCTTCACTTCACAACACGAATCGATAATGAACTGACTCAATACAGCCGATCTGCATCCTTGGCTAACTACAGGCCGGTCCTTCGAGCTAGGTCAGCAGCTACATTGCACCGGGGCGAGAGGCGGGGTGCGGGGTGCACAGTAACCTATTTGTGGGGGTCGCCGACTCTCCCGGGATGGCCTAGTAAACGGGATATGTGGGGTAATAATGTTGGTTATTGTGATAATGTGGAATGGATGCTTAAACCTTTTCATGATTAAGGAAACAGCTCTTGGGTGATCTTGAATTTGCGTTTTCATTGATTTTTCAGCGCAGTGAAAGACTGCTTCGTTGATCTAGTGGTCGTAAGTAAAACTGCTGAGCACGAGGTCTTGGGATTCCCAGGTCAGGCAAAGTGGGTTTTCCCCTTATTTATTTTATTTGGCTCTTCAACAATAAGTACACTATTACATATAATAAAGTAAAACATTGCAAACTTAAGTTTAAGTGCCCCATTACTTAGGAAGGAAGGAAGGAAGTTCTCAATAGCAACCACGAATTGTGGCTAGTTTCTGGCAATAAGCTAGCCCCCTATTATGTGGGACTTGAACATAACAGACGAAATGTATGTGTGTGTCAGTAGCGAAGGGTCAATTTTGTAAGAGGTAAGCTGGAGTACATATCTATAATGTGATTATATTATTTGTCTATAGAATACAGACTGTGCCATTTTTCAAAGGGAAGCCGGTAGGAATCGAGTTGTATGGAACCTTCGCCACTGGTGTGTGTACCTACTATTAGATACACCTCTGCCTGACCCATCGCAGATTACGATTAAATTGCACTATAACAGCGCACATCTGTATTATTGGGTGTTCGTCATAGTCGATGCGAGAGGGGTCCGGGGGCGGGGCTGGGAGGTACAGGTGACCTAGATCCTGGATTCAGCCCATCTAGGCTATGTAGGTGAACGATCTATTATACATACAGGATGTTTGTGACGTCATTCGAAGTCTTTGAACTGATTTATTTTGAGGAGGACTTTAAACCGTCGACTGCTTCGTTGATCTTTTATTAAGACGCAAGCTCTATTGCTGAAAGTGAAGACCAGGGTTCGATTCCTAGCACACCTCTGCTTAACCTATGGGAGATTGCAGGCATGTTTTTGTTATGTGAAATACAGAGTGTAAATGGACCCTTCACGAAGTCGTCAACCAAGCATTGATGTACAGCATCAAACTAAATAACTTTACGCAAAAATTATTGCTGGGAAACGACTTTTTTTTTGGGTGAAAAATCACGTTTTACGGTAGGACTCGATGGAACGCACTCACAGTATTGTGCTGATGGATGGATTGAATAGTGGAGGTCGTGGAGGTGTTTAAAGTAAAAATCTTACATTAAAAACATGTATTTAAAAAAAAAAATGTGAAAAAGTTGGAACTTTGCCCCCTGTATCTCCGTAACTAGAAGGTTCCCAGGTAAGGTCTAGCACCGAATTACATATGTGTACCAAATTTCAACTCAATCGGTCCAGTAGTTTCAGAATAAATTGGCTGTGACAGACGGACAGACAGACGCGCGAATGATCCTATAAGGGAACCCTAAAAAACAAATATGTTTTATTAAATTCCACGCGGACCAAGTCTCAGGTAACAGATAGTTGTTTATAAAAAAAATGACAAATAAATACCTACCTACCTACTTGCTAATGCTCGCACAGAAAGTCAGAATAGCGTTCATCCACCACACCCGCTCAGCCACTTCAATAGCACTAGTCACATAAAATAACCGTGTCAGGACTTTAGTCACTACATCCATCCCAGTCAGTTACTTCGAAACCTAAAACCTTACCTCGTAAAGCCTACACCTCACGGTACCAAAGCACGCAATACACCCATCCAAGCTAACTTAGATTCCAAGAAAAATCTTGAAGTTCAAACCTAGACATATGGTGGGCCCATTTCACCTTGATAGAGCTGACTCATGCGGCTTTGACCTTGGCTTATGCCAATGGAGCTATAGTCACGGGCGTTTCAGGGGTGTTACACATAAATTGGATTCAGCAGTATATATTTGACAAGTTCTTCTATCTTTTAAGTTTTCACTGTTTAAAACTAAACTTATAGTGTGACTTACGGGATGTCTTTCAAGAAAGATAAAGAAAAAAGAGAGACTTTTTCTAAGAAAGAGATAGACAGATTTGTCTGCACCCAACAATTTGTTTAGCATCCACCCGCATTCTCCAGTCATCCCGCGATCATGGCGCTTGCAACAGTGTCGAAATATCGGGAGCTATCAATGAATAATCATGGAAGATGTCCCGTAAGTGACAGTATAAGTTTAAGTTCTTTTATCTTAACAGAGACAGACAGATGCCTTGCTGAGGGAGTTTGATTCGCCAATTCTGCTCTCCAGCCAAAACAGGAGGAAGGAAGTGTTGAAGAAGGATTGGCGTTTGAAGGACCATTTCATGTAATTTTTGACGGCTCAGCTTAGTTTGAGCCTAGTGAATCTTTCGATTTTGTTTAAGCATTTGATACTTCTATTCGGTTTTCATTCAGCCGTGCCGATGGCATACTTCTTCCGGCATATTTCATCGCTGAATTAAGTTTGGAAAAAGCCGCTCTGCTGTGCCCGGGTCCGGCACGTTTATCATATTTTGCTCCATATAAAACAATGCCATGGTATTGGGAACCTAAGCAGCAGACAGCGCAGCAGCGGTCTCCTCGTCTTGGATGCGGACTTTTTTGCCACAGAAGGTGGTGTTCTGTCGCTTCCACGGGCAAGTGCCACATGAACGCGCAGTGACATAGTGCACAAGTGAAGTGTAACATAGTTTTAAGGGTCTATTTACTAACACAAATTGTATTTTATTAGTCTGTAAGGTATACATATATCTATGGGCCATAGTTGCCTGACAATAAATGAATGTTGTTCACGTCGTGAACAGGCTACACGGTTGATGATTCAATTTGGCCGCCCGGATCATGAGGACCCGAGCTGTGTAGCACCCCTTAATGCCAAATAACAGATTTGAGCTAGAAAATTAGTCATGGATTTCCAAGGTAAACTACGGAGGTTCGGAGAATAAGGTTTTCGGGTAGAAATGAGGTCGTAACCGGTGATGTAATAAATCGTTTTTTTTTTTCTATTTCATAATGGCCTGTTAGATTCGTAGATTATGGTTCAATGTGTAGGCTAGGAAGGTAAATTACCATGTGACTCAGAGCTGAGGATCGATGTAAACGTGTAATTGATGGGGTCGATAAAGTGACAGTAAGGTTAAGGTTACTAAGTTTTTAATTGGTAGCGTGGGCTAACGACAGGGATTGTACGGTGCGTTCGTGTTCCACGCGCGCCTCAAAGAGATGTCAGCAACGATGACCCAGGGGTCCGCAAGGGCCGATGCCTGCCAGGGCTGCGGGACTGTTCGAAAGAGATACCGCGGCCCTGGAACACAAAGGGCAATGAAGGAACATGGATGGGCTTTCAAAATCAAAATCAAAATATTTTATTTCACATAGGCCTAGATGGGCACTTAAAAACTTTAAAACATCGACAAAAAGGTGCACGGTTCGGGTTGGTCGTTTCCTATGGAGAAGAACCGGCAGGAAAATCTTTAGTCAGTAGAAGTCTGACACTCCCTTCCGGTCCGCCCAAAGCGGGTCATTTGATGATTTAAGTCGTCCAGCACATTTGCTACAAAATTTTTTTTTTTTTAAGGAAAGCTACTTTAGTTTGACAGACTCAGAAAAAGTAAAGCTCTTGGTGATTTACCCTTCTTTCCTCTTATTAATAATCGCAGATTTAAGTTGCAAATTATGGGTGTAAAAGTACTTACCTGTAACGAAGCCGAAAGGCATTTGTTTTCCTCGTCATTGCGATATTTTTTTGTTCTAGACCAAAGAGATTTAAAATACTTATAGAGTGGACATTAGGAATATTTTCACACAAAATTTTTGATCCCGAACATTTTCGATTTTGACACACGAATGCTACCTGACAAGCGGGCGTATGACACTAGACAGAACGATTTATTACTAAGTAGTAATAAGTTTTGGATTACAATTTTGTTCGTCTTGTCCCGTCTATCGCTCATAAATAATTGAATGTCTTTGTTCTAGACCATACCTGGGAAGCCAACTTTGTCTTTTTTATAAAAACAAGTTTTTACTGTTATAACTTTACTTTAAATATCTCCACGACCCTCGTACTATTCAATGCATCCATCAGCACTCTGTTTTGAGTGCGTTACATTGAGACCTACCGTAAAACGTGATTTATCACCCGAAAAAAGTCGCTTCCCAGCAATAATTTTTGTGTAGAGTTACTTAGTTTGATATACAGAATGCTTGGTTGACGGCTTCGTGAAGGGTCTGTTTACATCCGTATACACGTGTTAGATTATATTGTAGGAAGATATAGTCCTACCTCTGCCTCGATTCAACTCGACTGCCTGTCCTGGGTTCGATTCCCAACTCGCGCAAAATGTTATTGGGTTTTTCCATCAGGAATTTCTCAGTAGCAGCCACGGAGTATGGATTTGTGCTCGTTTGATACAATAGGGTCGCCCCCTATTACATGGGACTTAAACATATCTGGCGAAATGTGGGTGTACTATTAGGTGTACCTCTGCCTAACCTTTCGGAGATTACATACGTGATGTTATGTAGATATAATTCATATTATAAGCAGATATAGACAAATGAAATATCAGAATATTCCTAGATATTGCACAGCAACTGCATCCACAGGACAAAGGGCTGGAAGTAAGTAACGCGCGTGTGCGTTGCCCCAATAACCTGGTAACCGGTTTGAACCGGATCGTTCGGCTCTCCCGAGCGTCCCCGAAGTTTGCCGAACGCTGAGAGAGTAGTTTATTGGCGATAAATTAGCGGATTTTTAGTGTCGCTTTGTTTTAATGTTTGGAAACTGGTGATAAAGAGGGTTTAATCAAAATGGCCTATGCCAACCCATCACCCCGATGGTTTAGATAATACTTAGGTGAAGCTGTGAGTATGACTTTTAAGTAAAATAGTATTGTCAAAGTCTTTGTTGGTTTCAGTTGCATAATTCTCTCTCGCGGCAGGCCTAGATGAAGATGGCGGGATGCGTGGGACTTCTTTAATCATTATTAAGTCTTTGTCAAGCCTGGACAAAGAGTAAAGGATACCGTGACGGCTGACAACGAGAATTGAAGAAAACGTGTTGCGCTGACCCCAAGTAATATAGGGTGTAAAGAGAACCTTAGCGAAGCCGAAGGGTACTTGTTCTGCCCGTCATCGCGATCCTTTTTTGTTCTAGCTAGACCATACCATTCTAGTTACGTTTCAGTGCGTTACCTGCCGAGGAAAAGATGGCGGAACCTCTTGATGGCTTCCCCGCGAATTGGCGAGAAGTAGCAGACCATCGTGAGAAGTGGAACGAATGGGGGAGGTCTTTGCTCAGGAGTGGGACAAAAATACAGTACATCGGTATTCAGAAGTTTAGTATAACAGTCTTATATTTCATCCCATTGTAGCTCCGTAACCTCATAAGAGGGGTCTTTCGCACATGAGTATTATGATTGAATCCCTAATAAAAGCAAGAGCCTGCATAGAAATTTACATCTTTAGACACACTCTTTTCATCATAATAATCATCATTTCAGCCCAAAGACGTCCACTGTTGGACATAGGCCTCCCCCAAGTGTCGCCACATTGACCGGTCCCGTGCGACTCGCATCCAGCGGATCCCCGCAACCTTCACCAGATTATCGGTTCACCTAGTGGGAGGCCTTCCAATGCAACGTCTTCCGGTTCGCGGTCGCCACTCCAGAACTTTTCTGCGGCATCGGCAATCCATTCAGAGAGATGACACTCTTTGCTCTTCATTAAAAATTGCACGTCAAACATTTTGTTAATTTTAAAACCCTCGTTTCAGAGCACATCAGAAACGCGGGGCCGAAAGGGGTTGTAAAGGGCATAAGGGTATGATTAAACAGAGTCGTCGGTCGCGAGCTCACCGTTAACTTTTATTTTTGTCCCAAGGGCAGAGGGTGTTATGGGGTGATGTGGTATCGATAGGGGGACACATTTACTGAAAGAAAGGTAGATTTATGTTTAGGTTGTGTCTGGGTAAGTGTAAAATTAGCAACGGCAGAGGTGACTTTGGTGTTAAGGATGATTTCCACCAAACGGCTCGCATCGCAATGGATCGGAAAGGATACGAACGGATGCGGCGACAGGATGTCGACGCATACGATTTACCGTCCGGTCGCTTGCGTTCTATCCGTTTCTGCGCCTAGTCAAATAGTTTCATTCCTACCGTGTTGACAGCCGAAAGGATCCGATCGGATACGACGACAAGTGAACGAAGCCGGTGGCGAGTCGCAACATACTTTCGGATACGATCTCGTGTCGCAGAAGACGCCCGCGGTCAAGCTGCTGTACGCGGCTTGGTAATATAGACTTTAATTGCTGTGTACACGATTTATTTATTTAACACTTCAAGCACAAAAGTACAGAGGCGGACTTAATGCCACAGGCATTTCCTACCAGTCAACCTTTGGGTAATGCAGAGACAATCAGTGGTAGGTGTATATCTGAAAATAATTTTAAATAATACTAAGATTAACAGATTTGATTGATTCTTTTTGATTTAATATCGTTTAAAGATTGTAAAATCCGTTCTAATCCGATGCGATGCGAGCCGGTTGGTGGAAATCATCTTTTAGCCCTTGAGAGTCTAGGCGTTAACTAGTTACTAGGGATTAGTATTCTTCTTCTTTATCGTGAGGTTAGTGCCCTACCTAGCGTCAGAGTTTTATGCCGCCCATGGGCCTCTGACTTGGCTTTACATGCCGTCGAGAAATATCTCGTAGGCATGCTAGTTTCCTCACGATGTTTTCCTTCACCGAAGCAAGTTATAATTATACAACACACAACTCGCATCCGAAAATTCCTAAAAATCATAGTGTCTTGGGTTCGAACTCGAGACCTATGACTTGGCAGTCCGACCGTCATACCACTAGGCTATCACTGCTCATGTAAGTATTCAAAAGATTATTAAATTTGTATCCAGATACATATAATATACTTTATTCATCATCTGCGTAGCCTTTTCCCAACTGTTGGGGTCGACTTGCAGTCTAACCGGATGCAGCTGAATATCAGCAGTTAACATGGAGCGACTGCCTATTTGACCACAACAACACGATTATAATAAGGTAAGTTAATACGATACTCCTTGGTAAGACTGGCTGTTAGACTTGAAAGACACAACATGGCAAGAATCTTAACCCACCAATTAATTTCCGAACTACAAACCACAGTTATTTAAAACATTCGCCGAAAGGAAATGCCAGCAATGTATTACGTGCTAACACCCACACACACAAGGTCAGAATATATACAGTGTTACACACGTCAACCGCAACACACGTCACTAAACGTACACATAGACAAAGCATGGATACAAACTGCCAATTTTTGATGACACGCGGCGAAATTTGGAACTAAGGTAATTCGTATGAGTTGGCGTAGTAAGTGGCGCCACCCAGAAATGTCAACAGTCATTGGCGATGACGTTTAAACGTCATGATTGTATTTAGTATTTATATAAGTATGTAAAGATGCTAATACATACGTGTATACGTCATTTTCTTGAATGAAGTCATCTCTACAGTCATACTAATTCGCATTTTGATATATTAGTACCGACATCTGTTTTTGATTTTATTTTCATTATGTCTGTAAACATAGATGGAATTTTTTGATGTTTTTTTTTTCTTGTTTATGTAATTCAGTTCTTGTTTCATGTTTGAAAGATTATTTAGAAAATTGTTTTGTCTATGTTTCGTTTTATGAATGTTATGAAGAAGCTGTCTTCAGATTTAGACCAGTTAGATACCAGTACGTTACATGGAGCGACTGCCTATATCTGACCTCCACAACCCAGTGATTGGGTAGAACGATACGCTTTGGTAAGACTTGAGGTGTGTAGTAAACTATACCACGCAAAAACACCACTTACTTACTTTTAAAGCAACCAATATCGTTTACTATTAACCTTTATTCTTTTAGAGCTAAAAATCCATACCACGCTAAAATTAAATTACATTCTGTTTTTGCATCGCCCGAGACCTAGTCAACTGAAAATCAATACACGTGCCGATTATAGATTACACAAAGCAGCATACGAGATGAGCCAGTGAAATAAAAATAGTGTGAGGAACTGAAGAATTATATAGGGTGTAAACGGACCCTCACGAAGCCGTCAACCAAGCATTCTGTACTTCAAATTTAGTAACTACGCAAAAATTATTGCTGGGAAACTATTTGTTACAGTAGGACTCAATGTAACGCACTCAGAACATTGTGCTGATGGATGCATTGAATAGTACGGGGGTAGTGGAGGTGTTTAACGTAAAGTTATAACATTAAAAACTTGTATTAAAAAAAAAAGGCTTATGTTTAACTTACCACCAGATATAGTAACAAATAGCAGACAAAAGTAGTAAATGATCACCAAAATGAAACTCGCATTTTAATGTAAAATTATAACCAAAGTTTTAACACTTTGCTATCCTATTTAAGTAAAATGACTCCAAGTAAATCATGAGTAACCCAAAAATAGTAAATGATCACCAAAATTAAACCAACATTTTAAAGTAAAATTTTAACCGAAGTTTTTAAATTCTGCTGTCCTATTTAAGCAAAATGAGTCCAAATAAATCATTGTTATCCCAAAAGTAGTAAATGATCACCAAAATTATACCAGCGTTTTAATATAAATTATAATCACTAACCTAACCTAACCTAACCTAACCTATCACAGTGATTTATTTAGGCTAAAATAATACATTAATTTGGTCGTCAAGATTTGGTGATCATATTACTAAATTTGGTGGTCGAATACAATTTAAAGTGGAGTCGTGACTAAAATAGCTGGTACTATTGTATTTTTAGACTTTATTTTTCTGGTGTTAAGTAGATATTTTTGGTTACAAAACTAAGGGTATCAAAGCATTTTATGGTGGTCATTATATTTATCCCCAAAAAAAAACAGTTGTGAAAAAGTTAAAACTTTGACCCTCAATATCTCTGGAACTAGAAGGTTCCCAGGTATGGTCTAGAACAAAAAAAATATCGCAATGACGGAGAGAACAAGTGCCTTTCGGCTTCGTTAAGGGTACTTTTACACCGATTATGAAAGAAAAGGTGGAAATCATCCTTAACGGAAGGTCGAAGAAAGCATCGGCGTTGAGCAGTTGAATTTAATGAAAAGAACAGTTATTTGTGACAGAGGAGGATGGATTTGGATGTCAAGCCGGTGAATTCGCCACCATCATGATAAGTATCTGATAACTCGGTAAGTCTCCGATGTTAGCTGTTCTAACTTTTTGATCCCAATAACAATGATGAATCACAATTTAATGTCATTTAACTGCAGATCTAATTCAAAAGGATTCAGAAAAGCTTCAGTCAACAAGCAAAGATAATGGCTCAAAAAAAAAGCGAACATTGAAGGAAGTGTCGTAACACGTTAAACAGTAGATCAAGTTTGAGTGAGGTTTTAAAAAAAAAAATTGTAATGAAAACCGATTTCTAAAAACACTAAAAAAGTCTATAATTACTTTAGTTTCGGAAGTCAGTGACTGTTTGTTTTATTGACTTTTTTTGCCACCGACTTCCGAAAGTTTTAGACTTTTTAGTGTTTTTTGGAAGTCGGTTTTTTTGTAAAAAGTTTTATTTTATCCTATTCAGTTGTAGTTATAGTTTTATATTGTGAGTAGAAAAGGACCATCATGTCAACAATGTCAACATAAGCCAAAAAGAAAAAAAAACAAACTATTTAATCGATTTTAATGCCTAGAAAAACAATGGCTAAAATATAAATGTTTTAATTTGTATAATTGTAAAAGAAAAACCAAATTTGTACACCTTGTTTGTTACACCTTTTTTTTTTTTTTCGGATGGGAAATCATCAAATGACCCCCCCACTCGGAAGGGAGTGTCAGACTTGTACTGACTAAAACCCATCCATGTTCCTTCTTTGCCCTTTGTGTTCCAGGGCCACGGTATCTCTTTCGAACAGTCCCGCAGCCCTGGCAGGCATCGGCCCTTGCGGACCCCTACTTATTTGCTGACATCTCTTTGAGGCGCACGTGGAACACGAACGCGCCGTCGACACGGCCTGTCGTCATAAGACGGCCGGACGGCGAGCTGGCCCATAACTCTCCGTCCACAGGCCCGCGCCTACGGTAGCCGGCAGCCACCACGTGACCCCCGAAAATTTGTACACCTCACATGGTAAAACATGTACGGTAGGTCCGTACATGTTTTACCCTACTCACTAAGATCTTGCATGCTCAATATGTGTGTAAACGCATGTTTATAACAAATAAATTATCTTTATCTTCAATGAAGTTTCTATCGGACCAATCGGGAATCCTTCCACAAAATTTTCCAAATCGGTTCATAAATGACAGAGTTATGAGGTAACAAACCAAAAATAAAATACAACCGAATTGAGAACCTTTTCCTTTTTTTGCATTCGGTTAAAAACCAAAATCACGGTTCTTCTGGTCGTTACAAGAAATAAGAACAAAATACAACCAAACCATCTCCCTCCAACCCAATTTCTTCACTAAACGTGGTATTTGTAAACACGTATACATACTTGGCACGCGACGCGGGCCGCTGAACGCGAATTATTAATAGACGGCCAAATGTAACGTGACGTCACTTGCGCGTGCGCTACATGTATTACAGGAGGAGTTACGAGCGGTAATTAGCTTTATGAGACGGAGGGATACGGGTTTTGGTTCAGAGAAGATGCGGGGAAGATTGAAAGATGGAATGTTGGTAGCCTTTTAGAGAGATGGGTAACGTTGATTCCGCGTACAGCAGCTTGACCGCGGGCGTCTTCCGCGACACGCGATCGAAGCCGAAAGTATGTTGCGAGCCGCGACCGGCTTCGTTCATCTGTCGTCGTATCCGATCGGATCCTTTCGGCTGTCAACACGGTAGGAATGAAACTATTTGCCGTGCGACATAAGCGCAGACGCGAATTGGACGACGATCATAGGCAACTTAAAGCTGAAATGACGAGCTTATTCACATCATTGTCGGCGACTGTTGATCAACATTTTACCGAACTTAAGCAGCAGAATGCTGAGCTCAAGGCAAGCTTGCAATTTATGTCCGACAAGTATGACTCCGTTCTCAAATCTCTCGCAAACCTAGAAGAAGACAGGGCAAAGGACGGAAAGCACATTTTAAAGTTGGAGGAGAAAATAGAGCTTATGGAACGCAAAGTCAAGTCCACAGGACTAGAAATACGCAACGTGCCTGCCATCCTACATGGTAAGACAAGGATAGAAACGAAGGAAGATGTTAGCAAGATAGTGATGTCCTTGGCTAAAGCTGTGGAGGTTGAGTTACAAGATTCCGATATTAAAGACACATACAGAATAATGACAAATAAGGAGAACATTAAACCTATTATAGTTGAGTTAAATAGTGTCATAAAAAGGGATAAAATATTGCAAGGAGTCAGGAATCTGAATAAGGCGAAGACACAAGAGAATAAATTAAATACTGGACATCTTAAAATCGCTGGACCTATTAGGCCTGTGTATATATCAGAGGCCTTAACATACAAGGCCCAAAAGATTTACTATCTGGCCAGACAATTTGCTCGAGAGAACAACTACTCCTATTGCTGGACCTCAAGAGGTTTAGTATATCTACGTAAAACTGAAGGAGAGCTACCACACCGGATTGATAATGAGTCAGATCTTACTAAACTTGCTATAAAAATATGACTATTTTGTGTAATTCCTTGTAATGGTATGGTATTAAGGCCAAACATCCCTTTATATGTAAACTTAACAAAATCTATTTATGCTGTACTATTTATATCGCTACTAGTATACACACCCAATTCCCACGAAAACATTCATTGCACAAATCACATTACTTTTCACTTTTTACTATTACTCACACATGCACACATCATTCATACCTCTAATCGACTCCAACAACACAACTACCAACGAAATATTCGGTTTAAAACCAACTCTTTTATTACAATACACAAAAAAGTCGTAGAAACAACATCTAGGCTTAAAATTAAAAAAAACTGGCTACCATAATGATCAATTATTCCATATATCACAAAATTGGATAGGCTAGACAATCATTCTAATAATATAGACGACCTTAGAATTTCTGATTCTCATAGATGCGAGCCTGAATTATGTAAAAGTATAGTCACCCCAGGATCTCTAAAGATTTTAACTCAAAATATTCGGAGTATTTCGGCAAATATACCTAGCCTACTGACACTATTGTCCAGAATGTCTATCTCTCAGGACATACTTATACTCACAGAGTGCTGGCTATCATGCAACCCAAATATACCCTCATTGAAAGGATTTAATTCGTATTTTACTACAAAAAGATTGAACAAGAATGATGGAGTCGTGGTTTACATTCGAAGTAGTATCACTAATATAACAATAATCGAACCAAATTTTACAGACGCAAACTGCATTGAAATAAGAATAGGACAAGATACCTGTATCTTTGCATTATATAGGCCACCATCATTTAAAGAAATATCTAATTTTCTGTCCTCCATGGATCAGGTACTAACCACAAACTCGTCATTTAGTAATATAATTATCATTGGGGATATAAATATAGATATTGCAGATGGCAATATGGATGCCAGAACTCCGGATTATCTGACCCTAGCTGCTAGTCATGGTCTTTTGCCAGCACACACTCTGGTTACGCACGGTAAAACTTCCCTTGATCATATCTTACTTAAAACTAAACTTAAAGCCACAACTATAGTTATTGATTCTGTGGTCACTGACCATAATGCTGTATTACTTTCACTTGACAAAGTTAAAGTGGATAGCCCTCTAGCCACGAAAACCAAAATTGATTATAATAAATTAGGAACCCAACTCAAAAACACGAACTTTACTTATATTTATGAATGTACAAATGCAAATGTCGCACTGGAATACTTCGTAAATTCACTAACCAGAGCCTTAAAAATCAGTACCAAGTGTGTTGCTGTACCTCATTGAGAATTATTAAACCATGGATTACTCCAGGCATCCTAAGATGCATGAGAAATAGGGACCGAATGTATTTAAAAATGATAAATGATCCCAATAACGAAATTATCCGGACTACATTTAAAAGATACCGCAATTACTGCAATTCTATTCTAAAAACCCTTAAAAGAGACTATGAGAAAGACGAACTAGACAAAGCCAGGTCTAATCCCAAAAAAATATGTTATAAATGAAGTTACTCATACTACAAAATCTAAAACATCCGCTTGTGCTTTACTTAAAATTAAAAGATCTGTTGATGAGTCTATTAATGAAGTTAATGCATTTTTTGCCAATATCGGGAAAGAGCTGGCAGACAAAGTTGCAAACTCAACTTTTAATAACCACAGTTCTCATACTGAACCACAGACAACATCTTCACTGGATTCTTTTGTATTTCTTGAAACCGATGAGCAAGAAGTTGAGCAAATGGTATTATCATTGCGCTCCGACTGTGCGGTCGGTATTGACGGTATTTCATCTAGCCTGCTAAAGCAATATAAGATCATATTAGTACCTCCATTAACATACATAATCAATTTGTGTATAACTAATGGAGTCTTTCCGGACCTGCTAAAGAAGGCTCTAATTCACCCCATATATAAGTCTGGGGATGCGGATCGTGTCGGTAAGTATAGGCCCATATCTGTCTTGCCGTCCCTGTCAAAGATCTTGGAGAGAATCATGAACAATCGCCTAAACAAATACCTTGAAGTTCACAATATTCTTTCAAATCACCAATATGGTTTTAGGAAAAATACATCTACAAATGACGCAGTTCATGATCTCTCTGATTACATTGTTAAAGCCTTGGACAGGAGCAACAAATGTTTGGCAATATTCCTGGATTTGGCTAAGGCCTTTGACACGGTCTCCATCCCCAGACTCATTCTAAAATTAGAGAAGATTGGTATCAGAGATAAACAGCTGAAGCTGTTCCAAAGTTATCTGACTGATCGAACACAATGTGTAAAAATCGGTGATCATATAAGTAAAGATCTTCCCATAAAGTACGGCGTTCCGCAAGGGAGCATCCTTGGACCTACGCTCTTCTTGGTGTACCTTAATGAACTTTGCAAATTAGACATCGCAAACGGCAAACTTCTGGCTTTCGCAGATGATACAGCAATTATTTTTACAGGGGACACTTGGGAGAAAGTTTTTAACGCAGCACAAGTGGGGTTTGATAAAATAACTAAATGGCTAACCGATAATACCCTGTCACTTAATGTAGATAAAACCAAGTACCTAGTATTCAATATTAAAAAACCACAAAAATTCGACAAAAGTAAATTTTGCATTACCGCTCATAATCATACAGCCAATACTTCAGTTATATGCAACTGTCCAAAACTTAAAAATTCTCCTACTATCAAATATCTAGGAGTGATTCTAGACGAAAGATTAAGTTTTGTACCGCATATTAAACTATTGACAGGGCGAATCCGGAAATTAATCTATATTTTCAAACATCTGAGACACGTCGCGGAACCTAAAATTTTAAAGATGGTTTACTATGCCTTGTGCCAATCATTGATTAGTTATTGTATTTCCTCATGGGGCGGTGCCTGTAAGACTAATCTATTAGCTCTTGAACGCGCGCAGAGAGCAGTGTTAAAAGTAAGTACCTTTAAACCTTTTCGCTACCCTACCAAGGAACTCTATGAGTACTGTGAGGTTTTAACGGTGCGTCAACTCTTTATTCTTCAAATTATTCTAAGGCAACATTCATTAAACACAAAGGGTGACCATGTTTCTATAAACTCCCAAAATCAGTCTACTCGTAGGCTTAAACTTCCTTTCGGTGTCACTCTCAGGACTTCCTTCAGCCAGAGATTCTTCTGTTTCCTCGGACGATTTTTGTATGCCAAAGCAAACAAGTTATTGAATATTAATCCTAAACATAAGCATGACTGTAAAAAAGCTGTGATTGATTGGCTTCTAAAACTTAACTATGATGAGACAGAGAAACTCCTTCATCCAGTTAAATAACAAATGTAACAAACACATACACACGCACACATACACCTATACACATACACACACATACACACACACAACACTCATACACACAAATAACCACTCCCCCACTACCAAGCTTAATTTACTACTAGTTTCAGCGATTCTACTCTTTAAATTTTGTTTTCCGTATTATTAATGAAATTATTATTAATGAAATGTATTGTTGTTGTCTCGGCAACTTCATTTAACATGTTTGCATGTAATATCACGAACTGCTTTCACTGTGTCATTTAAGGGCAGCTGGTACTTATAGCTCAGGGTTTCCTTTTTTAAGTACCAGCAGTACATCATCTGTTCATTCTTGCACATAAATTTGTACTGAACTTGTATGTCACCTATTTTGTGGAACAATAAATACATTATTATTATTATTATTATTTGACTAGGCGCAGAAATGGATAGAAAGCATGCGATGGTACGGAGCTTTCTTAGGATCTTATGAGTGGACATCCTGCCGGACGCGATTGACTGTCGCCGCATCCGTTCGTATCCTTTACGATCCGATGCGATGAGAGCCGTTTGGTGTAAATTATCCTTAAAGGTCACAGCACACATATCAACTCGGAAAAAGATCGGCACCGTATCAACACGAGCCGTCCAGTATTCTTTGTATGAAACTCCCTACTGCAACGCATACTAATCAGAATCGTAACGTAATCGCCTCGCCTCCGGGCTAGCTCACGAACAGTGCGGTGCGTGGTCAACTCGCTTACGGCTCGTCGTCCTCGCGCTTATGTCTCTCCGTACCCGAACTTACGTCTCTCCGTACCCGAGCTTACGTCTCTCCGTACCCGAGCTTACGTCTCTCCGTACCCGAGCTTACGTCTCTCCGTACCCGAGCTTACGTCTCTCCGTACCCGAGCTTACTTCTCTCCGTACCCGAGCTTACGTCTCTCCGTACCCGACCTTGCGTCTCTCCGTACCCGAGCTTACGTGTCTCCGTACCCGAGCTTACGTCTCTCCGTACCCGACCTTGCGTCTCTCCTTACCCGAGCTTACGTCTCTCCGTACCCAAGCATACGTCTCTCCGTACCCGAGCTTACGTCTCTCCGTACCCGAGCTTACGTCTCTCCGTACCCGAGCTTACGTCTCTCCGTACCCGAGCTTACGTCTCTCCGTACCCGAGCTTACGTCTCTCCGTACCCGAGATTACGTCTCTCCGTACCCGAGCTTACGTCTCTCCGTACCCGAGCTTACGTCGCTCCGTACCCGAGCTTACGTCACTCCGTACCCGAGCTTACGTCTCTCCGTACCCGAGCTTACGTCTCTCCGTACCCGAGCTTACGTCTCTCCGTACCCGAGCTTACGTCTCTCCGTACCCGACCTTGCGTCTGTTGCGGTTGTCAGTTACAGTGGTTTGGGAATAGTGTGACGGGCTTGTCAGTCCCCAAAAAGCCTCCAAATCAATGATTCTTGGTTCATCAGTATTTTTAGTCTCTTCCAAAAAACAATTTTGAATGAAATGTTCTAGGTAGTTTTAAACTGTTTAGCTCACTGTTGGGCCACAAAAGGGCTGAAGGAAAGGCATTTGCATGTGGCGGAGATGAGAATGCTAAGAGGGATGTGTGGTGTTACGCGAATGGATAAAATAAGAAATGAGTATATAAGAGAAAGTCTGAAAGTGGCGCCGGTGACTGAAAAGTTGTGTGGTAATCGGTCGTCGTGGTATGGGCATGTGATGCGGAGGAATGAGGAAAATGTCGTGAGGAAGTTTTGAGTATGAATGTGGATGGGTATATGAAGAGAGGAAGACCAAGGAAACGATGGATGGTCTGTGTAAAGAATGATATGGCAAGAAAGGAGGTGTCTGATGAGTTGACGAGTAATAGAGAAGTATGGAAGAAGAAGACATGCTGCGCCGAACCCAAATGAATTGAGATAAGGGCAAGAGAATGATGAGCTCGTAAAAGCTGCATTAGAAACAGCCCAGTAAGGGCTAACTAATGCTAAATAAATACAAGGAAATATGACGATCGAAATTAGTCATACTTTGGCAGAGTACCAGAAAACTGTCACAGCTCGCGCGTTATACCAATTATTAAAACATGGCGCTGATGCACGTGTCTTTCTTGTTTATTTTACACGTGCTTGGGGACTGAGATTCGAGGTTAAGTTGTGAGGAATAGGTCAGGAATAGGAAGGGTGAATATTGTTAAGATTGAGACCCTCGTTTTATAATTTGCCTGAAAAAGGAATGGGTTTTTTTGAATACAGTTGCTATACGGGGTGGTTCAAATAGTGGGTATCTGAAATTACCCTATTCAAACCACTACACTTGTCATCTCTAGCTTAGTTTTAGTGGAAACGGTTGAGCACTCTGAAAAGCTCGGCCAAGCGCACAGCGGAGACATGGACGGCGTGCTGCGAGCGGCGTGCTGTGAGTGGCGTGACACTTTGCACATCTCCTTACAGCTTAGGCGGAAACACCCAAACTCCTACGCATCTCCTCTCTTCTCCGCTGCACACATCTCCGCGTCTCTTTGGTGGGGTCCGGGCCTTAAAGTCATGTCGACACGTAGTGGGGCTGTCTTGAGTGCTCATGACGTAGGTTAAACTAGATTACCCTCTTTTAAGGCACCAATTAGAAGGTACGATAAGTAGCAGTAGCGAAGGGTCAATTTTTGTAACAGGTAAACCGAAGTACATGTCTTTTATCTGATTATATTATTTGTCTATAGAAACCTGACTGTGGGAATTCAGTAGGAATCGAATTGTAAGGGACCTTCGTCATGGATAAGTAGGCAGATTTTCTATCAGGTCATCATCACCTCAACAAAATACCAATAAAGGTAAGACAACAATTATGGTACATCGTAGTATGGCTTTTTGCCAATAACTCTCATTAGACTGCGTTGTTCAAATTGTATACATATTGGTAATTGGTAACACGCATGCTTTTACCATGTATCACGCACGTGTTTCTTAGACATCAGTTCGTGATTTTAATGAGTAATATCTGGTCTTAACCTGAGACTGGCCAGTAATTTTGCGAGTACATAACATCATGCTTGTAACCCCGAAGAGTTAGTATATGTAGTACACCCACATTTCGCCAGTTATGTTTAACACGTTCAACGCCAAGGCACCTCTGAGGGCACCTCTAACACTAGAGACGGAATATTTACAATGCTTACTGATTTCTTTGAGTTCCCGATATTTCATCGACCGATTTTTTTTTAAATTAGCTTTTTGTTTTTATCAGTAAAAATGGTAAATATTATTCCGTTTTTAGTGTTAATGATAAAGTATAAGATATGTGTTAGCAAAGATTTTATGCAATTGTGTAAGCGATATTCATAACATAACTAGACCAAGAACGCAATGTTCAATAACGTTAGTGCCGTCAGCTAGTAACCTAGCACAAAAAACAAGTAGCATTGTAATCTATTAGAAACTGAATATTGTTACAGTTACATCACTAGCAAGAATGGGAGCATCTGCAGCGGTCAATGTCGAGTTATGCGCTAGTGAGGGGAAAATGTCGCTAGCTGGAATGTTTGTCGCTAATTTCATACATAACATAAATAACATCACTTCTGTAATCCACGAAGTGTTAGGCAGAGGTATACCTAATAGTATACCTACATTTCGCCGGTTATATTTAACCTGACAACCAGTTTTACCCCTTGGTAAAACTGGTTGTCAGACTTTCGTGCCACTGACTACCTAACGACTGTCAAAGATCTACAAATGACAGCCAGGACCAACGGCGTCACGTGCTTTCCGAGGTACGGAGGAAACTCGGTATGTAATGGGTGGTCGCCCTTCCACAGACCAACCTAGGCAAGTACGGCTTATCGATCCGAGCGGCTGTTATTATTTAGCCACAAGCTCCTCTGTACTAAAACCACGAGACAATTGAAAATAAAAAGCATCAGCACTTTTTAGAGGTCAATATCACAAAAGCCTCTTGAGATGCTACCCTCACGATTTCCCAGTGGTTAAATTGGAATTGCAATACGTTATGAGACGATTTTCATAACTCGTGGGTGTATTTCAGTAATATCGATAAATCAAAACACAACACTACGCCATAAACGCCGGAAATATCGCGTAAAAGCTATCCATCAACGGATGCTAGACAGTCGCAGAATCGCAGATAATCACATAAACTATACAACATTATTTTTAGTATATGCGAAACCTGAATATAGTTTGTTCAGAATAAGTAACTGAATTGATTCCAATAATTTTTTAACCCATGTTATATTTTGTCAAAAAAATATTTTAAAAACGTTACGAGATGGATACCGAGCTATATTAAGTAACTATCGCAATCATTTAGGTACCTACTGCCAAATTATTATTATCAACGAGCTCAAAACGACGCTGGAGGCGCGGGCGCGCTGCGAGGTGACCACGTTTTTGAGCGGACAACCAGGTAACATAACAAGCTTATAACTTTGTGATTTTTCATGATACAGTTTTGAAATTTTGTAAATAGATTCTTTACATAAAAATACTAGACATGTGTTTCAGGTTTCGCATATACTAAAACTAATGTTGTATATATTCAAACTTAACGTTCGTTTTTGATGAAACATGCACGAACACATCAAACACGGATCAAAATATCCATTCTTCTATACTTACACTATCCTAATATATATATATTACTATAAATGCGAAAATAAGTTAATTGTTTGTTACATTTTCACGCCTAAACCAATGCACCGATCATCCTGAAATTTTGCATACAATATCTCAAAAACTAAACATCAAATCTTATTCAAACCAAATTTCGTTGAAAGTTTTTTTACGTTCCTACATTTTTCAGAATTTTACCCCTCTTACTTTAGAAATTAGAACGGCGGGACACACATCTTATCATTTTGAAAGTGTCTATCTTTCAAACGATTGACTTTAAAAAAAATGGTTTTGGAAACCTCTATGTCATTTTTAAATACCTATCAATAGATACCCCGCACGTTCAGGTTTGATGATTATTTTTTTTAGTTTCAGTTTTATCGTAAAGCTGTTTACAGAATACATCTACCTACCAAGTTTCAACTGTGTAGTCCTAATAGTTTAGGAATAAAGTGGCTGTGACATACGGACAGACAGACAGACAGACAGACATGACGAATCTATAAGGGTTCCGTTGTTTGCTACGGCTTCCTAAAAACAGAATGATAAAATGACAGTTTCTAGATTTTTATGAACAGACGCTAAATGGCAAAGCATAGCTTATTTCAATTTAAATAGGAAAGTGGCTCCCGTCTTCATATACACCTGTACTGCCGGCAGAAATATCGGCTATCCGAGGGAGGATGAACTGATCAATAGTTTGCAAACAGTCACTAGAGACTAGTGAAATAATATTCAAACTATGTTTGAATTTGAAGAGCTCGTGGCTAAATAATAAGAGCCGCTCGGAACAATCTTCGTCGTCGCGCTTGCCTAGGTTGGTCTGAGGATGAGTGACTACCCATTACATACAGAGTTTTTATTGATCTTTGACAGACGCAGTGGCTCGAAAGTCTGACAACCAGTATTACCAAGGGGTATCGTATTACCCAGTACTAACTGGGTTATGGAGGTCAGGTAGGCAGTCGCTCCATGTAAAATACTGGTATTCAGCTGCACCCGGTTAGACTGTAACCCGATCCCAACATAGTTGGGAAAATGCTAGGCTGATAATGACGATGTTTGAATTTCTTGAACCACAGATCAAAGGCTTTTCGTAACGAACTCCATTTTAAAAATTAACTTTCTTTATGAGGCAGAGCAGATGGTCATAACCAATCTTGGCAAATCGTGGTTGTTATGGCGACGATAGCAGATAGAAGAAAAAAATATATATATACTTATTTGTCGCAGGGACATGACAAAAATAAATAACAATAAACTAAAAAAATAAATAACAATAAACATACACGACGGAACCAAAACAATTTGACAGCTTGCACGTCGTGACTGCGACAAGCAGGTTACCACTCAGCATGATGCTGTGCTATAGGGGACCCACAATATAATACACACTGACCTCCTCCCGGACGGACAGACAGTGGAGCCTTAGTAATGGGTCCCGTCGGCACACTTAGGTACAGAAGCCTAAAAAGTCAGGAGAACCAACCGCTCTTTAGTAAAAAAAACATAGGTAAAATTGAATTGGCGAGGCTACGCATAATTATTTTCCTCGTCAACTTTTTTGTATAGATACCTAATATTAGCAGGGGACCACATAACACAAAAAGCAACAATATATCGATGACGTCAGTCTAAAAACCTGCACTAAATAAATAACCTTGACTGAGCGAGTCAGATCACCGCCATTCTAGCGAAAGTCAAAATAATGTTATGACGATAATAAAAAAAACATATTTTATAAACAATCGTTCATGAGTTTATAATTAAATCTGTGTGGAGTAAACATTGTTTTAGTTATAATTAAAAGTATGAAAATAGGGATGGCATTTTTTCCTTTTTGACCGACTTTCTTCAAAAAGGAGAAGGTTCTCAATTCGACAGTATTTTTTTTTTGGATTTATGTTTATTACATCATAACTCCGTCATTTCTTAACCGATTTGAAAAATTATTTTTTTAAGTGAAAGGATATACTTCCCGATTGGTCCCATAGAAATTTCATCAAAATCGGTTCAGTAATTTTGTTGTTATTCTGTTTATGGCCGTTCACGCGACGCCGCGTGATGGTGCCTTACAATTATGTACGAGCCATAAAATAGCGGCAGCAGCGTGTTGGGTTCTGGTATTTGTTTAGGCCACCAGGGAAGACATTCAACGATTTTTTTTTTATTTTGGCCATCTAGGTAAGTTCAGCGTTTTGACATGGCAATGAATGTGTTAAATACGTATTTTTTCTTCTTGGAATATGTTGATGACATGATGATCTCTTAATAACTTCTAGTACCTGACAATTTGAAATCCAAAATTATTATAACTAGAAGACGGGATATTTACCATGTTTATTGTTTTCTTTGAGTTCCCGATATTTCGGCGCTGTTGCAAGCACCATGATCACGGATAAACTGAAGTAATTGCGGGTGGGTGGTTATGAGCAGACAAATCGGTCTACCCTCTTTCTTGTTCGTTTTTTGCACTCAGTACCGCTACCACTGACACTCACAACTCGATTCTGTTCCCGACACACGAAACTCACTGTGTCTGCTCGCGAACTTTTTTCGGCACTATTGCGCTTTTTACACAGCTGGATCACTGGTTTCCAGGCTTTCGACAGTTGAAACCCATCCTCCCGATTGAAGGTCTTTACAATAAACATGGTAAATATCCCGTCTTCTAGTTATAATAATTTGAAATCCTCTTCTCCATTGATATAAGTATAAGTAAAGTTGTAGTAGTCAGTATAAGTTTAGTTCTAAACCGTGAAAGCTTACTTAGGGAGCTTTCTTGAATATTCATACACCTTTTTACACAGTTTTATATATTTTTTTTTATTTTGTACTCATATTTTTTTCATTTTTTATTTGTAACCTAGCGATTATTATCACTGTTGTCCTATAGATAATCTGTGAACAGCGTTGTGGGCTGCAAATATTTTCTATACTTTTTTTGTGAATTTCTTATTTCTATGTTTTATATTGCAGCTGTTTGTTGTTCCTTTTCAATAAAAATAAAAAATAAATAAATAGAATAAAGCTTAAAATAGTGGAATATAGTAATTTTATTTAAGTACTTGCACTATAGTCAACCGCCAATCTTTACTGTGGCTGGTATCCAGTCCAAATACCACCAATCCAAGACACTGTGCGACCCATCGCGCAAATGTATGTTATAACAAAGAGATGCTGCAGTCGCCCTTTGATAGAAAAGCCAGTCCTGACCCATTTATAGTACCTGCATTGCCGGAGGAAATACTAGGAAGTCGACAGAGGATAAATTAATCAATAGTTTGTTAACGTCAGGGGTAGTGGAGCTCTTTGAGAGGGGCTCGTTCGGGGAAGTTATACCGAGAATCGCCCTAACTATCAATGTTGTTCTTGTTGCGTCGCAGTTTGCAGTGTGCCAGTGTAATCTTTTACAGACTCCTAAAATTGTAGGAGGTTACGTATTCGGCCATTTTTTTTAATGTATATGTTACGGCTAAAAGCCGAAGTGCGGCTACAGCTAGTTCTAGCCGGCTAAACCTAGGTGCGGCCGGTAACAGTTGTGTTTCCTGTTTATTGGTAAGACACACCGACCAAATGGGTTAGGTTAGGTTAGAACTGTGACGAAAAGCGCGCGAGCCGGGCGAGCGCAGCGAGCGGTGCCGCGGCAGCGGCCGGCGAGCGCTACATCCAAATAAGTTGCATGTTCTAACCGAAGATAAGTAGGATACATCTAAGTTTAACCGGCCGCACCTAGGTTTAGCCGGCTAAAACTAGGTGTAGCCACACTTCGGCTATTAGCCGTAACATATACAACATACATTGTATACAGACTGCCCCGTTGCTCTTGTGGTCGCAAGCGCAACTGCTGAGTATGAGGTCTCGGGTTCGATTACTACGTGGGGGAAGTGTTATTTGGTTTTTCTATAGGGAATGTCTAAGTAACAGGCTCGCCCTTTATTACACGGGAGTTAAATATAACTGGTTAACTATGGATGAGCAGCGGTGGCCGAGTGGTGGCAGTCCCGACTTACGAGCAGTAAGCCGTGGGTTCATATTACTTTTTAACTGACTTGTAAATAACAAAGGAGGACTTTATGTATATTTGTTCTTCGATTTCTTTTGATTACCGGTCCGATTTTCGTGATGTTCTCTTTTTCATTGGTAGAGGAAGCTGGCGAGGTGGAGGGAAAGAACTTCACGTCCCAGCCGCCGCGGGAGACGCCCTGGGCGTCGGGGGTCACGTGGTGGCTCCCGGCCACCGTAGGCGCGGGCCTGGACGGCGAGTTATGGGCCAGCTCGCCGTCTGGCCGTCTTATGACGACAGGCCGTGTCGAAGGCGTGTTCGTGTTCCACGTGCGCCTCAAAGAGATGTCAGCAAATAAGTAGGGGTCCGCAAGGGCCGATGCCTGCCAGGGCTGCGGGACTGTTCGAAAGAGATACCGTGGCCCTGGAACACAAAGGGCAAAGAAGGAACATGGATGGGTTTTAGTCAGTACAAGTCTGACACTCCCTTCCGTTCCGCCCAGAGTAGGGGGTCATTTGATGATTTCCCTACCGAAAAAAAAAAAAAAAAAGCCGTGGGTTCGAACCCAGGCAGGCGCATTACTTTGTGTAATTTATTTTATTTCACCACTACTGCTCTCAAAACGGTGAAGGAAAACATCGTGAGGAAACCGGCATGTGTTAGAACCTAAAATTCGAAGACATGTGACATCTACCAACTGGTGGATTATAGCCTATTATCTCTTATAGAGAGGAGACCTGTGTCCCAGCAGTGGGAACATTATAGGCTGCTGCTATGCTCAATATGGATGGTATTATAAGAATATAGTAAACAAACCTCTGCCTCGTCTTTCGGGTAGACTGGCGAAATGTCTTTGAATCGTAAGATGGGTCTACCTCTTCGTCTTATTTCTTTGAAAGATCTTTGCAAAATCTACGAATACACCGACAACTTAAGGAAGATTTCCACCAAACGGCTCGCATCGCATCACTTCGGAAAGGATACGGACGGATGCGGCGACAGCCGATCGCTTCCGGCAGGATGTCGACGCATACGATCGGCTCCGTTTTGTCACTTGCGAACATATCCGTTTCTGCGCCTAGTCAAATAGTTTCATTTCATCCGATCGTATACGACGATAGGCGAACAGGGCCGATCGCGTGTCGCAGCATACTTTCGGCTGCAATCGCGGGTCGCGGTAGACGCCCGCGGTCAAGCTGCTGTGCGCGGCTTGGTAACATAGACTTTAATTACTGTGTACACGATTTAATATCGTTTAAAGATTCTAAAATCCGTTCCGATTCGATGAGATGCGAGCCGTTCGGTAGAAATCATCCTTTACGCTCATAGATGTATAGCACACCCCAGTTAACATACAATAATAACTCCGAGAGTAGGACCAACGTCACAGCTCCCGGATCTGAACTAAACACAGCGTAAACTATCACTGTTTACAACATACAATGCATTGAACTGCGGAGATTTACGAGTCGATTTCAGAGTTAGTGAAAAACATGGAACTGTTCGTTTTAATAAACGCAAACACGTCAGTCAGCGTGAGATGGTTACAGACTACAGTACGTAGAGGTACATCATCTGACTAGCATTTTCCCAACTATGTTAGGGTCGGCTTCCAGTCTAACCGGATGCAGCTGAATACCAGTATTTTATATGGAGCGACTGCCTATATGACCTCCACAACCCACTTAGTACTAGGTAATACGATAACTCTTGGTAAGACTAGTTGTCAGACTTTTAGGGCCACTGACTACCTGTAACGACTGTCAAAGATCGACAAATGACAGCCGGGACTAACGGCTTAACGTGCTTTCCGAGGCACGGAGGAAACTGGGTATGTAATGGGCGGTCACCCATCCACAGACCAACCTAGGAAAGCACGGCTTAACCTAAAGACCGATCAGAGCGGCTGTTATTATTTAGCCTCGGGCTAAAGGTAGCTAAAAGTAGGTAGAGGTGCGACTAATTGAAAGTGCCCAAAAGGTAAGACTTGAACTGAGACGATCAGTAATGGAGTAACCGCAGTTGTCGACGCAGAATCGGCTTGAGAAAGTCAGTAAGAACTCTTATGTCCATGCAATAAAAGCGAATAGTCAGTTAGTATGATTGGCGAAGTTACCGCTGCGCTTTTTTGACGTTTTCGGAAAATCACCTCTTAGCTAGCACCCTAGTTTTGGTCAGTCTTACCGTCTAGCAAATTATCTAATCATAAGTATCCGAATGTATACACAGGGTGTAAACAGACCCTTCACGAAGCCGTCAACCAAGCATTCTGTGACCAACTTTGCGCAAAAATTATTGCTGGGAAACAACTTTTTTGACTCGATGGAAACAACTCACAGCATTGTGCTGATGGATGGATTGAATAGTACGGGGGTCGTCGAGGCGTTTAAAGTGAAAACCTTACATTAAAAACATGTATTTGAAAAAAAACCTGTGAAAACGTTGGAACTTAGACCCCCAATATCTCCGTAACTATAAGGTTCCCAGGTATGGTCTAGAACAAAAAAATGATCGCAAAGACACAGAGAACAAGTGCCTTTCGGCTTCGTTAAGGGTCTATTGACACCCTTTATGTATAGAAGAAGTAAATTAGGCTAAGAGTAGGAGAATTCCTACTCTTAGCCTAATTATGGTTCCGTACCCAAAGGCCGAGGGGTAACCAACGGGACCCTATTACTAAGCCTCTGCTGTCCGCCCGTCCGTCTGTCTGTCTGTCAGCGGGCTGTATCTCATGATCCGTAACAGGTAGACAGTTGAAATTTTCACAGAATGTGTATTTCTGTTGTCGCTATACTTAACAAAAACAAATAAAAATAAATTAAAAATTAAAGGGGGCTCCTTTACTACGATGATACGGAATCCTTCATGTGCGAGTCCGATTCGCACTTGGCCGGTTTTTACTTCTTCTCTTAGTCGCCGCAGCACGGACAGAAATTACCCCTAGTACGACTGCCCGTTGGTTGCCGGAATATGTTTTTTGCTTTTTTCTTCTTCTTAGCGTGTCGATGGCAATCTAAATTGTGTCAGCCCACAACTGAGCTACTAGTTTGGCGCTTTCGTCAGCGTTCAGTTCCTGTAGTGAACAAACGACAGGACACGCAGGACACGATATTAAGTGCCCCATCGTTTGTGGAACAGCACCACATTTACACTGCAGGGCAGTCATTAACGAATCTCCACCTGAGCAGGTTTTCCTTGCTGCGACCAACCTGGGTCCGGAGTCTATTTAAAGACTTCCAGGTCAGCTATGGCAACTCATGTCCAGGTGGGAGATTTTCAGCAGGTGGAACGAAAGGCTTAGGTAAGGATGCACTACCTCGCCACAGCCTTAGTCTTTCCGTAGACCGGTCGCCAGTGAGTTTTTTGCTTTTAATTCATTGGATGTTGCATATTGTCCGTGGACAAATTGTCCATCTGCTCATCGCCTAAATGAGTTATATTAAGCTTTAATCGTGAAAACTTTACGAACCAAATCATGTTCAACTCAACTCGAATCAGTCATGCCTCATATCTAGTATCAACACAAATGGCCTTCCAATCAAATGTCACGGCCGTTTGACTCACTGCATCTGATTCACTCGAGAGGGGGGAAGCACAGTACCCTCGACCCCCTCCTTGGTAGAACCACGAGAGGGTGGGGCAAAGGCTAAAGATTACCTGATAAAACATTATTTATTACCAAGCCTATAAACCTAGAAAGGTAGTCTGAAAGTTTTCTAGAAACAGGGTAGTTATAAGTAATAATTCTAGACATGAAAGGGTAAGAAAGACTGGATGAGGTCAGTAATAAATAGGCTCTAATACAGGGTGTAAACAGACCTTTCACGAAGCCGTCAACCAAGCATTATGTACATCAAACTAAGTAACTCTAAGCAAAAATTATTGCTGGGAATTAATTGTTTTTTTGGGGTGAAAAATCTCGTTTTACGGTAGGACTCGATGGAACGCACTCAAAGCATTGTGCTGATGGATTGATTGAATAGTACGGGGGTCGTGAAGGTGTTTAATTTAAAAATCTAACATATAAAACATGTAATTTAAAAAAAAAACTTGTGAAAAATTTGGAACTTTGACCCCCAATATCTCCGTAACTAGAAGGTTCCCAGGTATGGTCTAGAACAAAAAAAATGATCGCAATGACGGGGAGAACAAGTGCCTTTCGGCTTCGTTAAGGGTCTTTTTACTCCCTTTATGAATAAAAGGTGTTTTATAATAGAGTTTGAGTGTGGTGATATTTAGTAAAACATCACACTATAATCCTAAATGGATAGGCTGCATTTCCACCAGAGATGAGCAAAGATGCGTAGCGAGGGATGTGTCTGGAACTAACCAATCACATAGCAAGAATAGCTCAAGCTGTGAAAAAGAAGCGATATTATTGGTTAGTTCCACACACATCCCTCGCTACGCACCCTCGCTCATCTCTGTTGTGAACGCAGCCTAAAGGCAATGGCGTATAGTCCACCCACAGTTCATCAGTTATGCTTAAATCCCACGAAATACGGGTGAGCAAAAATTGTTTTTTTTGTAGTAATTTTTTAAGGACAGCTGTACTACCAAAGGTTTCACAGATGTGTTGCCATCCCAGTAACATACACAATGACATGGTACCACATAACGTTATGTAATAATAATTTATAGGGGTTTATAATGGTACTCCTTGGTACGACTGGTTGACAGACTTTCAGGCCACTGACTACCTGTAACAACTGTCAAAGATCCACAAATGTCAACCGGGGCCAGCAGTTCAAGGTGCTTTCCTAGGCACGGAGGAAACTCTTTATGTATTGAATGAACATCCATTCAAAGACAGACCTTAGCAAGCACTGCTTAGCCTTGAAGATAGACCCAGGTGGCTATTATTATTCAGCCACAAGCTCTTACAGTGACACCTACACCGTTCAAAAAAGGCACTGTAATACTGCTTGGAAATAGGATACCTTTACACTGTTCTTTATACTTCTTCAGAGATACTATAAGCAAAAGTTACCAATTAAAACCAACTGGTCAAAATCTAGGTTACAGGCAGATTCAAACCTTTGTGAGAGCTGAAGTCTACACTGGGTTCGAGACCTGCATGCACCCTTAAAATTACAATATTAAATTGCACTTACGTACTACAACATTGTAAAAGCTCCAAGTAATGAGAGGACGAGAATAAAATACAAAACAAAGTGATGTGCTATGAGTGTCTTTGGAGAGTGTTGGGTGTCCGTAAGTCCAACATAAGTCCTCATGCCCCGCTGTTCCAGTAAGAACATTCTGTACGTAACGGGTGGAAGCGGCAAGCAAAAGCTAGTATAGTATAAATAGATACCAGGAAGTAATACGACCGCAACGTGAAAACACATAACATTAACTGTGTCTCTGACAATTTTACTAATTGTAACATGTTTCATATTATTATCCGATTATGATGTGGCATTTTTAGGCCCCCTAGTTCGGTAGCATGATCTATCAATCCTGTTATCAATGATGTTAGTTATTTTACAAGGCTATACTAATTATTTTCACACAATGGGTACTGCAAACTAAATCAATGAAAATTTTACGTACCTATTCTGTACCAGATTCTGTGATCATTAGTATTATAATTAGCAGATTTTCGGAGTAATGAGATAGGCAGTGGTTTAAAATCAAATGATTTTAACGGGTTTTTAGATAAAACTAGGTTTTTACTGCGGCATTGTCTCTTCGGAGGTTGAAAATTATTTCAAAAGACACAAGAGAGTACTACCGGGATGAATAGTCTATCTGTCTGCAAAATTGCATCCAAATTCATTCAGCCATAACAAGGTAACACAAAGAATTATTTCACATTTTATAGTCACCATCATCATTCTCTTGCTGTTATCACAATTTATTTGGGGTTGGCGCAGCATGTCTTCTTCTTCCATACTTCTCTATTCCTCGTCACCTCAGAGGTCATCTCCTTTCAAGCCTTATCACACAGTCCATCCATTTTTTCTTTGGTCTTCCTCTTCCCTTATAGCCACCCACATTCATATTCACATTTTTTTGTATGGATTGGCCCAATCATTGGTCTTGATTGTTAGAGGGCCATTGTGGTGTTAAGACCAATCATACAGGCTAATAAAAGTCATACAACAAAAGCAACAAGCAATTATAAATCAATACCCAGTTATCGGAAAACACCATTCATGGCAGAAATCTGTAGCCAAAGATTAATTATGCTATATAAATGGATTGTTAATAGCGGTCATAAAGTTCACACCCTTTTTCCCATGGAGACAGGCAGACACTACAGCATAGTCAGGAATATGATACAGCATAGATCCTATATAATTATCATACTACTTTTACTTCATCCACTTTTATACATCTAATATTATAAAATGGTAAACTGACTGACTGACTGGGTGGGTGATCAACACACAGCTCAAACCGCTGGTCTTAGAGACATGAAACTTGGAGGGTGTGTTCTTTGTGTAGAGTAAGTATCCACTAAGAAAGGATTTTTGGGAATTCCACCCCTAAAGGGGTAAAATAGGGGATGGAAGTTTGTATGAAAGTCCGTCAGTTTTGAAGTTAGGGTCTTCAAATTTTGTGGTTAAGTTGACGATTGAAAAATAATTTATACGTGTCTCAGTGTTTCTGATAATTCTATCCCTGAAGGGATAAAAAGGGGGATGAAGGTAAGTAATCGGATATTTTTCGACATCCACGCGGGCGCAGCCGTGGGCAAGAGCTAGTCTGGACATATACACACTGTTTGCAAGTAATATGTAGGTAAATGTGATAGCACTCAGAACATTTTTAAAATCAAAATTCTTATTGGTTAATGCATGGCCAACTACATTTGTAATAAAACTGTCTAAAAATTTTTTTTAGTTTATATTTCCAAGTGGTTAAAAAAGTTCTAAGTAAAATGGTATTTCAACAAATTATTTTTTTTACTTTTTGTGTTTTATTGTTTTATTTGTTTGTGGAGAAAATCTTTTTAAATACTATACAATTTATTTTTATTGTACTTCATCTTAGTATGTAATTGCAAAAATACAACTCATACGAGTTACTAAATAACTGTACAGCTGAAATTCAGTCTGTCTTTGTACACTATGGATGTAAACATACTTCTATGTATCTATTTGGCTTAAATTCATGATCTTTTGCCGTAGCAACGGCACCCAATGAGCTAGTTAGTATATGAATGCTGAAATATTAAAAACAAATGTGCAACTTACGCAATTTTCTAGTCTTCATACAAGTGTAATTCATTATATCGGAATCACTGTCGTTAAATATAGATCGAAAACGTAGTCAAAAATAGACAATAAGTTGTCCACTATACACACAAGTTGAAATATAGTCACATCAGCTCGAGAATGTGAAACAAAACAATATATTTAATGAACAGAACGCACCACACGGAAATTCAGGGGGAAACTGCAATAAAGTCGATTTTCCTTTCAGGATCCGACCACCATGTTACACTCCCGTTTTAACATCCACTAATACATTGTCCCGGTAATTTTATTTAACACAATCGTTCGTTTATATATGGCACTCATGCCCGTAGACACCACGTCCTTTTATTTTCACAAATTCAACTCGTTTTTACGATATCACTAAATAAAATGATGTGTGACTGAATGACATGAATTTTTGACATGCGCACTCCATTATGGCTAGCTGGCGACATCTTGTTTTTGCTGTATGCGAAATTTAGAACATTGCTCTTCTAAACACTGAAAAAGTGCCGCTACTCACTAATAGATGTCACTTAAAACAATGTTTGTATACGTCTGCTCCTAGATGTCGCTACTTATAAATTAAAATAATACTCTGTTGTTAATTGGCATTATAAACCAACACTCACAGAAATTATCTTACTACTACAATCAATTCAACGTCAATCTCTCCGTTACATCACATCTAGGTGCAATTAGTATTCTATGAATATATTTACATTTTGTAAAGTATAAAAGGGTATGTAATTTAATCATCATTAATTACTCCGTTAATTACTTGCTTTGGCTATAAAACCAGTTAGTAACTATTTTATTCGTTTCTCTGTTTTATTTGATTGTGTTTCTGTTAAAAAGTCTTTGTGTTGATATACCACCGGCCTCACGTATCAATATGGCGGATCAAAGGCGCATATTTGTCCCAAAAATACGAATGACCCAAGAACGCGTGGTCGTATACAAGGATGTACGAATAATGGATGTGGCAAAAACTGTTTTGTTTCAAAAATTGGTTCTAAGGACATATTTCATTAAAGTATAATTATTTGACGAGAGCGGGGAGAAGCTAGGGTATGTTTGGTGGGAATCGCTGTTGGTGAGAACAGCATTACCTATAAAGTGTAAAAAATACTTTCTGCTGTACTTGTGGCGGAGTACCGTATTAGGCAGAACCCTAGCCAGTCCGAGTCATCCACGTCCCCGCCATTCTCCCTGGGACCTGCTGAAACCGCACCGCCGCGCGCCCACCACCCCGAGATGCAGCTGAGCTAACGGATACAGGGCGAAGGCTGAATATTTTACGACTTACAACAAAATCGCCTCACTAGGGAGGATACCCGAAACAAAACCGAGCACATCCGAAGGCTCTAAAGCGGCAGCCCCGCTATTAGATTAAGGTGGAAGCGTCAGGGAAGCCCGCGAAATCCAAGTTTTCGTCAACCGCTGTCTTCGTCGCACACGCTCCGAAGGTACTCAGACCACATACCCAAACAAGCTTTGGACTGGAATTCCCAAGGGTAAAGAATGCATGGCCGTCCCCGTCAAACCTGGCGTCGCACCGTGCTGGCAGAAGCGGCGAGAATGACGTGGAGCGAGATGAAGCGTAAAGCTTCAAGAACGATCGTGATGGAGGACATCTGTGGACGCTCTCTGACCCATCTAGGGGACATACGACATTAAATAAGTCAATTATTTAACCAGAGCGGGTCAAACAAAGTCTTGGGGTTACTACGACATCTTAAAACAGGAGTAATTCCAGTGTGGGACAGAGACAGAGCTATACAGGTCGACTAGCACCATCTCTTTCCCACACTGGTTTTACTCCTGCTTTGAGACGTCATGGTAGGCCCTCTGCAGCCTGTTGCTTTCTCAAGCGATATCCTGACCCGAAAGTGCCCACACTGAGATAAACTGAACCCCCTTAGGAGGTGTTGTCCACACTGACTGCGGAATCGGTTTGATCCGATCACATCTCACCAGATTAGTTCCATTTTGGTGCGGTGTTGAGTCGCGTCGCGTCGGGCGGAAGGAGAAGACAGGCTTTACAGTGGATGTAATGCAAATGTAGCCTTTTATTAAAAACCAATACACGATTATATTCCGTCAATTTTGTTTATGTAAGTAAGTTTATTTGAAAAAAATATACCACCTCCTCAAATCTTCGTGGCTCCTCAAAACCAGGAGTGGTCTAAGTCGTTAGTTCTTAGAACGTGTTCAGGTAGACTGACGTCATACATACAAACATGCCTACATTCATACATACAAACATATATACATACATAGCTACACTAGCGACCAGACCCCGCTTCGCACGATTTTTACCGACATAACATACATATGCACAGTAGATTATTATTAGTTCTGCTTTATGGGGTCAACACTTGATGGTCTGGTAGGCCCAAGGCTAACTGACAATCGTGAGGTCCTGAGTTCAAACTAGGTAGTGTAGGATAACGTCTAAATAATAACAGCCTGTGGATCGATCTTTAGGTTAAGCCGTGCTTACCTAAGTAGGTTTGTGGATGGGTAACCCATTACATACCGAGTTTCCTCCGTACCTCGGTAAGCACGTTAAGCCGTTGGTCCCGGCTGTCATTTGTAGATCTTTGACAGTCGTTACAGGTAGTCAGTGGCCCAAAAAGTCTGACAACCAGTCTTACCAAGGGGTATCGTATTATGTAGCTATAATATAATGTAGCTTTCTGCCAGTTAAAGAATATTTTTAATAATTGTCTATAAGTATACACTTCTGTATATCCCTTATTCCCTATACGGTTTGGAAGGGACACCGACGCGAAAACGGTTAATACGTATTGTATTGTATAACGGGCTGGTGTCCGCAACTCCACGGCTAAGCGCGTATTTTATGTGCGGGTGGAAAATTTATTCGATCCATCCTAACTCCCCGAGAAAGGCCAGCAGCGCCTTGGTGTTGCTGACAATCTCGCGGAGAGTACCTGGGGTACCGAAGTACTTTGCCCTGTATGTTGCAACCACTGGGCAATGTAGAAGCACGTGGGCTGCTGTTTCGTCTTCCTCCATGCAGGCTCGGCACAGGGGGCTGTCTGTGACTCCTACGACAAAGAGGTGTTTATTAAAAGAGCCGTGTCCAGTGATGGCGGCTGTAAGTGTGCGCAGCTGTAGTTTGGTCTGCCGAAGCGCTCGTTTTGTGAGGCGGCCATCGATAGTATCGCCATGGTCCAGCTACAGCTTGTGGTGTTGTTCGCTGGTTCGTTTCCTTACCTGTGTGCGTAGATACCGGGTTAAGGCGTAATCAGTACATCATTTAAAAAGAAAAAAAAACAGCTGTCCCATAAATTTTGACCGTGTAGGTATTGCATTTTTTGTAGGAAACCGCTTTTATTTTTAATAAACGATGAAAAAATTCTATGTGGGGGATGATGTACTGAATACGTGGTAACCGTTTTCGCGTCGGTGTACCTTCCACCCCGTATTGTGCTAGATACTATTCTACTAATTCCTCAATCACACAAGCATGACGTCAATCTGGGTCCGATTCCCAGGCCGGGCAAAATTTTATTAGGTTTTTCCATCAGGAATTTCTCAGTAGCAGCCACGGACTTCGAATATGTGACCGATTGATGGCAATAGGCTCGTCCCGTATGACATGGGACTTAAACATAACAGGCGTAATATGAGTGTACTGTTAGATACACCTCTGTATACCCTTCGGGGATTACAGGCGTGTTGATAATATTATCATTAACACTAGAAGCGTGATATTTACCATGTTTACTGAATATTGATTGATTCCTGATGGTGATGACTACTGATTAGTGATTGATGCTGATGTTATTTATTTATTTATTTAAACTTCATGTACAATAGAAAGAAAGAAAGAAACGATGGATGGACTGTGTAAAGAATGATATGGCAAGAAAGGAGGTGTCTGGCGAGATGACGAGTAATAGAGAAGTATGGAAGATGAAGACATGCTGCGCCGACCACAAATGAATTGGGATAAGGGCAAGAGAATGATGATGTACAATAGCCGGACTTAATGCCACAAGGCATTCTCTACCAGTCAACCTTTGGGTTAAATAAGAAAACATTGTGATAGGGTACAAAATGAATGTTACTGAATGGATGTTACTGATTGATTCTTGTGTTAATGATAACGTATACCATAATAGTTTAAATACCATAATAGTTTAAAAGAGTAGTAGTAGTGTAGGGTAGTTTAGTATAGTTTGTGAGTACATTCGGAAGAAGCTGGCAGTTTCGTCACAACGGTAATGTTTTCCCCATGGTTTGTGTTTTTATTTTAGTATATTCGTGGAAACGTCTATTAACATGAATTTAAATGTTGATATATATTTATAGTATTTGATATATATTTATAGTATTATATATATTCTTGTAGTTAATCTTAGTATTATTTAAAATTATTTTCAGATATACACCTACCACTGCTTGTCTCTGCATCACCCAAAGGTTGACTGGTAGAAAATGCCTATGGCATTAATTCCGCCTCTGTACTTCTGTGCTTGAAGTGTTAAATAAATAAATAAAATCTTATACTGTGAAGATAATATATTGTATTACTATTCTAGTCGTCGCTATCTGCGAGGTTTGGCGATCTTAGTCTAACAGCTGACATACTGGTCATGTATTATGCATGAGATGACCCGGATGTGTTAGTCTAGGAGTTAGAGCTCCGTTGGGCTATATTGTTGAATTATATTATATTAGCCTTTTCAAGGACATTTCTAAAAGCTTAGTTGACACTTGACTCTTCCCGTGACACAAGGGCTGGCTTTTACCTTTTAAATTGTACCTAGATAAAAAAAAAATTGTATTTGTTTGTGAACAATAATAGAAAAAACAACCTCCCTCGTTCTCAAAGAGTGGGCTCCTTTGTCTCAGCAGTGGGGACAGGGTATCCTGATTACGATTATGCTAACACCAACATAACTTTACAAAGACGTCTCCTGGCTCCTACACTAACATCATTTGATCACAACGGTGTTTCTTCACGATAAAAACTCCCCGCCTCGCTGTGACGTCACGTCACCTTGCTATTACCGCGATACTCTGGTAACGGATTCATAGTTACCTTCTGTGATCTAAACATCTCTCCTGTATATCTCGTAGGGTAGGCAGCGAATGTACTTGTATCTCGCGGGCTCTCGACTCGTGGTACTGGAACTGTGGAGTTTTAGTCGGTGACAGTTGGGGCTTTTGACGGCACGGTTGGCGCAGTGGCTGAGCGATTGGCTGCTGCGCTGCGTGTCGCGGGTTCGATCTCCGCACGGAACAAAGATTTGCATGATCTACAGGTTGTTCCGGGTCTGGCTGTTTGTGTATGTGAGTTGAAATATTTGCAAACGCACCCACGATACAGGAAAAATTCCTAGCGGGGCACGTTTAAAAAAAAAAAGAGAAAAAAAAAATTCGACGTAACCCTCCGCTCAGTCCAAAGATATCCTGCAGAGACAACATCATCCAGTTTTTTAGTGCGTCATTGGTATAATGGTCGTGCAGCGCCTAAACTGCTTAGTATAAGATTTCCAAGTCTGGCAAAGTGTTGTTGGGTTTTTCAATTTGGAATTTTTGTAGCAGCTCGGAGATTTAGGCCCAATTAATAGCAAAAGGCTCACCCCCTAGGTACTATATGGGACTTAAACATAATCGAAATGTGGATGCAACGTACACAATAGGTATCTACACTTCTGTTTTACTTTAGAGGATAACAGGCGTGGCGATATACAAAATCTAGTTCTTTTCACAAAAAAAAAACCCTATGTTAAAAATAAGCAATATCAGTCATCAATTCATATAAGTGAGGCACATTAATATTTTGGGCTCCGAAACTCCAGCACTGTGTTATGTAGTAGGCATTCGCTCCATGCTCGCTCATGTTCTAACCGAAAATGGTCGGATATATCTAAGTTTAACCGGTTGCAACTAGTTGTACCCGGCTAAAACTAGGTGTAGCCGCACTTCGGCTATTAGCTGTAACAAATATAAAAATATTATAAATGCGAAAGTTTGTAAGGATGGATGGATGGATGTTTGTTACTCTTTCACGCAAAAAATACTGAACGGATTTGGATAAAATTTGGCACAAAGATAGTTTATAACCTGGATTAACACATATAATACTTTTTATCCCGGTCGTACAATCCCGTGGCATAATTACCGAAGTCCGCGCAGGCGAAGCCGTGGGTATAAGCTAGTCACCACCTGCCTAGCCTTTTCCCAACTATGTTAGGGTCGTCTTCCAGTCTAACCGGATGCAGCTGAATACCAGTATTTTACATGGAGCGATGTGACCTCCACAACCCAGTTAGTACTGGGTAATACGATACCCCTTGGTAAGACTGGTTGTCAGACTTTTTGGGCTACCTGTAACTACTGTCAAAGATCTACAAATGACAGCCGGGACCAACGGCTTAACGTGCTTTCCGAGGCGGAGGAAACTCGGTATGTAATGGGTGGTCACCCATCCACAGACCAACCTAGGTAAGCACGGCTTAAGCTAGTACCATATAAAACCCCGTGATATAATACAACAATTCACTATGGAACCATTTCCCCTACTAATACTGATACTGTTAACCTGCGTCATCCCACTGCTGGGCAAAGGCCATGACTTCCAAATTCTTCGATTCAGGGCCAATGTTCGTTAATTTTGTCCAGCTCGTTCCGCCATCTCCTGCGAGGTCTACCGCATCGTTTTCTGGCTGTGACAGGGTGTGATAACCACGATGTGGACATCGTGGTTATTTTGGCCACCAGCTCGTCAGGCATGAGGCCGACATGGCCAGCCCAGTCCCACTTTAGCTTAGCGGCTTTTTGAGCAACGTCAGTAATTTGTGTTTTGGAGCGCAGTGTGGTGTTGCGTACATGGTCGGTAAGTTTGACGCCTAGGATACTGCGCTCCATTGCACGTTGGCAAACCTTGAGCTTGGACTTTTGAATATTTGTCAAAGACCAAGTCTGGGATCCATATGTCAGAATGGGAAAAATGTCCATGATTTTTCGCTTGAGTAACAAAGAAAGATTTCCTTTCATAAGCTCTTTCATTTCAGCTTTCTACCTATTATATTGCCCGAAATATAATGTGCCTTACTTATACTATAGTAAGGCACATTATATTTCGAGCTCAAAATGTTGTAGTTTTTTTTCATGCATACTGTTGGACCATTAACATTCCTGAGTTTCTTGATATACCAAAAAAAAAGCGGCTAAGTGCGAACGCTTGTTTATATTTTGCGGGTTCCTTACAAAACAAAACTGCAAAAATAAGTTCTCCTGTCTGTTAGTTTTGCATGTTGTTGTTTATTTTTTTGTAATTTTGTATGATCCACGTCATGTCCCTGCGACAAATAAATGTTTTTTCTTTCTTTTTTTTTTTTTCTTTTTTTAAATCTTTTCTTGTTACGAAGTTGCCGGGAAAAAAAATGTATGTATTTATTCTTATATTTTAGTTATAAATATTTTCTAGTTTGTTTTATGTTGTCTCTACATCACACTAAGGTAAACTGGTAGAATTGAATTAGAACTCATAATTAATCAAAAAACCTATAACGAAATATGGAGATCTGGGACAGAATAGGCTAATTAAAAAAAAATAAGTAAAGGCTCGCTATTTACGTGTTACTTAGTTCGTGAGAACCAGACAGGCTGTTTCCTTTGTGTGAATTATTTTCTCACCATTCCTGGTCAACAAGTCACAGAACAGGTGGCATAGCATGACGTCGAATTCCAGTGTCGGAAAGAGACAGAGCTATAAAGGTCGTCTAGCGCCATCTCTTCCCACTCTGGAATTACTCTTGCTTTAAGACATCATAGTAACCCCCCACTATTGTGTTAATCTTATTCCAGAGTGGGAAAGAGATGGCGCTAGACTTCCTCTACAGCTCTGTCTCTTTTTCGCTGGTATGACATTAAAAAAGTACTGCTTTAAGACGTTATGGTAACCCCCCTGTAACCAAAACAGTGGAGAAAACATCGTGAGAAATATATAGTATTATGACGACACGAGTTTTGTTAATTTTTATTGTAATTTCATTGTGTTTATTCTATCTATTAAAAATGTTTTGTTTATTTTTCACATCTACCATATACTTCCTAATTTTATTAATATTTTTTATTTTTTTATTCCGATTTTGATTTGTATGTTCAACCAATAACTTGTATGTGTAAACTGAAAATATAAGTTGGTTATAAATAAATAAGAAAAAAAAGGAACCGAAAAATCAAAAAACCTCACTGGGCTGGTTTCGTGAGTTGGATTTCGGTCGAGTCCTCCTCAAAAAGAGGACGTCTATGTCCTAGACTAATAAACTGAACTTGTCATGCAAATGCTTTGGTTTTACGATTCATCTCGAGGAACCCTACTTGCTTAGTCTGTTATACTGGTATTCGCACACATCCGCCCGCCGCAACATTTTGAATATCAAACGATATTACCTACACTCAGCCTGTTTGAGAGGATAAGGATACGATACCCGAGAATATTGCTCGTGTAACTAGGAAAGTAAAATTACCAAAAACTTTATTTAGAAAATAATTATGTGAATGAAAAGTGACAGCTGCAAATTCAAAATGGCTGCTAGACGCCAAGACGCGTCTAGCAGCCGTTTTGAATTTTCTGCCTTTAATTTGTCATACATATGTCCTGAGCGTGCTGAGAGACTACGGTTAAATAATAACAGCTGCACGGGTCGTTATTCAGCGCTGGTCGGGTTAAGCAGCGCATGGTAAGGTCAGCCCATGGATGTGTAACCATCCATTCACAAACAGAGACCCCTTCGCGCCTCAGAAAGCCTTTGGTCTCGACTGTCATTCGTAGATCTTTGGCAGTCGTTGGGTAGCAGTGGCGAAGGTCCCTTACAACTCGATTCCTACCTTCTTCCCTTTGAAAAATCAAAATATTTTAATCCTTAAATATTTTACTTCAATTAAGTCTAAGGCTGTGGGCTGTGATGGGGTCAGTCGAACTATGTTATCTTTTATGATTGAGAACTTAATTCCAATTATTACGCACATCATCAATTCATCTCTGCAGACTGGTGTTTTTCCTGCATTGTGGCGTAAGGCTTATGTTATCCCTCTCCCTAAAATTTCCAACCCTAGTCTAGCTAATCACTTCAGGCCGATCTCCATTCTCCCTTTCCTTTCTAAGATCCTAGAAGCGGTTGCTCTTAATCAAATATCTTCCTATGTATTTAAAAATAACCTTTTGTCCAGTTTCCAATCCGGTTTTCGGCCTGGCCGCAGCACAGCCACAGCTCTGCTTAAAGTTACTGAAGACATAAGGGATGGCCTGGAGAATTCGAGATTAACGGTCTTTGTTTTAATAGACTTTTCCAATGCTTTTAACTCCTTTGATCACATTCTCCTGGCCATACTGTCTCAAATTGGAGTCTCTTCGTTGTCACGTGATTGGTTTTCATCATATCTTCGTGGTCGCCAACGGGCGGTGCGCGCTGATCAGGATTGCTCTGACTGGTGCGACCTGGTAACTGGTGTTCCACAAGGCTGTATACTCTCTCCTCTCTTATTCTCATTATTTATAAACTCCATTACTGTTGTCCTCAAATGTTCTTACCATCTGTACGCTGATGACTTACAACTATACGCTCAGTCAGACATTTCCAACCTTGTCAGTTGCATTTCATCACTCAATGCTGATCTTCGAACTATCGAAGAATGGTCTGGAAAATTCGGGGTTTCTGTTAACGTTGGGAAATGTCAAGCCATCCTCATTGGTAGTTCTTACTATTTGAGAAATGTGAACACTAGCCAACTTATGCCACTAATGTACGAGAACTCCGTCATTTCTCTTTCACCTCACGTAAAAGACTTGGGTCTATACATTGACAGCAGTTTAAGTTGGAATAAACACGTGGCTCAGGTGAATCAGAAAGTCACGTTCTCACTGCGGTCTCTCTATAGATTCAAGCATTTCCTCCCATCTAGCACCAAACTCACGTTAGTCCAGTCACTTGTGCTCCCCATCATCGACTATGCTGATGTTTGTTATTCTGATCTTTCCCAAGAACTTCTAAATAAATTGGATCGTCTTCTCAACAATTGTATTCGCTTTGTTTTCGGCCTTCGTAAATACGATCACGTTTCTTCCTTCCGTTCTCAGCTTAAATGGTTGCCTATCCGACTCAGGAGATCCCTCAGATCTCTCTGCATGCTCTTCACGATTATGAACGATCAATGTGCTCCTGATTACCTAAAAACTTATTTCAAAGTGTTGGGCAGTTCTCACAGTCGTAACCTTCGAGCTTTCAAGAATCTACTTCTCCAAATTCCTTCACACCGCACTGGATTTATGTCAAATTCTTACGCTATCTCTACTATAAAGCTCTGGAACGCGCTACCTTTTGGCATTAAAAAAGCTGTAAGCAAATTCACTTTTAAAAGAAAAGTGCGTAACCACTATTTAAGTCAGAATAAATAGCTCTCTCTCTCTATTAGAAGTCGAGTCATGGTAATTATTATTAGGTTTCTCGTTTTTAATTTTGGTATTTGTTAAAATATGTATTAGTTTATTTTATTTGTATATAAGTATTAGTATCATTATAAGTGCCTATATAAATTTTCGATAGCAAGAAGTTATTTTTCTCGTATTTTGTACCCTATCACAATGTTTTCTTATTTAACCCTAAGGTTGACTGGTAGAGAATGCCTTGTGGCATTAAGTCCGCCTATGTATCACTATTGTACATGAAGTTTAAGTAATAAATAAAAAATGGCATAGCCGGTATTCTATAGACAAATAATATAATCACATTAAAGATATGTACTCCAGCTTACCTCTTACAAAAATTGACCCTTCGCTACTGTTGGGTAGTCAGTGGCCCAAAAAGTCTGACAGCCAGTCTTACCAAGGGGTATCGTATAACCCAGTACGAACTGGGTTGTGGAGGTCAGATAGGCAGTCGCTCCATGTAAAATACTGGTATTCAGCTACATCCGGTTAGACTGGAAGCCGACCCCAACATAGTTGGGAAAAGGCTAGGCAGATGATGATGACATTTGAAAATCCGGCTTCACATAAATATGATTTTGCAAAGGGAATGAGAATTCTTAGATATTTTGAATTTAAAGTTTGATATTAATTTGTGACATCTACCAACCCGCACTGGGCCCGCGTGGTGGATTATAGCCCATTCCCTCTCATAGAGAGGAGGTCGTCCCAGCTGTGGGAACATTAATAGGCTGCTTATGCTTTTATGCTTATTCATTTCGGACCGATATCCAAAAATCCACCAAATCGGATCATGTGAATCTCGTTTTAAAGGCTGCGATTCTGGTGGAACTTGTGCATGGAAAGGATCTTCAATCCGCGCAAATTTTTGGACGTCATCTTCGGCAAAGTATTTTAATTACTGAAGGTTCGACAGATGTTCCGTGAAAAGAGACATTAAGCCTTGTGAGACAACAAGCTCATTAGATTTTTAACCGGCAATACCTAAGTTTAAAATATTTTGATTGAAAAGAGTGTCCATGGAGTTTCTTGCCCATTCTTCTCCATAGAGATCTACGCTTTGGAATGTGCAACTACAGTACTTTCACTAGTTACTATGCCTTGTGACTGTGACTGTAGTTTCGCCTTCTTTGTTTTTCTGACATTCAAAAGTGTCTGTTATGGTCTTATGGAATGGTAAGCAGGAGCGCCTTACAGCGGCGCCCGTCTTTAGTCTCCACAATTTGGGAACCCAAATCACAAAAAATGGAGTTAATAAACTAGTATAACTAATCTAACTTCTGACATTAAAACATGACAGATGAATGTCAGACATAAACGAAACAATTGGCATTAGATTTAAAAATAACACCAAACTGACATTCAAAGTTTTTTACAAAAAGTTGTAAAATGCCAATTGAAGAATTATTGAAGACAAAAATAAAATAAAAATAATTTAGGAAAAATAACATAATTTGGCGGCGATTAAATTAATAATGATCTATTTTTAGCATAACTTAGGAACTTCTCTCAAATTGGAATGAGTTATGCACGAAAAATTTCCAGATTGAGGATCTAGAGCGAGGCTGCCCGATCTGGCCCGCTGGCCAAATTGTGGCATGCCACCACTTTTGGATTGACCCGCCAATAGTGGTCTAACGGCCAGTCTTGGCGTTTTCGGAAGTCAGTGGTTTTTTTTTGCACATTTTTTTATTATTACCTACTAGCAAATGCTAGCGGCTTCACCGGGCCGTCATCACCAGGGCCGTCCTAAAGTCGTGGGAAACACCTGGAGGGACGCACAGAGCCGGGAAGTGTGGCAGAAAAATGGCGAGGCCTATACTCAGCAGTAGGTGATTCCAGGCTGATATGCTGATGATGATGAAGACATTATTTCTCTGTACCCGATGAAAGTAACTTCGAAACACAAATACCATGCAGCCCTAATTTTGAAAGTGGGCCGACCGGTGGGGCAACTAGGAAACAAAAATCGCCCTATTCATTTAAACGGATTTTTCAGTTAGGTTCTTATAAAATCCTATCCTACTAATATTATAAATGCGAAAGTTTGTGAGGATGGATGGATACTTGTTACTCTTTCACGTAAAAACTGACAGGATTTAGACGAAATTTGGCACATAGATAGTTTATAACCTGGCTTAACATATAGGATACGTTTTATCCCGGTAGTACGATCTTGAGGGACATTACCGAAAGTGAAGCCGCGGGCATAAGCTGATCATCAATATAACCCTCTAACATACAGTCTCAACAGTCTGACACTGACCGACAAATTGCAAAAAACCTATTTGAATTTCGAAGACTGCCACGGCCTCCTTAAAAAAAATCAATACATTTTTGACAGTTCCAGTTATTTTTAATAGAACTCTGCCTACAGCTACAAAATGCTATTTGTATTTAACTTTTTTTACAATGTAGGTATCCTGGCCACACCACTTCGGTCGAATGACCTAGACTTACAAGTAACCTTTAGACGAAGTCTAGACTTTAGACTGAGGGACCTAGGTAACCCTGTCTTACATTTTAATTATAGCATTCAAGTTGTTATTGGTAGCCATTTGATGTTTTACTTTCTATAGTTAATAAAGAGAGGAGCTCGTGGCTAAATAATAACAGCCGCTCGGATCGATCTTTAGGTTAAGCCGTGCTTGCCTAGGTTGGTCTGTGGATGGGTGACCACCCATCACCCATTACATACCGAGTTTCCTCCGTGCCTCGGAAAGCACGTTAAGTCGTTGGTCCCGGCTGTCATTTGTAGATCTTTGACAGTCGTTACAGATAGTCAGTGGCCCAAAAAGTCTGACAACCAGTCTTATCAAGGGGTATCGTAATACCCAGTACTAACTGGGTTGTGGAGGTAAGATAGGCAGTCGCTCCATGTAAAATACTAGTATTCAGCCGCATCCGGTTAGACTGGAAGCCGACCCTAACATAGTTGGGAAAAGGCTAGGCAGATCACATTCCCCGAAACACCCAAAAGAGCTAAAGGGAATCACTTAATTCTATTCTTTATCATCATTATCTGCCTAACTTTGTCCCAACAATGAGGATCAGCTTCCAGTCTACCTGTAAGGACTGCCGATCTGACCTCCACAACTTATTAACTCGATATCACGATTCCCCTTTTCCATCTATTTCCAATTTAAAACGAACACATATCCAGCAGACATCATTAAATTAAATATTCCGTGACAGGCATAACCTTGCATTCCTTTGCCGTTTGATTAAAAAAAAAACTAACCTACCAAACATGGCGGACCGGTAACAGCTGATTTGTGATATTATTATTTGCGAACGAGAAAGGATGGATGGAGAGACGAAACGAGTATAGATCACCAATGTTGCTTACCAATTGCTTGACAATTTTAAGCCGACAGGTTTTTCACGATTATTCTTTTACCATCAGTATCTAGGTATCTAACTAAAATGAATTTAGATAATCGGAGACGGTAAATCTAGGATCACGAACGCTTTTACATGCACTCCGTACAAAAACATTCAAATATTTACGAGTGACAGACGAGACAGGACGAAAAAAATCATAATCCGTATGCTTGTTACACTTCAGCCAACTAAAATATTCAGGTCTAAAAAAAGATAGGGAGAGAAAGGTAGAGTTTTGATTTAGCAGTTTTTTTTTATACATTCTATGTTACCCGGGCCATAATAATGAATCGCTCGACACCTTATTTTTTTTTTTTCGAATGTGAAATCATCAAATGACCCACTCTGGGCGGAGCAGAGGGGAGTGTCAGACTTGTACTGACTAAAACCCATCCATGTTCCTTCTTTGACCTTTGTGTTCCAGGGCCGCGGTATCTCTTTCGAACAGTCCCGCAGCCCCCATCAGTCCCGCAGCCGTGGCAGGAAAAGTCGCTTGACACATTATTCATCAAAATCGAACGAACAGTTTAGGTGCTAAGCAGGAACATACGTAAATACAAACATACATACATACCAGTGGCGTTCCATACAACTCGATTCCTACCGGATTCCCTTTTAAAAATGGCACAGTCAGTATTCTATAGACAAATAATGTAATCATATTAAAGATTTGTTTACTCCGCTTTACCTCTTACAAAAATTGCCCCTTCGCTACTGACATATACATAGTTTGCTAAATCATAACCCTTCCTTTTGGCTTCGCTGTAGTCGGGTAAAAAGTCATCTTCCTCAAGTCAGGTTGACGTAAAGGCCAAAGACCACAATTTTCCTGTTTTCCTCGTGACTCTGTTAGTAATAATTGCTGGCAACTAGTCTTGCCATCGATTGAAAAACCTACAAGGTTCATTTTAATTGATCACTGATTGATAAATGATTATTGTTTCTTTGACATTTTGCCTTCAAATGTGTTACAACCTTTGATACCTACTGACTTAATACACAATATAACCTTCTCCAATTAAAAAAAAAAAAAAACTTTCAACCGACTTCAAAAACACAAAAAAGTGAAAAATATTTTGCAAAAGTTGCTTATTTTTTGCAAAAAAAGTTTTATTTTTATTTTTCCGTTTTTAGTTGTAATATCCTATACAAAATTGATGCCCAAGACTGTGAGTTTTTGTACTGTTTTAGTGTATCACAGACACAAGTGATGACGGCTACATTACCCGTCAGACGGACACATAACATTGAAGAATGTGCTGATGACATCAGCAACCAACAACCGGTAATTTAACCAGTTAACAGCGTAGCCACAAAAAGTGGTGCCAACAAAAAAGGCGCCGGCGCCTACAGTACTACTCTATGGTGATTTGAACATTGTCTATGGACAAGGCACACGTGTATATTAATTTCCTTCACTGACCCGACTTCACGTGTTTTTTCGTTCAGCTCACAGACATGTAAATTATTGGTATTCAGCTGTATCTAGGTGGACTGGAAGCCGACCCCAACATAGTTAGGAAAAGTCTAGGCCGATGATAATGAGAGGCCTGTGTAAAATTAATTTATAATTAATTAATTTTGATCCACCTTCACCAGTTTCCTCATCTTTCAGCAAATTTTGTGCCTGATTATATTATACAGACCCTTCACATATCCGTCAACCAAGCATTCTGTACATCAAACAAAGTAACTTTACGCTAAAATTATTGTATTTTTTTTGGGGTGGAATATCACGTTTTAAGTTAGGACTCGATGGAAAGCACTCAAAGCATTGTGCTGATGGATGGATTGAATAGTAGAGGGGTCGAGGAGGTGTGTAAAAATCTTACATTAAAAACATGTATTTAAAATAAAACTTGTGAAAAAGTTGGAACTTTGACCCCCAATATCTCCGTAACTAGAAGGTTCTCAGGTATGGTCTAGAACAAAAAAAAAATCGTAAAGACGGGGAGAACAAGTGCCTTTCGATTATGTTAAGGGTCTATTTACACCCTTTATGATGCGGCTCCACGCTGACTTTTAATTGTATGTGTCTGTAACCTACTAACACTAGAAGTTAAGTAAAATTGTTACTAACCCTGTGGACTCCGGTCTGAAATAAAAAAAAATCTATTCTATTCTATAGAGACAGACAGACAGCGGGAAGCGACTTTATTTTATACTATGTAATGATGGAACACCCCGTTCATAATGATGTACTGAATATGAGGTAACCGTTTGTGTGTTAGTGTTCCTTCTACCCTGTAGATTCTTTCACCTTGAATTTCCAGGTTACGTATTTTCTAACAGACGGGTTCCCCACAACATTTTCCTTCCTTATTAGGTAAGTACTACGTAAGAATATGTTTGAAAAACCCGAAGGTATGTGTTTAAGGCCAAATAACAAATTGCAAAATTGTGTTCATTCTATTTCATGTTACCTAAGTATGTAGGCGGTAGGTACACATAACTGGATGTCAGTAGATGTTGAGTCGGTCAACTCAAGAACTCTTAAAGCTCGTCACAGACGTAGCTTTAATATATGTTAATATGAATCACAGCAAGGTATATTACAACATATATTTTTTTTTTATTGGCCTGGTATGTCCCACTGCTGGGCAAAGGCCTCCCCCTTATTCTTCCAGGTACTCTTCTCCTGCGCCACCTCGAACCAGCCCTTGTGATGCGCGTCCAAATCATCTCGCGACATATTATCTATATAAATTTTCGAGTGACTGCACACGCAGCTATAATATATATTTCTATGACATCACCCAAATATGTATATATCTCGGTATATTTTGGCAAAGGACCGCAGACCGAGTGAGGTCAAAATATATATTGTAGTATTGCTCCAGTGTGTGGTAGCTTGCTATACTATAATATATAGCTCGATATATTATAGCTACGTCTGTGACGGGCTTTACGTTTTGAAAACTAATGAAAAGTAATTGCTTCCCCGAAAAGTCAACTAACGTCTAGTGTCATATGTGCCATAATTTAAGAGGGGACATGACCTGCGAGGAATTTGCAAAATAGGCATTTGAAGAATGCGACTTGGAGTTTCTTGCTCGTTCTTCTCCATAGAGATCTACGTTAGGGAATGGGCAACTACAGTACTTTCACAGTTTTTGTGCCTTGTGACTGGGACTGTAGCTATATTTTACTGTTGTCTTTGTTTCGACAATTCAAAAGTGCCTGTAACTGGCCTACTTGAAATAAATGCTTTGATTTTGATTTTGATTTTGAATTACATTATTATAGAAACTTTAGAAGTGTGTTAAGAGTTTAACTGTCAAATTCTAAATTTAAAATCAACGCGACCGAAGCCGCGGTCAAAAGCTAGTTTGGTATAAAAACCAGCCTGTAAAGAGGTAGCTGGGTTGTCTGCAAAAGGGATTATCCTGCTTTTATCCCGACTCAGGGGTCTGATTTACTTCAGGCTGAATCATCTTTTATCATAAACTAGCTGTTCCCGGCATGCGTTGTAATGCACCTTTTCCTACTACCTACCTACTACCTACCTACTACCTACCTACTACCTACCTACTACCTACCTACTACCTACCTACTACCTACCTACTACCTACCTACTACCTACCTACTACCTACCTACTACCTACCTACTACCTACCTACTACCTACCTACTACCTACCTACTACCTACCTACTACCTACCTACTACCTACCTACTACCTACCTACTACCTACCTACTACCTACCTACTACCTACCTACTACCTACCTACTACCTACCTACCACCTACCTACTACCTACCTACCTACTACCTACCTACCTACCACCTACCTACCACCTACCTACCACCTACCTACCACCTACCTACCTATAAATAGTATCCTATGTCCGTCTCCTGGCTCTAAGCTACCTCCTCACCAATTTTCAGCCATATCGGTAAAGCCGTTCTTGAGTTATAAATAGTGTAACTAACACGACTTTCTTTTATATATGTATATATAGATTCTCAGTGGAGATCGATTACTGACAAAATGCATGCACTATTTGGACACGTCCACACAAATATGCTTCATTCCTCAAAATACCATTTCAGACACTGATATTCATGATCCTCGTGTGACCAAGACTATGTCTGGACTTCAAAAGAGATCTCGGAATTTGTTTTGGATGTGTCTTCTCAGAGTAGTCAGGCACGACGCAACACATCGCACATCCTCTAAAAAACTGTTATAACACAAAAATAGCAGTTTTGAGATAGACGCATTTAAAGTTTTTTGTGTTTTTAACGATGGTTTGCGTCAAAAACTTTCGCTTGTGCCATTTGGCGACTTATTTTGGTGTACTTATGGCGGTTTTTTTTTCAATTATTATTATTATTATTTATTCTTTATTTCAACCAACTTTGGATCATAGTTACAATTAACGAAATTAAAATCACAATCAAAATTAAAACATAATCAAAATAAAATTTTAAACAATATCCAAATTAAAATTAAAAACAATCAAAATGAAATAAAATACAAAATCAAAATTAAAAAAACAAAATTAAAACAATATATTAACATTAGTCAGCACGTGAACCATGCAGCAGTGGTTCACGTACTGACAGTCGAAACGTTCAGCAAACGCTTTCAGGATACTGTTGCGGCTGGCCCGCACCCTTCGGACCAGGGATGTGCACCACTTGCGTATGACTGTGTAGAAACAATCCACACATCCCCGCCGCACTACAAAAGCGAGGCAGCCCCAAGAGCACCCTGAACGCGTTATTGTATTGGACACGTAGAGCGCTGTACTGTTTCCGCGTGTAATCCAGCCACAGACTACCGGTATAAAAGGACGTACAAAATGCCCTAAATAACGCTATTTTGACGCCCTTCGAACACCGAGCAAATCTGCGGGCTATCATATTCGCACGAACAGACAGCGCCCTACGTTCCCTTTCAATGTCTGCATCTTCTTCCAGGTCCGAGGTCAATAAATGTCCAAGATATTTAAAAGTATTTACTCTGTTAAGTGGGCATCCGTTGAGCTTAACTGCCGGTAAATAATCTGGACACTTCCTCTTAGTCCGAAAGACCATGCACTCGCTCTTGTTCGTCTTGTTCGCGTATTATAGAGCAAGGACAATTGAAGTCGAGTAGGGTATTATCTAAAAACCTACATTTTGTGTCATGACAGTTTTATAGAGGATGTGCGACATTTTTAAAAATAAATAAATCTGAATTCAAAGATTTTAGAGAAAATTCGCTTGCCACACTCGGGAATCGAACCGGCTAAATTCCAAAAAATAACACCCTGTACTTTTATGGCATCAATCGAAAGGGTCAATCATATGGATCAAATCTCTCTAACAAACATGATACATTAAAAATCTTTGAGGGTAAAATTTAAAAAATAAATAAATATTTCCGTTGAGTAAAATATTCTATCTCCAGTATTTAGAGTACTTTCCCTCCAGGTGGCGTTGAAAAATTCCACCCTGTAAATGCTATAAATGCGAAAGTTTGGACAGATGGATGTTTGTTACTCAATCACACCAGAACAGCTGAACGGATCCTTAACGAAGCCGAAAGGCATTTGTTCTCCCCGTCTTTGCGATAATTTTTTTGTTCTAGACCATACCTGGGATCCTTCTAGTTACGGAGATATTGAAAGTCAAACTTTCAACTTTTACACAAGTTTTTTTTTTAAATACATTTTTTAATGTAAGATTTTTACTTTAAAAACACCTCCACGACCCCCGTATTATTCAATCCATCCATCGGCACAATGCTTCGAGTGCTTTCCATCGAGTCCTACCGTAAAACGTGATTTTTCACCCCAAAAAAGAAGTCGTTTCCCAGCAATAATTTTTACGTAAAGTTACTTAGTTTGATGTACAGAATGCTTGGTTGACGGCTACGTGAAGGGTCTGATACACCCTGAATATAAAAAAAGAAAAGAAAAAGTATAGTTTGGAAAATCACATTGGTGACTATTTACTTTTTTTTTTCTCACATATACTCATCAAAATTTCCATACGAACGAAGTCGCGGGCACCTAGTAATAACATATATTCCGCCAATACTAGCGACATAACCGTCTGTACCTAATATCTATTCATATAATAATAAATAGTTTGACATTTCAAGTCGCCATTGCCCTTGAACACTGACATTTGAGAGAAGGGGCTTGGAGATCCGTGGGCGGATGACAAAACGTGCAGGTGAAGATTATTGAGATACGATTTAAAGAAACAATTACTAAAAGAAATTAATGTGTTGATTGTTAGTTTTCTTTAACTTATTTGCAATCTGGAAATAAATATGAAGTGAACAATTATTTTGGCAGAAAATTTTCACATTTGTGTCGTAAGTTGGTCGAGAGCTCGTGGCTAAACAATAACAGACATGTATTTTGATATATTGTTATAGTATTTTATATATCCTTGTAGTTTATCTTTGTAATAAATTATTTTTTTTGCAGATAGATACACCTACCACCGTTTGTCTCTCCATCACCCAAAGCACAGATAATATAATACTACGTACCCAAAGGTTGACTGGTAAAAAATGCCTATGGTTTTAAGTCCGCCTCTGTAGTTTGTGCTTGAAGTGTTAAAATAAATAACAGCCGCTCGGGTCGGTCTTTAGATTAAGCCGTGCTTGCCTAGTTTGCTCCATGAATGGGCAGTCACCCATTATATACGGAGTTTCCGCCGTGCCTCGGAAGGCCACGGACTGCCACGTTAGGCCGTTGGCTTCGGCTGTCATTTGTAGATCTTTGACAGTCGTTACAGGACAGTCAGTGGCCTGAAAGTCTGAGAACCAGTCTTACCATGGGGTATTACCCAGTACTAACTGGGTTTTTGAGCTCAGATAGGCAGTCGCTCCATGTAAAATACTGGTATTCAGCTGCATCTGGTTAGACTGGAACCCGACCCCAACGTAGATGTAAAAAGGCTAGGCAGATGATCATGTAAGTTGGTCAAAAGCTCTATTGTAGAGGATGAGTTTCTGAGTTCGTTTACAAAGGTTGGAAAAAGTATTGCGAATTTTTTTAAAGAAATCCCAGTAGCAGCTTGGAGTTTAGCCCGGCTGATGGCAAAAAGCTCGCACCTACAACATGGGACTTAAACATGACATGTGGGTATGCTATACTAGGTGCATCTTTACCATACCCTTTTTGGATTACAGCCGTGCTGTTATTTCATATTCTTGACTCAAGTTTTGGTTGTCTACAGAACTGCTTAATGCTTCAAGATCTAGTTATTCCCTTAACAAAGCTGAACCAGACATAAATGAGCCTATCGAAGCCCACAACATTTTAAATACAATATGTAAAAAAAAACTCTGTCCGATCCGTGAGGGTAATAAGGTATTGAGATTAGATTTTATTTATGTAATCTTATTGGCTAACAAATAAATATACCCCAATAAAAATTAAATAAAATGTACTAAAATTATTAAACTTACATGGCAATGGCAACACAGGGGTGGCGGCGGCGACACCCCGGTTCCGGTCGCTTCTCTGGTAGTGTATGAACAAACAATTGACGATCGATCATACTTATGCCGGAGACGGTGTTGTCACGTTTTAAAAGTTTGTTATATTTTAGGGAAATGGTGGTAATTTGAGCCGAAAATCATGCATTTTAAAATTCATTATATGTTAACTTCACTACATAGTATAAAACAAAGTCGCTTCCCGCTGTCTGTCCCTATGTATGCTTAGATCTTTAAAACTCCGCAACGGACTTTGATAAAAAAAAAATTAATACATAGTCTGATTAAAGAGGAAGGTTTATATGTATATATTGCACCCGTGCGAACCCGGGGCGGGTCGATAGTTCATCAATATTTTGTGTTTCGTATTTTTTTTTTTGGTAATTTCATAATTCCCGTCATGTATCTTTCAACGACGTGAGCCTACCCGTCATATAAAACAGCTTTCCCAAAGAAACTCATATCTGATGCCTGAAATCAAAAACAAATTCCCATACAACAGTAAAAAGACCATTCCGATGCATGTATGATAACGAATAGCTATTTAATATGACGGGTAGGCTCACTGCCTTGAAGGATACAGGTAATTAAATAGCTACCCTGTATAGTTCCCCAAATATTTTTTTGATTAAAATTGACGACAACGCACATATTAACACTAGAAACGGGATATTTACCATGTTTACTGATTTCTTTGAGTTCCCGATATTTCGGCGCTGTTGCAAGCATCATGATCACGGATAAACTGAAGTTATTGGTGGGTGTTTATGACAAATCGGTTTACCCTCGTTCTTGCTCGTTTTTTTGCACTCAGTAAACACACATGGTAAATATCCCGCGTCTAGTATTAATGATAATGTTTATGACCATGGTAGTTTAAGATCTTATACACACATATTGTTAAATCTATTTCATTTGCCATTCCACATCTACAGAACCAACACAAAGTTTTCCCTCCAAAATTCTAAAAAAAAAAACAACTGTCTACGAATCCGCGCCATTTTTTTTCGAACATCGTTTTAAAATCCGCCAAGACGCAAGAGTCTAAACCTAACAGTCTCATCATAATGCCACATAATTAAACTTACAACCTGTTTTGACGATTTTAATCGATTCCTTATACCGATATCTCGGTCCGAAGCGATAATCGTTCAGTTTGGTTTGTGTGCCTGTGTGTATGGACGTGTTGAAGGTCTGTAGGATACTTTTTTTAAATATATTTTTTTAATTCTGTGTTGTCTTTGCTCGAAATTCTGAACGGTAAGTTTGAATTTTTATTTTTTAATAATTTGTGTTTTTTTTTTGTGAAAATTCGAATTCAATTCTAATTTTAAATTGTGTTGGTTGAAAAACTAATCAAAATTTAGTTGTGAGCATAGTGTTCATAAAACTTTTATTGTCGTAATAAAATACTTAGTATTGTATCTATTAGTATGTTCAGTAATTAAACTTTTAATAGATTCACTTAGCTAAAAACTATGAAATAATTTTATTATAATGATTTCGCAATAATCTTCTATAAAGTCTTGTAAGTGTCAAATTCCTATACTTCTTATTAAAATTACAAAGTAGGCTGTGTGCATCTAGAGCCAAGAATTTAAAACACGATTGGCATTATACTGAAATACCTTTGCCTTATCCCGTTGCTATAATACTTTGTTTTACCACCATTTTGATTGCGACCACAGATTCATAATTTGCATTTTTTCCTCGTTTTAATAAATTGAATGGAATAATCTCTACAAAATGATAATCTTTATTAGTATTCTTGTTGCAAAATGTATCTTATTATCATCTTTATTCGCTATGATGAAATCATTCGCGTAGGTTCAGCAGTTTCTGAGAAAAACGCTGTAGACGGACAAAGGTTGAATTTTTTGTAGTACTATTTTTTATGTGGTCAATTGTTTTGTTTGATAACTGTTAATTAATTACTGTTTTCTGATTACATAGAAATCAAATTATCAACTCATGATGACACGTGATACCTCCCAGAGGGCGCAGACATTGTACACAAGTCGAATAGTTTTTTTTTCCAACAACTTTTAAAAGTATTGACACAAATTGAAAATCCAATACCTACCTGTTTGACTATTCCATCATCGATATTATGTAGCTAGTGTCACTTATATCTAGTTTCAACTCATAGTAGAACAGCGTGTTCTAAACCTAAGGATTTTTGGAAGAGATATGACGTAAGAAGCTTGTCCTTTTTATTCATTACTAGCTTTTGCCCGCGGCTGCACTAGCATTTAGAATTTGACAATGAATTCGGGTTGTACTCTGCTTGTAATAATATAATTCAATCATTATGCGAAAGACACGTGGCGCCATCTATTATTATAAGAACGTTATTGATGTTTTCCTCGGGAACAGTACTTTTTTCGGGATGAAAGGTACCCTATGTCCGTTTCTGTACACCTGACAACGTATATGCAAACTTTCAGGATGATCGGTTCAGTGGTTTAGGCGTGAAAAGGTAACAAACAAACTTACTTCCGCATTTATAATATTAAGTTAAGATTAGGCTAATTTTTTAGATATTTTTGTAGTTTGTAAATAATGGAGAGATATTGATATAAAAGCATTTTTAAAAGCCTTATGCGGCAATAATAATCACAAACTATTAATCTGTCATGTTCATAACATAAGGACGTGTCCTAAAACTTTGGTAAATAGGTATAAATGTATGTATGACATAAGTGAATTGTTTGCTTTTTCAATATTGTCTCATTCGCATGATTTCGTAGTCAACTACATGCCAAAAATAGATAGATAGATAAGTAATAATGTACTACTAACTAAATAAAATTATTACATGCCTAGTTATTCAACAATATTGCTCATTTTATGAGTACATCAGCTGTCTTATCGCTGGTGATCTTCCAGCAACCTTAGGATGAATATTTTCAAGTTTTTGGTATTTTATCTACTTAGGTTTTTTTCAATGAGATGTGCGGCCTGGGAATTCTTCATAAAGCCTTGTTCTCTATTCTTAAGCAGTGCTTTTGTTGGTCAGACCGTATTCTTAAACATACATACATTTTTTATTCAACATCACTAACATAATAAGACAGAGTGCAATTTTGCAACGCCACCTGGAGGGAAAGTACTCTAAATACTGGAGATAGAAAATTTTACTCAAAGGAAACATTCCTTTATTTTAAAAAATAAATAAATCTGCATTTAGAGATTTTCGAAAATTCGCTTGCCACACTTTGGAATCGAGCCGGCTAAATTCTAAAAAAAATAACACCCTGTACTTTTATGGCATCAATCGAAAGGGTCAATCATATGGATCAAACCCCTATTACAAACATGATAAATTAAATGAAAGGAAAACCATGAAATCTTAACTTATTTGGAACAAAATAAAGGGTAAACTAACTAATTAGTTGCTCAAAATGAGCTCCATTTTGTTGCATACACAAATTTATTCTTTAAGGAATTAATTTCCAGTAACTTTTAATAGCGTGGTGTGATGAATATTGAAATTCGTATTGTGAACGTCAGTTCTTAATTGATGTTGTGATTCTTGACGCCATAAAAGTACAGGGTGTTATTTTCTTTTAATTTAGCCGGTTCGAAATCCGGGTGTGACAAGCGAATTTTCGAAAATCTTTGAATGCACATTTAATCCTTTTTAAAAATAAAGGAATGTTTCCTTTGAGTAAAAACGTACCTATTAAGAATATTTATTATTACGTCAGACGTACACGGTTAACCTTCCAAATCTCCAATTCAATAATCCGAATCCGTTCAAATTTCGAAACCAATTTGACATTGACATTTCAAGGCGTCCATCTTAAATTTTCTGTCACTTTACTTCACATCTTTTAAATTCAGCGCCAAATCAATGTACCTAACTATGCTAGCATAATATTCTTAATTGAAAATCAAACAAGCAAATATCCTTGGTCGGGAGAACGGTTTGTCCTTACCGTTCTAAAAAAAGGTTTAATATATTTGACCTGTAATGTTGGCTAAAGTGACTTTGAGATGATCTTTTTACGTGGCATATGATGTCATAGTCAATCCGGATTCAAATCTTAGGTATCGAGTTATTTTAAATAATGAATGGGTTGACTTTTGTTTTTGTCTTTCGAATGTAACGTGTGTGCCAAATTAGTGTTTAAAAGATGTCCAAGAATTTGAGATATTTCTAGTTCTCCTGACCCAAAAAGCGAGGAGCCTTTTTTATTTGTCTGTGGCGTCCTAAGCCTCTGAACAGATTGAAATGATCGCAATGCGATTTCTTTCGATTGTTATGTTTAATTACATTTTGAAACTATTTTAAGATCTCTTCACCATCAATTTAAATGAATGAAAAAAATGAAAAAAATGAAACCAAAATGCCAACGGTACCTCCGTTGGCATTTTGGTTTCGGCTCTTGAAGCCAACCGAACAACGCCACAGGCTGTATCCAAAAATCGAAGAATAAATAAATTAACGAGTTTCAAAGATAACATCGTCAATCCATGAATAAAACGGCTTAGTTCTAGAACCTAAAAACTGAAGATGTGACATCTGCCAATCAGGCCTTAGTCTTAACCGAGATACTTAGCTGATTTAAGTGAGTACAAAAATAAAACTTATTTTAATATGACATTTCGCCAGATATGTAGAGTGCATGGCTAAATAATAACAGACGCTCGGGTCGACTTTCAGGTTAAGCAGCGCTTGCCTAGGTTGGTCCGTGGATGGATGACCACCCCTTACTTACCGAGTTTCGGAAAGCACGTTAAGCCGTTGTCCTGGCTGTCATTTGTAGATATTTGACGTCGTTGCAGGTAGTCAGTGGCCCGAAAGTCTGACAGCTAGTCTTACCAAGGGGTATCGTATTACCTAGTACTATTTCGGTTGTGGAGGTCAGATAGGCAGTTGCTCCATGTAAAATACTGGTATTCAGCTGTATCTGGTTAGACTTTAAGCCAACCCCAACATGTTGAGAAAAGGCTAGGCAGATGTTGATATACTTTCACATGTAGTCAGTAAAAGTCTGTAATTTTTATTTATCAAACAGACACTTCAATTTTATTTTATTTATGTAGATTACATAAAATGCTATTTCTAGCCATCTCACTGTAAAACAAAAATAAAACGCAAGACAGCTTCTATTCAAGAAATCAAAGAATAATAATAGAATGTGAAAAAAACGCGGTTTGCATGGAAAAATACAAGAAAACCTTGAATAGTTGCTATCACAACCTCGACCAGTTCTTCTAGACATACTCTGCCCCCTATAACCATACAAAATAGAGGCCCCTCGGGGGGAAACCGGCTGTCGTGAATGTCAACTTAAAATGGTTATTATTAATATATGATAATCAGGTGGAGATAGGCGATCCTGAATTGATTTAATTATTATGTTTTATTAGATTTTTATACTGGTTTCGAAGTTCCGGAACTTGGTAATAGATGGCACTGTTTTTTTTTAGCTTCGAGGTTAGTTTTCCTTATTTGTTTTTTAGCTGTCTAAGAGTTATGAAAATGATTTTCGTAAGGCTAACGTTTTAAGTAAGAGGCAGAGTTGTCTAAAAATACAATAAAAGGTATACAATCAGGCGATACTTTGCGGAAATTCATGCAATATATTTAGTTTTAATTCCGCGAAAAAAGATTCAGGACTGGATGCTGCATCCTGCAGTGCAAAAATATGCACATGCAGGAGAAGCAATAATAATTAGCATGACATGCACCCACACCTATACTCGACACGTGTTCCGCCCGTCCAGTAGGCATCCTCAGGAAGTTGACTCGACGACCACTCAGGCGCGAATTATATTACAATTACGTGTTAGTTTGCATAAAAATTTAATAAAAATACGAGGTAAATTGGCCTAGCTGTAATTTTTACATCTATCGTCTTTCTGTATGCCCGCGTATCGACTGTATAACGTGACGTCGACAAACGGAGGCGCTATTAACGCTTGCGTAACTGTACTGCGACTCACTATAGTTCGAATCCACGCTTGTGTGACAAACTGGAGCTCGGCATCACGCTAGTGCGACAAACTGAAGTTCGACATCACGCTAGTGCGACAAACTGAAGCTCGGTATCACGCTAGTGCGACATACCGAAGTTCGACATCACTCTAGTGCGACAAACTGAAGTTCGACATCACGCTAGTGCGACAAACTGAAGCTCGGTATCACGCTAGTGCGACATACCGAACTTCGACATCACTTTAGTGCGACAAATACTTGTGCGACAGTAGTTCGACACTACTCAAGTGCGACAAATGCTTATGCGACACTGCCGTCTATACAGGGTGTAAAAGGATCCTTCAAAAGCCGTCAAGAAAGCATTCTATACATCAAACTAAGCAATAATGCGCAACAATATCTACGCTAAAGAGATAAAGTTTGGATGTGTGCGGTAATTTTTGGCACTAGTGCTCTGATCCTGAATATTCTTTGACTAATGGGAAACTACAGTATCCCCGGTTATCACTACATAGTATAAAACAAAGTCGCTTCCCGCTGTCTGTCCCTATGTATGCTTAGATCTTTAAAACTACGCAACGGATTTTGATGCGGTTTTCAGTAATAGATAGAGTGATTCAATAGGAAGGTTTATATATATATATAGCACCCGTGTGAAGCCGGGCGGGTCGCTAGTAGGCTATATTTAAAAACTTCCCGTGTGATAATTTAAGAGTATAACACGAGCGAAGCGGGTGGGAAAAAACTAGTACATAAATGTATTTAAAAGATTTTCACAATTCCTTCAACTTATGTTACTGATATAATTGGTGTAAACCGCAAGATAATTTAGCTCAATCGATGTTTTCTTACATGTTTCTCGTCTGTCCGTTCATGTGCTTATAACTCCAAAACTACTAACTCGATTGACGTGTTTATTTTATTGCTTTAGGTCGTGATTTGGATCCACACTATGTAACATATGTAAATGTTAAATGTTGTAATACATGGTCGGTTAATGACGTGTTTTATTGCGAAAAAAAAATAGTAAGTAACATGTTACCCTTAGAAGCTTAAATAATATTCTGTAAAACAGTGGGCATAGCTTCGCTAGTTAGTCTTTATAATACAGGGTGTAAACGGACCCTTCCGAAGCCGTCAACCAAGCATTCTGTACATCTAACTAAGTAACTTTACGCAAAAATTATTGCTGGGAATCGACTTTTTTTTTTGGAGTGAAAAATCACGTTTTACGGTAGGACTCGATGGAAAGCACTCATAGCATTGTGCTGATGGATGGATTGAATAGAACGGCGGTCGTGGAGGTGTTTAAAGTAAAAATCTTACATAAAAAACATGTATTTAAAAAAAAAACTTGTGAAAAAGTTGGAACTTTGACGCCCAATATCTCCGTAACTAGAAGGTTCCCAGGTATGGTCAAGAACAAAAAAAATATCGCAAAGACGGGGAGAACAAGTACCTTTCGGCTTCGTTAAGGGTCTATTTACACCCTTTATAATAGCGACCTATGAGTCATTATTTTTTATGAGTCTACACGATCACTGATAAATACTTGCACTGACTGGACAGGTCCACTTAACTCTGTGGTTCTTTCTTCAAAATACCATTTCTGACACTAATCTGCACAGTCCTCATGTGAGTTGACCAAGGTTATATCTGGGCCTTAAAAGAGACGTGACCTCAGAGTTTGTTTCGGCTGTTTCTTCTCAGAGTAGTCAGGTACAAAACATCAGCCCCATCTAGTTTTAAAACATAACATGACGTGACATGAAAAAATGTTTTATTAAACAAATTAAGAGTAATAAATATGATCTACTAGCGACCCACCCCGGCTTCGCACGGGTGCAATATATATATATATATATATAAATTTTCCTCTTGAATCACTCTATGTATTACTGAAAACCGCATCAAAATCCGTTGCGGAGTTTTAAAGATCTAAGCATACATAGGGACAGACAGACAGCGGGAAGCGACTTTGTTTTATACTATGTAGTGATAATTTATGACCCAACCTGGCTTCGTATTGGTGCAATTTATTACCAATAGAACCACCTATCCTCAACACCTAAATCCTCAACTACCTAATCGTTCAAGCTGGAAATAACCATACAATATTCACAAAATGTAATTGAAATCTGTTGTCTAAGTTTCGGAGATAGCGTATACGAACATACTGACACGTGTATTTTACACATTAAGATTCGTATTTTTATATAAAACTATTTTATTTTAAACTCGGACAAACGTAAAGCCTTCATAAGTACCAAAAACGTTATAAGAAACAAGATTTTATTATTCTGGTGACCTTCCACCGAGCTAGTGTAGGTTTCATATCAGTGTAAACGCCATAATAGTTCGTTCAACCACACATGTACTTACATAACCTTAAAATTATTTAAATTACGGTTTGGTAAGCTAGATGGTGAAATAGAAAAAATCGTTCCTAATTAATCGCTTAAGTGGTTAATCCCATAGTATAATAATATACTTCGCCTGGTATTCTCTTCCCGTGACAGCTGGGTCACGTGATTGGCCCAAGAATACGTCATCAGTTGCGATACTGTGGATGTGTTGCCACGTTGTGTGATTGAATTACCCGAGCAAAATGCTTTTTTAAACTTAACAAAGCAATTATGAACTAATAATTCAATATTTAAATTAACTTAGAACTAAATAGATGAATCACACGAGTTACTAAATAGTTAAGATAGTTAGTAATTTATTTTATTTTCATTCACTAAATGAGAGTCCCTAAATTTACTGAAAAGGACAATCAGTGGTAACACTTATCGTGACGTAGTCTTGGGCCATTGTGGGAAGAGAATTATACCATAGTTAATCCTACTTTTTTTGGTGTGAGTCTATCTGTCAGGCCCCAACGAGATTTATCAACAGGTGATAGCTTTTCATAATAAGATAATATATATAATAATATATGGCTACGGAACCCTTAAAGTGAATAAAGAAAAGCCGCGCTTGCCTAGGTTGGTCCGTGGATGTACATACTGAGTTACTTCCATGCCTCGGAAAGTACGTTAAGCCGTTGGTCCCGGCTGTCTATCTTTGACAGTCGTTACAGGTAGTAGTAGCCCGAAAGTCTTACAACCAGTCTTACCAAGGAGTATCTTATTACCCAGTACTAACTGGGTTGTAGAAGTCAGATTAGCAGTCGTTCCATGAATTTCTATTCGTTTAAAAAAAAAAATGTTGCCCCACACTAGGAATTTCTCCTGTATCGTGGGTGCGTTTACAAACATTTAAACTCACATACACAAACAGCCTGGCCCGGAACCACTACCTGTAGGATATACAAATATTTGTGGGAATCGAACCCGCGACACGCAGCGCAGCAATCAATCGCCCACTGCGCCAGCCGTGCCGTCAAATACTGGTATTCAGCAGCATCCGGTTGGATTGGAAGCCGACCCCAACACAGTTGGAAAAAGGCAGGTAGATGATGACGAACAAAAAGACTGAATAGTTAGCGCGCGTTGAAATCTTTTGAACTACCGAATTAATTTTCTTAGATTAGTGTAAGTGAAGTAAAACATGAACACGAAGGGCAAAGAAGGAACATGGATGGGTTTTAGTCAGTACAAGTCTGACACTCCCTTCCGCAACGCCCAGAGCGGGACGGGTTATTTGATGGTTTCCCATCAAAAGGTCAATGGTCAAAGGTAAATGGTGTCAAAGTATTCTAAGTACTAAGTAAATGTGTTTATTGGCTACTAGGACTTCGCCCGCGAACTTGTCCGCAAAAATTGTGATAGCTCGGCTAATTTTCATGATATAAATTAAATAATTTATAGCCATCATGTCTTCCAAGCTCATCGTGCTGTACTGGCGCTATCGCTGCGGCTGCAGAGAACCCCAAGCGGCGTAAATATAGAAACCTTTGTGGTAACTATATTTTCGAGCCATTTGGGGTTGAAACTCTGGGGTCCGAGTGCTCATTAACTGTTTAAGGAAATTTCGAAACGACGCTTTTTGATGCTTCCCGTGACCCAAGGGCTGGCTTTTACTTTGGCCAGAGGCTAAGTGTTGCCATACAACGTGGCAACGCCGCCAGTCTCTTGGGCACATTACCAGCTGACAGCGTTGAGGAGGAGTTTGTTGTTAGTTTATTCATTTTTAGTTGTCTATTCGACAAAGTTATTTAAGATTTGCGGTGCACGTATCATCATCATCTGCCTAGCCTTTTCCCAACTATATTGGGGTCGGCTTCCAGTCTAACCGGATGCAGCTGAATACCAGTATTTTACATGGAGCGACTGCCTATCTGACGTCCACAACCCAGTTAGTACTATACCCCCTGGGTTATACGATACCCCTTGGTAAGACTGGTTGTCAGAGTTTTTGGGTAACTGACTACCTAACGACTGTCAAAGATCAACGCTGCACGTATATCGGAGATTATATAACTGTACTAGTTACGAAATTATGCAAGGGAAATTAAATCAAACAAATTAACAAAATTAAACTCGTGAAACACAGTCAGTCACGACTGGAATTTCAAAATAAATCAATCATAATGTGTCTGCATTCTATTTTAAAACACTCATGTTATGTATTTCGATTAAGTAACGCCTAGTAAGAAGCTCGTGGCTTAATAATAACAGCCGCACTGGTCGATCTCCAAGGTTAAGCAGCGCTTATCTAGATCGGTCTATGGATGGGTGACCATCGTTACATACCGAGTTTCCTCCGTGCCTCGGAAAGCACGTTAAGCCGTTGGTCCCCGCTGCCATTAGTAGATCTTTGACAGTCGTTATAGGTAGTGGCCCGAAAGTCTGACAACCAGTCTAATCAAGGGGTATCGTATTACCCACCGACTTTGCTTCACACGGCGCCACCTCATCATCACCATTTTCATCATCAGCCTACAGCTGTCCACTGCTGGACATAGGCCTCCTAAATCGCACGCCACTCGACTCGATTCTCAGCAACACTCATTCAGTTGCCACCAGCCACCCTGCGAAGGTGCACTCCACTCAAGAACACGTCTACCCCAACGATGACCGGCCCATTGCCACTTCAGCTTACAGCGCCACCTATCGGGTTAAAATGTCCTATTTTTCAAGCTGGAACCAGTCTACACATTCACATTTCATTGAAATCTGTTGGGTAGTTTCGGAGTTTAGCGAGTACATATACAACATGTAACATAATTAACGCACATCCTGAAATCAGTTTGTTCAGAATCGTTTACTGAATCGATTTCTATAATTTTTATTTTAGGTATTTTTTTTTCCCAAAAATAATTAAAACTATGTAAATTACAGTAAAAACTCGTTAACTCGTTTCGAACGCGAGCGAATACCTACTAGGCTAACAAGACCTTCATACCTACGTGTGCGACTGTCTGCGTTCGTGGATTTGTACTGTGACCACAACATTCTTCCGGAATTAGTATAACTAAATCAATCAATAATCAATGCTCATAAATGTTTAACTAAAAATTCAGTGTATGTATTATGATTATAACATAATATACTAATTGGGGTGTCTGAGGGTGTGCGTTAATTACGTTACATGTTGTATACATAACGAATCATTATTAATGATCCGTTAGTTTTTACGTGTTTTGTGTTCATTATAGAATCTATTTTAAAATTGAGTAACTGACGTAATTATCTGAGAACTATTTCCAACAAATTGATGTAAGTAAATTAAATGGTTTTTGACACGAGTGTCAAAATACTAGTGACTGTAGGATTCTTTGAGTCTCTCTAAATTAGCACTGATCATTGTGTACGGTTTTAACACCTCTAGATACGTGCCGGAGTAGTCTGTCAGATAATTTAATAGAAGTTATAGAAAAGAAGATTTTTTTGTCAAGAAGATAGTTAAAGAAAAATAAAATAGGAAATTTTTATTTCTAAAGAACGAACTCTGCTTTTCAGAAGTGTTCATAAAAGTGTGTACAATTTAACATTATATCTAGCAATTCCTGCTTGTCGCAGTCGCGACGTGCAAGCTGTTAACTAGTTTTTTTTTGTTTTTTTTTGTTTCTGTCCTTTTGTATTTATAATATTTGTTATGCGTTGTATAATTATTGTTAAGTTATTTTGTTTGTGTGCACGTCATGTCCCTGCGACAAATAAATATTTTTTTCTTTCTTTTAATTACCGGGCTTTACTTCGTATCTAATAGCTTCTTTTAAATATTATTTTTTCAGCCAAAACACAACATTTAGAAAGAATATTATGATAACCTTCTGTCATATATGACCAAGATCTATCTTTACGCAATGTCTAATTACGACAACCTGATTTACATGGAGTCTTGCCATTCTTCTTTGATAAAATGGTCAGTCAATGATTGTTTAAACTTTTAATTGTGTATATTATATTACATATTTTATTTTATTTTTTTATTTTTTATTTAAAGCACCAAATATTCTTCCACTTCCTTGCCAACATATTTTTAAAATTTGTAAGTTTATAAAAAAATATTCGCACATATTTCCATTGTATGAACACATTTCTAATAGAATGAAAAGCAGAAGCTCAAATAAATTCTCTGCTCAATTTCTTGCAGCTAGCCAGAAACTACATTTGTATTGCAGAAATTCCAATTGCATGGCAACCAAAATCTTTGAAAATTTACCCCCACGCATTAGAGTGTTGCCAACTAATAAATTCAGGTAAAAATATTTGCCTGGCTTTAAGACAACTGCTTTATTCAGATAATGAATTTTTAAATTATATATTTTGACATTATATTTTATCAATACTCTGTGTATGTACCTATTGACTTGCATTGTTTTTTTTATAAATATTTGACATTATATATTATAGTAAATTTTGACAATTCATTCATAAATAAAAATTGTCCTTATAAAACTTGACATTGTGTAAAAATTACCTATTTTCCTACAAACTAATGTATAATTATGCGGTTATAATATGTTCTTATTAGCGTTTCGATGATAAACTTGTACTTTAATTTATATTGCTGCGGCCTAGAACTTGGCCACTTTGTAAGTTATTTTTAATATTTCCACACCGGGAACGGTAGTGTAAGTGAAACTGTTTAATATTAAGATCTTAATGTACCATATCCTCAGAAATAAATATTATTCTATTCTATTATATTATATTAGAGAGCAGCGGTGGCCCAGTGGTGGCGGTCCCGACTTACGAGCAGTAAGTCGTGGGTTCGAACCCAGCTAGGCGCATTACTTTGTGTAATTTATTTCATCACCACTGCTCTCAAAACGGTGAAGGAAAACATCGTGAGGAAACCGGCATGTCCTAGAACCAAAAATTCGAAGACATGTGACATCTACCAACCCGCACTGGGCCCGCGTGGTGGATTATAGCCCATTCCCTCTCATAGAGAGGAGGCCTGCGTCCCAGCAGTGGGAACATTAATAGGCTGATTATGCTTATGCTCTATTATATACATTCATTTCTTTATTATTATTTGTATTCATTATTTTTGTATAAATAAGTTTACTAACATAGATATAAGTCAAATTGTTACTAACACTATGAGGCATGTTACTTGAATAAATAATTTAATTATTATACTTTTATAGTAAACTTATTCAGGTTTTGGAGTTTCTTATCACTTTCGAATTCTGAAGACCAGGAAGATCAAGATCTTGCAGTTTACTGAGATCATGGACCAATCAGCTCATCACAGGGACTTTGACCTAGCCTCTCCTTGGCTTTGTCTGTATCGTAGAGATGTTTCAGACATAGCCTGATAGAGGTTACGTTTTATCCCTTCGTTTCTGCGATGGATCTGAAAATGCTAGTAGAAAGAAGAAGTTATATCGAATATGAAGACTAAACTTATACTGTCACTTACGGGATATCTTCCGTGATTGTTCATTGGTTTTTTTTTGTGTGTTTATTTTATTTTTTTTGTTTTGTTTTTTATAAGGTAATTCATAAGGTTAGTTGTAAACCGTGAAAGCTTAAAACAGTGTATGATAAAGACTTTCTAATACTTTTGTAGGAGCTCTGACACAGCATTTTGTATTCGGCTTACGTGCAGCGCTCGGCGACTCCAGTTCGCCCGTAACCGCCAACAGCTATACAACATTATTTTTAGTATATGCGAAACTTGAATATAGTTTGTTCAGAATAAGTAATAATTTTTAAACCATGTTATATTTTGTCCCAAAAATATTTAAAAAGGTTACAAGTTGGAGACCGAGCGTCACTAAGTACCTATCGCAATCATTTAGGTACCTACTGCCAAATTATTATTATCAATGAGCTAAAGACGACGCTGGAGGCGCAAACGCAGCGGCGCCGCTTAGTGATCACGTTTTTGTGCGGACAACCAGGTAACAGAACAAGCTTATAACTTTTTTCATGATACAATTTTGAAATTTTGTACATAGATTCTTTACTTCAAAATACTAGACACGTGTTTCAGGTTTCGCATATACTAAAACTAAGGTTGTATATATCTAAACCTTCCTCTTGAATCACTCTATCTATTACTGAAAACCACATCAAAATCCGTTGCGTAGTTTTAAAGATCTAAACATACATAGGGACAGACAGACAGTAAGAGTATAGATTTCTTTAGATCTGAATGTATTTCAAAGTTAATTCTGTTTCTGCTGATCATCAATCAATTCGATACGACACACATCTAATTACGTGAATATGGTGGTGTTGTTATTTCTAGCATAAAATTCCAACATGCATCATCATAAAATTATCGTTATATGGCTCTGGGAAGTAGTCGAGGAAAATATTATGAGCACTACTGATCAAGTCACAAGTATTTTTTTGGAAATGTTATGAAGTGATGCTTGCGTTGAAAACAATTTTTTAATGTGTTGTGAAGGTCAGATAGGCAGTCGCTCCTTGTAAAATACTGGTATTCAGCTGCTTCCGATTAGATTGGAAGCCGACCTCAACATAGTTGGGAAAAGCTAGGCACATGGAACAACTGCCTGTCTGCTTACAAAACCCAGTTAGGTGTGGTCCTGTATTCCAAAATAGGAGGGGGTCAATAAAACATCACGAGGGGTGGTGGAGGGGATAATGTCGACTGGAAGCCAACCCCGAGATAGTTGGGAAAAGGCTAGGCAGATGAATGACTACCTCGTTGCTCGAGTGAGAAATTTCTGATGGAAAAACCTAATAACACTTTGCTCGAACCGGGAATCGAACCCAAGACCTCGTGCTCAACAGTCGCGACTAGCGATTGCGACCTCTAGACCAACGAAGTAGTCTTAAAAATATTAAAATTACTTTAAACTTTAATTTTAACATTTAATGTAATTTTCAAATCTTCTAAATCTCAATCGAGCCTGCGCAGGCGACTAATACTATGACGTCACATCTGGACGCCCTTGAAACACACGTTGACTAGTTATATTTAAAAGTCAAATTATTTACCTGTTTTAACATTATTATTTGAAGTGTTAAAATGTTGTATTTAGTGGCAGAAGTTGTGTGTTGCTATCAGAGATCATATCATATTAAATAAAAACTTTGTATATATAATATCTATCATACACATTATTATTATTGAAAAAATATATACACCGTGTCCTTCACGTTATCCATAAACTTTGGCAAACGCTTCTGTAGCTTTTACAAATCAAATCTTACAAAGGAAGTAGTACTTAAAAAGGCTTCGTTACAAAGACATTTGTAATTTCATTTAATGAAATTTAATTGAGCTATGCAGTAAGAAAGAATCTTAATTTGGCCTATGTTGCCGCTTAGTGCAATTAAATTATCAAATGCTATTTGCATTTCATTTGCACGTACGAGAGGACTCGAGAGTAAATAAAATAATAATAATAAAAAAAACCCTAAGTAAATAAGACCAATTATTTGATAAAAGACACCCGAACTCACAACACCTCTGAAAAACCTTTTAGAAATTAAATAAATGTTTATTCAGGGGACATTATTATAACCCGGATCTCCTCAAAGTTCGAGTGAATTGCTTTCTTCTAGGCAAGCGTGCTCCACCCTAGGCCGCGTCATCGCTTCACACCAGGCGACTTATGGCCAAACGCAAGCTTATCACGACATATCACGTAAAAAATCCATTGGTATCATTTTTTGTCAAGAGAATCAAAAGCATCTTTACAGCCTACTTCTATCTGCTAACGGTAATTGCTAAGAATTGCCAAACTTAAGTGGCAGTGGGCAGGGCACATTGCTCGCAGAACGGATGGCCGATGGGGCCGGAAAGTTCTGGAGTGGCGACCGCGAACCGGAAGACGTTGTGTTGAAAGGTCTCCCACTAGCTGGACCGATGGCCTGGTGAAGGCTGCGGTGATCCGCTGCATACGAGCCGCACGGGAACGGTCAATGTGGCGACACTTGAGGGAGGCCTATGTCCAGCAGTGGACGTCTTTCGGCTGAAATGATGATGATGATGAATAATTGCTAAATGATCAAACCCCATCCCCATTTTATTGGCAGGTTACGCAATAACGCTGTGTCCTAGTTAGTTTAGAGGTAAGAGAACAGCTAAATCTTAAATCATAAATCATTTTTATTTCTGTAAATTGGTTTACAAAACTCTTTCACATGTAAACATGTTATGTTTTAAAACTAGATGGCGCCGGTGTGTCGTACCTGACTACTCTGAGAAGAAACATCCGAAACAAACTCAGAGGTCACCGTCTCTTTTAAAGTCCAGACATTGCTCAAGTCATATGCGGACCATGTAGATTAATGTCTGAGATGGTCTTTTGAAGAAATAACCACACAGATTTATGTGGACCTGTCCAGACAGTGCAAGCATTTGTCAGTGATCGTGTAGCTAGTTCCTCATCACCCATAGAAAAGATCCTCCGACCAGACGGGTGTTATGTATGGTGGGCTACTGCTCGACAGTTGCTGTCGGGAGTGAAGAATTCAAATAGAGCGATGCAGGAAATAATAAAGTTCTTCATTGGAGTCGTAGATGGCGCTACAGTATTTTTTACTGCACAAGAACAGAGTAGCTGTGCTGTCCTTCACGTTCGTCTGCGTGGCATACCTATTGGCGCCATCTTAAATGTCAGCCTTCAAATCTGAAATGTCGGTTATATTAAACCTGCAACTGATTGTCAACCGACTTGTCTAGCAACTAGTTAGGCAACCGGCAACAGACAACCACGCGTGTTAAGAACATGTTGACAAAGAATTCATTTGCACGTTAATGTGTCAACTTCTCCATGGTCTAGTTATCGCAATCGCGGCTGCTGAGCATGAGGTACTGGGTTCGATTCCCGGGTCGGGCAAAGTGTTATTTTTCCATCTCGGTAGCCAAGGAGTCTGGTTTTGTACCCGGGTGATGGCAATAGGCACGCCCCCTATTACAAGGTACTTAAACATAACTGGCGAAATGTGGGTGTACTATTAGGTGTCTCTCTGCCGAACCCTTCGGGGATTACAGGCGTGATGTTCTGTTTTTTTTATCTTTATAACGTCAGACAGAGCAACTCCTTGCCAGAATCTTTGTCCCGATAGCTATGATATGGGAGTCTTTAAGAACAAACAGCTATGACTGTTCAACAAAAAACTTACAGATAATGCTTCCAGGAAGTTTATTTTTACAAATATCGATACACACTCACATATATGGACTTAAGTAAATGAAGCAACAATTTGACAATGAACGAAAACAAAATGGAGTCTTCGCTTGTTTGGAAGATGTTGGGACAAGTTTGGACAATAGAGTGGGTGTGTATTGACTAGTTTTAAAGACTGTTAAGAGAGAACAGGGGCTGCGATTCTCCATACAAATGTATTCCCTATTTTTCTTCCTGAATAATGCCTCTGGCCAGAGCAATCTTTTTTTTTCATAGAAACAAGGTCTACTGTAGGCACGTCCCTGTGATTTCCTTTTTTTCAGCAACTAATAAGTAAAGAAAATATAACCTTACAAAAATTACAAAAATGGCCAATTTTTACGGTCGTTGTTAGAGGACTATCAGACAAATTCGAAAGGGTTTTAACATAGAATAAATTGATAGGAACCTAGACATACTCTTTCTTAATAAAATTTTAATGTCAAAAATAATTCAATCGGGTCAGTTTTCGAGAAGAAAAAGGGAAATATGAAACATCGATGTCGTCAAATATTGTTATATAATGTGCTGTTCCTATCGCACTCTACGGGGCCAGGCTTGACACAGCGCGACGGCAATAGTTTCTTCAAATATCTACATCGCAGTCCATGTAAGGATCCGCATGGGCCGATGCCTGTCAGGGCTGCGGGACTGTTCGAAAGAGATACCGTGGCCCTGGAACACAAAGGGCAAAGCAGGAACATGGATGGGTTTTAGTCAGTCCCTTCCGCTCCGCCCGAGCGGAAGGGGGGGGGGGGGGGGGTCATTTGAAGATTGCCCATCGGAAAAAAAGAACGCCCTGTGTCTCACTTATGAATATCAGAGTTACAGGACACTGTCTACCTATTACGAATTATGAGAAACAGCCCGGTGACCGATAAACGGACGGACAGCGGAGGCTTAATAATAGGGTCCTATTGGTTATACTTCGAGTACGGAACCCTTCAAGAAGAATCCAGTACGTAGCATGTAGCTCTGTATTACACGGTTCACAATCTCGAAGTGCGTTGCATTTAATTGAAATACAGGATCAATGTAAATCAACCTTCAACTGGCAGGTCTCTCTAACCTAGAGAATGCTGTAACCAATGCCATGAATGGGTAGGGACGTGCAGTCATCAGCATTAACTTTATATCCAAAGATTACATTAGGATGTCGTCATCTGTGAGCTCATTGGTTCTAAGAACTGGTCCAAATGTAACACCTTTATGTAAGTAGGTAACAGTGGCGAAGGTTCCATACAACTCGATTCGATTCGATTTTTTGTGGAAAGATTCTTTTCATTTTTAGGCCCATATCTGTACAATAGATTAAATAGAAAACTAAGTATATATGTATAAGTTAAATTATTTTAAATCTAAAAAGTCTATAATTACTTTTCTACAACCAATATCTTATGCACAGACAGAAGACTTACTTGTTGTCTGTAAGTAAACTGCTGACACGCTGTTTTTTGTGTTTGTTTATTATAAGTAACTTTTAATGTCAGTACTTTAGTTTTCATTTAATGTTAATTTATTTATTTTAAGTAGGTATTTATGCACCTTGTGGCCTGAAACACAGGTTCAACCTAGTTCAGGCAATAAGCAACTGTGCTCTATTTTATTTGTTAAGATATTTTATTGTAAATGTGCCCCGTTTTATAAATAAACGATTAATATTATTATTTTTTTATTTATTCCTACCGAGTTCTCTGAAATACTGACTGCACCATTTGAAAAATGACACAGTCAGTATTCTATAGACAAATAATATAGTCACATTAAAGATATGTACTCCGGCTTACCTCTTACAAAAATTGGCCCTTCGCTACTGGAAGGCAGGTAAGTTAGAGAGTAACACCCGCATCTATAATCAAGCTATAGTAACTACTTGGATTTAAGTAATTACTTATGCATTTTTGTTATGCAATAGACAAGAATTTAAATGAAGTAAGAACCGTCAAAGATAGCAAAACTAAGAATTATAACTTTTGACAGTTCTAACTTCAAGATATTACTAAACTACAGAATAAAACCGTATCCTTAATAACGACTTTTACTCAATGAAACACTTTGACTTGTTTATAGATACGGGGTGGTATACCAGCTGTACTGTTCTGAACATCAGTAGTATTCATCATTTCAGCCGAAAAACGTCCACTGCTGGACATAGGCCTCCCCCAAGTGTCGCCACATTGACTAGTCCCGTGCGTCTCGCATCCAGCGGATCCCCGCAACCTTTACCAGGTCATCGATCCACCTACTGAGAGGCCTTCCAATGCAACGTCTTTCGGATCGCAGTCGCGACTCTAGACCTTTCCGGCCCCATCGGCCATCCGTTCTGCGAGCAATGTGCCCTGCCCACTGCCACTTAAGTTAACCGACCTTATTGCTTGGACGTAAAGGTTTTATTGATGTCGAAATTGCAGAAGCTGCTACATACTATCGTGGAAACGAACGTCCCACTTATTAAGGATGGTAATGGTATCCCCACTACCATCAACCGGGGACTAGACCAAACCCCAAGCTCCAACCAAGAATTCCCTGGTTGAATGATGAAACTTCAAACTTTTTTTTATTTTTTAATGAGTGCAAAAAACTTGTAATTAAATAAATCAAACCACTCGCATATGAGGACACTGAAACCCTCCTACAGCACACATCATAACTCACTCATTCACGCGTTCACTTAGTCACTTGTACAATTACTCACACACATACACATACATCCCACACACTCATATAACATACACAAAACGCACACTCTTTTAAATAAGCTGATGTAAAGACAGTAATGTTGTCTATTATATTTCTATTATACTTTAATTTTCTTAATTTTCATCCTCAAAATTATATAAATCTATACTAATATATAAGCTGACGAGTTTGTTTGTTTGGTTGAACGCGCTAATCTCAGGAACTACTGGTTCGAATTGAAAAATTATTTTAGTGTTGGAAAGCCCATTTATCGAGGAAGGTTATAAGCTATATATCATTACGCTACAACGAATAGGAGTGGAGCATCAATGAAAAGTGTTGCAAAAACGGAAACGGCTGAGACAGATCTAACTCCACGCGGACGAAGTCGCGGGCACAGCTAGTTATAAATATTAGTAGTAGTTAGCATGTAATTCTTGTGTGTACATTACGTAAATTTAAGTTACGGAAGAGTGGAGTGTCCTAGTACAGGCTATTTACTTGCTTAGAAGGACGCTTCTCTCAGTTACAGTACAAACCTTCCCAAAGATAATAAACTATTATTGTATTTGTATTTTAAACTTGATAACACATTGCTTTCCTGATCTTCGCATCGCAGGCATGACACTAGTTTTTTTGCTCCAAAGCTTTGTCACCTCCACGGCGTCGCGGTCGGTGGCAGCGATCACTTTGGCTGCACATTTTTGACAACACGTCACTTTGTCGACATGGCACTGTGGTGCTCAGAAAGCGAGTTAGGAAACATAGCTATCGTTACAGCTCCACACCACGCTACTGGTCAATCAAGGTAGCTTTAACGGGGTTGGTGTTATATCTTCCAACAGAAGGCGAAGAAATTGATGAAGACTCTGGCTGACCTAAGAATCGAGCCCGGGGCCGGATCTTGCGACCACTGAAGCCAGTTACAAACTGTTTATGGTGTCTGTAATTTTGTAACACAGTTTTCTTTAAAGTCATTTTAACCGACTTCAAAAAGAAGTTGGTGGCAAAAAAAAACAGAATCAAACAAACAAGTCACCGACTTCTGAAGCTAAAGTTATTTTTCACTTTTTTGTGTTTTTGAAGTCGGTTTTATTTTTTGCAATAAAGTTTTTTTTTGATATTTCATTACACACCGTATCATGCGCAGGGTGGACCATACATGAATATCCCAGATTACAAAGTTCTTACAGATAAAATCTCGAGACAGCTAGTCATAAAATAAACACAAAAGTGGAAACATACTGGGTAGAAGTGTATTCTAACATTTTGATCGCTCGAACCAGTCCGCAAGGTTACGTGTCAAGGGTAGCGAGTCGTGAGATAGAATGCAGAGGTGCTCAATCGTTGGTGTGGTAAAGTCGATCTACCTAGAGACATTACTAAGATACTAGTTTATACCCGCGGCTTCGCTTTTTAGTTCGGTAATATACACCGTGACTTTTTAGTCGTCTTACAAAGGTCGTCCACTCAATGTACCCGACATAAAATAGCTCCAGGCGCGAATAATAGGTACAAAGAAAAATAATAATAAAAAATTAGAATTTATGAAACATCCTGTTAATGATGTTTACGTGTCAAACGGCAGAACATATACCTACCCAGCACTCGAGTCCAGTAGATCATCGCTCGCAACAGGGTGTTTTAACTACGTCATGCGTCATAATACTGAATGATATTTTTATTTGAAATTATAAAAATCTCATAAATACCTTTTTTTATGAATGTTTAGTATTCATTGGATACATGAAGTGGGCTGCCGTTGTAAGACGACTAGAAAGTCACGGTGTATATACTACCGGGATAAAAAAGTATCCTTTGTTTTAATTAAGGTTATAAACTATCTGTCTACCAAATTTGCGTGAAAGAGTTTTTGATCATACATCCGTCCATTTACCTAAATCCCAAGATTCCTAGTGGCTACAAGGAGGGTCAAAGTAAAAGTCATAATATAATGCAGAAACATTTATTGTCTTCACTAGTTTGCTAGCTAAGCCATATTTACTAATTTAATACAAAATAAATAAATATTACTACTATTTAATAATACCTCATTAATTACTACGCGTTTCTTGGTAACATACTCAAAGCTATACAGGGTGTAACGAGAACCTTAACGAAGTCGTCAACCAAAGATTCTGTACATCAAACTAAGTAACTCTCTGCAAAAATTATTGCCGGGAAACGACTTTTTTTTAGGATGAAAAATCACGTTTTAAGGTAAAACTCAATGTAACGCACTCAAATCATTGTGCTGATGGATGCTTTGAATAGTAAACAGGTCATTGACGTAATTAAAGTCAATTTAAACAAAACTTGTGAAAAATTGGAACTTTGACATCAAATATGTCCGTAACTAGAAGGTTCCCAGGTATGGTCCCGAACAAAAAAATGATCTCAATGACGAGGAGAACAAGTGCCTTTCGGCTTCGTTAAGGATCTTTTTACACCATTTATAAGCAAGTAAAAAAAGAGCGAAATTATTTCTAAAATCAAGCAATGACGGTTGACAATAGAAATTACTAGAATACGTACCTATTTTTAAGTAAGAAGTACCTAAAGGAGATAGTTTAGTCTTCCATGAGAAATAATACAAATACCTAATGTCTCTTTTTATAACAATAAATGAACGCCTAAATACACGTGTGTTGCTGAATTTTCAACTTTACGGTACAGAGCTTAAGCCCGCCACAAACGTAGCTATAATATATATTAATATGAATCAAGGCATATTACGACATATTTTCTATATAAATTTTCGAGTGACCGCAAACACAGCTATAGTATATATTTCTATGACGACACCAAAATATGTCGACAAATATATCTCGGTATATATTGGCAAAGGACGACCGCAGACCGAGTTAGGGCAAAATATATATTGTAGTATAGCTCCCGTGTGAGGTAGCTTGCTATACTAGGTATAATATACAACATTATGTTTAGTGGATATGCGAAACCCGAGTATAGTTTGTTCAGATTAAGTAACTGAATCCATTTCAATCATTTTTAAACCATGTTATATTTTGTCCCAAAAATATTAAAAAAAGTTACAAGTTGGACACAGAGCGACATTAAGTACCTATCGCAATAATTTAGGTACCTACTGCCAAATGATTATTATCAATGAGCTCAAGACAACACTGGAGGCGCACGCGCGGGCTCGCTGCGTGTTGACCACGTTTTGGCGCAGACAACCGTAACAGAACAAGCTTATAACTTTGTGATTTTTCATGATACAGTTTTGAAATTTTGTACATAGATTCTTTACATAAAAATACTAGACACGTGTTTTAGGTTTCGCAAATACTAAAACTAAGGTTGTATTTATCTCGATACATTATAGCTACGTCTGTGACGGTCTTAAATGTTGAAAAGCCAACAGTGCACTTTTTAACACGTTTTTATTCATTTCATCTGTAAGTAATTTTTTAAAAAAATCTTAAAGTTTGACCCACTTTCCGGATTCCGATTGAGCTGAATTTCTGCATACACGTTCAGTTTGAATGACAATGCATGGTTAGCTAAGTGACGTCAGTCTATATTCAATATGGTGGACTTCCAGTCAAAGTTAGTTATTTTTTATGCATTCTCATGATATGATATCAGATGAAAGGACAAATGCTGAGAATAATACTAGAAATAAAATGACGTCATTCTAGAGCGTGATTTTTAGTTTTTTTTAAACTTTAATATTATTCATTTAGGCATTCATTTAGGTGTCGCGTAGTCTTAGTAAATTCAGGCATACAATGAAGGCTGTTTTAGGAATTTATTTACGTCCTATTTCCAGCCAAATTCTAAAAATACATTTCCAAATGGTACACACGGCGTCACATGAAGCTCTAAATTTTCAGTATAACTTGGCCTCGCTTTGTATAGATTTCCTATACAATGAGAGATCCGCATAAACTGGTTTTGTAAAGCTTGATTGCCCGTCGTGCGTACTATGAATTACGCTTTCTGAGAATCGATCCCAACATACTGGTCGGCGGTAAACTTTATAATCAAAAAGACCAAAAACCCCGACCATTTTCTTAAAATAGAAATATTTTTGTAGCTGTTTGTCCTAAACTCCTAACCTAGTCAACTGCTAAATATGGCCTCAAGAAAAATGAGGAAATGCTAGCAGTCATTACGTTAAGCAAACAGACAGAATGATTGGTCAACAGCCAATACATTAGCTAATATTTCTTCCCTATAAATGATCGTTGAATTATGATTGAGAGTTGTATATCGTCACCAATCTATAATCTGTATTTTTTTTAACACTGCATGCTTTGTAACCTTTTTTTGTTTATTTTATCGACGTCAGATGTCTCTTATCCTTGGAATAAAATTGTTATTCGGCAGTTATTGTTTGATAAAATAAAGATGGGTTTGACTTGGTTAAATCAGCGGTTCCAAAGTAGGTAGGTACCAGTAGCGAAGGGTCAATTTTGTAAGAGGTAAGGTGGAGTATAAATCGTTAATGTGATTATATTATTTGTCTATAGAATACTGATTGGGCTATTTTTCAAAGGGAAGCCGGTAGGAATCGTGTTATATGGAACCTTCGCCACTGGTAGGTTACATATAGAGGTAACTATGTCAAAGTAAACCGATAGGTACATTTTTATAATCATCATCATAATATTATGGAATGAATATGAATGTATTGTATCTGCAACACACAGTACAACAGTTTTGCTCAACAGAAACATTTTGAAAACAAATTCATACAGTATTTTACGTGCTAACACTGGATAATGAAGGCGAAGCATTAGGAGTATTATCAATTCTTACATAGTTCCCGTAAGGCGTGCTGATAGTCTGAGGTCCTGCGGCTGCTGCATAAGGGTTAATTACTAGGTTGATATTCTTATTGTCTGATGCTGAAGAGGCTGCAGTGCCATCTCTGTTCCATGTAGCTGCGAAAATGAAAAAATGGTCAAACAGCGCCATCTAGTATTGAATAGCTGAACTAAAGAAAATATAGTTTGCATGTGTGTATAGTAACGCCATCTAATAGTAGAAAACAAAGACAAGATGGCAGAACAGGAAATAACTTGTGCTTCATAAAAATAAGATGGAATTCATAAATTGAAGATTTTGTAACTGTTCAGAATTTTATTCTGATTACAGACGCATTACAAATAATCATTTAATTTAATGAAAGCAGCGTTTGTGGCGCCATCTATTAAACACCGCTTAAACCACAATGAGTTAATGGTTCTTAAATCTTTTCATAGATGTCGCAAGCAGTACGTTACAGAAAAGTTTTGCTAGTCGATCACAGATGTCGTTTAATTACTAATGAACTTTCAAATAATGTGTTTAAAGCCCCGCTAATAATTTCTCATTGTAAAAACATTAGAATGGGCAAATAAATCTAAAAAAGAAATTGTAAGAAAAGGATGTAAGAACATACATAAATACCCATTAATATCGGTAGACCGTACACTGTTTAATAACAAATAACTACATAACTAACGTTTATCATATATACGTTCTTATCTAACTTTCACTGATTCCATTTTGCCAATATCTAGGCAACTAGCATCGTCATGCGTCATCACAAACACCTACTTCTGCTTTTGAAGAATCGCTTTCTCGTTTTATCACCGTTATTTTTCGACAAAAGGCGATAATAAAAAACCCAAAGGCTTTCTGTGGCTTATGAAATACTTTGGTATTCATAAGAAAAAATACTTTGAACTATGTAGTTCTGCATATTTACGCCAACCGCACGAAAACTGCAGCGTCGGCATCCGTCCAGCCACGAGCCCGCGACCCAGCGAAATTCACCATAGCAATTAATTATTTTGAAGTATTCTTTCTGTCATTGCATATTCTAGCATCGAATAGGTTTCACTATATTAATTGTAGTAATTTCTTTTAAATTAAATTAGTTAAAAAATATCTTTGGTTCTTTTTCGATCCACCGTCTGAAGTTTATGTAATTAGCATAATTTTACAATCTATACAAATAAATAACAGTGTCTGTTTGTAATTTTAAAATAACAACTTTTTACGCGACTGCCAAGGACGGGTTATGTTTTTCGAGCGTATCTTGTATGTGTGTATATTTGTTTGTTATTTTTTACTGAATGCATATCAAAGTATATACGGTAGGTACTTATAACAAAAAAAATATGAAGATATTATTTCAAAAACCACCTTGTAGAGGAACTAGTTACGCCATCTTGTAGAGGAATTCATAAGCTTTCCGATCACAATTCATATTTCTTCAACAAATAGTCAACTATGATTTCGGCAAAAAGCAGTCATTTCCGTGACATAGGTGGCTTATGAAAAAAAACCAAAACCGTCACTAACTCTTGTAACTAATTCATATCATGACAAAGGTTGTTTTTAAAATAACGTCTTCATATATTTTTAAATTTTTGTCTATCTGTCTGATCTAATCTCTGAAACGGCTGGACCGATTTTGACGGGACTTTTACTGGCAGATAGCTGATGTTATAAGGAGCAACTTAGTCTTTCGTTTTAGTTTAAGATTAGGATTCCGTGCAAAAAAAATAAAAAAACAATAAAAACAAAAACAAAATCCGATTCAATAAATAAAAAGTGACTAAGCAACACTTTGAAAGTTTTCTTGGAAAGGAAAAAGAATTGACAAAATAAAAGAGACATATTCTGAGAAGAATAAGGAAAATCTAACAAATCTTGTCGATAATGTTCAAAATAAACGAAGACTGGAAATCTGAGGTATAAGTAGTACCACAATACCCTAGAGACATAATAGCCTAGAGACACCAAGTGCGAACATGCGAAGAATTAATGGTGCTACACAGTGCAACAGAAGTTAAACAGGATAAAGAAAGTGGTCAACTCTGTCGGTGATGTCGAAGACCTGGACGATGCAGGACAAATTAAGGACCGAATGATGGAGAATGCCCAAGATCAGATGATAGAGTATGACTAGCCTGTAACAGACTATATGATATAAAAAAGTGCTGTTAAGAGCGTTTACGACTTACGGCATTTCATACAAACTTCCAGGTCCTTTTTTTTCGAAATGTCTGAACAGATTTTAATGAAACTTCATACGCAGGATACATAAATCTAAAAAGTTATCAGAGAACATTTTCGAAATGTCTTTTAAAAAAAAAAAAGATAATTGTGGGAAATCTAAAACCGGTCTAATTTAGTTGTAACACTATTTTTCGAAAATTTCCTCCGATAACTTTTTAGACCTATGCATTCTGCTTACGCGTATGAAGTTTAATTAAAATCGGTTCAGTCATTTTTAAAAAAAAAAGGACTTGGAAAGTTTGTATGATATGCTCTAAGTCGTAAACGCTCTTAATCAATGTTCTAAGAGGCAAAATCTTTTAGATCAACAGACATAAAACGAGTAGAAAGACAAGTTTCAGAGGTGGCTAAAGCCAAATAAAAAGCAGGTAAGACGAAATCATTGAAGATGTTGGCAATATCCAGAACAGACAAAAGTATTCACCAAAGAACGTAGTGGAATAAAACAAGGCAAGTTTCAATGGTGACCAATCCGTAAGTAACAACTTACTCCAGTATTTCCTTCTAGAACTTAATATTTAATATCCTTCTGGTAGCATCTGTGGGAGCAGGACCAATAAAGAACCCCACCGGTTTGAACCCTCCAGGTGTCTGGTACGGTGGTGGGCCGAAGTAGTATCCGTTACCCATAGGGGCGACGGGTTTTACCCCTACAGGGGGTATGGGTTCTTGTTTCCACTCTGACACTGGGTAAAACAAGGTTTAATAAATGCATTCTCATTCATACAATATTTTCATTTACAAGAGTGTTCATGGAACTTCTTGGCCGTGGTTATCTGTAGGAACTTCTACCATGCAATGGAATGGATAATTCAAGAGTGCCTGTAACTACTTTAGTTTTTTTGGGACATCTTCATCAAAGACAACGACAAAGTCCGGACTGAGGGTCGAAAATTCGGACAACATGGTAACCTCCTTGAATTAAAAATACATAAATGACCTGCTCATGACCTCAATCTCGCTTGATGGATAGAGCTGGGTGTTGTCTATTATTGAACAAGAATGCCCAGAAGACGTCTGTTCGCTCTCACTAAGAAAAATCATGGTGTAAACGGACCCTACACTAAGCCAGCAACCAAGATCGTCGATGTGTCGTACATCAAATTAAATCAAGGCAAAAATCATTGCTGGGAAAAGACTTTCATTTGGGGTGACACGTTCTACGGTAGGACTCAATGTAACGAACTTTAAGCATTGTGCTAAAGTAATAACATTAAAAACATGTATTAAAAAAAGGGATAAAGTTGGAACTTTGACCTCCAATATCTCCGTAACTAGAAGGTTCATGGCGCAGAACAAAAAAATGATCGCAATGACGGCGAGAACAAGCCTTTCGGCTTCGTTAGGAGTATTTTTACACCCATTACAGTGCCATGCTCATGGTGGACCGTCGGATGTTGTCCGTTGTGTATGTGCAGACACATTAGTGGAGATACATAATAATATGTATCTCATTTTGATGCGGAGGCTGAGCCGTGGCCGTCATCATCATCAGCCTACACACCACTGTTAGAAATAGGCCTCGCCGACTGCCCGCCACTCAGCTCAATTCTCAGCAACTCTCATCTAGTTGCTACCAGCCACCCTGCGAAGATCGTCGCTCCACGGAGCCTGAGGGCGTCCTACCTTACGTTTGCCGATTTGCGGTCTCCACTCAAGAACACAATCACTTTTGTTCTCTACCAGTGCACCTCGTTTCGGTTTCCCTTAGAGACACTCTAAGCATAACCCGTGGCTGACCTCAGATACTAAGTTAAAGCTACTGGAATCCCTCTTACATATAGCGCCATGCTCATCGTGGACCTCCGGGTGTCCCCCGTTGTGTATATGTAGATGTATCTCTTTCTGATGAGGAGGTTCCCAGCCTCCGTGGCTGCTACCGTGCGTCTTGTGGGCGAAGAGGGCGCCGACCTGGAAGAGGAAGAGTAATGATAAGATTAGCATACGAAAGTTTAAATCTACCATGATCATTAACCTGACCAATCAGTCGATCTATGCGGGAAAGCTTACCAAGCCCTACATCAACATAAATCTAAATACGTGAAAGTCAATTCGAATTACACGAGTACAATTGCAAGTATCTACTTCCGTCTCTCTCGGTACGTGCTTATGTTGTTATAGTGTCTAGCTGTGTCCCTTTCTACCAGTGACAGCTGTCATGACAACAATTGAACTCCTAGTATCGTGTCCTGCGTGTTCTGTTGTCTACTCGTTACGAGAACTGATGGACGCTACTAAAGGCGCCAAGCTCTTTTACAAATTATCCGTCGACTCAATTCTCAATTCTTTATTGCGTACCATTATGTATACAGGGTGACTGGTAATTAGTGACCGATACTTAAACACGTGATTGTACTCATGATAACAAACAACTTTCCCAAAGAAACATTTTTATACTCATTCACTATCACAATAACACAACATTCGTATGAAATTCGGGCGCACGAGCCGCGCGGGTGCTGTGCCACCCACTGCTGCACGGTACGACAGTAATAAGGCAAAATGGCGTCACGCGGCTAACAGCTGATAGGTCAAAGGCGCGCGAATTTCATATGGCTGTTGTGTTATTGTGTGACAGTGAATGAGTATAAAAAAAATGTTTCTTTAGGAAAGTTGTTTGTTATCATGAGTACAATCATGTGTTTAAGTATCGATCACTAATTACCAGTCACCCTACAAATTATATTGATCAATTAAATACCGCATACAGAGAAAGTATATCAATTGAACAGCCCATCAATAGTATCGAGATCATTTTCCACCTCAATAGTACGATCGCCTTGTGTCTGTCTACCAGTGGCGAAGGTTCCATACATTCTCTTTGAAAAATGGCACAGTCAGTATTCTATAGACAAATAATATTATTAAATTAATTAATATTACATTAAACATTGACACACACACACAACACACAAATGTCAATGTCATTTTTAACATTTGACATTGTCATTTTATTTTGTCATTTTTTTAATTTATTCTAAATCGGTTGTGTATTTTTTTTTTTTTTACTTTTTAATTTAATTCAATAATGTTTGTTTTTAATGTAAAGTAATGTAATTCTGATATTTAGGTTTTAGCTATAATTTATGTGTTTGTATTTGAATGTTCGTCTATTTTTGGTTTTTATATGGGTCTCGGACCTGAAATAAATGGAATGTAATTATTTATTTATTTATTAAACATATGTTGGTAGATGTTACATGTCTTCGAATTTGAATCTGGGCCCGCGTGGTGGATTATAGCCCAATCCCTCTCATAGAGAGGAGGCCTGCGTCCCAGCAGTGGGAACAATAATAGGCTGATTATGCTTATGCTAAACATGTGTTCCGGCTTACCTCTTACAAAAATGGACCCTTCGCTACTGCTGTCTACCACTTGCATCTGTACAAGCGTGAAGGGCCCGAGGCTGCTAGCACAATGTACAATGTATAGTACATCAATGTCACTTTCGTTTTCGATTGCGATGAAAGTTTTAAGTAGATACCGACAGCTGTTATTGAGAGGCAAAAAACTTATTAAATACAAATAGCCAATTTAAATGTATGGAAAGATTTTCTCCATCAAAAGTATTCTACATTTCGGACTATCAACAAACAGAATCTTTACTTAAGTACGTCGTATAATTACCTATATATCTCCAATCACACACAACACACGCAAACACACACACACATCACGTATAAAGTATAGACTTAAATTAACTTTTTTATATTCAATCGCTTAGGTAGATCGACACATTTTACTATTATACTTCTAGCATCACATTCTAAGCTGATTAACTGTCTCTCAAGATACAGGTTACCTAGTTTGAGAGGCAGGGTTTTCGATATTGTGTACAGATTTCAGTTCTTAGATTGTATTACATTGTGTTACTACCAAAGCTCATTTAGACTGTCTTTATATATAACATGTTAAATCTGTATTTTGTGAAATAAAGATATTTTTTATTTTTATTTTTTTCTATACAAATCAATTATATTTTCAAACATTCCTTACAAAAAACAATATAAAAAAAAACATTTAAAAATATAAAAAAATTGTAGCCCACCGGTATCGGGAACAGGGTCCAAGCTACCGGCGCGGCGGTCAGGGCTCCAGAGAGAGGAACCTCCTAACAATACGAGCCGTGTCCAGGAGTTTCTGAATCAAGCCCTTGATCCAGCTACCAAGCGAGAGCCTCTAAGTTATTTATTATTATTAAAGTTATTTATTTCGAAATAATAAAACTGTCTTATCGGATGATCCAAGAGTAACTGCAGTCCAGTGATAACAGCTCCGACTTATAGGTCGTCGGTAAGAACTCAAGCAGGCAATTAACTATGTGTCGTACAGAAGATGAAAAAAAATACAATTAGTCCGTCAAATAGATTTCTAAAAAATATTGCATACGTATTTTTTCTTTTTTCACGTAAACAAAAAATGAGATAGAGTGCGTCGAAAACTCGTGTGACTTCACATTTCGGTACACTTTTACTCATGATCATTGATTAATTTTATCTTCATCAACTTATATTGATTTGATAAATTCAAAAATATGTATCGAATATTTTTCGATAATCTAACTGACGGAGTAAATAGAATCATATTTTTTAAATCTGGAATTATCCCTATTTAAATCATCACCAAGGATATAAAAACGATGCAGGATTACATCATGAGCAATGTCCTAGAAATTAATTAAGCTTACAGCAAAAGAAAAAACCTTTTTTAAACAAGCTTTTATTGTAACGCATTTTTTTTTCCTATTTTTCTCAACAAACCCTTTTAAGAGCGTTGATCCAAAAAGTTGGCAACACCGCAAATAGCTGTCAAATATTTACCAGTTTTAATAAATTTGGCAATATTACTGTATGGAAATAAGAAATATGGCTAACTACTGAACTAGAATATTAATAATGAATTGAAATTAAAAAAGGCATTTGGAAAGTTTCCAAATACTTTTTTCACATCTAAAACTAAATATTCGATTTTACCATATTAATTATTGCATTTTATAATCAACATTTTAGTTCACTAGTTAGTTAGTTTTTTTAAAAATACTAGTTTTTAAGGTTATAAATTTACTTTTATTACCTCAATGACCTTTTACTATTCAAAGCATCTATCAGCACAATGTTTTGAGTAAGTTACATTGAGTTTTACCGTAAAACGTGATATTTCACCCCAAAAAAAAAAGTCGTTTCCCAGCAATAATTTTTGCGTAGGGTTACTTAGTTTGATGTACAGAATGCTTGGTTGACGGCTTCGTGAAGGGTCCGTTTACACCTTGTATTACCAGTCACTACATTATTATTACCTATATGACCTAACTCTTGTTGTCTCAACACCCGTCATTTCGTATCTATTGATGATCTCTTCATCACAATAGCTTCAACAAAAACATGCATTGTTTGTCTGTAAAACAAAACAAATAAAACAGGTACCTAGTCAAACTAAAATGATGAAAAGCCGAGGACGCCGAGGTTGGGTAACCATCATTACATACAGAGTTTCCTCCGTGCCTCAGAAAGCACTTTAAGCCGTTGGTCCTAGCTGTCATTTGTAGATCTTTGACGGTCATTACAGTGGCCCAAAAAGACTGACAACCACCCTTAACAAGCGGTATCGTATTACCCAGAACTAACTGGGCTGTGGAGGTCGGTTAGGCAGTCGCTTCATGCAAAATACTGGGAAAAGGCTAGGCTCATGATGATGAGGACCTATGAAAAGCATTTTATTGTGGTGTAACATGTCGTACATACGGATCCTTAATTATGCTTCCTCAAAATCATAGTGAATTCAATCCAATTATCTCTCGAAACTCACAGCAAGGCAAAGCATAGCACCCAATACTACCGTACACCCATCTCTTTCCAGCTCGTCCTAAACAGTATATACATCCCTTTCTTCATTCCGATTGTAAAAGTAACTTTCTCTTCTATAGAATGTGCAAAAATATGTGTTATAATTCTTATTTATTTTGACAGATGACAGTTAATGACCTTGGAGTGTGGGTCAAAGGCATTTTGATGACTTGATTATATTACGGTTACGATTGTTAGAGTATTTTACTTGCTGTTGTCGGGTGGCACCTGTCCATCGACAAGGAATGAACTTGACGATTTTCGATTTTTTGTTCAAGTCCAACCAAATGATTTTGACTATGTGTACACTTTACAATTGGTACAAAGTGAAGTGCATTGACCTTGTGTCCAGCGAATTTGTATAAGTCATCTGTTAGTTGGAGATTTTTACATATCTTAGTTATTTTTTTCCGTGCCTCAAATGCGCGTTAAGCTGTTGGTCCCGTTCGTCATTTGTATAATAATATCTTTGACAGTCGTTACAGGTAAACCAGCGCTGTGTTGTGGGCCCCCCATAGCACAGCATCATGCTGAGTGGTAACCTGCTTGTCGCAGTCACGACGTGCAAGCTGTTAACTTTCTTCTTTTTTTGTTCCGTCCTGTTGAATTTATAGTTTATTGTTTATTTTTGGTAATTTTGTATGATGCATGTCATGTCCCTGCGACAAATAAATATTTAATCTTTCTTTTTCTTCTTTCTTTCTTTCTTCTTTCTAATCAATCCCGAAAGTCAAAGTGACAACCAGTCGTACCGTATTACACAGTAGTAACTTGGTTGTGGAGGTCTAATAGGCAGTCCCTCCATGTAAAATACTGGAATTCAGCTGCATCCGGTAAGATTGGAAGCCGACCTCAATAATGTTAGGAAAAGGCTAGCCAGATGATGATCTATTAATTAGAGATTGGCTTGCTTCACTCAATTAAATAAATACTCTAACACGGCCTATTCAAATTTAAGCGGTATTCGCTGGCGCTGTGGTTAGAGGTACATCATACCACGCGGGTTTTGCTCAGGTATTTAGTATCAAGTTCCGCAGCTAGAGCGACCTGAGCGGTATTCGCTGCCGCTATGGGTAGAAGTGCACACAGACGGTAGCGAAATCCACTTAGGTTAGAATAGGCTTTAGCTGAAAAGACCAAAATTTTAACAAAACTTTGTAGAGATTCAAATACGTTGAGATGGGGAGACGACATTGTTGCCATCGCGGGTAAATCCTGGATGAGGATGGCACCGGAGCGTGGAGACAGCAAAGAATGCCTGTCTCCTCAGCAGTAGCTGTAGTCGGCGGCGACTACGGACCACATAGACACCGCGCTTAGCACTAAAGGTGCAAACATATTAACGTGTCGTGACGCGCTAGAAGCATATCGGATTCATACATTTTGTTTGGTTAGAGACATATTTGTACGTCGTGTCGTGTCGCCACTACACGACGAAATGTATGAAACCGACATGCTTCTGGCGCATCACGACACGCCACGACACGTAAGTATGTTTCCGTCTTAAATTATAAAAAATAATTTCACCTTAGCAGCGCCCGCGACTAGCAGTATCTTCAATATAACCAGCGTGACGATCAGCGTCTTGACTCCGACCAGCGCGGCAACTACGGCCCATGTGGATGCTGCGCCGATTTGGAAGACCAGCGGGATGAGCGCTGCCATCATCTTCTTGAAAGGACGACCGAAGGTACGGCCTGGAAAGATAAAAAAATAACGGTTTAAAAAAATATAGACTAATGAGCATGAAGCATGTTAATTCTTCTGGCGACACCTGTACCGCATGAGATCTACATAGGACACACAGAGTTATCTAAGAAATTAGAATATACAGGGTGTATCGAGAAACTTAACGAAGTCGTCAACCAAGCATTCCGTACATCAAACTAAGTAACTTTACGCAAAAATTATTGCTTTGAAAAGACCTTTTTTTGGGGTTAAAATTACGATTTACGGTAAGACTCGATGTAACGCACTCAAAATATTGTGCTGGTGGATGCACTAAATAGTACGGGGGTCTCGAAGGTATTTAAATTGAAGGTGGTCTTGGTCAAGCATCTTTTTACACCCTGTATACACTAGGTTTCGGTAAGACAGAGCAATGAAATATGGTATCCGGCGGCCGGCACCCATAGCCAGTTAACCATAACTAATACTATAAGAATAACACCGTAATAATAGGTGGTTTAACTCAAAAACCTTATGGTATTAAACGACTTAACAATGTAGGGTCATGCGCATGAATTCTTCGAAGGGAATTAGAAATCTTAACGGGTTTTAAGTAATTCACTAAAGATTACCTAGGTAGTAAAAACGAATTCAAAAATTAAGAGAAAAAAAAATGCAAAAAAAAATAACAGACTTACAAAAAAACACAAAAAACCGGCAAAGTGCGTGACGGGCCACGCACAATATAGGGTTCCGTAGTTACCCATCAAAATATGCGGTTACTTACATTAAACTTAGATTTGCAGTAACACTTACATTTACGGTTGAAAAACCTGTGTTCCCATACATTATGTTTAGAAAAAGGTTTAATAGGTTAGCATCATCCTCTACTGCGCAGTCCATAACTGGGGGCCTAAAATGACCGCCTTAGGTGAATCACAATAGGATAATAGTATGAACCACGTTAAAATTCTTAAAATGGTTAAAGACGCAATTAATACGAGTATTATGAATAAATTGTCACTTTGTGACCATTTTTGTCGAATTGTAACGTACCTTATTCATATTACAAACCTATTATGATTCTGCTAAAGCAACCATTTTAGGCCCCTAGGACACACACACACACACATTACACTTCGTACATTGCACTTCGTTACATACGGAGTTTCTTCCGCGCCTCGGAAAGCACGATAAGTCGTTGGTCCCGGCTGTCAATTTTACATCTTTGACAGTTGTTACACGTAGTCAGTGTCACGAAAGTCAGACAACCAGTCTAACCATGAGGTATCGTATTACCCAGTACTGACTGGGATGTGGAGGTCAGATAAGCAGTCGCTTTATGTAAAAAACTGGTATTCAGCTGCTTCCGGTTAGACTGGAAGCCGACCCCAACATGGTTGTAAAAAGGCTAGGCAGATGATGGTTTAGGAACCTCTAAAGGCAATTGCTATTACCGGCTTTTCACAAATGCAGAATGACCAGGAAATGCGTTGATCCACTAACCTTAATGGAGAGTACGTAAAAACGTTTGCAGCGCACAGAGAATTAGAGGTAATCGCTGTATTATGGTGGTGTTGTTTTCTGTCATTAGTTCCGAGTTATTATCATAGAAAACATTGAAAGTTGCGACAGTTACAGAAAAGTTGAAACCGTCTGTCTAGCACGCGTAGCATGACCATCGTAGAAACGGGTTTTGTCGACGGAAGAATCGACAAAATGACAGAACAAAAAAAGAAATCTGTCTATTATCATTAACACTAGAAACGGGATATTTACCATGTTTACTGATAATAACTGAACAAAGAATCTGATAATTGGAACTCAAAGAAATCAGTAAACATGGTAAATATTCCGGTTCTAGTGTTAATGAAAATGTTAGTAACCATGGTAGTTTAAAATCTTATTCTGTCTATTTGTCGATTCTTTCGTCGACAAAACCCGTTATGTATGGCTAGTGATGAGCAGGAATGAATCGCATGTGACTAAAAGATAGATGAATTTGTAAGAAAAGATGGATTATGTGACGGATGAAAGTTTCGTGTTCCCTTCCATGAGTTTAAACTAGCTTGGTACACTCTTCATCATCTCCCAACTATGTTGGGGTCGGCTTCCAGTCTAACCGGATGCAGCTGAATACCCGTATTTTACATGGAGCGACTGCCTATCTGACCTCCACAACCCAGTTAGTACTGGGTAATACGATACCCCTTGGTAAAACTGGTTGTCAGACTTTCGGGCCATTGACTACCTGTGACAACTGTCAAAAATGATTGTACAAATGACAGCCGGAACCAACGGCTTAACGTGCTTTCCGAGGCACGGAGGAAACTCGGTATGTAATGGTTGGTCACCCGTCCACAGACCAACCTAGGCAAGCCCGACTTAACCTGAAGATTGATCCCAGCGGCTGTTATTATTTAGCCACGAGCTCCTCCTACTACCTCCAAGGCTGATACTATCTTATGAAGCAGTAAATAGTCTAGCATCACTTAAGTTTAGAAGATTGTTTACTTCATACATATAAAGGGTGTAAATAGACTTAACGAAGCCGAAAGGCCAGTGCCTTTCGGCGGCGGAAGAACCAGTGTTCTTCACGTCTTTGCGATATTTATTTTGTTCTAGACCATACCTGGGAACCTTCTAGTTACGGAGATATTGAAGGACAAAGTTCCAAGTATTTCACTTTTTTTTTTAATAGTTGTTTTTAAGGTTATAATTTTACTTTAAATACCTCTATGACCCTTTTTCTATTCTATGCGTCCATCAGCACAATGTTTAGAGTGCTGAGTATGATTTTTCACCCCAAAAAAAAAGTCGTTTCCTAGCAATAATTTTTGCGTAAAGTTACTTAGTTTGATGTACAGAATGCTTGGTTGACGGCTTCGTGAAGGGTCCGTTTACACCTTGTATTTATTGAAATAAAAAAGTTAGTAATAATATAGCTCTTATAGTATTACATAATACTGTTGAATTTTCCCCACGCTCCTCCCAAACCAAACGGCCAGTCGCCAGACTGTCACAATGACAGTCTAGAAACAGAACACAACTATTAAAAAAAAAAAGTAAAAAAAAAAACCGTCTGCGAGTGCTGTGCACTTTTATAAGTGACAAATTCACCATACCTAGAATTGTTTGTTTTTTTTTTTTTTTTTTTTTTTATTTATTGAGACTATAGTACAGAGGTGTTGCTTAATTCTAAACTCGCCAAACTTTTACGTTAGATGGCGAGAGGCGCTCTTTTACATAACAATGAACCACCTTACTTAAATAGCTACTTCTTATAAATTCTACTGTTATTGTTTAATCATATCATGTGATTTATGTTTATGTATGTTTCAGCGAGTAAGTGATTGGCGCTTCTTTGTTCCAGACAATTACTGCCGGGGCAGAACGCGCAGGCTGTTTGCCGTGCCTCCATGTCGTACTGTTGCACGTGCTAAGTCGCCAATCCCTCGCACTCTGGCCGTGCTTAATGATCTCTTGGATTCTAAATCCAACAGATGATATGTTTGCGGATGGATGAACGAAGATTTGAATGGTATGTCAGAAGTATTGTGAGAGGAATTTATGAAAGTGTTTTATTTTCACTTCAAATTTTGCTGTACTTTTTTATTTTGTATATTTTAATTTCTGTTATAATTGTCTCTTTATTTTTAGTTACTGCCGTTGTAATTAAATAAATTTAAGTGCACAAAAGAATAAATAAAAAAAAAGTAATCTTATTTGTTATAAAATGGCGTGTTATCTACGTTGAGGCAGGTAGCCAAACCTCCTTCTGCGAAACCGTCATGTCGCAGAAGGAGGCTGCGGAAAGGGAGAGGGAGATGACGAGCTCTCGCCCCTCCCGCAGCAGACGCACCGGGCGTCGGCAGAGGGCGGACAACGCCCTCTTCCGGCCCCCCTAAATAGGTCCAGGGGCGACGGATTCGGGGACATCCGTCGCCCCCGATCATACTGGACCCGAGACGGCGGCACGTAGTGTTCCACGCGCGCCTCTCTCAGACGTAACGGGGGGAGTCTTACACCTCACTCCCCCCCGGGACGAGGCCCGCAGGTCAGGCGGGCCGGCACTAGTCTGGGGCAGCGGAAGTCGCATCAGATCCCGTTGTCCCCCGACGCAAGTGTGCGAGGGAACACCGGTGTGGTTTTAGTCAGTACGAGTCTGACAGACCCCTCCGTTCTCCCCAGGGCGGAGGACATCCATTGAGGAATTCCACACCGAGAAAAAAAAAAAAAAAAAAGGTAGCCAAACCTGGCCCCGTCACGGCGAATGGTGAACTCTCCTGTCAATTATCATAGAGATTGTTGTAAATTGAATTGAAAAAAACTGTACATTATAATTAACACTAGAAACGGGATATTTACGATGTTTATTGTTTTTTTTTTCCCGCTCTGGTGTTAATGATAATGTTAGTTACCATGGTAGTTTATAATCTTATACTGTAACATTATAATTAATTTGTTTATTTACTTAACTTTTGAATAAAGTTTTGAGTTTGAATGTGGATGGGTATATGAGTAGAGGAAGACCAAAGCAACGATGGATAGACTGTGTAAAGAATGATATGGCAAGAAAAAAAGGTGTCTGGTGAGATGACGAGTAATAGAGAAGTAAGGAAGAAGAAGACATGCTGTGCCGAAATGAAACACAAAATGCCTAAAATTCCCAAATTAATTGGGATAAGGGCAAGAGAATAATGATGATATCGCCGTTATACAGCGAAAACCAATTATCTCGAGATTTTGTTAAATGGCTATAAGAGTAGAGGAAGACCAAAGAAACGACGGATGGACTGTGTGAAGGATATGGCTAGAAAGGAGGTGACTGCTGAGATGACAAGTAATGAGACGAAAGAGCACGTCAAATAGGGTAGGATTGTACTGTTAAGTTATTTTTTACAAAATCTCGAGATAATTGGTTTTCGCTGTATAACGGCGATATTTACTTAACTCTTTACTTCACAATTAGGTAAGAGTAAAAGTGTAACCAGAGGCGTGAAGAGAATTAATTTTCTTTTGTCTGATGTAATTAACTATGGTTTCATTTTTATTTTAACAGTTAAATAACGAGAAAGATTCAAAATGTCCGCTTTCTACTCTCCACACACCGGTCTATCTATTATTTTTATTTATCACGCAATTTTTTTAATGCATATTTATCATCAGCTTCGAGCAATGAAATCAGTTTTGTGGAGGCATACATAAGATCTTATGTTAGATATAGACATGTGTAAGTAATGCGAGTGATGTATTACACGTAATATCACCCGACCGCGTACTGTAGCATCACACATTACTCGACAAAATTAAGCATCACGCATAGCATCACATACACGTATCTCACCAACATGACAGTACTGACAGGGCGGTCGGCACGGCGAACGACGTACTTCGGCAATGTTCGGAATCGGTATATGTCGGAAGTTAGGAACATGTTGCGACTTGCATTTCGCACGACCAGGTGATCACTTCATATTTAGAACTTTATTGCTATAAGAATTAGGTTTATATTTTCTTAACACCGCCCGTTGAATGTACGTTCCCGCTTTTTTCCCTCAATATTTTTTTATGTCATTTGTTTTCCATGAATATTGCCAGTCCTAAGCCTGGAAAAGCCGTAACTTTAGTTTGATGTACGGTTCAAGTATGAAGGGAAATCAACTTTATTTGTCTTATTTAAAAAACGACGCTTGGTAGCTTTTTTCATTATATTTATTAAATATCTTTCATATCACTTCTAGACGATCAGTCAGTAACATCACCACTAAACATCACATCACTCGCTGCTATACTATAGTCTAATGAAAATATTATGTTCTAACTTCTATTATAAACATTGCATTACAATATCGCTGTAATACTTATAGCGGGCACATCGCGCGGCATTACGCGTGATGTTTAAAGTGATGGTATAATGTAATATTACTCGGCGCGAAATGTAATGACATATCACATCACTTCGTGATGCACTGTTTTGCGCATGTCTAGTTAGATACTCGTATTATCAAGAATATTGAAATTTTGAAATTCTCGTAGTAAATAAATAATCCTATGCTAGAAAAGTAGAAATATCAAATATGCATAATAATTAGTTAGATCTACATTTATTACACAAAGCATAAAAAAAATCTTTTTTCAAGTTCTTTCTAATAACTTCTCATAGTATACTCTTTATTATAAAGCGATAAGTCACATGTGACGTTTTCGCTATCAAAAATAAGATTATAAAGCCTATTATCCAGACTCCGGCTTTTTGCTACTGAGAAAGAGTTTTTATTCGCGAACCCTCTTATACAAGTCGATGTAACGAAACCATAGCGACTTCTAATTCGACTACAACGCCATCTAGTTGCGTTTCAGGTACTAATTTGGATAAAACGACAAATGGCTTCTACAGTATAGTAGTCTTGTTGTCTTTCCTAAATATAAACATCTACACTTAATTATTAAATAATAATCTAAACTAATATTATTAACACGTTAAGCGCCATGTGTATAATCAATATACAGATACACCCTAGTGCAACTCTCACAGGCCGGTGTATATCTAGTTATACACCTCGAGTGCTCACCTTCAGAGGCCAGTGTATTGGTAAATATACACCGCGCTGAAGTTCACATAATATTATTTTAGGAATAGGAGAAGGCATTCATGCAAAAAAAAAATGTCATTTCCACAATATTTGCCTCAGAGGTGCCTTGGCGTTGAACGTGTTAAGAGGTAAAGTGTATATATTTGTAAGTTTGTATGTAGGGCGTAATCTTTGAAACTACTGGTCTGATTCCGAAAATTCTTTTACTAATAGGAAGCTACATTATCCCCGAGTGTCAGAGGGTATATTTAAAATGCTCCCGTGGGATTATAAGACGAGCAAATCTGCGGACAAACGCTAGTCTGCTATAACAAAGAAACCACAGCTTGATCCCTGGTAGAGTAATGCAGCTGAGTTACCTGAATACCTTTGGAACCGCGGATGTCCAAAAAAACTTTTGTTATAATTATTCTTTTGAAAGAAATACTATGAAAAAAAAATGAAAGCTTTAAATAAAGTGGTTCCTTTCTTCGCAGATTTTTTTTTTAATGATAATTAGTTATTTATATGTAGTTTAAATTAAATTAGTTATTCTGTAAGCATCGCCACATAGACTGGTCCTCCGATTCTGTGGCTATATGGCACTCCGTAAACTCCATTACCGCTGGACATAGGTAAGAAGTTTGTAATTAGGTCGGTAAATGAAAGGCGTGGGTCTGTAGCAAGCGTATAATGCCAACTGACTCGAGTACCTGTGACACCTTATAAAGGGTGCCGAAAGGCACTTGTTCTCCTCGTCAGTGCAATCATTTTTTTGTTCTAGACCATACCTGGGAACCTTCTAGTTACCGAGATATTGGGGGTCAAAGTTGCAACTTTTTCACAAGTTATTTTTTAAATACATGTTTTTAATGTAAGATGTTTACCTTAAACGACACCACGACCACTACAATTTAATCCATCGATCAGCACAATGCTTTGAGTGCTTTCCATCGAGTCCTACCTTAAAACGTGATCTGTCACCCCAACGGCTATGTGAAGGGTCTGTTTACACCCTGTTTAGTACGGAATGACGTATTACTAAATGTGGGTAACCGCAATACATCACAATTCTCACCCCTAATTATTACAGATCCTGAAAACTAGACTACTTACTAACTGGTACAAAACAAAACAATACTAAACTACACTACAATGGAAAAAGTCGTGAGGAAAGTTTTGAGTATCAACGTGGATGGGTATATGAGTAGAGGAAGACCAAAGAAACGATGGATGGACTGCGTGAAGAATGATATGGTAACAAAGGGAGTGTCTGATGAGATGACGAGTAATAGAGAAGTATGGGAGAAGAAGACATGCTGCGCCGACCTCAAATGAATTGGGATAATTCTCTTGCAGAATGCATGATGATGACTAAAGTACACTACAGCACAACTTATAGACTAACAACACAAATAAAATAAATTATTAACTCAATAACAATCCTTACGGTTTACAACTTTAGGTAGGTAATATAAATTACAATATAAGTCTTGTGGATACTAAATTATCAACTAACTTACTCAAGTTAAATAAATAAATCTTTTATTAGACTCAATAAAATATAGCCTAATACAATTTCATCTATTAGGGTCTAAGCAAAAAAAAGGCTGCAAGAAACTAAATGGACGCCTGATGTCCAAAATAGATAAAGATCTTAGAAGGCAGTTGACTTCCATGGACAAAATTTAATAGAGAAGCTTGGTTATTATAAGCAAATAATATGACAATTCCGACTGGTAGTAGAGTATCAAATTTAGATATTATGAAATTTTATTAAAACTGACTAAGAAATAAACAAAATTAAAAAATCGTGAATAATTAAAAAGGAATTTAAGTGTAGTAAACAGGGTGTAAACAGTAAAGTAGTTAAGTAACTTTACGCAAAAATTATTGCTGGGAATCGACTCTTTTCGAAAAATCACGTTTTACGGTTAGACTCGATGGGACGTACTCAAAGCATTGTGCTGATGGATGGATTGAATAGTACGGGGGAATGAATAGTCGTGGACCTGTGTAAAGTAAAATTCTTACATTGAAAACATGTTTCTAGATAGCTAACGTTCCTGGATTTCTATGATAAGCTAACCATTCGACTTTTTGACGACCATTTTTTAAACGTGTCTTTTATTTAAGAAATATGTTATTTTAATTAGGTTTATTATATTTATAGGAAATATAGAATGTAAATTAAAGAAAATTATAACAAAAATGAATATTTATTTAATTTTTAAGTACTAAATCACAAATTTTAAATGGCACATGTTTCATTGAGATCAATAAGGCACAACTTCTTACAACGACTAAATTAGGAACTATTGTTTAGAAATGTCTACTTTTAGTTATAGTATAATGAAGAAAAAAGATTAAAATTATCAGTTAGTATCAAATTACTTAGATTTTTTTGGCACAAGTTGGGCAAAAGTCAACCGTATGTTCGCCACAAATGGGAACTCTGCAACTATTGCAGTGATTCTTGGTCATGCGCCTTTTCTTATAGGAACACAAACTGCAGCTTTTCCTTTTCCTTGTTGAGGCATTTTCAAGTATTGGAATACTTCCAGAACCAGCTTGCCCAAGATTTTGACCTTGACCTTCAGCGCGATCCTCATGGTTCAAACCCAAGACGTCTCTTATCTTGTCTTTCATTCTACGAGGCATTGTTGGTATTTCCAGTCGACGTTTTAGCCAAGGTTCAACTAGTTTTTCATGCAGTTGTTTCATATAGCTCCTTCGTGCCAGTGGTTTACCTCCAGACACCAATACATTATGGCAGTAGATGACGTAGGAGTTGATACTCGTTATATTGAGCATGCCATAAAACATGCACATGGGCCACCGGTTAGTCTTACGGTTACAAGACATATTTGAACACATCTGGTCAAAGGTGTCTACGCCACCTTTTGTGGCATTGTAAAATTCTATGATGTGTGGCTTTTTCGATGTTGGATTCACTGTCCCTTCTTCGTCACATGACGACAACAAATAAACCATTTTGCTTGGCTTCGGTTTGAATGATAGGAGAGTTAGTGGCCCATCATAACAAAACATGGAAGTACTTATCGCTCTACCTCGGCTGTTCTTTATTTCTTCCGGTATTTCTCTTTTGTTGGCCCTCAAAGTTCCAACTATTGTCAACTTATAAGGTTGTTGTAGCAGTTGTTTAGCTAATGGGATGGATGTAAACCAATTGTCTGTGGTAACGTTTCTGTTTGAGCCATAAATACTCCGTGTTAGTTCCTTGACAACATATTCACCAAGGGGCACTCCTCCAGTATTTGTAGCTTTTCCAAGATAAGGCATGGCGTCAACCATGTACCTGGTCCCACTGTCACACATCATTTCAATTTTTATACCGTACTTAGCAGGCTTGTTCGGGATGTACATTCTAAATTTACACCGACCACGAAATGCCAGCAATTGTTCATCGATGGTAACGTTAGATCCAGGAACGTAATTGTTTCGGCATTGAATCATCAGTAAGTCCCATATTTTTCGGATTGGTGTGAGTGGATCAGACTGCAAGGTTCCTATTCTTACAGCCCTATCATCAAATCTAAGACATCGTATGAGGAAATCAAACCTTTCTCGACTCATACACGAGATGTATCTAGTTGCACAGAAAGACGTGTTGAACAATTCATCACTTGTAAGATGGTTATCTTTCAACGCAGCTGCCAATAATAACACACCGAAGAGAGCGTTGAGTTCCTCTTTGCACGTTTCGTTTTGGGTTGATGTCATAGTCTCATAGCTTTGTTTTTTTATTGCTATTTCAGCATTGGTCCACTGCAAAATTTCCTCACATATTTCATCAGTCATAAAGGAACCAAATAAAACGAGAGGATCTATTATGTTTCTGACTGAACGGGCTGGTCCTCTAGCCGTGCGAATGATATTCATCGCAGAAGTTCGGGAAGAAGTATGTCCTTTGTGAGTTGCCCACACATGACGATTTTTGCCACGAATATTAGGTTGAGGCAAGTGGATAATGCTGTTGGAAGCAAATGGTGAATCTTCACGGAGAGGACGAGCATCGGAAGGTGGAGTTTCTTGTTCCTGTTCAATATCTAAAGGTGGACTTACTTGCGCATCTTCAGTGTCCGAGGGTTCGTCGTGAAAGTCACTTTCAACGTCATCAGCCACCAAACCATCCTCATTTTCACTATCAGAAGAAACATCATTTGTGTTGACATAATCTTCATCATCTAACGCCCGAATTATGTCGTCATCTGTGATCAATCTTGCAGCCATTCTTCACTATCAACGAAATAACTAAAAAAAAACAAAGCAAAAATCAACTCAAAGTTACGCATAAGCTAACCATTCGTCAAAATGACGAGTATGCAGTAGGTATCTCAAAAACAGAAGTACTTACCGGCTAAACGCAACCACCACGCGACGCTGTCTAGCGGACACTAAGTTGGCGTGAAACCGCGAGTGTGTAGGTAAAACGATGAGAAAGGGAGACGGAGATATTTATTAGATGCTCGTCATTTTGACGAACGTTAGCTATCTAGGGTTAAAAAAAAAAACTTTTGAAAAAGTTGTAACTTTGACCCCCAATATCTCCGTAACTAGAAGGTTCCCAGGTATGGTCTAGAACAAAAAAATGATCGCAAAGACGGCGAGAACAAGTGCCTTTCGGCTATGTTAAGGGTCTACTTACACCCTTTATCGCGTTTGATGTGTTACTTACTTAAGGATTAAGTACAATATTTTATGTATATTTTAATGGTCTTTTTAAACGACACTCCCGTATAGCACGGGTTTGAATTACTTCCGGAACAAGATTCTCGGAATTAGGATTAGGAGCACTTATACGCGGATCAGGACTGGGAACATTAGAGAGAGGAATTGAGCTGGCTGCGGATGGAGACGCACATCGACTATTGTGATTTGGTCTGGACTACCCTCCCCCACGCTCCGAGGGGTGTGCGACTCAACATGTGGTGCCTCTGTCCTGACTGGGGCTGGCGTTACCTCCAGCACCTTGAAACGCTCCGCCTCGAGAGAACTCCGTTCCGTAGTACCGGTTGGACAAATCAAAGAACTACGCGATCGCTGTTTTAACTGATCAAGTGTTTCTTTCCCTGATCCATCTACAACCCTGTAATCAGTAGTACCTATTCTTTTCCAATCAAACCGAGGTTTCAGATATTTAATTGAATAAACCTTATATTTATATCCGCTTCCTTAAGGAAGCGCCAGGCTAGCCCAGCAGCAGGTCAGTGGCGGATTTACCAACAGGCTGAGTAGGCTTGAGCCTAGGGCGGCAGATTGTTGGGGCGGCAAATTTGGAGACCGAATATTTTTTTTTGCTACCTCATAGAAATCAAAAAGATTTTGGCATGACGGTTTTCTGATGTTTTACAGATAGAAGTCTGCAACAAATTTTGCCGATGACGTTCCCCTCTCACTTGTCATTGCACATTCCGAGTAGCAATCTTCCATATTCTGGAGTAACACAGCTAGTTCGCCGTCCCCCAACCAGTAATCGATATTAAACCCAAAAATTATTTTACGTGCAATTTCAACGAAATTGTTGGATTGTAAAAATAATGTAGGACATGACAATTGCAGAGGCAAGGGCGGCAAAAACTGTACAGCCTATACCTTGAAAACTTGTAAATCCGCCACTGCAGCAGGTCTTGCCGGTCAGTGTCATCAGGCTGTCGTAAATGAATATTTTGGGCCAGTGTACTAACGGATCATATGACAATAGCTACTTAAAATATCTGGTGACAATGCCGTTACTTTAGAGCGTTTCTACTTATTCGGCACTTGAGAATATTGACGACATTCACTTCTCAATTGACTACCTGTATGAACATCCTTGCAGTTCACTAAATAAATACTTCCTGTTAACGTCATGAGAGCGCGCTCAATTTTTAACTTTCAAAATATAGCAATGAAATGGCATTGCTGATCGCTAAATTTTAATTAACTGAAGAGTGAATGCGTGTACTGCCTGCAGATTATGGCAAACTACGAAAGATTAAAAAAAATACAAAAAAAAAATGTTTAACTCACCGACAGATGTGTCAACACTTCTCCCTTCGTTCCTCTCAATTTTATCACTTAAATAATCACTTTGGTTATTTTTAAAGTCTACATAATTAAAATTAACTACATTTTTGAATTTACTATCATCACTAACTAGACTGTTTAGGTTTGAGTCCGCGCCATAACTGGGTCGCAAAATAAAAAGTAAAAACAAACAGATGTAAGTCAAACGACCGCACATTTTCACTTTTTTCAGTAGCAATATATGAAAACACGGTATAAACCACTTTATTATTTCTCTTAAATCCATTATTTATTTATTAAACGTATTTAGGAACGTATTTTGTTGAAATACACACGCGTCGAATTTAAAAGTACGTAAGACGACATTTCGCGCCAAACGCTCGGTCGAAACTAAGCGCGCGAAGAGGTCGGTAACCCATTTCTTCTTTCACCTAAAGACGTCTGCACACTGCCACACGGTAAAATAAAACAACTTTCGCTTTTTTCGGCGTTAACATTCATGTCCTGTTCAATTTTAACTTAAAATGTGCAACCTTCGCGCGATTTTATGAAAACGGAAGAAAATCAGAAAATGCGAGAATTCGAGAAAGTTTTTTTTTTATTTAGGTCGCGTTCGTTTTTGACATTGTTTTAACAATGACTTAGCCGGAAGAGTATTGTTTTTACTTAGCCTTTTTGCCACAATCTGTCCATCATTTGTCAATTTTAAGTACCTATTTTGTTACGGAGTTTTAAGGGAATAGTTACGAAATGTTAACGTAGGTAAACACTTTCTAAGGTGGAAATATTGCAGTTTCGCACAAAGGCATAATAATCAATATATTACGATAGACCAACAGAATAGAAATAATTGTCGCTGTCGGTACAACTGCGTCGCGTCAAACTTGGCAATTAGGTACGTCACATTTCTTGAGTTATGGGATCACAGTTTTTGATGTGAAACATCTATATGCGCGCCTAGGCAGTAAAACCGATTCCTATGCCGCTATGCTGTGAGGAAAGATGAGATGACGCTGTCATGGCGTGATGAACGCGAACAGTGTATCGCACCCAGTGTGTTTCCATAACACGAAACCCGTCTTCTGCCCACATGATGTACGAGCAGACTAAATCCTGACAAATCCGACAAGCAGACCATTGCCATAAACATAGAATAAAAAATGTATTGTAAAAGATAACTCATTTTTATGGAACCACCGCGCGAGCTTCCTCTACCAAATGAAAAAAGAATCACGTAAATCGAACCAATATAAAGATGATGCAAACTGCTAAAGGTAAAATAAAAATAACACGTGGTCCTTTTAAAATAATTCTAATCAAAGTTTTTTATTTGCTAAACATAAGTTTAAAAAGGTAAGGAGCTCGTGGCTAAATAATAACAGTCGCTAGGGTCGATATTTAGGTTAAGCCGCGCTTGCCCAGGTTGGTCTGTGGATGGGTGACCACCCATTACATACCGAGTTTCCTCCGTGCCTCGGAAAGCACGTTAAGCCGTTGGTCCTGGCTGTCATTTGTAGATCTTTGACAATCGTTAGGTAGTCAGTGGCCCGAAAGTCTGACAACCAGTTTTACCAAGGGGTATCGTATTACCCAGTACTAACTAGGTTGTGGAGGTCAGAAAATAGGCAGTCTATCTATGTAAAATACTGGTATTCAGCTGCATCCGGTTAGACTGGAAGCCGATCCCAAGATAGATGCTTGGTACCTACGGTGTTTGATATTATTTAAGCTACTTATTTGTTTTAGAAATTTGCTCATTCTAAATTTTCTAAGCTTGCCCCACATTTTCTAATACCATAATTATGATTCTACCTAAGTGACTACCTAAATTACAAATATTTTTAGATTGTCTATGCTCTCTTTACGCTGAGTGTGAAGATCTGTCAGCAGATAATTTCTCGATGTGTTACAAGATAAACTGAGTTAGCAGCTTTGTTATTAAAGTTGTTCTTAATGAACGAAGCGAAATTGGTTTAATTATGGTGTCCAAGTGTAAATCTAACACTATTTTAACTTTCACGGTTTACAACTAAACTTATACTGTCACTTACGGGATATCTTCCGTGATTGCGTCGTTTCCGTCTTTAGGCAACCCGCGATCATGGCGCTTGCAACAGCGCTGAAATATCGGGAGCTCAAAATAATTAACAATCACGGAAGATATCCCGTAAGTGACGTAAATCTGCCACTATACAGCATTGATAGGAATTGAGTTCCGAGGGTTGATGTCGGAGGGTAAGTAGGTATTTTTGTCTTAAAACTTTGAGAAAACGCCAGGGCAGCCCGCGAAATTCAAGTTTTCTTACGTTTTTTGCAATTTGCAGGACAGTGTTAGGTAGGATTTTAATGAAAAAGTGAAAAAGTCATTCAATGGGGTTAAAGGAAGTTAGAGGGTTGTAATGATAATTTTCATGATTGTAACTCTGTAACTACATACGTGTTACTTGCACGAATCATATCTTAATCAACATACAATCTGACACTGGCCTTCAAAAGTGTCCCGGATTTTTTTTTTTTTTTTCCTTCACCGTTTTGAGAGCAGTGGTAATGAAATAAATTACACAAAGTAATGTACCTGCCTGGGTTCGAACCCACGACTTACTGCTCGTAAGTCGGGACCACCACCACTGGGCCACCGCTGCTCTCGAGATTCATTGATGCAATAAATGAATTGAATTGAACGGGCTACCCTGGCGCTACCACCTTAAGCGAGAGATTGCGTGAGAATTTGTCCTGAACAGACTAACTGTGTAGGCACTGTTAAATACACCTCTGCCTAACACTACAAGGATTACAGGCGTAATGATGATGATGAGGCGTGATGCGTATAATCATTTGATAGTTTTGAAAAAGACCTTATCACCAAACATAGCTAGTTCCGTTACTCTCATTAAAGAACATAAATAAATCATGACATGTCCTCAGGAGAAATGGTAAAGAGTAGCGAAAGTGTCGCTTAGCTTCGCTTAGCATGATTTATTTATTTACATTTGTGTTTATGACGTTACCTTGATACATTCTTTCTAATTTGTGGCTACGATTACACCCAGTGTGTTGTGATTTTTTTATGTGTTTGTCGAAACCGTCGAATCTCATTCGATTTTGAACTTAGACATTAACATTTTATGTTTTAAAATAATTTCTCCAATCATATATATATATATATATATATATAATCAATCAATCAATCAATCAATCAATCAATCAATCATATATAAATATAACTACTTAAAGATGATCTTTACGCGATTACCGTAAGATGAAAAGTTGTCTGATCTGTCTGTTCACTTAGACTCTTTTAAAAAAATGCACTTGAAAAAAGGCACTTGCTCTCCTTGTCATTGCGATTTTTTTTTTTGTGCTAGACTATATCCGCGAAAAAAAATTGGGAAAACGTTGGAACTTTGACCCCAATATCTCCGTAACTAGAAGGGTACTAGAAGGTTTAAAAGTAGAGAGTAGAGTAGTAGAGTTTGACAAGATCTAACATAAAAAAACTCAATTCAGAAGCCAGGTGTTCTAGTTTTGTTTGTACCGTAAGCAAGTATATGATAAGAAGGACGAGGTCCAATACGAACGATGTCTGAAGCTGGTAGTAGGTTCTACATTCATACCGTGCCAACTGGTCGACCGGTTCGAATCTGTTCCAGCATACCGGCGCGCAGTGGACCACTTTCGGCCCATACCTGTCTTTATTTACCACTAGTTGTTCCCCGCGACCTTGATCATCATGAATTGATTATAAAAATATTACTTCGCCGTTTGAATAAGATTTTGATAGCAATTGTAATGGTTTTCATTTTATTTCACGGATCCCTAGTCCTTTTTTTTAAATAAAAGTAGCCTAAGTTACTCCTTATAACATCAGCTATCTGACCTGACAGTAAAAGTCCCGAAAAATTTGGTCCAGCTGTTTCGGAGATTAGCCGGAACAAATAGATGACAGACAGACAAGAATTTAAAAAAAAATCATTTATTTAAAAAATACGGCTAAAATAAAAAATCCAACAGTGGATGTTGAAATACTGTAAAGAACGACGCGTGAAATCAGCTGTTCACTTCCTGCCTAGCTATAGAGTTCATCGAACTCGTCGTCACGCTTGCCGTTCGCTACGTGCGTTTTGCCACGGCAACGATACAAACGATACAACGAAATAAAACAAATCAAAGTTATTGGACTCCCTTAAAATTCTTGAAATAATTTCTTGTACCTGTCATCTTAGTATGATGAGATAAGTACTGAATTCACCCCTATCCTTCCCCTAGGAGGCGAGCCTTTTGCCATCAACCGGGCACAAATGGCTCGTACTTAAAAATAATAAAATGTTTCTAAGAATATTTGAGAGTATTAACAAAGTAATGGATTCATAGAGGTTGCACAATATCAATGTGGCAAGGTGAAGAGCTTCAAATCTTGAAAGTAAACAAATATTACGTAAGTTTCTTTGCAAGTTTTTGACCGTGTCGGTGTATCTGTTTTCAGGGTCGTAAGTTCGAATATCTGCTTGGTCAATATAGGGTGACTGGTAATTAGTGACCGATACTTAAACACGTGATTGTACTCATGATAACAAACAACTTTCCTAAAAGCATTTATTTTTATACTCATTCATTTTTCTCACAATAAAACTTACGGAGCGGCCTTGCGAGCCGCGCGGGTGTGTAAAGAGACAGAACAGCGTCACGCGGCTAACAGCTGATAGGTCAAAGGCGTGCGCGCGCGAATTTCATACGGCTGTTGTGTTATTGTGATGAAAAATAAGGAATATTAAAAAGAAAATCTTTTTCAAAGTTGTTTGTTATCATGAGTACAATCACGTGTTTAAGTAGCGGTCACTAATTACCAGTCACTCTTTATAGCGGTAGTCGCAGTGGTAAGGCCATAGATTTCTGTTATATATATGTCTCAGGTTTGAATTACAGACGGAATAAATAAATGTATGGTCTACTAATCGCTTTTCCGGGCGGCTTTATAAGCAGGATAACCTTTATCTGCGCCTAACTTTGCACAAAATTCAGTATTTGCATCAGTGATTTCTTTTTTCTTATAAATAGTTCGCATCTGGCTTCCGGGGATGGCTACTAGTGCATTCACCACTTATAGAATTAATAATAAAACTAAAGTAAAAAACAAGTAAAAATTATAGCAGTGACTGCCGAGTTTGGTCTCGAGTTCGAACCCAAGACGCGCACCTCTGATTTTTCGGATTCATGTGCATATTGTATAATTATCACTTGCTTCGGTGAAGGAAAACATCGTGAAGAAACCAGCATGCCTGAGATATATTTCTCGACGGCATGTAAAGCCAAGTCAGAGGCCCATGGGCGGCATAAAAACTCTGACACCAGGTTAGGCACTAACCAACCACACGATAAAAGAAAAAGACTAAAAAAACTTATTGAGTTAACTTTAGTGTTTGTAGAACACTTTATTTATCGCTCGCTTCTTCAGTTCTATGTTTCTGACGTTCACAAGCAAAAACAAAACCAGCCAAGTGCGTGTCGGGCCACACACAATGTAGGGTTCCGTAGATGCCCATTAAAGTATACGGAAACTTCCTACGGTCCGATTTGTCTCCGAACGACGATTTTTATTGTAAGTATGTCTGCTTACAATAAAAATAATCGTCCGTTGTAAGCATCTCTGCTTATGTAGGGGTCCGCAAGTGCCGATGCCTGCCAGGGCTGTGGCCTGTGGGACTGTTCGAAAGAGATGCCGCGGCCCTGGAACACAAAGGGCAAAGAAGGAACATGGATGGGTTTTAGTCAGTACAAGTCTGACGCCCAGAGCGTGGGGGGGGGGGGTCATTTGAATGAAATTCAAATGACCCCCTCCCCACAGATTCATTTCAATTTTAAGAAAAAAGGAGAAATACGGAAATGCAAACGATGTCAATACAAACAAAAATATTGGAAATCTGCAATTTCAAATATTGAAAGTAATAGTGTGGTTCGAACTTGCGACCCGTAGTTGACAGAACGGTCATGAACCCTCTAGACTGTTTTCACTGTTGACATAAGCTTTAAATAGCCGTTCTGGTGATTGTTAAGACTGAAACGTCAAACGATTGAAGAATACGGACATAATGCAATATTGCTCACCCCCTTTTTTTTTTTTTTTTTGGATGGGAAATCATCAAATGACCCCCCCCCACTCTGGGCGGAGCGGAAGGGAGTGTCAGACTTGTACTGACTAAAACCCATCCATGTTCCTTCTTTGCCCTTTGTGTTCCAGGGCCACGGTGTCTCTTTCGAACAGTCCCGCAGCTCTGGCAGGCATCGGCCCATGCGGACCCCTACTCGGTTGCTGACATCTCTTGAGGCGCGCGTGGAACACGAACGCTATTTTTGTTTGTATTGTCGTCATAAGACGGCCGGACGGCGAGCTAGCCCATAACTCGCCGTCCACAGGCCCGCGCCTACGGTGGCCGGGAGCCACCACGTGACCCCCGACGCCCAGAGTGTCTCCCGCGGCGGCTGGGACGTGAGGTTCTTTCCCTCTCACGTCCCGCCACCTCCTTCACTAGCATGACTGCTTCACAGAAGGTGGTGACGGCTTCCCATTCCCTCTCGCTCCGGACCATGGCTTGAACCAGGGCCGGACGCGAGAGATCGCCGCCGCCAATCGCCGCTACAAGGACACGGCGGTGCTCCGCCCAAGCGGGGCAGACCTCTACGGTGTGCTCTACCGTGTCCTCCGGACGATCCTCGCAGTGGAAACACCCGGGCGTTTCCTCCCGCCCGATTCGGTGCAGGAACCTCCCGAAACAACCGTGTCCGGTGAGGATCTGCGTCAGGCGGTAGGTGAGGGCGCCGTGGCGCCTCTCTAGCCACTCCTCAAAGAGGGGACTTATCGCCACTATGGTAGCGTGCCCTGCACGGGGTTGCAACAGTCGCTCTCTCCATGTCGCCATGAGATCACGCCGGAGGTCTGTCCGCTGAGCGGCAATTTGCCGCGGCAGCGGAGTTTCCCCCCGACGTAGTGCCTCCGCGCGCCATTCATGCAGGCGCGCGAGGACTATCGCCTCCAGATCCCATGGCGGCAATCCGGCAAGGAGGCTAGCCGCCTCGCCGGAGATCGTGCGGTACCCCCGGATTAGCCTTATGGCTATCACCTTTTGGGGCGCGTTCAGGTAGTGGGCGGCTTGCCGCCTCAAAGAACGCGCCCACACCGGGGCCCCGTAAAGGGCCATGGACCGCACGACCCCCGCGTATAGCCTCCGGCAGGAGGCGTTTGGACCCCTCAGGTTGGGCAAGAGCCGCTTGAAGGCAGCCCCTGTCCGTTCCAGTTTGGGAGCCAAACGTCGGAAGTGCTCCACGAAGTTCCACCGGCTGTCGAGGACGAGTCTTAGGTACTTCAACGTCGACCCGACGCCGATGGAAACCCCTCCTGCCGTCAGTAGGGATCCCGACGGTGGCGCATTCCGAGGCCCATGAAAACACATGGCCTCGGACTTGTGCAATGCCACCTCGAGACCCAATTGCCGGATCCTCTCCACGACTATCGCAACCCCGCGTGTCATGTTTTCGGCCGCCGCCTCGTGCGACCTCCCTTGTGCCAGTACCAGCGTGTCGTCAGCGTAGCAAACTACGCTGACGCCGGTAGGGAGGTCGGCGCGCAGCACCCAGTCGTAACCGATGTTCCACAGGGCCGGTCCCAGAACCGATCCCTGTGGAACACCGCACGACATCTCTCGCCGGTTCCATTCTCCGCTCCGACCGGGGTAGATGACGGCCCTATCCGTCAAGTAGTCCCCGACTACACGACGAAGGTAGGTTGGCACCCGGTGATACCGGAGTGCCTCCCTAATGCAGCTCCAGGGCATGGAGTTGAAGGCGTTGGCGATGTCAAGAGACACCGCCAAGACGACCCCACCCCGGGACACCGCGTCCCCCGTCGTGAGGGCTCTCACGCGCATGATGGCGTCCACCGTGGAGCGCCCCTTGCGGAAACCAAACTGGTGTTCCGCAAGATCCGGCCCCATCCCCGCAAGGTGCCCGGCGAGGCGGTTGGCAATGACTCTTTCGAAGAGCTTGCCCACCTCGTCGAGCAACACGATGGGCCGGTATGCGGACGGAGAGTCCGCAGGGCGCTCTGGTTTCCGGATGAGGACCAGCTTCCCCGTCTTCCAACGAAGCGGAAACTGGCCTCTCTCCAAGCATGCGCTTAGGAGCCCTTCCAGTCGGGGCCCGAGAGCCTCTGAGGCCAGGACCCAGGCTTTGCCAGGCAAGCCATCGGGTCCCGGGGCGGTGTTTCTGGCCTTCAGCCTGCGTACCGCCACTCTCAGGTCTACCCCAGTCACCTCCGGAACGTCGTCATCGTCATCGGTGTGGTCTGCTTCCGGCACCGCACGCGGCGGCGTTGCTCACCCCCTTAAGCAAGTAGCGTAATTATATATGACCTAATATTTGAAGAAGCCTGTAAGGAATATTTGTGCAAAATATGAATAGGAGCTATGCAGTAGTTTCTGCGCCAAGTCGGAACATCCATTTGCATTTTACAACGCCATCTAGTTGCGTTTCAGGTACTAATTTGGTTAAAACGACGAATGGCTTCCAGACTAAAGTAGTCTTGTTGTCTTCTCTACATAAGGACATCTACACTTATTTATTAAATAATAATCTAATCTAATATTATTATGAGGTAAAGTTTATATGTTTGTAAGTTTGTATGTTGAGCGTAATCGTTGAAACTACTGTTCCGATTCCGAAAATTCATGCATTCCAAGCATCGCCACGTCGACCAGTCCTGTGATGCTGTGGTTATTTGGCACTCCTTAAACTCCATTACCGCTGGACATAGGCCTCTCCCAAGCATCGCCACATCGACCACGTTATGTCATTGAAATTACCATCAAGAATGTACACTGGCTTTTAGCAGAGCTGCGTTAATTAAGTATTAATTTGATACTTTGTGTGCTTCATACAATCCAACATGGTTTCTGTGTTCAATGACACATACAAATGGCATTTTTTAATAGTCATATAAATGTCTATTTGTAAACACAAGGCATATTACATAGATGAATGAACGAATGGAGTGCTGCGTACAGGGAATTTTTATTTTACATTCAAATGAAGGGACTATCCCTTCATTTGAATGTAAAATTACCTGGTAACCTAGTTACGGAGATTAGGGGTTAAAATTCCAACTTTTTTACATGTTTTTAATGTAAGATTTTTACTTTAAACACCCCCCCTAGCCCCGTACTATTCAATCCATCGATCGGCACAATGCTTTGAGTGCGTTCCATCGAGTCCTACCGTAAAACGTGATTTTTCACCCCAAAAAAGAAAGTCTCTTCCCAGCAATAATTTTTGCGTAAAGTTACTTAGTTTGATGTAAAGAATGCTTGGTTGACGGCTTCGTGAAGGGTCTATTTACACCCTGTATTTTACCTCGGAAACCTACCCAATTCGGAGACGCTAAACACAGATTCACACAGTTTCTTTAAGTGTCTTTATTTACTTAAATCAGTAAAGGCTTGTTACTCAGCGAAAGAGGAAAGTGTAAGTGATGCTCTTCACACACGAAGACGTGAAAATTATGGCGACCAAAATTATGAATGTCTGTTATTGGATTTTCAACTTTAGTCTGTGACTCTCAGCGTTGAAAACCTAACGGAACGCTTTTACTTAGGCATTTCCTTAGACAGTGAAAACAGGTGTTTATAAGAAGTTGCCGACTCGTTGCGTGTGAGTCGGTTACGGTTGACTGCAAAACGAGAGTATTGCTCTGTAGAAGTCTTTGACAGCTGTTTGGATACTGCTTTATTGAAATTAGGAATGGGCAGAGGTGACAAGAGAACCAAATTACATATTTTGTAGGCGAATTTAAAAACAGTAACACTGGGATCGAACCCCATAATTATACCTTTATTATTAATCATTTATTTCAGACATAGTCCATATAAAAATCACATTACACATATTCATTAAAATAATCAATAAAAAGTAAAATTACACATCATCATCATCATTTCAGCCGAAAGACGTCCACCACATTGACCGGTCCCGTGCGACTCGCATCCAGCGGACCCTGCAACCTTCACCAGGTCAATTACACATACCCAAATTAACTTAAATTAAGTATAAAATAAACTAATACACATTAAAGGAATCAAACAATAACAAAATCAAACACACACAATATTAAATTAAACATACAAAATTATGTCATACACGTATCTTAAATATTACGAGGAGAGGCGCTAACATGAAGCTGCATCCACCTCTGTATCAGGGACTGGTTCCAAATTCCCAATTATGCTCAGCAGTCGACCTTGTGACAACTTGACCTAAGAGAAAGTCCATAAAAAAGGACACAAGTAAAAAAAAAAAATCTTTATTAACAGGTGATTGTTAGTAACAAGAGGTGGGTGGTTGTTGTTGTTGTGTTGTTGTGAGTAGGTATCGTACAATAGCAAATGCTCCCAAAGATACAGGTTAAGAGGACAGGGCTGAAGCCATTGTACTAATCTACCAATGCTAAATTAACAAAGTCAATCCAATATGTATTTAGTGCAATGTACTTGAACTTTTTTGTGGTAATAAAAAAAATTGTTTCATCATTCATCATCATTTCAGCCGAAAGACGTCCACTGCTGGAGAGCTGAAATGATGATGATGATGATTTGCATATAATCCCGTCTCTTATTATGACACAAAAGAGCTTTTGAAATAGAGTTTCACAAGTAGTTTTGGTATAAGTGTCAAAACGATGTTCTACAAAGTCGTACTTCCAGAATGACCTTCAAATACAGATGAAGTATCAAAGGATACTTTTATACAGAGCCTATTTATTGAGTGTCGCCACATTGACTGGTCCCGTGCGACTCGCATCCAGCGGATCCCTGCAACTTTCACCAGGTCATCGGTCCACCTAGGGGGAGGCCTTCCAACGCAGCGTCTTCCGGTTCGCGGTCGCCACTCCAGAACTAGGCCATCCGTTCTGCGAGCAATATGCCCTGCCCACTGCTACTTAAGTTTGGCAATTCTTCGGGCTACGTCGGTAACCTTGGTTCTCTTGCGGATGTCCTCATTTCTGATTTGACCACGCAAGGAAACTCTGAGCATAGCCCTCTCCATTGCGCTTTGGGTGACTTTAACCTTTCTGATGGGGCCCATTTTGAGCGACCACGTTTCGGTCCCATATGTAATCACTGGCAACACACAATGGTCATAGACTTTCGTCTTGAGACACTGCGGTAAGGCATTTATTTGTTTATTATTATTTATTTATTTAATTTCAAGTTATAATATAGGCTTACTTAGGTATCTCTCTGACTCACTATTAGAAATCAAGCATCATCTAAACTAATATTATAAAGAGGTAATTTTTTTTGCGAGTTTGTATGTAGGGGGTAATCTTCGGAATCCAATTCTAATTTTTTTTCACTAATAGACAAGATACATTATTCATGGGTGCTATAGGCTATAAATTATATTTGTATCATGCATATTAATAGCAGAGATATCACATTTTTTGCGGGCGAACTATACCTACTCCATAATGCGTGATTTGACACCAAAATTATGTAAATAAAGGCAACAACAAACTAACGGAACTCGTATAGATCCATCTATGTGATGAAGGCACTGCGATGCGTGATTGACATTATATCGTTACGTGCTGATCTTGATAGACTATTGGTTCATTAGCCTGGTGTGCAAGGTTGATGGATTCATAAATCTTTACCGTTTAAACATTCGTTTACTTTAGGAAGACAAGCCATTCTTTCTATTTGATTTTGATTGGTAAGACACGAAAGTGTGAACGAAACATCCTACACAGAATAATTTCTGTACTCTAGTTTATGCTGAACAGTTCAGAAATGATCAAAACAAGAGTGAACAGGCATCTTCTGGGCACGCTCGTTCCATCATAGACCTCATCTATAAACTAAAACCAAATATTAGATTTAAGACTTACAAATTTATTAGTACTCAATTAAATATAATTATGATCTATAATGTAAATACCACAAAAGCCATTTTACTATTTTAATTTAATATTTCTTAACTTTTTAAAAAGCGCCTTCATTATACAGGGTCCATAATTGATTCAATGTTTTAACATACCAACTGTTTTATTTAACATTATGGAATGCAATAAAGTATTGAGTATAGCTTTCCATCAGACGTGATCGAGGTCAAGAGCTGGCCCATTTTGTAATTAAAAAAAAAGCAACTAACGTCCCATAGATCATTGACGATACCCATAGAGCACAGAATGTGAGAGCCGCGCTGACAGCGACTAGATAATATACGTTCGTATTAATTTTTTAACTGACTGCTTAATAAAAAAGAAGGAGTTTATGTATACATGTTCTTCGATTTCTTTTGATTAAATTTCCAACGACATACCACACTATGGGGTACCCTAGCAAAAAAAATCCTTACTTTACGTGTAGGTACAGGAGATACCCTGAAAAAATAGTTTTCGAGATTTTATTTTAACACTTTGTCTGCGTAACTAATATGTATATTCGTTCCAAATTACATCTTCCTAGTACTAAGTCTTCGAGCTAAGCTGTGGACAGACAGACGGACATGGCGAAACCACAAGGATTCCTTTCCTTGTTGACTACGCAACCCTAAAAACGTATCATTATCTAATTATAACAGTAGCGAAGGGTCAATTTTTGTAAGAGGTAAGCCGGAGTACATATCTTTAATGTGATTATATTATTTGTCTATAGAATACTGACTGTGCCATTTTTCAAAGGGAAGCCGGTAGGAATCGGGTTCTATGGAACCTTCGCCACTGCAGCATACTCTAGTTATATTTTACTAGCAAGTGAAATTCGAACAACTCACGGATGAAGAATAAATGCTTGCGTGACTAAAACGCATTTAAATGTCTTACATATGAAAGTTTGTCAGTAATTAACGAGGAGCCTGGAGTAATTAGACAGTTGCATAACTTCTTTCAGCAATAACATCACACCTGTAGTGCGCCGACCCCAAGTTACATGGGACAAGGTCTGGAAGAGGATGAGGAATCTCTGAAAGGAAAGATAAATATACCCTGCGTTGTGCAAACTGATAGCGGCTAGTTTGGCTGTATGTGACCAAGGTCCGTGTCAATGTCATAGCTGGAAGCTGTCGTGGAAGAATACTTATACGGGGTGTAAATAGACCCTTAACGAAGCCGAAAGCCACTTGTTCTCCTCGTCTTTGCGATCATTTTTTTGTTCTAGACCATACCTGGGAACCTTCTAGTTACGGAGATATTAGGAGTCAAAGTTCCAACTTTTTCACAAGTTTTTTATGTAAGACGTTTACTATAAACACCTCCACGACCCCCGTACTATTCAATCCATCTATCAGCACAATGCTTTGAGTGCTTTCCATCGAGTCCTACCGTAAAACGTGATTTTTCACCCCAAAAAAAAGTCGTTTCCCAGCAATAATTTTTGTGTAAAGTTAGTTGTTTTTGCGTCTTAGTTTGATGTACAGAATGCTTGATTGACTGCTTCGTGAAGGGTCTGTTTACACCCTGTACTATCCCAGGTGGATTGCTATTTTTTGAGAGCGTTTCGCTCATTCATGCATCCTGCATTTTCTTTAATTCTAAGTGCCTATCTACCTTTTTGCCCACAACCCTAATTGAGGTCGATAGTCTGATGTGTAGTGATGGTGTAGTCTGGTGCAAGTCCTTTTTTTCTTTAAATACAACCTTATCTAACCCTAGTTAGGGACTCAACGCCGTTATTCTTTTGGGGACATTCCCAGTTGAAAGCGTTGAGCAGGAGTTTTTTGACGCCATTTTTGGGGTTCCGTAGCCGAATGGCAAAAAACGGAACCCTTATAGATTCGTCATGTCTGTCTGTCTGTCCGTCCGTATGTCACAGCCACTTTAATCCGAAACTATTAGGGCTACACAGTTGAAACTTGGTAAGTAGATGTATTCTGTGAAAGTCTCGTTCGAAGTTCGAAATAAAACAAAATCAATGTACATATAATTAACAAATATTTATTTCAAATATAAATTACAACGAAAATTTGATAATAGTTCATAACTAATCTAGAAAACTTATATATTATAGTCTTGAACCATTCAATGTGTCATTAGAATGAATATAATAAATACTCGTCGAATACATGGTTTTGTTTAACGTGTAACTTTTTTTTTAACTGACTTCAGAGGAGGTTTCCTATTCTGAAGTCGGTTAAAAAAAATTACACGTTCAGAGGGGGAGGAGGGGAGGGGGTAAGAGGGGTTCATTCAGAGGAGGAAACCTCGTCCTCTGAAGTCAGTTAAAAAAATTACACGTTTAATTATTTTTTTAACTGACTTTATAGAAGGAAGCTGTCCATATGACTGGGTCTAAGTTCTTCAAGACACGTCGTGCACATAAGAACAAAAATCTCTCTGAGCATTCTCTCAAGCTCATGAAGGAGCGGCGAGAGATGATCCTGATCACTTCAACCAGTAAACCCGTTTTAAATCTGGCAAACGACCCAAGAGCTAGACTGACCCGACACTATACCGAAGACATCCCGGATGTCAGCCTGTACGAGATTAGGATGGCTCTGAAACAGCTAAAAAACAACAAGGCACCGAGTGATGATGAAATTACGGCCGAACTCCTGAAGGCGGGTGGAAAACCGGTACTTAAGGCACTTCAGAAGCTGTTTGATTCCGTCATACTCGCTAGGAAAACGCCACAGGCATGGTGATGTCTACAAGTTGTTTTCAAGAGTTATCACGAATCGTCTCGCGCGCAGGTTTGACGATTTTCAGCCTCCCGAACAAGCCGGATTCCGAAAATTACCAGTGTGTGTTGCCAGTGATTACTACATACGGAACAGAAACGTGGTCGCTCACAATGTGCCTCATCAGAAGGCTTAAATTCACCCAAAGGGCAATGGAGAGGGCTAAGCTGGGAGTTTCCTTGCGTGATCAAATCTGAAATGAGGATTTCCGCAAGGTTACCGACGTAGCCCGAAGAATTGCCAAACTTAAGTGGCAGTGGGCAGGGCATTGCTCGCAGAAAGGATGGCCGATGGGGCCGAAAAGTTCTGGAGTTGCGACCGCGAACCCGAAGACGTTGCGTTGAAAGGCCTCCCCCTAGGTGGACCGATGACCTGGTGAAGGTTGCAGGGATCCGCTGGATGCGAGTCGCACGGGACCGGTCAATGTGGCGACACTTGGGGGAGGGCTAATGTCCAGCAGTGGACGTCTTTCGGCTGAAATGATGATGATGATGATGATGATTTTATAAGAAAAAACACCTAAATAATGTTATTTTGCACTCATGGCAGATTTTTTTGATAATTGTGAAGTCGAGTGTAGAAAGTAACAAGGGTCAAATGTAACACTGAACGGATCAATACTTTTCATCAAAATCAATACGAATCATAATATTAAATAGGAGAATAAATAACTTAAGAATCGTCGCTGTTTTCGTGGCCGAACACAAAAGGTACTTACTTAACATTTTTAAATTCCAACAATAACTTAGTTCTTCCAAAAGGTACTAACCCACTTATAGAAATATCCCAGTTTGTGAAGTAATTATATTGGATGACGCTGAATAATTTTAAAGCTGTTTCGGCGCAGCATGTCTTTTACCTCCATATTTTCTCTGTAACTCGTCATCTCATCAGACACCTCCTTTCTTGCCATATCATGCACACAGTCCACCCATCGTTTTTTTTTTGTCTTCCTCTACTGATCAATGATGTTTATTTAGCAAATGGGTTCTTACGTCATATTTTTTTAAACTAGATGAGTTCGACGTTTTGTATCTGACTAATCTGAGAAGAAACAGCCGAAACAAGCAAACTCTGAGGTCACTGTCTCTTTTAAGGTTCAGACATAATCTTGGTCAACTTACATGACTGTGCAGATTAGTGTCAGAGATGGTCTTTTGAAGAAAGATCTACACAGATTTGAGTGGCCCTGTCCAGTCAGTGCAAGCATTTGTCAGTTATCGTGTAGCTTTTACAGCGATCCACATTCATACTCAAAACTTTCCTCACGACGTTTTCCCCATTCCTCCGCATCAATCCCGTGGCCCATACCAAGACAACCGATTACTATTAAAAGTGTTAGATTTTGAGGACGGTTCCATTAATGTGGGTTGGCTCATTTTGGCAAAACTAAGCGTTTTTACAAATAGTACGTTTTTTTTTGAAACTCGAAAGTGTATATTTTAGTTAATGGTTTTTTTTTAAACATTGGTCAATATATACATATAGAAAATATTATTACATTTAGTTTATGGTGACAAAGAAATGATTATACATTTCATTTTATGTCAAATATTAATATCTAATGTAATATTTAAGTTTATTTCACTATTATTTCACATACAAAAACCTGATTTTGCAGTGTAATATGAACTTATGTGATATGAATGCAGAGTAAAGGCTTATTCACGCCTAAGCGGTATTCGCTGCCGCTGTCGGTAGCAGTAGCGAAGGGTCAATTTTTCTAAGAGGTAAGCCGGAGTACATTTCTTTAATGTGATTATATTATTTGTCTATAGAATACTGACTGTACCATTTTTCAAAGGGAAGCCGGTAGGAATCGAGTTGTATGGAACCTTCGCCACTGGTGGGTAGAGGTACCACGCGGGTTTCGCTCAGGTATTTCCGCCGCTAGAGCGACCTGAGCGGTATTCGCTGCCGCTGTGGGTAGAAGTGCATACCGCGCGGGTTTCGCTCAGATATCTAGTATCAAGTTTTCTCTACCGCAGACGGTAGCGAATACCCCTTAGGTTTGAATAGGCCTTTAATGTACACATTTATAATGACATACAAGTAAGTACCGTCTTTTTATTATTTTAGCTCTGATATTGGACCTTTTTCTCTTTGACAAAAGGTTCATGTCAGACGTAAAATAATTGTGGTTAGGACTTTAAGTTTAACTATTTCACAACAGTAATTCAACGATCAATGACAGTCCACTGACAGCTGTCAAATGGCACAGATAATATGTTTTTTTTTCTTTTTCAAAATTTTAGTGCACCTCTTGGGCCTACATCCCAAGTTACAGAATAGAAACTGAAGATGTTTATTAGATGATATTGAAAGGCTGAACAGATTTTTATATTCTTGAAAGGTGATATGAGTGACTAACATTATACAGGGTGGAAGAGACACCGAAGCGAAAACGCTTACCACGTATCCTGTACATCATTCTGAGCCGGCCACATAGAAATTTTTCATCAGTTATTAAAAAAAAAAATCTGCTGTTTCCCACAAAAACCACTTTTGTGGGAAACAGCAGATTTTTTTTTTTATAAGTACCTATACGGTCAAAATGTATGGAACAACTGATTTTTTTTTAATAACCTATAAAAAATTTCTATGTAGGGGGGCTCAGAATGATTGACTGAATACATGGTAACCATTTTCGCGTCGGTCTCCCTTCCACCCTGTTTATTTAAAATAACAGTAAATAATCTTCGACCAATTTATAAAAGGATTTCTGTCTTTTTCTTGCTCTTTTTGCGCGACACTTGCGACAGTGACAGGAATACCGCTTAGCGCAAAGGGCTAAGTAACGTTTATAGATCTCGGCTTTAGTCAAGCGTATTAAAACACCTATTGTGCTGCAAATCATGAAAATCGAATATCAAATTGAATTCGTCAATTTTAATAAATAAAAATTGCAGAATTTTCTGTAGCACTCTGTATATTTTTTAACTCAGCAAAGTTTCAATTATATTTTTTTAAATCGTCAGAGTAAGCAGAGTATTTAATGCACAAATCTATACAGCGAATTTAGTAGTTGTGCAGGCTAAGTACAGTCGCGCTTCACACGCAAATAAACCAAAAATCTTATAAAGATAATGTGCATATTTCTACAAACGTCATCAAGCGCTCATACGAACATTAACGTTACAGAAATAAGGATCATTTTTGGTGCTGTACTTAGCTTGAGTTAAATCAAAGTTCGTTTTATACAGGCTGATTTTTTCAATTGGGCGTGGATGGCCAAATCCGAAACTATGAAGAATAGCGAAAAATCCTCAAAGGAGTCTCGAGCCCGATTTTGATGAAAACTAAAACTGCGGCATTAGTTTTTTGGAAAATCAATATTCTTAGCCAGGAATCGAACTAGCTGATTTTGAAAAAAAAAACACTCTGTATTACACCATTTGATAGTGTCGCTAATAGGGATAAAATTCTGGGTTGCGGCCAATTTAAGGAAAAGGTTAAATTTTATGTTTTTTCAAATTTTAAATAAATGTCCTTGACTGATGACACCCGCAGTCATCTTCACAACATTGTTCTAATTTCAAGTTTTTACTAACTCTTCACGGTTGAAGGAGAAAAAAAAAAAAAAAGTTATCAATTGATATTAGAAATTATAAGTGAGTTCGCGCCAATAGTGATTTTGTTCGAAGTTTCGTTGATAACTACTACTAACTATATAAGATCTTAAACTACAGCTGCAACTGCGTAAAAAGCGAAAAGGTGCCGAAAAAGTTCGCGAGTGGACACAGTGAGTTTCGTGTGAGGAACAGAACCGAGTTGCGAGTGACAGTGGTAGCGGTACTGAGTGCAAAAAACGAACAAGAAAGAGGGTAGACCGATTTGTCTGCTCATAAACACCCACCCGCAATAACTTCAGTTTATCCGTGTTCATGGTGCTTGCAACAGCGCCGAAATATCGGGAACTCAAAGCAAGCAGTAAACATGGTAAATATCCCGTTTCTAGTGTTAATAATAATACTAATAACTATTTGTATACTGTTACGTATTTTATCAAAAATATGACTGTTTCCTTTAGTTTGCCGTCATTACTTCCCAGAATTAGATCCTTAATAGCGACACTATCGAATGGTGTAATAATACAATGTGATTTTTTTTTTAAAAATCAACGTGTTCGAATCCTGGCTAGAAAAATTGTTTTTTTAAAAATCCCATGATGCAGTTTTAGTTTTCATCAAAATCGGGCCCGAGACTCCTTTGAGTATTTTTCGCTATTCCTCATAGTTACGCATAGCCATCCACACCCATTTGAATAATTCATCCTGTATATCTCAGCCCTAAGGTCGGTGAATAATAGCTACTTTTAGCATCGTAATTGTCGCTTTCCAGAAGCGAGACTTTACTAAAGATATTTTTCTAAAGCACCATTAGTAATTCCTTACAAAAAATGCTACGAAGCATCCCTGTATTTGAGAATGGATGCTAAAAGTATTGCCTTTACACCGGGCTACAGGATTTTCGATACTTATACAACATTAGTTTTAGTATATGCGAAACCTGAAACACCGTGTCTAGTATTTTTATGTAAAGAATATATGTACAAAATTTCAAAACTGTGTCATGAAAAATCACAAAGTTATAAGCTTGTTCTGTTACCTGGTTGTCCGCACAAAAACGTGGTCACCACGCAGCGCGCCCGCGCGCGCGCCTTCAACGTCGTCTTGAGCTTATTGATAGTAATCATTTGGCAGTAGGTACCTAAATTATTGCGATATGCTCTTAATGTCGCTCGGTGTCTAACTTATAACTTTACGAAAAATATTTTTGGGACAAAATATAACATAGTTTAAAAATGATTGGAATTGATTCAGTTACTTATTCTGAACAAACTATATTCAGGTTTCGCATATACTAAAAATAATGTTGTATAATAATGCTGGCTACACGCGAGCGATTAACCATACAATCTCATAATAAATACAACTTTGCTTGTAAAACCAACAAGAATTAAAATTTACTTTTATTCTGTTTATTTCTAGAATATTCTCACATAAACGTCATAAGATTTTTTTCGCGTTCCGAACCGAGGCCGAGGCCAAACGAGCGTTATTTTTTGAGCTGTGAGTCGCGTAAAATGAGTCACGGAATTTACGCGGCAATCGGTTTCATACTAAAGTCCTGTTTGTACAACTCATTCTGCGTCGCCATATGGGCAAACAGGACTTTAAATCGAATGCAGTGTAAATTTCGCGACTCATTTTACGCGAGTCACAGCTCAAAAAATTACGCTAGTTTGGCCTCACGCGCAACTGAATCGAAAATAATCACAGTTGCGAGAGCTCAGGCATTCGCCATTCGCTTGAACCGCGGTGTTGACGAACCACCCTCCCGCACCGTGCAACTGTCTCAGGCATCGTGTGTGCAGCCAGCCTTAAACTCTAAAGTCAACTAATAAAATAAGCGCCATTTTATTTTATATTGAGTGACGCAAAGCTCTTACAACGTTCAAGCCCTGCCCGCATTAGAGCAACATTTATACGAGGTCAAATTAAACTACCTAGCGAAACACCATATTTAACGGTAGAAGTGTATTTAAAAATGCTTAATCATTTTTTTAACGTATTATATTTTAGGTGGCTCGTGGTTAAATAATCACAGCCGCACAGGTCGATTTCCAAGGTTAAGCAGCGCTTGCCAGGGTTTGTCTTTAGATGGGTGACCATCCAGTACGTGCCGAGTGTCCTCCGTGCCTCGGAAAGCACGTTAAGCCGTTGGTCCCGGCTGTCATTTGTGGTTCTTTCACAGTCGTTACAGGTAGTCACTGGCCCGAAAGTCTGACAACCAGTCTTACCATATTACCCAGTACTAACTGGGTCGTGGAGGTTAGATAGGCAGTCGCTCTATGTATACTGATATTCATGTTGGAATTAGATGTTAGTTCATCGTATGTGTCATAGATGGCGCTGTAGTACATTTTGTACTAAGTTTGTATAGTCATTTTTGGAGTGCCGCTACAACTTTTATAAAAGTTACACAAACATTGATTGTTAAATTAGTATTTCAAGTAATCTGCGATCAATGAACACTAAAGAAAAATAGAAAATGGTCAAATCATGTTTTTTTTTTTGTATTTTCTGTCAATCTCCTTAGGAGAAAGCTGTGAGTTTATGTATACAGGGTGACTGGTAATTAGTGACCGATACTTAAACACGTGATTGTACTCATGATAACAAACAAGTTTCCTAAAGAAACATTTTTTTTTAAATACTCATTCACTTTTATCACAATAACACAACAGCGGAGCGTTACGGAGCGGGCTTGCGAGTCGCGCGGGTGCTCTGCCTACCCACTGTTGCACGGTACCATAGTAATGAGACAGAACGGCGTCATGCGGCTAACAGCTGATAGGTCACAGGCGCGCACTCGCATATTGTGATAAAAGTGAATGAGTATTTAAAAAAAATGTTTCTTTGGGAAAGTTGTTTAAGTATCGGTCACTAATTACCAGTCACCCTAGATAACATATATTTATAGATACAAAGACACCTGTTAAGTTTCGCTCGCTATTTCAATTCAACCTTGTATAGCATCAAATTCCGCCAAAAAATACAAAATGGCCGACAAGTATTAGAAATTGAACATTTTCAATAAAACCATCAACTTTTATAGGAACAAATTAAAATATATTTTACATAATTGTATTACCCTAGTGCGGACTAGGCTAAATTACCAAATAAGAAAAAAATACTTCGCGTAGGAAAGAATGGAGGAGGCTTTTGTCCAGCAGTGGGATACCATGGTCTGATATGTAATTATATATTATATAAACAAAAATCAACTGCCACATGTATGAGGGAACATCACTTTAGGACGACTCGACAGATTTATTTAGTTTATTTATTTATATATTTTTTTATTTTTCTTTACAACGGACATTTTCTTTATTTGTAAATTGGACCCGCGCGAAGCTGAAGCGGGAATCTAATAATAAAATAAAATGAAATTAAATGTTCAAAGCGTATAAAACTGCCATTTCTGCGTAAGAGAATATCGAAAAGAATAACTAGTTTTATCACGATAGCAAACAAGTCTTCGCCCCTCATACGGTGAATCCTCACCGCCTATAGACAATTCCAAGTTCAAAGGCATAGACATCTTCTCATCCCATAGACCAGCACTAACCTCTCCAAGATAGAAATGATTCTGTTCATACACGAAGTAAACTCTTTTTCTTAAACTTAACTTTTCCAACATGATTACATCTGTTGAGTAGAGTTACCATTCCATGTGTTGTTGTCGTCTTCGGGCCTGTCTGAGGGCAGGCGGTGGATGTTGCCGCGACGGCGCGCGCCGCCCGGGGCCGCGGGGGGCGGCGGGGCGGGGCCCGGGGCGGGGGCGGCGGCGGGGGCCGGGGCGGGGGCGGGGCCGGGGGCGGGGCCGCGGGGCCGCCCCACGCCCAGGCGCGCGCGCAGCCACGACAGGAGGTTCTGCGAAGGCTCCAGGATTATGGTAGTGAAGAGCTGTGTGAAGAATGCTGTGGAGGAGAAATTATATGTGTTAAATTGTTAAGAACTTTTTATTGATCGAACCATTATAATTAGCGGAGCACTTTATGTTTAAAATAAGTCAAGTTGAACACTGTTTACTGTAAACTGCGGCTAGCCAATCTGGGCTGTTAAATAAATGGACGGACTTTTTAACTCTCATAGTAATTTCGTTTACCAATTAGAGCCACCTGCACCGGTCAGATAAATGCTCATTGTTTGTTGAACTATACAGCATATGGTTCAATATCTTTTGATACTTCTTACGACACTTAACTTTTCATATAATATTAAACTGTTCAAAAATTTAAATATTTTATTTCACATAGGCCTAGATGGGCACTTATAAAACGTCGCAAAAAAGGTGCACGGTTCGGGTTGGTCGTTTCCTATGGAGAAGAACCGGCAAGAAACTCCATGGTTACTCTTTTTAAATCATTTGGTATTACAATATTATCATGGATACAGCATTTGTACTTAAGTATGGGGGGACAGCGTAGGCCCGACAATAAGTCGTTGCTCACACAAAAGATGTAAAATAAAATAAAAAGTTAACAAGCAGCTGGGAATCTACTAATCTGTTATAACCTAACAGTACCTCGAATATAAGATTTTAAACTTTCATGGTCACTAAAAGACCAAGAAGAACCCCCCCCCCCCCCTCTCCCTCCCTCCCTCGGTCTAGGAGGGTAGACCGATTTGTCTGCTCATAAACACCCACCCGCAACAACTTCAGTTTATCCGTGATCATGGTGCTTGCAACAGCGCCGAAATATCGGGAACTCAAAGAAAACAATAAACATGGTAAATATCCCGTCTTCTAGTTAGTACCTCGAATGTCTATTATGACAAGAAACCAGATTATATGCAACTTAAAACCGACGAAAAAAAACATAACATCACGCCTGTATTCCCCCAAGAGTTATTAATTTCAGCTTGATACCTCCACGCGTTGCTGAGAAAAAGGGTATTGACGGACAGACTACAAAGCAATAGCGAAAGGTTAATTTTTTAAAGAGGTAAGCCGTAGTAGCATAAGCATAAGCATAATCAGCCTATTAATGTTCCCAACTGCTGGGACGCAGGCCTACTCTATGAGAGGGAATGGGCTATAATCCACCACGCGGGCCCAGTGCGGGTTGGTAGATGTCACATGTCTTCGAATTTTTGGTTCTAGGACATGCCGGTTTCCTCATGATGTTTTCCTTCACCGTTTTTGCATGTTGCCGTAGTACATGTCTTCAATGTGAATTTATTATTTGTCTATGGAATACTGATTGCGCGTTTTCAAAGAGAAGCCGGTAGGAATCGAGTTGTATGGAACCTTCGCCACTGCAACAAAGTGATCATTTATGGGTTTATTTTATGCCGACTGAGCTACGGAACCCTAAAACAGCCATAATATGCAAATGCAATTGCATTTGCAATTGCATTTGCATATTGGAAGACGTTGCGTTGGAAGGCTTCCCACTAGGTGGACCGAGGACCTGGTGAAGGTTGCAGGGATCCGCTGGATGCGAGTCGCACGGGACCGGTCAATGTGGCGACACTTGGGGGAGGCCTATGTCCAGCAGTGGACGTTTTTCGGCTGAAATGTTGATGATGATTTGCTTATAATCCCGTGTCTTATTAGACACAAAAGAGCTTTAGAAATAGAGTTTCACAAAGGTACAAGTGTCAAAAACGATGTTCTACAATGCCGTACTTCCAGAATGACCTTCAAATACAGATGAAGTATCAAAGGATACTTTTATACAGAGCCTACCTTTTGATAGGCTATGATACTCACTGATAAGGCTGGACACAGAGGACGGTCTGGCTACCACGGCGGCAGTGCGTCGTGGTAGTACCAGGAGCGCGGCAGATGGCGCCAGCTGTAGGCCGCGGAGACTTGCATCTTGGTCGTTTAGCTCGTGACGAGGGAATGCTGTCCAGAGGGAGAAGTTTGATGATGATAGCTGAAAATTATAAAAAAAATACACAAAAATAAAACTATATTACAATATTCATAACTATTTTACAAATAACCACTTTGTAAAGCCTTGAAACAGCAAGTGCCATCCGATAACTTGAACTGAGTGTGTGCCGTGCTGTCATCTAATGAGTATTGTTACTCTCCTGTAGATTGTCAGTGTCCAGTGGCATATCGCTGCACCTTCCGGAGTGTGCCGTTAGCGTCGACGTGTGTCGTGTGCGACTTGCCGTCCGATAACTTGAACTGAATGCGTGCCGTGCTGTCACCTAATGAGTATTGTTACTCTCCTGTTGATTGTCAGTGTCCAGTGACATGTCGCTGCACCTTCCGGAGTGTGCCGTTAGCGTCGACGTGTGTCGTGTGCGACGTGCCGTCCGATAACTTGAACTGAATGCGTGCCGTGCTGTCACCTAATGAGTATTGTTACTCTCCTGTTGATTGTCAGTGTCCAGTGACATGTCGCTGCACCTTCCGGAGTGTGCCGTTAGCGTCGACGTGTGTCGTGTGCGACGTGCCGTCCGATAACTTGAACTGAATGCGTGCCGTGCTGTCACCTAATGAGTATTGTTACTCTCCTGTTGATTGTCAGTGTCCAGTGACATGTCGCTGCACCTTCCGGAGTGTGTCGTTAGCGTCGAAGTGTGTCGTGTGCGACGTGCCGTCCGATAACTTGAACTGAATGCGTGCCGTGCTGTCACCTAATGAGTATTGCTACTCTCCTGTAGATTGTCAGTGTCCAGTGACATGTCGCTGCACCTTCCGGAGTGTGTCGTTAGCGTCGAAGTGTGTCGTGCCGTCCGATAACTTGAACTGAATGCGTGCCGTGCTGTCACCTAATGAGTATTGCTACTCTCCTGTAGATTGTCAGTGTCCAGTGACATGTCGCTGCATCTTCCGGAGTGTGCCGTGTGCGACGTGCCGTCCGCTAACTTAAACTGAATGCGTGCCCTGCTGTCGCCCAACTAGTATTGTACTCACCCTTAGATTTTCAGTGACATATCGCTGCACCTCCCGGAGTGTGTCGTTAGCGTCGAAGTGTGCCGTGTGCGAGGTACCGTCCGGTAACTTGAACTGAATACGTGCCCGCCCACCGCCGTCACCTGATGCTAGAAAAGGGATTACCTGTTTAATGAAATTAGGAGAAGATTTCCTGAAAATATTATAAGGAGGAACACATGTGTGACACACGCCAATTCTTTCTGGGTTGATGGTTACAGCTCACTGTCCTTTTCTCCCACATAGCAATGGGAACATTGTAGGCTGATCACTAGTTTACACGATTTTGATACCCCAGCTGCAAGTTGTTAGAACTGTTTATACAACATTATTTTTAGTATATGCGAAACCTGAATATAGTTTGTTCACAATAAGTAACTGAATCGATTCCAAATTTTTTTAAACCAGTTTATATTTTTTCCCAAAAATATTTAAAAAAGGTTACAAGTTGGACACCGAGCCACACTAAGTACCTATCGCAATCATTTAGGTATCTACTGCCAAATTATTATTATCAATGAGCTTAAGACTGCGCCGCGTGGTGACCACGTTTTTGTGCGGACAGCCAGGTAACATAACAAGCTTATAACTTCGTGATTTTTTATTACACAGTTTTGAAATTTTGTACATAGATTCTTTACATAAATATACTAGACACGTGTTTCGCATAAACTAAAACTAATGTAGTATTTTTTTTTTTTCAAAATTATCGGCCCTGTAGTTTCGGAATTAAGGGGGAGGGGGAATGGTAAATTTTCGCCTATTTTCTTAAATAACTTCAAAGCTATTTATTTAGAATTATAAAAAAAATATATTTGAGATTCTCACAATGAGCCCTTTCATTTGATATGTAACACGATATAGTTTGTAAAACTAATAAGTTTTGACTGGGTGATATAAAGAGTGTAAAAAGACCCTTAACATAACCGAAAGGCACTTGTTCTCCCCGTCTTTGCGATCATTTTTTTGTTCTAGACTATACCTGGGAACCTTCTAGTTACGGAGATAATGAGGGTGGGTTAAAGTTTCAACTTTTTCACAAGTTTTTTTGAAATACATCTTTTTAATGTAAGATTTATACTTTACACACCTCCACGACCCCAGTACTATTCAATCCATCCATCAGCACAATGCTTTGAGTGCTTTCCATCGAGTCCTACCGTAAAACGTGATTTTTGACCCCAAAAAAGTCGAATCCCAGCAATAATTTTTGCGTAGTTACTTAGTTTGATGTACAGAATGTTTGGTTGACGGCTGTGTGAAGGGTCTGTTTACACCCTGTATCAACACAGCCCAAACCGTTGGTCCTAGAGACATGAAACTTGGAGGGTGTGTTCTTTGTGAAGAGTAAGTTTCCACTAAGAAAGGATTTTTGGGAATTTCACCCCTAAAGGGGTAAAATAGGGGATGGAAGTTTATATGAAAGTCCTTCAGTTTTGAAGTTAGGATCTTCTTCGCTACGGAAGTTGAAACTAGGGATGATTTATTCCAAAGCATTGAGGCGGCCTTCATGACCATCAAACCCATTTGGGTTTACGCACCACTACAGTCGAGATAAGACGAATATGTCACACGTACATACGCAATAGTGGCGGACAATTTGAACAAGATTTGTAATTAGGTATTTATTAAATAAATTATTATTTTTAATTTTCTTTTTCATTTCAAGTTCGAGGAAAGTTAGAACCCTATCTAAGAAAGAGATAAGAGACTGCGTAAGAGTGAGATAACAGTATCTACCTACTTACAGCATGTTATTTATGCGAAAACTAGTGTTTTGTCCTGAATATGGAGTAGCTTGATGGTGCGTCCCAATATACAAATTTAACGAATTAGCGAAGTTATTAAAAGATTTTTTTAGCATATTGCATACCGTTGGAAAGAGAACAGACTAGAGAACTTTTTTAAAGAATTCGAAGATCTCGATCGCGTTTAGTTTTTTTTTTTATAGAAATTTAAAATTGAGTTTAAGTTTATTTTTTCTTCTTCCAAAAGCTTTGAGTTATTAAAAAAAAAAGTAGATGTTAGTAGCGAGTAATTTTGAATTTGATAGAATCATACAACAGTACGTATAAAAATTAAAATGTAATTTAAGGATTATACTAATAACTTTTTTTTTAATTTAACCTTTAATATTAAGTTTGGGAATTTTTCCAAATTAAATTTAGTAAAACCGAATAAAAAAACCGGTGTGGCCGAGAGTGAGTTCTTGGGCCTGAAGAGATAGCAAATGACCTCTCCATTCGGCCAATTCAATTTGGCAAACGATGCACCAAACACCCTGTAAATAAACCTTCTCTTGAATTACTCTGTCTATTAAAAAAACCGGCATCAAAATCTGTTGCGTAGTTTTAAAGATCTAAGCATACATAGGGACAGACAGACAGCGGGAAGCGACTTTGTTTTATACTATGTAGCGATAGTACGTATAAACGGTTCCATGCACATACTGGGAGTTGGCTGCGAGGATGGCTGCGGCTGGTTGCTCTGCGGCAGGTCGCGCGCGCGTCTCTCGGCTCTGTCCTGGGCGATCTGCTCCAGGATACGCTGCCGAACTAAGTTGTTCTCCATCTTCTCGCGGCGACGTTCCTCCTGTGGGTAGCAGAAGTAATAATAAAATGAGGTCAGGCTCAGTCTCGAACCAGGAGTAATTCCAGAGTGGGAAAGAGACAGCGCTATACAGGTCGTTTAGCGCCATCTCTTTCCCACACTGGAATTAAGATATCTCCTGCTTTAAGACGTCATGATAGGCCACCAGGTAGTACTTGACCTTCCTAGACGAGGATCTTGTCTGAGGAGGTATATTGAGTTAAGGAGGGGTTAGTCGTAACTACTCAGTAGCTTGGAGCTAGCAGCGTCTGAACAGGGTGGAAGGTACACCGATGCTAAAACGGTTACCACGTGTTCAGTACACCATTATGAGCCCTCTTATGTAGAAATTTTTCATCGGTAATTAAAAAAAAAAATCCGCTGCTTCGTACAAAAGCGCAATACTACACAGTTAAAATGTATGGAACAGCTGTTTTTTTTTTTCAGTTTAGAATTATACAGTGGGAGACAGAACTGCGTCACGCGGCTAACAGCTGATAGGTAATTTTTGATTATTGATTATTGTGTAGTAATGAATTAGTGACATTATTATTTTTATTTTTGTATTTTTTTGGTTCTTTTTACTTTATTTTATTTGCCATTTATTTGACATTTTATATAATTTTGACATGATTTATAATTATTCTAGAATTCTAGAATTATTGTTTGAATTTTGAAAATGTATTTGTTAAAGAAAAGAAAACCTTTGATATTTTGTATGCCTTTTGGCGGGGCACAGCTCGGTCCTAATTTATTTATAACATCTTTTGTATACACCCTGTGTTCACAAAATAAATGAATTTGAATTTGTAACAGACGCGCGCGCAAATTTCATACGGCTGTTATGTTATTGGGATAAAGGTGAACGAGGAGGAATAAAAAAAAAAATGTTTCTTTGGGAAAGTTGTTTGTTATCATGAGTACAATCACGTGTATAAGTATCGGTCACTAATAACCAGTCACCCTATATATGGTTACTATCACACTTTTTAATATAATGACAGCCTCGTTGGTCGAGTGTTGAGGATGAGGTTCGGGGTTCGATTCCGGAGTCAGGCAAATAACTATTTGGTTTTCAATCAGGAATTTCTCAGTAGCAGCCGCAGACCCTGGATTCGTGGTTGGTAGCAATAGGTTCGCCTCCAATTAAACAGGACTTAAACATAACTGGCGAAATATGGGTGTACTATCAGGTACACCTCTGCCTAACCCTGCGGGATTACAGGCGTGATGTTAACTATCACCACACCTTTCAGGTACCCGCTGTACAAGTCTATCATCGCGTGTTCGTATTTCCGAACATAGACGACGAATGCCGAAGCGTATACTCTTGGTGGGAGATCTCTACCTGTATCTGCTTAAGCTCCTGATCCGCCTGCCACCTCTTCAGCTCGGCGACTCCCTTCCCTGCCTGCCGACGCTCGATCTCTTTCTCTTTCTCCAACTGTAAGAGGAAAAGAGAAGACAAATCATTAGAACTAGAGTTGTAACCATATTTCTGCTGCCATGGCCACTTATTTATATTTTCTGTCTTCCGAAAGCGACCACCGCGAACCGTAGCGGATACTGCAGCCCGGTCGCCATGACAGGCTGTAGCACGATTGGTTATACAAAGTGTATGTAGGGTGACTGGTAATTAGTGACCGATACTTAAACACGTGATTGTACCCATGATAACAAACAACTTTCCTAAAGAATTGTTTTTTTATATTCTCATTCACTTTTATCACAGTAACACAACAGCCGTATGAAACTCGCGCGCCTTAGACCTATCAGCTGTTAGCCGCGTGACGTTGCTCTGTCTCATTACTATCGTACCGTGCAACAGTGGGTAGGCAGAGCACCCGCGCAGCTCGCAAGCCCGCTCCGTAAGTTTTATTGTGAAAAAAGAAAATGAGTATAAACAAAATGTTTCTTTGGGAAAGTTGTTTGTTATCATGAGTACAATCACGTGTTTAAGTATCGGTCACTAATTAACAGTCACCGTATTATGTTTGGGATTCATGCATTCATCCTATGATTTCGTACCGCTCGCGTCATCGCCAGCCAATCAGCGTACAGTAAAATGACGCGATATTGTTTTCTGATTGGCCACTATTGTTCCCATACCACCTTTCCTCGACTGTTGTACGAATTATTATAAAATACACTTGCTAACTTGCTATGAGAAAGTTGAGGTGGACGTGTGGTGTGACAAGAATGGATAAAGCTTCAGTTTATTAGAGGAAGTTTGAAGGTGCGGTTGCACCATTTTTAGTCAAGTTGAAAATGAATCGACTGTCTTGGTGCCTAAAAGAGTCATCATCTGCCCAGCCTTTTCCCAACTTTGTTAGGGTCGGCTTCCAGTCTAACCGAATCCAGCTGAATACCAGTATTTTACATGGAGCGACTGCCTATCTAACCTCCACAACCCAGTTAGTACTGGGTAGTACGATACCCCTTGATAAGACTGGTTGTCAGACTTTTTGGGCCACTGACTACCTGTAACGACTCTCAAAGATCTATAAATTACAGCAGGGACCAACGGCTTAACGTGTTATGGGTGGTCACCCATCCAGGCTTAACCTAACGATCGACCCGAGCGGCTATTATTATTTAGCCACGAGCTCCTCTAAAAGACTAAAAGAGTCATGAATATAAATGTTAATGGATGGAGAGGGAGAGGAAGACCAAGGAAACGATGGATGGGTCGTTGTGTGAGTGAGTGAGGTGCGGTTGACCATGAATAGAATGTAGAACGGGACCATGGGACACCGGCTGAGAGATGATGATTTGAAAAACCCCATCCTACCCAAAATACAAGTAGCTAGATCACACCGCTACAGTATACTCATATGAACGGGTGTGGGACTATCAAAGTAGACCATTTTCTTCGTGAACCTAAGGGAAATTAAGGGATTATCTCCCCATACATGAAAGTGAAACTAAACTAAACTAACTATTAAGCTGCATCCGGTTAGACTGGAAGCCGACCCCAATATAGTTGGGAAAAGGCTAGGCAGATGATGACATGAAAGTGAAACTAAAAAAAAAAACACATCAAACCTATACGTGCGGCGTGTCTATAGATAGGTCTTTAAAAATGACATAGAGGTTCCTAAAACCATTTTTTCTCAAAATCAATTGTTTGAAAGATAGACACTTCCAAAGTGGTAAAATGTGTGTCCCCCTCTAATTTCTACAGTAAGAGGAGGAAAATTCTGAAAAAAATTTAGGATTGTAGAACGTAAAAAAAACTTTCAACGAAAACTGGTTTGAATAAGATTTGATGTTCTGTTTTTGAGATATGGGACTTTTTCATCAAACTGCAGCAGTAACTTTGTATTTCATTTTAAAGCGCGTTAAACGCGCGTCGTCGGCGCGTATAAAATACGCCGCGTAAATAGACTAAGGTTACTGGCTTTGTCTGGTATAGGTTACACTTATTAATATCAGTCAACACTTTCTTATTAAGTACGCATTATACAGCTTTAATATTATGATTATTATCTTACTCCTATGACACAAACTTCGACACAATCTTTTACACAGAATACTGACACAATTTTACATGCTAAGCTCTTCTACTAAGTTAAAATGAAAACAAACATGCATTGTCATACCTGTCCCCCTGCCATTTACGCCAATTTCTATATTTGCAAAATAAGAATTACTTACTCACATAACATTAACTGCGTCTGTGACCATTTTTAAGCCGCGTACAGACATAGCGAGGCGTGCGTCGCGAATGGTTCGTCACGTATGCCTCAACCTGAGGCATACGACGGTACATTTATGCATGCGTCCCGAACGACACATGCTCAAGCTGAGCGCACAAACAACCATGCCGGTCTCACACTGAGGCGGCGTTCGCAACGATCGTATGACGCAATGTTCACTGAGAGCACACACGTCCACACAGCCCGACGCATGCGAGACGAACCATTCGCAACGCACGCCTCGCGATGTCATATTATTATGCTATTATGGATCTGCTTTTTAGGCCCCCATCACGTTGGTTTTGCCCAGCTTCTTCCAGCTCTTCTACGAGGTCTGCCGCACCGTCACCAATTTCTCTGCCCGCCCTCCAACTTAAAACTCTACTGATGAGACCCCCTACCTCTTTCTCCTTGTCAGCCTTCTCTCTCCTCCTAGCTTCGATCAATTCCTTAGCTCTTTCCATCTTCTCTTCCACGTTTCCTCCACTCTCTGTACCGTCGAGGACAACAACCTGTAATGTTGTTATAGGCAAAATAAGAAAAAAAGGTCCTATAAATAAAGTTGCATTGAGAGCCATTAATGTATAAAAATCATGGATGTACATGGTCAAAAACCAGCATTTTCAACCTAAAGTGAAACAGTTAAATGTATGGAACAGTTGATTTTTAAATTAACACATTTTATTTTGTTTGTTGATTTAAAATCGGACGTTGTGTTTGTCAAATTAAAGTTTGTTTTGTTTTGTGTTAACATTGTTCCAAAAGCACTTGTTTCAAAAGAAGGCATGGTCCATACAAAATTAACGCACGTCCTACATCAAAAAGAAGTATCTCATAAAATAATAAAAATGGGTATAAAAAAATGGCATACTTCCAATCTCCATACCTATTTTAATAAAAAAAAAAAAAATATGGTGTTAGCCAATATTCTGACTTGCAAGTCAAGAAAGCCAAGTATTTCGTGTTGTAGATATTACTGCCTACTACCTACCACCCTGAACGAATTTTCATGGCAAGGTATTTTATTTGTTAGACTGTAAGGACGGAGTTTGGAAGTATACCATCTTTTTATACCCATTTTTATCTTTTTTTGAGATACTTTTCTTTGCTGTAGGACGTGGGTGGATTTTGATTCTTCTTTAAATTGATTAACATACTCCCAAATGCCATAAATTAAAAGAATCCTTAGTTTTTTTTATACATCAATAGATACATTCCCCTTTGTAGATATACAACATTAGTTTTAGTATATGCGAAACCTGAAACACGTGTCTAGTATTTTTATGTAAAGAATCTATGTACAAAATTTCAAAACTGTATCATCAAAAATCACAAAGTTATAAGCTTGTTCTGTTACCTAGTTGTCCACACAAAAACGTGGTCACCACGCGGCGTCGCTGCGCGCGCCTCCAGCGTCGTCTTGAGCTCATTGATAATAATAATTTGGCAGTAGGTACCTAAATGATTGTAATAGGTACTTAGTGTCGCTCGGTGTCCAACTTGTAGCCTTTTTTAATATTTTTGGGACAAAATAGGTATCGCATATACTAAAAATAATGTTGTATATATATGTATAAAAAATAAGAAAAAAGCGTTTATTAAAATTCCGCCTAAATTAAACGTGCATCATGCGAAATTATGAAAGAGTTACTCAATACTCAATACTCAAATTTTTATTGCATTCCATAAGTAGATGGTGATGGTGATAGATGGTGTAACAAGGTAAAAGATCATTATGGACCCTGTCGGGCACAGCAACATTAGGAGAGAGGAAGAGGGCTAAGCAGCAATTCAATAATATCATATAAATTATTAGAAATTATAAATTTAATTGGTTGTATAATTATGAATATATACATAATACATTGTTAGGTTTGTTCATATAGGTATAGTATATTAGTTATTTTTAATAATGTAGTGCATAACAATAATGTAGGTAATTATTATGAAATTATTAAAAGTATTTAATTATTATTAAATTATGTTATTATTTGTGTATTCATATTTTCATATTTATATTTGGTTTCCTAAATTCCATATTATTCCATATTATATTATATATTTATTTCGTAATGTTTGTTGTATTACATGAGAGCGAATGATTTTAGTTTGTAATCGATTTGTCATCCAGAAACTCCTTTACTGAGTAGTATGCCTTGGATTCCAGAAATTGTTTCAATTTATTAATAAATATATTCATATAAATAAATATATTTATATGAATATATTCATAAATATATTTATGTATTTTATTTTAGTTCTGTCAAGCTTGGCTGCAACAACAGGTGAATTTTACCATGATTTAGTTCGTTAGATCTGGCCTGACCGTACTAACGTCGCGCTGTTCACATTGAGAAGATCGAGCTGACATATTTCGCATGAAATGACGGTGTATTCCCATTGACCCCGACGCCCGTAACCCCACCGGTGGGGCCATCAGGAATTGATTAAAATAATTAAAAAATATTCCCGTTACCGTTTTCGCGTCGGTGTCCCTTCCATCTTGGGTCGAGTAGATAATCGATTTTTTTATGGGACAGCTGGTCTCTTATTCAGGATTACGATGTTAGTTTCATACAGAAAGTTATTCAGTTTGTTGGTCTTTACCACACCCATACATCTTTCTCATACACGCTGTAGAAACTGTTGAACACAAACGATACCAAAGATCCAGGTTTTCCCGTCACCTGTAGGTATCTTTACCATCATTTGCCTGCCTCTTCCCAACTATGTTGGGCTTCCAGTCTAACCGGATGCAGGTGAATACCAGTATTTTACATGGAGTGACTATCTCACCTCCACAACCCAGTTAGTACTGGGTAATACAATACCCCTTGGCAAGACTCGTTGTCAGATTTTCGGGCCACTGACTACCTGTAACGACTGACAAAGATCTACTAATATAAGCACCCTATTTAAATTTGATATTGATTTTAATTTTAATGTTAATTTTAATTTTAAAATTTATTTAATTTTGATTTTAATTTTAAAATTGATTTTAATTTTGATTTTAATTTAGTTTAACTGTACCTATGATCCAAAGTTGATTGAAATAAAGAAAATAATAATAATTAATAGCTTCGACCAACATCTAAGGAAGCTCTCGTTAGGCAGCTGCATCAAGGGCTTTATTCAGAAAGCGGTACTCCTGGACACGGCTGGTATTGTTAGGAAGTTCCTCTCTCTGAAGCCCTGGCCACCGGTAGCTTGGACTCTGTTCCCGAACCGGTGGGCTACTATTTTTTATATTTTTAAATGTTTTTTTCAATATTATTTGTATGGGAATATTTAAAAATCTAAATCTTATGTATAGAAATGAATAAAGGGAATAAATTCTCCATTAATATATTTTTTTTTTCTCCTAATGTTGCTGTGCCCGACAGGGTCCATATTGATCTTTTACCTTGTTACACCATCTATGTAATACTTATGGAATGCAATAAAAATTTGAGTATTGAGTATTGAAATAAAAACCAACCTCTGGGTTGCCCGGAGAATTGGGCAAGCTAGGAGTCGGGGCCTGGCTGGGACCAGGTTCATCCGCCTTAGGTGGCCGGCGGACGCACACATCATTATCGCAGATCATGTCATCCGGAGTTAGGGTCTTGGTTTCTGCAGAGTCCGTCTTGGCCATCTTTGGTGGGGGGGAGCCGGATGCTGGGGAAGAATCGTTTATGTGATGTTTAGTTTTGACTGGCTCGTCGGTCGCAAGCGTGACAGCTGAGCAAGAGGTCCTGAGTTCGATTCCTGGGTGGGGTAAATTGTTATTGGGTTTTTCCATCAGGAATTTGTCAGTAGCAGTCACTTTAATATAGCTGGATTACAAGGCTCTATGTTATGATTAGTTTTGGGGAGGTATGTGGGTAATTTTATAATCACACTTATTGGGGCCAATTTAGATCCCAACAAGGGTATTTTTGAAACTTATAATTTTGGGAGATTATTTAACATCTTTAAGTCATGTCCGATCACTGTTTCTTAAGATACAGGTCTCCTAGTTTAAGAGACAGGCTTCATTATTATTTTTGTATGCATAGAGTTTTTGTAGCCCTAAATCTTCGGTGCACAAAAACTGTATCATTATTCTTACTGTATTACTGTATTTGTGTGTCGTGTATGTATCACCTGTCTCAGGCTCCAGGGCTGCTGGCGGGGCCGTTTGCTGCAGCATAGCAGCTGCCTCAGTCTGGACGAAATTGACAGTCTGTTGGACATTCTGGTTGAGGGCTGTCGGCTGGGGCGGTGGCTGGATGAAGGTGGATGAGGTGGATGCTTGCACCGTGAGGGTTGATGAGATGGATGGCTGCTTGTCTTTGACTGGAAGAGAACAGATATTTTCTTTTATGTCAATAATAAATTTGAGTGCAAAAAACGAACAAGAGGGTAGACCGATTTGTCTGCTCATAAACACCCACCCGCAATAACTTCAGTTTATCCGTGATCATGGTGCTTGCAACAGCGCCGAAATATAGGGAACTCAAAGAAAACAATAAACATGGTAAATATCCCGTCTTCTAGTTATAATAATAATTTTGATTTGTTTAATTTCCTCATACTCAATGTATCGTTACCGTGGCAAAACTCACGTAGCGAACGGCAAGCGCGACGACGAGTTCGATGAACTCTGTAGCTAGGCAGGAAGTAAACAGCTGTCTTCACGCGTCGTTCGTTAGATTATTTCAACATCCAATGTTGGATTTTTTTATTTTAGCCGTATTATTTACATAAATGGAGTGCTGCGTACAGGGAATGTAATTTTAGATTGAAATAAAGGAATAGTAACTAAAACAAAAAGTTTCGAAGAAAAATTCCGGCGGAATATGATTCAAAATAAGGAGCTGAATGCACCCTGTCAATTTGTGGAGGGCTGTCCCTTACACCTGTATTGCACCCCAAGAAATAACATAACACAAAAGAAAAATGTAATTGTTGTGTGTGTCATAGCTGCGTCTAACAGGCCCAGCTCCACAAACAGCTGAGCAGATAGACTGCTCGGCTGGTTTTCAACTGGACCTGAGGTAGTGATGTGACGGACGTAAAACTTAGTACTTCATACATTTTATGTTGTCTCTCCCAGGAATTCCTCCGTTACAGCCAGGAATTTGGTGGTAGGCAGTCATCCCCGTGCGTCAGAAAGCACGTTGCCGTTGTTCCTGCGCCTGACCACCCGTTACCTCAGTTTGCAGTCCCACCGGCCCAGGAGTCAGCGACTCTGCGCTGTCTCTCTTAGTGCGTATACATTTTGCACGGTATCCTGCGTCGATACGGCTACCAGATCCAGATGATCTCCGCTGAAATTACCCATCAAGGCGAAAATTCGATCTGGAGGACAAGCGTGATGATATACTCACAATGCTCCTCAAGGATCCTGTCTATTCTCGTTGCCAGGTTACTTGGCTCCACGCCCGCGCATACCACCTCGAGTGGCGTGCCATTCCTACCTATGAAGAACAGCGAGGGAACTGGCACGAATTGATCTGTTTTGTTGGAGTCAAGGAAATTTTGAATAGCAGATAATGTAACCAAGATCAAAGGGTTTTAAAATTCGTTTACGGTGTATTTTTATGTATCAAAGATGAGATTTACACAGGGTGTAAACTAGGGAATGCAAAACCGGCCAAAGTTAAATACCGGTTTTTTTTCGGGTTCTGTACAAAAACCGGGTTTATGGGAAACCGGTTTGAAATAAGTTTTTTTAATTGTTTGTCTAAGCGATATTTTTCTTTTTTTTCGATTTATAAAAATGACACTGTTGTTGTGTACAGTTTTGCTGATGTTTTCTACGAAGTCATCCATAGTAATCTGAAGCAAGAATAATAAGTTGACCTATTTAATTATTAAATTAACACGAAATTAAAATATTTCGTGTTAATTTAATAATAATATTCGACGAACATGCTAACAAGTAACTGAACTGCACGACAAATTCACATAACTCCTTCACTCAACTATTGAAAACAATTAAAAGTTACCAAATACTACGCTACAACACGTCTTTTCACTTACAACCGTTGGCATCGTTTGGCAAAACAAAATCGCTGACATCAAATGCATTGTTTTGACTGACAAGTGGTGTAGTAATGTTGCCATTTGGATATAATAAAAAAACCGGAAAAATTAAACATAATTTGCCTAAAAACCGGTTTTTCGGTTATCGGTGAAACCGGTTTGCATTCCCTAATGTAAACGGACCCTTCACGAAGCCGTCAACCAAGCATTATGTATGACATCAAACTAAGTAACCCTACGCAAAAATTACTGAGAAACGTTTTTTTTTTGGGGTCTCGAATCATATGTTACGGTAAAACTCAAAACAAACTCAAACCTACAATTGGGGTACAAACTCAATTCGACGATGTCAGGTTTAGGGTACCTATGCTAACAAGAGAAATCGTCCAACCTACATAAAAGGTACTCCGACTACCGTCAGGTTTGTCCAGCAAAAATCTTTCATGTTGCGATGAACGAGCTTATAGTAAAAATAAAACATTAAAAAAAAACAAGCTTTTAAATATACATGACGTAATTTTTTTTCGTATTTTGCTCAGCAAACCCTTTTAATTGATATTCATATCATGAAGGTAAAATAACTAGTCCGTTATCTTTGGGAGTCCGCCATATTCGATTTAGAATGACGTCACTTAGCTAACCATGCATTGTCACCCAAGCTAAACGTGTATGCAAAATTTCAGCTCAATCGGTTGGGGTTAACCGTTTTAAAATTCAGTTGCAAGATTTTACCTAAACAAACGAGCAAATATTGCAATTTAAATAAAAGCTTATAAAGCTGCTGCAACTTTTGTTAAAATGGATACAAATTTGCGCGAAGTGTATGTAGTTAGCTGATCCGCTCTTCAGCTTGATAGCGAGGAAGTTGGCCTCGTCAGACAACCGGGAAAGCACTACGCTGTTGTCGATTGTCTCTGCCATCTCCTCTGACAGCTCGTTCTCGCCTGTAACACAAGGAAAATAACACCTTATAAAATAGATTGTATAATATCTTTATTTAGAATCAATTTCATTTGAGTTTCATCACCACTGCTCTCAAAATTGTGAAGGAAAATATCGTGAAGACGAACAAAGACATCTAGCAACGCGCACTGGACGCACGTCGCGAATTACACCCCATTAGTTTACCCCTAATTATAAAAGATCCCGCCAGTGTGGGAGCATTTAGGGAGCTGGCAAATGCTAAAACAAGTTGAAGACAGGTAGGTTAGGTACATTAACTGCAGTCAAAGAGAACTCATTGCTGCCACCGACGAAGTGGAAGTGACGAAGTATGGAAGTATTAGGCCATTTAATAGTACCATTGACAAGAAGAACAGTATCAAAGCCAGCTTAACCTTTCGAACGCCAGAGCATAAACGCAAGCGGCTCCACGCCAAGTCACAATTTCACCTACCATTTCGTTTTTAAGCGTACAAGGCACGCGCTTGCTTGTCACGTATATGTGACAGTGGTGGTCAAACTGTTAAAAAGCGCAATGCCCTGATTTCAGAGTCTTACACTGATGTTGACGATTTAGAACCCTTAGGTTACAATGCGAGAGAGAAGCTAAACAGCCTCTAAAAAGCTAAAGGCCAGGCCTCATATGAAATGATTTAATCTATAATTATGACCACTTTCGCCGAGTAATAAAATTATGCCAACTATTAGTAACCCCGGCTTATTCATCCGCGGGTGGAGAGGGAGACAACTATTGCGAAAAAGAGATGATGATAAATAGTCTACAGGGTGTAAACGAAAAGGGTATAGTCATATGAAAGGATATGCTGCTGATCATCAAAAAATTATCTGCTGTCGCATACTAAATTTCAATACCTACTCGACCCAAATGTATGGAACAGCTGATATTTTTTTCGCATTTACGATATTGGACCCAAGAGAAAGTTGTTCAGTTTGATGGTCTGCAGCACATACTTTCATATGACTATACCCTTTCTGTTACACCCAGTAGAACATTTATCATCATCTCTTTTTCGCAATAGCTGTCTCCCTCTCCACCCCCGGATGAATAAGCCGGGGTTATTAATAGTTGGCATAATTTTAGTACTCGGCGATAATGGTCATATAGATTAAATCATTTCGTAGATATGAGGCCTGGCTTTTGTCAATACGTGTAGAATTAAAAGTCAGTTGGTGTGAACTTATCGACTACTTTTATTTCTAGCATTTATTTTCGTTCAGTACAAATTTTAACCAAAATACCAATAGTAATTTAACTCGTGGCTAAATAATAACAGCCGCTCGGATCGATCTTTAGTTTGTCTGTAGATGGGTGACCACCCATCACATACCGAGTTTCCTCCGTGCCTCGGAAAGCACGTTAAGCCGTTGGTCCCGGCTGTCATTTGTAGACCTTTGACAGTCGTTACAGGTAGTCAGTGGCCCAAAAATGACAACCAGTCTTACCAAGAGGTATCGTATTACCTAGTACAAACTGGTTTGTGGAGGTCAGATAGGCAGTCGCTCAATGTAAAATACTGGTATTCAGCTGCATCCGGTTAGACTGGAAGCCGACCCTAACATAGTTGGGAAAAGGCTAGGCAGATGATGACCAGTAGTAAATTATAAAAAAAATATATACAAAATTAATAATATCCCAAATAACATTTTAACTGCAACTTTAACCAATAAAAACGTTTTTTGTCACGGTCAGTGGTGCCAATTGCCAATTCTCGTACAATGATGCTGCAATGTGGCATACTGCCAGAATTGTACAGTCAATATCAAAAACATGTAAACAATTTATCCAACGTTCAAAAACCGTGCTCCTACAAGTAAATATACACGTTCACGCACACATCTACACTAAAACCATGCTCATCGTTCCTAGAACGTCACGAGTCGCCGTCTAGTTAACATTTATAAAAAAAAATTTAAAACTTGTAAAAACAATAGCAAATCACATAAAAAGTCTCATGGAAACACTTTTCACTTGTAAGTACTTGAAATAACATCGTTTTTTAATTGATTAACTATGAATTTTGCAACGAACGAAGGTAGTGACATAAAGTGCGAGGGTTGCCATAATATGACTTGAAATTTCCCCATTTGATTAAACAAAATTAAATATGATTTCTTACTTTGATTAATTACATCTTTTTTATGTATTTAATATTTAAGATTTCCAATTAATACTGAACCAAAAAGTAAATGGATCGTAGCTATAAGAAATAGTTGGAATGATCCAGAATGGCTACAATCGAAAATCAGCGTAGTTTGTTCCGATCATTTTACTAATAACGATCTTCATTAATTTACAAATTTTTGGTAGGAGGAGCTTGTGGCTAAGTAATAACAGCCGCTCGGATCGATCTTTAGGTTAAGCTGCGCTTGCCTAGGTTGGTCTGTGGATGGGTGACCACCCATTACATACCGAGTTTCCTCCGTGCCTCGGAAAGCACGTTAAGCCGTTGATCCCGGGTGTCATTTGTAGATCTTTGACAGTCGTTATAGGTAGTCAGTGGCCCGAAAGTCTAACAACCAGTCTTACCAAGGGGCATCGTATTACCCAGTACTAACTGGGTTTTGGAGGTCAGATAGGCAGTCGCTCCATGTAAAATACTGGTATATAGCTGCATCCGGTTAGACTGGAAGCCGACCCCAACATGTTGGGTGCTTTCCGATCCCTATCAATACATGAAGAGAAAACTATTGGTCAACTTAAAAAAAGTACACACATATTTCTGCCGTCGAGTGTACAGTTGGCTATACGGTACATCGCCAAATGTGCGCCATACAAGTTGAGACACTAACAGGTGGGCAAGCTGTTTATTTGTGTTGTTAACTTCACAGCGTTGTTTGTACTTATTTGGTAAATGTTTATTTTCCATGCTAGTTGTATACAATTAATAAATTATAGATGGTGGAAAGGACACCGACGCGAAAACGGTTTCTGTATTCTAAACCAGCAACAGCAGAATTTTTTAAAATTGCTGATGAAAAATTACTATGTTGGATAGTAATTTTTCATCAGTAATTTTAAAAAATTCTGCTGTTGCCAAAAGATGTCCTAAGTATTTCACTTTATATACCCTCACAAGCAATATTCCGTTCATTTTGACCGGAGGGATGGGATCAGGACATCGACCACTAACACTAAAGACCATGATTTCACTTTTAATGACATTGTAAACCAATTCATGAAGTAAAGCACACTTCATAGATGGTCACCAACCTCCTAAGACCACAAAGCGAGGCGCTCAACAGGTCCATATCATCGGCGTAACTAATGTTGTTTACACATACTCCGTCAATGTAACAGACGGCACGCTCTGCTGAGCACCTCGATCAGCCCATTGACATACGAGTTTGAAGAGCGTGGGTGAAGTCAACCCCCCCTGCGTCACCCCACACTCCAACCTATATGGCTCTGTAAAAGCCCCAGCCCAGTGTACCTGATTGATCTGGCCTCCATACCAGCATTTAAAAGTGTTTATCTCTGGAGGAACCCCAGCTTCCTCTAACTTCTTCCAGAGGATACTGTATGAGACCAGATCAAAAGCTTTGGAGAGGTCGAGGAAGCAAGCATATGTAGGAGTTTTCCTATCCGAGTAGTACCTCACAGCCCACTTTAGACACAAGATGGCACTCTCAGTAGATAGTCCGGATCGAAATCCGAACTGATTGTTGTGCAGCTGAACAAAGACATTAAGTTGTCTGTTAAGCATTTTCGCGATCACTGTTGCCAGAGATATAGGTATTATGATCCAAGGAATAAAATAATCCATCTAAATCTTTTGATGTTCGTATCAGGAACGCTGTTGTCTCCCTCTTGGAGGTGGGCGTTAATAACTGCGACAGTTTTTAACTAAGGCAGCTATTTACGTATTCAATTACTTCGTGAAATGTGTTCTTGTTACAATAAAGATATTGATTATTGATTTGAAAGACCGGAGTCTGATTAGAGCCACATAACCCTGTACCTTAGTGAATTAAATAGTAGAATTAGTAAGAATATTAGATGATATAATTTTAACATGTGTACCATATTCCATAATAAAATATGTATTCTCAATTCTCAATTATTGGGTGCATGCAAGCCAAGCTGCCAACAACAGCTAACAATATGTAAATTTCTGAAAAATGCTATCTTAAGCCTTTTCATTTGACACCTAACATGTTCATGACCATGTTCTAGAGGGTGCCATAACCAATTTAATGTGACTCCACTTGCCCTATAACCAGTTGACAATCAAGACTTTACCAACGATACCTCAATTATCAAATTATGATAAGTTGTTCAGAAGTTATGATGGAACAGATGAACATACATACTGGTCAAAATCATAACCCTCCTTTTTGCTTCGCCATAATTGGGTAAAACTTCAATTTTCTCCAAACTTGCTTTCCTCGAGATACCCATTTAGCGTTTAGCACGGCAGTATAGCATAAGTTATAAATAAATTTACTCCTCCGTCGATACGGATCTCCTTGGCAGGTTGTCAGTAATGTGTCAGCCCAATGTGTCAGTCAAGGAAACTTTAAAAAAAAATTTTTGCAACCACCTTAGTCCCAAGGACAGTTGTAATTTTGATGAGGAAAGAATAAATGCTCTTAAAATCAGGAAGCCACTCAATGACCTAACCATCCTGATTACAGTATGTATTTAGTGAAATCATTTACACACAACATTTAAAATTTAATTATGATGATTTTCAGAAGCCATGCACAGTAAGTACACAAAAGGTGATTCATCCCGTGATCACTTTTGCTGGTGTTGTTAACTTCATCAATTGTTTTTCCAAAACTTTCACATCATCATATGCCTAGCCTTTTCCCAACTATGTTGGGGTCGGCTTCCAGTCTAACCGGATGCAGCTGAATACCAGTATTTTGCATGGAGCGACTGCCTATCTGACCTCCACAACCCAGTTAGTACTGGGTAATACGATACCCCTTGGTAAGACTGGTTGTCAGACTTTTTGGGCCACTGACTACCTAACGACTGTCAAAGATCTACAAATGACACCCGGGACCAACAGCTTAACGTGCTTTCCGAGGCACGGAGGAAACTCGGTATGTAATGGGTGGTCACCCATCCACAGACCAACCTAGGAAAGCACGGCTTAACCTAAAGATCGATCCGAGCGGCTGTTATTATTTAGCCACGAGCTCCTCCTCCTCTTTTCCAAAACTTTCACATCACAACTATATAATATATCACATCATATACTATAAAATATATATTATTATAAAGATCTGACCTATCTGACCTCCACAACTGGGTTGTGGAGGTCAGATAGGCAGTCGCTCCATGTAAAATACTTTTATTCAGCTGCATCTGGTCAGACTGGAAGCCAACCCCAATATAGTTGGGAAAAGGCTAGGCAGATGATGATATATTATTATAAAGATGTAAAGATTTAAATAAGTTTGGATTTAGGGGGTTATCTAAGGAACTACTGGTGCAATTTTGAAAATTGTTTCACTAAGGGAAAGCTACATTATCCCTGATTGTCATAGGCTGTATTTTAAACGTTTTCGTGGGATAATTAAAGACCATAACGCGAGCGAAGCCGGCGGGCAAAAGCTAGTACAAAATATATTACGAAATTCTTTTCAATGACGTCAAAATGTTTGCAATTAACCTCACATACTTGACATAGGATTTGACCTACATTTTAACAAACAAAACGTTTGAAATACTGCATCTTCCTTATTAATCATATTACAAGAGGCTTCAAACCGGAACACGAAAGTAAAAAAAAGAATTACCTTCAACAAAGACGACGAAAATTGCATTTTTTTGCTTCGATAAATTTACCGCTTCCGCGATACTGCCGCCGTACCAATGCATCGTAGTGAGACCGACGCGGTAGTTTTCTAGCTCAGTTATAAACTATGAGAGATGATTATTCCTATTTGAGACAAATTCACAATGTTTGGTTTTCTACAAAAATATTACGGCGACATGACACAACAAATTTTGACAGCTGACGTGTTTATTTTTGTTCTTTTTTCTTGCCGCTGCAAAAGTGCGTTTGGACATCACAATTTTGATGTAAAACTTCTGAGATTGTTAGAATATTCAAATAATTAGAGATGAAGATGAATTTCTTTCAATATTTAAGTCAATAATAAATCTGTGACAAAATTATAGTTGTGTTAAATATATTTAATTCAACTTTATTTGAGTAAAGGTCTTGTTTAAATTTTTAATGTTCTGAACGTGACCCTGAAAGTGCTATTATCCAACTCAAATACAAAACAGTATTTGTAGAAGTATATCCTAATTAGAATCGAACTGTCAAAATAGGCCGGGTAATACTTGAAGTGAGTTGAGTGATTTATAACGTTGTCTATGGTTAATTCCATGTGACCTTGGAAATTGCTACTCAACGCTAGATGGCAATGCACGTTTCATGTATTTTTACATTTTAGAAACTCAACAAGGTCTCTTCGATAATAGATGGCGTGCACCTTTCAAATAATTGTCGCTAATATATTCTGCGTCCGCTGTGAAGATTCTTGCATTCAATTCTAGAGTCGGCAATTGAACAAAAGAAAACGTACCTACATTTTAAATATCGCTGCTCGTGGTATTATAATGAAGTAAATTTTTGTGTGGCTATAAAAACGAAGGGGAAAACAAAAATACAAGGCTTACATCTAACTTCTGAAACTAAAGTACCTATTTACCTAAAGTAACTTATTACCTACTTCTTCTTTATCGTATGGCCGTTCACTGGTCTCCGACTTAGCTTTACATACCGTCGAGAATTATCTCTAACTGGCTTCCTCACGATGTTTTCCTTCACCGAAGCAAGTGATAATAATACAATACTTACGCATATGAATCCGAAAAATCAGAGGTGCGTGTCTTAAGTTCGATCTTGAGACCTATGACTTGGCAGTCCGACGGTCACACCACACTATTAGGCTGTCACTGCTTTCCAGCGTCGAGTACTTAACCTACTATTAGTAGGTACTAGGTACATACTATTTCACGAATTCATTCAGTAGGTATTTCTTTCTTGAAGCAACTAAAAAAGTTTTATTTAACTGAGTCTATCTAAAATCGAACTACCTAATCACGACTGAAACGTCACCATCCTCCCTCTAACAACTAAAACACATTCACATTCTATGGTATGTACATTCAGAACGACACAAACAGTCCGAGGCGCGACGCATCTCTTTCAAAAGAATTCTAATTAACATTCTTAGTATTTAAGAAGCATGCGAAACGATCAATAAGATGTCGTCGATGCGTTAGTTTGTTTCATTAGAGATCTAATTTTGTGCTCGTTTACAATTAACAAAGCCATCAAAGCTTAACGAGCAATTGTGGCGAGTTTGAGGGCTGTGTTTTACCGTGTATGTTTTTCTAGCCAATCTATTCATACATTTGTTACGGCTAAAAGCCGAAGTAAGGTTATACTTAATTTTAGTCGGCTGTACCTAGGTGCGGCATTTGGGGGTTGGAGGTTTGATGCTACCAATTTGGATGTGGCGCTCGCTCGGCTCGTGCGCGTTTGGTCACTGTTCTAACCTAACCTAATCCATTTGGTCGGTGTGCCCTAGTAATAAAAAGGATACACCTAAAAGTATAACCTGCCGCATCTAGGTAGGTATAGCCGGCTATAACTAGGTGTGACATTACTTCGGCTTTTAGCCGTAACACATATAAATAAATAAAATCTCGACTACCTCGAATCCAAAAGAAAGGGATTTTAGCAGACTATGTATGTTATGTTTGTATTTACGTATGTTCCTCCGTAGAGCCTAAACTAATCATTCGTTTTTGATGAATAAGGTGTCAATCGATTCGTTATTATGGACGGATAACATAGGCTATATTTTAACCGACTTCAACATTAGGAGGATTCGTAGTTTAATTTTTGCGTGATTTTTCAGTAGTCGGGTTTTTTAGTTGTTGTATAACCACACAAATTCTTGTTTGCTGAATGCATTTGAAAGTATACAGAGTGTCAATTAAGCATTCTGTACATCAAACTAAGTAACTTTACGCAAAAAATATTGCTGGGAAACGAGTTTTTTTTGTGGAAAAATCACGTTTCACGGTAGGACTCGATGTAACGCACTCAAAGCTTTGTGCTGATGGATGGATTGAATAGGTCTTTAAAGTAAAAATCTTACATGTATGTGTACATGTATTTAAAAAAAAACTTGTGAAAAAGTTGAAACTTTGACCCCCAATATCTCCGTAACTAGAAGGTTCCCAGGTATGGTCTAGAACAAAGAAAGTGATCGCAAAGACAGGGAAAAAAGTGCCTTTCGGCTTCGTTAAGGTTCTATTTACACCCTCTATACGGTACTAATACTTCATTGGCAGATATCTAATGTTATAAAGAGTAACTTAGGCTACTTTTATTAATTAAGAAAAAGGATTAGGGTTCCCTGCAAAAAAAAATATCCATTAAAATTTATTGTTAACAAAATCCGATTCAAAGTGGGATGTAATATTTTATGATAATAATTTCACGCGGGCGAAGGTCCGTGGATCTCGTGGCTAAATATTAACAGCCACAAGGGTCGATCTTCAAGGTTAAGCCGCGCTTTCAAGGTCGGTCTGTGGATGGGGTGACCATCAATACATACCGGGTTTCCTCCGTGCCTCGGAAAGCACGTTAAGCTGTTTCCCCCCCTGTCATTTGTATATTTCCCGAAAGTAAAGACAACCAGTTTTTACCGACTTCAAAAAAGGAGGAGAGGTTCTCAATTTGTCACAATCTTTTTTTTTGTTTGTTCACCGATTACTCGAAGACGTTTGAACCAATTTGGAAAATTCTTTTTTTTTTTAAAGAGTATACGCCCAAGTTGTTCCCATAGAAATATTTACATGATCTGATCATGGACTTCGGAGAAATGGAACGGAACTCTTCAATAATAGACAGCAAATTTGACGAGATTGCTGCAATCGCTTGGATGTTTATTGTTTACACAACATCATAACACGGGATGTTTATTGTTTACACAACATCAAAATTAGTGGGCGACAAACCATGTAGGTTTGTCGCCCACTAATTTTTTCAGTAGCCGACGAATATTCGACACCTTTAAATTGAAATTATTTTCGCTCAGTTAAATACTACCATTTTAAAACATTAAAATACTAATTGGATTTACTATTCCATCGATCATTATTTGTCAACCCTATTCCCAAGCCGTCAAAGTGATTGATACAAATGGGCGGGAGTTTTGACGTTTGTTTTGGCGCGAACAGATCGGGGCGCGTTCGTTTCAAGTTGCAAGTATTTAGTACAATCAATGGCTTATTTATTTTTAGTGATTTTAAATCGTGTGCCACCGTTTAGGTTTGTAGATAATGATGCTTGTTTAAAATTGGCAAGTACCACACTCTGTAAATAACATTGGTAAGTAACCATTATCTTCTACATCCGTTTTCAGCTAATCAACAACAAAGCTTACAGACTAAAACTCATTTTAACTGCTGTCATTGGTTGACTAAAAAACCGGGTCGGGCTCGCGCATGACGGGTTCTGTACCATCGTAGTAGGGGAGCCCCCTTTAATTTTTAATTTATTTTTATTGTTAAGTTAGTTGTATTTGTTATAGCGTCAACAGAAATATATACACTCTGCGAAAATTCCAACTGTCTACCGATTACGGATCATGAGATACACCCCGCTGACGGACAAACGGATGGACGAACGGACAGCGGAGGCTTAGGCAATAGGGTCCTGTTGGTTACCATTGGGTACGGAACCCTAAAAACTAAAATAAATCAGCCCAAATTACTACCGGTAAAATGCTGTAACATTGCCTTTACAGCTCAACATTGCCTAAATTCAAAAAAGTTAAATTATTCCCGCTGCGAAATGTTTTTTATTGTCTATGATATTACTAAAAGCAAGTCGGCAATCTGTATGGCAACATTCGATCATACGTCACTCGAAATTTTAGTTAACAAACTGTCAGTGTCAGTTTCATTGTCAGTGCGGATACTCGCTTTTTACCGGCTAGCCGCTTTTTACAACTTTGCCTAGCATTGTAAAAAAAAATTTCTTGTGCTATTCAAGATTCAGTGAAGTCTGACGTGGAAAAGAACTTCATGGCAATATGGGTGTCAAATCCGTTACCAAAATACATATTCATTTAAAAAGATATTATGACAGGCAATGTTGTAGTTTTTACCTCAACTCTGCCTACGTTTTCAAAGCAATTTTTTGGTGCTTTATAGGTGTTTTTTTTACTAGTAGCAAATGTATTCCTATAGCTTAAACTCCAATATTGGACAGTAATTGAAAAAACATACGACTTTCTTAACGATTAAAGATTTATCGAAGAAAAACGTCAAAATCCGTGCAAAGTTGCAGCATTTTAGGTACACTAACGTGTATTTAGCAGTCGGTTATAGGTCCCGTCACGTAAAAGAACGCTGATCGCAGTGGATGGGATGTGCCTGCGCACGTTAAACAGTAGCGTCCTAAAGTCTAGGTTATTGTTTTATAATAGTGTAATTGTTTTATTGTACAATCGTAATAAGTACTTTACTAACTAGCAGTAGCGAAGGGTCAGTTTTTGTTATAGGTAAGCCGGAGTACATATCTTTGATGTGATTATATTATTTGTATAAAAAATACTGACTGTGCCATTTTTCAAAGAGAAGCCGGTAGGAATCGAGTTCTATGGAACCTTCGCCACTGCTAATTAGCTACTTAGTACTCTGGAAAAGGCTAGAATTGACCTACCTACCAATAGAATATTTTTCTGTTGATTATAGTTTCAGAAAGAACAGAAACTGGGTGTCTCTTTATAAAGACCACTAGCAAAGTCACAAAAATACTTCCATCACAGTACGACGCTAACTGTTGGACCATTGCCGCTTTTACGGCATAATCAACTAAGACCGTTTTCACAGAGGCTCTAAGAGGCCTGCCTCCTCCCGCTAACAGTAAAAGTGCGGGACTTTTTTTTTTGTTTTTATCGGATGGGAAATCATCAAATTTATTTTTATTTTTTTTTATTTATTTGTAACCAACTTATACTTACACATACAAGTTATTGGTTGAACATAAAAATCAGAATAAAAAATAAAAAATTGTAATAAAATTATTAAGTGAACAATATGGTAGGCGCGAAGAATAAACAAAACATTTTTAGTAGACAGAATAAACACAATGAAATAACAATAAAAATGAACAAAACTCGTATCATCATAAAACTATATATATTTTTTTTTATTAGGGATACAATTTGTTTACCCCGAGGAGATAGTACTGGGAGTGGCAATGGACTCCAACCCCCGTAGCATGACCACCGTAGACAAGGATTTATTTGACGGAAGAATCGACAAAATGACAGATTGTGTCGACACAATGACAGATTTCTTTGCACTATCCTTGTCTACGGTGGTCATGCTACGGGGGCTGGTATCGAGAAGCAGTGTTAAGGAGTCTCAGTTCAGTACTTGCAAAAATATCCATAGTTAAGAGCTATGGAAATAGCGGGCTTGTCGTAAGGGTTACGGTGCTGGTTTGAGGAATCGAAAAAAGAGGACGTTGGCGTGGGCGAAGAGTGTGTCTGATAGGTAGTGGGATGTTAAAGGAGATATATTGCAATAAATGAGAATTAAAATGGGAGCCACGAATTGAACAAATGACCTCTCCAGCTCTGGGCGGAGAGGAAGGGATTGTCAGACTTCTACTGACTAAAACCCATCCATGTTCATTCTTTGCCCTTTGTGTTGTACGGGCCTCAATGTCCACCAGTCGGTCCCTATAGGGATCGGTGGATGTCTTCGAATTTTGTTCCAGAACATTCCGGTTTCCTCACAATGTATTCCATCGCTGTTTTGTGAGCAGCGGTGATGAAATAAGCTAGGTAATCAAAGTAAAATACCTGCCTTAGTTCGAAGGCATGACCACATCACCTGACTAGCATTTTCCCCCCAATAAAGTTGGGAAAAGGCTAGGCAGGATTCCAGTCTAACCAGATGCAGCTGAATACCAGTATTTTACATAGAGCGACTGCCTATCTGACCTCCAAAACCCAGTTAGTACTGCGTAAAACGATACCCTTTAGTAAGAATGGTTGTCAGACTTTCGGGCCACTGTCTACCTGTAACGACTGTCAAAGATATACAAATGACAGCCAGGGCCAACGGGTCAACGCGCTTTCCGAGGACCGGAGGTAACTTGGTCTGATGGACCAACCTAGACAAGCGCGGCTTAACCTGAATATCGACCTGAGCAGCTGTTACTATTTAGTCACGAGCTCCTCCTTCGAAGGTACGACCTTCGGTAAGTAAATATCGGGGTTGTTACGACAGAGTCATGCGTCTTCAAAATATCCTATTTATTTTGGGCTAGCGACCCGCCCCGGCTTTGCACGGTTGCAATATATACACATAAACCTTCCTTTTGAATCGCTCTATCTATTAAAAAAACTGTATCAAATTCCGTTGCATAGTTTTAAAGATCTAAGCATACATAGGGACAGACAGCGGGAAGCGACTTTGTTTTATACTATGTAGTGATAGGGATTTCGTTCAACAAAAGTAAATTTTATTTTAATAAGATCCTTATCAGTAATTACTAAGTTTTAAATTCCTGTGGCACTAAAACTAAAACAAAGCACGAAATCACTAACTATACTTGTGCAAGTCGAACAAGACTAATAAAACCTCCTCAAGTCAACCAATACGTCTGAACCCAGCACAGCTGTCAACCATTTTTAGATTCAAAGGCGCGAAAACACTCCATTTCACGTCTCATTGACATTTTAAAACGTAATTCACACTTGCAAGTAAAATGTTGCCACAGTAATAAACTGCGGCAAGCGATGCGTGTTGCCAGCGTCGAAAACAAATTGTTTAATTGCCATGTTTATTAATAGAATGTGTTTAGAGTGAGGATTTCTAATTAGGGCTGTTGACAATGTGAGTTGGCGGGGTTTTAATTATGTTATGGAGTTTTTTTTTGTGTGGAAGACGAGTTTGTAGGTGTCTACACGAACGGTTTATTTTTAATTAAGGTATAGGCCAATTACTTACGGATAATAAGCTACTCAAATATTCCCAGGGCAGATTTGTTGACATAACGTTAAGATTTTCTTTCACAGTTTTGTTGTACCTGCTACAAGTCTCAAAAAATTAAATATTTTAATTAGCGCAGCGGTGGCCCCGACTTACGAACAGTGAGTCGTTGGTTCGAACCCAGGCATGGCGCATTACTTTGTGTAATTTATTTCATCACCACTGCTCTCAAAACGGTGAAGAAAAACATCACACACATAAGGAAACCGGCATGTCCTAGAACCAAAAAAATCTAAGACATGTGACATCTACCAATCCGCACTTGGCTCACGTGGTAGATTAATAGCCCATTCCCTCTCATAGAGAGGAGGCCTGTGTCCCAGCAGTGGGAACATTATAGGCTGATTATGCTTATGCCTATGATTAGCGCAGCAGGCTAAGTGCCCTTTTGTTATTCGGTTTAGAGTCTATTCTCACATGCTTACGGGGTGTAAAAACCCTTCACGAAGCGTCAACCAAGCATTCTGTACATCAAACTAAGTGACCCCACAAAAAAATTATTGCTGGGAAACGATTTTTTTTTTGGGGTGTAATATCATGTTTTATGGTAAAACTCAATGTAACACACTCAAAACGTTGTGCTGATGGATTCATTGAATAGTAAACTGGTCATTGAGGTATTTAAAGAAAAAATATAATCTTAAAAACTAGTATTAAAAAAAACTTGTGAAAAAGTTGGAACTTTGACCCCCAATATCTCCGTAACTAGAAGGTTCCCAGGTATGGTCTAGAATAAAAAAATGATCGCAATGTCGGGGAGAATTGTGCCTTTCGGCTTCGTAAGTGTCTATTTACTTTAGTCATTAAACCCTTGGACTTAGTATAAGTACCTACAGTTGTCTGTGGAAATTTTTATTTCCGCACGTGTACGGAAAAATATTAAAAAGCCACACGTGTGAAATACATTGCATGTTGAATCTAATCCAGAACCAGTTTTCGAGAAAGTGTATTATAAAGCTGAAGAGTTTGTTTGTTTAGTTGAACGCGTTAATCTCAGGAACTTCTGGTTCGAATTGAAAAATTCTTTAAGTGTTGAATAGTCCAATTATAGAGGAAGGCTATAAGCCTTCCTCTATAATTGGCTATATAACATCACAGTACGATTAACAGGAGCCGAGCAAAAAGAAAACAAGCCAGAAACGGCGGGTAAAACCGCGGGGCACAGCTTGTTTACCATATTGTTGCTGGGACAGCACCTGTTTATCTTTAACAAGCCAGAAAATGTCTGGTGGCAATAACATTTCATAGTTTCGATTACTTTGTTGTCTGCCTGAAAGATGGTGACACATTTAACGGTAATTACTTTCCGCTTAGTTGCAAACCAGGTGTGCATACTTTTACACTTATGCCGTCTTTGTTTTAATGGATGCCAGTCAGCAGCCAGTACGGTCTTGACAAATAGAGATCAAATACTAACGTAAAGTCATCATCTTCTTGCCCTAGTCCTATGTTACTTGGTGTCGGCGCAACACGTTTGTTTTCTTCCATTCTCCTCTGTCAACCGTCACGCAATTATTTACTCCTTTTTCTTTCATATCATTCCTCACACAATCCATCCATCGTTTCCTTGTTCTTCCTCTCCCTCTCCATCCATCAACATTTACATTCGTGTTAAAATATAATGTTTTTTGTTAAGAGAAAAAGAAAAAAAAAGAACAAAACGTATTTATTAAACTCACACAGGACAAAACAAAAAATAATGTTTAGTCATTCATAGCATAAAACAAAGTCGCTTCCCGCTGTCTGTCCCTATGTAGGCTTAGATCTTTAAAACTACGCAACGGATTTTGATGCGGTTTTTTTTTAATAGATAGAGGGATTCAAGAGGAAGGTTTATATGTATATATTGCACCCGTGCAAAGCCGGGGCGGGTCGCAAGTTCACAATAAAACAAAAAGTGTTACCTAATATAATTTACTGGGCTAGGCACTGTAAAAAAACCAGCCAAATACACATGAAGAGTTTCGTACCATCGTAGTAGCAGTGCCCCCTTTAATTATTAATTTATTTTTATTATTTGTTGTTATAGCGACAAGAGAAATACATATTCTGTGAAAATTTCAACTGTCTACCTATTACGGATCATGAGATACAGCCCGCTGACAGACAGACGGACGGACGGACAGCGGAGGCTTCGTAATAGGATCCCGTAAAGGTTTATAATAAGATACCGGAAATTATAAAAAATGAAAAAGAAAATTAATCCATTCATAAATAAATTACAACATTTTTTATTATATAAATGCTATTATACTATTAATGAATATCTAAATGATAAATTTTAAATTAATAATTATGACTCACTAATTGTTAGTTTTGTATGCCAACTAATTAATAGTAAAATTAAAGCCCTCTTCTCTCTCCTACCTTGCTGTGCCCTTACAGGGTCCATATTTATGTACCTAGCTTTAGGCCTTTGTAACATCTTTTTTAAAATATGGAATGCAAAATAAATGAAAAATGAATGCCCTTCGGGTACGGAAACCTAGAAATCGACAGCGCTACCAACCCATATTGATAAGTTGGGTTGATTTTATGTTATAGCAAAATGTAGCCATAGGGTTGATCTACCCCTTTTTTAGTTTTGTTGTAAATAATTTGTATGAGACAAGGTCAAGGTCAAGTTTTTTATTTAAGAATGTGTGTCTCCTTTTTTCTTGTTGCCATAATCAAAATACAGGGTGTTAACAGACCGTCCACGAAGCCCTCAACCAAGCATTCTGTACATCAAACTAAGTAACATTACGCAAAAATTATTGCTGGGAAAAATCACGTTTTACGGTAGGACTCGATGGAACGCACTCAAAGCATTGTGCTGATGGATGGTTTGAATAGTACATGGGTCGTGGATGTGTTTAAAGTAAACAGCTTACATTAAAAACATGTATTAAAAAAAAACTTGTGAAAAAGTTGAAACTTTGACCCCTTAATGACACCGTGACTTTTTAGTCGTCTTACAAAGGTCGTCCACTCAATGTACGCGACATAAAATAGCTCTAGGCACGATTTTTTTTATCTTCTATAATAGGTACAAAGAAAAATAATAATAAAAATTAGAATAAAATTATGAAATATCCTGTTAATGATGTTTCCGTGTGAAACGGGAGAACTATACCAACCAACAGGGTGTTTTAACTACGTCATGCGTCATAATACTAAATAATATTTTATAAGTTAAATTAGTAAAATCTCATAAATACCTTTTTGTTTTTTATGAATGTTTTGTATTCATTGGATACATGAAGTGGGCTGCCGTTGTAAGACGACTAAAAAGTCACGGTGTATAGGTATGGTCTAGAACAAAACAATTACCGCAAAGACAACGATTAACGCCTTTCGGCTTCGTTAAGGGTCTATTTACACCCTTTATTATGTCTCAAAATTAAATGAAAACTAACATTGTGGTACTGCCCATTAGTATAAAAACCACCCTTTATAAGTTCACCCTTACAGTGGGAGAATTATTTCAACGATCGATTGAATTTAAACAATAAAAGAGGGTGACACCACCAATTGTTGACCCTAGTTTTTTGCACTCGATTTAAGTTGGGCACTCTTTATTCAAAAGAGTTTGAATAAAGTTTGAGAGCATTTGATTTTGGTAACCGATAGTCATCAATTCGGTGTTTATTGTGAAAATATTTGTTGATAAAACGACATCATCCGACGAGCTCTTGTCGCCGTCGCGCGTCGGCGTTCCAGCTGTATTAGAACAAAATAGCTTGGCACGCGACGATGGCAAAAGACCGGACATTGTTTAAATGGAAGATGGGTAGGCCTTAAGTGTGGAACACAACCTGTGTCGATACTCTTTTGTCATCCCATCTTCCTAGCCCATCGTGCTGTGCTGGGCCTGCCGCTGCGGCTGCGGAGAATCTCAAGCGGCGTAAATATAGCTTATTGGAAACTATTTTTTCGAGCCGTTTGGGATTGAAACTCTAGGACCGTGTGGTCCGAGTGCTCACAACCTTTGTTTGTTGTGTAATGTTTCTTTGGGAAAGTTGTTTGTTATCATGAGTACGATCACGTGTTTAAGTATCGGTCACTAATTACCAGTTACACTATATGTGTAATCCTAACTGCAGAATAATATCTCATGTCATACAAAGACGAAATACGTACCTAGATATCACCAAGCTTGGTCACTGCATGTCCGCGAATAGAGTTCTAATTTGAAATATTATTGATGACGTGACTAACCACGAATCGATGCTTAAGCACGGCTCACACCCGCTCGTTATCAAATTATATATTGATTACACAAATGAGCGTACAGAGCTACGAACGGATGGAGTTGCCAGTGTAAAATTATGAAATATTTTAAGTTTTCTAAGTTCCAATGCTTAAATACTTTCCTAGTTTCGTAGTCAGTTAAAAATAGGCTAGGTTTTGATTAAAGGTATTCTCAAATAAGTCTAGATATTAAAATAACCGTTGAGCTAGTTTTAAACTACAATTGAGAACACCATCTTTGTAATGTAGGTACCTATGTAGCTTATGCCCTCGGCTTGGTGTCCAACGGGATCGTACTACCGGGATAAAAAGGTTTCTATGTGTTATTCCAGGTTATAAGCTATCTGTGTAAAACATTTCATCCAAATTCAGTCAGTTGTTTTTGCGTGAAAGAGTAACAAACATCCATCCACCCATCCATCCTCATAAAGTTTCGCATTTATAATATTAGTAGGAGATATGTCCGTATTTTCTCATTGCAGGGGGAAAGCCTAGTGTTGTTTCACTTTTTTCTATCTAGGTACAGAGTATGGTAGTTATCAAAGCTTCCTTATATTTAACGTCATTATAGCACTTAAAATCTACCTACATTACAATAGTCTCTTTTACATACAAGTGGGCAAACTTTGACATTGCATTGCATTGTCTTAGTCTTTTTATTTCTATTTTTTGTTAAGTTACGACCACTTTTTGTGTATCATGCAGAGTTTACCACTAAGTGATTGTTACACTTTACTTATTCTGATTTGTGGCTTCTGTTTCATTTGCTGAATATAATTTTAATGTAAAAAAAAAATTGTGGCCAATGCGAAATTGACACCCGAGCCAATGCGCGGGTGTTATATGAAGCCAAGAACTGCAATAATAAATGCTCACGGGTACCAAACAACATTGTTCAATACACTTGCGAAGAAAAAAAATATTATAACGTAATGTATTTTTGTATTTATTTCTTAAGAAACTATGATTTAATATGCTTTTTTTCACGCGCTTTGCCTTCGCAGGTTGAAGGTGAAACAAAGGTATCAAGCCGCCGAACATTGATTAAATTACCTACATATGAATTGATGACGTTTGTTAAAAAAAAAAATAACGCCATTAAAAAACTACTAATTTTCAATTTTGCCTTAAAGAGTGTAACTAGATCCTTAACGAAGCCGAAAGGCACTTGTTCTCACCGTCATTGAGATCATTTCTTTGTTAGACCATACCTGGGAACCTTCTTGTTACGGAGATATTAGGGGTCAAAAATCCAACTTTTTCACAAGTATTTTTTTTTTTTTTTTTTTTGAGTTATCTATGAGTTTATTTAAAAACATATTTACATTATATACAGACTACAAATATAACTAAACTAATGATAAAAATAAGACTAAAAGTAAGAAAATATAAACATCTAAACAACGACGACAATAGGACACTTAGGCGTCAAAGTATTCCTCTTACATTAAATACAATGTTTTTAATGTAAGAACTTTATTGACCCCCGGACTATTCAATCCATCAGACCAATGTTTTGAGTGCGTTACATTTAGTCCTACCGTAAAACTTGAATTTGCACCCCAAAACAAAAGTCGTTTCCCAGCAATATTTTTTGCGTAAAGTTACTTAGTTTCATGTACATGATGCTTGGTTGACGGCTTCGTTAAGGGTACGTTTACACACTATAATATATAAGTAATCTAGTTAAATAGGTAAGGCAAAATTGAAAGATACTTAATAAAATAACTAAAAAATTACATCCCAAAAAAGAACCCCGTCTCCCGTGGCTCATCTACCATCCCCATCAGTCTATACGACAAAACAAACAGTAGCCCCACCGTTTGTGGCACAAATAACACGTATTGAGCCATGAGCCACGACCAACCATCAATTATAGCCTTTAAGTACCTCCGAGTGGACTGGGGGTGTGCGCCCCACGGTCGCCAATGTTCATAATGTTGGGCCAACTTTGGCTAAAGGAAAAGGCTGAAAAACTTTTCAATATATCATCATTCTCTTGCCCTTATCCCAATTCATTTGTGGTCGGCGCAGCATGTTTTCTTCTTCCATACTTCTCTATTACTCGTCTTCTCATCGGACACCTCCTTTCTTGCCTTCTCATTCTTTACACAGTCCATCCATCGTTTCTTTGGTCTTCCTCTACTCATATACCCATCCACATTCATACTCAAAACTTTACTCACGACATTGATCATTCCAGCACAAGCCCATACTATGACAACCGATTACCACACATATACAACATTATTTTTAGTATATGCGAAACCTGAATATAGTTTGTTTAGAATAAGTAACTGAATCGATTCCAATAATTTTTAAACCATGTTATCTATTGTCCCAGAAATATTTAAAAAAGGCTAAAAGTTGGATAGCGAGCGACACTAAGTACCTACTGCAATCATTTAGGTACCTACTGCCAAATTATTATTATCAGTGAACTCAAGACGACGCTGGAGGCGAGCGCGCGGGCGCGCTGCGTGGTGACCACGTTTTCGTGCGGACACCCAGGTAACAGAACAAGGTTATAACTTTGTGATTTTTCATGCTACAGTTTTGAAATTTTGTACATAGATTCTTTACATAAAAATACTAGACACGTGTTTCAGGTTTCGCATATACTAAAACTAATGTTGTATACAATAAAAAGTAACTGGGGGAAAATGACTCTTATGATACATATCTAGAAGTTTGGCTTAGTGCTCACAATCTTCATCTGCCTTTTCCCAACTATCTCGGGTTCGGTTTCCAGTCTACACAAATCATCTGACATTGTTTGCACAATTACAAAAAAATCACAGACCACATAACAATATCATCACAAACTTAAATCCACACAATGCCCCCAATACGTTGGCTCAAACATTTCCCTCAGTACTATCAGATCAATATTAATTCGATAATTTGCTACAATTTGTACGGGCCGGTAATTGGTACGTACACCCCACTGTTACGAGGTAGGCATTAGCTTCATTATACCTTCCTAATATTTACTTTTCAAATAAATGTTTGCTTTTTTAGTGGACTTCATACAGTTTTGTACGTTGAAATTATAGGTTTTATTTAGGCGTTTGTCGTGATGCAAATTCAGGCGTAAAATAGCTGTGATAAAACTGTATTTCAATTATTTTTTTATCTGTCTTCAAAATGGCGTCGAGTCGTTCCGTTACGCGTCATAAATCTTGACATTATTAATTATCCTATTAGCCGAGATGGCCATTTTTAGAGGAGCTCTCGATATATTGTTAAAGATTATTTATAGGAGACCACCCCTAATGGTGCGTTAGTTATTTGAGAAAGAAAATATGATTGAGGGAAATATTAGCAGCATTAGTTCCTTTTGTTAGGTTATGGATGTGGGGAGAATGTCATTTTGGAGGTCACCTAACCTAGTTAGCGACTTAGCAATCTGTACAAATAAATAAAATAGAAGTGTCTCTTTGTAATTTCAAAAACACAAAAAGTGAAAAATAACTTCTAAGTCAATGGAAGTCGATGACTATTGTTTGTTTGAATCAGTTTTTGTCACCGAATTCTGAAGCTAAAGTTATTTTTCACTTTTTTGTGTTTTTGAAGTCGGTTATATTTTTTGCAAAAAAGTTTTTTTATTTTTTCATTTTTAGTTGTAATATCAAACAATTAATATTTGCTATGCATTAATTTTACATTTTCAACAAAAACAAACAAATCTGGTTGTACTGTACACATCTGCGTACACCCTCAGAGCATACAGGCGTTATGTTACGATATTGTGTAAACAATTAACATCTAAGCGATTGCCGCAATCACGGCAGATTTGCTTGGTGAGGATTTGCTATTTTAAAACTCGAAAATACTGTTCATTTAAAATAACTATACTAAATAGCGCACCTTTCAATCCAATTATCCAATTTATTTAAAAAATACTGTAAAAAAAGTTAATTTTAGATTATTATTATAACTTATAATTTTAGTATATAATGGTGCAATAAAATAAACTAAAACCAAATATTACATTTAAGACTTACAAATTTATTAGTGCTTAATTAAATATAATTATGATCTATAATGTAAATACCACAAAAGCCATTTTACTATTTTAATTTAATATTTCTTAACTTTTTAAAAAGCGCCTTCATCCTCTCTCCTATTACCAATTAATTTAACTTTGCTGTGCCCGACAGGGTCCATAATTGATTCAATGTTTTAACATACCAACTGTTATATTTAACATTATGGAATGCAATAAAGTATTGAGTATTGAGTATTGCTGTCTGTTATTGAAGAGTTCCTTTGTATATCTCTGAAGATCAGCATCAATCCTCACCAAATTTAAACCGGACCACCGCCGAATAATATTCTACCAAATTAAAAAAAGAATCATTGAAATCAGTTCTCAATTGGCGAAAATATCGCTGAACGTACACACACAATGAAGATTACCAGGCATAATGCCTACGAGTATTTGTGCCTACACAATTTGGAGCATTCCCTTGATTTCTCCAGGATCCCAACATCAGATGCTGACCTGATGACCATGGGACCACATGGGAATTATACTGTTTCAAAAACTCCTTATAGGAGGTTTCCTATAAGGAATGAAGATAATGTCCGCAAATTCAAAAGTAAATTGTATTTATTTTTATTAGATAAGCCGTATTACTCCATAGAAGAATTTTTAAATGATAAAATATGACATTACTAACCTTTTAATACAATTTACCTTTGACATGCATGTAATAATAAATTATAATTGATTAATTGCCTAATAACAGTGTCATTAATTGACATTTTATTATTTCCATTATGATAAAGTGGAATATTGTTCGTCTTTTGATTTAATTGACATTATTTACTCGAACTTAATTTTTTATTTTATAAATTCAGACTTATTACTAAAAAAATAATAGATTTGTACACCAATTTCATTGGTAGGACATAGAGCTCGATTAAATTGTATACATAAGACCTTTATTGTAATACATGTGTTCACAAATAAAGTTTGATTGATTGATTGATTGAACAGTGCTGATAAAATTTGGGATCCCATCATCAGAGCTTGACTTATACCTTCCATAATCAGCTCAGCAACATAAGATCATCATTATAATTATTTTGAATTGACAAAAACAAAGAAAAAGCTAGAGATTGTAATAAGATTGAGGAGGTCCAGCATCTGCTGATGGATTGTGACCGCAACAGACGCGAGAGGGAATCTTTTTTAAGAGAATTAGACTTAACGTAGGATTAATCCAATCAATTTTATCCCAACCAACTTCAGAAGGTGCCCAAAAGTTATTTCATTTAATAACAGTCCTTCATCGGTGACTTTTATCTTTACCCCTAGAGTTTTATAAAGGATGTAAATAGACCATTAACGAAACGGAAAGGCACTTGTTCTCCCCGCGTTTGCGATCATTATTTGTTCTAGATCATACCTGGGAGCCTTCGAGTTACGGAGATATTGGGGGTCAAAGTTACAACGTTTTCACAAGTTAAAAAAAAAAAAAAAGATGTTTTAATATAAGATTTTTACTTTAAAAACACCTCCACGACCCCCGTACCATTCAATATATCCACCAGCACAATGCTTTGAGTGCGTTCCATCGAGTCCCACTGTAAAATGTGATTTTTCACCCCAAAAAAAAAAGTCGTTTCCCAGCAAAAATTTTTACTTAGTTTGATGCAGAATGATTGGTTGACGGCTTCGTGAAGGGTCTGTTTACACCCTGTATAATAATAATTGTTTTACATATTGGTTAGTATAGTTTAAGTGTTAATAATAAGGTTTAATGTAACAATGGTAAAACGCTCGATGGGGTTGACATATCTGTTTATATAAAAATCACAAAACAAATAAAGACAGAGAAAAAAAAAGATGAAGCTACAGTCACAGTGTTGTAGTTGCCTATTCCAAAGCGTAGATCTCTAAAGAGAAGAGTGAGTAAGGAACTCCATGGATACAACAAGTAAGTATTACTATCAGTCGGCGTTTGTGTTCTCTTTCACTCATCAGCCTTCAAATCAAGTGTAAAGTACATTTCGGCACGTTCATACCATGGTAAAGCTCGTCAGTCGCTTTCCATCTGGCGTCAAGAGCATAATTATAGTACCTATTTCCATCAGACAATAAAAATAAAAAATCCTGAATTGAATAAGGATTTCCATTAACATTCTCTAGCAACCATAAATCAAGCATAAAAATATACCCGAAACATAATCGGATAACAATCCAAAATACCCACTTCCCATACCACTTGATTCTAAAAGATTGTCAACATTTAAGATCAAAAGCAAACCAGAGGGTAGCTCAAGATATACTGGCCGTTTTTAATGGGTCGTGTCATTTTGCGAGCGTGCGTTAAGTAAAACGGAACGCGGCCGGAAGCCACGCCCCTTCCGCCGAGCTGTCATCGTGACAGCGCGCCAAATTACATGCCACAGATTATGTTGTGGTTTCGAGTTTGCGGAAAAGAGGTTTGGGGTTTGTAGTTTTTATTAAATCACTAAGTGACGTGAATAGATATTAGGTGAGCTGCTCTTAAATATCGTTAGTTTTCATTGACAAATTAGTAATTATAAAGCTAACCGGATATCTTTACCATTTGAAAACTATTAATAAATGTTGTTAAAAAGTATCTTATTTCCCGCTAAGTGCTTAGCCACACTACAACTGTTACTGCAGTGGACATTTACAAAATTTTTATAGATGCTGCGTCCTCCACTTATGGCCGCATGTAGTGTGTATTGCGAATTTCATAATGGACAAATCAATTATGAAATTCACAATACACACTGGATATGATTTATCTAAAAACAGCACTGTATTTAATCTAAATAACAGATGCAACTGTAACTCCGCGCCAAAATGGAAAACAGTTGTGCCAATCTAACAACAAGAAAAAAAAACAAAATATTGAATTTGGAACCATAAACAAATCATCCATTCCCGTTACTTTTTTGACTAAGTACATGTCTATTATAGGTATACGCAGGATTCAACATTGAACAACAACATAATTTCTCAAATCTTCATAATCAAATAATATTAGAATAAAATATAAAATTTACTTAAAACAGCGGGAGCGACTTTGTTTTATACTTATTACGTAAAGACGATGATATACTCGTACATGTCATTTTGTGGCACTACCTTAACCAACATTTTTCCGATGGTCCTCATCCCCCTTCGTATTGTGCTAAGTTGGGGGACTCGTGCATTCGTACACTCGTACTTCTATTTAGTGGAGAGACGGCCATGTATAAATCAATAAGCTGTTTTGTCCGGTTTAGGTTTTATACTGAGTGCATGTTATGATAGTGTTTGTTTTTTATGGCCTTAAAGTCGCATCGGTACATTTTGATGTAAGTAGGGAAACTTTATTATTGCATTCGAGGCGGAATTAACACCCGAGCTGTAAGCGGGTTCATTTAACTTACCCCGGCTCCGTCGCAAAAAAGAAACTTGTTGTAAAGGATAAGCCGAGAAAATATAACTTTTAGTACCTACCTACCTAAGTTAATACTTATGTGTCGGATCCGGTCATTAGTACAGACATAAAACGAATTGCAAGCGCACCAGTGGAGACACCACGCGTCCTGTTTAACAGTCTACCTACACCACAGCGTGCTTATACAGAGCCCTGATGTTTACAGCTCGAGGCGAGGACGACAGTCAATGTCTGATCGCGGAGAATTTGAGACGTCTTGGAACCTGACCTGGCTGGTCTGTACCCGATTCATTGTGCTCCGTGTTACTGTGTTAAGTTGTAATTTCAAGCAATTTGTTAGTTTAATAGAAACAGTGTATCGCACCCAGTGTATTTTTATTGTTCGAAACCCATCTTCTGCCCACATGGTGTACGAGCCTACCGGAATAAATCCTGACACATCCGACATATGTATGTACAGACGCCAGCACAATCAACCTACCCGAAACTGTCAAATATTCCCATTCAACCTTGAACCTTAAGGTTTAGCGATAAAGTTGAAAATCTATTAAAGAAATGTACATGCTACTGCTTGATTTTTTATGAAGCAGCTCATTTCACCTAATTAGGTAAAAGTGAACGGTGCAACTCATAATAGGCAATTAGATATAATTAATTTCAAGTAGCTAGTCAGTCACTTCCCTATCTTGTTAACAAAGGTGTTGAAAAGTATTTTTTATGTCGTAATTAGCTTATTTTTAGTCTGTGTTACTTTTTTATACGGGGTAGAAGGTACACCGACGCGAAAACGGTTACCACGTTTTCAGTACATCATTCTGAGCCACCAGTGGCGAAGGTTCCATAGAACTCGATTCCTACCGGCTTCCCTTTGAAAACTGGCACAATCAGTATTCCATAGACAAATTATAAAATCACATTAAAGATACGTACTCCGGCTTACCTTTAAAAAAAATTAACTCTTCGCTACATAGAAATTTTACATCGGTTATTAAAAAAAAATCAGCTGACGAATTTTGACCGTGTAGGTATTGCACTTTTTTAGGAAACAGCTGTTTTTTTTTCAAAAACCGATTATAAATTTCTATGTAGGGGTGCTCAGAATGATATACTGAATACGTGGTAACCGTTTTAGCGTCTGTGCACCTTCCACCCTGTATTTTCTACTAAAAGCAAAAATTTAAATCAATACAAAAATAAAATTTGATATCTGATCGATTTTTGTAAGAAAAAACTGTCAAAAATTCACAGAATGTGAATTAGGTATACTAGAATATTTGGTCAAATTTGACGTAAAGTACGGATAATGCTGGTATCAGATAATAATGGGTGCAACAAGACCCTTAACAAAGCCGAAACGCACTTGTTCTTCCCGTCATGCGTCATTGCGATATTTTTTTTTGTTCTAGACCGTACCTGGGAACCTTCTAGTTACGGAGATATTGATGGTCAAAGTTCCAATTTTTTCAGTTTTTTTTTTAAATACATCTTTTTAATGTAAGATTTTTACTTTAAACACCTCCACGACCCCCGTATTATTCAATCCATCCATCAGCACAATGTTTTGAGTGCATTACATTGAGTCCTACCGTAAAACGTGATTTTTCACTCCAAAAAAATAGTAGTTTCCCAGCAAGAATTTTTGCGTAAAGTTACTTAGTTTGATGTACGAGTACATAATGCTTGGTCAACGACTTCGTGAAGGGTCCGTTTACACCAAGTATAAGTAATACATAATAGTCATAAACTCATAATTCTGTCTCCACAGCACCCGAATTAAACCCTTCTGAGCTCTGCTTACCCCTCCAGGAATAACAGATTCAATCACAAATGCGACAAGACTTCTCTTTAGCAACACTGTCAAAATGTCAAAAGACCGCCATTTTCGGGGGAAAAGCGCGCGAAATCGCATAGCTTTACAAAAATAATTTGTACCATACATAAAACAGTTTTTAAGCAATTTTGTTCTCTATTTCTAAAGACATATTATTCCATAACTTATTTATTAAGTGCATCTTTATTTTTGTCCGGCAGCAGTCAAACATCAAACAACATTTCAGTGGAAAATACACCGTCCGTAAATATTATAAAATTCAATTTCCTTTGCCTTTCAAATAAAATATATCACCTACTTTTCTATTCCCCCAATAAAAATATAAACGTCATATTCCCATCTTTTAAAACGAATTTCCTAAGCATTAAGGTTTAATTTTCTTTGATCTGGATGTAAAAGTATGTTTGTAATAGAAACGAGACATTAGTAACGGTTTTTAAGTGCACTCAAATAGTGATGTGAGATGACGTTCGGATTTTCGGATACGCGTAACGAAAATGTTTTATTATAATTTTATCGTATATCCGTAGGGATGTTAAAGTGTTTGTTGTTAACATTTGCAATTCATATTTTCTCTGCTGTTTTGAATATTTTATTGGTGCTAGTGATTTTGGTGGGGAGAGTGAATTTTGGTATTGAGATAATATATTGAATTCTTGTGAAGGGAGGTAATTACCTAAGTTCTTATTTTACTAGATAATTAAGCCTTGAAACAAAAGTTTATTCTTTGTAGAGTCGGTGTTTTTTATTTCTTTGTAGTTTTTATGTACACATGTAACTGACATTTGTAACAAGTTGAGATCTGTATTGGGGAAATTCTATGGGTTAAAGAATGTGGTGAATAAACAGAACAGACGCTATTGATTATGTAGGGTGACTGGTAATTAGTGACCGATACTTAAGCACGTGATTGTACTCATGATAACAAACAACTTTCCCAAAGAAACATTTTTTTATACTCATTCATTTTTATCACAATAAAAGTTACGGAGCGGGCTTGCGAGCTGCGCGGGTACTCTAAAGTTATTTGTTATCATGAGTACCTACCATCATGTGTTTAAGTATTGGTCACTAATTACCAGTCACCCAATATATTAAGCACTTGCTGAGTCACTAATTAGTTATTGTGTATGGACGAACGTTTAAAACTTATTTACAAGACATAAAAAGGTAAAGTAGTAAGTTGTGTGGTAGTTTTTTAGCAAAAAGGTTAAGAAAAAATGTAACAAAAAATATGAAAAATATATTCCCCTTTTGAAAAATCCTACGTATAGATAAGAAAGTTGATTATTTGATAAAAAACACTATTTTAGTGATGAGTATAAAGTTAATATTGAAAATAAATATAATACAAGAAGTGTAAGAGTGAAAAGACTAGTTCCACCGAAAATAACAAATTATTACGAGGAAAGAACGCACCCACGATACTAGGAAGCTAGTTTGGGAAATTCATAAAACGTTGCCCACGTTTTATAAAAAAAAAAACAAAGAATTTCAAGAAATTTAGTGCCAAAAGAATATTTAATAAAAAAGATATGCTAAGACCATCCGATACGATATGTACCGGTAGGTATCGGAAAAAGTGTTGTTGGATTTTTCATTAGGAATTTCTCAATAGCAGCCACGAAGTCTGAGGCAAAAATCTGCAATTTTTATAAATTCTTCAATCCAACACGACCCCATTGTCATTTTGCTAAAAGTTCGTAATCTGCTAAATTCATAATGGTCGATCATTGGTCGGTCAATGGTCTCGTAATAGAATTGTGTTATAATGTCATTGTCGTATTGCCATTATCATAAAACCCGTTAGTAGAAATGATTTTCGAAAAACTACTACTAAAGAACATTTATTCATGCCAGATTTCAATTATATAAGGTCTATCTTTTCATACATGAAATATTTTAAGAGTAACTTCTATAAGTCGTAAAGTCGCCATAGCAACGAAAAAAAAAATTATCTGAGTGATTTTTTTTTTTACGAAATTATTATAATTTTAATTTTTTTTGAGACTTTTTACATATAACCTTTACTCCCATATTCTAACAACAACAGTAGGTAAATACGACGTAGTAAACTACCGTAATGGATGCTTAAAAATAAGGAGCCAGTATTTATTTTGTGGGTCAAGTAATTTTAAATTATTTATTTTTATAAAAAAATTACTCAGATAAAAAAAAAAACCCTTGAAATGGCTTTGTTATAGCCGTTAGATGATTCCCTGAAAATATTTCGTGTATGAATAGTTAGACCTTATATTTGTTTCTACATTATATTTAATATTTATCAGATTACCATTCTATGCCATTTCTTTCAATGGAGTGTCAGTGGTTGACCATTGAAAAGTCATAATGATGCCATTATATTTACTAATATAAAGGGTGTAAATAGACCCTTAACATATCCGGAAGGCACTTGTTCTCCCCGTCTTTGCGATCATTTTTTTGTTCTAAACCATACCTGAGAACCTTCTATTTACGGAGATATTGGGGGTCGAAGATCCAACTTTTTCACAAGTTTTTGTTTAAATACATGTTTTTAATGTAAGATTAATGTAAGCTTTACACACCTCCACGACCCCGTACTATACAATCCATCCATCAGCACAATGCTTTGAGTGCTTTCCATCGAGTCCTACCGTAAAACGTGATTTTTCACCCCAAAAAAAAAAGTCGATTCCCAGCAATAATTTTTGCCTAAAGTTACTAAGTTTGATGTACATAATGTTTGGTTAACGGCTATGTGAAGGGTCTGTTTACACCCTGTAGGTAATGGATTACCAAACTTGTCAAAATCAACAATTATAATAAATCAATGATAGACCATTCTAACACAATTGTAATAGCAGACTTGAGGCCCTGGATTTGTGTCCGGTTGATGGCAATAGGCTCGCCCCCTATTACACAGGACTTAAACATAACTGGCGAAATGTGGGTGTACTATTAGGTACACCTCTGCCTAACCCTTCGGGGATTTCAGGCGTGATTTTATGTTATGTTTCATCGATACGAATGAATAAAGCTACTGAAAACAGCTACACATAACGGCTACAGATATTGGCAAAGAATGCCAAGTTTCTAACATAAAACTAAGTAACTGTAACTAACTCTTCACACCCCAATTTATGCTTACACAAACAAACACACAAATAAAAACTAACTCTCCAAAATTAAATTACCCACAATAAACAAATTACTAAACAATTTAATGAAACGTAAACTTACTAACGAGATTAAAAAATTACCGTCGCGCGTCGAATGAACGCATCATTTACACACAGTTAATGAACGAAAATTACAGAAAAAAAAAAAAGCGTTTCAAAGCTTCGAACCCTGTTAAACGACCAATCATGGCGCCGGAATTTGATTGCGGGGCGTGACTGCACTCATTACTTACAGAACAAATGTTAGCACGAACTGACAGATGTATTTCTATTTCTTTCTTTTGTATGGGGATTAGAAAGAGATAGCTATAGGTGTTGAGCAATTTGCGTGGATCGTTGAGTCACTACACAGCGTGTTTTAATATTTAATTTTATAGCCATATTAAGTTTGTGATGAATAAGATTATTATATTATATTGTAGATTTATGTCGAGGGCGCGGTAATGGCGCGTACCGTACTCGTGTTAATGTTTGGAAATGTGATTTGTTTAGATTACATTACGTTAGATGGCGCTGATTCGATTAGAGGTTGATTTTGGTGTGAATGTCATTTATTGAAATTCATTAGGGTACGTCTCTCGAGATAGTTTATTTTGAGATTTATATGCAGATACGGTTTTGGGAGTTGCAGTAGGTTTCAAACTGCTGATTTTGTACATAAATAATAGTTAGTAGAAACAGTCGCATCATTGTATACTTAATCTGTAATTAAATAAATTATTTAATTGAAGTAGGTGTGAAACGTGGTCGCTCACAATGGGCCTCATCAGAAGGCCTAAAGTCACCCAAAGGGCTATGGAGAGGGCTATGCTCGGAGTTTCCTTGCGTGATCAAATCAGAAATGAGGACATCCGCAAGAGAACCATCGTTACCGACGTAGCCCAAAGAATTGCCAAACTTAAGTGGCAGTGGGCAGGGCACATTGCTCGTAGAACGGATGGCCGATGGGGCCGGAAAGTTCTGGAATGGCGACCGCGAACCGGAAGACGTTGCGTTGGAAGGTCTCCCACTAGGTGGACCGATGACCTGGTGAAGGTTGCAGGGATCCGCTGGATGCGAGTCGCACGGGACCGGTCAATTTTTCGACACTTGGGGGGGCTATGTCCAGCAGTGGACGTCTTTCGGCTGAAATGATTATGATGATGATGAAAGTAGGTTTGTAGAAGTACCTACCTGGCATCGGCTTTCCCCTAGACCTACAGCTCAAACAGCTCTGTCAAGAAGCCAGCCCCAGCAATGACACAATTATTTTTTTCTTGAGTCATGAACATGACTAATGATACTAAATTAAATATTATTAATCGGGCGAATAATATACTGAATGGGCGACTACTATGCCAAGTAAGTAACTATTTATCCGGTCATTGCGATAAGGAAAACATAGGAAGCAAGAGCGAGTGATGCGAGCCGGCCCGACTCAAACAGGTGAGGTTCGAAGGGGATGGCGGGGTCTATTGAGCGAGCGAAGTGAACTAACTAAGACCCCGCCATCTCCGTCGTGTTAGGTTATTTTAAACCCTGCAAACAGAAACGTCGACTACGCTTTATCTACAATCTAGTGGTTAATAAGCTTGTTTTAATTTTTTTCCTGGGTCTTTGAATTATCTCATCACACTGATCGTAATGTGCAACTAGTAACTTATTCTCAAGTCGCCGTTTTAAATATTTGTATTTTTTTTTTTTTTTTTTTTTTTTATTTAATTCACAAAACCGATGTACAATCACAAATGCAATAAAAAAAAGTTACAAAACAATATTTCTGATTGCCATCTACTAGATGTGAATCTAGCATGCATATTTTTATGTAAAACACTTACAATTTGACAAAAAAAAATAAAAAGACAATTAGCTAAACGAAAAATTACAAGTTGTGACTTTTTCAAAATAATAAAAAACTTTTGGGAAAAAATTAAAAAAAATTAAACAAGAAAGAAACATAAAAAAAAAAACTATAAAAACATATTACACGATTAATACTCTAAGTTTAGTCCTAACTGAGGCCACAGAACCAGTAAAGACATCTATTTCACTACGAATGGAGTTGGCAATAGAGAGCATGCGGTAAATGGGTGAAAAATTACCTACTTTTTGTCGCCCATTTAGTACTTCTGTAGCCCATATTCAGTCTTTTTGACAACTTTAATTTGAATTTATATTCACTCGTTTATACAACATTATTTTTAGTATATGCGAAACCTGAATATAGTTTGTTTAGAATAAGTAACTGAATCGATTCCAAACATTTATAAACCATGTTATATTTTGTCCCAAACATATTTAAAAAAAGTTACAAGTTGGACACCGAGCGATATTTTAAGTACCTATCGCAATAATTTAGGTACCTACTTTATTATAATCAATGAGCTCCAGACGATGCTGGAGGCGCGCGCGCGGGTCCGCGGCGTGGTGACCACGTTTTTGCGCGAATAACCAGGTAACAGAACAAGCTTATAACTTTGTGCTTTTTCATGATACAGTTTTGAAATTTAGTACATAGATTCTTTACATAAAAATACATGACACTTGTTTCAGGTTTCGTATATACTAAAACTAATGTTGTATACTACCCCTTCAGTATCGGCTAATGACTCAGTACTACAAATTTAAACACAGTATCTTTGATGCCAAATAAGGATTCCTTGCAACAGCTATTAAAACATTACAATAAGCATTACAAATGACTTATCACAATGATTATCACGGTAAAGAACCATCTTTACTATCATCAATACGTTGTCAGGCGTACAAAAACGGATATACCTAAATACCTTTGATCCCGAAAAAAAAGTACTGTTCCCGCAAAAAACAACAATTACGTTCTTACGATAATAGATGGCGCCACGTGTCTTTCGAATCATGGTTGAATTATATTATTACAAGCAGAGTACAACCCGAATTGATTGTCAAATTCTAAATTAACGCGAGTAAAGTCGCGAGCAAAAGCTAGTATTAATATAGATTCCAGGGGCCCAAGTCTACTATTTTTATAAATTCTTCAATCCAACACGATCCCATTGTCATTTTGCTAAAAGTTCGTAATCTGCTAAATTCAAAATGGTCGATCATTGGTCGGTCAATGGTCTCGTAATAGAATTATGTTATAATGACATTGTCGTATTGCCATTACCATAAAACCCGTTAGTAGAAATGATTTTCGAAAAACTACTACTAAAGAACATTTATTCATGCCAGATTTCAATTATATATATTTCTACATTATATTTAATATTTATCAGATTACCATTCTATGGTAGTGGTTGACAATTGGAAAGTCATAATGACGCCATCATATTAGTAGATTACCAAACTTGTCAAAATCAACAATTATGAAATCAATGATAGACCATTCTGACATAATTGTAATAGCAGACAGGCCTTGAAATACTGTACGATAAAACTAGTAATATGTGTTCCGTAAAGTCCTGCATTGTCCGTTAGTGGGCCGATATGAGTCAATGAGCTATTGTTGATTTTATTGCCGCTAATATTTTAATTTAGAACACAAATAAATGTTAATTTGTTCATAAAAGAGAAATATATTTATTAGCTAAATATTATAAAATTAAATATTTTTTTTAAAATAATCATGTTTATTTATGATTATTCTATTTATAAACACAATTTAAATATTCAACAAAATATCATATTAGTTTGCCGAGATTAAAAAAAAACAATCACTGTTGAACCAATTTGGACTTGGTTATCTGTGGAAATTTTTATTTCAGCACAAGTTGTGATAAATAAAAAAAAATCCACAAGTGTGAAATCCATTGCATGTTGAACCTAATCGCAAAGTGATAAGAGTCAGTTTTCAAACCATTGCAAGTTTTATTAAAGTTCCAAAAACTTTCATAAAAATTAAATAAAAATAAATAAAAACAAAATAAAAAAAAAATCAGAATCAAATTTATTTAATTTTTTATTTTAATTAAAACTCCGACTTATCCATTTTTCATAAAATCTGAAGCAGACCTTTCATTCATTCTCTCTTCTCGTCCATCACCAAACCACGACTAAATGACATAATCTCCTGTCCCTTAAGAAGCCATCCACCCACACAAACCGTAAATTATCTTGTACACATCGGCGGTGTACCGAACAGCCACAATCAATTTAGAGGGGGTGTTACAGTGGCAGGGGGAAGGGACAAATTGCTCGCTAATGACCACCGAGCTAGCCAAGTGGTTGTGCTGGCTTTAGATGCGGGAGAGTGGAATGGAAAGAATTGAAAATAGGCTAGTAATATCAGGAAGAACATTCTAAATAACACTATTAAAAAAACTGAAGAATTTCGTACCATCGTACTAGGGAGCTCCCTTAAATTTTTAATTTGTTTTTATTATTTTTCGTTAAAGTGGCATCAGAAATAAATATTCTGTAAATATTTTAACAGTCTACCTATTACGGATCATGAGATACAGCGCGTGAGCCCGCTGACAGACAGACGGACGGACGTACGGACGGACAGCGGAGGCTTAGTAATAGGGTTCCGTTGGTTACCATTCGGGTACGGAACCCTAAAAAGAGACGTTTCGGAAATTTTTAACAGTACTGTAAAGGGAAAATAAAGTTGTCTGACCATTAAATTTCCAATGTTAAAAAAAAAATGTTTATTTGTCCCAAAACCAGTGACACTGATTATAAATGAGACATCCCCAGTAAGTAATTAATAATACTAATGAAGAAGATTTGTGTTTACCCATTTACGCCCAAGACTAAAGTGGCCGCCAGTAAAAAGAAATAACTTGAATTATTTGGTCGTTATTTATTTAATAGTTTAATTTATAATATTAAGTATGTATATTTTTAAAACCTTTTAAATTGCAATGCCTTAACAGGCAACTAAGTTCTAAGAACCTACCTATTGTTACCATCGTCAAAATACTGTACACTTAGTTCGAAATAAAGAATTTGAATTTGAATTAGTCTTCTTCTGCTTTTATAGCGTGTCTATGGACTCAAATAATACTCGACCAGTATGTAGCTGCACAACTCTTTCGTTGGCTTCGTTAAAATCCTGGAAGGTGCTGGTGGGGCATATCCTGCCGAGGGGTCCACACTGGCATTGTATTTGGGACGGGTCGGTGATACCCCGGCCAAAACATGCGGCCGCTGCTACAGCGGCTAACCTGGGCCCGCAAACGGTTAAGAGATTTCCAGATTGGCCACTAGTTCCTGTCCAGCCCCCGTAGCATGACCGCCGTAGACAAGGATTTCTTTGACGGAAGAATCGACAAAATGACATTGTGTCGACACAATGACAGCTTTCTTTGCACTATCTGTCATTTTGTCGATTCTTCCGTCAAAGAAATCCTTGTCTACGGTGGCCATGTAACGGGGGCTGGAGGATAATTAGTTATTTAGGTACCTAACAAAAATTAAATTTGACTGTTGATTATCTCATAACTTAATCTGGTATTATTACAAAAGCATCCAAAGAAACATAATCCCATTCGATTCTAATTCGAGACTTCACGCTTGTATTCCCTTGTGGCAGACAGAGATACGCAAATATATCCTGACACTGACAGACATTGAATAAAGTGGCGTCTGCTCATACTCTGGGGAATAGATTAAAGTCATGAATGTATTTAAATCATCTGAATTAAATATTTCGTTACGCGATCTGCCGTATGCCATTATAACCAATAATATAGCTCTCTCACTAAATGTACCAACCCGCACTGGGCCCGCGTGGTGGATTATAGCCCATTCCCTCTCATAGAGAGGAGGCCTGCGTCCCAGCAGTGGGAACATTAATAGGCTGATTATGCTTATGCTTATGTAGCTCTGAGTCAGTCAAAAGCGGCCGCGGTAGACCTCGTAGAAGATGGTGGGGCGAGCTAAACTAAATCACTCACGACCAGTGGGCCATATTGGTTCTGTATTCGAAGAACTTGAAGTCATGGGGAGAGGCCTTTGCCCAGCAGTGGGATGACGAGATTTTTTTGCCTATTAATTACCTAACAGCGACGCGAACATTTTCGGGACAGAAACGTGAAAGGTCTTAAAAAAATATGAAAAACAACAATAATTAAATCTTATTTTAAGCTGGCACTTCACTTGGCGTATTTGTCAAAATTTTCGCGATATTGGATCAAAACAAATGATTTAATTTTAGAAGGCCCATAATTCGGAAATGGTGCGTCGGAGGACCATGCGTCTCAGAACCTAAACAGTTCCTATGGTCTAAATCAACTCGATACTGAAATAAAATTGGGAAATTTAGGAAAAAAAAATTCTAAGTCTGAAATTTTTTCTAAGTCCTCATTCCATAGCGCCCCTAAGGCTACACTCCAACCAAATGTTCCCATCACAAAGTCTTAATAAAAAAAAAACGTCCAAATCAAAAGTGACTGCTAAGTATTCCGTCTTCACTCAAACGGGGCACAAAACGATGAAATTTATATCCCGTGCTGACACTGGCAAAACATTGTGATCACCACCAATTACCACTGAACACTGCCTCCACAAATATCACTACCTCCATCTCCCTCTAACGTATCAAAAACGATCCAGCTATCCCTTTCGCGCGTCTCACAACAGTGTTTTTAATCATTTGTTTGACAGAACTAAAAGGTCGTATGTGCTTGGAGGGTTCTTTTGTGTTAAACTTTAGGTGGACGTGATAGGTTTTATATTGCAATGTTAATTGGTTGGTTTCAAACTAAATCTGTGTGAAACTAAAGTCATCTTTAATGTGATACACAAAGAAGTGCTTTTTATTTGTATGGCGTTAAATAATAGGCTCGCTATCAATGTAGTATGAGATAATGACAGCAGTATTATGACGATGGCAATAAAGCTTACATTCCCTCGTCCAGTGGTTAGTACTAATAAAATAAAATAACGTTTTGACTACACCCCGTATGAGAGGCGTGGCGATTGAGTTTACGCGCGGAACTGGCGGCGTTCGGACGTATGGACGTCAAAAAACGTTTAGAGACTTTTTAATTTTAAAGTTCAAGATTTTAAATAAGACTTTGGTATTAATTTAAATAAAATCGAACAGTATTTTTTGCCAATGTAATTTTAGTGTGATATTGTTAAAATCAGTATTTTGAAGTAAGTTATTAGAATTTTGAATTGTAACTTCGGTGCGCTACAGTATTTTTTTTAAATAAGATGTTATACTGGCAAAGGACAGTGCGACATTAAGTTCTAGAAAAAAAAAAGATAATTGGCCCTGTATTCGAAGGTGTCGAAATAGAAGAAAATACGTTATTACGCAATGAAGTATTAGAAATAAGACCGTTTTCTTGTGATTTCCCGAACAAAAGTGAATGAAAAAAACAGTGTGTGATCAAAATGGAATCAAAACTAGAAATCGGAGAGACTCAAACTCAGAAAAAAGTACCGAAACCATTTTCAATCGAATCCATAATCGGAGACAGAAAATCACCAGAAATCGATATAGAAAACAATATCTCGGAAAGTTCTAGAAATTCAGAAGAAGAAGAGAATGAAAGATTGGATGGATTAAATCAGATGCGATATTACGCGCCATTTTTACAACAAAATGGCTTCCCGTTTTTACTTGGATATCCAGAGCCGTGGCTGTCGAGGGTGCTAGGGTCTGTGCCTCCTCCTGTGAGGGAGAATAGAGAGGAAGAGAAGAGGGAGAGTCCTGTGAGTGTCGGGAGTGAAGCGGAGAGTGATGGAGGAGAAGAAACTAATCAAGGTTTGTAGATTATCGTCGTAATTCTTCTGCCCTCATCCCAATTTATTTGGGGTCTTCTGGGGTCTTCTTCCATACTTCTGTATTAGGTACTGGTCATCTCAGCAGTCACCCTTTACCTAGCCATATCCTCCAAGGATTGTGGACTATCAGAAAAAAAAATATTATCTATACTTAATATTCTAAGCTGAAGAGTTTGTTTGTTTGGTTGAACGCGCTAATCTCAGGAACTACTGGTTGGAATTTAAAAATTATTTAAGTGCTGGATAGTCCAATTATCGAGGAAGGCTATAGGCTATATAACATCACGCTATGACTAATAGGACCTGAGCAAAAAAAAACAAGGCAGAAGCGGCGGGTTAAACCGTAGGGGCACAGCTAGTCTTATTTAAAATCCGTAACAATATTAAAAATGCCATTAATAACACTGATCTGTCTTTCGGTATGTCTGTCTCTTTTGTCGAATTCGTATGTAGTTTGATAATTATTTATTTATTTATTTGCTAACATGTAAAACACTGGTTAGTAGACATCATCATCTGCCTAGCCTTTTCCCAACTATGTTGGGGTCGGCTTCCAGTCTAACCGGATGCAGCTGAATATCAGTATTCTACATGGAGCGACTGCTCATCTGACCTCCACGACAAAGTCAGTACTGGGTAATACGATACCCCTTGGTAAGACTGGTTGTCAGACTTTTTTGCCACTGACTACCTAACGACTGTCAAAGATCTACAAATGACAGCCGGGACCAACGGGTTAACGTGCTTTCCGAGGCACGGAAGAAACTCGGTATGTAATGGGTGGTCACCCATCCACAGACTAATCTAGGCAAGCACGGCTTAACCTAAAGATCTACCCGAGCGGCTGTTATTAATTAGCCACGAGCTCCTCACTGGTTAGTAGACATGCATTAAAATTGCATGACACAGTATTAAGACGTGCACCTTGTAAGGGGACTGCAAATGCTATATATCAAATTACATTATAAAATATTGATCCTCGTTATTACAATTTACTACATTAAACTAAACATATGGCAAACTATGAGCTGGGCAGCTTAGCCCAGAAAATAGGATACTTTTTATCCTAGTATGTGTTAAACTGGGATAATTTCCGACATTCACGCGGACGAAACCGCAAGCTAAGCATAACATGAAATCACGCCAGAAATATCCGAACGGTTAAGCAGAAGTGTACCGTAATGGTACATCCACATTTCGCCAGTTATGTTTAAGTCCCATGTAATAGGGGGCGAGCCTATTGCCATCAACCTGACACATTTCAAAACTCCGTAGCCGCTACTGAGAAATTCCTAACAGAAATACCCAGTATCAATTTTGCACGACCCGAGATCGGGCCCAGGACCTCATGCTCGTTAGGCGCGATTGCGACCACTATACCTACGATGCAGGCTTGCTTATTATAATAACGAACAGTGCGATCTTCCATCATGTTATAGTGAATCTCTGCTGTACCTAAAGTATGCTCTGTCTCAATTTGCAGTTCGTGCTGAAGATGTAAAAAGTCCAAGTAACTTAAAAGACGTTGATTATAGGTTCCATCTTCAGGCTTACCTACTGGTCATTTGAATCAAGTTTTATGGAGAATGTTTTGCTCAAGGGATATGTCCGAATTTTACCGAGTAAATCCCTAGAGTTCTATCACTGTTTATCCTGGGGACCTGTCACTTATCTGGTAGGTACAGTGTCCGAAAGTCTAATGGTAAATTCGCACCGAAGTGGCAGCGGTCGGCAGCGACCAGCAGCGTCTAGCACTTTGCCGTAGTACGACGGTTTGACGGGCCGCGTGACGTCTCGCGGCCGCGCGTCCCTCCCGAGTCAAACAATACCCATCATCATCATTTCAGCCGAAAGACGTCCACTGCTGGACATAGGCCTCCCCCAAGTGTCGCCACATTGACCGGTCCCGTGCGACTCGCATCCAGCGGATCCCTGCAACCTTCACCAGGTCATCGGTCCACCTAGTGGGAGGCTTTCCAACTCAACATCTTCCGGTTCGCAGCCGTCACTCCAGAACTTTCCGGCCACATCGGCCATCCGTTCTGCGAGCAATGTGCCCTGCCCACTGCCACTTAAGTTTGGCTATTCTTCGGGCTACGTTGGTAACCTTGGTTCTCTTACGGATGTCCTCATTTCAAACAATACTATGAATTTCAAAAACTAAAAAAAAAAATCAAATTGGTACAAGAAACACTAAAACTAGCTTAAGTAAATATGGATCTGAATTATACCTGACTGTGCTTGTTGCAAACTGTTTTTCTAAAATGTTTGATAATTTGTTTTCGATCTAAAAGTCGTCGTTACGTTTTCACCTCGCAAAAGGTCTCTGACAGACCGTTAACTTTAAATTACGACTGTCCCTATTTCTTAATTCCGAGTATAAGTCATAGGTGTCGAGTTCGAACCCAAGTACCACTGATTTTTCGGATTCATGTGTGTATTGTATGATTATCGCTTGCTTTGGTGAGGGAAAACATCGTGAGGAAACCAGCATGCCTGAGAGATATTTCTCGACGGCATGTAAAGCCAAGTCAGAGACCCATGAGCGGCATAAAAACTCGAACATAAAAACGAAAATTCCGAGTATTAAGATTTATACCATCTCACTTCTGATTCCTCTGACATTATTTTAGATAGGTCCGTCGGTACCGACAGGGGCTATGATTCTCCATACAGTTGTATTTCCCTTTTTTCTTCCTGAATAATACCTCTAGAGCAATTAGTTTTCTAGTAGTCTACTGTCGACACGTCCCTGACATTTCCTTTTTTTCAACAACTAATAAGTAAAGAAAATATGATCCTCCAAAAATGACAAAAAATGCCCCTAGAGGACTACTAGACAAATTCACAAAGTTTTTGACATAATAGAAATTGATAGGAACCTAGACATACTCTTTCTTAAAATTTTAATATCAAAAATAATTGAATCGGCTCAGTTTTCGAGGAGAAAAAGGGGAATACGAAAGGTCGATCTCGTCAAAATTTTTGTGATATAATCAGTCTGAGCTACAGCTGTCCCTATCGCACTCTACGGGGGCAGGCTTGACGTAGCGCGACAGCAATAGTTTCTTCAAATACCAATTTTTCAATTACTCGCAGACCCTGTTCCCTCTTAAATTTGTGCCAAGATTTGTAACAATGTCATGATGGCTGGTGGCAACGGGATGAGTTGAGAATTGAGTTGAGTGGCGTGCGGTCGAGGAGGCGTATGTCCAGCAGTGGACTGCTGTAGGCTGATGATGATGTCATAAATAGTCAGAAATCACGACAGGAGCTCCTTAATGATGCAATTTAATGGGCGGTATGATTTAAAAAATCACAAAAATCAAAACGTTTATTTGTTAGAATATGCTACAAATAGATGTTACAATATTGGTTCCAGCATATCCTGCCAAAATATGCCGTACATATGGCGTAATACAAATATTTTTTTTACAAAAACAAAGCTTGCGTTACTAACCTCTTAATAATTGTCTATTAGAAAATAAATTTTACCTATAAGCATTACATTAGCCATTCTAAGGACCGACCATAACACGAAGTGGTTTCTGACAGTGACGAGTCAGAAGCTGTTCGTTCGATATTACCTATTTATGGTATTGACTATCATGCTAAAATACTTTTTTAAAACACTTCCTCGAAACTGGCTCTTATGGCACTACAGTCAGGTTCATCTTGCAATGTATTTCACACTCGTGGATTTTTTTCATATAAAACGACGTGTGCGGAAATAAAAATTTCCACAGGTACACTACTAAGTCCAAATTGGTTTTATTCCAATAGTCGGCGGCGATTGTTTTTTTTTTTTATCTCGGCATGGAGATATGCGTCTTTACGGCATAAATCTTTTTTGAGTATTTAAATTGTGTTTATAAATAGAATATCATAAACAAACATGATTATGAACAATTAACATTTATTTGTTCTAAATTCATTCCGTGCCTCGGAAAGCACGTTGGTCCCGTCTGTCATTTTTAGATCTTTGACAGTCGTTACAGGTAGTCAGTGACCCAAAGATTCTGACAACCAGTCTTACCAAGGGGTACCTATCTTATTACCTAGTACTAACTGGGTTGTGGAGGTCAGATAGGTAGTCGCTCCATGTAAAATACTGGTATTCAGCTGCATTCGGTTAGACTGGAAGCCGACCCTAACATAGTTGGGAAAAGGCTAGGCAGATTGTGTTCTAAATTCAAAAATATTTTATTTTTTTTATTTTTCATATTGGGCTGTTTAGGGGCTTTATACCTTTGCTTCTTCTTCAACCTGGCGAAAGCAAAGTGCGATAAAAAGCAAATTAAATGTCGTTTGATACACGTGGGCATTTGTTACTGCAGTTCACGGCTTCATAACAACCTCTCCTGCGGCTCGGGTGTGAATTCCACCTTGAATGCAATAACAAAGTATCCCCACTTTTATAAAAATGTACTATTTTTATTTCTAGAAGCTTTCCTATTCGCTCGCAAATCAATTTAGGTTATAGAAGTGTGTTTAAAACATCTCTCTGATTCAGACAATCGTTCAAAAGAAGCCAGAGCCATTACTGATGTTTTAAATAACATGTTTAGGGTAAAAAGTAATATCTTACTGGTCAAGAAAGCCACTTCAATTCCCGAAAATGCTTTGAAATAATTGCCCAAAATGCTTCAACGTAATAGATTTGGCCCCGACACCTTCTCCCGGCGATGTTTCAAATGCGATATGACAAATGGCCCGCCTTGCTGTCACGTCTCTGTATTTCGGCCATTAGGAACACACCTTTGCTATTACGGAAATATGTACCCTAACATTTGCAGTGACTGGTATTTAGTTGTAACTGAGTGTTGATAAGTTGAGAATATTTATACAAGGTGTAAACGGTCCCTTTACGAAGCCGTCAACCAAGCATTCTGTACACCAACCTATAACTTAGAATAAGAATAAGAATAATATTTATTTGCTTAAAAACATGGTATAAAAGATGGTAAAAACTATCTAATACTCATCTATGTAATACTTATGGAATGCAATAAAAATTTGAGTATTGAGTATTGAACAAAAAAGAAAGAGCATACATGTTTTTGCTTAACAGTAATAAGCGTGCAAAAATTTCACGAGAATATTTAACATTTATTGTCAAAGAAGTCTTTGACACTATAAAAACTATGACTACACAACCATTCATGCAATTTATTTTTAAATAATCTCATATTTAGATTCTTGAGATTACTTTGTATCTTATTATAAACACGTACACACATAGATATACAACTTTTATTATATTTAGCTAGTCTTGGAAGGACACCCAATACTAGCCTGTGGGGGTCTCGTCGGTTACGAGGATATAAATCATTTGCATTATTAAACAATTGTTTCGTATATGTAAAGAGACGGTAGTGGCGGTAGTTTGATGTAGCGTTAAGCTGCGCTTGCCTAGGGCGATCTGCGAATAGGTAACCATTATTTCATACCAAGTATCTCCGTGCCTCGGAAAGCACGTTAAGCCGTTGGCCCCGGCAGTCATTTGTAGATCTTTGACAGTCGTTACAGGTAGTCAGTGGCTGAAAGTCTAACTAGTCTTACGAAGGGATAGATACCAAGGGATATCGTATTACCCAGTACTAACTGGGTTCTGGAGCTCGCTTGCGTCTTGAAGGCTATTCTTGCGTAAATAAAATCTTAGGCTAGGAAATCCAGATTTTTAATTATAAGGCTGCTTTCACATTAAGGCGTTAGCAGCGCGACAGTAGCGCGGCAGAAGCACAGTCGAAGACAAAAACTAAAAGAGAAAAAGATTTTTACCGTCTGGACGATAGACGCGCGACTGTCGCGCTGCTAAAGTCGCCTAAATGTGAAAGCGGTCTAAATCATCATCTTCATGTGCCTAGTCTTTTCCCAACTATGTAAAAAAGAGAAGTATTAAACAACATTTCAAAAAGCATGGATAGATTTCTGGGTGACATGTGGGTCCAGATGACACGAATTTTTCCTACTTGGTTATCACAATTTTGAATCCAAATTGACTGTAACGAATGCCCTTAGCTCACAGTTCCCTTCTCTACAATTCATAGACACTCACAGTTCACACACATTCCCCTAAACGTAGAAAATCAACAAATAAACCAATTAGAAATGGCTGCTTGACATTATAAAGGTTATGTCACGCCACTCGAACGCATCTGTAGCGTGAAATTAACGCATATCCGAACGCATCCGAGCTATTTAGCTTTCGGCGCGAATTGTCCAAATGACAGCTGTCACTTTTTTTCTTTTTTTTTTTTGATTGTTGTTATCAAAACTGTTTGGTTTTTACCGTGATTTATTCATAGTTTTTTCGATTCCATCTTACAAAACATGCAAATACATTGCAGGAAGAGAAGACAAAAATTACCTTGATTCAAATGTGAGTGGAAACGCCGCGAGGGACGCTATAGAAGGACATACAATGACTTTATTGGTGACTAGCTGTTGCCCGCGGGGCCGCGGCCTTCGTTCGCGCGAAATTATTATAAAAATATGACACTATTTTTTTTATCGAATTTTGTTACCAATTTCAAGGGTTTTAATTTTTTTGCACGGAACTATAATTATTATTCTAAAATAAAAGTAGCCTAACTTACTTCTTATGCCATCAGCTATCTGCCAGTAAAAGTTCCGTCAAAATCGATCTAGCCGTTTCAGAGATTAGCCGATTTTGTTAACAATTTCAAGGGTTTTAATTTTTTTGCACGGTACTCTAATATTTTTTCTAAAATAAAAGTAGCTTATGATAGACTTTACCCCATCATCCCCTTCGAACCTAACCTGTCCGGAGTCTGGCTGCTCAAAGTCCCGTGCTTGCTTCGCTCGCTCTTGCATCCTAAGTTTTCCTTGCCACAATGCCTTTTCTATGATGGTGTGGTGTGCAGTGTATTAGTGTAACATAAAAACTAGGAGTACGATAGACGCTCTCGACTGTGTGTAGTCGCCCCCCGCACCGCTATCCCCGCTGTTCTTAAGAACATCAAGAATATAATACATTTACGATCGCTATTTACGAAATGTATAGATTTCCTAGGAAAAGTGAATATTACAAAATATATCAAAGATTTCCTATCTATTTGATTTTTTTTCTGGTGTGTGAACAATCACCTGTTAATAAAGATTTCATTTTTTTTTCATTTTTTTTTATTTTTGGAATTGTACACATTTCCTAGGAATGTATACAATGACCGATTACATACTTTTCCGTTAACATTATACGCTGTGATTTTTTAGTCGTCTCACAACGGCAGCCCAATTCATGTACCCATTGACTACTAAACATTCATAAAAAAATAAGGTATTTATGAGATGAATATTATTCATTATTATGACGCATGACGTAGTTGAAACACCACGTTGTGAACGATAATCTACTCGACTCGTGCGCTGGGTAGGTTTGTTCTACCATTTGACACGTAAACATTATTAACAGGATATTTCATAATTCTAATGCATTATTTATTTTTCTTTGTAACTAGAAAAAAAAATCGCGCTGAGGATTTGATGAGAGAGGTATTTGATGTCGGATACATTGAGTGGACCACCAAAAAACGTGTTGTGCGGATCCTAAATAATATGGGACAATGGCATAAAGATTATGATGATGATGACATTGAATGAACCACCTTTGTAAGACGACTAAAAAGTCACGGTGTAGATGTTCTTCAGAAAGGTAAGGGGCGTAGTACTCCTAATACAATGTGTATATGACTATAGTTGCTGTCAGTTAAGATGGCAATAGCGGTCATTGAACCACATACATTTATTGAATCACTCTTTTAAAAAACGTATACAAACCTGTTAATAGCCTCTGAATTGACATTGATTGTGATCCTGAACATTAACAGAAGAAACAATAAGTACACGGTTTATGGTTTCAGTTCGTGTAGAGATATCAGGGAAAGGGCAATGACCGCTATTGCCATCTTAACTGGCAGTAACTATAGATGTATGAACGCGGACAAAACAAAATGAGTACCTACCAGTAGAGAAGGGTCAATTTTTGTAAGAGGTAAGCCGGAGTACATAATCTTTAATGTGAATATATTATTTGTCTATAGAATACTGACTGTGCCATTTTTCAAAGTGAAGACGTTAGGAATCGAGTTGTATGGAACCTTCGCCACTGGTACTTACTTATGTATCTTGAGTGTAGCCAGCTTCCATACTCTTGTAGATGACCGTATTCAACTCGTAAATGATTTCTACCTGTGTTCTTAAGGATATCTTTTAACGCAGATTTTTTCTCAAAGGGTTAAAGGCAAAATTAATCAAATCATCTAGCATAAGCATAGCATAATCAGCCTATAATGTTCCCACTGCTGGGACACAGACCTCCTCTCTATGAGAGGGAATGGGCTATAATCCATCACGCGGGCCCAGTGCGGGTTGGTAGATGTCACATGTCTTCGAATTGTTTTATTTTGGTTCTAGGATGTGCCGGTTTCCTCACGATGTTTTCCTTCACCGTTTTGAGAGCAGTGGTGATGAAATAAATTACACAAAGTAATGCGCCATCTTGAAGTCGAACCCACGACTTACTGTTCGTAAGTCGGGGCTGCCACCACTGGGCCACCGCTGCTCTCATCAAAGCATCTAAGTACAAATTATTTCAACACCCAAAACATTGCCTTGACGCACACCTTACTTAAATTCAATGTAATTATCTAGCCATTCCTACTGTACTGTCAATCATTAGTTTTCTTAACTATTTTTTATGGAAGACTATGCTTCGACGTATTTATACCACGGGATCGTACTACCGGGATAAAAATCTTATATGTTAAGTTAATCCAGGTTATACAGTATCTGTGTGCCAAATTTCACCCAAATCCGTTCAACCGTTTTTGCGTGAAAGAGGAAAAAAAAATTAAGAGAAATGAAACGAAAGGACGAAAGCACGAAAGAACGAAAGGACGAAAGAACGAAAGAATAAAAGAACGAAACGAACGAAGAACGAAAGATTAGAAAAAGAGAAATTAAATTGGTCCTGTACGAGACCAAAAGGTCCCTATCTCAGCATGGTGCTGTAACATTTACAACAACAACAAAATCCATACATCATACATCCTCACAAACCTTCGCATTTAATATAGTAGTAAGATAGTAAGACCAGAGCATTACCTACGCAGTGAAATGCTGTAGTTAAAGTTAAATCTATTTACATAGTGCTATAAAAAATAAATTATTTCTAAATGATCGTTTACTAGCTACCCGCCCCGGCTTCGCACGGGTGCAATATATACTAATAAACCTCTTGGAACATTCTATCTATTAAAAAAAACCGCATCAATATCCATTGCGTAGTTTTAAAGATCTAAGCATACATACGGACAGACAGACAGCGGGAAGCGACTTTGTTTTATACTATCATCATCATCTGCCTAGCCTTTTCCCAACTATGTTGGGGTCGGCTTCCAGTCTAACCGGATGCAGTTGAATATCTGTATTTTACATGGGGCGACTGCCTATCTGACCTCCACAACCCAGTTAGTACATCCAGTACTACCCCAATACGATACCCCTTGGTAAGACTGGTCACTGGTCACTGGACTGGTGGCTTGGTGGACTGGTTGACTTTATTTTATACTATGTAGTGATGCAGTTTAGTGGGTTCTTGAACGTTTTACTTAAATTTCTGGATGTAAATTATTTTTCAATGTGTCTTTCTCGAAAACTGGTTCTTATCGCACTACGATTAGGTTCAACATGCAATTTAGGTATTTCACACCCGTGGATTTTTAATCATCATCATCAATAAAAATTTCTAGATATAACTATACTTATACTATGTCCAAATGGGTTCAATGACTATAGTCGGCGGTGTTCCTTCCAACCCGTATAAGGGAGCGAATTTTACAGTGTATCAAGCTACTAGCTTATAAGCGCTGCTTCGCTTGTTCGAAATTCGGAAATTGTCCCAAGGAATCGTACTATCGGGATAAATAAAGCCATCCGTTCAGTAGTCTTTGCGCAAACTTTCGCATTTTTAATAGTAGTTAGATGTACTAACGTGGATATGCAATGCTATCGGAGTCTTTGTTAAGTACTAAAATGAAGAATGTTACGCTCAACATGTTTCGAGCGACATGGATTCCCCCAGACAAGACAATCGGCAGAAAACATTATTTATTCCACATTAACGTTAAAACCACCAAGTAAACAAATATATCAACAGTTTTACGCCACATTGATTCACAATTCATCATTCATTCGAGGAAAACTGCCAAAGTGACAGAGTGAAAATTTAAACTGAAATAAAACGTGACCGCCATGTTGAACGGACTGTTTAACGTAATCGATTCATCTGATTCGACTAAAATGCATTCTACTTCACAATCGATTTAACTCGCCGCTCGTACAATTTAATTTAAAATTCGAAACGCGATCGCGCGGGACTTTATGCGTCTACAAAGTTTGCTTATGCAGTTGTATTGTTTATTCCCCGTTCGAATCGATCTTTTTTGACGGCAAATTAAAGATGGCGGATTTTACAATTCATTTGGCGCTCTCGATAACTGTCAATCGTTGTTCTGTCGTAAGGAATAAATATATTTATTGGTTATAGGGATCCTTTATCGTGGTTTTCATGGAAACTGTTGGAGCGGTCGGTATTTAAGATGTGTCTACGTGTTTGCCAGCACGTTTTTCGTAATAGATATTTTATTGTGATTTTGGAGAACTTATGACTTGTTTCTTAGAAAAAGTTCCATGCCTGCGACAGTTTTTTGAAAGCAGACGATTTAGATTTGCGTGGTTAGCACGGTAAGGAGAAAATGTGTAGGAAATCATAACGATAAAAGGAGATTGACAACAATTTCTATTTATATCAACCAATATTCCGCGGTTTCTAAGTTTATGGAATTCATAAGCTCTTATACGTTATTATATTGTATTTCCGTGTTGCCAATTACATAGGTTTTTCAATTACGAGTTTAAGCATCCATCTATTCTGGCAACAGTCCAAAAAGGATGTTGCGTAAGTAGTTACTGTATAGTATGTAAATGCTACGTTGTAGTCTTAAGTTCTTATTAATATTTCATTCCTAATAACTACTTTTAATACACAGAGTTTTCTTTGATGATGTCATGTGATTATTACCGTGACCGTTGACCGTTATTTCTTGTGTTGTTTTGTTTTTATAAGTGGTTACTAACATAGTCGTAAGTTTTACTAACAGTTTTTTGAGTCATGGATACTCGAATAAAGAGAAATTCTATTTTATTATTTAATTTTATGCATCTATCGTCTTATTGTCATCATCATCATCATTCTCTTGCCCTTATCCCAATTCAGTTGTGGTCGGCGCAGCATGTCGTCTTCTTCCATACTTCTCTATTACTCGTCTTCTCATCAGACACCTCCTTTCTTGCCATATCATTCTTTACACAGTCCATCCATCGTTTCTTTGGTCTTCCTCTACTCATATACCCATCCACATTCATACTCAAAACTTTCCTCACGACATTTTCCTCATTCCTCCGCATCACATGCCCATAACACTTTGTCAAAATCACAAAATGTCTGTATGTTTTTTCTAAAATTTTAATCACTTGTTTGTTCCGATTATAACCAAACTGTGAAAATATTGTAGAACATTGTCACAGAAATTATTATAAATGCGAAAATGAGTCCTGTTTTCTTGTGTCCCCACAGTTCTTCCAATTTCAATGCCTACAAAAATATCGACCGAAGCAATTTATTGGTAACTGGTAAAGAAAATGGGTTTACATTTAAATCAATCCCTTGTTAAGACCAACAGACCCTAGCTAGCTAGATAGCTTTAAAAAAAAAATACAAATTCTTTACAAAAATCTTCAAAATGTCATCAAGTCCAACTCACCCCGGCTCCTCACCCCAACAATCTAATCATTAGATTTGTCCACCACAGGGCGTGGCGCTGACTCGGCTTTCGGCTCTCGGCTCTCGGCCGTTGCTTTTTATCGTCCATTCGCCCCCGGGGTTATGACTGCGCAAAAACTTGGGGAGAGATTGACATGGGCAGAAAACATGATTTGACGGCGCGCCGGCGAGACATTTGTCTCGTTTAGTCGCATTGTGAGATTTTGAAAAAAAAAATCGAAAGAGAGTTTGCAAAGGACATTGAGCAAGTTACTATGGCACTTGGTTGCGCACATTTTGACACAGTATAGTAATGAAAATTAGACACAAAAAAGGGGCAGTGTCATACTTTAAAACAAGGTTAAATTCAAAATTAAATATTGTGGGGTTTTTGAAAAAAAACATAAGTTGAATACCTACCTATTGAGGTTATGTTACATCAAAACAATCAAAACGTCAAAGCTTAAAACAATATTCTCGGCTTACTGAGTTAACACGGTAAACAGAAAACACCAATTTGTTTGACATTTCATCGAATAGTGTTGTGACACGACAATAGACTACGGCGTCATAACATTATCGATTATATCTTAATTGTTTTATTTTTGCCTAGAAATTGCTTTTTAACGAAAAAATAGTAACATAATTAAAGAATAATAATAATGACAACTCTTAATACTTTTTAGTTGCAAATGTAGATTATTTTGGTGTTCCGCGATTTATGTTAATGTTTAATCGATCGATTATAATTGAAAAAGGAGTCGCTTCACTATAATGTAAGAAATGACTACTTATTGTATTAAATACTAATTATAATTAAAATAGAAACCCCACAAATTATTTCAATGAATTTAAGTCAAAAATTGATTAAAATAATATTATGAATTATACATTAACTCAAATGGCCGTACGCGTCAAAAAGTGAATCTATAAGTGCTCAATCTCCTTTCACAAAAAAAAAATAAAAATCTTGTAAAAGTACCAACCCATACATCTTCACAGTGTAGGAAGTAGGATGAGCTGGATCTAGCCAGATGGAGCATACGGTGGAACAAAGAAAGAATGAGTTGTGGCATTAATGAATTGGGAAGGATGTAGGAAGGCCTCCCACTAGGTGGACCGATGACCTGGTAAGGATGCTGGGATCCGCTGGATGCGAGACGTACGGGACCGGTCAATGTGGCGACACTTGGGGGAGGCCTATGTTCAGCAGTGGACGTCTTTCGGCTGAAATGATGATGATTATGATGAAGTACCAACTCACTGGACGCCTGAGAGTGGGCATCGCCGACGAGGTTGACCGCGGCGAAGGTGGTGTGACGATCTAATCACGTTCACGGGGCAAACGTATCCAGAAATTGCACAGAACAGTGGGGTTTGGACGGAGAAAGGGGAGGCCTTTGCCCAGCAGTGGGACACAATGAAGGCTATCAAAAAAAAAAGTACCAAACTTTATTACATGTTTATTTCAAGTGTGCTGGTTTTCGGTGTAAAATTCCTCTGAAATGTCAGCAGAAAACCCTTTGGGTAACTGGATGCGGTAAATAATTTCCACTTCATCATCATCATCATCATATCTTGCCCTTATCCCAATTCATTTGGGGTCGGCGTAGCATGTCTTCTTCTTCCATACTTCTATATTACTAGTCATTTCATCAGACACCTCCTTTCTTGCCATATCATTCTTTACACAGTCCATCCATCGTTTCTTTGGTCTTCCTCTACTCATATACCCATCCACATTCATACTCAAAACTTTCCTCACGACATTTTCCTCATTCCTCCGCATCACATGCCCATACCACGACAACCGACTACCACACAACTTTTCAGTCACTGGCTCCACTTTCAGACTTCCTCTTAAATGTATACTCATTTCTTATTTTATCCATTCGCGTAACACCACACTTATCGGTCAATTTATTCCTTTCACAAAGGAAAGTAGTAAATAATTATTTTCTGATGATATGTGCCTATTAATTTAAAATCTGAAAACACTCAAACTCAAATCATTTATTTAAATTGGACTATAACAGGTACTTTTAAATTGTCAAAAACAAACAGATGAAGCTGCAGTCCGAACTAGGACTTGGGAAAAAGATTTGTCATATAAGTACCGTATACAACATTATTTTTAATATATGCGAAACCTGAATATAGTTTGTTTAGAATAAGTAACTGAATCGATTCCAATAATTTTTAACCCATGTTATATTTTTTGTCCCAAAAATATTTAGAAAAGGCTACAAGTCGGATAGCGAGCGTTACTAAGTACCTATCGCCTATTTAGGTACCTACTGCTAAATTATAATTATCAAAGAGCTCACGTCACCGCGTGGCGACTACGTTTTTGTGCGGACAACCAGATAACAGAACAAGTTTATAACTTTGTGATTTTTCAAAATACAGTTTTCAAATTTCGTACGTAGATTCTTTACATAAAAATACTAGACACGTGTTTCAGGTTTCGCATATACTAAAACTAATGTTGTATACTTTCATATGCAATCAGTAAAAAGCTTTTATTTTGAAATTACAAACAGACACTTCAATTTTATTTATTTAGAACTTGTGAAAGTATTGTAGTTGTCCATTCCAAAGCGTTTCGCAATCTATGGAGAAGAATGGGCAAGAAACTCCATGTACTTACACTCTTTTAAATCAAAATTTTGTTGCAAAATCTTGGTTCCATCATTAAAATTGAGATTATAAATTACTAGCTTTTACCCGCGGCTTCGCTCACGTTGATTTACAATTTGACAACCAATTCGGGTTGTACTATAACTTGTAATAATGTGGGGCCATCTATTATCATAAGAACGTTATTGTTGTTTTCCTCGGGAACAGTCGTTTTTTTCTGGATGAAAGGTAGCCTATGTCCGTGTCTGTACACCTGACAACGTATTATGCAATATTTCAGGATGATCGGTTTAGTGGTTTAGGCTTGAAAAGGTAACAAACAAATTTACTTTCGCATTTATATCATTATTAAGTATTAGGTACTAGTAAGTATTACCTAGTATCGAAGTATGGATGTGAACGATGTGGAAATACGTGCACGACTGCGCGTTAATCTTTTTTTCTTAGTAGAAATTAACTTAATAAATCAAAATATTTTATTTCACATAGGCCTAGATATTTATAAAACGTCGGCAAAAAGGTGCACGGTTCGGGTTGGTCGTTTCCTATGGAGAAGAACCGGCAAGAAACTCCATGGTTACTCATTTCAAATCATTTGGTATTACAATATTATCATGGTAACAGCATTTGTACTTAAGTATGGGGGAACAGCGTAGGCCCGACGATAAGTCGTTGCTTACTACACAAAAGATGTAAAACAAAATAAAAAGTTAACAACAAGCAGCTGGGAATCTACAAAGCCTACAATGTTCATACATTCACAAACAATTAACAAAATAGGTACTTAATACTTATATTACTAACAATAATACAAATCTGCAGAATAAACATACCTATCATTGCAAGATAAAAATACATGATCACCTAAAACTAAACGACATTGCAGTTAAATCGCCTAAACGTTCGACCATAGAGATTCCGCAGCCATTAGTGCAGTAAGTGCGGGAAATGTGGTGACCAATAACTAATAGTTCTGTTGACAGATACAGACGTATTACTTTTTTAAAGATTTTGTGTATTTTTTCCGCGGTCATTAATTTTGTAAAGAACGGCTTGATACCTAAAGGGTGTAAATAGACCCTTAACATAAACGAAAGGCACTTGTTTTCCCCGTATTTGCGATCATTTTTTTGTTCTAGACCATACCTGGGAACCTTCTAGTTACGGAGATATTAGGGGTCAAAGTTCCAACCTTTTCACAATTTTTTTTTAAAACTTTATTTTTACTTTACACACCTCCTCGACCCCCGTACTATTCAATCCATCCATCAGCACAATGCTTTTAGTGCTTTCCACCGAGTCCTACCGTAAAACGTGATTTTTCACCCAAAAAAAGTAGTCGTTTCCCAGCAATATTTTTTGCCTAGAGTTACTTAGTTTGATGTACAGAATGTTTTGTAGACGGCTGTGTGAAGGGTCTGTTTACACCCTGTATATTATGATATTTTGATCAATCAATCAATGAAAATGTTTATTTGATAGAATATGGTAAATAAGGTGTTACAGTAAATTTGTTTCAGTATATCCTGCCATGGCTTGGCGTGCAAATGTATTCACAATTAGCGATGTCAATTAAGGTCACAGCACACATATCAACTCTGAAAGGGATCGTCACCGTATCGCCTTTCGCCTCGTTGTCAAACAGGCAGTTCGGGATCTTGTCCAGAGGTGAGGCGATTACGTCACGATTCCGAGTAGTCTGCGTAGCAGTAGGGAGTTTCATATCTAAGAATACTGAATGACTCGAGTCGATAAGGTGACGATCCCTTTCCGAGTTGATATGTCCTAAAACCTTTTTTTTTTTTTTTGGATGGGAAATCATCAAATGACCCCCCCCACTCTGGGCGGAGCGGAAGGGAGTGTCAGACTTGTACTGACTAAAACCCATCCATGTTCCTTCTTTGCCCTTTGTTTTCCAGGGCCACGGTGTCTCTTTCGAACAGTCCCGCAGCTCTGGATGTCCTAAAACCTTTAATCGTAACTTACAAATGACATATATTATATTACCTTGTCTTCTAAGCAGTCCTTAAGGTATAATATCTATTAAATAGTAAGAGTTTGAGGAGCTCGAGGCTAAATAATACCAGCCGCTCGGGTCGATCTTTAGGTTAAGCCGTGCTTGCCTAGGTTGGTCTGTGGATGGGTGACCACTCGTTACATATCGAGTTTTGCTCCGTGCCTCGGAAAGCACGTTAAGCCGTTGGTCCCGGCTGTCATTTGTAGATCTTTGAGTCGTTAGGTAGTCAATGGCCCAAAAAGTTTGACAACCAGTCTTACCAAGGGGTATCGTATTACCTATTACTAATTGGGTTGTGGAGGTCAGATAGGCAGTTGCTCCATGTAAAATACTGGTATTCAGCTGCATCCTATTAGACTGGAAGCCGACCCAAACATAGTTGGTAAAAGGCTAGGCAGATGATGAGTAAGAGTCTGAAAAGTTTTTTTTTAAACATTGTCAGCGGTAAGTCTTGAAAACTATTTGGTAAATAATTGCAAATAATAATCGACATTCAGTATACATTTTTCTTAAATAATTTTAGTTGTATTGGTGGCAACTGAAATCTGTCTTAATGCCGTGTTCGGCTATTTAGTCTGTCAATGGTAGTCAAAAAGTCAAAAGCATTTATTTCAATTAGACCATCACAGGCACTATTAAACGTAAAAAAAAACAAAAAGAAGCGAAGCTACAGTCACAGTCACAAGACATAATAACTTGAGAAAGTACTGTAGTTGCACATTCCAAAGCGTATATCTCTATGGAGAAGAAAGGGCAAGAAACCCCATGGACACTCTTTTAAATCAAAATATTTTAACACAATCTTGGTTACATCATTCATATTAAGATTATACATATATGTGAGAACGATGTAGAAAGACTTGCACATTAGTTTCAAATAAATTGTAGTTTCTCCTAACAAAAACACATATTTCAAAAATATACAGGGTGTAAATAGACCCTTCACGAAGCCGTCAACCAAACATTCTGTACATCAAACTAAGTAACTTTACGCTAAAATTATTGCTAGGAATCCACTTTTTTTTGGGGTGAAAAATCACGTTTTACGGTAAGACTCGATGAAAAGCACTCAAAGCATTGTGCTGATGAATGGATTGAATAGTAAGAGGGTCATGGAGGTGTTTAAAAATCTTACATTAAAAACATGTACTTATTTAAAAAAACCTTGTGAAAGTTGGAACTTTCACCCCCAATATCTCCATAAGTAGAAGGTTTCTAAGGTATGGTCTAGAACAAAAAAAATGAACGCAAAGACGGGGAAAACAAGTGCCTTTCGGCTTCCTTAAGGATCTATTTACACTCTTTATACTGTTGAAGAAATAAATAGTACGCAAAAATACTATATTTTCAACACCGAAATCTAAAAAAACAAACCCTTAATTTAAAAAAAAATTATGAACGCGCCTTTTCATTAACTTGTGATTTCTTTTTTTATCGCGTGGCCTAGTATGGTGTCAGAGTTTTTATGTACCGGCCATGGCTGGACTTTTCTTTACATGCCGTCAAAGCAAGTGATAATTATACAACGCACTCTTAACTTAACTTTTGACTGTTGGCATACCATGTATTCGAACCCTGTCAAAAGTAAAAGATAGTAGTGAGTTACTGTGCTATAAGATTCGAACTGAAAAAAACAATAAAACAAAATTATCTTAAAAAGAGAACAACAATATTTAAAAAAAAAACTGAAATAAGACATACACTAAATTGGTACTGTACGAGACCAAAAGGCTCCGATGTCAGCATAGTGCTGTAACATCTAAAAATTTCGCAGCGCATAAGTGACAAGTCAGAATGACGCTCGTCACCGCCTGCTGTAATACAATACATACATACAATTTATTCAAAAATATAAGGTACAACATTTACAGTTTTTCTTAAGTCATAGGTCACCCATGATTTGTGACTGAACTAGGTAATCCTGTGTTTCAGATGATCATATATCATATTAATCTTATTGATACCCATGTAAAAAGGTATATAAAATTATATTATCTTAACTTAGTTAACTAATTTAAAATAACAATAATACGAACAATATTTACTTTAGCTCTAGTAATAACTTCTCTGTATCTTCATAGGACATAGTTTGAAGAACTTCCTTAAGGGTTTTCTTACAGTTACTGTGATTTAAAAAGTAGATGTTTCCTTTCTCATTTAGTCTGTTATACACCGTAACTTTTTAGTCGTCTTACAACGGCAGCCCACTTCATGTATCCAATGACTACTAAACATTTATAAAAAAAAATTGGTATTTATGAGATTTTATTAATTTAGAAATAAAAATATTTTTCAGTATTATGACGCATTACGCAATTAAAACACCTTGTTGCGAGCGATTATCTACTCGACTCGAGTGCTGGGTAGGTAATGTTCTCCCGTTTGACACGTGAACGTCATTAACAGGATGTTTCATAATTTTATTCTAATGTATAATTTATTTTTCTTTGTACCTATTATAAAATGGTAGGTAAAAAAAATCGGGCCTAGATCTATTTTATATCGGGTACATTGAGTGGTCCACCTTTGTAAGACGACTAAAAAGTCGCGGTGTATAGTATCAGTCCGAGGTACATATAAAACTTCGCTGTGAAAGTATGTTTTGTACTTTTTTTGAGGGTAAACTATATCAGAGATGCATGACTATGTTATTAAAAGCTGCTGATGCTAGCTACATAAGAGAACTTGAAAGAACAATACATCAAACCTCTCAATCACCTTGAAAGGCTATCGGAAGTAGTCGCTGTGACCGAAAACAGCTAGATGACATGACACATCATCATCAATCCTTCACAAAACTTCCTCACAGAACATCTTTTCCTCCCCAGGTAACGACTCAGAACCTGATCCAGAGGATTCTGGCACGGACGCAGCACGAGAAAGCAAGGCGCGCAGAAGAAGAACCGCCTTCACGTCAGAACAGCTGCTGGAGCTGGAGAGGGAGTTCCACGCCAAGAAGTATCTGAGTCTGACGGAGAGGTCGCAGATTGCTTCTGCTTTGAAGCTTAGTGAAGTACAGGTAAGGCAAGGAGTTAAATGTTACAAATTATTATACATACAACATTAGTTTTAGTATATGCGAAACCTGAAACACGTGTCTAGAATTTTTATGTAAAGAATCTATGTACAAAATTTCAAAACTGTATCATTAAAAATCACAAAGTTATAAGCTTGTTCTGTTACCTAGTTGTCCGCACAAAAACGTGGTCACTACGCGGCGCGCCCGCGCGCGTGCCTCCAGCGTCGTCTTGAGTTCATTGTTAATAATAATTTGGCAGTAGGTACCTAAATGATTGCGATAGGTACTTAGTGTCAATCGGTGTCCAACTTGTAGCCTTTTTAAATATTTTTGGGACAAAATATAACATGGTTTACAAATTATTGGAATCAATTCAGTTACTTATTCTAAACAAACTATATTCAGGTTTCGCATAATATACTAAAAATAATATACAAAAAAATGAAAAAAAAAAAAATCGGAGGATTATTATACCAAGTAAGTAACTATTTATCCGGTCATTGAAAACAACTCATTTTTAAAGAAATGATCCTGGCCTCCTCGAAATAAAAGACTTAAAAGAAATTGACACTAGTTATTGAACGATCTACGCATGATTTTGATTTTTGGCAAAAATAATTGAATCTCGTTTATTTATTTATTTATTGAATGCACGATGTACATATAGTTAAACGCTAAGCTTAAAACTAATAAGTACGTGACTGACTCTGTTAGGACGCGGCAAGATGACTTAAAACTAATAATATTGCAGTGTGTAAGTATCACGTAGAATAAGAACTTTCACAATTAAAATATTAAATATTAAACTTATATCTAGCTTTATACATAAAAAAGAATATATTTTTTAATTAACACATACAAAATAATAATATTCGAACACTATTTTAGCATTTTGTCTTCTATATATTCTTGAATACTATAGTAACGTTTATCTAAGAGCAATGACTTTAACTTACCTTTAAATACACATATCGTTCTCGAGAACCATATAATTTCAGGTAATTTAGTTTATAACTCGAAAGAAATTAACTTAACACCAAACCTGTGTTCCTCTGAACGCAAAAGCAGGGGTAGGGCTGTACCACAACACACAAATTTTGACAGTTATGTCTTAGTGTTTAGTAATAGGAGTGAGATTATCGTGCTCAACTGAGCACAAGCTGATATGACCGAGTTCCTTCTGAGAAATACCTGATACAAAAAACCCAATAACACTTTCGAACGTTACATATCACGCTCAGCAGTAGCGCTTCTAAGCAATAACGAAGCAGTAGCTATGTACTACGGTTCTCTATTGTGTTCCCTAACTTTTTTAGCCATAATCTAAAGTGCCATATTTTTTTTTGTCCTAATCATCATTTCTCCGAATGATAACTTACCCGAACTTAATATTTCATAATATCACATGCCATAAAAATTGAAATCACTAAATACAATATGCCCTAAATGCGTTTGTCATAAATATTAACGATTAGAAGACGCGCGCTCGCTACGCTCGCATTTTACATGACACACCCACTTTCTGTCACAAGTATGCCTCACGCCAGCTAGCAAGACTTTTAGGATAATTTTTAGGAAAATTGCTGATTTTGCATGCGTTGCGGTATTATTACACATTATAATATAACACAATACTTAGGACAGATGACTTTATTTCATGCAAAGTTAGGAAATTCAATTATTATGGTACTTGAGTACCTATTATGACAAAATAGTTTTAGATGTAAAGATATTTATGTAAAACAATATTTAGATGTTTTGAACATTATGGTTACTGAAGTTTACAGCAAACGTGTAACGATTTCGGACAAACAATTTTAGGAGAAGAAAGGGAGTGTAGCCATGTACCATCAAGGCCAAATCAAGCTACAAAAACTACTCTAATCAATATTTAACCCCAAATTCTCTTTCTCAGGTAAAAATATGGTTCCAAAATCGTCGAGCAAAATGGAAACGCGTAAAAGCCGGCCTCGCATCCGGGAGTCACTCAAGCAAAAACGGATCTGGCACGAAAATAGTCGTACCGATACCCGTTCACGTAAACCGGTTCGCGATCCGAACTCAACATCACCAAATGGAGAAGCAGAATCTTCAATACAGACTAGAAAGACAACAACCGTTACCTGGAAGTCTTCTACAATCACAAACGTCAGCTTTTTTAAGTGCAACAAAAATCGATTCGAATAATCGATTAGATCGGGAACCGAATGTGAATGGTCGCAGCACTATGTTTGACGTTTCAATGCCTGGCCGTATGGCGCCCATGAGTCAAGTGAATTTGAGACATTTTCAAAATGGCCGACCGAGCTAATTTTTGGTTGGATATTTTTGTTAATGGACCATGGTTTTTTGGAGCAGGCTGACTTGAACTGCCACTGAATAATCCTTATAGATTGTATTCATAAAAAACTAGTTAAATAAAGGTACAATTCAAACACTTTCTAAAACTCGACTAAATGAAAACGTCAATTATTTTCATCGACTCAATTGAAAAAAACTGTGCTAGCGTCAATTAAATTATTGGCTGTTGACCATCTTTAAAAACCATTTCAAAAGCTGGTTTTGATTTCTAAATGGATAGGTTTATCTAAGTAATTGTCTAAATCTGATGGCAGTCAGCTAAAATAAAGCTCCAGAAAACAAGTAGGTAGATTAGACATAGATGTAACTTAAAATGTATAATATTTAAAAATATAAAGCAATGCCTGTAATGTCAAATTATTAGATATCGATATTAAAGAATGTGTGACCATGTTTCTGTGATTTTATTAAATACTTTTTTTTTTTTAAAGATAAATAAGATTTCCCATCTTCATTTCCCCCGCCTGTCTGGGCGGAGCGGAAGGGAGTGTCAGACTTGTACTGACTAAAACCCATCCATGTTCCTTCTTTGCCCTTTGTGTTCCAGGGCCATCTCTTTCGAACAGACCCGCAGCCCTGGCAGGCATCGGCCCATGCGGACCGCTACTTGGTTGCTGACATCTCTTTGAGGCGCGCGTGGAACACGAACGCGCCGTCGACACGGCCTGTCGTCATGAGACGGCGAACTAGCCCATAACTCGCCGTCCACAGGCCCGCGCCTACGGTGGCCGAGGGCCACCACGTGACCCCCGACTCTCCGTTTTATTTAATACTTGACATCTTCATTCATGCCGGAGAGGTTAAACAGTCGCGCGGTAAAAACGCACGCGCGTGGGCACGCGCGTGCGTTTTTTTCCACGCCAAGCCACAATTTCACCTACCATTTTGTCACGTATTTGTGTCGTTTGACGTACAGGGCACGCACTTGTTTGTCACGTATATGTAACAATGGCGTTCAAAAGGTTATTGTACCTACTCTCTTCCAATAAACAGTAATAATAATAATAAATATGGGCAACTACAGTGCTTTCACAGTTTTTGTTCCTTGTGACTGGGACTGTAGCTATTTTTCACTGTTGTCTTTGTTTCGACAATTCAAAAGTGCCTGTAACTGGCCTACTGGCCTACCTGCTTTGATTTTGATTTTGATTTTTAACCTGACACGGGATAAGTCTATTTTTAATGTTTGTCGAAGCACTCATATGTCGTTCTTTATCTTCAAATATTTGCGGAATTGTCTGTTGTGTTATTGTGATAAAACTGAAAGAGTATTAAAAAATGTTTCTCTGGGAAAGTTGTTTGTTATCATGAGTACAATCACATGTTAAAGTATCGGTCACTAATTATCAGTCACCCTATAAAGGGTGTAAATAGACCCTTAACATATCCGAAAGGCACTTGTTCTCCCCGTCTTTGCGATATTTTTTTTGTTCTAGACCATACCTGGGGACCTTCTATTTACGGAGATATTGGGGGTCAAACTTCCAACTTTTTCAAAAGTTTTTTTTTTCAAATACATGTTTTTAATGTAAGATTTTTTACACCTCCACGACCCTGTACTATTTAGTCCATGCATCAGCACAATGCTTTGAGTGCTTTCCATCGAGTCCTACCGTAAAACGTGATTTTTCACCCCAAAAAAAAAGGTCGATTCCCAGCAATAATTTTTGCGTAAAGTTACTTAGTTTGATGTACAGAATGCTTGGTTGACGGATATGTGAAGGGTCTGTTTACACCCTGTATTAATAAAATCATACGGGACCACCGCGCGAGCGTCTTCTACCTAATGAAAAAAGTACCACTCATAGCGGACGGTCGGTTAAAAATAATCAAATTTTGAAGACACCCTATTATACCGCAGGGGGCGTGTCTAGTTAATATGTCTGTAAAAAGTCAATACCTGTAATCAAAACTCAACCTTATGAGACTACAATAAGGTATATTACTAACTTTTCATGAAAAACAAGACACATTGTTTTTTCAGAATACGCTCTGATAAAATCTATACCGGACAATTTAACCCATTGAATTTTGAACCCTATAATTTTCGTCCTAAAGTTCAGTTTATCTGAAATCAATAATTCATAGTCCGTGAAATGGTTGTGTACAAAAAATAAACTTAATCACAAACAGATAAGGTTTACTTTACATTGATTTAGTGTCGATCGTGTTATCAATAATGTCGCAAGCAGACGATTGCGTTTGACCTTTGGCATAGAGAATAGATTAATTGATTTATTTTTAGTAATTGAGTAGGTAACAGAAGTGAAGAGTCAATTTTTGTAAGAGGTAAGCCGGAGTACATATCTTTAATGTTATTATATTATGGGATAAAGCATGAAATTGGCAATTTGTATGAACGATTTCGTGAAAAGTGATATTTCCAGAAGCACTAACATTTTTTTTATTTTTCTTGGAAACGCCTGAACCGATTATGATGCAATTGCAAACTATAGTTAGAGTGAAAAAAGCTGCGCTGCACTGCGTATCTTAAATTTACAAAACACAGTCTATGACAAAAATATACCTACTTGAAGTAGTGTAACCGACGGCTCATTGAAACAGGTGTTTTGACACACTACCCTATGAGGTAATATGCAACTACTAGTACAGTTTCTAAACTCTAAAAGGTACGTAATTTAACAATTAATCCAATAAAAATGGAATTTGGAAAAAATATAACTATACGTCAAAGTTACAAACAGAACAAAATGTGAGGAAAAAACGGCAATTTCATAGTTAAAGACCTATTATTATTTGTCTATAGGATACTGACTGAGCTATTTTTCAAAGGGAATCCGATAGGAATCGAGTTGTATGGATAATTCGCTTGCCACACTCGGGAATCGAACCGGCTAAATATAAAAAAAATAACACCCTGTACTTTTATGGCATCAATCGATAGGGTCAATCATAAGGATGAAATCTCTCTAACAAACACGATAAATTTAATCAAAGGAAAACCATGAAATCTTATAAATTCAATGCACTTTCACTCAAAGGTCCATCCGATTACTTATGTTAGTACCTAATTAACAATTAACTTAGTTAAAAAATAGTATTTTAAGAAACTGATTTGAATATATTTTAAATTCAATGGCTAGATTAATTCACATTTAATTTTAAAGTTTTAGAGCTGATGACGTCATCGCTGATCGCGGAAAAGATTCCTTTGCTCATTCAACGGTCTAATACGTGAGTGACAATCTAATAACAGTTTGTGTTTTACAGGCATTCACATGAAGCTAAGGCTCGTGGCTAAATAATAACAGCCGCTCGGGTCGATCTTTAGGTAAAGCCGTGCTTGCCTAGGTTAGTCTGTGGATGGGTGGTCACGCCCATTACATACCGAGTTTCCTCCGTGCCTCGGAAAGCACGTTAAGGTATTGGTCCCGGCAGCCATTTGTAGATCTTTGACAGTCGTTAGGTAGTCAGTGACCCAAAAAGTCTGACAACCAGTCTTACCAAGGGGTATCGCTACCATATATTACCCAGTACTAACTGGGTTGTGGTTAGATAGGCAGTCACTCCATGTAAAATACTGGTATTCAGCTGTATCCAGTTAGACTGGAAGCCGATCCCAACATAGTTGGGAAAAGGCTAGGCAGACGATGATGACATGAAGCTAAGGGCTAATTCACACACGCGAGAACCGCGCGGTTGCACATCGTGTGGTTAGGAACCGCAAAAAACGTATTTCACGAAATTCCTTCTTGAAATGACGTCATTGAAGGTCAAATAAAGGTTAACCACATTTCTTCAAAATATAAATAATTAGGGAGTATTTATTCATTTTAACGAGAAATAAATAATTAGACACCTTATTCCACGAAATGGTTTAGTTATTTGAACATTTTTTGAAAAATGGACAATCCCCGTTTTTAATTCGTCTTGTAACAGCAACAAGCGACAGATGCGCAGTTAATAGCAGTATAGATGTCGCTAATCTAGGGGCGTGACACATGCGCGGGCGCAGGGGAGTGAACACAATAACATAACAGTGACATATTATACGGCATTATGCCTTTAATCGGGAGTTTAACACGTCAGGAATTAATGGGAGTTGACAGCTGCTTGTTTTGAAGTCAAAAGGCCTGCTAGTGACTGGACTCCTACGACGAGCAAAGCTTAGCATTTTCTCGACTGTGTTGATATCGGCTTCCAGTCTAAGTGGATACAGCTGAACACCAGTCATTCACAAGAACACAGATCATTAACAAGTTAAGAGGACATAATTTATTTGACGAGGGGTGCTAAACCTGATTATCGTAAACAGTCTGTCCTAGTAGAAGGTCCATGTTCATCACATCAGACCATGCCTAACCATTGTAGGACTTAACAACTCCATACATCGGACTTCAAGTTTCCGTACTCTACTTCAGTTTCCTAACAATCATTACTTACGACGTTACAGAACTGCGCAGACGTGTCTCGCGCCCCAATATACGCCAACCACGCCCCCATGTCTGTCTGATAAAATATCGTATTAATAGATAGTAAGTAGTAAGACTATTATAAGCAATTGTTATAGTTTATGTATTCGACTCACAGATCTTTTGGAGACAAGAGAATCGCAAATGGGTGTAACGGTGTAGGATTTTGATAATCCTTATAGTTTGAAGAATTTATATTAATCGTAGCTAACTCACAATTACCCGGCTACATAATTTGTCACACTCTTACCGTCTCTGTGAAGGATGATATGTCTAGAAAGGAGGTGACTGCTGAGATGACGAGTAATAGAGAAGCATGGAAAAAGAAGACATGCTGCGCCGACCCCAAATGAATTGGGACAAGGGTAAGAAGATGTTGATGATGAATATGATCCCGTGGGACAATTATAGAACTCCACGCGGGCGAAGCCGAGGACATAAGATAGTAATTTAAAAAAAATATATATATCTGTATAAAACGTGACTTTATAGTCGTCTTACAACGGCAGCCCACTTTATATATCCAATGACTACAATACATTTAAAAGAAAATGGTATTTATGAGATTTTAATAATTTAAAAATAAAAATATAATTCAGTATAAAACATCCTGTTGCGAGCGATGGTCTATTGGACCGAGCGCTGGGTACAGTTCCTCCGTTTGACACGTTAACATCATTAACAGGATGTTTCATAAATTAATTCTAATGTATTTTTTTTTTGTACCTATTACGGTTGGTAAAAAAAAAATCGCGCCTAGGGCTATTTTGTATATTGAGTGGACCACCTCTGTAAGATGACTAAAAAGTCACGGTGTATAATTAAAATATAAAATTATATGTCGGATGTCGGATATGTCTGGATTTATTCCGTTAAGCTCGTACATCATGTGGGCAGAAGATGGGTTTCGTGCAATAAAAATACACTGGGTGCGATACACTGTTTCTATTACACTAACAAATTACTTGAAATTACAATTTAACACAATAACACGGGGCACAATGAATCGGGTACAGTTCCAGGACGTCTCAACTCCGCTGCAATCAGACATTGACTATCGTCCTCGCCTCGAGTTGTAAACATCAGGGCTCTGTAGAAGCACGCTGTGGTGTGGGTAGACTTTTAAACAGGTCGTGTGATGTCACCACTGGCGCGCTTGCGATTAATTTTATGTCCGTACTAATGACCGGATCCGATATATCTATATAAAATACATACAACATTATTTTTAGTATAGTCAGAATAAGTAACTGAATCGATTCCAATAATTTTTAAACCATGTTATACTCGTATTTTGTCCCAAAAATATTTAAAAAAGGTTACAAGTTGGACACCGAGCGACACTAAGTACCTATCGTAACCATTTAGGTACCTACTGCCAAATTTTATTATCAATGAGCTCAAGACGACGATGGAAGCGGGCGCGTAGCGGCGCCGCGTGGTGGCCACGTTTTTGTGTGGACAACCAGGTAACAGAACAAGCCTATAACTTTGTGATTTTTCATGATAAAGTTTTGAAATTTTGTACATAGATTCTTTACATAAAAATACTAGATACGTGTTTCAGGTTTCACATATACAAAAACTAATGATGTAAGTATTATTTATAATATATATCATTATGTTATATTATTATTACCTATATTTAAAATCTCCCATCCCTCATACGAATGCTCTATACAAAATGTCAGTTGACTGTCACGCCCTTTTAGATTGACAGAATGGCCAACTATTTAGGGGCGTTACTTCTTTAATTCATCTTTTGTGAACTTATTAATTGTTAGTATTTATTGGGGTGGCGGATATAAAAAAGGTAGTTTTAATAAAAACTAAAACGTTCGAATATAATAATAATGATTCTCAAAGATAAGCAAAGACACATGGGAGCAATGAAGCAGAGCTTATTAATTTTATTAAATAAATTGTTTGACAGTACACCAAAATGACGCTGAATGAGTCATCATCATCCGCCTGGCCTTTACCCAACTATGTTGGGATCGACTTCCAGTCTAACCGTATGCAGCTGAATACCATTATTTTACATGGAACAACAATTAGCTGAACCATAAAAAATTTAATTACCTGGTTGACCCAAACGTACATATATGAAATAGCATTTTCAGATTTAATTATCTGTGGATTGGCCCGCAATTCGAAATTCAAATAAATTTTATTCGAAAGCCGTGTTCTTTTAATTTCAAATTCAGTCATTTGTTTTTAGATAGTTTTTTGTTTTTGTGAAATTGTGGTAGTTTTTGGCGCCATGGATGAACTGATAATTCGTACAATTTTCGAATATGAGTTCCTACGTGGACATACCGCTGCGCAAACAACACGAAACATTAACGACGTGTACGGGCCTAACACTGCTTGCATAAACACGGTTTATTATTAGTTTAATCGTTTTAAATCTGGAAATTTTGAGTTGAATAATGAGCCTCGCGGTCGGCCGGTAACCATTGTCGACAACGACGAATTGAAGGCGGTAGTGGAAACGGATCCAACTCAATCTACGGCTGAGCTTGCTGCGGGCCTTGGAGTTAGTGTCAAAACGACATTGAAGCACTTGCGTCAAATCGGAAAGATAAAAAACATAGATAAGCTAAAATAAAAAAAATACAAAAAAATTTGTTTTTAAAACATTCATACAAATCTCCAATTTCATAGGTAAAGACCTAATATTTTATGGAAATATCACTTTTCACTCATATTTTTTTTTGCATATCTTTAATTTGATTATATTAGGGGTTAAAGCATGAAATTGCCGATTTGTAGAACGATTTCATGAAAAGTGATATTTCCATAAGTACTAACATTTTTTTATTTTTCTTGGAAACGTCTGAACCGTTTATGATGCAAATGCAAACTATAGTCAGAGTGAAAAAAAGGTACGCCGCACTGCGTATCTTAAATTTTCAAAACACAGTAAGTACTTGAAGTAGTGGAACCGACGGCACATTGAAACAGTGTTTTGACACACTACCCTATGCGGTAATATGCAACTACTAGTACGGTTTTAAACTCGAAAAGGTACGTAATTTAACAATTAACCCAATGAAAATGGAATTAGGAAAAAATATAACTAAACGTCAAAGTTAAAAACAGAACAAATTGTGAGAAAAAACGGCAATTTCATAGTTATATATACCTATTATAACAGATGATTCATTTGGAGGTACTTTTTCAAAACTAATAAAATATGAAAAAAAAGCAAAATCAGGAATCCTATCCTTAATCTTTCTTCTTTTCTTATTTCTTAATCTTATCCATACCCTTATAGAAAAGAAGTATTGTTGAAATTTATTTTTTAAAGATTATTTTTTTTAAATGTGCAGTCACATTTAAAAAAAATAATAGTGGTACCTACCTATTTGGCGAATAACGCGTCTACACGAGTAATATTGGCTACCAGTTACTTATAACGCGGCTTATTCATATTATTATGGACCTTCGATAAATGAAAAAGTCTAGAGGATTGATGTCACAGGATCTAGGCCGTCTAGGCGACCAATTCAGCGGTCTGGAACGCGAATTTAACTGTCTATCAAATTGTTCTCGCATAAAGCCCGTGCTGTGTGGCAAGTAGGCTTTCAAAATTTTCGATGGTATTTCGGTAGGCCGATTATTTTGACCATAAGTGGCTCTAAGTGCACGAAACACTCTCCTTGTAGAACGCTGATTTTCGTAATTTAACTGAATAATTTATAGACGCTGTGCCGGGATTAAAAGACTTAGTTTCATCATGAAATGTCAAACTATACTAAACCAAAATACCATGATAGGTTAACACGATTCACGCTTCCTCTGTCAAAAAATCCATATTCAAAAAAGTACCTCCCCACCCATTATTTACGATGATCAATCGATGTTGATCCCTTACAGAAAGTTGTTTAGTCTGATGGCCTGAATCACTCCCTATAAATATAACTTCACATTTCTGAAACACGCTGTATAATCCTGTAAATACTTACAAACGCGCTACCAACATAAAGCGATCAACCTCATTCCCCACAGCTCAACTGAGCTCAACATAGCTGACTACAGCTCAACATTACCCACCCCATGCCATGACCGTATCCACGCGACGTTTAAATCAATTTCCATGTCTTATTTGTTATGCAGATATCCGTTTGTATAAACGAAATCCCCCTTCAGTAGTGAGAGGATGAGTTGTCGATAGTTTTCTCTCTTCATAATTTAATTTAACAGACAACACGATACAATTACTACAAGCATTTTTAAAATACTAGATGTTTGTAAACAATTTAATTAGCCTGTTAAGAGGGAACAGGGCCTGCGAGAAATGTGAAAAATAGGTATTTAAAGAAACTATTGCCGTCGCGCTGCGTCAAGCCTGACCCGTAGAGTGCGATTGGGACAAATGCAGATCAAACCTATTATATCACAACAAATTTGGACGAGATCAACGTTTCATATTGTCCTTTTTTTCCTCGAAAACTGAGCCGATCCAATTATTTTCCTCGCGAATGTATTAATTTAAATGGAATATTCCGAAGGTTGATTACGTATTGGTTCAATTAGTATCGTAATACCTACGTAGATTATGGTTATTTTAAAGCAAATAACCTGTGGGATTTTGTGGACGCTTAATGTGCCTTTGATCGGGCAAGGCAGGACTCATAAAAGCGGTCGGTCTATAAGTTTCTATAAATTTCTTGAATCTTTTCGAATTTTTCTGGTAGTCCAAAGTCCTCTAATCACGGCCGTAACAATGGGGTATTTTTTGTCAGTTTTGGAGGGTCATTTTTTCTTTACTTATTAGTTGCTGAAAAAAAGAATTATATATTACAGGGACGTGTCTATGTCTACAGTAGACCTTGATTTTATGAAAAAAAAAATATATTCCTCTAGAGGCAAGAAAAAAAAATTCGGGAAAAAAATGGGGATAAATTTGTATGGAGAATCGTAGTCCCTGTTCCGTCATAAACAATAAAGAAACGGTGGATGAACTGTGTGAAGGGTCATAGAGTAAGAAAAGAGGTGACTGCTAAGAAAGATGACTAGTAATAACGAAAAGCATGGAAGAAGAAGACATGCTGTACCGACCACAAATAAATTGGGATGCAGGTAGGAGAATGATCAAACTCAAACTCAAGCTCAAAGCATTTATTTCAATTAGACCATCACAGGCACTTTTGAATGTCAAAAAAACAAGAAGAAGCGAAGCTACAGTCACAGTCACAAGGCATAATAACTTGAGAAGGTACTGTCGTTGCACATTCCAAAGCGTAGATATCTGTGGAGAAAATGGGCAAGAAACTCCATGGACACTCTTGATGATGATGGTAGCCTGTAAAATATGTAAGTATTAAAGTTACTGAAGGTCTATCGTATGTCATGCTGCCTTATATCATGTTCTTTTACTAAAGAAAAACGAAATAAATGAACAAAGAATTTTTTTTTTGGTTTTCGAACTTTGGATGCCATGTACTTACAAATAAAAAAAAACCAGAAATACAGTTTTTTGGTCGGACTATAAATTAATTTATTTACGTAATATACACCCTTTGCAATTTATCACAATATTATCACATAAATGAAACATTAAAATTTAGACACAAATAGACTTAACTCAATAATAATAATTACATAGAAATACCATGAAAATTTAATTAAAATTCAAATGCAATACAATAAAAATAAATATCATCATTTCAGCCGAAAGACGTCCACTGCTGGACATAGGCCTCCCCCAAGTGTCGCCACATTGACCGGTCCCGTGAGTCTTGCATCCAGCGGATCCCAACAACCTTCACCAGGTCATCGGTCCACCTAGTAGGAGGCCTTCTAACGAAACGTCTTCCGGGCTGTATGTCAACTCTAAAACATTTACTAAATTTAAGTAAGCGCTGAACTTTACAGAGAGCTCTTCAATTTACCGTAAAATTTCAAGTAGATACAACAAAATAATGATGCATCGAATATCGATAACGGTATCGCCAACACAACACAGGAACAGTCACATCACTAGCCCGGGAAGCGAGCAGGCGATGCGTAAAATTCATACTCGTGTTCAGCGCGACAGCCACCGCGCGCCGACAAGATCTGAAACATGACTGATAACTTGATAACTCACTTACTACGAGAAAAATATTATTATTAATAACTTTGTATCTTTGTAACGAATAAACTCAAAAACTACTGGACAGATTTTAAAAATTCTTTCACCATATAAATGCTACATTATCCCTGAGTAGCCACTAGTTAATGACTAGCGGCCCGTCCCGACTTCGTACGGGTGGTTTTTTTTATTAAATTTAATATAGCCTATGTTACTCAGGCATAATGTAGCATTTTAATGGTGAAATGATTTTTGAAATCGGTCCAGTAGTTTTTGAGTTTATTCGTTACAAACATACAATTATTTCCTCTTTATAACACTCACCCCCACACCTACACCCCCCAACAGTCTCTCTTTTTTTTTTGGTACTAATGTAAATGTGTAACTGCCGTGCGGATCAACCTTCAAGGCTAAGCAGCGTTCGCCGAAGTCGGACTGTGGATGGGTGATGCAACCTCTCGTGTGGTGCTTCAGACCATGAAACTGAAGAACTTTTGTTCTAGGTCGTATGAAGAGCAGGGTGTAAACTTCTTCATCCCCTATAGAAAAGGGAGGATCCTCCTATAGACGTGTGCTATGTCTGGTGGGCTACTGCCCGACAGTTGTTGTCGGGTTTTTCTATCTGTTCTTATGTCGCGGATAACTGTAACTGCGCGATTTAGGATTCTGTTTTTTGTTCTTCATTTGTGTCATAGATGGCGCTGTAAGTAGAATTTTTTGTACTTTGTTGCTGTAGTACTTTTTGTAGTGTCGCCACGGTCCCGCAGTCATTTTTAGATCTTTGACAGTAGTTACAGGTAGTCAAAGGCCAGAAAGCAAGTTTAGTTTTTAGTTTGAGTCTTGTCAATGGGTATCGTATTAACGTGAAACCTGGTTGGGGACGTCAGATAGGCAGTCACATAGTTCTCAGACAACTGTATCTGGTTAGGTTGGAAAGGGACTCTAACCTAGTGTGGAAAAGGCAGGCAGATGATGATGGATTTTAGATGACGGAAACCTCCAATAAAGGGGTGAAGTAATCCAGTTTTTATGTGCCTATGTCGTACTAGCTGTTGTCCGCCACATTCGTCCGCGTGAAATTTTTAAACAGGGTGTGGCGTAAGTAGTGGTCCACCGTTCAGGATTCGATAAACCAGATAATTAACTATAACAATTAAAAATTTTAACCATTTTTACCCAAGGGTTACAAAAAAAATTTCCTTTCTGTCTTTTATTTACGAAATTTCTACCTTTTATTACAAATTTGTTTGTAGTTTCAACAAAAACCAATTTTTTTTCATTTTGATTTCTGCTAATTACTGCTGAATACTAGAGCTATCATGATAAATAATGATTTTTTATGTAAATTTAGCTCTTTTGAAGAAAAAGTTGGTTCGTCTCTAATTTTAACCCTAATTTTTACATACCATCGAAGTTCAAGGGCAATTTTCTAAAAAAAAACGTACTACACTGTCAGTGCCAATTTATTTAATAATATGCCTACTAAATACCAATTTCAAAATGGTATCACTATAACAGATCCTATTATTTATCAAAAAGATATTCAATTTTAATTGAAGAAAAGAAGATTTTCATTAAACTACTTTTTTAAACTTTACTGCGTTAATACTTACGATATTTGCAAAAAAATACACTACAGTGTCAGTGCCCATTTGTATAAAAAAAAACTACTATTGCAGAGTTATCTAGACCTAACTTGTTACTTTAGGTATTTGAACAAAGAATTAAAAAAAAAACAAATCACTTTATTTATCATTTATTATTAATCTTTGTCATGATTACAACCATTAAAATTAAACAAAATGTTCAAAATGGCCATCATTCGCAGCTATACACGCTCTGCAACGTCGAATAAACGACCGTTTAATTCGTCGGGCAAACCCGCTTTCGCTGATTTCTCTAGCTGCTGCGTGGATTCTAGTCCTCAATTGGTCAATGCTAGTGATCTCTTTCATATTGACTTTTTCTTTTAGGCAACTCCAATAAAAGAAATCTAGGGGAATTAGATTTGGCGAGCGTGGTGGCCACAATATTGGACCTAAGCGCCCTATCCACCTATTTGGATACGCTGTATCAAGGTGCTCTCGTACTCTAACAGCGTAGTGAGCGGGACAGCCATCGTTCTGCAGCCACATGTCTTCTTGGACTTCAGGAACGACACCTTCCAGAAGCAAGGGCAAGTCAATTTGAAAAAACTTAAATATCTTTCTGCATTTAATGTTTCTGGCAGCTCGTGTGAACCGATTATTTGTCCGTTAATGATTCCGGTCCAAAGGTTTATTTTAAATTGACACTGTGATCTGTCTTGCCTTATGAGATGCGGGTTTTCTAGCTGCCAGTTATGCAAATTATGTAGATTTAAATATCCATCTTTTTTGCAGGATGACTCGTCGGTCAATAGTATTTTATTAAAAAACTGCGGGTCTTCTCTTGTTCTGCGTAGCATTACTCTACAAAATGTTACTCTCAATTACTCTACAAAATGTTACTCACAATTGATAATCTCTTGGTAGCAATGACTGTACACTTTGATAGTGGTATGGGTACAGTTCATGTCTTTTGAGTATTCGATGTACAGATCTAGTTGATATGCCAGTTCTGCGACTTAAGACACGGACCGATGTTGAAGGATCTTCTGTAACTAAATTCATTACCTCTTCATCGTTGTGTCGTCGCGGTCGTCCTTCACCTGCACCGCCTACGCCTGTGCCAGGTATCCTTCCCTCGGTGTATGCGTTATGCACTCTTCCAAAAACTCGGTGGTCTGGATGTCTTCGATCGGGATATCTCTCCCGATAAAGTCGAGCTGCTTCTCTACCGACACCTCTGCATTCGCCATAAATAAAATGCATGTCAGCATATTCGCGCGGTGTCTACCGAGACATTTTTTAATTGTCACTGCACTGCACGTTTGTCCAAATCGTTGAGCAAGCCAAAGTCACCAGTACACGTAGCCAATATCGCAGAGATTACCAAAACAACAAGTCCAATCAGTAGGCAAATTAAACAGAGTCCGGGGGCAGGCAGGGGTAAAAAAATGGCCGAGGTAAACACAGGCAGAATAAAAACGAAACGCATACGACGCACGACACGAGTGACGAGATCGTACTAAATCATTTCGAGATTTCTGAAGATTTCAACGTTAGTAATGAAAGAGATAGCAATACCCTACCATATCTCTTCCTTATCACTCCTATTGTGCGTAACTCGATTGCGAGAGCTTCAACCGGTTTTTGTTAACAAAACAAACATGTCTCAGGTAAAAAAAAGGGTTAGGGTTTTTTTACCTGACATGTTTGTGCTTTAACACAAAACACATTTGAATTGTAAAAAGTTACATTCTATCCGTTTTTTGAGTTTTTATACGTTTTGTAATAGTATTAACGCAACAAAGTTTAAAAAAGTAGTTTCATGAAAATCTTCTTTTCTTCAATTAAAATTGAATATCTTTTTGTTAAATTATTGGATCTGTTATAGTGATATCATTTTGAAATCGGTATTTAGTAGGCATATTATTAAATGCATGGGCACTGACAATGTAGTACGTTTTTTTACAAAAATCACTCTTGAACTTGAAGGTGTTTTATAAATTAGGGTTAAAATTAGAGAAGAACCAACTTTTTCTTCAAAAGAGCTGAATTCACATAAAAAATTTATAATGATAGCTCTAGTATTCAGCAGTAATTAACAGAAATCAAAATGAAAAAAATAATGGTTTTTGTTGAAACTACAAACAAATTTGTAAAAAAAAATAGATATATGTCGGATATGTCAGGATTTATTCCGTTAGGCTCGTCCATCATGTGGGCAGACAATGGGTTTCGTGCAATGAAAACACGCTGGGTGCGATACACTGTTTCTAGCAAAACTAACTAATTACTTGTGATTACAACTAAACTCAATAACACGGGGCACAATGAATCGGGTACAGTTCCAATACGCCTCAACTCCGCCACGATCAGACACTGACTGTCGCCCTCGCCCCGAGCTGAACATCAGGGCTCTGTACAATCACGCTGTGGTGTGGGTAGACTTGTAAGTCGGTCGCGTGATGTCACCACCAGAGTACTTGCGATTCATTTTATGTCCGTACTAACGACCGGATCTGACATATAAAATTTTAATTTCCTATTTGAATCGAATTTTGTTAACAATTACAAGGGTTTTAATATTTTTCACGGAACCCTAATTACTTCTCTTAATTAAAAGTTACTCGTTTTAACATAAGCTATCTACCAGTAAAAGTCGCGTCAAAATCAGTCTAGCCGTTTCGGAGATTAGCTGGAACAAACAGACAGACGAAAATTAAAAAAAGTTTTTTTTTTTGTTATATTTACCGTATTAACGGGTATATAAACGATACCCCCCACATAGAAACATATCGGTTATTAAAAAAAAACTCGGTTCGAAACGCTGTTTTTAAACGCTGTTCCATACATTTTCACCGAGTAGGTATTGCTCTTTTGTAGGAAATAGCTGATTTTTTTTTAAATAACCGATGAAAAATTTCTACGTGGGCGGGCTCAGAATGACGTACCTACTGAAATACTTGGTAACCGTTTTTAGTCGTCTTACAACGGCAGCCCCCCCTCATGTATCCAATGACTACTAAACATTCATAAAAAAAAGAGATTACGGACAGACACTTCAGTCTTATTTATTTGTATAAGTCGATCTAGTTTAAGCTGGTTTCTATCCTACCAACAAGCAGTTTATTTTTAAATAACTGCTACTTAGGGGTCGTCCATTAATCACGTGATGTTTTTTAGCAACTTTTTAACCCCCATGGTGATACGTGGATAGGTTTTAGCCCTACGGGCCTCTGGGCTTTCTACCCCTCCTCCTACCCAAAATCACGTGTATTTTTTGGTACAGTTCTTAAAATTCAGAATATTATCTTTAAAAACAGGTATAATCTAATTTAATTCTGGCACCGTGATAAAAATATCAAAGTCACGCACCGCTTTTCGATTTAGAAAAGGTGCGTGTAAAAAAAAAAATACACGTGATATCTCACTATACCCCCCCCCCCTCCCCCTAATGATAATTCGTGTTTTTTTTTTAAACCCGCCCCCCTTTCGAGCCTCACGTGATTAATGGACTACCACTTACTACTAACTGATGTCACGGGTACTTTATATTTTGTTATAATAATATAAAGTCATCTATTCTCACGATTTCGGAAACATGCATAATTTTCAAATACCTTTGGCGCCATCTACTAACCTTTATGAATACTAAACGGTCCGAACCATAGACCAAATAAATCATAACACTTTTTTTCTGACATAGGCACTGTATTTAATCTGTATTGTTTGATTTTTTTCGGCGGTAAAGGCGCCAACTTCTTTTTTTTTTTAAATAAAATGAATATTAAAAAGTTATTGTAACATTTTTTTTTGTCAAATCCGGCGGGATTAAAGAAGGATCTCTTAGAAATTGTGATAAAAAACAATGGCGCCGATAGAATACGTGTTTAGAATGGAAATTGAATTAGGATTATTGAATATGAAATGCGGAATGATCATTGTGTTGTTATAATAGCAGTCATCTGCATTTTTTTTGTTGGCACATTAAGTATTGATGGTGTTTACTGAATAAATGTGAAGGTGTGTACAAACTATAAATAGTGTAAATAGACCCTTAACGAAGCCGAAAGGCATAAAGGCAGTTGTTCTCCCCGTCTTTGCGATATTTTTTTTGTTGGCACATTAAGTATTGATGGTGTTTACTGAATAAATCTGAAGGTAAAAATACCATTAACGAAGCCGATAGGCACTTGTTCTCCCCGTCATTGAGATCATTTGTTTGTTTTAGACCTGGGAACCTTCTAGTTACGGAGATATTGAGGGTCAAAGTTCCAACTTTTCCACAAGTTTTTGTTTAAATACCTGTTTTTAATGCAAGATTTTTACTTTAATCACCTCCATGATCCCCGTACTATTCAATCCATCCATCAGCACAATGTTTTGAATGCGTTACATTGAGTCCTACCGTAAAACGTGATTTTTCACCCTCCAAAAAAAAAGTCGTTTCCCAGCAACAATTTTGCGTAAAGTGACTTACTTTGATGTATACATAGTGTTTGGTTGTCGGCTTCGTGAAGGGTCTGTTTACACCCTGCAAACAAGATGTAGCTTTATCACCCAAGTGGGTGTTGATACATCATTTGACAGTTGTGAAACTAACAGGATCAAACAAGGGACACAATTATAGTCTTCAGCAAAATATCACTTTTAGGTCACCTCAAAGACCCAATATGCTATGTAATAATTTCATGTGTGTCACGCACATATCAGATCCACTGACTGCTGAGAAGCCTTATTTATCAAGCACTAATGTTGAACACTGGTAAGACTCCTATGGATGACGAATATAGGAAGATTTCCACCAAACGGCTCGCATCGTATCGGATCGGAAGGGATACGAACGGATGTGGCGAGAGCCGATCGAATCCGGCAGGATGTCGACGCATGCGATCGGCGCCGTACCGTCGCTTGCCTTTCTGCGCCTAGTCAAATAGTTTAATTCCTATCGTCTTGACGTGCTCTATTTTTTGTTTTAATCCGATCGAATACGACGACAGGCGAACGGAGGCGATCGCGCGTCGTAGCATACTTTCGGCCACGATCGCGTGTCGCGGAAGACGCCCGCGGTCAAGCTGCTGTGTGCGGCTTGGTAATATAGACTTTAAATGCTGCGTACACGATTTAATATATTTTAAATATTGTAAAATCCGTTCCGATCCGATGCGATGCGAGCCGTTTAGTGGAAATCATCTTAAAAGTGCTTATTAGAAAATTGTCTATGGTAGTTTCTGTTTATTTATGTTAAAACTTTGCTCCACACTTGGAATTTCTCGCGATTACAAACATTGAAACTTACATACACAAACAGCCAGAACCGGAACAACTATCTGTAGGCCATTTAAAATATTTAGTTCCATGCGGGAATCGAGCCCGCGGCATGCAGTGTAACAGCCAGTCGCTCAGCCACAGCGCCAACTGTGTGCCGTCAAAACTCTTTTAGTTGACTACGCTACCAGCAAATAAACAATCAGTAACATGTAAATAGGTAAGACTAATGAAAATAGAGAGATAGTAAAATACAAGGCATGGCTTGTGATAAAAGGATCTTCACAAAGACTATTTCAGAATAGTCAGTTCCTGACTATTCTGAAATATTTCCACCAGTAGATCAAAGATGACGTCTGGCACCATTTTGTTTGTGACAAGGCACTCGAGAGGCATCCGCAAGAGAACCAAGGTTACCGACGTAGCCCGAGGAATAGCCAAACTTAAGTGGCAGTGGGCAGGGCACATTGCTCGCAGAACGGATGGCCAATGGGGCCGAAAAGTTCTGGAGTGGTGACCGGGAACCGGAAGACTTTGCGTTGGAAGGCCTCCCGGCTGGACCGATGGCCTGGTGAAGGTTGCAGGGATCCGCTGGATGCGAGTCGCACGGGACCGGTCAATGTGGCAACTCTTGGGAGAGGCCTATGTCTAGCAGTGGACGTCTTTCGGCTGAAATGATGACTCGAGGGGCCAGTGATATTTGCTAAATACAAATGGAATGGTAGCATATGCACTTACTTACAAAAGCCACATCACACTCAAAACTGGCTTATCGTTTGTCGAAAACGGGAATGTTGAGTGCAAAAAAAATCATATATCCATGCCTAGTAATAATATTTCAAAGTAGAGTAGGTTTACTTTATTGGTCACAAGCGGCGCTAGCATCGCTTCCAGCGTGGGAAAGAGATGGCGCTAGAAGACCTGCATAGCTCTGTCTCTTTTCCACACTGTAATTAGTCCTGCTTTAAGACGTCATAGTAACCTCCCAGGTGGCCTGCCATGACGTCTTATAGCAGGAGTATTTCCAGTGTGGGAAAGAGATGGCGCTAGACGACCTGCATAGCTCTATCTCTTTTTCACAGACGTCATAGTAACCCCCCAGGACCTACATGTAGAAAAAAAAATTCCTTCTGACCTTTTGCGGTTATGGCGACCAATTTCAATGGGGATAAGCCATCGATGCAGAATATAATGTGCATTCTCTCTTCCCTTAGTTTCATAGTCCGATGGGACGGTGATCCGACACGACTGGAGAGAGTCTTTGCCCGACCCGAGAATTGGTGACCGGACCCCAGGCCCAGCAGTCACGTTTTGACTACAAGACCAATGGAGCAGGAAAGTAGGTGTGGAGGAATGTCGAAGTGAGCTCAACTGGCCTTTTGAAAGATAATTCAGTAGCAGCCCAAAATTAAGTATTTCTAACACAACCTGCAATTGACTTAAAATTCAAACAATTACAGTTTGAAATAATCAAAAGCGGCCATCTTGTCACGTGTAATAAACTAATCAAATTCATTACGTGTTGCAACGAGCCTTCTTTGAGGCGCCGCTCTAGACAATGCGGTGTTGTCTATGCCCCTATTTCTTTTTAATTTCTTTACAGCGCCGCCGATCATGCGTTCGGTGAATATTGTGAATAATCGACTAGTGTGCGTGAGGTACATTTTGATGGATTCGGCTTAAAAGCAGGGAAATCGGCCATGTTGAATTTGTCGATTATCTATCAATGTTTCTCGGTTTCTTCGGCTTTGGTGTAAGTGAAGATCGGCTGGCATTGACTTAAATATAATCGTTTAAGTTAAAACTGACAAAAAATCTCTTAATAAATATTGATTTTCTTTATTTGTCTTTATAGAACTTCTTAACTGAATATTATAAAGATACAGTTCCTTCACGATGTGAAACATTTCACGACAAGCACTTAAGCGAAGAGTTGTTATTTTAGCATAACCACAAAGTCAGCTTTGATCAGTATAGCCTTCAACAGAAGACCCAGCCTCATCAGTCTTTACCCAGCAGAAGTGGAGAACCTGGTCATCATTACTTTTAGTCTAAATCATCATCATCTGCCAAGTCTTCCCAACTATGTTGAGGTTGGCTTCCAGTCTAACCAGATGCAGATAAATACCAGTATTTTACATGAAGCGACTGCCTATCTGGCCTCCACAGCCAAGTAACTGGTTAATACTATAATCTTTGGTAAGACGATTTAAGTCTAATAAGGTCTTATTTCACGGAGGAGCTCGTGGCTAAATAATAACAGCCGCTCGGGTCGATCGTTAGGTTAAGCCGTGCTTTCCTAGGTTGGTCTGTGGATGGGTGACCGCCCATTACATACCGAGTTTCCTCCGTGCCTCGGAAAGCACGTTAAGCCGTTGGTCCCGGCTGTCATTTGTAGATATTTTACAGTCGTTAGGTAGTCAGTGGCCCGAAAAGTCTGACAACCAGTCTTACCAAGGGGTATCGTATTACCTAGTACTAACTGGGTTATGGAGGTCAGGTAGGCAGTTGCTCTTTGTAAAATACTGGTATTCAGTTGCATCCAGTTGACTGGAAGCCGACCCCAATATAGTTGGGAAAAGGCTAGTTAGATGATGAAGGGCTTAAATTAAAAAATGGAACAGAATTTGTATGAATTTATCTGCCAGGTATGTTAACGGGAACTTAATCGTAGGTGGTGAAACAAGTCCTTATAAGCATACTAACTAAATTTTTATCAAGGGGATGAAACAAGCGCCACCAGAACACAGATCAGACATTCAACTCGCTAGCCTCTAAGACCGACATCTATAAACGTTACTTAGTACGTACTTTGACTAAGTGACCTATCACAATCGCACATGCGCCAAGTCATCATCTTCCTGCCTTTGTCCAATGTTACTTGGGGTCGGCGCAACACGTTTTTTTCTTCTATTCTCCTCTGTCAACCGTCACGTTATCATTTACTCCTTTATCTTTCATATCATTCCTCACACAATCCATCCATCGTTTCTTTGGTCTTCCTCTCCCTGTCCATCCATCAACGTTTATATTCATCACTCTTTTAGTCACATGCGATTCGTGTCTCCTCATCACATGTCCATACCAACAGTCGATTCCCTTTCAGCTTTTCTGTAACTGGCGCAACTTTTAAACTTCCTCTAATTATACTCGTTCCTTACCTTTCAAAGAGATGTCTGCAATCATGTAGGGGTCCGCATGGGCCGATGCCTGCCAGGGCTGCGGGACTGTTCGAAAGAGATACCGTGGAAACAAAAGGCAAAGAAGGAACATAGATGGGTTTTAGTCAGTAGACCTCTGACACTCCCTTCCGCTCCTCCCAGAGCGGGGAGGGGTCATTTAATTATTAAACAACCGAAAAAAAAAACCATTCTTATCACACCACACGTTTTCCTCAACATTCTCATCTCCGCTACATGCAATCTTCTTTCATCCATCTTCTTCACAGCCCAGCATTCCGATTCATACAGTACGACAGGTCTAATCACAGACTTGTATATTTTCCCCTTTAACTTGAGGGGCATCCGTGGGTCGCAAGTTGTTCCAGTGACCTGTCGCCATTTCATCCATCCTGAGTCGATCAAACTATAAGTACAAAGGCAAAATAAGGTAGATGCGGGAGAATGTCTAAGTTAAAGCGGTTGCGAAATGGCGTTTCGAGAGGACCGAGATCGGCCGGAGTCACGAGGTCTACGTAGTAAAAATAAAGATGGAAGCGCCAGGGTAGCCCGCGAAATTTAAATGTTCTTACGTTTTTTGCAATTTACAGGGCAGTGTCAGGTTGTTTAATGATTTTATTCTGCCAAGCTTCATTTTCGCATGTGAAATTGACAGAAGATACTCGTCACTTTTACTTGCCAACTGACGCTTATCGGTGAGTAACTAATCAACACTTTACTTAGAGATGGTGAAAGAATCCCTAAGAGCTTTATTACGTTATTGTTTGTGAGAATGTTTGTTTGAGTTACCTAATCAATAGATTAAAGTGTTATTGTGACTAATACCTATTAACTCCAGCCTTTTTCCTATAAGCTAGGCAGAAATGACAGAACGTCACCTACTTTGTACTCTGTTTGCTTTGTTCACATTTTTACATCTAGTCATACACGCACGTCAGTTGCGAGTACTACACACCTGACATTTCTAATGAACATTACCAATCCAATAATCTTTAAAATGCCTTTTTACGAGCATAGTTACAGTTTTTTTTTTTTAAAGTGCGTGGTTGTCTCAAGAAATCATTTTTTCAAAAAAAATGCGCTTTTATTGACAGCTACAGAAGCTACAAGATAGCGCACTTAAAATGGCCGCCGCGCGCGTATTTATGTTATGGTAATTGATTAATTGGAATCGAGCGGTCGTCGGCGCGACAAAGTGCAGTCCTGTGCCGATCAAATAAAAGGTACCTCGATTTAATTTAATTTTCACATCAGTCCACGGTAGAACGTTCATGGAACTGCCTTGTGAAGACATTTTTGTTCGGTTTCCCGCCGTATTGGCTGTCAAAATGTTGGTGAGATTTAAATCTACTGATTTTTTCCAATGATATAAGTTTGACAGCTGAGTTATTGGCGAAAATAATATGTACGTGTTTTGTTTGATGAGAATAAAGCGGTGTGGTTTTACGCACGAATTTGCACAGGAAAATAAAGCAATTTTTTTTAAATATTTTTTTGGGGTATCTGTGTGTCTAAGTTTAGACTTATCAAAAAATCCTATTCAAACCTAAGCGGTAGTCGCTGCCACTGTGGGTACTTATAGGTACATACCGCGCGGGTTTCGCTCTCAACTTGGTACTAAATATCTGAGCGAAACCCGCGCGGTATGTACCTCTACCCACAGCGGCAGCGAATAGCTCTTAGGTTTCATTAGTCCTTTAAATATCATCCCGACTGCTTTAAAAGCGGTCTCAGAAGCTAGTACGTAATTAGCAATCTCCGACAGATGAGCTGTGCGGGTTCGTCATAAAAACTCAAGAATACTAATACGGTCCGCTCCGGTTGTGTTGAAACAATTCAACGCTCATTTAGCGTTCATGTAGAAGCTTAACGCCAATTCTAAAAAATCAAACTTCAAAACACATCAAAATAACGTCACAAAAAATGACAAGCATTACCAACCTGACAGGCGCGTACAAATCAATTAGAGGCGCGTTCATTTCAAGTGCATTACGAATGCAACGCGGCGTGCATTGACTCCTTTATGCCGCCGACGGGACGCGCGACGCATAATACTAACGCACATTGAAGGGGCCGCAATTAAAAGTTGTAGGTTAAGGTTGGTTTCACTAGTGATAAAATAAAAAATATTATGAGAAAGTTGGGACATAACTGCACGAAAAAATGCACTAATATGGATAAAAGACAGATAGGAATACACTAAACAAATAACAGGTGTCAAAAAGAAGTAGACATTTTACATAATTATGGTGGCACAATGGGCGGGCTTATTCTTAAAAGCACTTTTAGAGTTCAGTAGCCAAATGGCTAGAACGGAACTCTTATAAATTCACCCACACCGTCCTTACGTCACACCCATTTTACTCCGAGACTGTGATTATCATAATTCTGTGACTACATATGCGTTACGGTCGCGAATCGTATCTTAATCAACATACAACCTGACACTGACCTCTAAATTGAAAAAAACGTAAAAAAAAAAAATTCGCGGGTTACCCTGGAGCTTCCACCTTAAGCGAGACTGAGCTTATGGTATTAGAATATTGATTAACTATTCTCATGCGTGTGGTCAATTGCAATTCATATGAATGCAACATTTTAATAGTCGAAGTGTCTCTTGAAGTTGCTTATCTGTCATAATATCAAAAGGCCGCCAGACGTTAATTTGAGTATCAAATATTTAAAAAAAAATTGACTCAGACGTGATGTTTCACGTAATATTTTTCCGGGCTTTAAAGCGTCTGGCAGAAATTTCCGTCAACGGGCGGTGTCAGGCAGTGTATATTATAAATTTTTAACAATATTCTCTGTAACATTGTGCCTTGCTATTCCTGAAAAAGGCGGCGGTCACAGCAACGTCAAGGTAGGGGGTGCCAAGAATCCTCGGGTTACCAATGGCCGCCAAATCCTACTGACCTTGGCTACGTACAATAGACGCACGGTACGGCTCGACGAACACCTACCTAGTGCAGCTGGAGAAGAAGATAAAAGAGTAAGGTGGCACATTCTTGGGCTGTGGGAAGTCCGAAGAGTCCGAGGTGTCCCTTGAATCGTGCCACCTGATGTAGTATTTTCGAGAGCGAGACCAGCTATCCCAAGGCGCAGTCGGGTTCCTGGCACACAAATCCTTTTCTGACAACGCGGTAGAAGTATCTAGTATCTCGAACAGAGTAGCGTACGTCATACTGTTGAATTGCCTCACAATATTTGTCCGTATCTTATGTACTCAAAATATCCACTAGTTAAAAAGAGAATGGATTCATTAGTTCGCTAAGATGAAGCTTCTTGAACTTGCCGTGGATCAACCTTGGAACTAGTATTACGTTGGGATAAGTATTTTAGAATTTCGTACCTTCTGTCAAATTCACTCGTCACCAGTCATCAAACGTCAAAGTGTCACATACCACAGATAGTACAATATTTTGGTGTGGTTCACACACGTAAATTGATTATTTGCTGGACCAACCTGCGTTCCTTCACGACATGTGTACGGACAGCACGTAAAGATGTCAATTTAATGATTATATTTTTATAGCTGACTTAGGTATTCGAACCCATTAAAAGATTTTTTTACCACATAAATTATACATATTGCAAAGACAATCACAAAATACATAAAGAGCAATACTGCTTTGTTTCCAATACAAACCCTTGCCTAAAGAACATTCTTTATCCTGCTCAACTATATCTATACATCTTCTGATATATAAAAATCTCGTGTCACGGTGTTAGTGGTCGCACTCCTCCGAAACGGCTCGAACGATTTTGATGAAATTTTTTATGCATGTTTGGGAGGTATGAGAATAGGTTTTAAACGATATTTCACACCCAAGTGGCTAGGTAGGTAGGCTTAGGCTTTCTGGTTCTATTATTAAACTAGCGCGTACCCGCGGCTTCGCTTAATTTGACAATTAAACACTTAACACACTACTAAACTTTCTATAATAATATAATTCAATCATGATGCGAAAAACACAGGGCGCCATCTTCTATCATAGGAACGTTATTGTAGTTTTCCTCGGGAACAGTACTTATTTTCGGGATGAAAGATCCCTACCCTATTTCCGTTTCTGTACGTACACCTGACAACGTATATGCAAAATTTCAGGATGATCAGTTCAGTGGTTTAGGGTTTTATTACAGTATATTTCAGTACCGTTGGTTTTTGCACATTCTCACTTTTGTTTCCATCGTTTTTGCTATTCCATGGCTCATTGAGATTGAGCTTTCAGAGTTGAAAGATTTTTTAATTTTTAAGGACATTGACCGTTGGGACCTAGGATAGATCATTAGTTGCATCTATATTTTGCTTTCGTTCATAAAATTTGACAATGAAAAAAGAATACGTTATGCGTAAGCGTATTAAATGCAATATAATTTTTATATTGCATTTAATAACATCAATTACTTTGCTAACGCTACGCTAGAGTAGCGTCCGGTAGTCGGGCCGCCAACAAATGTATTTATTATGTTAATCACCGAACATTGTGCCACCGAACGGATATATCGATGGATTTATAACGAATTATTGATTATTAATGTGCCATCATTATTTGTTATGCGTTTGATCGCTGTTAATATATAAATATGCTATATTCAACTGCTTCTTCTTCGAAGTGTCGATGATTCTTATGAGCTCCGACCGTAATCAGTGGGCCAACTAAAAGCTGCGTTAAATGGTCCCCTACAAGAATGTACCAGGAAAGCAGCGGTGTGAGATGAGTAGCGATGAATGTGAGGCGTGACACCACCCCTTATGTAACGACTTCGAACACTCTGTCAAGAGTGTGGCGACTAAGAGTCAGTGTAAACAGAATGGAAAAAACTTCGCGCAGGCTCTACCTCCTCTGGTTGCTGTTCACACCAAGAGCAGAAACGCGCTTCGAGGCGGTGCGGTGCGGCATTGAGAGAAATCTCGAGACCGCACAAGGACGCGCGTCAACGCGAGCTTACACGAAAACCTGTTATATGGTAGTATGAGCGAGCACGACAGAGCTTGCTCGCGCGGTCTTGGGTAACCTATAGGACTTGTGAGCATGCGCGAGGGGGCGTGTGACCGTGTCGCGAGCACTCGCGAGGCAACACTTGATTTCGTCGATATTTAAACAATTTTCACTTTAAACAATGGTAATACGGTCCTATTTTTAATACAGCAAGTAAATAGAGAGCAGCGGTGGCCCAGTGGTGGCGGTCCGACTTACGAGCAGTAAGTCGTGGGTTCGAACCCAGGCAGGCGTATTACTTTGTGTAATTTATTTCATCACCACTGCTCTCAAAACGGTGAAGGAAAACATCGTGAGGAAACCGGCATGTCCTAGAACCTAAAATTCGAAAACATGTGACATCTACCAACCCGCACTGGGCCCGCGTGGTGGATTATGGCCCATTCCCTCTTATCGAGAGGAGGCCTGTGTCCCAGCAGTGGGAACATTATAGGCTGCTGCTATGCTATGCTAAGTAAATTGTGCGAGGATTTTTCCGTTCTGTCCGAACTGACCCTAAGAAGAAGAATCAATGGCTTCGGAAAGATCCTTCACGGTGCAGTAGAAATTGCGCAAAGAGCAGGACAGTAGATGAGGTGTACTTTGGGAGGCTCCGTAGCTATACTTTAGTCCCTCGGAATACCCCATTCATCAATTGCTAAACAGTTACCAGAAATGATCGTCGTAGCTATTAATGGTTCAGCAGCTTCAATTTCATCAAGTTTCTGCCGGGATACAGCAGTTCATCTTGGATATGGTGCGTGTTTTTTTTGGCGTGTCATTTTTCACTCCTCAAACCATTTCGTCTCTCACCCAAGCCTTCGATCGTTTCTTTAGTCTTCCCCTATTGTGATATTCTTACCCAAAAGTATCCTCACGCTATTCATTCCAACGCAGAACTACCCACTGCTGCGTATGAGACCTCTCCTTTCTACCGCCACACTTCCCGATTCCGGCTGACCCTCATCCAGATGTTTCCCGTTACTATGACAATATCGTCAACCCATCGAGCTTGACGATCCTGGTTTTTTTGACCTACCCATGGCCAACACTCGGTCAATTCTTTACTCCATCGGCCGTCTCCGCATCAAGCCAGATGTCCTGACAACTCCAATTGAAGCGCCTGGCCCGGTCGATCTCGGTGTTACACAGTCACTCTGTCTCGAAGGCTACCTCACGTACTACACAGCCACGACCGTTTGGTTATACGACCGGGCGGTCCGAATAGTTTTGTTCCTGATCGTGGCCGGTATACGCGAGGTTCGCTATGCCGAGAATGGCTCGCTCCATGGTCATTTGAGCGTCTCCTACTCGGCACCGTCTTTGTGAGCTAAGGTAGCTTCCAGTTTAAACAATGCATGAAATAATAGTGACAGATGACGTCATAATCAGTCCATCTTACGTCACCGGTTAGCAATGATTAGAAGGTACTGTTTCAAATAATTGACATTCACAGTCAGTCCGCAATTTGCGCGTATTATCATAATCATAAGCTAGTCGGAATAACTTAGTTCGTATCAGAGTTATCTTAGTAATCCATTCACTTGGCATATTCCGATAGACTATAATTTATTGCCGGTCTAAGTATTGTGATTGTACAGTTTATACAAATTGGGTAGGTTTTAAAAAAGATTTAGAATAATAAAGTCGACAATCCACAAGGAAGTGTTTTGGGATCCGTACCTATTTATAAAGGGTGTAAATAGACCCTTAACGAAGCCGAAACGCACTTGTTCTCCCCGTCATTGTCATCATTTGTTTGTTCTAGACCATACCTGGGAACCTTCTAGTTATGGAGACATTGGGGGTCAAAGTTTCAACATTTTCACAAGTTTTTTTTTTTAAATACATGTTTTTAATGTAAGATTTTTACTTTAAACGACTCCACGACCTCCGCACTGTTCAATGCATCCATCAGCACAATGTTTTGAGTGCGTTACATTGAGTCCTACCGTAAAACGTGATTTTTCACCCCAAAAAAAGAAGTCGTTCCCCAGCAATAATTTTTGCGTAAAGTTACTTAGTTTGGTGTACAGAATTGACGGCTTCGTTAAGGGTCTTAATACACTCTATGCTAACGATTAATTAAGAGACGTGAAAATTCAGTTAGTACTTTTTGCTGCTGCTGTATTTTCTCCGACTGACATCAACACATTTGAAAATGACATAAACAATACTATAAGACATTATAAGTTGGTTAACATGTAATAATCATCATCTGCCTAGCCTTTTCCTAACTATGTTAGGGTCGGCTTCCAGTCTAACCGAATGCAGCTGTATACCAGTTTTTTACATGGAGCGACTGCCTATCAGACCTTCAGGACCCAGTTAGTACTGGGTAATACGATACCCCTTGGTAAGACTGGTTGTCAGACTTACGGGTCACTGACTACCTGTAACGACTGTCATAGATCTACAAATGACAGCCGGGACCAACGGCTTAACGTGCTTTCGAAGCACGGAGGAAACTCGGTATGTAATGGGCGGTCACTCATCCACGGACCAACGTAGGCAAGCGCGGCTTAACCTTAAGGTCGACCCGAGTGGCTGTTATTATTTAACCACGAGCTCCTCTAATTCAGATAAAACAAAACTATTTAGTTATTATTAAAGAAAAATCCCTTTGAAATTGACATGATGTAAAAACCTTATAACAATTTGCCCGACCTGGGATCCAGGACCTCATGCTCAACAGTCACGATTGCAACCACTAGATTGGGTGCATTACTACGTTGGGTGACAATGCTAATTTTTTGACCGAAAACAAACCAGCGCACTGGTCACAGAAGACTAGCCTAGGATGATTTCTTAAACGTGGGCAAAACTTTAAGGGCGTGCAGCACGCGTAGCATGACCACCGTAGAAACGGGATTTTTAGACGGAAGAATCGACAAAATGACAGATTGTGTCGACACAATGACAGATTTCTTTGCACTATCTATCATTTTGTCGATTCTTCCGTCAAAGAAATTTTAGTCTACGGTGGTCATGCGACAGGGGCAGCTGTCTGTCGTACTCATCAAAATGAACAACTTTTACTCTCAACAACAAAAACAACTAGAAAAAAATTAAAGTTAAAGTATTGTAAGTACTTAAAGCCCTTGCCCGCGTTTTGCCCAACACCCTTCGACTCGTGTTCCTACTGACCTTTATTTTCGCACACATCAAACCTCTTCGGTAGATACTTAATTCGGCGACAATTCTATTCTAACCCATTAACGAAAACAATAAAACTATCGCAACACATAATTAAACACAATAATATCATTGTCAAACAATTAAATGTCGTCACTAATTAATATTAAAGTAATTGCAGCTATTGTTACAAATTGGTCACAATGGCGGTTGGCGCGAATAAATTCAAAATGGCCGTCAATTATGAGACAATTGCGCACCGAATACGTTCTCGAACGATTGTATGCAAAATTTTTATGCATTGGAGGTTGATTGATTGAGTTCTGTGTGTGCCAAATTTATTGTGGAAAAAACCCTGTCCGATTCTTGAGGGTATTATTAGGTATCGAGAGTAGATTCCATTTATCTAATCCTTTTTGGGAGAACAAAAAAAAAATACCACATGAAAATTAAATAAAATGTACTAAAATGAGGGAACTTAAATAGCAACACAGACGCGAGCCGTCGCTCCTCGGGTAGTGACGTCATAAAAAAACAATTGACGATCGAACATACTTATGCCGAAGATGGTGTTGCCGCGTTTTCAAAGTTTGTTAAATTTAGGGAAACGGTGTTAATTTGGGACAAAAATCATATATTTTAAAATTCATTACGTATCTCTCCTTATCTGCGTCGTCTTTCAAATCGTCCGTCACCAAGTGGCCCAGGTATTTAAAAGAATACACCCTATGTAGCTCCACACCCTTCAGTAACACAGGATTGACGGTGGAGGGACACCTGGTACCAGACTTGAAGACCATGTATTTCGACTTGCCTTCATTGTATACAAGGCCATGAGAAGCAGCATACGACTCGCAAATATCGAGAAGCTTACGGAGCTCACCGACCGAGGGGGCCAGCAGCACCATGTCGTCTGCATAGCTTAAATTATTGAAGTAAACTCCATCAATCCCATACTTTAAACCTATTCATAACAGAAAATAGGTCTTGAATTCACAATGAAAATATGTAAACCACTAGACTAAAAACACAAAACACACAAATCGATAGCATACAAATATCCCGATTACCTATTAGAAATCGATTTTCGAGAATCGAGTTTTACGATATAAGGATATAGATTCTTTAATGGCACTTAATTGAATTATAACGTATTTTTTTTTTTAATTTTATGAGGCTCCCATTGTGTTAGCTCATTGAGATTCTGTGTTAGTTAAAACCAGACTGGGGTATGCATTGTTTTAGTTTTTAGAGCCAGTTTCCTTGTTGTCTATCACAGATTCAGTTACTAAAACAGGATTTGCAATATCCGTTTTTAACTTTAGCTAGATCACCATCAGAGATGTTATTAAATGGAGCATCGTAACCGTAACCGAAACTATCGGATATCCGAAATAAAAATATATCCGTAACCGTATCCGTTTCACAAGTTTCGGATAGTTACTTACCTATATGACTGATTATAATACCAAATGATAACCTAGACTAGATAAAACCTATAAATAAAACCAAATTATTACATACTATTTGTGTTTATATTTTACTTAATCTAATATCCGTAACCGAAACTATTCGAAACTAACGGATAATCCGAAATAATTACATATCCGAAACCGATATAATTTTATTCCTATATCCATATCCGTATTCAGATCCGAAATATCATATCCATAACATCTCTGATCACCATCATCATTCTCTTGCCCTTACCCCAATTCATTTGTGCTCGGCGCAGCATGTCTTCTTCTTCCATACTTCTCTATTACTGGTCATCTCACCAGACACCTCCTTTCTTCTTAATATTGCAGTATTTTGACTTTTATTCTATTTGTCATAAGGTTTATGTCAGAGGTAAAATAAATCTTATTAGAAGCAAGGCCCTATTGAATATAAAATTTAAAAACCGGCCAAGTGCGAGTTGGATTCCCTTTAATTTTAAATTTATTTTTATTATTTGTTGTTATAGCGGCTACAGAAATACACATTCTGTGAAAATGTCAACTGTCTACCTATTACGGATCATGAGATACAGCCCGCTGACAGACAGACGGACGGACGGATAGCCGAGGCTTAGTTATAGGGTCCCGTTGGTTACATTTCGGGTACGGAACCCTAAAAATGGAATGTGTCTCGCCTGCTTTAATGTACAACTTTTATTTCATTTGAAATGTGCGTTAGGCGTTAAAAAAAAGGAAATTGATCTTTTTTTTTAACGCCATCGCCATCGGGGGTCGGGTTATTTCGTTTTATTATATAACTTCATTAATTATTTCCAACTTTTTGGTTTAGTAAATTTAAAATTTTATTCGCAGACGATTTAATTTTTTATCATACGAATCTTTCAGTTTTTAAATGATTTGTCATTTTGAATTGTGTATATTTTTGAAATCACCTTTTCAAACCCTTAATTTGGTACGCTACCGAATGGGATTGCAAGAAAAAAAAATCGATTCCTACAATATGGCGCCCAAAATCCGCTATTTTTCTTTCACATTCAGCACATGGCTATAGACCTTAACAAATGATTTTTTCGTCGCGTGTAGCTAGTGTCTCAGCAGTAGAAACATTAATGCTAATCATACTAAGTAAAGAAATATAGAATTCTATTTTATTGCAATCCGGGGGTCACAGGACATTCTCCAGCCAACATTAAAAAAAACAATACATTCTCTATGACTCACCACACCATAAAGACATCGATAAAACTATGCCAACCATAAACAAAGGTATTAATACTCAACCAGGTGTCTACGGTCGCTGTTAGTGGCCATAAAGTCTATGATTACTTCCGAATTAAACGCGGTATTGAATAGTAATAGTTTTATGGGTTCTGTGTAACTCGGGTTACCATTTCTAAAATTAAAAAGTCTTGACAAAATGTCGGACATTTTATAAAAAGGTCAGACATTTTACAGTATTCTCCGGTGACCGAATCAGCATCTTCCCGCCCTTGTCCCACATTACTTGGGGTTGGCGCAACACGTTTTTTTCTTCCATTCTCCTCTGTCAACCGTCACGCTATCATTTACTTCTTTTTCGTTCATATCATTCCTCACACAATGCATCCATCGTTTACTTAGTCTTTCCACTCCCTCTCCATCCATCCCAACATTTATATTCATCACTCTTTTAGTCATATACGACTACAGCTGCGCACACTTACAGCCGCCATCACTGGACACGGCTCTTTTAATAAACACCTCTTTGTCATAGGAGTCACAGACAGCCACCTATTCCGAGCCTGAATGGAGGAAGATGAAACAGCAGCCTACGTGCTTCTGCACACAATTCCTGTACACCTCTCCGTAACCCTTCGGAGGTGTGATGTTAAGTAATGTCCGGATAAATCTGAACGGCTGGTAACTGTAAGGAATGCAGTTATAGATAAGTGGTTATATGTTTCGTTTAATTTGTGTAGATTTAGATATTATTCTTGGTAGTTGAATGTCGTTGTACTTTAGTGTGAGGCTTCGTCATGCAAACTGTCACTGTGAGTTGAGTACATGACTGTAGACCCCCTATCCCCCTAGCTAGTTTGTAGGTTTTTTTTTTAATTTAACTTAAAATGTATGAAGAATAATGAAATGAAAAAAAAATGTAAAAAAAAAACGAAAAATGAAAAAAAAAAATGTAAATAAAATTAAAAAGAAAAAAAAATTAAAGGAATGATGTATGAATGTATGATCTGTGTGTGTGTGTGTGTGTGTGTATGTGTGTTTTGTATGTGTGTAAGAATGTATTTGTCAGGTGTACAGACAGAGTGATTCTTTTAAGTTGGACAATAAATTCAAAATTCAAATTAGTATTAAGTATGCCAAAGAAGGATGGCAACTAGAAACGCAATCTGGGGACCACACTTAGAGCTCACGTACATTCGTCAAAATACTCATAGAAACATTTTTTTGCAATAGTAAATAGTGGTCGCTTAGTTTGTAACGGAAATTAATTATTTATGTTCAACAGTTGTTTAATAATATGTAAATTATATAAAGACTACAAATAAAACTAAAGTAATGATAAAAATAAGACAGAAAGAAAGAAAAAAGAAAACGGTACTCCTGGACACAGCTCGTATTGTTAGGAGGTTCCTCTCTCTGGAGCCCTGACCGCCGGTAGGTTGGACCCTGTTCCCGATACCGGGGGCTACAAATTTTTTTATTTTTAAATGTTTTTTATATTGTTTTTTTCTTAGGAATATTTAAAAATGTAAATGATTTGTAAAAATATAAATAAAAGAAAAATAAGACTAAAAGTAAGAAAATATAAACATCAACGACGACAATAAGACACTTAGGCGTCAAAGTACTCCTCCGCATTGTTTGCAATAGTTAAAACGGACTTCAAAATAACACCAAATACTAAAAAAATACTTTAGCTTCAGAAGTCGGTGACCTTTGTTTGTTTGTTTCAGTTTTTTTGCTACCGATTTGTGAAGCGATTGCAGCAATCACATTTTATGATGTCTATTATTGAAGACTTCCATTGCATATCTCCGAAGATCAGCATCATATCATACCTGCGTGTCCTGTTGTTTGTTCACTGCAGGAACTGATGGACGCTACCGAAAGCAACAAACTAGTAGCTCAGTTCTGGTCTGACACAATTTAGATTGCCATCGACACGCTCAGAAGAAGAAGCATCATATCTTCACCAAATTTGGACCTCGGATGAATACTTTCCAAAAAAAGAGAAATCGAATTAGTGAACGATTGGCGGAGATATGGTTGAACATGAACACACATAACTGGCGAAATGTTGGTATTTTGTACACATCTGCGTATCTCTTTAGAGCATACAGCTGTGATGTTATGTTATTGTATTGTGCGCACAATAAATATCCAAGCGATTGCAGCAATCACAACCGATTGGCTGTTTATTATTGAAGAGTTCCATTGCATATCTCCGAAGATCAACATCAGATCTTCACCATTTTTTTTAACTTCATTAAGGATATTTTAACACCCATTATAAAGGGTGTAAATAGACCCTTAACATAGCCGAAAGAGACTTGTTGTCCCGTCTTTGCGATATTTTTTTTGTTCTAGACCATACCTGGGAACCTTCTAGTTACGGAGATATTGGGGGTCAAAGTTCCAACTTTTTCACAATTTTTTTTTTTTCAAATACCTGTTTTTAATGTAAGATTTTTACTATACACACCTCCAGGACCCCCGTACTATTCAATCCATCCATCAGCACATTGCTTTGAGTGCTTTCCATCGAGACCTACCGTATTTTTGTCCCCAAAAAAAAATCGATTCCCAGCAATCATTTTTGCGTAAAGTTACTTAGTTTGATGTAGGGAATGCTTGGTTGACGGCTTCGTGAAGGGTCTGTTTACACCCTGTATAGCTACTCCTTTTTCCTTCATATCATTCCTCACACGATCCATCTATGGTTTCTTTGGCCTTCCTCATCCTCTGAAATATCCATTTACGTCGCCAAAGACCCAAACACCTTGGAAATCCATGCCACACGAGATTTGTGTAAGTGAGGAGCTCGTGGCTAAATAATAACAGCCGCTCGGGTCGATCTTTAGGTTAAGCCATGCTTGCCTAGGTTGGTCTGTGGATGGGTTGGTTGCCCATTACATACCGAGTTCCCTCCGTGCCTCGGAAAGAACGTTAAGCCGTTGGGCCCGGCTGTCATTTGTAGATCTTTGACGGTCGTTACAGGTAGTCAAATACTGGTATTCAGCTGCATCCTGTTAGACTGGAAGCCAACCCCAATATAGTTGGGAAAAGGCTAGGCAGGTGATGACATGATTTGTGTAAGTGTACGTAAGTGAAGATCAACGTATGTTCAAAAATTCGAAAACATATTGTCACATCTATCAACCCGCACTGGGCTCGCGTGGTCGATTCCAGCCCATTCCCTCTCATAGAGAGGAGTATGTCCTAGCAGTGGTTACATTCTAGGCTAATACTACATCATACAACTGCACACATATCTACGGTCAAACACTAGCCAAGTCATCTAAAAACTTCTTGTGACTGCCATACTGATACTGCAAGCGCCTGCGTCATCCCACTGCTGGGCAAGGGCCTCTCCCCTTGAATTCCAGTTCTTTCTATCCAGGGCTAATGTCGACTACGGGTCGTTGGTTTTGTCCAGCTCGTCCCACCATCTTCGCGACGCCTTCTGGGTGTGTTAGGGCTCCAAAATGTGGCTATTTTGGTCCACAACTCATTGGGCATGCGGCAGACGTGGCCAGTCCAGTCCCACTTCAGCTTAGCGGTTTTTTTAGCAACGTCAGTAATTTGTGTTTTGGAGCGCAGTGTGTTGTCGACTGCCATAAGTTCTTAATTAATATTCGAAGCGCGCAAAAAACCTCGTTTCAATCGAATCGTCAATAAATTATCAGAGTTCGATGAAGTACAGTACATTCATAGTTACTGCACTGTCCCTGAACAAGTGGTATACGTTATTGGTACACGAAACTCAACAACAACCTTCTTTGTAAGGGTATAAAGTTCACTATTATTTGACAGACTTGTCAGTGTCAAACTCGAGCTCAAAGCATTTATTTCAAATATACCTTTACAGTCACTTTTGTACCTATTGACCGCCACGGACGTCTATGAATGTCAAATCCAAAAGTGGTCAAGACGCCTCGAACGGCATGGCACGTCGAAAATATTTTCTTGTCTTTTTTTCTGTTATTGCACCTACTGTGTATTGTCTCTGCATCACGCTTAGATAGACTGGTAGAAAATGCCCAAGGCATTAAGTCCGCCTTTGTACAGTTTTTACTAGTTCATAAAGTTATAATAAATAAATAAATAAAATAACATTTTTAACCTTTTTTGGTTTGACTTCCATAGACGTCCATGGCTGTCAATAGGTTAACAAAAATAAAAAGATCAAGTTACAGTCCCATTCATATGGCATAATAACTATGAAAGTGCTGTAGTTGGCAAGCCTAGGGAGAAGAATGGGCAAGAAACTCCATAGACAAGCTTTTAAATTAAAACACTGTTACATTAACTTGGTGACATCATTCATGTTGATATTATACAGGGTTGCGACGACAATACGACAGTAAATTACCTCATGACGTTCCCAGTCAGCATACAAAAATTCCTCAGTAGTTTAGTCACAAGATATTATTTTTCATTTTCAGAATTCTACACGATGAAGAATAATAGGTTAGCACCGACAGGTTAACGACTCCTGCATCGGTATAAACACATGTTGCCAACTCGCAACTTCCAAAAACTTTGCCAAATGCTAATTAGTGTCTGATACTAACCATACTAACTAATAATCAATAATCTTTAAATAAAAAAAAATAATAAAAATAAAAAAAATGTTAACATGTTCTAACTGAATACAGTTTGGACGAGTACATAAAATAATTTGTTAAATTTAAATGGAGGAGCCCTGGTGACCTGAAATACAGGCCTCGAGCCTAGTTTAGGCACCAGTCTCCCACAATATAATGCCCGTCCTATATGTCACCGTAGAAATAAGGTAACTAGTAAGATTAATATTGTGGAGAAAATAAACTATTTTATTATTATATCCTTTATTCATTTCTATACATATAATTTACATTTTTAAATATTTCTATACAAAGTAATATAAAAAAACATTTAAAAATATAAAAAATAGTAGCCCACTGGTATCGGGAGCAGGGTCCGAAATACCGGTGGTCAGGGGTCTTGAGAGAGGAACCTCCTAACAATACGCGCCGTGTCCAGAAGTACTGCTTTCTGAATCAAGCCCTTGATCCAGCTGCCAAGCGAGAGCCTCCTCAGATGTTTGTCGAGGCTATTGGCTATTAAGCCATTGGCCGACACGACTATCGGCACAATGACTGCTGTACTCACGTCCCACATGTCGACAACCTCGCGAGCCAGATCTAGATATTTGAATTGTTTATCTTTCTCTGCTTTCACGAGGTTCTCGTCATGCGGAACCGTTATATCAACAATCATTGAGCGACGCTCCAATCGATCTATCACCACAATGTCAGGTTTATTAGCAACAATAGTCCTGTCAGGGATGATAGATCGATCCCAATACAACGTGATATTACCATTATCGAGAACTGGGTCGGGCGCATACTTATAGTATGGTACTTCTGATTCCACAAGGTTGTACTTCAAAGCAAGTTGCTGGTGGATAATCCTGGCAACGAGGTTGTGTCTATGCAAGTATTCTCCGTTAGCCAGACGAGAACACCCAGAAATAATGTGTCGGATCGATTCTCCCGGACGGTGGCATGCCCGACATATGTCAACCGTGCCATCCTTCACAATGTATTTCCGGTAGTTATTCGTCATCATAACTTCGTCCATTATTGCACAGACAAAACCTTCGGTTTCCCCGAATAGGTCACCGAAACGCAGCCAAGATACGGACGCTAAGAAGTCTACATCGGGTCCATGTAGGGCCCGGTAAAAGCGTCCGTAAAGCTCCTTGCCCTCCCATACCTCCTTGCGATCATTAGTATCTAATACTCTAGGTTTGCGCCAGTTCTCGTTAGCCAGAGAGAGCGGGGTGAGGCCCTTGTCCACTGAGACCACATCTCGGTGCATCCCCTCGTCGACTTCTAGGAAGTATTCCCTGAGGCTGCATATCTCACGGTTGTGCAGGGTCTTAGCATTTAAGAAGCCACGACCCCCGCACTTCCGCGGGATATACAGTCTCATCACCGACGACCGCGGGTGATGCATTCGATTTGCGGTCAGCAGTGCGCGGACCCTCCTATCCAGGGCATCAAGTTCCGTCTGAGTCCATTTGAGTATGCCGAAAGAATACATCAAAACCGGCATGACCCAACCATTGAAGGCGCGCACCTTGTTTCCACCTGACAAAAGACTGCTTAGTACTTTGTTCAGGCGGCCAAAGAAGCGGTCCCTCAATGATTGTTTCATGTCGGCAGTATTGATACCTAATGCTTCCGACATACCCAAATACTTGTAGGTTTCTGTTGAGGAGAGGGATCTAAGGTGTATGGAATCCGAGAGTTGAGTTCCCACGGATTCCATAATCTCCCCTCGCTTCACATGCATGACTGCACATTTGTCCACACCAAATTCCATCCTGATGGCGCTACTGAAAGTTTCCGTTACCTTCAGTAGCTTCATCAGTTGCAAGTTGTTGGGGGCAAAGAGTTTCAGATCATCCATGTAAAGAAGGTGAGATATGACCTGACCACCTCTCCTCAACCGATAGCCTAGACCTGAACCCTCCAACAGTGTGCTGAGAGGGTTCAAGGCTAAACAAAACCACAATGGACTCAGACTATCACCCTGGAATATACCACGCTCAATCTTTATCGGTTCGCTGTTCCCCTGGATCTGTCGACATCCTGGATAGCGAAGGACCGTTCTCCAGTGCCCCATACATGACATCAGGAAGGTACGCAGAGTTGCATCAACTTTATACAACTCCAGCACCTTCATGAGCCATGTATGAGGCACAGAATCATAGGCCTTCTTGTAATCTATCCAACATGTAGACAGATCCCTTCGCGAGCGGCGAACTTGTTGGCTAATGGCCATATCAATAAGGAGTAGCTCCTTAGTACCGCGGGACCCATTCCTACATCCATTCTGAGAGGCAGACATGATAGAATTACTATCAATATGATGATTGATTTTAGCTCTCAAAATGGATGTAAGAACTTTATAGACCGTTGGTAAACAAGTGATTGGTCTATTTAATTTCTAACTATTTTATTATTATTATAGTGTATATTAAATTAAATTAGTAAACCAAAATATATAAATGAGGATAAGTGCCTTTCGGCTTCGTTAAGGGTATTTGTACACCCTTTATATGAGAACGATGTAGAAACAAAAGCGTCCAGTAAGCGTGCGAGTAAAAAGATAAAATCGGCCACATAAAAATATAAACCGTGGCATCTAAGAGATGACCAGTCTCCACTGACGGCACCCGTTCACAAACATGACGCATAGATCAGCACCATTCAGCCGAACCATTTTAAAGGGAACAGGGACCGAAAAAGTTACCTCGTATATCTTAGGTGGAATACAAATCACAAAATGAATATGGGGTTTGAACATGCGACCCAAAGTTTACAGAGCGATCATGAAACCGCTAGGCTGTTTTCTCCGTTGACATAAGTTTTAAATAGCTGCTCTAATGCACGTCATGGCTGAAACGTCAGACAATTGAAGAATGCGGACATAATGCAATATTGCTCACCCCCTTAAGCAAGTAGCGTGGTAATATATAGCCTAACATTTGAAGAAGCATATAAAGAATATTTGTAAAAAACTTGAACAGGATCTGTGAAGCAGTTTTTGCGCCATCCCGGAACATCGATTTGGATTTTTACGATTGCAATCCTTGGAAAAACAAAACGGGCGGTTTTGATTTTTTAACATTTTTTTTTTAATAATTTAGTTCGAGGTTTTAATAGCCAACTATTTTACTGGCACTTAATAAAGAGTCTGGGTATGAAAAAAAATGAATATTCCAAATTCAAAACTTTTCTTTTTTTTTTAAATAATAATCCCTTTTTCAGTTTGTGACTTTTTACATACTTTTCAAAGGTTCGCGGTTAAAAGATTATCAGGTAACTAAAACTATCTTCTCGTTATTTTTAGTAGAATGATTTATGTTTGTCGCATAATCTCATGTCATCTCATCAGCTGTCATTCGCTGGAAACCTGCGTCTTTTCTTGACTTGAATGTGCCCTGGCGGTTAGGAGTATGTCATGCTCACTCAAATGTCTCGCTGATGGTGGCACGTGTGTCGGATCATTTAGTTCCCTTCAAAATGGTTGAGTTGAATGGTGCTGATACATGCGTCATGTTCGTGAACGGGCGCTGTCAGTTGTGACTGGTCATCTCTTATTTGCCACGGCTTATTTGAATTAATTATTTTATTTTTGAATTGTTTTTACTATGGACACTTTTAACGTACACATCTTGCTGCATCGTTCTCACATAATGTACCATCTCAAAATGAATGATGTAACCAGAACTTTCACAGTTTTTGTGCCTTGTGACTGGGACTGTAGCTATATTTTACTGTTGTCTTTGTTTCGACAATTCAAAAGTGCCTGTAACTGGCCTACTTGAAATAAATGCTTTGATTTTGATTTTGAATCCTGCCTTATTGTGACTTTATCTTTGTGTCTATTGTAATGGCAGATAAAGCAATAAGAGCTAGTAAAATTCTCACAGCGGTTAAACGTGAGTCGTTCAACCGTCCAAAGAACCAAGACTCGATACTAAGTGAAAGGTTCCGTTCAGAGAAGGCTAGGTTCTAGGAGAAAACGATGCACACAACCACGGGACGACCGCTTTCCTGTGACTCAGGCGCTGAGGAACCGCAAATGCAGTTACATAGACTTCAAAAGAAACCTTGAAGAGGTACGAGGAGCACAAGTTAGCCTATGGACTGTGAGGAGGAGGCTTCTAGCGGCTGATACACGACACTAGGTAACTGGAGTAGCGTACTCTTCTCCGATGAGGCTCGAATTTGTCTACATGGTGAGGACAGACGTCGGCGAGTGTTACATAGACCAGGGGAACGCTAAGTATTTTGAAGGAATTACCCCTTATGGTGGAGGGTCCGTTAAGTTTTGGGCGGGTGTAACTTCCAGCTATCGTACCCAGATAGTATTAATTGAAAATGGCTCACTAAATGCGCAAAGGTACATAATAGATATATCCTTTGTCAACATGCAGAACCCGCACTCACTGTAATTGGTGAAGATGCCATTTACTTGAACGATAATGCTCGGGCCCACCGTTCTGGCGACGTAGATGCTTATGATGCAAAAAGGTCGGTATTCGTCGTTTGGATTGGCCAGCGCGGAGACCCGACCTTAACCCCATTGAGCACGTCTGGGACCTCCTAAAAAGGCGAGTACGACCTGAACCTCCACAAAGCATCAGGGAGCTTAAACGTGTGATCTTGGCTGAGTGGGAACACATGCCACAGGACACCATCAAAAGCTTGGTGGAACTGGAAAGCATGCCAAGACGATTACGTGCCACAATCGCTGTAAGGGGAGGTCATACTCGTTATAATTTTTTATTTTTTAAATTGCCTTTTTTATTAAAATACCATATTAAAATACTCGTAGTCTTAATTTCATTATACCCATAAAAGTCTCCATTTTAACACGACTCTGATTACATTGACTAAAACACCGATTCCAGGATATGTGTTAAAAACTAGAATCTCATTGATAATAAGATATTTCTAGACATCTAAGCTAACGACATACAAATATTTTAATAATATCCATAGAAAAGCCAATGACTGTAAGGTGCCCGTTTTGTTTTGCACCATACCACCAGGGTTACGGCCAGGGGTACGATGGGTCTGCAGTGTGAAGAAACTACTGCCTTGAATTTTTTTAACATGTCCAAACCAACCATTTAGCTCGCAAGGCTAGATAATTGATTGTAACAAAAATTTGCTCATAATAATATGTCGCCAGCGGTTCCGTCAATCGAAAAATGGTTTGTGCATCACTAGCGAAGGGTCAAATTTTAGTAAGAGTTAAGCCGGAGTACATATCTTTAATGTGATTATATTATTTGTCTATAGAATACTGACTGTGCCATTTTTCAAAGGGAAGCCGGTAGGAATCGAGTTGTATGGAACCTTCGCCACTGTTGTGCATACCGGCATTTTTCAATGACGACGATTCCCCACTGTGGGATAGACTAGAAAATAAAAAAACATCCCCCTTTTTTTTTTTTTTTTGGATGGGAAATCATCAAATGACCCCCCCCACTCTGGGCGGAGCGGAAAGGGAGTGTCAGACTTGTACTGACTAAAACCCATCCATGTTCCTTCTTTGCCCTTTGTCTTCCAGGGCCACGGTGTCTCTTTCGAACAATCCCGCAGCTCTGGCAGGTATCGGCCCATGCGGACCCCTACTCGGTTGCTGACATCTCTTTGAGGCGCGCGTGGAACACGAACGCGCCGTCGACACGGCCTGTCGTCATAAGACGGCCGGACGGCGAGCTAGCCCATAACTTGCCGTCCACAGGCCCGCGCCTACGGTGGCCGGGAGCCACCACGTGACCCCCGACGCCTAGGGCGTCTCCCGCGGCGGCTGGGACGTGAGGTTCTTTCCCTCTCACGTCCCGCTACCTCCTTCACTAGCATGACTGCTTCACAGAAGGAGGTGACGGCTTCCCATTCCCTCTCGCTCCGGACCATGGCTTGAACCAGGGCCGGACGCGAGAGATCGCCGCCGCCAATCGCCGCTACAAGGACACGGCGGTGCTCCGCCCAAGCGGGGCAGACCTCTACGGTGTGCTCCACCGTGTCCTCCGGGCGATCCTCGCAGTGGAAACACCCGGGCGTTTCCTCCCGCCCGATTCGGTGCAAGAACCTCCCGAAACAACCGTGTCCGGTGAGGATCTGCGTCAGGCGGTAGGTGAGGGCGCCGTGGCGCCTCTCTAGCCACTCCTCAAAGAGGGGACTTATCGCCACTATGGTAGCGTGCCCTGCACGGGGTTGCAACAGTCGCTCTCTCCATGTCGCCATGATATCACGCCGGAGGTCTGTCCGCTGAGCGGCAATTTGCCGCGGCAGCGGAGTTTCCCCCCGACGTAGTGCCTCCGCGCGCCATTCATGCAGGCGCGCGAGGACTATCGCCTCCAGATCCCATGGCGGCAATCCGGCAAGGAGGCTAGCCGCCTCGCCGGAGATCGTGCGGTACCCCCGGATTAGCCTTATGGCTATCACCTTTTGGGGCGCGTTCAGGTAGTGGGCGGCTTGCCGCCTTAAAGAACGCGCCCACACCGGGGCCCCGTAAAGGGCCATGGACCGCACGACCCCCGCGTATAGCCTCCGGCAGGAGGCGTTTGGACCCCTCAGGTTGGGCAAGAGCCGCTTGAAGGCAGCCCCTGTCCGTTCCAGTTTGGGAGCCAAACGTCGGAAAAACATCCCCCTTACACATGTAGGAGCCTAACCATTTTTTTTTATTGATTTTGTTTTACTATTATAACAGCGTGGTTAATACACCGTGACTTTTTCAACGGCAGTCCACTTCATGTATCTAATGAACACTAAACATTCATAAAAAAAAAATAGGTATTTATGAGATTTTATTAATTTAAAAATAAAAATATTATTCAGTATTATGCCGCATGACGTAGTTAAAACACCCTGTTGCGAGCGATGGTCTACTGGACTCGAGTGCTGGGTAGGTATATGTTCTCCCGTTTGACACGTAAACATCATTAACAGATGTTTCAGAATTTTATCCTAATTTTTTATTATTATTTTTCTTTGTACCTATTATGGAAGATAAAAAAAATCGCGCCTAGAGCTATTTTATGTCGGGTACATTGAGTGGACGACCTTTGTAAGACGACTAAAAAGTCACGGTGTATGTACCAAATTACAGCTCTCTAGCACTAAGAGTCACTAAGCCAGACGGACATAGCAAAACTATAAGAGTTATTTGTTGACTACGGTACCCTAAAATGCGTGTCTCGCAAATGTTAATAGTCCCACCCATTTTATAAAACCCATTATGTTAAACACACTTATAAAATTATAATATAAATAGTAAATCTTTATCTGACCGGATGTGGCAAGTGTGAACAGATCAATTTCTAACAGTCAATGAAACCCGATGACTTGTCAAAAAGAAAACAATGGAGCATAGACAATCGCGCCAAAATTACCAAACACACGCTCTATGGTTGGCCATGATATTATCTATGGGGCATCGGATAAGCGCCAGCTGTTCTTAGTAAAGGGTTCTTTGTATTCAACTTACCACAACTTACAAACTTACATGAACTCACGTCTTTTTTTAATGGAGAAAAGCAGAAAAATAGATAGATCATCATCTGCCTAGCCTTTTCCCAACTATGTTGGGGTCGGCTTCCAGCCTAACCGGATGCAGCTGAATACCAGTATTTTACATGGAGCGAGTGCTACTTAATTCTGTAACTGCAAGACCCTTGGTAAGACTGATTGTCAGACTTTATGGGCCACTGACTACCTAACGACTGTCAAAGATCTACAAATGACACCCGGGACCAACGGCTTAATGGGCGGTCACCCATTCACAGACCAACCTAGTTAAGCACGGCTTAACCTAAAGATCGACCTGAGCGGCTGTTATTATTTAGCCACGAGCTCCTCCAGAAAAATAGATAGATAATTTATTATATTATTAGCCTGATGTGTCGCACTGCAAGGCAAAGGCCTCCCATTCCTCTTTCCATTTATCTCTGTCTTTGGCTATTTGAGCCCAATCCTTTTGACAAGAGTCCAGCTCGTCACGCCATCTCCTTCTGGGCCTACCGCGTCGCCGGGTTCTGTTGTTCAGAACCCACTCTGTTGCCACTTTGGCCCAATTTTGATGCGACATGCGGCAGATGTGGGCTGCCCAGTTCCATTTTAATTTGGCGGCTGTGTTGCAAACGTCTGCTATTTGGGTCTTGGATCGAAGTATACTGTTCCGTATGCGGTCAGAAATGTTGACTCTTAGTATACTCCGTTCCATGGCTGACGCTTCGTTAATGACCACGTTTGCGCTCCATAGCTAATTAATATACTTTATTGAAAGTACTCCAAAATAGCTACACAGCTCTTTTACAATATTTAAAGAACGCTACCTGCTACTATCCTTACAAACACCCGTTGCTTCGTCCACGTTCATACACGCGCGCCGGTTGCGAGTTCTAAGCACATGACGTTTTTGAAGAACCTCACCATAGAGTTCTAGATGTCCTTCGAGGGTGATACCCTCTATACTATCTGTGAGGTTTCGATTCATGTCTACTTTGATACATTCAAGGTTATCTCGGACATCACAGACATCGGTGAAGGAAAACATCGTGACTTACTAAATAGTCTACCACCACACGGTGTGCTTGTACGGAGCCCTGATGTCCAACTCGAGGGAGGACGACAGTCAGTGTCGTATCGCGGCGGAGTTGAGAACTGTACCCGATTCATTGTGCCCCGTGTTATTGTGTTAACTTGCAATTTCAAGTAATTCGTTAGTTTTGCTAGAAACAGTGTATCGCACCCAGTGTGTTTTCACAGCACGAAACCCACCTTCTGCCCACACGATGTACAAGCCTAACGGAGTAAATCCTGACATATCCAACAAATATAAGTCTGAAATCGCCAACCCGTCTTAAGCAAGCGTGGTGATCAATGCTCGTGCCTTCTCTGGATGAGAAGAGCCTTTTTTAATAGGCTGGTATACTAAAGATAGGTCGAACAAAGCGAGCAAATCGTAGTGTGCTTGCAAGAGTCGTCCGGCCATTGCCCTCTTGCTTCATTCTGATTCTGGTGTAACCGAGTTGGCTATTATGTAATTTTGCGTCAAGGCGACACTGATCGTTGGTTAGTGGTCGCAAACGCGACTGCGATCAACGTGTTATTGGGTTTTCCGTCACTAATTTCTCGCTACCAGCCACGGAGTCTGGATTTTTGCCCGGTGGATGGCAATTTCACCTCCTATTACATGGGACTTCAAAATAACTGGAGCAAAAAAGGTGCACTATTAGGTACACCTCTGCTTAACTCTTCGGGGATTACAGGCCTAATGTTATGTTTTGTTTGTTATGCGCCATAACCTCCCCAATTCTCTAAAATAATTTCTTTAGGTAAACAAGTCAATGGCACTTTCAAATTAAAATATTACTACGGATCTCCAAAACAAAAGATTCAATAATAAAGTGGAGAGGAAAGTGACAGAACAATATGTTAATATCATTATTTAGTGTTGTGCCGCGTCATCCAACCAATTTGTAGGTCCGCCATCTTGTATTGATTGTTGCACAGGGAGACTGTGGAGCTGTCTAAGTAAAATCGTTTTCGTTTATCCAAGATTTGATTTTTCCAGAAGTTTCGATCGTGTTTTGTAAAAATATTTTAATTTAAAAGAGTGTCCATGGAGTTTCTTGCCCATTCTTCTCCTTAGAGATCTACGCTTTGAACCGTGCAACTACAGTACTTTCTCAAGTTATTATGCCTTGTGACTGTGACTGTAGCTTGTTTTTTATTTTTTGTTTTTTTGACTTTTAAATGTGCCTGTGATAGTCTAATTGAAATAAATGCCTTGAGTTTGATAGTCTGTAATCATCCCACAGAACCTTCTTGATAGGTAAGGAAATATCATAGTTATAATATAAGGGGGTCATAGTTAAAACATTTTCATAAGTTTAAAAAAAATATAAGTTAAATGTCTTAACTTTACATTGGGTACCTCCTCGATCCCCGTACTATTCAATGCATGCATCTCCACAGTGTTTTGAGTGCGTTACATTGAGTCCTGTCTAAAAACGTGAAATTTCACCCCAAAAAAAAAAGTAGTTTCCTAGCAATAATTTTTGCGTAGAGTTTACTTGATATGATGTACAATGCTTGGTTGACGGATGCGTGAAGGGTCCGTTTACCCCTTGTAAAGCCTATGACACTTAGGGATAATGTAGCTACCCATTAGTGACAGAATGGAATGCTTCAAAGTGAGGTGCTTCGACTCATGTCTGGCGATTTTGCTTGCCCGTGTGGGGCCGTTCAGCCTATGCAAAGTTAGTGGATACAGCTCTGAATGTTACGTGCCGGATCTTCACTGGTTGCGTTAAACCAACCCCGATACAGATGCTGAACCCCCTGGCAGGGATAGCGACAACAGAAGTTCACAGAACAGTGGACAAGCTCTAGAGAAAGAGCCAAAATGACTTCAGACACACGATACACTTTGCTCCAAAATACCCTCGTGTCACAAAGGCTGAATCGCCGAAACAGCTTTCTGAAATGACGTGTCACCCCTCTCACTGGCGAGCGGTCTACGAAAAGACTAAAGCTGTGGCAAGGTAGTGCATCCTTACCTAACCCATTCGGTCCACCTGCTGAAAATTTCCATGACATGAGTTGCCATGGCTGACCTGGAAGTCTTTAAATAGACTCCGGACCCAGATTGGTCGCAGCAACGGAAACCTGCTCAGGTGGAGATTCGTTAATGAGTGTAAATGTGGTGCTGTTCTACAAACGATGGGGCACTTAATATCGTGTCCTGCGTGTCCTGTTGTCTGTTCACTTCAGGAACTGGTAGACGCTACCGAAAGCGCCAAACTAGTAGCTCAGTTCTGGGCTACTAGTTTGGGAATTTTTGGAATCAGACCAGTAATTCCAAAGATAATCCCCTATATCGAAACTTTACCTCTTTATATTTTTTTTGTATTATTAGTGTTTAATAAAATAAATTAAAAAAAAAAACAATATCTAAAAATCAAAACTCGACTCCATATCACGCGTTCGATCACCATATTTAAAATTGGAACGCTCAGCCATAGACAATATTGACGATGGTATCGATGGCCGTTTAGCATACTACACCGTTTAGTTTGGCAATGGCATCACTCATACAGTCGCGAGCCTTTCTTGTTATACAATTAAAAATAATTGAGTGCTATTTATGGAACGGTTGTTTTTTCTATGGCGCCCAAAAATATGGTTAGGTGTCCGTTAGATTGTTATAATTCAGTTTTATTGATATCTAGCAGTGTCTGTGTGATCTAAGGTGTTCAAGAAGAACAATATCACTACTCACGCAATTCAGATACCCGCTACGCCATCTGAAATCTACAAATAGAACTACTGTTAACAGTTGGACATCATATTGGATAGACGGCGTTGTGCATTTGACATCATTTTCTGAATCGCGGCGTTAAGATTCTCCGAATTTAAAGCTCCGCGGCTGAATGACCGTCTCCCATGTTTGCAATCAGAGTGGAGTTAGTTAGGCTGTTAGAAAGTCCTAAATTGTGTCGTAAAAAGGTCTTGATCGTTTGGTTGATTCTGTTGTAGGTCACGATTGGTCGAAAAAACTAAAGTAGTTTTCGGATTAATTAGTCAGGGATTTGGTTCGGTCTTTGATTTGAGGTACGAAGTAAAGATATTACTTGAATTTCAATTAAGTAGTTATAATTACTTCGTAGTTTGAATTATTGAGTAGTTGTCATTCGTTCGAAAATTTGTCTTTGATTTGAATTACGAATTAAAGGTTCTATCTACTTGAATTTTAACACAGTTATGGAAGAAGATGCTACACACTATCCGGTAGAGTTTTTAGATTCCTTAAATACACCAGCCCTCGTAGAATGACCACCGTAGACAAGGATTTCTTTGGCGGAAGAATCGACAAAATGACAGATAGTGCAAAGAAATCTGTCATTGTGTCGACACAATCTGTCATATTGTCGATTCTTCCGTCAAAGAAATCCTTGTCTACGGTGGTCATGCTACGGGGGCAGGTGTTCGATCACACAAAATTTATTAAAAAGTCGGAGTGCCAATAATTCTACTTAGAAATTTAAGTCTGCCAAAGTTATGCAACGGCACTCGGCTGAAAGTAACAAATCTCCAACGAAATGTCATCGAAGCCGAAATCCAGGTTACGGCTCCGGTGATGTTGTTTTTCATTCCCAGGATCCCCCTTATTCCCAAAAAAACTTGATGAAGAGTACGGGGGTCGTGGAGGTGTGTAAAGTAAAAATCTTACATTAAAAACATGCATTTAAAAAAAAATTTGTAAAAAAGTTAGAACTTTGACCCTCAATATCTCCGTAACTAAAAGGTTCCCAGGTATAATCTAGAACAAAAAAATTATCGCAAAGACGGGGAAAACAAGTGCCTTTCGGTTATGTTAAGGGTCTATTTACACCCTTTTTTTTTTTTGTTTTTTTTTTTCGGATGGGAAATCATCAAATGACCCCCCCACTCTGGGCGGAGCGGAAGGGAGTGTCAGACTTGTACTGACTAAAACCCATCCATGTTCCTTCTTTGCCCTTTGTGTTCCAGGGCCACGGTATCTCTTTCGAACAGTCCCGCAGCCCTGGCAGGCATCGGCCCTTGCGGACCCCTACTTATTTGCTGACACCTCTTTGAGGCGCACGTGGAACACGAACGCACCGTTGACACGGCCTGTCGTCATAAGACGGCCGGACGGCGAGCTGGCCCATAACTTGCCGTCCACAGGCCCGCGCCTACGGTGGCCGGGAGCCACCACGTGACCCCCGACGCCCAGGGCGTCTCCCGCGGGCTATTTACACCCTTTGTAGAGAAGCATTAATTAAAGCACGTTTTCTCAATGTATAAAGTTACAAGACCGCAAATTCTTTATTTTAAACTAGCTGCCGCCCGCGGCATCGGTCGCGTGAATGTCGAAAATTATCCCAAGGGAACATACTCTCAGAATAAAAAGTATCCTACGTGCCACAATCTACCTCTGTGCGAAATTTCATCACGATCTTCACCTTTCATCAAATCTCATCGAGACCTCGTGACAACTATCGAAGCAACTGCTGAAGGCACATCTAAGCCTGCTGTTTGATCGCTTGAAGCAGTATGATGCCGTCATCAACACAGCCAAGTGCAACATTGGACAACCAGAGGTGACTTTTCTAGGGTAAAGTGTCATAGCCAAAGGCCCACAACCACCTCAATCCAAGGTGCAGGCGAGCCAGGAATTCCCAATACACAAAAACATGAAGGAGCTGCGAAGATTTTTGGATATGATAAATTTCTATCGTCGATTTGTCCCAAACGCAGCTCAAATACAGGCACCTTTAAACTCAGTCCTTGCTGGTCCAAACGTACAAGTTTCGCATCCCGTGCAAATGAGTCCAGATCTGCTAAAGGCATTCGAAGACAGTAAGTCCTCGCTGTCTAAAGCGACACTCTTGGCTCATCCAGACGCTTCAGCAGAATTAGCAATCGTAACTGACGCATCGAATACAACTATAGGCTCAGTTCTTCAGCAACGAGAACTGGCAGCCACTAACTTTTTTCTCACACAAGTTAAGCAATGCACAAAAGAAGTACAGCCCGTACGACCGAGAGCTATTAGCAGTATACGAGGCCATCAGATATTTCCGTCATATGATTGAAGCTAGAATATTCACGATTTTCAAGCCACTAATCTTTGCCTTTGAGGCAAACAATTGATAGGGTAGTCCTCTAATGATAGGTAAAAACATCTTTTGCCCATAATTTCTTCAATTTCAGAGCAAGCAGACTGTATAATAAAATTAACAAGATTCTTGTAATTGTTAATTTGTCTAGGATAGAATGTAAAAAGAAGCTTACACAGTGGCTTTTTGAACTTGATTATGAAGAAACGGAAAAACTGCTTATTATCTTATCATAGTCTAGCGTTTTTAATAAATAGGTATATACTGCTCCTCACGCACACATTCGTTTACAAATCCATCTTTATACGTACACACACACTACACTATCTTACTCTCTCTCTCGCACACTCACACACAGCACTCCACATACAGGACACCTTCCACTACACAAACACACTTACAAATACATACGCATTTATAGTTATATTTTTATTTATTTATTATTTTGATTTTATATTACTTCATTAGTTAGTACCTTTTTCTTGTTATTCTTTTCTTACAATAGTCCTACATGTCCTACATTCTAAAACTGTCAAAATCCCAATTTCGGCGAGGGGGGCCAGGAATCCATAGCACAGGGTATTCTAGTTTGGATTCCTGACTCCCACAGACCTTTGTACCTCCAATATTTGGAAAACCTCTTTGTTGAAACTGTACTGTGGGAGAAAATAAATCTTTATTATATTATATTATAATGATAACCTTTGTTTCAGGCTTAGACTTATGAAAGACGATTGGCTGCCACAACCAAGTAGGGCGTGTACTGTTTCACATTTATTGGTCTTGGGATTTACTATATCAATAAAGGCAGTAAAAAGAAGATCATATTTGTTACCTTGATTGTTGCAGTTAGCCAACGTACCAGGAGAACCTGTCAGCTGCAGTAGGAAGGTACAATATAGAAATAATAATATTTTTTTTAAAAAGTCGGATAACTGAAATCCAGTGTTAGTAGCGTACCTTATATCTAGTGTTAGTAAATACATAAATAAATCAATTTGAGTTTGAGTCACTTTGCACAAAAGAAAGGAAAAAAAAAAACTGAATAAATATAAATTAAAAAAATTAAAAGTAAAAAAAAAAAATTAAAAAAAAATTAATTTGAAAAAAAAAAACAAACATGAATATTATATGAATTGTGTCTCTTGTTGCATTCACGACAACGGCCTAAACAACATCTTAGGGTGATTTTAATTTAGTCACCTCAGCTATACGTTCGCTTATGCTCTTTGCCTTGAACGATGGACAATCAAATGTTTTATTATTAGCATTAAAGCATGGACAGAGGTAGAACGAGGATGATTGTGTCTGTGGCTGGTTACTAACGTGTGCATGTGCTTTAGTATGACGTGTATGGGCCGGTTTCTTTGCATGGTCTTGAATGGAATTAGATAATGAAACTAGTTCACTGAACTAATATGAACGTCAAGATGACGGGACCCCGCCAGATTTTGTGAATTTCATGTGAATAGGATTTACTACAACGTCACTATTATATCTTGACGTTCATGAACTAATTCTACAAAAGATTAAAGATCGGAACGTGTCACTAAATTCCATCCATCGAAAGTATGTTCCGTCGAATTTAGATACCTGTATAATAGGTAGCTTGAAACCCATTTCATTACGATCAACAGCGCAATATGTGGATGCACTCATCTCTACCGTACATAAGTCATAAGTCATTTATTTCAGAACAACATACATCGTATAGAAATTTAATAAAATAAAATAAAATGTAAATAAAAAAGTACCATTAAAACAGCAACAGTTGTAATAACTCTTGTAATTCTTTCTCGATACTTTCTCGATCTTCAAGTTCATCCTTCAACCCACTAGAATTAAAAAGATAATTTGACTTTGTAAGTCATCGAACCTTGATGATAACGACGTTTCACTTGAAACGTCGTTATCATCAAGGTTCGATGACTAAGTTTAAGGGTAAGTTCCGCCCTATGTGTTGTTTTACAAGTGTTGTAGCAGAACTAACTGACGTGCATTTACTTCATCACTATTGATCAATTAAAAGGTCTTTGGGCGGAATTAATTATTACTTCTGTCTAAACAAACATTATTGTTAGTGTATGCGAAACCTGAATAAAGTTTGTTCAGAATAAGTAACTAAATCGATTCCAATAATTTTTAAACCATGTTTTTTCCCAAAAATATTTAAAAAGTTAAAAGTTGGACACCGAGCGACATTAAGTACCTATCGCAATAATTTAGGTACCTACTGACAAATTGTTGTTATCAATGAGCTCAAGACGACACTGGAGGCGCGGGCTGCGTGGTGACCACGTTTTTGTGCGGAGAACTAGGTAGCAGAACAAGCTTATAACTCTGTGATTTTTCATGATACAGTTTTGAAATTTTGTACATAGATTCTTTACATAAAAATACTAGACAGGTGTATCAGGTTTCACATATACTAAAACTAATGTTGTATACTTAATCGAACGATCGACAACCGTTGAGGGAAAGTCACCTTTCGAGTTATTTTTTGGAAAAAAAACCAGGCATCAGACAGTTGAGGATAATTGGATCGACATATTATACGTACACGTACCGAAACAAAGACGAAAGAAACTTTGTAAGAAAGCCGTAAAAGGAATACTTATCGGATACTAGCTTTTGCCTGCGGCATCGCCCGCGTGGATTTCGAAAAATATCCGATTACTTACCTTAATCCCCCTTTTTAACACTTCCTGGGTAGAATTATCAAAAACGCTGACACACGTATAAATGAACAAGAACCGTGTTTATTTTTTTTTTTTTTCCAAATTCAAACTAAATATATTTACATTATATACAGACTACAAATAGAACTAAACTAATGATAAAAATAAGACTAAAAGTAAGAAAATATAAAAATCTAAACAACGACGACAAAAGGACACTTAGGCGTCAAAGTACTCCTCCGCATCGCTGTCATCTGGAAACGTGCCCAGAAGACTGGCAGCATTGCCACGCTGAATGGCAATGCTAATTCTTTGGCCAAAGAAAGAGCCAGCCCTCTGGTCACGCGAAGTGTCGACCAGTCGGCGAGAGATTTCCTTAAAAAGGAGACGCGCACTCGGACCCCATGACCCGAGCGTTTCGACCCCAAACGGCTCAAAACTGTAGTTACCAATAAGGTTACAGTATTTGCGCCGTTTGAGGATCTCAGCAGCCGCAGCAGCAGCGCCTGCACAGCCCGCCGTGCTTGAAAGGTGAGATGGCGCAAGGGTGTCGACACAGGTTGCGTCCCACACCAAAGGCCTACCCACCTTCCAAGGCACCAAAAAAAAAAAAATTAATTTTCAAACGTCAGCCTAAACACAACATTTGAAGATCCTAATTTCAAAACTGACGGACTTTCATAAAACTTCCATCCCCTATTTTACCCCTTTAGGGTGGAAATCTCAAAAATATTCTCAAAAGTAAGGCGTTGACTATGAGAAAACATTTAGCCCAGTCGCAGAAATGAGCTCTTTCAGGACGCTTCTAAAAATTACTGCTCGAGACAGTATGATCCTTGCACAATTTTATGTGTCTACCGCATTTCTATATCGAAGTTTAAGTTAAGAAATTTACGTCAAACAGCCAGAGGGATATAACGATGGAACTAGCAAAGTATGCAAATTGAAATGCAGTTTCATCATCTGCCTAGCCTTTCCCCAACTATATTGGGGTCGGCTTCCAGTCTAACCGGATGCTGCTGAATACCAGTATTTTACATGGAGTGACTACCTATCTGTCCTCCACAACCCAGTTAGTACTGGGTAATACGATACCCTAACGACTGTCAAAGATCTACAAATTACAGCCGGGAACAACGGTTTAACGTGGTTTCCGAGGCACGGAGGAAACTCGGTATGTAATGGGCGGTCACCCATCCACAGACCAACCTAGGCAAGCACAGCTTAACCTAAAGATCGACCCGAGCGGCTGCTATTATTTAGCCACGAGCTCCTCAAATTGAAACGCAGTTTATATGGACTTAAACAAACACCAATGTGTTGGAACAATTGCATCAAAGGCTTTCTTCTGTCCTGCCAGGGCTGCGGGACTGTTCGAAAGAGATACCGTGGCCCTGGAACACAAAGGGCAAAGAAGGAACATGGATGGGTTTTAGTCAGTACAAGTCTGACACTCCCTTCCGCTCCGCCCAGAGTGGGGGGGTCATTTGATGATTTCCCATCCGAAAATATATAATTAAACTATGATGATACTACGATATGTCCAAAAATATAACTTATATTATTGTATTTATGCCTCTATTTATTTTACTTTAATAACCTACACGTCTGCCTAACTCTTTGGGGATTATAGGCGTTTCTTCACTGTGGGAATTAATCACAGTGAGTCAATAAAAACATGCATGGAATTTCATATTCGGTTGTTGCCAAATTTAAGACTACTACCGCCATCTGTTATCGAGTAGCAAAACTAAAATCTATTTATAAAACATAACCTTGTCTATGGTACTTGGCACAAGTACCCGAGTGAAGTTCAGTTTTGACAGTTGTAATGTAACAGTGGTCATCCTAGTTTTTTTTATACCTCCTTGCATTTTGATACCAAAATATTAGATATTCGTAAAGTGGTATTACGTGAACAAGATGAAAATGAAAGCCCACGCACATCGGGAAAGGTGGAATGCGACCCGCTAGCGACGGTGAGTACGACATGAACTCGTTAGTATAATGCTAGTGCCTGTATTTTTAACTGATTAAAAAAAACTGTAGTCAATTGGCTGTTAACCTTTTAACTAAAAGCGGGAGACGCGTAATTCGACGCTATGCCGTGTATAATTTTATTACTATTCGCTCGACGGCGCATACATTAGCGGGAGGACGGTCGCCCACATACGATTTCGGTGTATAGCATTAAAACGTCTAACTATATTGTAATCGTTACTTATCAGACGTAATTGTTTCTTTATCTATATTAGTACAAATTTCATATTTAAACCCTTGATTGGTATAAACTGCTCGATAAAACATAACTGTATGCAAAGTTTTATTATCAATGTAGTAATCAGTGATTGTGGTAATTTAATTGTGAAAAAAATAATTACTCGGCTGTACGCGAAATTACATTGCGCGTTCGTGGTGTGAAAAAAAAAATGCCAAGATTTTTAAAGGGTGAGTTTAGTGTTCCATTTTTAAAACATTTTTTTTAACTTTATTAGCTTTTTTTTTTTGGATGAGCTTGAAAACTTATCAGACTTGATTATTTTATTATCAAGTTTATTCAAAAGATTATAGCATTGTAGGCTGTATTTATCTACATAAACTAGAACAGTATTTATCAAATTAACAATTTGAAAACATTGAGTATTTTTCCTTAAAGATCTTGTAAACAACCAAATGCAGAGGTTTATGGTTTCTTTTTTATCAGTCTGCAAAACATTTATTCTTTTTTTGTCTCTGTTGTTTTTTTATTTTTATTATAATCTAGATTATGATGCAAAGACAACATTAACCTGGTTTCTTTAAAAGTAAATGATTCATACCACTTAAACCTTTTGTTTATCTTAAATATAATTTTAAAATAATACATTGGAAACATTTGCCGCTTTTTTTATTGTTTTTGCTAGCTTTATGATAGATTCTGTGATTAATGTTATGAAATAAAAATATGGAAATTATAGTTGTGATGTTTGACTGGAAATGGAAGGATAAAAATTTATTGCTCCGGCCCCAAGTAATATGGGACAAGGACAGGACAATGATAATGAGTATGATCCTTGATAAAATAGGCAGAATAATCAAAATTCCTTGTTCTTTAAAATGTAACAGTCATAAACACAATTAATTATCTTATCTATTTAAATTTTTATTGATCTTTTGTTCCAAAAGTGACTATTAGTTGCATTTTTATGAGTCCCTACCTATTTGTGAATAAGACTTCTTGTAGATAATAATAAGCATTAAACGCCATGATTTGATTTAGATTACAAATGTTAGGTGATATTTTTATACTGGTAAATATTTTTTTGACTGACTATGCATGTAGTTTTTTTTTATTGAACAATGAAACTATGTACTTATGGAAAAGCATTGACAAAATTGATACCTCAATCTATCATTGATATTAACCAATTATAATCTTTCAGAACAGTTAATTCACAATGTAACTAATTGTAACAATCATTAGGAAATATTTTAAATATAACATTTATCTTGGAGATAAGTATCAGTTATTTTATCTAGGTGTTAAACTGTTTTTGAATGTAATTATCTCTGATTACACATTTTTTATGTAATTTTAATCAAAAAATCATTAAAATGGCTTCTGCAAACGCGCACGTACCGCATTTTTAATGACGCATGTTTATGCACTGAAAATGTCCGACGTGCATTCAAATAACTGGCTCAGTGCGAGCTGGACTCACACACAAAGGGTTCCGTAGCAGCAAACAATATAATAACAATATTTTACGTCCATTCACAGGTCAATTTACACAGAACTGCAAACATAAATTTGTTTTTCATAGTATTTTAATGAAAAACCAAGTTACTAATGCAGTTTCTCAAAAAAAAAATCCCACATCTCTCAAAAGCTAAATATCAAATCTTGTTCAAACCAACTTTCGTTGAAAGTTATTTTTACGTTCTACAATTATTCATTTTTTTTTCAGTATTTTTCTCTTACTTTAGAGGGGGATTTTTTATATATAGCCTTGAATATCCCACTGCTGGGCAAAGGACTCCCCCGTATGCTTCCAGGTACTCTTCTCCTGCGCCACCTCGATCACAAAGGCTGGTTAACCTTCGTAATGCGCGTCTAAACCATCTCGCCACCCCTATCTAGGCCGGCCTCGGCGGCGCCGTCCATCCTCAGCCATCCATCTTGTTGAAACCTTTCCCCCGCGGTCGTTACCCATGCGGCTCACGTGACCCACCCAATCCCATTTGAGCCTGGCAACCTTTTTGCCTACAGAACATAGCACACATATCAACTCGGAAAGGGATCGTCACCGTATTCGCCTCGCCGTCAAACAGGCGTCAACCTAACGTTAGCAAGTAACCAAAGCGGATCAGCAGGTCCGGATACGTCGAATCGGCTACGGCTAGGCGACGCCGCGCTTACGGCTCGCCGACCGCTGGTATCATAGCCATAGCACTGGACGAAGAGAAAAAAGAACGTAGAAGAGACGTAAGCGCGGGGACGTCGAGCCGTAAGCGCGGGAACTGCAAGTGAGCTTGTCCCGAGACGAGGCGATTACGTTACGATTCCGATCAGTGTGCGTTGCAGCAAAGAGTTTCATACTAAGAATACTGAATGGCTCGAGTTGATACGATGACGATCCCTTTCCGAGTTGATGTGTGCTGTGACCTTACGTCTGCAATTCCGGTTTTTGAGCGCAGCGTCATCATCATCACAGCTGGGTATAGGCCTCTATTTTCTTGTACCAATCTCCACGGTCCTGTGCTAGCCTCATCCAGGTTTTTCCCCCGATGACAACTATGTCGTCTGCCCATCTCGCCGTCGGACGAGAGTCATATTTTTTTTTTTCAAACGTCTACAAGTCCGCAATAATCGATTCTTACATTTAAAGATAGGAAATTTAAAAATATCAGAATTCTCCTGGTATTTTTTTTAAGCCCCTAGCCTAGTACACACGACGACCATTCAAACTATGCAAAACCAAATTAAGCTGATCTCTCATACAAAGCGAGGTCAGCTTATACTGGAAGAGTATAACTTGATATGTCGCCGTGTGGTTATAAGTACAGTATATACTTTCATATGCGTTCAGTAAAAAGCTGTTATTTTGAAATTACCTACAAACAGACACTTCACACACATCAATAACACTAGAAACTGGATATTTACCATGTTTACTGTTTTCTTTGAGTTCACGATATTTCGGTGCTGTTGCAAGCTCCATGATCACGGATCAACTGAAGTTATTGCGGGTGGGTGTTTATGAGCAGACAAATCGGTCTACCCTCTTTCTTGTTCGTTTGTTACACTCGGTACCACTACCACTGTCACTCACAACTCGATTCTGTTCCCGACACACGAAACTCACTGTGTCCGCTCGCGAGCTTTTTTCGGCGATTTTTCGCTTTTTACATAGTTAATATCGGGAACTCAAAGAAATCAGTAAACACGGTAAATATTCCGTTTCTAGTTTTAATTATAATGTTAGTTTACAAATCTTATACTAACACACACAGATTTTTGCTCCTTAATGACCTTATGTAAGCGTCTAAATTGTTAAAAGCGATCAGCAATTAGCTATGTGCGATGATTATGTCATCTCATATCGATGACCTGGTGAAGGTTGCAGGGATCCGCTGGTTGCGAGTCGCACGGGACCGGTCAATGTGGCGACACTTGGGGGAGGCCTATGTCCAGCAGTGGATGTCTTTCGGCTGAAATGATGATGATGATGATGAGTGCCAGAAAATGCAAGAAAGGCCGAGCAGTATTATAATGCTGCAAACTTCTTTACCAATAACCAGGATTTGGGTCCAGATAAAAAATTGCAGTTACAGAATTAGGTAGCACTCGTCCATGTAAAATACTGGTATTCAGCTGCATCCGCTTAGGCTGTAAGAAGAGCCTAACACAACGGGTGTAAAAATACCCTTAAAGAAGCTGAAAGGCACTTGTTCTCCCCGTCTTTGCGATCGTTTTTTTGTTCCAGACCATACCTGGGAACCTTCTAGTTACGGAGATATTGGGGGTCAAAGTTCCAACTATTTCACAAGTTTTTTTTTATCGTCCTGCTGTTGAGGCTCGATAAGGTTCTATTAAAGCCACCTGTTGGATTACCGCGCGACTAAATAATAGTAACAGTAAGGGTCGATGGCTTTCTAAGATCAATCCGTGAATGGGTGACCATCCTTGGCATATCAAAACCCCTCCGTGTCTCGAAAAGCACGCGAAGTCCCAGCTGTCATAAAATAGATCATTGAGGTAATTAGAAGCCCGAGAGACTTACCAAGGGGAAAGTTTTCCCCAGTAACTTTTTTGTAAAGGTCAGATAAGCAATAAATTTTAAATTTAAAAACCATATGGGTTTTTTAAATTTTAAATTTTCGCAACAAAGAAAAGCGAACAAACATTTGAAAGTCAATAAAATGGCTGAGCCGGTTTTGATAAAACATGTCTAATTGTAATATACACATCATGCGCTTTCATTTAATACCCCACTTGGGTATATTTGAAAATGTTCGATTATTCATCACCACTTTCATCCCCCATATCTAGTAAATGAATGCATCGATTTTGATAAAACGTATCTAAGAACCGTCGCCAAGAAACTAGCTTTGAAATAAAAAGAACTGCATCCAAATCGGTTCACTCGTTTCAGACCTACGGTGCCAGACACAGACACACACATACAACATTACGGTCAAACTTATAACACCCCTCTTTTTGCGTCGGGTGTTAAAAGTTATATTCAGCAGTGTTGAATTATTTATTTATTTACTGGCCTATCTACAATTGTTACACTTTTTAATCTAATAAAACAAGTTAAAAAAAAACACACCATCTGTACAAATAAAAACCAATACAGTAGTTGTACAGTTATGTATACATACTAGTATCTAGACTGTTCAAAAATTTAATATAAAGGGTGTAAATAGACCCTTAACATACCCGAAAAACCCTTGTTCTCCCCGTCTTTGCGATCATTTTTTTGTGCTAGACCATACCTGGGGACCTTCTATTTACGGAGATATTGGGGGTCAAAGTTCCAAGTTTTTCACAAGTTTTTTTTAAATACATGTTTTTAATACAAGATTTTTACTTTACACACCTCCACGACCCCCGTACTATTCAATCCATCCATCAGCACAATGCTTTGAGTGCTTTCCATCGAGTCCTACCGTAAAACGTGATTATTCACCCCAAAAAAAAAGTCGTTTCCCAGCAATAATTTTGCGTTAAGTTACTTAGTTTGATGTACAGAATGCTTGGTTGACGGCTATGTGAAGGGTCTGTTTACACCATGTGAAGGGTCTATTTACACCCTGTATAGGTTGAGAGTAACATGATTAGGTGTTGTGTTGAATTATTTTAATTATTTTTTGTGGACTTGGCGCTTCAATGAAAAATTAAAAGAGTTTATTCGTGGTAAGCATTAATTTCAATTAGACCATCACAGGCACTTTTGAATGTCAAAAAAACAAAAAGAAGCGAAGCTACAGTCACAGTCACAAGGCATAATAACTTGAGAAAGTACTGTAGTTGCACATTAAATGCGTAGATCTCTATGGAGAAGAATGGGCAAGAAACTGCATAGACACTCTCGAGAAGCCTGCAAAGTCTTGGTGGTGGAGAGTTGAACCCTGAAACAGTTTTGCGGAATGGGGGACGTAATAGTGTTTTTTTTTTTTAATTCCGGATGGGAAATCATCAAAAGACCCCCCCCCCCACTCTGGGCGGAGGGGAGGGGAGTGTCAGACTTGTACTGACTAAAACCCATCCATGTTCCTTCTTTGCCCGCAACAGTCCCGCAGCCCAGGCAGGAGTGGACGTAATAGTGTGTCGCGGGTATTTATGTGGTAGGTTAAAACTAAACTAAGTCAAGAGCTGGGGGCAATCTATTTTGCTGTCATACTGATACTGTTAGCCTGCGTCATCCCACTGCTGGACAAAGGCCTCTCCCCAAGACTTCCAGTTGCTACGATCCAGGGCTAATGTGAGCCACTGGTCGTTTGTTTTGTCCAGGTCGTGTGAAGAATTTTTTTTTGTGAGCAACATCACCCATTGCCATTTATCACAATACAATCCAAAACACAAAACATTACAATTTAGATAAAAAAAAAATAATAATATATAAATTACAATACAAATAGAATCGATTCAAATACAATTATAATTCAACTCAACTCAAATTAAAATGCAATACACAATTAAATTAAACTTATCCATTAATAATACAGTACATTATGGGTCATAAAAAAAATAAAAATAAAAAATAAACAAAAATTACACTTTCCTAACTGGCACTGGAACAGCAACATGCCAGCCACAACAATGCCGGATATAAGGGCAGTCCAGCCTGTTAGCGATCATAGCCAGGATACAATTGCAATTATAGCAAGCTAGTGTAAGCAGACTGGTCAGAAGCCGAAAATTAGCCAATAGAAGCCAGATACCGCCGCTGGTATTCCGCTGCATCAAGTTGGACTAGAAAAAGCTAGGCAGATGATGATGAAATTTTAATTCCGAGTCATTCAACGACTTGGATAATTAAAAAACACCATAACATAAATCTGGAAAACCTAGATAGCTTTTTATTAGCAAAAAATAACATTTTACCTTTCTAAACTAATATACTAATGTATCTTATTTATGTATAAAAATGTCGTGTCACGATGTTTGTGGTCGCACTCCTCCGAAACGGCTCGACCGATTTTTATGATATTTTTTTATGTATTTTTGGTAGGTATGAGAATAAGTCGTAAAGTATATTTCACACCGTTAGGTTGTCAAGTTCTAAGTTTCGGACAAAAGCTAGTATACTAATAATATTATAAAGAGGAAAGATTTTTTGTTTGTTTGTTTGTATCGAATAAGCTCCAAAACTACTGGACCGATTTTAACGTTGAATCATTTTTTCACCAATGAAAAGCTAAATTAGCAGGAAATAACATAGGCTATAAAAATATTTATATCATGCAAATTAGACGAGCTATCACAATTTTTGCGGACTAATTCGCGGGCGCAGTGCTAGTCTAATATAAAACAGGTATTTGTCCCGCCATTAGCATCGACAATAATGCAACTTGGCATTCAAATTATAGTAGGTATAGGTAAAAAACAAGAATAAATGATACCATATGTTAAAAAAACCTGTCCGATCCGAAAGAGGCATATAGGTTACATACCAATGATTTTTTAGTACATTTATTGCAGACCTCTACAAAATTAGTTTTAGTATATGCGAAACCTGAAACACGTATTATTTTAATGTGAAGAATCTATGTACAAAATTTCAAAACTATCATGAAAAATCACGAAGTTATAAGCTTGTTCTGTTACCTGGCTGTCTGCACAAAAACGTGGTCACCACACGGCGCACCCGCGCGCGCGCCTCCAGCGTCGTCTTGAGCTCATTGATAATAATAATTTGGCAGTAGGTACCTAAATGATTGCGATAGGTACTTAGTGTCGCTCGGTGTCCAAGTTGTAGCTTTTTTTAAATATTTTTGGGACGAAATATAACATGGTTTAAAAATGATTGGAATCGATTCAGTTACTTATTCTGAACAAACTATATTCATGTTTCGCATACAGGGTGTAAACAGACCCTTCACATATCCGTCAACCAAACATTCTGTACATCAAACTATGTAACTTTACGCAAAAATTATTGCTAGGAATCGACTTTTTTTTTTGGGGTGAAAAATCGCGTTTTACAGTAGGACTCGATGGAAAGCACTCATAGCATTGTGCCGATGAATGGAATGAATAGTATGAGGGTCGTGGAGGTGTGTAAAGTAAAAATCTTACATTAAAAACAAATATTTAAAAAAAAAACTTGTGAAAAAATTGGAACTTTGACCCCTAATATCTCCGTAACTAGAAGGTTCCCAGGTATGGTCTAGAACAAAAAAAAAATATCGCAATGACGGGGAGAACAAGTGCCTTTCGTTTATGTTAAGGGTCTATTTACACCCTTTATACTAAAAATAATGTTGTATAGTCGTTGTCATAAGGTTTATATCAGAGGTCCATGTAATATAACTGTAATGTAGCAAGTGGCTTGATATGCTCCAACAATAAAATTGTGACTCTGTGACATCCTCTATGGCGCGCAATCCATCTTGCGTGGGTTTTTGTGCCGACTCAAATCGCTTCGAAACGTAAAACTCAGCTAGCGGAGCTAGGTGGCGGGACGTGAGAGGGAAAGAGCCTCACGTCCCAGCCGCCGCGGGAGACGCCCCGGGACCGGGGTCACGTGGTGGCTGCCGGCCACCGTAGGCGCGGGCCTGTGGACGGCGATACAGCGAATAATGGGCTAGCTCGCCGTCCGGTCGTCTTATGACGACAGGCCGTGTGTTCCGTGCGCGCCTCATAGATATGTCAGCAACTATGTAGGGGTCCGCATGGGCCGATGCCTGCCAGGGCTGCGGGACTGTTCGAAAGAGATACCGTGGCCCTGGAACACAAAGGGCAAAGAAGGAACATGAATGGGTTTTAGTCAGTACAAGTCTGACACTCCCTTCCGCTCCGCCCAGAGCGGGGGGGGGGGGGGGGGGGTCATTTGATGATTTGTAATCAGAAAAAAAAGGCCTAGCTCCTGAAGTAAGAAATATAACTGAACTAGCTAGTGCCTGCGGCTTCGTCTGCGTTGAGTTCGCGATAGCGCAGCAGCCCAAATTTCAACCAAATCTGTTCTACAGTTTTTGCGTGAAAGAGCAAAAAACATCCATCCATCCATCCTCACAAACTTTCGCATTTTTAATAGTTGTAAGGTTGTGCCCACGTTGTACTATGAGTTCAACGTACTATGAGTATAACTTGAGTGAATAAAAACATTTTGAATTTGGAACAAGCACGAATTATGAACAATAAAATTAATATTTGAAAACAGCTATAGTTCCCTACGCAGGGTTTGCGTATTTTTATACGCAAACCCTGCGTAGGGAACTATAGCTGTTTTGACATGGAAAGAAAAATTCTCATGGAAATTAAGTTAGTTCGATACTTTCTTAAATAGATGGCGCTAACGTCACCGTAAGACGTTATTAATGGAAGGAAAATTTCGAGAGCTGTGAGCAGGGTGCGATGGTCTAATTGGTTAAGACGTCCGGTGTACTGAATCGGAAGGTCGCAGGTTCAAACCCTGCTCGCACTAGAATTTTTCTTTCCATGTCAAAAACAGCAATAAAAATTAAATTTAAAAACCTCCATGGCAACAAAGAAAAGCGAAAAAACATTTGAAAAGTCAATAAAATGGCTGAGCCAGTTTTGATAAAACATGTCTAATTGTAATATACACATCATGCCCTTTCATTTGATACCCCACTTGGGTATATGTATTTGAAAATATTCGATTTTTCATCCCCCAAATCTAGTAAATGTCTACACCGATTTTGATAAAACATGTCTAATTGTAATATACACATCATGCACTACAAATGACACCCGGAACCAACGGCTTTACGTAGTTTCCGAGGCACGGAGGAAACTCGGTATGTAATGAATTAGTGGTCACCCATCCACAGACTAACCTTGGTAAGCGCAACTTTACCTTGAAGATCGACCTGAGTGGCTCTTATTATTAACCCACGAGATATATAAATACTATACTCTTTTTTTTCTCGCAGTTCATGGTAAAAAGTAGAGTAAAAAAAAAAATCATCTCGCTCCACTCAGGATACTACTCTAGAATCCTTCGCTGCTCTCGGGATCCAACTTTCCCTCGAATTAAAGTTCCTTTTTTTACTTGTTGTCTAATGTACTATTAGACTCCTACTTCGTATCATGGCACAAGCGTGTTGTTATTCAGCCTAATTGAAGAGGTTAACAGTGATATTAACTAAGTATGTCATATTGCTCGGGATACTCAATTCAGAGGAGCTTCTAACTCTAGAGAGGGTACTTTAATTTGTTATTAAGAATTCTGTGTTGTCAAAATCGAGAGGTTTTTTGGCTAAATAATAACAACCGCACGGGTCGATGTTTAAGGTTGAGCAACGCTTGAAAAGGTAAGTCCTTGGCTGGGTGATTATCTATCACATACCGCGATCTATAAAATGGGTCCTCGCGAGTCCCTCAGAGAAAAATTTTAAGAGATCGATATACTGACTCTGCTTTCACGTTATATCTTAGAATTTAAAACAGGGTTTGTCAAAATTAGAAACGACTACCATAATATAAATACACGCGGTTACACACGAAATTATTGTACCCAAATTCAGATAAAGAAAAATTAGCAAGTCTTTTTTTAGGGTTCCATAGACGAATGGCGAAAAACCCTTGTACATTCCTCATCTCTGTCTGTCCGTCCGTATGTCACAGCTACTTTATTCCGAAACTATTAGGACTACACAGTTGAAACTAATTAGATAGATGATATTTTTAACTAGTTAGCTAAGTTAAGATACTTTAATTTTTATATTCCTTTTAACATAGGTACCAATAAGATTAATATGATATGTGATTATTTAATCAATTAATGTTACCTCCAATCGTCTGAAGAGGATTACCTAGTTGAGTCACAAATCATAGGTGATTTAAGAAAAACAGTAAACGTTGTACCGTAAGGAACTATTAATTCTGTGAACCACTTTACGATTTTCATACACAAATAAAAAGATTAAGGGGGGCTCTTCATAGATGGAGCTGCAACTATTTTTTTTTTCATCATACCTTTACGACTGTACGTGCCTATGGATAGGTCTTTAAAAATGTCATTGAGGTTTTTAAAACCATTTTTTCTTCAGAAAAAAATGGTTTTTACCACTTCCAAAGTGGTAAAATGGACACATTTTACCCCCCCTCTAATTTCTAAAGTAAAAGGAGGAAAATTCTGAAAAAAATGTAGGATTGTAGAACGTAAAAAAACTTTCAACGAAAATTGGTTTGAATAAGATTTGATGTTTAGTTTTTGAGATATGGGACTTTTTCATGAAACTGTTGCAGTAACTTTGTTTTTAATAAACATACTCTGAAGAAGACATTTAATTTTGCTGTTGAATGTAATACAATATGTATATAAATACATATGAATGAGTCTTCAAAATATTTTTATAAAATTTTTGGTGCTCCGGAACCCGTGTGCGTGTGAGTACGACTCGCACTTGGCCGGTTTTTAAACACTGAATACGCTTTTATAACAATTTGCCAAAGTCAGTTTTTAGAACGACGCACGGAAAGTTTAAAAATTACATCAAAGGTGTCCTTAGCTATTGACCGCCACGGACGTCTATGGAAGTCAAATCGTTAGCGCTTTTAAAAAGTTTATTGTTTTGTGTTTTGTCGTGAGCACTTTTTGATTTGACGTCCATAGACGTCCTTGGGGGTCAATAGGTTAAAAAGGCATATTACAAAAAAAGGACAATCCTTCTGCGCATGCGGCTTCCCTGGTAGCTCATATACAGTACAAATATGTGAATGTCTCTAACTATTCTCAATATTATTATTTTTTCTTTTATATTTATTCAGATCTTTTACAATAGTTTTCAAATCATTTATACACCTGTTATTCAGAATAGTTACAGCACTGATGACAACGTTTGTGTCAGTTATTTAATTTAGTCTTTTTATAATATTTTCTTACCATATAAGATTAATGTATGTGATAGATTATAGCATAATCAGCCTATTAATGTTCCCACTGCTGGGACGCAGGCCTCCTCTCTATGAGAGGGAATGGGCTATAGTCCACAAAGCGGGCCCAGTGCGGGTTGGTAGATGTCACATGTCTTCGAATTTTAGGTTCTAGGACATGCCGCTTTCCTCACGATGTTTTCCTTCACCGTTTTGAGAGCAGTGGTAATGAAATAAATTACACAAAGTAATCCGCCTGCCTGGGTTCAAACCTACGACTTACTGCTTGTAAGTCGGGGTCTCCACCACTGGGCCACCGCTGCTCTTGTGATAGACTATTTTATACCAATTGTTTGTGAATGTGTGACTGGGAACATTGTAGGCCTTGTAGATTCCTAGATGCTTGTTAACTTTTAATCTTGTTTTACGTTATCATTAATTATTGTTTAGCTAATGAGATTACCAAATATAGGAACTTCAACCGGGAGGATAAAAAATTATAAAAAAATGTACAGACATCGGCCTGTTACAATTTTATTATATGTATAGATAATGTCCGAAACGATAATTGGTCATTCATTTAAAAATCGCCTCTAGATAGTTTATGACATGCTCTACAGTTACCGTGTAGTGTCAGACAACATTGACACCCAATTAAGAATGACTTGCATACAGTAGTCGCGCAGTTAACAGCTAGCGACTAATGTAGAGGTCGCGGGTTCATGTTCTGTCGATGAACTGTATGGGCGCTCCATCACCGAAGCATTTGCCTAATTCTTTCATTGAAGGATTCAGATTCGAGGATTACATCTGCTGGTGACCGAGCATTACAGTGCGCAACCCGTAACGAACGATGCAATAGAATAGAATTATTTATTTCAATCAACAAAGGATCATGAAATCAACATAAAATAACACACGAAATAAACACTAAATATTTCGGTACTGACAATAAAACCTCTGCACGACTAGCCCTAGGCCCGAATCCTGCTAACCAGGGATGTGCGCTGTTTTCGCAGACTGTGTTGAAACAGTCTTCTTGCGAATCGGCGAACATCCCCGATGCACTATAACATTGGGGCAGCCTCATCAGCATACCCACCCATACCCTTAATGCATTATTTTTATAGTTTCACTGAAAATCGGTCGTGTTTTGTACGAGAAAACAGGGAAATACACTGAAATTGGAATATTTACCGTGTTTATTATACTATTATTTCCCGATATTTCGGCGCTGTTGCAAGCACCATGATCACGGATAAACTGAAGTTATTGTGGGTGAGTGTTTATGAGCAGACAAATCGGTCTACCCTCTTTCTTGTTCGTTTGTTACACTCGGTACCACTACCACTGTCACTCACAACTCGATTCTGTTGCCGACACACGAAACTCATTATTTATTTATGTACACACAAAATACTTAACAGGACATTACGTTAAGATAGAAGAGCACAAAGGTACTGCTTATTTCATAAGAAATTTCTTCCAGCAGACCGGCGAGAGGAAAGTTGGATTAGAAATGTAGACACAGTGTGTAGAAAAGACAAAACAGGAAAATTTAAAACAAAAAAAAAATACCTATACACCGTGACTTTTTAGTCGTCTTACAAAGGTGGTCCACTCAATGTACCCGACATAAAATAGCTCTAGGCGCGATTTGTTTTTTTTACCTACCATAATAGGTACAAAGAAAAATAAATAATACATTAGAATAAAATTATGAAACATCCTGTTAATGATTTTTAAGTGTCAAACGGGAGAACATCCAGCGGTCGAGTCCAGTATATCATCGCTCGCAACAGGATATTTTAACTACGTCATGCGTCATAATATTAAATAAAAATTTTATTTTTAAAATCTCATCAATACCTATTTTTTTTATGAATGTTTAGTAGTCATTGGATACATGAAGTGGGCTGCCGTTATAAGACGACTAAAAAGTCACGGTGTATAAAATAAACATACACACAAATATACACATACAAAAATGGTGTCATTGTGTCCGCTCGCGAACTTATTTCGGCACTTTTTCGATTTTTACACATTTGAACCAACGGATTCCAAGCTCTTGACAGTTGAAATCCTCCCGGTTAAACTGTGGGAGAGGTATGTTGATGACGTCTTTGGGATCACCGAAGGAGATGAACAAAAGGTATAAGTATGCTTGATAAACCTTAACAGTTTACATGGTAAGATAAAATTCACCTACGAGATGGAAAATGAGAGGACTGTTTTATTCTTGGACGTGAAAATAGGGGTCCGTACCGTACTGACGTTTCTCTCGACCACTCAGTCTATAGAAAATTAACAAAACATTTTATTATAATTTAACCTTGAAAACATACCATACAAATTTAATAGATAATACTCGTATTAACCCAAATATCTTACACACTACAGCACAAACCATCAAAATAATCAAAAAATATAACCACTTACGATTAAACAACATCCTGTAACTAACACGTGTCGTGTAACTTTGCCCGAACAAGGTAAAGTTGCCAAAAGATTTAACGACGATTTAAATAAACTCTATTATTATTAATTATTAACGCAAATTAATGATAATTTATTTATTTATTCGTTCTGATATTTTATTATTTGCATACTAGACTTGCACGTGGCGTTGCTCGCTTTATCGGAGGTTAATCGTTTGAATGTGTTTGAGGATTTTTTCAGATAGCCTTGGTGAAGGCTAGAATTGTTTAATGCCTAGGTCTAAACTCCATAATGTTCAAATTTGCTTGCATTACAAAAATAACTGAAACACCGCGGTCTAAAGTGACGTGTGGTCACTAACTCACAATAACAACCAACCAACAACGTTCTACTTAGTCGCGGTGAATGAGTGCCAGGTAGCCAGATGTCTACCTTATAATTTATTTATTTAGGTTTCTGTGGGTAAAATCACAAAAAAAAAAAAAACATTAAAAACAAAAAGTCACAAATCATAAAGTTCTACGAATTAAGTCAACAAGACGAACATAACAAGGAATAGCCAATTACGTGATTAGATCAGTAAATTAAAACATAAAAAAACTATCACCGCGCGTGAGATTTGAACCCACGGTTCGCTACGCATGAACGCGCTTATCCTAAAATACGATAACCGCTAAACTATCATAACATTGCATTAGTGTTTAAATTTATGAAATACAATCATTTGCTAACGAATGTGAGTGTGTCTACAGTATAAAAATTACGTATTAAAATAAGGTCAAAGGCCATGGAGCGAGCCATGGTAGGCATAACCCTCTTAGATCGAGTGCGTAACACCAAAATCCGCCGTCGGACGAAAGTCTATGATGTCGGTCGATCAGTGGACCTGGCAGGGGACCGGGCTGTCAGTGGACCTGGGCAGGACATCTGGCTAGACGCGGAGATGGCCGATGGAGCAAGGCTTTGACCGAGTGGTGGCCAAAGAAATCGGGGCCGTCCTAAAGCTCGTTGGGTTGACGATATCGTCAGTCATGGGAAACACCTGGATAAGGGTCGCACAGAACCGGGAAGTGTGGCAGAAAAAAGAGGAGGCCATACCCAGCAGTGGATGATTCCAGGATGATGATAAAAAGAAGGTCGTAAATTAAATCCAACTGTCAATCTTTTGCTTTGTGAGATTGCTTCTCTACTTAGGACCGCGACTGTACACTGATTTCTCTGTGATCACTGGTCCGATTTACGTGTTTTTTTTATTTGGTAATTGGTACAGGAAAAGAGCACTTGGAAGGAATTGGGGGAGGCCTTTGCCCAGCAGTGGGACAGTCCAGGGTACTAAAAAAAATTGGTACAGGAAGCTCGCGCGGTGTTCCCATATATTAACATTGCTTCGGTACCTTATGAGTTACCCTACTAACAGTATAAATGCGAAAGTTTGTGAAAATGGATGGATGAATGTTTGTTACTCTTTCTCGCAAAAATTACTGATCGGATTTGGATGAAATTTGGCACACAGATAGTTTATAACCTGGATTAACAAATAGGATACTTTTTATCCCGTGGGACAATTAGGGAACTCCACGCGGGCGAAGTCCCGGGCATAAGCTAACCCTCTATAATACTTTTAATTCGACTATGTGGATGATGTGCTAATAACTTCTAGTTACAATGGATTTGTGTGAAATACAACTAAAAAGAGTAAAATTAAATCTTTTTTTTGTTTTTGTGATGAATTTCTCAGTAGCAGCCCGTAGTCTCGATATTCGTTTGGTTGATGGTAATAGGCTCGCCCCTAAATGCGACTAAAATATCATCTGGCGAAATGTGGATTTATAACCACAGTCTGCCTAAGGCGCGATTAACACAGATACGGCGTAAGGTGAAGCTGCAGCGCAGGCGTGGAATTTATATGGAAACGAAAGATCGACGTGCCAGCGCCGCGCCGCCGCTTGAGGGAAATTCACGACACGTCGCCTACGACAAACGTCGAAAACGTTTTGAAGCGGCATGCCTGCGCCGCGCCTTCTCCTTACGCTGCTGAGTAATTCGCGACTAACCCTTCATGGGTTACAAGTGTGATTTTATATCTATGTTTCCTTTTAAACGCTTGTAACACCAAGGAATGTGTAGATCGCATAATTTTCAATGCCAATTGGAATCAATTTCAGTGTGTACGTCTCAACTGTCTAAACGACTCTTATTACATTGTACTGCGTTGTTTTGTTAAAACGTTTGTTTATATTCAACCTTAACTGTGTATCGTAGAGAGCGAGAAGAACATTTATACCCACTAGCTGCCAGTGGCGAAGGTTCCATAGAACTCGATTCCTACCGGCTTCCCTTTGAAAAATGGCACAGTCAGTGTCATCATCATTTCAGCCGAAAGACGTCCACTGCTGGACATAGGCCTCCCCCAAGTGTCGCCACATTGACCGGTCCCGTGCGTCTCGCATCCAGCGGATCCCTGCACAGTCAGTATGCTATAGACAAATAATATAATCACATTAAAGATTATGTACTCCGGCTTACCTCTTACAAAAATTGACCCTTCGCTACTGCTAGCCCCGCGACCTTTTTTTTTTAATTAGCCTTTCCTGTCCCACTGCTGGGCAAAGCCCTTATCCGCGTAAAAATATTATAAAATACTACTTCCCTATTGGAATCGAATTTTGTTAACAATTTTAAAGGTTTTAATTTTTTGCACGGTACCCTAATTATAGACATACGTACGTTATATCATTACTTCCCAGAATTTGATACTTAATAGCGAGGCTGTCGAATGGAGTTATAATACAGTGAGTGGTTTTTTTTTTCAAAATCAACGGGTTCGATTTCTGGCTAGGAAAATGGATTTTTTTTTTTAAATTATGATGCCGTTTTAGTTTTCATCAAAATCGGGCTCGAGACTCCTTTGAGTATTTTTCGCTATTCCTCATAGTTTCGGATTTGGCCATCCATGCCCACTTGAAAAATTCACCCTGTATACTTTGGTTCACTATCTATTTGCATACAATTTTAAGACTTAATATAACTTGGCATACTTTTGTTTATCGTAATTATATTTACGAATAACAGCTTAGGCATATTTTTGCATAACATTTCAAAGCATAAAATTATTTATTTATTTAATGTGGTCTCGTCCCCTGAACTAGGACATCCTGTATGTAAATCAATACTTTAAAGATTACTGCTTAGTCTTCAAAAATCTATAGGATGTATTATAAATGTTTTTTGAACTTCAAAATGGTAATTTGCCTATTGTTTATAATGAACACTTATAACTGAAGAAAAAATACAAAAAATAAAAAAAATTGTCTGTTGTATTGTGTGTGCAGACATTTTGTCGAACTATGAGCACATCTTTCTTTTTCGTGTGGTTAGTGCCTAACCTTGTAGATAAGTTAGTTGAAACGATAAATCCTTCGGCTATTTATAAAAAAAAAATGAGTCGCAAAAAGGCAGTTTTTAATGCTAACTAGCATACAGGACGTTCTTTTTATGATCCAGTATAAAGTCATGTCTGCCATAAAATTTATGTGCCAAAAGGTGTTTGCAAAATTTCAGCTCAATCGGATACCAACAAGGAATCGTTCAAGTATTACGTAACGCAATTTTTGAAGATTTTGAACCAACCTTCGCGCCGGCGCGCGCCGTATTTGTAACGTTTTTCTGTATCCCCCCCCCTTCCCCTCCCAAAACGTTACATAACATCCAAAGTGACCATAAAGTCACAACTATTGTACCGGAAAGTCGCTAAAATATCTTTGTTATGGCTTTGAACCGCTCGCGCGCCGCTGCAGCGTGCCGCTGCCAGCTTCAGCTACGTGTACAATACAATCGACTGATTCCCCGTAAGGCATAAACGAAAAATGTTGCCAACTTAGGCGATTTAGATTCCCTAGTTTTTTTTATTTAAATAAAAAATAATGTTACGTAACGTTTTCTTGCGTCCTCTCTCCCGCCCCTGTAACGCATAGTAACGTTTTTACAAGACCCCCCCCCTCCCCCAAATTACGTTACGTAATACTTGAACGCCCCGCAAGTGGTCGAAAAAATGGTTTGCCGCTTCGTAAGTTGTCCGCTTCGCAAAAAGCGGACAACTTACATACATACAAAAAATATAAAAAGTTTTATCAAACAATTGTTCTACAACATTGTCCAACACAAAAACAACACAAACAATGCAAGTTAAAAAAAAGTTTTAAGAACAATTTAGTGGCTACAGGTGGCAACCACAGAGCCTAGTTTGTGCGCGGTTGATGATTAATAAGCTCTTTCCCATTCCCAACTACTTGTAACAACTGTAAAAGATATTCGATTGACAACCGGGTCCCCGTCTGTGTAGCCACTAGCCCCACTTATGCGGTCTTATTATCACACATAATAAATAATTTTCATGAATAAAGTATATTTTAAATAAAAAAAAATTCAACTCTCATTTTTGTGATGATACACCCTGTATCTAGCACGTGTAAGCTAAGCGTATAACCGTAGAACCTGATTATTCAAATCAAGATTTTGTTATTAATTTAACCTCAAGTTTTAGCAGATACAAATTCATACAACTATTTCCTATGATTGAAATAGGCAGGAAACTCGAAATATACAACATTATTTTTAGTATATGCGAAACCTGAATATAGTTTGTTCAGAATAAGTAACTGAATCGATTCCAATATTTTTTAAACCATGTTATATTTTTTCCCAAAAATATTTAAAAAAGACTACAAGTTGGACACCGAGCGACACTAAGTCCTATCGCAATTATTTAGGTACCTACTGCCAAATTATTATTATCAATGAGTTCAAGACGAGTCTCGAGGCGCGCGCGCCGCGTGGTGACCACGGTTTTGTGCGGACAACCAGGTAACAGAACAAGCCTATAAATTTGTGATTTTTCATGACACAGTTTTGAAAACGTGTTTCAGGTTTCGCATATACTAACACTAATGTTGTATATGTATTTAATTATTTACATAACATCACGCCTGTAATCCCCGAAAGGTTAGACAGAGGTGTACCCATTAGTACACCCAAATTTCGCCAGTTATGTTTAAGACCCATGTAATAGGGGGAGAGCCTATTTCCAAATCCAGACTCCGTGGCTGCTACTGAGAATTTTTGATGGAAAAACTCAATAACACTCTGACCTCATGGATTCATACATCATTTATTTATTATCAATTTATCACTGTAAAGTTATGAAACTTGCATGTAATATGTAGTAAATAAAGTCATGCAATTTTTTTTTTTGTTTTGATGAAAAAGACAAAGTTTTTGAGAAAACTTTTATTACATTAAATTCGTTATTAGTCTTTGTTAAAAGATGCGAGTAAGCCAGTAGACAAGGACGAAAATCTGTCAGTCTTAAAAAAATGGTACTGTGTTACCCAGTAAATAGGTTCTAGACGTCAAATCATGTAAAAGATTGGTATTCAACTGCATCAAAACTAACTTATGCATTTTATTTATGCCTGCAAACTTATAGAATTCTCACTCTTAAATAATAATCAAATTAAGCCAAAAAAAACAGAAAATTGTACCTAAAGAGTGTAAAAACATAGGTACCAGTGGCGAAGGTTCCATACAACTCGATTCCTACCGGCTTTCCTTTGAAAAATGACAGTCAGTATTCTAATAGACAAATAATATAATCACATTAAAGATATGTACTCCGGCTTACCTCTTACAAAAATTGACCCTTCGCTACTGATAGGTACAGTCAAAATTAACAACACCCGTCTGGACGGAGAATCCTCCCATTTCTACGGAAAATGGGGAACTTTACATCTTCTGTTTATCTTCTGATTATTATTATTTTATCTCCTTTATTCATTTTCATACATATAATTTACATTTTTAAATATTTCTATACAAAGTAATATGAAAAAAAAAAACATTTAAAAATATAAAAAATAGTAGCCCACTGGTATCGGGAACAGGGTCCGAAATACCGGTGGTCAGGGCTCTTGAGAGAGGAACCTCCTAACAATACGCGCCGTGTCCAGAAGTACTGCTTTCTGAATCAAGCCCTTGATCCAGCTGCCAAGCGAGAGCCTCCTCAGATGTTTGTCGAGGCTATTGGCTATTAAGCCATTGGCCGACACGACTATCAGCACAATGACTGCTGTACTCACGTCCCACATGTCGACAACCTCGCGAGCCAGATCTAGATATTTGAATTGTTTATCTTTCTCTTCTTTCACGAGGTTCTCGTCATGCGGAACCGTTATATCAACAATCATTGCGCGATGCTCCAATCGATCTATCACCACAATGTCAGGTTTATTGGCAACAATAGTCCTGTCAGTGATGATAGATCGATCCCAATACAACGTGATATTACCATTATCGAGAACTGGGTCGGGCGCATACTTATAGTATGGTACTTCTGATTCCACAAGGTTGTACTTCAAAGCAAGTTGCTGGTGGATAATCCTGGCAACGAGATTGTGTCTATGCAAGTACTCTCCGTTAGCCAGACGAGAACACCCAGAAATAATGTGTCGGATCGATTCTCCCGGACGGTGGCATGCCCGACATATGTCAACCGTGCCATCCTTCACAATGTATTTCCGGTAGTTATTCGTCATCATAACTTCGTCCATTATTGCACAGACAAAACCTTCGGTTTCCCCGAATAGGTCACCGAAACGCAGCCAAGATACGGACGCTAAGAAGTCTACATCGGGTCCATGTAGGGCCCGGTAAAAGCGTCCGTGAAGCTCCTTGCCCTGCCATACCTCCTTGCGATCATTAGTGTCTAATATGGTTTGCGCCAGTTCTCGTTAGCCAGAGAGAGCGGGGTGAGGCCCTTGTCCACTGAGACCACATCTCGGTGCATCCCCTCGTCGACTTCTAGGAAGTATTCCCTGAGGCTGCATATCTCACGGTTGTGCAGGGTCTTAGCATTTAAGAAGCCACGACCCCCGCACTTCCGCGGGATATACAGTCTCATCACCGACGACCGCGGGTGATGCATTCGATTTGCGGTCAGCAGTGCGCGGACCCTCCTATCCAGGGCATCAAGTTCCGTCTGAGTCCATTTGAGTATGCCGAAAGAATACATCAAAACCGGCATGACCCAACCATTGAAGGCGCGCACCTTGTTTCCACCTGACAAAAGACTGCTTAGTACTTTATTCAGGCGGCCAAAGAAGCGGTCCCTCAATGATTGTTTCATGTCGGCAGTATTGATACCTAATGCTTCCGACATACCCAAATACTTGTAGGTTTCTGTTGAGGAGAGGGATCTAAGGTGTATGGAATCCGAGAGTTGAGTTCCCACGGATTTCATAATCTCCCCTCGCTTCACATGCATGACTGCACATTTGTCCACAACATTTCTATTTATTTTATTATTATTATAGTGTCTCTCGGCGATTGGACATATTTTCTTGCTCTTTGGCGGAATTCCAGAGGGTGGCACTTGGTACGAGTATGTTGTCTGCTGTTTAACTTGTGCCTCTACCCAGTCCCGTTACTTGGGACTGGATTTTTGCAATTTATGACGAATTTGTTAGCTTGGGTCTTACCTGTTAAAACAAATGTGTGTGTTAAGGAATAATAAATAAATAAATTAAAAGTATTCAAACATCGCGATTTGATTGGTCGATGACCGGATGGCCTGGCGTTTTATTCTGACGTATCTTACACGCGTCAACTACCTAACAAAAAACCAGACCTCTTTCATAATTATTCATGAAATAAAAATAATCACATTAAAAATACCGCTAAGTTTTAAGTTAAGTTGTTTTTAAATGCTATCTAATATGAACCACTGTTTGACGTCAATATAGTAGGAAGCAAAGTTATAATACATTTTTAGTCTAGAATTTTGAAGATCAAAATCTTAGAAAAAATATGCGAAACAGGTTCTCAAAATGCTGCCTCGTTTAATTTGGATTTAGAAAATTATTATTTGATTAACCTAACTAAATCACAAGCTCTCATTATTGATGGCAGATACTTCGTCTATTTATGTAGCCATCAGTCCCTCCCGTCATCTTTCCTCCGTGCCTCGGAAAGCACGTTAAGCCGTTGGTCCCGGCTGTCATTTGTAGATCTTTGACAGTCGTTAGGCAGTCAGTAGCGCAAAAAGTCTGTCAACCAGACTTACCAAGGGGTATCGTATTACCCAGTACTAACTGGGTTGTGGAGGTCAGATAGACAGTCGCTCCATGTAAAATACTGGTATTCAGCTGCATCCGCTTAGACTGGAAACCGACCCCAATATAGTTGGGAAAAGGCTAGGCAGATGATGATCAGTCCTTCCCGCCTGTTGTATACGATGGCGCCACTATAGCCTACTCGAAGAAAGTTAGAAACTTAAGTGAATTTTTGGACTGCAACCTGTCTTGGCTCGTTCACGTTGCTGAAGTAAGCAGGAGGGTGTTTTCTTCTTATCGGTGTCTTAAGCATCTTCGATAGGTCCTACTATTTCAAGCTAAAATAACTCCTGCTCAGTCTCTCCTTCTACTTCTTCTAGGCTATGCTGATGTCTGTTTTCTTCATATGACTGTGGAGCTTCTCGATGAGCTCGAACATCTGCAGAATTTGTGCATCTGCTTCATTTTCGGGCTTCGTAAGTACTACCGTGTGTCGGGATTTGAGAAGCAGCTAAAGTGACTCCCTATTTGGCAGCGTCGAGATCGTCACACTATCTTTCTTCTCTCTTTTCTGCTCATCATAATCCTAAAGCTCTTTCGTATCTATGGGAACGCTCCAAGTATCTTGTTTCTAGAGGTAAACGTTGTCGCTCGGAGAACCTCAAGCGGCTTAGTTATAGTAACCTTATTAGTAACTATATTTTCAAGCCATTTGGGGTTGAAACTCTGGGGCCGTGGGGTCCGAGTGCTCACAACCTTTTTAGGGAAATTTCCAAACGCCTAGTTGAAGCGTCCCGTGACCCAAGAGCAGGTTTTTACCTTGGCCAGAGCTTTTTTAATGTTTTTTTTTTAGTTTATTGTTAGTTTAGTTACTTTAGTCTAACTTATAAAGGGTGTAAAAAGACCCTAACGAAGCCGAAAGGCACTTGTTCTCCCCGTCGATGTGATCATTTTTTTGTTCTGGACCGTACCTGGGAACCTTCTAGTTACGGAGATATTGGGGGTCAAATTTACAACTTTTTCACAAGTTTTGTTTTCAAATACATGTTTTTAATGTAAGATTTTTACTTTAAACACCTCCACGACCCCCGTACTATAATCCATCCATCAGCACAATGTTTTGAGTGCGTTACATTGAGTCCTACCATAAAACGTGATTTCTCACACCAAAAAAAAGGCGTTTCCCAGCAATAATGTTTGCGCAAAGTTACTTAGTTTGATGTACATAATGCTTGGTTGACGGCTTCGTGAAGGTTCTCTTTACAGCCTGTATAAAGTGATAACATTATTCGAGATGTTTGAGTCAACCTGTCCCATTAGACGACACGCATGCTTTAGCCGTCGTGTCGTGAGCTCAACCTAGTATTTTTCCCCGACGAGATTTTTCTACAAATAATTTGCATACTAACAAAAACAAAACTAGCGGTATTAATAAGATCAAAAAAATTAAATGTCAATAGGAGGTCGTTAGTTAAAACCTCACCAACTTTGTAGTGAATGGTGCATCCAAGGTGGAAATAACAAGACTGTACTTAATTTTTAACCGACTTCCAAAAGGAGGAGGTTATCAAGAAGACTGAATTATTTTTTTTTTTTGTGTGTATGTTCAGCGATATCTTCGCCAATTGTGAACCGATTTTGATGATTCTTTTTTTTGTTTGGAAGAATATTATTCCGCGGTGGTCCCATTTTCTATTTGGTGAAGATCTGACGCTGGTCTTCGGAAATTAACACTGGAACTCTTCAATAATAGACAGCAAATCTGTCGCGATGGCTGCAATCCCTTGGGTATTCATTGTTTACCTTGTAATGTTCTCATCAAGGTGCATGAAATGAGCCGAAACACGATATAGCTGCTGTAAACTGTTGCGGACCTCTTGCAACTGCCTTTCGTATTCAAAACGCATGGAAAGCGATCGAACACACACTCTACAGGCTATATGTATAGATTTGCAAGCAGTGTCATGTAGACTAATCTAAAGTACGCTATCATAACTTTTTAACAAAGCCGGTCAATTTTAAAGTTATCTTGTGAGCACATTTTATACATTAGTACCATTTTGGTTCAATAGATGTCGCTGCATGTATCTTTCATATTGATGATAAGTTCTTCTTGAACACTCAGTATATTACTGCTACATAAATACCCTTGATAATAAAACGATTTGAATAAGAATTAATACTACGATACGAATGTAACCAACTTTTGTTTCTACCGGGGCGATCTAATTAAATTTTAGAACACAAAAGCTGCTATTGTGACTTAACTATGATAGTTAGATATACACTCTCGCGGACTTTTTTGTAGGTAATAATGAGTACTGTAATCATGTAGTACATCATTTTTAAGTATCGTCAATAGTTTTCTCAGCGCACGGCAAATAATGAATTTTATAGGCAAAATTTTGCTACTTTGGGTTACATTGTTGCAATTTTATTAAGGATCTCAATTTTCTTTTAAAATAAATTATATTAGTAGTAATAGTTTCGGAGCCTATTCGATACAAATAAACAAACAAACAAAAAAAATGAAATGTATCGTTAATAGTGTAAAATATTTGTATATGATTGTAATATCCTATAAATACCCTAAAAATGGAAAAATAAAAAATCTTTTTTGCAAAAAATAAAACCGACTTCAAAAACACAGAAAAGTGAAAAATAACTTTAGCTTCAGAAGTCGGTGACAAAAAAACTGAATTAAACAAACAAAAGTCACCGACTTCAGAAGCTAAAGTTATTTTTCACTTTTCTGTGTTTTTGAAGTCGGTTTCATTTTTTTTTTCAAAAAAGATTTTTTAAATATTTTTATACGCAAGCCCTGCGTAGGGAACTACAGCTGTTTTTGATATGGAAAGAAAAATTCGAGTGCGAGCAGGGTTTGAACCTGCGACCTTCCGATTCAGTACAACGGACGTCTAAACCAATTAGACCATCGCACCCTGCTCGCAGCTCTCGAAATCTTCGTTCCATTAATAACGTCTTACGGTAAGACTGTACTTTTTGAACAGTCAACCGGTAGAAACTAGATTGTCACAGAATGTGTAGGGGTACATATTTTGTGTGTATTTCTTTAGCCGCTATAATAATAAATAGTTAATGTGGCTTTTTTCTGGGCCGGTTTTTTTTTATCAAACGGTAAAATAAAATCTTGATGCTAGTTTTACAGTAGGCCGTACGTTAGGGGCCATCCTTCAAATATGTGAGGTTTTTTAGGCCACTTGTATAGCCCACGCACCCCCCTGGTGGTAGCTTGACACGTCGTGACGCTTTAGACCACCCCTTCTCACCCCCGCCCAGAAACACGTGTATTTTTATTGGAAAACGAAAGTTTAGTGGATTATAATAGTGTAAAGAATTGTATGGATTATTGGTTTCTACTTTGGTTGCAGCTTCATTCAAGTTTTTCTTCAGCCTGTTCTGTCCCACTGCTGGACAAAGGCCTCCCCTATGGCTTTCCACAATAATTATAAGTAGATATGTATTTTTTCAAAACTTACTTTCCTCTTCGTGGAAGTTAAGTTTTGAATCAGCAAGCTCTTTTTGCACCATTAGTAGGTGTAAGTAACTTTAAAGGTCGGGTCGGGTCGGGTCGCAGCGCAAAAATCCGCTCAAATCGCTCTTATGTATTTTATATGAGCTATCGCACACTATGCGCACATTATGTCGAGCCGCAGCGGGTCGGGTCGCAGCGCAAAAATCCGCTCAAATCGCTCTTATGTATTTTATATGAGCTATCGCACACTATGCGCACATTATGTCGAGCCGCAGCGGGTCGGGTCGCAGCGCAAAAATCCGCTCAAATCGCTCTTATGTATTTTATATGAGCTATCGCACACTATGCGCACATTATGTCGAGCCGCAGCGGGTCGGGTCGTAGCGCAAAAAGTCCGCTCAAATCGCTCTTATGTATTTTATATGAGCTATCGCACACTATGCCGGGGCGCAGCGGGCCAAAATGTGCTAAGCAAGCATTGTGCGCTGCGCTCCGGCCCGACATATCGTGCGCGAACCTTAGTGTGCGTCCACAGTACGAGCCTCGCGACTAGGGCCTAACGTGGACGCGACACCGGGCGCGTGCGGTGGCTATTGTGACGAGCGAGCTGTAGTTAGTGCTTAGACGTATTTCAGGTGTTGCAAACGTGGGCGAGGATTTTGTATTTTTACTAGACAGTCCGATTCTGAGGTGTTAAACATTAGAGAGTGCGCACAAAATTAATAAAAAAAAACAGAAATAAATGCTGAATTTTTACTTAGTATGAAAAATTAAGATTGTACCCTATAAAATTGGAGAATATAAAAGCAGAGAAATAAACACTTCAGTAATCATCGCAATTTTCACAAAAAAAAAAAATGGAGACGCGCTTACGCCGAGCGACGAGATCGAATTGGTTTGATAGCCCCGCACTCGGCATTGGGTCGCTTGTTGTCTAGGCCCGTAGTGTGGCCATAACGCGCGGATAGGAACGTTTGTAAACTACGCGCGCTATATCGCTCATGCCCGCCGCGGTAGGCGCCCGCCTTAGACACTACACTATGGACGTAAACGGCGGTTTCATACGTTTGATAAATAAGTCGCGCCCGTCGTCGCAACCGCGCTAGGCTCGCACTGTGGACGCGGGCTTAATCTTAACTTTTTTCTTACTCGTAAAAGTTGGTTTACATGTCAGCAAGTGACTTTATTAAATATATATTAAAATAATGTAGATATCTATGTTGTGGAAAAGTGTAATTTTAAAAAGATAATCTATTGTTTGTGAAATGTAATTTTAATATGGAACTGCGACCAAACTCATACTCCTATATGTTTGGAAATGGCACCCGATATCATTTGAACGTAAGTTTGCCTTATTTTTTTTTTATTACGTATTAGCAACCCGCCCCGACTTCGTACTGGTGCAATATACACCGTGAATTTTATTTTCACAAAGGTGGTCCACTCAATGTACCCCACATAAAATAGCTCTAGGCGCGATTTGTTTTTTACCTTCCATAATAGGTACAAAGAAAAATAAAAATACATTAGAATAAAATTATGAAACATCTTGTTTATGATGTTTACGTGTCAAACGGGAGAACATACCTACCCAGCACTCGAGTCCAGTAGATCATCGATCGCAACAGGGTTTTTAACTACGTCATGCTCGTTAAAAAAAAATTGCAAATATTAAAATCTCGTAAATAGGTACTTTTTTTTAATGAATATTTAGTAGTCATTAGGTACATGAAGTAAGCTGCCGTTGTAAGACGACTAAAAAGTTACGGTGTATACATATTAACCTTCCTCTTGAATCACTCTATCTATTAAAAAAACCGCATCAAAATCCGTTGCGTAGTTTTAAAGATCTAAGCATACATAGGGACAGACAGAGGGAAGCGACTTTGTTTTATACTATGTAGTGATAGGGATTAATTTCACTAGTGAGCTTTGAGTTTGAACTTAAACAAACCCAAATAGAAATTAACTGAGTCAAGAGCAAGAGAAAGTTCAATGATATGTTATTAAAGCAAAATTATGCGATTGTCATTAGTATTTGCACGACGGCACGGTTGGTGCAATGGCTGAGCGATTGACTGCTGTGCTTCGTGTCGCGGGTTCGATTCCCGCACGGAACAAATATTTGTATGGCCTACAGGTAGTTGTTCCGGGTCTGGCTATTTGTGAATTTAAATGTTTGTAAACGCACCCACGATACAGGAGAAATTCCTGCTATGGGGCAAGATCTATTATAAAAAAAAAAAATGTAGTTTCATTTGATCTTCCTCAAGAACAACATAAACAATTCATGCAGTAATGAAAACATTAGCTTTCAAGACAGGTTGCGCTGAAAGTTCTTAATTCTTTATTTATTTTCTTTACATGATTTACATTTTTAGTTACCATGTTAGTTTAAAATCTTATATTTAAAAAAATATTAGCCCACCGGCATCGGGAACAGGGTCCGAGCTACCGGTGGTCAGGGCTCTTGAGAGAGGAACCTCCTAACGATACGCGCCGTGTCCAGAAGTACTGCTTTGTGAATCAATTATTGTCTTTTTTTTTTTTTTTTGCATGGGAAATCATCAAATGACCCCCCCTCCCCCACTCTGGGCGGAGCGGAAGGGAGTGTCAGACTTGTACTGACTAAAAACCATCCATGTTCCTTCTTTGCCCTTTGTGTACCAGGGCCACGGTGTCTCTTTCGAACAGTCCCGCAATCAATTATTGTCTCTTTCATTTTTATAATTTTAGTTACTGTAATTAGCTGTAAACACAACCACTGTTTTAAGCTTTCGCGGTTTACAACTAAACTTATACTGTCCCTTACCCGCGATCATGGCGCTTGCAACAGCGTCGAAATATCGGGAGCTCAAAATAATGAACAATCTCGCAAGATATCCCGTAAGTGACACAGTATAAGTGTAAACACAACCGTTGTTAATAAATAAATAAATTGAGTAACTTGACAAATAGTGTTGACACTATTAATAAATAAATCATCACCATCATCATTCTCTTGCCCTTATCCCAATTCATTTGGGGTCGGCGCAGCATGTCTTCTTCTTTCATACTTCTCTATTACTCGTCATCTCGCCAGACACCTCCTTTCTTGCCATATCATTCTTCATACAGTCCATCCATCGTTTCTTTGGTCTTCCTCTACTCATATACCCATCCACATTCATACTTAAAACTTTCCTCACAACATTTTCCTTAATAAATAAATGTTGTCAATAAATAAATGTTGGTGTCATTATTTGAAAGTTTGAAGTGTGGTAACATTATTTCGCTTTAAACTGTCATTAGTTACTAAATACGATAAAAAATGTATTGAAATGTCAACCTTTCCAGCTATACGAGGTACAATCTATCAATATAAATAGTCTAGCTTAAGCCCGCGGCTTCGTTCGCTTCGAGTTCCGTAATTGCCTCACGAGATTGTACTTTGATAAAAGTATGTGTAAATACAGATTATAGACTATCTGTATGCAAAATTTCATCCAAATCCGGTCAGTAGTTTTTACGTGAAAGAGAAACAAACATCCGTCCATCCATCCGTCCTCACAAACTTTCGCATTTTCTAATATTAAGTAGAATATTAAGATTAGACACGTGTTAACTAAAGGGTAATAACCTTAAATATTCGCGGTTATTATTCTTATACAGGGTGGAACAGAATAAGCGCAATACCTCTTACATGGTGATTCAGACCATCAACTTTGACAGCTTACCCTAAGCAAAAATAAATTAAACTCTTCATACTAATTTCGTCAGTCGATGCGATATTTTGTATGGGAAATCTAATTAAATTTGTTGGATCTATGTTCCTGAGGAAAAGTGGTGTAGTTTAATGGTCTTAGAATCACTATCTCAGAGGTAAATATAGCAAAATTGTATGCTTCTAGAGCCAGCAGTTCACAACTCACCATTCCCAAATCAATACATTTATGTAAAAATGAATTACTGTTCGTTTGTCTCGCTAAAACTCGAGAATGGCTGGACAGATTTGGCTAATTTTAATCTTGAAATATTTGTGGAAATTCAGGGATGGTTTAAACGGTGAGAAACATAAATAATAAGGGTATGTAGGTAGGGTATACCTACCCTAGGGTAAACCTACCCTAGGTAGGGTAGGTAGGTAGGGTGGGTAGCTTGGGTAGAGTGGCGAAGGTTCCATACAACTCGAGTCCTATCGGCGTTCCTTTATAAACGGGCACAATCAGTATTCCATACACAAATAATAAAATCAAATTAAAGACATGTACTCCGGCTTACCTCTTAAAAAAACTACCCTTCGCTACTGTTGGGTAGGTTAAAAAAGGTGCATTGCCACGCATAGGCAAAGCTAGTTATAAATATAAATAGGTTAGTAAGACACGTGTAAACTAGATGGTAATAACCCACAAATATTCGCTTATTAGCCTTATATACCTATTCCAAAAAAACTGGTACTAACTACTTCGTGTGTTCTATGTATAAATGGAATAAATTAATAATGGTTAAATAATAGGTCTTTAACTATGTAATTGCCGTTTTTTTCTCACATTTTGTTCTCTTTGCAACTTTGACGTATAGATGTATTTTTTACTAATTCCATTTTTATTGGTTTATTTGGTAAATTAGGTACCTTTTAGAGTTTAAAAACCGTACTAGTAGTTGCATATTACCTCATAGGGTAGTGTGTCAAAACACGTGTTGGATTGTGGCGTTTCACTATTTCAAGTAGGTATATTTTTGTCATTAACTGTGTTTTGAGAATTTAACGTACGCAGTGTAGCGCAGCTTTTTTCACTGTAAAGTTTATAATTGCAACAATCGGAGCAGACGTTTCCAAAAAAAAAAATGTTTGTATGGAAATATCAGTTATCACGATATAGACGATATAAATCGGCAATTTCATACTTTAACCCCTAATATAAATCTAGCTCTAAAATAAATCTAGCTATACAGCGTGATTCAGAAAGGTGTGATCATATTTAAGGTTATTGACAAACACAACAAACAAACTGAACAACTATGTCCGATTAAAAAAAAACGGCTAAGTGACTGATGAGATAACAAGTAATAGAGAAGTATGGAAGAAGAAGACATGCTGCGCCGACCCCAAATAAATAATAACTCTCGCCTCGGATTTAAAAAAAAAAAGAACTACCGAGTTGGACTTGCGAGTCCAACTCGCTTAGTCACCCAAAGGGCAATGGAGAGGGCTATGCTCGGAGTTTCCTTGCGTCAAATCAGAAATGAGGACATCCGCAAGAGAACCAAGGTTACCGACGTAGCCTGAAGAATAGCCAAACTTAAGTGGCAGTGGGCAGGGCACATTGCTCGTAGAACGGATGGCCGATGGGGCCGGAAAGTTCTGGAGTAGCGACCGCGAACCGGAAGACGTTGCGTTGGAAGGCCTCCCACTAAGTGGACCGATGACCTGGTGAAGGTTGCAGGGATCCGCTGGATGCGAGTCGCACGGGACTGGTCAATGTGGCGACACTTGGGGGAGGCCTATGTCCAGCAGTGGACGTCTTTCGGCTGAAATGATGATGATGATACACGTAAAGAGGGATGTTATGGAGCTCCGTAACCGGAACCAAAACTATCGGATATCCGAAATAAAAATATCGGGATATAGTTTCGGATAGTTACTTACCTATATGACTGATTATGAAATGAAACCAAACCAAATGATAACCTAGACTAGATAAAACCTATAAATAAAACCAAATTATTACACACTATTTGTGTTTATATTTTACTTCAATCTAATATCCGTAACCGAAACTATCCGAAACTAACGGATAATCCGAAATAATTACATATCCGTAACCGTATCTGAAACCGATATAATTTTATTCCTATATTCATAACCAGATCCGAAATATCATATCAATAACATCTCTAGTTCGTATGCATAATTCACAATAATGACGTGCGTAATACGAAAAAATCTCTAATTTTACTTAAAAAATGTTGTTTCTTTTTATTCCACCGGTTTTTTAGCGATGCATAAAGAGAACACAACTCTGAGATTGTTAACCTTTCGTTTACACGTGGATTTAGTAACCCATTTATATTGGCACTATTTTTATTTTAATATTTTGATGGCGCGTGTAAGTAAAATACAGGTTTGTGAATTCTGTCATGTGTGACCTGCCTAGCTTTTTCCCAACTATGTCGGGGTCGGCTTCCAGTCTAACCGGATGCAGCTGAATACCAGTATTATAACATACTGGTTACGTACGTTATAATACTCTTACGGCTTCTATCCGTCGAAAAACATCAGCCTAAAATCACCTATTGCTGGGTATACAGGGTGGCGCCGACAATACGACAAAAAATTAAACTGCGTATACCTCATGACGTTTCCAGTCTGCATACAAAAATTCATTCGAATATATCCAGTAGTTTAGTCACATGACATTATTTTTCTTTTTCAAAATTTTCTACATGTAGATTAATAGGCTAGCACCGACAGGTTAACGAACCCCGTATCGGTAACATAAACACATACTACCTACTCCCTACATTAAAAACCATTTTTTTTTGTATTAAATGGGCTTACCCTTGATTGACCTCTTACCTTTGCCAAATTCGTACCTTAAATTTTATTTCCAGATGCGAAGTAGTGCAAATTATACTTTAGGTTCATAAACTATTATTTATAAATGGTGTTCTATTTTAATATTTTTATACGCAAACCCTGCGTAGGGAACTAGAGCTGTTTTGATATGGAAAGAAAAATTCGAGTGCGAGCAGGGTTTGAACCTGCGACCTTCCGATTCAGTACACCGGACGTCTTAACCAATTAGACCATCGACCCAACAACCCAACCCAACCCTGCTGCACAGCTGGTGTTCTATTTATTTCATTGACAGTTTACTGCTATGTAGTTAGTTTTTTTTTTTAAATGTCGATGTTAGTATTTATTTGACAGTTTAAAAATGTTCCTTCTTCTTCCTCGTTTCCTCATGACTGTGGGTCACATGAGGTCGTTTCTTTTTCCACCAACTCTCTCCATGCTTGACGGTATTCGGCCAAAAATGTTCCTATATACTAGTGTTACCAGTGTTTTCATTTATTGTCGTATTGTCGGCGCCACCCTGTAGGCCTCTGTCTTCTTCCACACTTCCCGGTTCTGTGCGTCCCATAACCAGGTGTGTCCCGTGACCTTGACGAAGATAACACTTACCAATTGGTAACACTGTAGCTTTTCATCAGTGAAGCAAATTTAAATAAAAATAGGGGATGAAAGTTTGTGTGTGAAACGGGAATAGTCATCGGGCGAATCGCTTGTAATTAATGATACGACACTCTAATTTATCTATACACCGTGACTTTTTAGTCGTCTTACAACGGCAGCCCACTTCATGTATCCAATGAATACTAAACATTCATTAAAAAAAAATAGTTATTTATGATTTTAATAATTTTAAAATAAAAATATTATTCAGTATTATGACGCATGACGTAGTTAAGGCTGCTTTCACATTAAGGCGTTAGCAGCGCGACAGTAGCGCGACAGAAGCACAGTCGAAGACAAAAACTAAAAAAAAAAAGATTTTTACCGTCTGGACGAAAGACGCGCGACTGTCGCGCTGCTAAAGTCGCCTAAATGTGAAAGCGGTCTAAAACACCCTGTTGCGAGCGATGATCTTCTGGACTCGAGTGCTGGGTAGGTATTGTTCTCCCGTTTGACAAAACAAAAACAATCAATTATGAAACATCCTGTTAAACATCATTAACAGGATGTTTCATAATTTTATTCTAATTTTTTATTATAAAATCGCGTCTAGAGCTATTTTATGTCGGGTACATTGAGTGGACGATCTTTGTTAGACGACTAAAAAGTCACGGTGTATATATAAAAATTAATCCCTATTTCCCTTGGTCACGCCATCACGCGTGAACGGCTAGACCGATTTCACATTTTTTTTTTTTGTTGTGTTTGTTACTGTCAGGAGAAGGTTCTTAGGTAGATAGTGGGAAAAGGTGCATTGCAACGCATGCCGGGAACAGTTAGTTTAATTAAATTTATAACGTTAACCTTTAGCTTCGGCAAATTTTTACCAAATTGAATAACTTTAGACTAACTGCAAACCTCTACGTTACACGTGTAAGATAGTACAATCAATAACTAATAGTCTTTACCTAAACAATGTATTGAGGTCTAAATAAACATGGGCTGCGGGTCTGTTCGAAAGAGATACCGTGGTCCTGGAACACGAAGGGCAAAGAAGGAACATGGATGGGTTTTAGTCAGTACAAGTCTGACACTCTTTTCCGCTCCGCCCAGAGTGGGAGAGGTCATTTCATGATTTCCATCTGAAAAAAAAAGGTTTAAATAAACATCTGTATAACTAAGTAAAGTGTGTGTGTGTGTTTGTTTGCGCGTGTAGTGTGTGTAGTAGTGTGTAACTAAGTATAATCGTTAAGTTTAGTCGGAGAGTCTAAACCGCTTGATCTAGAAATAATAAGTAAAATATATATTATTTAACTTGTCCATCGAGCCGTAGCTGAATAAAAGAAAATCAGAACGCGTTGTGGCTTTTCTTCAAATTTTCCCGAACGCAACGCCGCGCCGACGCCGTAAGAAAACAGTATGAGCATTTTCTAAGTGTAAGTAACTGTACATGAGCGGAGTAATCGGAATCTTGTTTCTTTTTCTAGGCATTTTCAAAACAGCCACCACACGAAATTCGCATCATGATAGTTTTGATAGAAAAGAAAGAAAGAAAAAATAGTTATGATGTTAGATGTGGGGTTAAATGAACTCAGAGGGTTGTATTCATGATTTTAATGATTATAATTCTGTAAATACACACATATTACAGGCACGAATCATATGTTGCTTAACATACAGCCTGACACTGACTGGCAAATTGCAAAAAACCTAAGAAAATTTAAATTTCGCGGGCCACCCTGGCGTTTCCACCTTAATGGAGGTCTCGCATTTTTGCCATCAGGAAATCCCAATAGCAAAACCCTGGGCCTAGTAGTGATTCGATACTCCAATAAAGTTCTGTCTCAAATAAAACTAAGACGTGTTGTTGACCTTCAGAATCCGTACATTTTTACCATTTTGAATAACTTTTAGACTTAACTGCGACCTTTAACTAATGTTACACGTGTAACTTAGTATAATCAAAAAGAATACAACAACATTTTAAATGAAAATTTAATGATTCATTTTAATAGCCCAGTGCAAATAGACAAAAAAGTATAACGAAGTGGTCGAATTTTTATAACTCTGTGCCGAGCAGTAGCGAAGGGTAAATTTTTGTAAGAGGTAAGCCGGAGTGCATATCTTTAATGTGATTATATTATTTGTCTATAAACTACTGATTGTGCCAATTTTCAAAGGGAATCCGGTAGGAATCGAGTTTTATGGAACCTTCGCCACTGGTGCCGAGTATTCAGAAATGTAGAGAAGAAAGTTAAAAACAATCGACAATTGTTTTTTTTTTTCGTCGAATTTATACTGTGTGCCTGTGCAACCACTAAACGTCATGTTTATCTGTTCATTGTATAAAAAAAATGCATATAATATTAAGCTTTATGAAAATTTCCCATTTTAATTAATTCAATTATTTCAATTTGTAAAATATCTAATTTTCATTTTCATTTCACTTATTCAACAATTTATATTGTGTCTGAATGTGTTACATAAAAAAAAGTTAAACAAACATGAAAAAAAACTTCTATCAATAAACACAAAAATCATCTTATAAAAATTCATTGACATATTTAATTAAACAAGTCATACAAAAAAAAAAACATCATAATCATTTCTAAAAAAAAAATCTATAGTCAGAAATTAAAATACATAAAATCCATTAAAAAACATATCATAGCAACAAGTATTTTAAGTCTACAATTGTAACACTTTCGTCATTTTTGCCGTCGGGAAATGTCAGCTGCTCGCTTACTAATGATCCGATTCTCCAATAAAAATTCTGTGTCTTTATTATAACAAATACATGTTAACCTTCAAGATCGGCAAATTTTTAACATATTGAATAACTTTTGGACTTAACTGCGACCTCTAACTAATCTGACACGTGTAACTTAGTACAGTTACGGACATTAACATGTATACACATAGCAACATTTGCAAGTGATTTTTTCCTAATGTATTGATTGTAATTTTGTGTAATTCCGAACATACTATTTTGGATATTTTTATACGCAAACCCTGCGTAGGGAACTATAGCTGTTTTGACATGGAAAGAAAAATTCTAGTGCGAGCAGGGTTAGAACCTGCGACCTTCCGATTCAGTACAACGGATGTCAGCTATAGTTCCCTACTAAACTAAACTCTGCGTAACGCAGAGTTTGCGTATAAAAATATTAAAAATTAGTTTGGTATGGCGACTTCTATACAACATTGATTTGGCTGCAATGTCAACGTGTTGGTTTAAGTTAGTTCGATACTTTCTTAAATAGATGGCGCTAACGTCACCGTAAGATGTTATTAATGGAACGAGAATTTCGAGAGCTGTGAGCAGGGTGCGATGGTCTAATTGGTTAAGAAATCCGGTGTACTGCCTGCTCGCACTAGAATTTTTCTTTCCATGTCAAAACAGCTATACTATTTTGGAACCCATACAATTAAGAAATAGGTCTTTTTTATCAAAGTTGCAATCGTTATTCTAAGAGAAAATCGCTCTCGAATCTTGCTGAATGTATACATATTAATGCTCATGACTGTACACTCAACTTTTTTTTTTTTGTTTCGATACATTAAGATATAGAGGGTGTAACAAGACCCTGAACGAAGCCGAAAGGCACTTGTTCTCTTTTTGTTCTATACCATACCTTCTAGTAACGTAGATATTGGGGGTCAAATTTCCAACTTTTTCACAAGTTTTTTTTTAATACATGTTTTTAATGTAATAACTTTATTTTAAAACACCTCCACAAACCCCGTACTATTAAATCCATCCATAAGCATAATGTTTTGAGTGCCTTACATTGAGTTCCACTGTAAAAAGTGATTTTTCACCCCAAAAAAAGTCGTTTCCCAGCAATATTTTTGCATAACGTTACTTAGTTTGATGTAAATAATCCTTGGTTGACGGCTTCGCGAAGGGTCCGTTTACACCCTGTATACGGTACTTGTAACATTTTTTTTCTTTCTGTCTGTCTGTTTGTTTCTGCTAATCTCCGAAAAGGTAGACCGATTTTCACGGTACTGTTGCTGGCAGATAGCTGATGTTATAAGGTCTAACATCTACTTTTATTTTAGAATAAGAATCAGGGTTCCGTGCAAAAAAAATTAAAACCCTTGAAGTTGGTAACAGAATTAAAAAAGGGACAGAAATCATCATCTGCCGGCCATGCAACTACGAGTATGTTGGGTTTGGCTTCCAGTCTTACCGAATTTATTTATTTAAACTTCATGTACAATAGTGGTACATAGCAGTAGCGAAGGGTCAATTTTTGTAAGAGGTAACCCGGAGAACATATCTTTAATGTGATTATGTTATTTGTCTATAGAATACTGACTGTGCCAATTTTCAAACGTAATCCGAGAATCCGGAATCGAGTTGTATGGAACCTTCGCCACTGGTACATAGGCGGACTTAATGCCACAAGGCATTCTCTACCAGTCAACCTTTGGGTTAAATAAGAAAACATTGTGATAGGGTACAAAATAAATATATATAAAAAATAACTTCTTGCTTTCGAAAATTTATATAGGCACTTAAAATAAAAAAAAAACCGCCGAAATCAGCTGGATACCAATATTTTACATGGAGCGACCGCCTATCTGACCTCTACAACTCAGTTTATACTGGGTAATACGGTACCCTTTGATAAGAAAAGAGAGAAAGAAGATGCGGCTTAAGGTTCTTTAGCCATAAGCCCTGGCTACGATTATTGAAACCCTTTTTTTTCTTATTGTATCCGCAATCAGAATTCGTCGAAACGTGGTCACTCACAATGGGCCTCATCAGAAGGCTTAAAGTCACCCAAGGGCAATGGAGAGGGCTATGCTCGGAGTTTCCTTGCGTGATCAAATCAGAAATGAGGACATCCGCAAGAGAACCAAGGTTACCGACGTAGCCCGAAGAATAGTGAAACTGAAGTGGCAGTGGGCAGGGCACATTGCTCGCAGAACGGATGGCCGATGGGGCCGGAAAGTTCTGGAGTGGCGACCGCGAACCGAAACGTTGCGTTGGAAGGCCTCCCACTAGGTGGACCGATGACCTGGTGAAGGTTGCGGGGATCCGCTGGATGCGAGACGCAAGGGACTGGTCAATGTGGCAACACTTGGGGGAGGCCTATGTCCAGCAGTGGACGTCTTTCGGCTGGAATGATGAATCAGAATTCACTATAAGCGGATTTGTTGAGTTGCTAAAGTCGAGTCAAGTGTACCTTCCAGTGAAGACATCTATTTCTTTATGTCACTTCATAATTTTACATGAAGTTGGAGTATGTCTTTTCGTTTCAGCCGTTTCACATAGCTTTGTTGGGTCAGTTCGGCTGCAAGTGTATTTGGGTGATTTGCCAGACGCGTTTGGAAGTACCAAACGCGTCTGGCAAATGAAACAAATACAGCAGCCTCTTGAATTTCTTCCTTCACGGTGATCATTTGGAGGTGTTTACGGATCTCGTTGTTGGTGATTAGCCACGGGGTCATGGTTCTGAGTGTCATGTTTTGCATCCTTTGCAGAATTATGATGTTAGAGTTACTGATGCTTCCCCAAAGTTGAATTCCAATACATCCATACCGGTTTGAGAATAAAAAAATATTGCAAAAGTGTATACATGTTATTGCCCCTCACTGTACAGGTTTTCGTACGAATGCAAGACACGCTTACACGTGCCGTTTTAGTCGCACGTTGACCCAAAGTCGCTGTTTACGACTAGTCGCGGTGTCTGGTAGACGTACGTGACCTTCGGCTGCGCACACGCAAGGACTTAACGGCAGTTGTTTTTAGATGACGCCTTGAACAACTTTTTTTTTTGTCGCAAGGTGATAACTTAAAAGAACATCGAGAAAAGGATTTTGGCTCCGGGGTCATTTTCATAGCGTTTTTCTAGATGTGTTCGGTTCGGCTTCCAGTCTTACCGGATGCAGCTGAATGAACGACTGCCTATCTAACCTCCACAACCCAGTTACTGCATATACTAGTAAACAATCAGTATACAGTCTTTTTTTTTTCGGATGGGAAATCATCAAATGACCCCGGGGTACTCTGGGCGGAGCGGAAGGGAGTGTCAGACTTGTACTGACTAAAACCCATCCATGTTCCTTCTTTGCCCTTTGTGTTCCAGGGCCACGGTATCTCTTTCGAACAGTCCCGCAGCCCTGATCAGTATACAGTCTTACCGAGGGGATACAATACCCCAGGTATAGAAAGAAGGGTAGAGTAATATGAAAGATAATAATGAAGAGTACACAATAGGTATTCTAAGGAGAAATAGACGGATTTAAAATTTTCTAAGATAGATATGTTTTTAATCTTTATTTTTTTTTATTTATAATAATAATTTCCAAATCTATTATAGTTGTATATTTTTTTATTAATTAAGCTTTTGTAATAGCTGTTTTGACATGGAAAGAAAAATTCCAGTGCGAGCAGGGTTTGAACCTGCGACCTTCCGATTCAGTACACCGGATGTCTTAACCAACTAGACAATCGCACCCTGCTCACAGCTCTCGAAATTTTTCGTTCCATTAATAACGTCTTACGGTGACGTTAGCGCCATCTATTTAAGAAAGTATTAGTAAGTATTTTTCTTTCCATGTCAAAACAGCTATAGTTCCCTACGCAGGGTTTGCGTATAAAAATATTAAAGTTTTGTAATATATAATATAGTTACAATTTTTGTAACTTGGAGAGTTGTAGCGAACCTATCCTGGCTTTCGCATTATAAAAAAATTGATTTATATTATAAACTAGCCGTTTTTTTGTTTGAACCAAAATATCATTTATAAAGGGTAAAAAAAAAAAAAAAAAAAAAAAAAAGGATACGGCTGCAACTGATGTATGCACAAACTGTACTTTTCGATCCAACGTTTATTATAATTTTTCATAAATATTATCTAAACTTGAATATTCAGGAATTTATAAAATCTATGCCTAACGTCTGCTATTAAAACCTCAAAATATTTAAGTCAAATTGGTCAAAATCGTTAAGAGCGTTAACGTCTTACGGCATTTCATACAAACTTTTAAGTGATTTTTTTCCGAAATGACTGAACCGATTTTAATGAAATTTCGTACGCATAAGCAGGATACATAAGTCTAAAAACTTGACAGAGAACATTTTCGAAAAATAGTGTTACAGCTAAATTAGACCGATTTTAGATTTTCCATAGAAACAGAAATTTATAATTATCTTTTTTTTTAAGACATTTCGAAAAGTTCTCTGTCAAGTTTTTAGACTTATGTCTCCTGCTTATGCGTACGAAGTTTCATTGAAATCGGTTCAGTCATTTCGGAAAAAAATCATTTGAAAGTTTGTATGAAATGCCGTAAGACGTTAACGCTCTTAAGTCAATGGGTCAAAATCGTCAAAAAGATTCACAGATAACTAGAGACCTTTAGGCCTGTAACGATGATACATGCAATTAATGTAAATTGTTAATTTAATGTTAGGGCGCGACTGTTACTCAGACACGAAGACTAAATTCCAACTGATAATATACACAGCCGCTCCGGTCGATCAAATCATATCAAAAATGTTTATTTGCAAGAAAAAAAACATGCAAATTATAAGGAAAGGTCTTATGTCCTAAAACTCACTGTATTCTGCCTGCAAGCAAGCGTGCAAATTATTTACTTAAATCTATTTATGTCCTTTATTTATATCTTTATAAATCATTTACATTTTTAAATATTCCTTAGAAAAAAAACAATATAAAAAACAATTAAAAATATAAAAAATTGTAGCCCACCGGTATCGAGAACAGGGTCCAAGCTACTGGCGGTCAGGGCTCCAGAGTACCGCTTTCTGAATCAAGCCCTTGATCCAGCTGCCTAAAGAAGGCCTCCTCAGGTACTGGTCGAGGCTCTTGGCAATTAAGCCATGGGCTGATACAACTATCGGCAGAATGATCGGTGAGTCCACATCCTCATAACCTCGCGAGCCAAGTCAAGATACTTGATTTGCTTATCTTTCTCGGCTTTCACGAGGTTCTCATCATGCGGGACCGTTATGTTAACAATTATTGCGCGCCGCTCTGATCGATCCACCACCACTATATCAGGCGTATTGGCTACAATAGTCCTGTCAGTGATGATGGATTGATCCCAGTACAATGTGATACTGCCATTTTCGGGCACATAGGTACCTATAGTACTCCACTTCCGATTCCACAAGGTTGTATTTTAGAGCAAGTTGCTGATGGATAATGCTGGCTACAAGGTTGTGTCTATGCAAGTACTCTCCGTTAACCAGACGAGAACACCCGGAGATAATGTGACGAATTGGCCAAAGTAAATTCCTAGGTCAAAAACAAATAACTGGATCCACACCAGACGATCCAATTGATCCACACCAGACGATCCAATTATGGATTGCCGATCCTGCGATCAAAATCAAAATCAAAGCATTTATTTCAAGTAGGCCAGTTACAGGCACTTTTGAATTGTCGAAACAAAGACAACAGTAAAAAATAGCTACAGTCCCAGTCACAAGGCACAAAAACTGTGAAAGTACTGTAGTTGCCCATTCCCTAACGTAGATCTCTATGGAGAAGAACGGGCAAGAAACTCCATGGACACTCTTTTAAATCAGAATACTTTAACAAAACCTTGGTTACATCATTCATTTTGAGATGGTACATTATGTGAGAACGATGCAGCAAGATGTGTACATTAAAAGTGTCCATAGTAAAAACAATTCAAAAATAAAATAATTAATTCAAATAAGCCGTGGCAAATAAGAGATGACCAGTCACAACTGACAGCGCCCGTTCACGAACATGACGCATGTATCAGCACCATTCAACTCAATCATTTTGAAGGGAACTAAATGATCCGACACACGTGCCACCATCAGCGAGACATTTGAGTGAGCATGACATACTCCTAACCGCCAGGGCACATTCAAGTCAAGAAAAAACGCAGGTTTCCAGCGAATGACAGCTTTCTAGTACATAGTACTCACACAATATGGGCTAGGCGGCTATATAATACAAAAGAGATTGAATCTATACAATGCAAAGATAGTTATACAATCTTCAGCAGCTCCAACAATACTATTTAATGCTATCAATTTAGGCGCCCCTGTTCTTGTGGAGCAGGACCGGCATCCAGGAGCGTGGAGCATCTAACACGGATCGTACTCGTCTGACGGCTTGATTTTTTTTTGCAATCCTGCCGCTCCGCTCCAACACCAGCCGATCCACGCTAATCCGCCTACAGTAGAAGATTTAATTTTCTTTTTTAACTCTTCAACTGGGTTATTGTTAATTTCGCGACTAATACGTCGCCATGCATCTTCCCTCGCTACTCTATTGGTGAATTTGCTGTTATTTGGATCACATATACAAGGTGTAAGGGACAGCCCTCCACAAACTGACAGGGTGCATTCAGGTCCTGGTTTTGAATCATATTTCTCCGGCAAAATTTTACTTTTTTATTTTTTTTTTCTCTTACTATTCCTTTATTCCAGTGTAAAAATACATTCCCTGTATGCAGCACTCCGTTTATGTAAATAATACGAGTAAAATTAAAAAATCAACAATGGATGTTGAAATACTCTAACGAACGACGCGTGAAATCAGCTGTTCACTTCCTGCCTAGCTACAGAGTTCATCAAACTTGTCGTTGCGCTTGCCGTTCGCTACGTGCGTTTTGCCACGGTAACGATACATTGCGTATGAGTAAATAAAACAAATCAAATTTATTGGATTCCCATAACATTCCTGAAATAATTTCTTGTACCGGTCATCTTAGTAAGAAATACTGAATTAAAAGCTAACAAACAAACAACATAAAGCATTTATAGGCATCTTTGTGGTTAATCCAAAAACCGACCATCAACGGATCACTATGTTCCACGACTAGACTTGTTAATAACTTTTTGTACCTACTTTTAAATAAATATGATTTTTTTCCGTTATTTTAATTTTACAAATTATAAGCATTTAATCAGTGGCTAAGATATTATTTCGCTACAACATGTTTTAGCTCACCAAGATGTATAAGTGTATAGAAGTTCATGTAGTAAAATATATTAGAAATCACTAAACAGGTTCTACAAGGCCCAATTTCTAGCGAACATAAATTAAAATACAAACAGCCTAAGTCAGGGCTGGCACAACCAAGATAATAGATTCCACCTATAAGATAAACATAACATATTGTCTAAAGTGGCGACAGGTGCTGCGATTCTCCATACAAATCTATTCCCCTTTTTCTTCCTGAATACCTAACTAATAACCTTGATTAGAAGGTCTGTAGTACCTTACAATAGACCCTGATTTTAAGGTCTACTCTACAGTAGACCCTGATTTTAAGGTCTACTCTACAGTAGACCCTGATTTTAAGGTCTACCCTACAGTAGACCCTGATTTTAAGGTCTACCCTACAGTAGACCCTGATTTTAAGGTCTGCTCTACAGTAGACCCTGATTTTAAGGTCTACTCTACAGTAGACCCTGATTTTAAGGTCTACTCTACAGTAGACCTTGATTTTAAGGTCTTCTCTACAGTAGACCTTGATTTTAAGGTCTACTCTACAGTAGACCTTGATTTTAAGGTCTACCCTACAGTAGACCCTGATTTTAAGGTCTGCTCTACAGTAGACCCTGATTTTAAGGTCTACTCTACAGTAGACCTTGATTTTAAGGTCTTCTCTACAGTAGACCTTGATTTTAAGGTCTACCCTACAGTAGACCCTGATTTTAAGGTTTTCTCTACAGTAGACCTTGATTTTAAGGTCTTCTCTACAGTAGACCTTGATTTTAAGGTCTACTCTACAGTAGACCTTGATTTTAAGGTCTACTCTACAGTAGACCCTGATTTTAAGGTCTACTCTGCAGTAGACCCTGATTTTAAGGTCTGCTCTGCAGTAGACCCTGATTTTAAGGTCTGCTCTACAGTAGACCCTGATTTTAAGGTCTACTCCGCAGTAGACCTTGATTTTAAGGTCTACTCTACAGTAGACCCTGATTTTTTTGAAGGTCTTCTCTACAGTAGACCTTGATTTTTTTTAAAGGTCTTCTCTACAGTAGACCTTGATTTTTTTGAAGGGCTTCTCTACAGTAGACCTTGATTTTAAGTTCTACTCTACAGTAGACCTTGATTTTAAGGTCTACTCTACAGAAGACCTTGATTTTAAGGTTTACTCTACACTACTGTAGAGTAGAAAAAATCAAGTCCTACACCGTGATTTTTTTGAAGGTCTACTCTACAGTAGACCTTAATTTATCGTATCGTATCTACTGATATGTGTGTCTGAATACGAAACGTTGATCTCGTCAAAATTTTGTGATATTATCGGTCTGAGCTGCAGCTGTCCCTATCACACTTTACGGGGGCAGACTTGAGGTAGCGCGACGGCGATAGTTTCTTGAAATACACTTGGTACGACTGGTTGTTAGACTTTTTGGGCCACTGACTACCTGTAACGACTGTCAAAGATCTACAAATGACATCTGGGACCAACGGCTTAACTTGCTTTCCGAGGGCCGGGGGAAACTCGGTATGAATGGAAGGTCATCCATCCATGGACCGATATAGGCAAGCGTCGCTTAACCTTTGAAGATTGACACATGCGGCTGTTATTATTTAGCCCCTAGCTAAGTAACGTCTATTTATATCGCCTTTTTTTTTGGATGGGAAAATCATTAAATGACCCCCCCCCCCCCCACTCCGCTCTGGGCGGAGCAGAAAGGAGTGTCAGACTTGTACTGACTAAAACCCATCCATGTTCCTTCTTTGCCCTTTGTGTTCCAGGGCTGCGGTATCTCTTTCGAACAGTTCCGCAGCCCTGGCAGGCATCGGCCTTTGGGGATCCCTACATTGTTGCTGACATCTCTTTGAGGCGCGCGTGGAACACGAAACGCCTTAAAGCTTATTCTTATTAGTGCCAACCTTACTTCATCTGATACTAGTTTAACACTCCGGAATCACTCGTTTTATTCTATCAATCGACGACTACTTATAATAATGTAAAAATCGCCTCAGGTACAGTTACAAACATAAATGTATTGCTAATGAAGTCTACAATTTATGACAACACATTAAAAATGATCAGAAAATCAAGAACTACTGTAATTAATCTACCTTTATTAGGTTCAAATACCTTTTAAAGTTTTTGGAGTTCATTGGAATTTACTAATACTAAACACCGTGAGTTTTTAGTCGTCTTACAACGGCAGCCCACTTCGTGTATCCAATGAATACTATTCATAAAAAAATAGGTATTTATGAGATTTTAATAATTTAAAAATAATAATATTATTCCTTATAAAACTAATTAAAACTAAAAAATATCTAAGTACAATTTTTTTTTTTTTTGCTTCTTGTAGTGCCCCTAAGCGTTTACTCCAAATCCTACAAATTCGCCCCTAAGCCGATCCACTGACCCGGACCCTTCTCGGAGCCGTCAACCAAAAATGAATGAGGAGAAAAATCACGTTTTACGGCGGGACTCAATGTAACGCACTCAAAACATTGTGCTGGTCGAGGAGGTACTTGAACTAAAGTTATAACATTAAAAACTTGCAGTATTTAAAAAAAAAAACTTGTGAAAAAGTTGGAACTTTGACCCCCAATATCTCCGTAACTAGAAGGTTCCCGGGTATGGTTTAGAACAAAAAAATGATCGCAATGACGGGGAGAACAAGTGCTTTTTGACTTCTTTAAGGGTAGTTTTGCACTCATTATTTTTGCCCAAATATTTTTTTTAACCTTTACACTATGCGCTGTTTTACCTATCGCTTATAAAAAATAATACTACTAAAATATAAAGAGATTAATTATTAATTTTGTTGCTAACTGTACCTAGCATCCTCCGGAAGTACAGAACGGCCATCAACCTTTTTAGAGAATAATTTATGTATATTTACTTTCTTAGGTACATGTGTGTAATTAAACTTAATTATACCTGTGTGAATAATTAAAAAACTTAAATAACTATGAGTTTAGCGTACGGCGAAAGCACTTTAGTTAAGTAAATAATTTATTCTGCAATCAAAATCGACTCTTTATTTCCGACTTCGGCCATCAGTTACTTCAAACTGGACACGGGTTTTTTTGTTCAGACGCCAACACATCAAGCTACCCGGAACTGTCAAATTTTCCCAATCAACTCTGAACCTAATACTATAGCAATAATAGAGTTGAAAATCTATTAAAGATATTTGACAGATTGAAGTAGCTTGGTTTGCTGGCCTCTGTACTGAGAGTTCCTTTTGCCCTGTATCCCCAGAGTGCTAAGTCAAGACGTTGCCAATATTTTTAGTCTTCTAAAAATAATCAATCAATCATTTTATTATCAGACCATTGAGGCCCATAGATAAAAATACACAAAATAATCTTATAAAATAATAAACTAATACATATAAAAACCTTATTTAAATAGACTATTGAACACGAAGTGACGGCGTCGTGTTGCGCTACGTGGTGTCGCGTAGCCTTCCGCGGAAACGCCAATACATGACACCCTTCGGCTTAAACTCTTCCTTGAGGAAGGTCTCAATATGATGAGTCGGAACTAGCACCACAAACGACTTGAAATTGTGTCTTTGAATTGTGATTGTGATTGTGTGTTCTTGACTTTTGTGTTGTGCCGCGACTCCAACTTCTTAACCCTCAAGGTCCAGCTGGTCTTCGCTCGGACAAACTCCACGATCTCCTCAACCTTTGCGGTGTGATGTAGCCGGGACACATAAAGCTGCGTCGTTGGTATTGCCGGACCGCACTGGTTCCGACTAGGAACCACCACCCGCTTCCGCTTCTTCCTCTCCACCTTCACGAAGCCTTCCTTGTCACACGTGCCCGTACCTGGGCCGTGCCTTGCATAATGTTACTGTCCCGGCTGTCATTTGTAGATCTTTGACAGTCGAACACCGATTACCGAACCCGACGCGGGCGCATTACATATCGAATTTCCTCCGTGCTTCGGAAAGCCTGTTAAGCCTTTGGTCTCGGCAGTCATTTGTAGATCTTCGACAGTCGTTATAGGTGGCCCGAAAGTCTGATGACAACCAGTCTTTATATGGGGTATCGTATTACCCAGTACTAACTGGGTTGTGGAGGTCAGATAGGCAGTCGCTCCATGTAAAATACTGGTATTCAGCTGCATCCGGTTAGACTGGAAGCCGACCCCAATATAGTTGGGAAAAGGCTAGGCAGATGATGATGACCTGTCCTTATTGAAAGTCTCTTTTCCCTCTTCCACAGAGTGATATGTCAACACGCAGCACAGCCACATCGTTCCGCGCCCGCCGCGGGCACAAGGAGCGCTCAAAGAACTTCACCGAACTGGAGAAGCGAACAGTTCTCGAACTGATTGCCCGCCACAGGGATGTGTTGCGACAGGGACGCTCCAACAACGCCACCAACAGGAGCAAACAGGTACGAACAGCGCCACAGGGACCAGTGGATGGAGTTACCATCCGTCCGGATTTGTCCGGACTTTAAGACTTTTGTCCGGACTTTTTCCGGTTCTTTAATTTGTTCGGATTTTTTGGCTATCTAAGCCAAAAAATCCGAACTAATTAAAGAGACCAAACAGACCCTTCACATAGCCGTCAACCAAGCATTCTGTTCATCAAACTAAGTATAGTACGGGGGTCGTGGAGGTGTGTAAAGTATAAATCTTACATTAAAAACACGTATTTAAAAAAAACTTTTGAGAAAGTTGAAACTTCGACCCCCAATATCTCCGTAACTAGAAGGTTCCCAGGTATGGTCTAGAACAAAAATATGATCGCAAAGACGGGGAGAACAATTGCCTTTCGGATATGTTAAGGGTCTATTTACACCCTTTATGCGGTACTACTAACAAAAAAAAATACATTTTTTTTTTAATTTTTGTCTGTCTGTTTGTCCGACTAATTTCCGAAACTGCTCGACCGATTTTGACGGAACTTTAACTGGCAGATAGCTGATGTTATAGGGAGTAACTTAGACTTTTATTTTAGGAAAAGGATTAGGGTTCCGTGCAAAACAAAGCCCTTGAAATTGTTAACATAATCCGATTTAAATAGGTATGTAACAATTTTAAAACAATTCCACGCGGATGAAGTGGCAACAGCTTTTTTATTCCATTTTTAGCTCTAATTGAATTTTTTTTCAACTTATCACACGTGTGCAAAATGAGATAGTGACAACCGATTTACTTATCAGAGGATTAAATCATTTTTCCCACTTTATTTGGGGTTGGCGCAGCAACGTAATAGCTTAAAAGGACCAATAATTACTAAACCAAACAAATCAAAAACCAAATATGAATTATCAATATTAGTTACATTTTATTTTTAACGTTTGAACGCCATTGTCACATATACGTGACAAGCAAGCGCGTGCCCTGTACGCCAAACGACACAAATACGTGACATAATGATAGGTAGGTAGGTGAGTTTCTTGCCGGTTCTTCTCCTTAGGAAACGACCAACCCAAACCGTGCACCTTTTTGTCGACGTTTTATAAGTGCCCATCTATGCCTATGTGAAATAAAATATTTTGATTTTGGTGAAATTGTGGTTTGCCGTGGAGGGCACGCGCGTGCGTTTAAGCTCTGGCGTTCAGAAGGTTAATCTATCATTGATATTTTATCTGGACCCTTGACCACCCACCAAATTGAATTCCTTGCCATTGATATACCAATATTGTTTATAAGATAAGATACGATTATGTGATAAAAATAATCTCCTTATCGACAGTAGGTAGTTACGTCAAGATTATCGCTCGATATCAGTTACAGGTTAACGAAAAAAGATATACTATCTATTCGTTAGTATGCTTCCGTGGTAGCACAGAATTAACTACGTTGGTAATGATAACATGTACGCTGTTATCATTACCAACACTTCCTCCACGAGTAACGATACCTATTTGCTGGCTTTCATTTGTAGATCTTGGACAGTCACTACAGGTAGTCGGAGGCCTTAGTCTCACAACCAGTCTTACCAAGGGGTTTCGTATCACATAGTACTAACTGGGCTGTGAAGGTCAGATAGTCAGTCGCTCCATGTAAAATACTGGTATTCAGCTGCATCCGGTTGAACTGGAAGCCGACTCCAACATAGTTGGGAAAAGGCTTGGCAGATGATGAAGCTTAGGACCAGAAATTCATGCCTAACCGTAACGACTGTCAAAGATCTACAAATGACAGCCGGGACCAACGGCTTAACGTGCTTTCCGAGGCACGGAGGAAGCTCGATATGTAATTGGAGGTCACGCATCCACGAACCAACATAAATTAAAAATTAAATTAAAAAATATATGATGAAAATGACCTTAGAGTTGTTAACTTTAAGGTCATCTATTTATCTATACATATAAAATTCAAAGTCCTGACTGACTGATATATCAACGCACAGCCCAAACCGCTGGTCCTAGAGACATGAAATTTGAAGGGTGTATTATTTTTGAAGAGTAGGTATCCACTAAGAAAGAGTGTAAATTCCACACCTAAGCGGGTGAAATTGTGGGTTGAATTTTCTGTGAAACTTTATATTCTCTGGGTCGATTGACTCGAAATGAAAATTATCGACAGGCGTGCGCAGTGTTGCGCAGGGCGTGCGGGGCGCGAGAGTATTTATTTACCTATTAGTAAGTAGGTAGGATTTTTCTGAGGTAGACGTTTCTGTAAATAAATGTGAATTCCCGATTTTCGCATTGGTGTTTATAAAGGGTGTAAATAGACCCTTAACGAAACCGAAAAACACTTGTTCTCCCCGTTTTTGCGATCATTTTTTTGTTCTAGGCCATACCTGAGAACCTTCTAGTTACGGAGATATTGGGGGTCAAAGTTTCAAGTTTTTCAACTTTGTTTTTTTTAAATACCTGTTTTTAATGTAAGATTTTTACTTTAAACACCTCCACGACCCCCGTACTATTCAATCCATCCATCACAATGCTTTGAGTGCTTTCCATCGACTCCTACCGTAAAACGTGATTTTTTCACCCAAAAAAAAAAAGTCGTTTCCCAGCAATAATTTTTGCGTAAAGTTACTTAGTTTGATGTACAGAATGCTTGGTTGACGGATATGTGAAGGGTCTCTTTACACCCTGTAGATGCGAAAGTTTATGATTATGGATGGAGGGATGAATGTTTGTTACACTTTGTGACTTGGATGAAATTTAGTATACAGATAGTTTATAACCCGGATTAACACATAGGATACTTTTTATCCCAGTAGTATGATCGCGTGGGACAATTATCGAACTCCACGCGGGTCAAGCCGCGGGCATAGGCTAGTAATCAGTATAATTTAATAAAACAAAGTGCCACGAGGCAATGATGCCTATTCAGCAATGTCGAGCCAATGTTGCATTTTTAGCTATAATATAAAACTATGCAAGTGTAGAGTTACTTACTTGTGTTAGGTGTCATGTTTTATTAATTGCGCAGTTATTGTAAGATTGTACTAGTTAATTGACAAGGGTTTGCCTGTGTTTGATCGGGCGAATAAAAATTTAATTCGCGACCAATATACTGAATGGACGACTATTGTACCAAGTAAGTAACTATTTATCCGGTCATTGTGGTAAGGAGAATGTAGGAAGCAAGAGCGAGCAAAGGCTGAGAGAGACTTGTTGCATCCCGACTCGGACAGGTTAGGTTCGAAGGGGATGGCGGGGTTTAGTGAGCGAACTAAGACCCCGCCGTGACTTAAGTTACTTTAAACCCTGCAAACAGAAATAGGAGCCCCGCGCAGTGTTGCTACGTCGACTACGCCTTATCTACAATCTAGTGGGTAATTGTAGCTGCCAACCTATTATTTTTGCAACCCATTTTAATTATTATTAAATCCTAAATCAGATTAGTTTGTCGCCGCGTTAAATACATGCCTTTGATATGTATTGCCTATAGAAATTGGAACAACAGAATTTCCTCAGTAGTAAGCCGAAGTCTGGTTTTGGGATCCTTTGGGGGTTGAATCAAATCCTGGATCAACATGAATTTCTGAGTAAATCTAAATTTGTGCCCAGTTGTTGGCAGTAGAGTCGCCCCTAGTGTCCGAACGAAGGTCGATTTCTGGCCGGCAATCGGCCGAAGCTGAAGCCAAAGTTTTAATAACCCTAAGAAATTCAGCTCAAGATCTATAAAGAGTGTAACAAGACCCTTAACGAAGCCGAAAGTTACTTGTTCTCCCCGTCATTGCGATCATTTTTTGTTTCTAGACCATACCTGGGAACCTTCCAGTTACTGAGATATTGGGGGGTCAAAGTTCCAACTTTTACACAAGTTTTTTTTTTTTTATTTAATTTAAATTTTAAATACATGTTTTAATGTAAGATTTTTTCTTTAAACACCTCCATGACCCCCGTACTATTTAATCCATCCATCAGTACAATGTTTTGAGTGCGTTACAGTGAGTCCTATCCTAAAACGTGATTTTTCACCCCAAAAAAAGGTTCGTTTCCCATCAATAATTTTTGCTTAAAGTTACTTAGTTTGATGTACAGTAGACGCTCAAAAGTGCAGTACCATGCTAAAGATTACATTGCTATGAACTGTGCGAGCGCGATACAGCAGTGTGTGTGCGTGTGCGTGTATGAGTGAGGGATGTCTCAACATTCCACACATAACACACACTAATGAACTGTCGTCACACTACGCGAAATAGCATTATATTTCTGTTGCATTTAGAATACACATCATAGTGATGACCTGTTCTTACGAGTACCATTGCATTGTTAAAATTCGCGTAGTATTAACATGGGTTGGTAGCTGTTTGGGCTGAGCATGGGTTCACGATCAATGAAGTCCAAGTTCGAATCCATGTTATTACAATGTGTGGCTGTTTTTTGTTTCTTTGAAACCTTAATAATATTTGTATTTTAAGCAGAAAGTCGTTAGGTATTTATGTTTATTTATAATATAGTCATGCTTATTATTTATTTTTATAAGAAGTTAAATATTAGATAGTTATTGTATTATTATTTAACCTCATTAATTGATTTTTATTTTATGTTTTCGGTGTTGGAAGGTGGAAATAAAAAAATCATGCTGAATGATAACAAAAATGTTTATTCGTTTTATTTATTTATAAAATTAACAAACTTTTATGAGAATGTGACGTCACATTCCTATCTAGGCAAAAAAAAAGTTCTCTTATCACCGTTCATAAGATTTTTTGTTGTATACCCACTTAGTCAATTCATAATAAGAAAAACATAACACGGAAAGGATATTCTAATAACACAAATATAATTGTTGATACCCGCTTATTATAGGTATTAGTATTCAGCAGAATTCATTGAATACTAATATATGAGTTAGACTTTATGAACGTGTTTTTTTTAATGTAACGTCACATTGAATGTATTGAGGTTATAGCTTAAGTGTTCATTTTCTTGACGAAAAGAATATTGAAACTAAACCCCAATTTAAGATCATTAAATTTAAAATTTATTTCTTTATTTTTTTATTTACGGTTACGTTAATATTACTAAATATTTAGTTACCCGGTCTACTTATTAAATGAAGTATTATTATTTTTTCGCCATAAATTAAGTCTTCCTTTTGGCAAGACTTGAAAGTCTTCTCGTCAGAAGATACAGTCACCTCCCAGTTAAAATCTAAATAATCTCGAGCAAAACGTAGTCTTTCCTCCCTGTGTTTTTGTGTCAAAAATGGTTTTTAGCTGGCTTCCGATGATGTAAACCTTCAGCATGGACTGCATGGCGAACAGTCTGTAATGTAGTATCCAATTGCTCTGCAAACATTATAGTTGGAATGAAACCATTTGTTTCATATTCTTCCACCATAAAACGTCGCTGAGTCGGGTTAATAAGCGGCGGCCTTTCACTTCTTAGACGACTCTTCAGACTACCTTCTTCGTCAAACCTCTTTACCCAACGGCTAACAGAATTTCTAAAAAAAAACAAAATATGATTACACACTTGCAACTAGCAATTTATTTAATAATAAGAAAATCACACACCACAACTATCATCAAAATAATTATAATTTTTAAAAATAACTTACACATTTTAAGCCAGTTTCAGTTGAAATTTGAGAAATATTAAGCCCATTTTTACGCAAAGTGACAATATTTGCCTTGTCATCAATACTAATATTAGCTTGCATCTTGAATAAAGACAATTAAACAATACGCTAATCGTAATAATAACACAAACGCTCGTAACAAAGTTCACCAACTAACAACGTCATAACTAACTACTTTGTTCAATCCAGAAGTTTATTTTGTTTCACATTCACCCTCATCTTTTTTGTTAATAATAAGTTCCAACTAATATTTAGAAAAACATATCTCATTGGGTCTAACGTATCATTTATAATTAAAACACAAAAAGTGTAATGTCACTTGGGTTTGAACGCAGACTATACCGTGTGAGACATTTTATCTATAGCGTTAACCGCTAAGCTAAAGATAGACACATAATTGTTAGTTTGAAATTAAATATCACTAACTTAATACTCCGTCGCGACATGACAGGCTTGTCACTAAGGCAAATGATCATTATATTGCACTCTTTCTGACTAGATAATTATGAAAGAGTGCGATATACGAGATCGTGTATGTGTTGCAAAATGTTTGTTATGGAAAAAGGTCGTAAGTGCGACTTGTTTTGATGCGATCGTTTTGTGAAACTGCTACTGCACTTATGGTCTCTACTGTACATAATTCTTGGTTGTCGGCTTCGTGAAGGGTCCTGTTACACCCTGTTTAGCTGGTAGGGACATCGATGCTCAACGATTATCACCTTTTCAGACATCATTCTGAAACCACACAAATTGTTTTTTTTTTTCATAAAGAAAAACTTGCAGTTTCCTACAAAAGTGCAATAAATGTATGGAACAGCTGTTTCTTTTTAAAATTACTGATGTAGAATTTCTATGTGGGTTCGGAATAATGTACTGAAAACGTGGCAATCGTTTCCTGTGTCCCTCCCATCCTGAATATTTGTTTTACTTTTATTTTAAAAGTTTATGTTGACTGCTTTTGAAACTCGTCAAGAATAATAACACTTTGAAATGTGTGGGTGTACTATTGTAGGACACACACATTTCGCCAGTTATGTATAATATACATAATAAGTATTAATAAATTCGTTTCCACATGTGGGATGTGGACTCAGCGATCATTGTGCCGATAGTTGTATCAGCCCATGGCTTAATTGCCAAGAGCCTCGACCAATACCTGAGGAGGCTCTCGTTAAGCAGCTGGATCAAGGGTTTGATTCAGAAAGCGGTACTCCTGGACACGGCTCGTATTGTTAGGAGGTTCCTCTCTCTGGAGCCCTGACCGCCGGTAGCTTGGACCCTGTTCCCGATACCGGTGGGCTACAATTTTTGTTTTTAGTTTAAGAAATATTTAAAAATGTAGAAGATTTGTATAAAAATAAATAAAGGAAATCATAATTCGTTTATTCAGGTAATTTACACCCATCGCCATTTGTCGCCTTTTTACTTTCCTTTCTCAGGTATTCACCAATGTGGATTTTGGCTTTCACGAGTTGCAATGGATTAAAATGCCAAAAAATTCCATAGTACAAAAAATGCCATAATACATATTAACCACCATGTCTCTCTTTATCCCCAGTTGGTGTGGTCAACAATATGCGAGGAGGTTAACAAAAGGTGCGGCGGCGACCGGCCCCGCACTCCCGCGCAGGTCAAGATGTGGTACGAGAACTACAAGAAGAAGTGCAAGATGCGTGCACATGACACTCAGGTTAGCGTCTTACTTTTTCATGGATTGAGGTACTAGCGACACAACCCAGCTTGGCAGTACCTACATCATGTATCAGATCCTAAACTCTCCTGTCTTTCAGGTTGGAACCAACCATATTCACATGATTTCATTGGAATCGGTCGGGTGGTTTCGGATATTAGTGCGTACGAACATAGTAACACTTTATTTTTAGAGTTCCGCACCCGAATGGTAACCAACGGTTGGGCTGCGGGACTGTTCGAAAGAGATATCGTGGCCCTGAAACACAAAAGGCAAAGTTTTATTTAAAAAAAAAAGAAAGGGTAACCAACGGGGCCCTACTAAGCCTGGGCTATCCGTCTGTCTGTCAGCGGGCTGTATCTCGTGATCCGTAATAGACATTTGAAATTTTCACAGAATGTAATAAATGGGGCTCCCCTACTACGATGGTACGGAGCCCTTCATGCGCTAGTCCGACTCGCACTTGGCAGGTTTTTTGTGTCAGCCCGCTGACAGACAGACGGACGGACAGCGGAGGCTTATTAATAGGGTCCCGTTAGTTGGTTAGAATAAGCGGAATACTTAACAAAAGGTCGAAAAAATAAAATTACTTCCCATAAAAAATATCGCATCGACTGACGCAAAAGTATGAAGAGTCCAATAACCTTTTTTCTGACCCATGTACTTCAGGGAAAGTTCTCAACTTTGATGTTCTAAGTCACCACGTAAGAGATATTGCGATTATTCTTTTACACCCTGTATAGGTAATCTAAGAACCTGAAGTCGTATGACGCAAAACACGACCTTATGCACGTTAAGAATAGATATTTAATTAAAAGCACACGTTAATCCACTTACGCTCTCTTAGAGCACTTATCATAAAAACTATATGGCTGCGTCATTCTTTTAATTAATTTGTTATACAATAGAAAAATGTATAGTTTTGTTTACAGTTTATTTATAGAAAATGTGTGAATTGTAGAGAGGTGATTTTCGCATTTAAATTGCAATTCATACACAACGTATCTACAGGGTGTAAGGGACAGCACTACACAAACTGAGGGGGTGAATTTTGTTGAACCGTGTAAAAAAACATCCCAAATAAATAAATATTTTGTGTATTCAAGTGTATAAAATATAATAGCGCCCAGCACGGGCTTTGTCGACAGAAGAATCGACAAAATGAGAGATTTCTTTTGTTCATCTGTCATTTTATCGATTCTTCCGTCGACAAAATCCGTTTCTTCTTTACAAAAGCAATGTGAGTTTTAAAAAAAAAAATTGATGTTACCAGCGACTAGTTTTGAATTTGATAGAACCATACAACAGTACGTATAAAAATTAAAATGTAATTTAAGGATTATACTAATACCTTTGTTTTTAATATAAGCTTTAATGCTAAGTTTGGGATTTTTTTAAAATACAAATTAGAAAAACCGAATAAAAAAACCGGTGTGGCCGAGAGTGAGTTCTTGGGCCTGAAGAGACAGCAAATGACCTCTCCTTTCGGCCAATTCAATTTGGCAAACGATGCACCAAACACCCAGTATTTTCATTTGCATTCAGTAAAAAGCTGGTATTTTGATATTAGAAACAGACAATTCAATTTTATTTATTTGTATAGATATAAGATATATTCCACAAATTCTCAACAAATTATTGTTGACAATGAAGATTAATGTTTATATGTTTCTTTCTGTTTTCAGCAATCGCAGTCGGACCCGCCCGGGCTGCTGGATGGCATGCTCTGGCAGAATATACACCCTCTAGACGTTAAAGGTATGTAACATTATTTATAAAAATAATAATAAATTCATTTATTTCAGGTAAATAACACCCATTGCCACACATAAATTGATAGAATTCCGAAGATATGGACAAATAATATAAAATAAAATAACATAGAATAAAAATTTATAAAAAACCAATCATATATATTGTAACAAAATTGTTCTAAATATTAAAATATATATACATCTATAATTATCTATATACAGGGTATAAACAGACCCTTCACATAGCCGTCAACCAAGCATTCTGTACATCAAACTAAGTAACTAGCAAAAATTATTGCTGGGAAACGACTTTTTTTTTTTGGGGTGAAAAATAAAATAACGTTTTACGGTAGGACTCGATGGAAACCACTCAAAGCATTGTGTCATAACCGGTTAAGAATTTCAACCGGTTTCCGAGCCCTGCCTGAAATCGCTACTTATTCCAACCACTTCCACTTCACACTTTCCAACACTGGTATTATGGTGATAACTTTATAACGGTGATAAATTGTTATTTACAGATGAGGACGGCGATCCGACTACGAGTGCAGACGGAGCCCACAGCGTTAAGGATGACGACTGCGTGCCGGTCAACGTGAGTACTAAGTTCACACTACAGGGTGTAACAAGACCCTTAGCGACGCCGAAAGGCACTTGTTCTCCCCGTCTTTGCGACCATTTTTTTGTTCTAGACCATACCTGGGAACCTTCTAGTTACGGAGATATTGGGGGTCAAAGTTTTAATTTTCTTTTTGAGGGTATAACATTACTTTAAATACCTCCATAGCTCTTTAACTATTCAATCCATCCATCAGCACAATGTTTTGAGTACGTTACATTGAGTTTTGGAAGCGAGAAAATATATCCATTGATTTATTTACATATTTAAAAATCATGTACAATGACTAAATAATAACAGCCGCTCGGATCGATCTTTAGAATAAGCCGTGCTTGCCTAGGTTGGTCTGTGGATGGGTGACCACCCATTACATACCGAGTTTCCTCCGTGCCTCGGAAAGCACGTTAAGCCGTTGGTCCCGGGTGTCATTTGTAGATCTTTGACAGTCGTTAGGTAGTCAGTGGCCCAAAAAGTCTGACAACCAGTCTTACCAAGGGGTATCGTATTACCCAGTACTAACTGGGTTGTGGAGGTCAGATAGGCAGTCGCTCCATGTAAAATACTGGTATTCAGCTGCATCCGGTTAGACTGGAAGCCGACCCCAACATAGTTGGGAAAAGGCTAGGCAGATGATGACATCGAGTTTTGCCGTAAAACGTGATTTCTCAACTCAAAAAAAAAGTCGTTATTCAGTAATATTTTTTGTGTAAAGTTACCTAGTTTGATGTACAGTATGCTTGGTTGACGGCTTCTGAAGGGGATCTTAAATTTTGCTACTACAATTTTATTCACAACACCCATTTCTTACATATTCCAGATGTCTAACGGCCGACTATCAAGTACGAACGAAAGCGAAGACACGATGCCGAACGTCCTCGAGCCCCAAGTACAAATCATACCCCAATCCTCCCCCACACCCCCTCCCTCGCACAAACAACTACCCCTAACGCCCCTCTCAATGCCCCCCCTCCCGATACTCACCAACCCCTTGCAAGCTATCGAACAAGCAAGAATACAACAGAATTTCTTACAGAAACTAAACGAACTTTCAAATACTCCCTTAAACTTGAGTAATTTAGACGAAATTAAGCGAAAAAATGGCCACGATCGGCAGGAGAAAATGGATGATCAGATAAAACATGATTGTGGAACGGCCACGGAAGAGGAAAGGTTATATTTCACGGCGAAGAGGCAACATGCTATATGGGAGCATGAAGCCAAAATGAAGATTCTAAATATGGAGTTACGGCAAAAGGAAGAGATATTTTCGCTGCAAAAACAACTTTTTCTAATTGAATTAAGGTTGAAGATGGATTTCCTGGAAAAGGCTAGCGCTAAATGATGGGGTGAGTTTAACAACAAATAGTACTTTGCAAGTTGCGATACTTAGATGTAAACTTAAGGTCAACAAAATGTCAGGTTGGCACAGGTTGCCCTGTGCCAACCTGACATTTTTACCGTAAAAGTGCGCAAATTCGATTAGAATGAAAATATTTATTATACATCGTGACTTTTTAGTCGTCTTACAACGGCAGCCCACTTCATGTATCCAATGACTACTTAAGATTCATAAAAAAATAGGTATTTATGAGATTTTAATTATTTAAAAATAAAAATATTATTCAGTATTATGACGCATGACGTAGTTAAAACATCCTGTTGCGAATGATGATCTACTATACTCGAGCGTTGGGTAGGTATGTTCTCCAGTTTGACACGTAAACATCATTAACAGGATGTTTTTTTTTTTCGGATGGGAAATCATCAAATGACCCCCCCACTCTGGGCAGAGCAGAAGGGAGTGTCAGACTTGTACTGACTAAAACCCATCCATGTTCCTTCTTTGCTCTTTGTGTTTCAGGGCCACGGTATCTCTTTCGAACAGTCCCGCAGCTCTGATTAACAGGATGTTTCGTAATTCTTTTCTTATGTATTATTTATTTTTCTTACAATGGTAGGTAAAAAAAAAATTTGCTATTTTATGTGGGGTACATTGAGTGGACCACCTTCGTAAGACGACTAAAAAGTCACGGTGTATACAGGATGAATTTTTGAAGTGGGCGTTGATGGCCAAATCCGAAACTATGATGAATAGCGATTTTGACCTAAAACTAAAACTACATCATTATATTTTTGAAAAATCAATATTGCTAGCCAAGAATCGAACCCATTGATTTCGGGAAAAAAAAATACAAACTGTATTATAGCACATACACCATTCGATAGTGTCGCTAATAAGAATCAAATTCCGGGAAATAATGACGTACGGCAAACTTAAGACATAATTTAAATTAATTTCCTTGATTGAAGACACCCGCAGCGCAGTCGATCTTCACAATTCTTCTAATTTCACAACATTTTTGATCTTCTCTTAAATAATATATTTTTAATTCCCCAGACAGCGCTGCATACGGAAATGACGACATCCAACCGTTTGTTTTAAAAACAACGAGCAAAGGAAACAAGCCGCACAGCCGAGTGTAATCTAGTTTTAAAAAGTGCCATCTATCGTGTAGTTACCGAATTAATTCCTTTGGTTTGAGTTAAAGTAGTCAAACTACTAAACAATCCGTTATAAAAAGATATTGTTATTATAAAAAATGTTTTTTGCAATAATACTTAAAAATGGGAATAAAAGGACCAATTTTGTCAGAGTGATTTTGAAGACAGCAATTGGGCCGTTTATCCTACATTAATTGCTGTGACATTTTAGGGCCCTTTAGCTCCATTTGAGGCCATGGACTGGAGTCTAGGCCTTAATAAAAAAACAACGACGAAATAAGCAATATTAAGATAGATGCCGCCTTAACTAGTATTTATACAAAAAGTGGCCTTGTTAGGCCTTTTTTTTAAAAAGGACTTTTAAGTTAAGGCCAAAATATGAACAATTGTAACTGAACAAAGATGTGTGCGTAGGCCATAAGTCTAAAAGGCCTTTTGGCCATAATAAAGACTCTAATCTATGGCCTCAAAAGGCCTGGTTTCAATGTGATTACGAAGTTATTTTTGTATTCGTTATACATTTGTTTATAGCTTATTTTTTATGTTTTTTTTTTATTAGTCTTAAGGAAAGTGCTTAAGTTCGTAAATGCTGCGATTATAGTATTATCTAAGGCAGCTCATAATATATTGAAGTTGGTTGTGTCAATTATTGAAGATTGGTGGCAGAAAGACATGGCAATATGATAAGGAGGACATTATTGCCGTTTAAAAGTACTAGGGCAGCTATTTTTATGATTTCCAAAATGTCCTCACGTAAATTAAATTCCCATCTTTTATGGCAATTTTTAGTCTTTAATTAAATGACAATAAAATCTAGTCTAGATGAATAACAAAAAACACAAGCATTGAAATGTTGGAAAAAAATTGGCGCCGAATCTTCGATATTTGATACAAATAATTATAAAAATTACTGCCAAATTAAGTATCGCAATACGGTATATTAAAGTAGTACTTAGGGGCCGCAAGTCTGTCAAATATATATTATTATATGTCGTCGGGGGCAGTAACTATTTTCATGACATATTTAAAATGGTGTAGGCAGATCTATGACATGACATGTTTAACCGTCTGAAAATACGTAATCTTGAAATATTGAGCGAAGATTTGTTTAACTTCGTCGATTTATTGGTTTTAATAGACATGGTGTTGAAAAATTCGATTTAAAAGTAACAATTTTGACAAAATTTTCTCTCTTGATATTAATTTACCCATTTTTCACGGGAAGGAATGACATGACTAGTGATGTCCAACATATTACTAAAATTTATATGATTAATGTTTTAGTCGATATTTCTAACTTTGTTATTGCAATCTGCCTATCCATTATTAAATATAGCGTGAACATAGTTACAATTCGAGGATGTTTCAAGTGTCGTATCAGTAATAATGATGGCCGTTTTGCATACAAACGTTATTTTAAAACTAAATAACATATATCCATGATTAAGTATCTTAAAAGTGCCGTGTCGTCACGATTTCAAATTGTGTCGCAATGGTCTTCCCAAAACTTCACAAAACGTTATAAATGTTTTGGCTTTGACTTTGAAAGTTAGTGTGAAAATAGTAATCCTAGTATCGTCTTTAAAAATATTATAGAGAAAAAAATTGAAAGTATACCAAAAAAAAATTCAACATGCTCAATATTTTTAAATAATGTTTGTAAACAAAACGAAGGTAAATTAACCTAGTCTTAAAAATTGTATTCTTTGTATGGAATAGCTATTTTAGCAAAGAGGTAGATTTTTCAGTATTTAAAGTAGAAAAATTAGGAAAAATGATTAAAATTTATAATCATGTAATTATTACAAAATGAGTTATTTTTAATGATAAAAGACATTTCTTGGTGTTGCCATTTCAGTTTTAACCTTTTCTTGCCATAATTTTAGTATTGAAGGTCTAAATACAAGGGATCTAAAGGGGGGGAGGGGAATTTAAGGGATCTACCTCTTTGTAAGCACCGCATCATATTCGATCAAATAATAAGTTGTGATATAGAACATTGAATTGATAATTTGTATTGTGTATTATGAAGCTTTAGCTTTTATATCCATAGATATAAAATCCCTAAACGCTTTGGATGGACCGTTTCCGTTGCGGTCGTAACTATTCCATACAATTATTATTTCGAGTCAATGACGTGCCAATAATCGAAAACCATTGTTAATAATAATAGTTATTACATATATAAGATATTGTTATAATAGATTTTTAGATACGTAAAACATTTAGACAACAAATATTGGACAGTATGATGATATTATTAATATTAATAATTTAGACAGGAAATAATAATACAGTACAAAGACTTTTAATAGAAGTCGTTACCTCAGTGCAGTGTATTGTAAATAAAATAACTAGGTTTAGATGTAAAATAAAATTTTAGAAATTTTTTATACGAGGGCGACTTACACCTTCAAATTTTAATAATTTTCGCATTCAAGCAATTTAAGTTGCCAGATTACAAAATTATTATTACCCATCGTCTGGCAATACTAAATTTTAAAATGTGTAAATATAATTATTAATTCGAACTTTTAGTTGTCGAATGTGGCAATAAAAATAGGTGTAAGCACCTCAAAACATGGCAATACTTTTAAAAATATTTTAAATGGCAATGTAACATTGTGATGTATTTTACGATCTCAATACAGATTAAAAAAGATATTTTTTTTACCTCCGACAAAATTTTGTGTGAAATTTTTTAGAAAAGATAACTTGCAATTGTATAAAATACATTTTTTTTATTATTCAAAACGACTACGTTAATCTGATGAAATTGGATATTATTAAAATAAAGAATTTATTTTCTGTTCCGATGTGTTTCATTAGCAGACTTCGCAGTGGTATTACGAGAAACGGTCATCATTATCATTAGCCTGCCGTGTTTTTATTATTATTATTAGCCTGTATTGTCCCACTGCTGGGCAAAGGCCTCCTCCAATTCCTTCCATATACTCTTTTCCCGTGCCTCCTTGAACCAGCCTTCGCGGTACGCGTCCAGATCGTCTCGCCACCTCTTTCTGGGCCGGCCTCGGCGGCGCCGTCCATCTTCCGGCAACCATCCCCTGCCGTTATCTTAATTTATTTGCGGATGGCGCAGTGTTTCATCTACTTCTTCATATCTCTATTAAACGGTGTCTTGCCCAAATGAGTTTCCTACCCGGGCAACTTTTATATTTTGACGTGAATTACGTCTTTTCGCAGTGGACAGCATGTCAGAAATGCGATTAAGACAATTTGATTGTGACTGTACTTTTCGAGCATTATATCTCGAAACCTATAATAGATGGAGGGACCGGAGTTGTACCATCGTATTAGGCATATGAGCCCAAACAAAAAAGTAGTCAAGAAATTGCGCGAAATCACGAAACAGTAACGACAGTGTCGCTAAACTTTTTTTCACCTTTCCCAGAAAGTTACCATGACGTCTTATAGCAGTACTAGCTGTTACCCATGACCTTCGTCCGCGTGAAATTATTAGAAAAACCGTGTCAGTTAAAAAGCGATCGGGAATTTTGTGTGTTTTCAAAAAGTTTTTATTTATTTATTCATCTATATCTATTATCTATTGCCCGCGACCTTCTTCCGCGTGATATTATTATAAATACTAATACTATTTTCCCCGCATTTGCTCCTATTGGTCGTAGCGTGATGTTATATAGTCTATCTATAGCCTTTATAAGTGGGCTATGCACTATTTTCTTTTTCAATTCGAACCAGTAGTTCCTGAGATAGAGTGAAAAATGACTAAAAAGTCACGGTGTATAGTGTAGATTGTAGTCTAGTTATTTTTAGTTTTGTATTATCATCATCATTTCAGCCGAAGACGTCCACTGCTGGACATAGGCCTCCCCCAAGTATCGCCAACGTTTTTGTATAAGGAAAATTAAATACAAAATTAGATAAAAAGAAAATCAGTTTCGAAAAATATTATACTTTATTTCTTGTGTGTACAGAGACACCGTGATCAGTTTCGAAAATAATATGTGCACCGTGATCAGTTTCGGAAATAATATTTCTTTTTCTTGTTGCCACAGATACCGTGATCAGTGGGTAAAATCATTCATTGATTTTTTGAGGGAAACGGATCACGGTATCAGTGGATACAACTCGCTGGGATCCGTAGCTAATTCAATTTGATAACGTGATCGGTGGAGACAAACCCCAGAATCATCTGGTAGCCAAAATGGTAAACACGATTAATTCATACTAGTTGACGTTTAATTTTCTGTTACGCGAACGTGAATATATACTTTTACAGCTATATACAACGTGTAACAGAATAAACGCAATTCCTGAAAGTAGTTTTTTCTGAATCGGTTTCCGTCATAAAAAATTGGTGTTCAATTTTGACGGATAAATCTTTTAAATAACTTAAATTAGAAACACAGTATCATGACAAATTAATATAATCCTTAATTCTAAAAGAAAGAAATTGAAACCTTAACTCAGAGCAATAAAGGCCACTAAAACGCACGACATTATTTGTAGTTCGCTCATAGCTCGTAATACACACACGTAAATACTACCAATGCATTTACATTAAAAGTATTACATACCGAGTTTCCTCCATGCTTCGGAGTGCACGTTAAGCCGTTGTTCCTGGCTGTCATTTGTAGATCTTTGACAGTTGTTAGGCAGTCAGTGGCCTAAAAAGTCTGACAACCAGTCTTACCAAGGGTATCGTATTACCCAGTACTGACTGGGTTGTTGAGGTCAGATAGGCAGTCGCGATTGTAGATATATGTACAAAAATAAAATTATTTAATTTGAAGAATTTTAGAACTTATTGCAAAGAGATAAAACATTCGTCGGCAACCTCTTTGACGGTTATGCGAAATGCCGACACACACGCCGCTGAATACCACGATACCTGACATTAAGCCAGTCATCCGCCGGTAGTGATCTAGAGTAGATGAATTTACTTCTGTGACTTTTATGTTTTCGCGCGCGATTGCTTTCCGGTATACCAACATACAATACACGGAGATGGTGGGGATACTGGCTCGCTGTCTTGATAATGTCGCGTTAGCTTGTCGGGAGTTCAATGACCGTTTTGGCTGCAGTGTGAGCGCCAGGACGATGCTGGCTGCAACTCAGCGACTGAGGGACTCTGGGACGTTCCTTCCTAATACGGCTTTGGACAGAGGGACGAATGTGCGGACTACTCGTCTGCAAGAGCGTATTCTCGACCATTACGATGAATATCCAGAGGACAGCTCGAGAGAAGCAGCACCCCAGTTCGACTGCAGCCACATGTACGTGTGGCGAACGTTGCGTGCTGATGGTGAACACCCATTCCATCTTCGACGGTGTCAAGACGGTGCTTACAAAATTGAAATACAATTTAAGAAAGCGTGCAAATAAGTGCATAGAACAAGGCGGTGGTAATTTTGAAACTTTAATGAAAGTGGATCGCAGAAATAGTGCAAATTAATAACCTAAGTGTAAATAGTCCAGTTCTGTAAGTACCTACTTTTTCCTATCAATACGATTGTATTCTTATCGCTGTAAATATTATTATGATTCAAATCTATTAAACACGCGGCTCTTTGAATATTTTTGTAGTACAAACAATAAACTGTACCTAAACACGACTTATCAGGGGGTAGTTGATATCGCGAAAGTTCTCTGAAAGATCTGAGATACATTTTTTACCCGCGTGTGCCGCACGGAGTCCGGGCGCTTCGCCCTTCGTTAGTTTCGTAGTTTGGGTAAAAAGTCGCTGTTTTAAATGCATCTCCGTTACTAAGCCTAAAGTGTTAGATTCGTGTTGATAATTTCACATACTAGAAAATTATCAATCATTACACGGTAAACTCAATGAAGTAACAAAAGTTATTCATAATATCAGCCTGTGACAGTTTAGGTACGTAAAATTCATTGAACTAAAGCACATCTAATGCCTACAGCTAAGGTCAGCTGGCGATCGCTCGAGTTTGCGTGTCGCGTCGGCCGCTAACATTGCATGAGTGTGTGTGCAGGGATGTTGATGTACATACGTTTGGCGTTTAATAAGGATAACTATTTTATAAAAAAAAAGACTAGGTTTGGTTTAAATTTATTTAATTACGGATGTTGTTTTAGACTTATAATTTAATATTCTAATTGGGGTGTCTGAGGTATTGCGCTTAATCTGTTACACGTTGTATAGTTCTTTAAAGCAAGTATACTTATTTGCATAAAATGTTATAATCGTTAAAGACTTTTACAGCAGGTGTGAACACAACGGACCACATCGACCTATTTATAGCAATTTTTCTAGACCATCCACTTATCAGCTTTCAAACAAATGGCTAGTCAAGGCGTTTGATGGATGTATGTTATTATTATTTGTCAGGCGAGTAATCGACTATGAATGTTGATAGATACATCAAAGGACATCCCCAAACGCTACTGACATTGTCATCTATCAATAAATTGTTTCATGTTTGACAATTTGACCGCGTCACAGAGTTATTGTTGTCCTTTGCCAGTTGGTTCATCAAATCAACAAAAAATAATCGATTTTTAATTAAATATACTATGGAAATAAGTGTGCAGACATTCGACAGAATATGCCGCGTCTGTTTAATAGAATGTGCCGAAATGAAGTCTCTATTTACAAAGATGGATGGTGAAAAACGCAACTTGTTCGAAATCCTTTCATTTACTTCTGATATTAATGTTAAATTCGAGGATAGTCTGCCAAAACAGGTTTGCGGTGAATGTGAGTCGGTCATGTGCAAGGCTGATGCATTTAAACGCCGCTGTCTGAATTCTGAGACGATTCTAAACAACATCTACCAAAACTCCTTGAACCATGGTGAAACATCGAGTATTGACCAAAAATGCTCGATAAAAGATGAAAATAAGGGTATAACCGAAAAATTAAGCAATTATATAAGCTTTGAGACTTCAACTGTTACTAATTACAGTTCCCAAGACAATTTTGATAAGAAAAATGTGTTAATACATGATCCTACATTATACCCAATCGCCGACGCTAGTTTTTGTAAGCTGACTGAATCTGCAGTACCTGAAGGCTCCGAACAACCTGTCAAAGAAGAGATAAACTTGAATTTTGATGATGATATAAGCTTTCCTGATCACTACGATGATGGATCACCGTGTGACACATTACCTATAGAACTTAAAGAAGAAAAACCTGTAAAAACTGAAACAAAGATATACACATGTGTCTGTAGACTATCATTTACTACTAAAGACAAGTATAAAAGCCATTTAAAGCAAGAAAACTGTAATAAGTACAAAAAAATTTTAGAAAAAGTTAATAAAAATAAATTAGTTACTGTGAAAAATGAGATAGAATGCGTTGAATGTAATCAAAAGTTCAAAACTCCAAATGCGTGGAGAATACACCAAGAAATCCATCGTAATGAACACTTATCTGAAAGCAAATCATTATTGCATGTTTGCAAATTCTGCTTATGTCAGTTCAAAACGGAGGCATCATTAAGAACTCACATTCTAAAACACGAAAACACAGTCAACAGCAAAACAGAATCGTACCAATGTTCGTTCTGTTTACGTAAATTCAAGAATAAAACTTCGCTGACTGCTCACATTCAGCGCCATGAAGAAACGGACAACATAAAACACATTTGCAAATTATGTAAAAGAGAATTTAAATACAAAGCTTATTTAGAAAACCATGTATTGACAATGCATTCAAGAAAGAATGGTATAACTTGTGAGATTTGTGCCCAAAGTTTTCCTAACGAAGACAGCTTAGAATTGCATAAAGACAGTCATAAAAATGAGAAAAAACACCGTTGTACGGTTTGCAGTAAAGCCTTTCTCATGTTGTGTACATTGAAGGAGCATATGCGGACACATACTGGCGAGAAACCGTTCTTATGCTCGCAATGCGGACGGGGGTTTAGCCAGAAGACTAATTTAGCACAGCACATGAGAAGACACCAGGGGTTGAAGCCTTTTAAGTGTGAAAATTGTGATAAGAGGTGAGTTAAGATAGTTGCAATTGCAAAAGATTACAAATGACACAACAAACAATTACAACAACACAAAAAATACACAACACAATACAATACACAACAACACTACACACAACAACAACACAATTACAACAACAAACACACAATCAACAACAACCAACACAACAATACACAGTAACAATTTCTGTTTTACAATTATTATAGTAAAAAAGAAATCACTCTGATATTCTGTGCCTGAGGTCCTGGGTTCTGAGGTCCTGGGTTCCTTTCCCAGGTTGGGGAAATTGTTACTGGGTTTTTCCTTCAGAAATTTCTAGCAACCACATAGTCCAGATTTGTGCCCGGTTGGCTATAGGCTCGCCCCCCCTTTTTACATGGGGCTTAAACATAAGTGTGTTGTTATGTAATATTAGGTACAACGTTGCCTTACCCTTCGGGGATTACAGGCGTGATGTTATATTGTATTCTGTTGAAACTCGGTATAACGCTAGACCTGCCTCAGTAAGTGTTACCACCAGTCGACAGCCAGGCGAGACCTAACCGAAGCTCGCTTTCAGTGTTGAGGCGACACTTCAAAATCCCACATTTATTTAACACTAGGCACAGAGTTTAGACTATAGACACGGACTTAATGCCATAGGCATTCTCTTTGAACACTCTTCAATTTAAAAATGAAAAAAAAAATAAAACAGGAATTGAGAGTACCCTATCTTTACCCGACTACGGCAAAGGGTTATGATTTCAACAGTCTATATGTGTATCATTTTTATCTTCCACCGTTTTGTCCGTAACGCCTAAACTACTGAGCCAATTTTGATGAATGAGGCGTTAGTAGTTTTGTTATTACGGTCCTAAGCTACATTTTATGTGAACGGCGGATGATACATCACGATATACGAAAAATTTGTTTATACATTTTTAGTTGCCGTTTTTGTCGTAATTGGGTTTTAGTTTACAGCTATTTTTTTTTTATTTGTTTTTTGTGTGCAATAAAGAATAAGAATATTTTCAAATTTATTTATCTCTTTCCTTTAACCTTTCAGATTCGTATCAAAAGGCGAACTCGACGCGCACAACCGAAAACACAGCGGAGCGCACCCTTTTGTCTGTGACGACTGCGGTAATGGCTTCACAACGTCAAGCGCCTTAGTGAAACACCGTCGAATACATACCGGAGAAAAACCTTACCAATGTGACCTCTGTCCAATGAGGTTTGCTGCATCAGGCACTTTGAAGAATCATCGAAGAACCCACACTGGCGAAAGACCCTTCCAATGCTCATATTGCGAAAAAGCCTTCGTCCAACGCAACGATTTAATCTCCCATATTCGTTGCCATACCGGTGAAAAGCCATATATTTGTACTCAATGCGGTCAGTCGTTCAGAAAAGCCTCCGGATTGAAGAGTCATGTTAAAATGCATGTGAAGGAGCCGGGGAATGTGCTGCAAGGTGTTAGTGTGATGTTGAATGGAATGCAGTGTACTGAACAGTGATTTTGGTTTATGAAATATAGCTTTTGAAAACAGCTACGCCCGCGTACAAGTCACCAGGATAAGGCCCGAACTCCACCAAAGCGAAGACGAGAGTCTCAAAAAGCTGAAGTGGAAAAGTCAGACAGATGTCTCATATTTGTTTAGGCCAGCTTCTGTAATCGGCGGCCAAGCAGGCAACAGCGGAGGCGAGTAGAGACGTGAGAAGCGTGCGGCGGTCGCCACTCGTGTCAAATTCCGCTTGAGAAGCCTGTTCAGTCACGAGCACCAATAACAATTAACAGCTTTTAAAAGTGTTTTTCTCCTACTTTTCTGGTTAAAATTTCATGTTGTTACGAACATTGTATTCTGGAACTCATATTTTTATAAAAAAGATCCTATCTCCAAGTTACAATCGTTATTTCTCGCGAAAATTGCTTTTAAATTTAGATAAGGGGATATGTCACAGTCAAAACTACTTTTGACGGGTGAAAACTATTATAACAATAACTAACATTTACTTAGAAACTTAACTTGTTAGGGTTTTTTTGTAACCCTTTGCAAAGTATTATGTTGTAGTAATTTTAGGACTAGGTAATTACAACGTTCTTAACCAACATATTTTAAATGGAGAAAACGCATTTTAACGTAATAAGGATTTTGACCGGTCAAAACTAGTTTTGACTGATTAACAGTTTTGACTGTAACATATACATATTGGTGCTCGTGACTGTACACTGATCTTTGGTCCAGTCAAGCCAGTACGCATCTCCGAACCACACATCTCCTTCGGTATATACACCCTTGCTTCTAAGCATCTCCTCTCCACTCCACTTCGCACATCTCCGCACGAGGAATGATCAGAGATCTGAATACCTATTCCTAATACCTAGACGTTATTTAAAGATCATTCCTGAATTTTATACGTACGTACCAGTGGCGACGGTTCCATACAACTCGATTCCTACCGGCTTCCCTTTTGGCACAGTCAGTATTCTATAGACAAATAATATAATCACGTAAAGATATGTACCCCGGTCAGGCGCGGTCCCAGGGGGGGGGGGGGGTCAGGGATCATGACCCCCTGGTATAAATTATTTAACTCCCTTCTTAATCGTTCAACAAAAGACAAAATCAACTAACCTTTCCGAGGCAGAATGCTACAATTATCGAGCTCGCTTCGCTCGCTAATGCATCCTCCCCTTTTCAGTTACTTTTATTCTCATGTCTGTATGAATTAACAAAAAGAAAAGAAAAACAAAGTACACGGGGCGGAGGCGGGCTACTTTAATTTAGAATTTTGAAGCTCTCGTCTCTCACTCTTGCTTTCTATCAGTACCAAGAGCGGAACCAGGGGGGCGTCATAACCACCGCTGGGCCTGCTGCTTGCTGGCTGGGCCTAGGTAGAGAGTGATTATGTTTCTGAACTCATTGATTTAAATAAAATAAATAAAGGCCCGGCTCGCTTCGCTCGCTCATTGCGTTTTCTTCATCTTAAAACTTGAAAATCTAACTATCTCAGAGGCAGGGCTATAGGCACCGGGGGTGGGTGAGGGTTCAACCCCCCCGAACTCTCCGTCATCTATAAAGAAATCAACATATTCGAGGAAAATGCTAAAAATTTTTTGCTCGCTTCGCTCGCCAATATGTACATCCTCTGCTTTTTCAATTCTGCAAAAGTTGACAGAGTCGCTATTTCTGTATAAATTCACAAATTTTCTAGTTAGCTTCACTTGCTAATATAGTACTTTTTCCTTCTATAGTGATTTCTGTACAAATTAACAAAAGGAGTGATGGTCAAATTTTCCAGCTCGCTTCACTCGCTAATACATTCTGTACTTTTTCAATTCTCCATAAGTTGACAGAGTTCCTCCCATTCTCATTTCTGTACACATTAACAAAAGTAGTGGTTCTCAAATTTTCTCGCTTCACTCGCTAAACATCCTGTGCTTTTTTTTCAATTCTAAGTAGAATAAGTTGATAGAGTTCCTTCTTTTCTCATTTCTATATGAATGGACAAAAAGAACTTAATTCCAAGGAAGGTTGCAATAAATTTTCGAGCTGACTTCGCTCGCTCTTGCATGTTAACCTGTAGGCGCCCATGATCGTTTTGTATAGGTAAATCCAGAGATGGTTGATATAATTTCGGTTTTCAAAAGTTGTTTTTTATTTTTTTTATACGCAAACCCTGCGTGGGGAACTATAGCTGTTTTGACATGGAAAGAAAAATTCTAGTGCGAGCAGGGTTTGAACCTGCGACCTTCCGATTTAGTACACCGGATGTCTTAACCAATTAGACCATCGCACTCTGCTCACAGCTCTCGAAATTTTCGTTCCATTAATTCGTTTTTTGTTTTTATTGTTTACCCCCATCTGCCTTTTTTTTATTCGGGGTAACCCATCCCAACCAAATTCCCGGCTACGGCCTTGTGTGACCCACAAAGTATAAAGCTGGGCCGCGGCTGACTCCGGTTTACCTCTTACAAAAATTGGCCCTTCGCTACTGGTACGTACGAGGTATTATTCACATGTTGCTACTTCCTTGACATTTAGGCAAATAAACTGTCCCTATTCTACCTAGATTCAAAGAACGAATGTTACTCAGGCCAAAATTCTGCCTTCTGACTTCACTTAATTTTAGTGAATTATCTTTATTTAATTAGGCTAAAATGATGACATGTATTAGCATAAGTATTATTGTTTACAAATTAATTAAAATAAGTTGTAATAATCGAATAATTAATCAATATTGGGACCAATTTAGTTCAATTTTTGTTTGTGCTATTAATTTTGCAAATGGATATTATATTATTCCGATGACATCTTAATTTCCAATCACTTTGTTACTATCTGTTCAAATCTTTTGATATTCTTGCTTGACCAACTTAAGACGTTTTGTAAATAACAATGAAATCAATTGTTTTAAATGTTTTATGTGACTGTAAAACATATTATTTTGTGTTTTAAGGTACCTATGTTGATAAATGTGAATACTCGAATATACTTTTACGAATTCAAAATGTATTTTTTTTAAAATAACCAAATGATTTCCTGTTTAGTGGTTGATTTGTGGAAAATAATTGGTGTTGAGTAAATATTTTGATATCATTTTGTAGGTTGACTGTAATAGATCTAATCAAACAAAAAAAAAAATTAACAGATTTTATTTGAAAATTATGATTACGGACATTTTACATTTCATTATATTTTTAGAGTCATCACGAATCGTCTCGCGCGCAGGTTTGACGATTTTCAGCCTCCCGAACAAGCCGGATTCCGAAAAGGCTTTAGCACCGTAGACCACATACATACGCTGCGGCAGGTTATACAGAAGACCGAAGCGTATAACCTGCCTCTCTGTTTGGCGTTTGTGGACTACGAGAAAGCCTTCGATTCGATTGAGACTTGGGCTGTACTGCAGTCTCTCCAACGGTGCCAAATTGACTATCGGTACATCGAGGTGTTGAAGTGTTTGTACAAAAACGCCACCATGTCAGTCCGACTTCAAGACCAGACCTCGGAACCTATCCTTCTGCAGCGAGGTGTGAGACAGGGAGACGTCATATCTCCGAAACTGTTCACCGCTGCACTGGAGGATGTCTTCAAGGTTCTGGACTGGAGAGGGCTAGGCATCAACGTCAATGGCGAGTACATCTCTCACCTTCGGTTTGCCGACGATATAGTGGTCATGGCTGAGACCATGGAGGACCTCAGTACTATGCTCGATGACCTCAGTAGAGCTTCCGGAAGAGTGGGTCTTAAAATGAATTCAATTCAATTCAATTTATTCACAAACAATTTACATTGTGTTTGAAATAACAAAAATCATAGTATAAAAGTAAAAAAAAAATACATTCAAAATTAAATTAACACAATCAAAAATTAGCAACATAATTATTATCTCACATCAAAATTCAAACCAATATCAATATCACGATCAAAAAACAATAAAAATATATTACAATAAATAAGTTCAAAAATATAATAAAATTATTCAAAGTCAACTTAATAAATTAAAAAAAATGTACTAAAATTATTCAATGTCAACTTAATTATATAATAAAAGTTCAATGTCCGCTTGTCATTTAAATAATAACATAACATACAAAAGGACAATAATATTAGTCGGCTCAGTTACATAAGACTTTACATAAGTTGACTGGGGAAAAACGCAAATGAACATGGACAAAACCAAAGTCATGTTGAATGCCCATGTAACACCCACTCCTATCAAGATCGGAGACTCTGCACTCGAAGTTGTAGACGATTATGTCTATCTGGGACAAACGATCCAGTTAGGTAGGTCTAACTTCGAGAAAGAGGTTAATCGTCGAATCCGACTCGGCTGGGCAGCGTTCGGGAAGTTGCGTGGTATCTTCTCGTCCAACTTACCGCAGTGTCTCAAGACGAAAGTCTATGACCAGTGAGTGTTGCTAGTGATTACATACGGGACCGAAACGTGGTCGCTCACAATGGGCCTCATCTGAAGGCTTAAAGTCACCCAAAGGGCAATGGAGAGGACTATGCTCGGAGTTTCCTTGCGTGATCAAATCCGTAAGAGAACCAAGGTTACCGACGTAGCCCAAAGAATAGCCAAACTTAAGTGGCAGTGGGCAGGGCATATTGCTCGCAGAACGGATGGCCGATGGGGCCGGAAAGTTCTGGAGTGGCGACCGCGAACTGGAAGACGTTGCGTTGGAAGGCCTCCCACTAGGTGGATCGATGACCTGGTAAAGGTTGCGGGGATCCGCTGGATGCGAGTCGCACGGGACCGGTCAATGTGGCGACACTTGGGGGAGGCCTATGTCCAGCAGTGGACGTCTTTCGGCTGAAATGTTGATGATGATGATGATTGTATTAATTTAATTTAAATTTTATTTTGTGTACAACTTATTTTTGATAGTATTGTGTGGTGTGTATTTGTCTTTGATTATTTGATCTCCAACTAACATTATTTTTGAGGGGACTTACCAACTAAATTATGGATCGTTGTGTCTGATGCAAATAAATATATATAAAAAAAAACATTTGTAACAATCAGGGGCTAATTTTGCACTAGAGTAGAAAATGTAAAATAAAAAATAAAAGTAATTTTGATGTAAAATTTCGTAATTAGTAGTTTTGTTTTCGTTTTATTAGTTTTTTAGGCTCTTTTTGCTTAATTTTCAGGAAAATTTATATAATAATCCGATAGCTTCGGCATTTACCATAGTAATAAGATTATTTGCACGTCTCTAGGTCTCTTATATTTAAAGATTATTTGCACGTCTCTAGGTCTCTTATATTTATTAAGTATATTAACATTTCATTGAACATACCCTAGACCAGCCGATTAAAAAAACAAAATGGCAGCCTTTCGCAGGGTCTGGGTGGGGTTAGGAGTATTTATAAACGTGTATAAGTCGATAGAATTGAACAATAAAACAAGCGTAAACTTTGCAATTTGTAATACTTTCAATGTATGGTTTAATGTAAATAATGTGTACAGAAATAAATAAAGGAAATAATAATACCTACACCACTATGACGGAATATAGAGATTGTTCAGAGTTCTTCAGTGAAGGAGTAGCAGTAGAAGTCGGTCGTCTATAATTATAGTATGTTTAAAAATTTTTTTTTTTTTAATTTTCGTGTTAGGACTTATTTAGGTAATAGATTCAAAATATTCCTACATGCTAGTATTGCCAGTTTTTTTTTGTTGTTGCTGTCTTTTATTGGCGTATTGACGTGTCCACATTGTTTAACGAAGTCGCGAAGTTGCATAGTTTATTTTTTTATAAGCCATTGATGTCCCACAGCTGGTCAAAGGCCTCCCCATATATGGTCAGTTACTTAGATTTTACTGAGGATAGAAGTCACCGTCGAGCCCAGAAAAAGGTGGCGTGATGTCCTGGATGTGCCTGCGATGGCAGGTGGCGCAAGAAGAGTATGAAAAGGTGAAAAGTTAGGATTTTTTTTTATAAATTCATCCCATAACAGACTTTAATAGGAGATGGAAGATCATCCTTATTGCTGATGAGCAGCCCGTTGTTCACATGGGTTAGGTAAAAATAAAACGCAGAATTATAAGTTTATAAATTATAATAAATAAATAATAATTTATTTGTTTATTTGCAACGCGGCGAGTTGTTTCTTGAGGTCCAATAGTTTGTTGATCTCTGGCTGCAAGACCGCCTTGTCTTTCGTTGAAGCCTTCATTTTCCGTACCTTGTCAGCCTGCAATAGAAAAGAGACATAAAGAGCCTTATCATACTAGCGGATTGCGAGCGTCCTCAAAGCAGAGCGGGCGCGCGTGCGCAGCGAATTCGTTGCGGATAATTGATATTCCCAAATTCTTCGACGCTTTCGTTTTCGTCTTCGAAGTAACAAAGCCAACAGCAGTGTTTCCTCGTCGGAATCCATTTTGTTACTGAGTGTATTGTACGTCGTTAACTCGCTACAAATACGCGACGAAAACGTTGCGTATTAGCCACGCGTCCGCGACGTCCTCACAGTGAAGCCGCAGCGTGTTCGCGACGCATTCGCTGCGCGCCCACTCCCGCTAGCAGCCGTTCGCAAACCGCTAGTATGATAAGGCCTAAAGGGGTTTGAATTTAATGGCCGTCATTTTTTTTTTTCGATGTTGCGGCCATGCATATAACCTATATTAATCGATAGCTGGTATCTATACAAACCAGTTTTGTATGAGACAAAATGTTCTAGTGTTACGTTTACGAGATATGAGCTATCAAAGTTTAAGTCCATTCGCTGATGGCATCTTCAGCACAACTTTGACTTGATCAGCCGCGCGTAAAACCTGTATCAATCGTTAGCTGGCATCAATACAAACAAGTTTTGTTTGAGACAAATTTTCTAAAGTCTCACGTTTACTAGATATATGTGTGTTGTGCTGAAGATGCCATCTGTGAATGGAGTTTAACTTTCAACCTGCCAAGTGCGAGTTGGACTCGCATGCCGAGGGTTTTTTTCAACTACATATTTACGGTTTTCAGATATTTTTCCTTTACATGTGCTGTAAGACATTGCTTCTTGCCAAATTTCATGATTCTAGGTCAACGTGAAGTACCCTTGTAAATTTTGATTCCCTGCGAGTGTCGAAATATAAGTTTTTTGCGGCGTAAACAGCCGTATCTTTTTTTAGTTACGTTAACTTAGAAGTTTGATTTTATCACAGCTTCAAGGGACTGTAGACTTGAGTATATTGTTTAAAATTTCAACTCGATACCTCCACGCGTTCCCGAGATTTTGACAGACAGACGGACAACAAAGTGATCCTACAAGGGTTCCGTTTTTTCCTTTAGAGGTACGGAACCCTAAAAGTGTTGCCGGATGATGGCAATACCCCTTCGACATACAAGCGTGATGTTGTTACCTGGTCAGCGAGCTCTTTCTCGAGCGCCTGTACATCCCCACTGCCACAGCTAGCCACAGGAACAGTTGGTGCGGCCGCGAGTTGTCTCTTCAGGTCCAACAGTTTGTTGATCTCCGGCTGCCACACTAATTTGTCTTTCGTGGAGGCTTTTAGTTGGCGGACTTTTTCGGCCTGTAGTTGAGAAAGAAATAGGTTGTTAACATAATATTCCCCGCCGTGTCTAAGAGTACATCCACATTTCAGTTACAATTAGGAACGACCCTATTGCCTATATTATTATTTAAAATAATAATATAGGCAATAGGGTCGTGTTTAAATTCCCAGAGAGGCCCGCCCGGGGCCTGCCCACATGCCCAGTGAGGCAGGGACCCGAGGCCTGCTGATTCTCAAGCTAATTTAAATAAATAACTGGACATTAGTGAAAAAAAGAGTCTCACTTGTTCTGCAACAGCTTTCTCCAAGCTACTGGCACCACTACTTGCAGAACTGTTCAGTGGTGCTGGTGCTGCAGCTTGTGCCTTCTGAGCAGCTTCAAGCTGCTTCTTGAAATCTAACAGCTTGGCGACTTCCGGCTGCACTACTGTCTTGTCTTTAGTTGATGCTTTCAGCTGACGAACTTTATCAGCCTAGAGAAAGAAAACGCTCTGTGATATTAACAAAAACTCCATCCGTAGACCCTTTTCGACAGCACGATAGAATATTGATAACCATCTATTAACAGCATGGACTCTTAGCAACTATCTATTTCCTGCATAGACCACAAACCATTATCAACCACCAGCATTGTCTACCATCAAGAGTCAGTATACAACATGTAACATAATTAACGCACACTCAGACACCCCAATTAGTATATTATGTTATAATCATAATACATACACTGAATTTTTAGTTAAACATATATGGGCATTGATTATTGATTGATTTAGTTATACTAATTCCGGAAGAATGTTGTGGTCACAGTACAAATCCACGAACGCAGACAGTCGCACACGTAGGTATGAGGGTATTGTTAGCCTAGTAGGTATTCGCTCGCGTTCGAAACGAGTTAACGAGTTTTTACTGTAATTTACGTAGTTTTAATTATTTTTGGGAAAAAAAAATACCTATAATAAAAATTATAGAAATCGATTCAGTAAACGATTCTGAACAAACTAATTTCAGGATGTGCGTTAATTATGTTACATGTTGTATATCATCGACTACCAACTGACGGCGCGGTTGCCGCAGTGGCTGAGCGATTGGCTGCTGCGCTGCGTGTCGCGGGTTCGCTTGCCGCACGGAACAAATATTTGTATGGCCTACAGGTAGTTGTTCTGGGTCTGGCTGTTTGTGTATATGAGTTTAAATATTTGTAAAAGCACCCACGATACAGGAGAAATTCCTAGTGTGGGTCAAGGAAAAAAAAAAATTTAAAAAAATGTTGGCCCACGATCACCATCTTCTATCAGCATGGAACACTAACGACCATACACAACCAACATAGCCCACTATGAACCATCAATCTAATATCAATAAGGCCCACTTCCTGCCATCTATTAATAACAAGGCCTACTCATCATCATCATGATTTCAGCCGAAAGACATCCACTGCCGGACATAGGCCTCCCCCAAGTGTCGCCACATTGACCGGTCCCGTGCGACTCGCATCCAGCGGATCCCTGCAACCTTCACCAGGTCATCGGTCTACCTAGTAGGAGGCCTTCCAGTTCGCGGTCGCCACTCTAGAACTTACCCCACCACCACTTAGGCCTACTGCATACCTCCAATTAATATCACCGTGACCCAGTCTCCCATTACCATCAGTTTGGACCACTAACAAACACCCATGAACTCACCTGTTCCGCAACAGCTTTCTCCAAGCTACTGGCATCGCCACTCTGTGGAGCAGCTGAAGTCTTCTGTGGAGCTGCAGCTTGTGCCTTCTGAGCAGCTTCGAGCTGTTTCTTGAGATCCAACAGCTTGGTGACTTCCGGTTGCCACACCGCCTTGTCTTTATTTGACGATTTCAGTTGGCGGACTTTTTCACCCTGGAATTTTATGAAGAATCGATCTATGAATGAAAGATAATTAAAAAAAAAACAAATAATTAACAAAATGTTTGTCGATAATATTTAATTAAGTAGAGTATACTAACTAAATACATTATTAATTAAAAACTATTAAATAACCTAAAATAAACTAACTAACAACAAACTCTAGAAGGGCATCAAAAAACTCCTCCTCAACGCTGTCAGCTTGTAATGTGCCCAAGAGACTGGCGGCGTTGCCACGTTGTATGGCAACACTTAGTCTCTGGCCAAAGTAAAAGCCAGCCCTTGGGTCACGGGAAGCGTCAACTAGGCGTTTTGAAATTTCCGAAATTTCCTTAAACAGGCTATGAGCACTCGGACCCGACGACCCCAGAGTTTCAACCCCAAACGGCTCGAAAATATAGTTACCACAAAGGTTTCTATATTTACGCCGCTTGAGGTTCTCTGTAGCCGCAGCGGCAGCGCCAGCACAGCACGACGAGCTAGGAAGATGTGACGGCGCAAGAGTATCGACGGACGTCGCGTCCCACACTATACGCCGTCCCCAGCTTGCAAACAAACAACGTCCCGCCGTCGGGTCTCTTGCCGTCGTCGCGTGCCAAGCTGGGTTCTAAAACAGCTGGAACGCCGACGGTGACAAGAGCAAAATAGGCTCTGCAGTTCTTCAAGTAATTTCATTAACCTTACTTTAATACTATTGTAAGTTTATTTGTTCCTGAGAAAGTACAGTGCAAAACACTCTTTTTCTGGGCTCAGCCATAACGGAAACCCCGTTATGGAGATTTTTTGTTCAAAGAGCTAAAAAAAAATTAATGACTCGATTACCTGTTGCTTTACCGCATCTTCAAGTTCTGAAACAGCAGTAGCTCCGTTTTGCTGAAAAAATAAACAAATTAAATACAAAAATGTAAACAGAGCCTTCAGGAAGCCGTCAACCAAGCATTCTGTACATCAAACTAAGTAATTTTACGCAAAAATTATTGCTGGGAATCGACTTTTTTTTTGGGGTGAAAAATCACGGTTTACGGTAGGACTCAATGTAATGTGTTATTTAAATAAGACTGAAAATCCGCAATTTTAGAACATCAACTTACTTTCGCCACGCCACTTCCTGGCTTTTAAGGTGAACGAGCCAGGGTAGCCCGTAAAATGTATTTTTTCTTAGGTTTTTTGCAATCTGCAAGTCAGTTTCAGGCTATATAGTAATGTGAAACAAAATATGATTCGCGACCGTAACACGTATGTAGTTAAAGAATTATAACCATTAAAATCATCAATACAACCCTCTAAGTTCATTTAATACCATTTAATGACTACTTCAAGAAAAAGTCATTCAAAGGGATTATATAAACTTAGAAGATTGTATTGATGAGTTTAATGGCTAAAACTCTGTAAAGCCATATTTGTTACGGTCGCGAATCATATCTTAATCAACATACAACCTGACACTGACCTGTAAATTGCAAAAAACTAAAGAATATTTGAATTTCGCGGGTTACCCTGGCGCCTCCTCTGTTGCCCTTACCCCAATTCATTTGGGGTCGGCGCAGCATGTCTTCTTCTTCCATACTTCTCTATTACTCGTCATCTCATCAGACACTTCCTTTCTTGCCATATCATTCTTCATACAGTCCATCCATCGTTTCTTTGGTCTTCCTCTACTCATATACCCATCCACATTCATACTCAAAACTTCCCCCTCAAAAAAGTACAAGAATATGATATGGAAACATACTGATACTGTTAGCCTGCGTCATCCCACTGTTGGGCAAAGGCCTCTCCTCAAGACTTCCAGTTGCTACGATCCAGGGCTAATGTGAGCCACTGGTCGTTTGTTTTGTCCAGCTCGTCCCGCCATCTTCTAGAGGTCTACCGCGACGCCTTCTGGCTGTGTCACGGCTCCAGAAAATGGTTATTTTGGCCTACGGCAGACGTGGCCAGTCCAGTCCCACTTCAGCATATGGATACATCCGTGTCCTAAAAGTCTACCTCTTACTAACCTTATTAGCCCTGTCGCTCTGCGATCCCGCATATTTAGCGCGCAGTTTCTCCAATACTTCAGGTTCTATCTTCGCGAAGAGTGGTTCTGGTGTACCGATGATGTGACCTGATGGTACGTATTGTAGCAGAGATGGGTTCCTGGTGGCAATGACGGGAATTACAGTTTAATGGTGAAGGTCGCGGTTTAAGAATAACAGCAGCGCTTGCCGAGGTTGGTCTGTGGATAGGTGACCATAGTTTACCCGTTAAGCCGTTGGTTCTGGCTGTCATTTGTAGATCTTTGACAGTAGTTACCGTTTCGTCACTGGCCCGAAAGTCTGGCAACCAGTTTTACCAAGGGGTATTTTATCCGGCTACATCACACCACGAAGGTTGAGGAGGTCGTGGAGTATGTCCGAGCGAAGACCAACTGGATCTTGAGGGTTGAGAAGTTAGAGTCGCGCCACAACACGAATTTCAAGTCGTTTGTGGTGCGAGTTCCGACTCATCATATTGAGACCTTCCTCAAGGAAGAGTTTTGGCCGAAGGGTGTCATATATCGGCGTTTCCGCGGAAGGCTACGCGACACCACGCAGCGCAACACGACGTCGTCGCTTCGTGTACAATAGTTTATATTTTCTTATTTTTATAAAATATGTATGATAGTCTATAAGGTATATATGTTATGGGTCTTTGTTACCTGAAATAAATGATATATTATTATATTATTATTATTATTATTATTTATTACCCAGTAAACTGGGATGTGGAGGTGACCTCTGAGCTGGGACCCACGAAGCCGTGAAATTGACGATTTTTTGGGCCAATATTTTTTTTTTTCTTTGTTTATTTATTTAAACTTCATGTACAAGAGTGGTACATAGGCGGACTTAACTTTTTAGTTTCAGTTCCATGTATGGGGAGCCACGATTAATCTTTTTGTATTTTTTTTTTCATAATACCTACCAAGTTTCAACTGTGTAGTCCTAATAGTTCCGGAATAAAGTGGCTGTGACATACAGACGGACAGACAGACATGACGAATCTACAAGGGTTCCGTTTTTCGCTCTCTGCCGGCAGCAAGTATACAAACAATATAAATTGTCGAAAACAAGTAGTTATTATTTTGTACCCTATCACAATGTTGTCTTATTTAACCTGTGGGACCTGTGTCACTCGCCAACCTGCTAGCAGCAACGAGCGCACACTGAGCTCGGTACGCAAGGCAAGGCGCACACACACGCCGCGCTCGCAGCGAAGGTAATGACAAACTACTGCTACACAGTGGCGCTGCAACTATTCATAGTCGGCGCACTCCTAACACCCGCGCCGACCAGATGGATAATTATGGAGACCAGGAACCCTCTTCTGATTGGCTGATCCATCTTGCGTAAAAGTCCACTAGCTACTACATCCAAATTCCACTTGTTATATAGGAGCTAGGATTTTGACAATAAATGTTCCATTTTGAATCTCGAAATCGTGTGTTTAATTGTGCTCAAAAATATCGCAACAAAAGTTGACTGGTAGAGAATGCCTTGTGGCATTAAGTCCGCCTATGTACAGCCATTGTACATCATCTGCCTAGCCATTTCCCAACTATATTGGGGTCGGCTTCCAGTCTAACCGGATGCAGCTGAATACCAGTATTTTACATGGAGCGACTGCCTATCTGACCTCCACAACCCAGTTAGTACTGGGTAATACGATACCCCTTGGTAAGACTGGTTGTCAGACTTTTTGGGCCATTGCTGCTTAACGACTGTCAAAGTTCTACAAATGACACCCGGGACCAACGGCTTAACGTGCTTTCCGAGGCACGGAGGAAACTCGGTATGTAATGGGTGGTTACTCATCCACAGACCAACCTAGGCAAGCACAGCTTAACCTAAACATCGACCCGAGCGGCTGTTATTATTTAGCCATTGTACATGATTTTTAAATATGTAAATAAATCAATGGATATATTTTCTCGCTTCCTTTGATGAAGTCCAGTAGTTACTTATTTCTAGATATCTATTATAGCTAGCCCACATTGTCCTACAGCTGGGCCTCCCTCCAGTCTTTCCAAAGGTCACGCTTCTGTGCTACTTCTTTCAAATTCTCAAGGAAGACATCCAGTTCGTCCCGCCATCTTCGTGGTCTGCCGCGACCCCATATCACTGTTTCTGTAGTAACTCACTCAGGATTAATCCTCAGCTTCTCCGGCTTGACGTTGAGCTGTTCCCTCAGTCTCCTGCAGGTCTCGGGCAGGTACGGAGACAGCAGCACGCAGAGAAGACCGACCAGCTGACAGCAGAGGCCAATGGCGGTCTCACCGCGCTTTCTGAAACACAATATTTCAAACAAAGAAATCAGACGTATTTTCCATTATTTATACATAATTTGATAAAAAAAAAAAAAGTATTATTTTGATATTTTTGTCCAGCAGTGAGTAGGACAACACTTCCAATGATGCTGGTGATGCTACAGGGGTTAGAGGTATGAAGAACAATTTTAATTTTTTTTTTTTCTTTACTGTTCCTAATAATATCAGCCCATGGCTTAATTGCCAAGAGCCTCGACCAATACCTGAGGAGGCTCTCGTTAGGCAGCTGGATCAAGAGTTTGATTCAGAAAGCGGTACTCCTGGACACGGCTCGTATTGTTAGGAGGTTCCTCTCTCTGGAGCTCTGACCGCCGGTCGCTTGGACCCTGTTCCCGATACCGGTGGGCTACAATTTTTTATGTTTTTAAATGTTTTTTTCTAAGGAATATTTAAAAATGTAAATGATTTGTAAAAATATAAATAAAGGTCAGAAATAAAAATTTAAAAAAAAAAACAGGAAAAAAATACCCGGAGGAATATGATTCAAAATAAGGAGCTGAAGAATGCACCCTGTCAGTTTTTGGAGGGTTGTCCCTTACACCCTGTATTAACCCCTTTAGGGGATGGGTTATTAAAAATCTTTCCTTAATAATCACGTTCACCTGCGTTGAAATAACTCACTTGTCATCATCACATCCTTTGAGCAGCACCCACGGTTGTTGGTATTGCATGTGCTGGTTACCGAGACGCGAGATAGACAGGACGTGACGTAACGCCTCGCGAAGACGACCCTTCTCCATGTGTTGCACGTAAGCTAGAAAAAATAAAATTAATTTTAACATTACGCTTGTTCTTCTCAAGGAGGGTAGTAAGGAGCCTTTTTTTTTTTTTTTTTTTTCCGGATGGGAAATCATCAAATGACCCCCCCCCCCCACTCTGGGCGGAGCGGAGGGGAGTGTCAGACTTGTACTGACTAAAACCCATCCATGTTCCTTCTTTGCCCGTTATGTTCCAGGGCCACGGTATCTCTTTCGAACAGTCCCGCAGCCCTGGCAGGCATCGGCCCATGCGGACCCCTACTTGATTGCTGACATCTCTCTGAGGCGCGCGTGGAACACGAACGCGCCGTCGACACGGCCTGTCGTCATAAGACGGCCGGACGGCGAGCTAGCCCATAACTCACCGTCCACAGGCCCGCGAGTAAGGAGCCTCATGTAGAGATGCGATCAAGCCAGTACGGCTAGATTGCAGACCAGCTCCGGGCATTCTCTGGCAGATAACGTACTGATAAGTCTCTGAGTCCGCAGCTGATCTGCTACATAGTAAGGGGGTGACCTTATTAGAACAGATAATAACTAGAAACAGGATTATATGCAAATGCATTTGCATATTACAGCTATTTTTTTTAAGATACTGCATATTTTTGTAAAATCGTGATGTCGTGCATCGGGCATGTTTTATTTAATTATTGAAATTAAATTAAAATAAATGTTTTAAAAAAACAGGGATCACAGACTTAGGCAAAAAGGCTGCCAGTCTGAAATGGGATTGGGTGGGTCACGTGAGCCGCGTGGGTAACGACCGCTGGGGAAAGGTCTCTACATGATGGGTGGCTGAGGGTGGACAGCGCCGCCGAAGCCGGCACAGGAAACCGTGACGAGATCATTTAGACGCGTAATACGAAGATTGGTTCGAGGTGGCGCAGGAGAAGAGTACCTGGAAGGATATGGGGGAGACCTGTGCCCAGCAGTGGGACATTACGGCTATTAAAAAAAAATGTTTATAACTGGAAAAATTCAAAAAAAGTGGCAGGGGTGAAAACCGCAAGAAGCACCTACATTCAAAAAGTGACCTAAGTGGATGTGGGTAGTTAAAAGCCTAAGGTTTTACCAAGACGGGGGGGAATTACCCAGAAACTGGGCTGAGGAGGTCGGAGAGGCAGTCGCTCCATGTAAAAAACTAGTATTCAACTGCATCTGGTTAGACTGGAAGCCGACCCCAACATGGTAAGCCAAAAGCCTTGGCAGATGATGATGACCTACCAATAACTTCTCTGTTGACTAACGCGATCAGTTCGTAGTCAGGCTGTGTCAGCGCCAGGTCAGGGACCCTTCCTTTGAAGGTGTTGGCGCAGAAGCTTAGAGATCGGTGGCAGAAATTGCCGAGGTTGTTCAGCAGTTCGGAGTTGTTCCTGAAAGAAATTCGAGAACAGGTTACATTTATTTAAAAAATAGGTATAAAAACTAGCGAACCGCTGCTTACACGGTTTTGACAACTTGGCCAAGCGTCGATTTAATTATTAGTACCAGAGCTACCGAAAAACTTTTTTCCAGATATGACTGAGACCTAGCTAGACCGATTTTTGCCTCCGTAAACCTCTATAATGCAAGTTTCATCAAAATCGTTACAGCTGTTTTCGAGAACGTGCTTATAAATATATCCAAATACTGCACATTCAATTGTATAGGATAATCTGCTATTCGATCTTCCGTGATTTCATCATTATGATCTGCTGTTCGCAGAGCTGGGCAAAGTAAATGCTTTGCTTTGATTAAAATTCAAATTACAAAATACTATCTCGCATGTATTTAAAATACGAAATACAAAATATCTTTTAATCGTGTATTTGAAATATAAAATACAAAATACAGTATTTTAGCTATTTTTATTTAAAATACAAATTACAAAATACGGTCAGGTGTTAGGTTACGTAAATAGAATAAAATAATTCATAGTGACATTCGCGCTTCTTTCTTTCTTCTTCTTTATCGTGTGGTTAGTGCCCAACCTGCCCCCGTAGCATGACCACCGTAGACAAGGATTTCTTTGACGGAACAATCGACAAAATGACAGATAGTGCAAAGAAATCTGTCATTGTTTTATTCGTACCTACTAATAAACTTAAGTAAAACAGAAGAATCGCGAAAATAACTGTTTATGAATGAAAATGACGATTGACAAGATATTTGACATACGGTACAGATGCAGTGTTGCTAACTTTAAAAGTTGTCATATTTAGCAGTCGACATTTTGGTTACGAAAACTATAGAGCGCTATTTTCTGCAGAACGCACCAACTAATAAGATCGCTAAATGTATTTTGAAGCTATAAGTATTTGAAATACTAACTACAAAATACCTCAGCGTCAGGTATTTGAAATACCAATTACAAATTACATTTTTAAGACGTATTTGAAATACAAATACCAAATACGTATTTGTATTTCAATTGCGAATTTTAATTGCAAGTAATTCAATAACTGCCCAACTCTGGCTGTTCGATACATTCGGACCATGTGGTTTATGCACTTTGAAAAAGCAGATTTTTTATCATGTGCACAGACCATGGTAATGAGTTACACAAGGACGTCCCAGCTTTGACTTACCTAGTCCCCAGCTCAACCCAACTAAAGCTGGAGTCTGATGTCTCCGGTCGAATGCTGGCCAGGTAGAACCGCCACACGTCTGAAGGTATACCTGTATCCTGAAAATGACAATGGGATAGTGACTAAATTAAATCTCATATGTAAGCACAACGGCCAATCAAGCTTTACAAAATCAGTTTATGCGGATCTTTCATTGTATAGGAAATTTATATAAAGCGAGGCCAAGTTATACTGGTAATGTACAGCTTCATGTGCCGCCGTGTATACTAGGTGTAACAAAGTTTTGAGTATGGATGTGGATGGGTATAAGAGTGGAGGAAGACCAAAGAAATGATGGATGGGCTGTGTGAAGGCTATGGCACGAAAGGAGGTGTATGATGAGATGACGAGTAATAGAGAAGTATGGAAGAAGAAGACACGCTGCGCCGACCACAAATGAATTGGGATAAGGGCAAGAGAATGATGATGTACTAGGTGTAACATATAAAACAAAAAAAAAAACGAAAAAACCCGACTGAAAAACCCGAAAAGAATAAAACAAGCACTTTTTAAATTAAACAAAAGTTGGAAGCAGGTGAGGCCCATTTGAATACAAAAGTATGAAAATGGAATGGGCCTCACCTGCTTCCAACTTTTTTTTTTTTTTTGTATGTTTACTTAAATCAATAGAATATAGTACTATCAACCTAAGAAAATAATCAAAAGTTAAGTTCAACTACTGCTAGTGGCTGAAAAAAATAAAATAATCCTACAATTTACTGTCGCGGCCATTCATGTTCAGTTATGTTACGTGACGTCAGTTACCTCTATCTTCCTTGTTTACATCGAATTTTTTGCCCTTAATAGAATTTTATTCCGGTAGCATGATCTCGTGGGATAAATAAAAAAAAATAAAATAAAAAAATAAACCAAAAAAATAAATTTAAAAAAATTAATATGAATATGAATTACAACTCCACGCGGACGAAGCCACGGCCATAAGCTACAAAATAATAATTTGTTTTGACAGTTCACCTGAGCATCACTTCCAAACACACCAACTCCTCGAGATTTCGAGAACTTTCCATCTTCATAGTTCAAGTATTCTGGAAAAGAGAACATCTTCCATAAATAATTACTATGCTATGTTGTAACATGTAACGAACTTTTCAAAAAGTATTTCTTAGACAATTAAGGGTGTAAATAGACCCTTAACGAAGCCGAAAGACACTTGTTCTCACCGTCTTTGCGATCATTTATTTGTTCTAGACCATACCTGGGAACCTTCTAGTTACGGAGATATTGGGGGTCAAAGTTTCGACATTTTTTTTTTAAATACATGTTTTTAAAGTAAGATTTTTACTTTAAACACTTTCACGACCCCCGTACTATTCAATGCATCCATCAACACAATGTTTTTAGTACCTTACATTGAGTCCTACCGTAAAACGTGATTTTTCACCCCAAAAAAAAGTCGTGTCCCAGCAATATTTTTTGCGTAAAGTTACTTAGATGTACAGAATGCTTGATTGACGGCTTCGTGAAGGGTCTTGTTACATCCTGTATATAGGTACAAAACAAGTACAAGTAGGTAGCAGTAGCGAAGGGTCATATTTTCTAAGAGGTGGGTAGTGGTTGTAAGAGGTAAGCCGGAGTACATATCTTTAATGAGATTATATTATTTGCCTATAGAATACTGACTGTGCCAGTTTTCAAAAGGAAGCCGGTAGGAATCGAGTTGTATGGAACCTTCGCCACTGGTAGGTAGGTTTTTTTAACATATTGTAGAGATAATCCATTCTGTGTGAAAATTCTCCACAAGGATTTCCTCGTAGATTTTCCTGTATTTTGTCATATATTTCCGGGGTTAATTTTGTACCTGTCGCAAACAGATGGCTGACCAGCACGTAACCCTCGTTGACGCCCATGAGCGTCGCCGGGAACATGACGCAGTGGAACGGCACGTTGTCCTTAGCCATGAACTGGTACAGCTTCACCTGCAGATGAGAATCATGGATTGTATTACATTTCGTGTAGGCAAGTTCTGGTAACAAGCCGTTTTCGGGGTCAAACCAGTTTATTTATTTTATTTTATTTTATTTATTTTACTATTTATGTACACACAGTATACAACACAGGAAAATAACATTATAATATATGAGTACATAGGTACTGCTTATATTAGGGGTTACAGTAAGAAATTGCAGATTTGTATGGACGATTTCGTAAAAAGTGATATTTCCATACAAATATATTTTTATTTTTCTTGGAAACGTCTGAACTGATTATGATGCAATTGCAAACTGTTAGAGTTAAAAAAATGCACTGCACTGCGTATCTTAAATTATCAAAACACAGTCTATGGCAAAAATATACCTACTCAATCCAATAAAAATGGAATTAGGAAAAAATATAACTATACGTCAAAGTTACAAACAGAACAAAATGTGAGAAAAAAAACGACAAGTTCACAGTTAAAGACCTATTACAAAACATAAATAAATAAGACTAGCAGTTGCCCGCGATCTTCGTCAAAAAAAAATCGTGAAATTATACAAAAATATTACTTCCCTCTTTGATCGGATTGTGTGAAGGGTTTTAATTGTTTTGCACGGTACCCTAATCCTTTTTAAGGTTCCGTAGCCCAATGGCAAAAAACGGAACCCTTATAGATTCGTCATGTCTGTCTGTCCGTATGTCACAGCCACTTTATTCCGAAACTATTAGGACTACACAGTTGAAACTTGGTAGGTAGATGTATTCTGTGAACCGCTTTACGATATTTATACAAAATTTAAAAGATTAAGGGAGCCTCCCCTTAATCTTCCCCATACATGGAAATACAGTCAGATAGGCAGTCGCTCCATGTAAAATACTGGTATTCAGCTGCATCCGGTTAGACTGGAAGCCGACCCCAACATAGTTGGGAAAAGGCTAGGCAGATGATGATGACATGGAAATACATACATACATCAAGTCTTTACGTGCGGGGTGTCTATAGAGAGGTCTTTAAAAAAGACATTGAGGTTCCTAAAACCATTATTTCTCAAAGTCAATCGTTTGAAAAATAGACACTTCCAAAGCGGTAAAATATGTGTATGTGTTTAAAAAAAATAGTTTTCGTAGACTGTCACAACCCTGCCTTTGATCAAAACAGAATCAAAATGATGAAATCCACTCACATCATGTTCTTTGTCAGGCTTCCACCACTTCTCGAACTCTTTGGTCGCGTTCTGTGTGATGCTGAGGTAGCCAATCGGCGCGTCGAACCATACATAGAACACCTAAAACACAAATTGAGCATAAGTAAAGCTTAACTAACACTTTAATCTGGTCATCCGAAATATGGAAAGTTTTTAAACGTGAAGCGCCAAAAAAGAACACTCTATTTGTTGACAATGTAATCTTTGTTTCTTCCCCAATGCCCCGATACGTACACTACAACCGGAAAATTTTCTAAGTCCTAGCTCCATAGCGCCCCTAAGGCAACACTCCAACCATACATACCTTGTTAGTATACCCCTCGATGGGCACTGGTATACCCCATTTGAGGTCCCGGGTCACCGCTCTAGAGCGCAGAGGTTCTCTCATCCAGGCGCGGGAGACTGCCCGGGCGGGCGGCGACCATTGCTTCTCTGCTGAGTTAATCCACGTGCGGATTGAAGGTTCTAGCTGTCGATGAAATGGAGTTAATTTGAATATTATTCTTTTTTTGCCATTCCCATATCGTTGGGGATAGTGCAAATCTGCGGAACTAGCATTGGATAATTCCGCGTATCTGACAAATGTAGCCAATTCCAATTACGCATTGTCGTAGCGAGTAAATTAATGATTTTAATAGATTTCTACTGTTAACAAGACATAGAACACATGTATTGTTACTATTCATGTAAAAATGAGGTCAAAAATCGTTGAAATAAAAAAAAAAAACTAATAACCTTCCCGTGTAAACCTACTCGTCGTGCAGATACGCGCACTTTACGTATGGTGTATTCGCGGATTTGCACTATCCCCGACGATATTTCAGGAAACACTGTCGAATGCCTTTTCAAAATCGACAAAGCACCTCTGATTTGTAGAGGTCGACCTTGTTCTTTGTTTTTGTGTATACAGAGTGTAACAAGACCCTTAACGAAGCCGTCAATCAAGCATTATGTATATCAAACTAAGTGATTTTACGCAAAAATTATTGCTGAGAGACGACATTTTTTTTTGGGGTGAAAAATCACGTTTTACGGTAAGACTCAATGTAACGCACTCAAAACATTGTGCTGATGGATGGATTGAATGGTACGGGGGTGGAGGCGTTTACAGAACACTTACGTTAAAACCTTGTATCAAAAAAACTTGTGAAAAAGTTGGAACTTTGACACCAAATATCTCCGTAACTAGAAGGTTCCCAGGTATGGTCTAGAACAAAAAAATGATCGCAAAGACGGGGAGAACAAGTACCTTCCAGCTTCGTCTTGTTACACCCTTGATAGCTTCACAGGTCCCTCTCTCTGGACGAGAAGGAAGAAGGGAGAGGTCGCAGCTGGATTTATAACGTGATGACCTTATTAAAGCTAGACCACCTAACTAAAGCCCCACAATGTCGTTAATGGTGTTCTGACATGTCCGCTTTGTGCTCAGAGTTTTACGGCCACAGTTGGATTTACTTCTTCTTAGCGTGTAGATGGCAATCTATATTGTGTCAGCCAAAAACTGAGCTACTAGTTTGGCGCTTTCGGTAGCGTTCATCAGTTCCTGTAGTGAACAAACAACAGGACACACAGGACACGATATTAAGTGCCCCATCGTTTGTAGAACAGCACCACATTTACACTCCAGGGCAGAGTCATTAATGAATCTAGATATTCTAGTAAATAATATAATAGTTGGATATACTAGCCACTTCTCTCGACAACCACCCTAGAAAGCCATCGAATGCAGTCGCTGTGTCCGAAATTGGCTAGATGGCATCATCATCAATTAGGTTGGTGTACTGTTTGTGTCCTAAAGCCAGCCTGAGTCATTGTGTAAACACTTCAATGGCATGTATGGGCCACAGTACTGAAGGCCAGCATGGACCATTGTGTAATAAGCTCATAGCCAACACTGGCCAGCATAGACCATTGTGTAATAAACTAATAGCCAACACTGGCCAGCATAGACCATAGTGTAAACTCGTAAATGTCCAGCAGTAGCGAAGAGTCAATTTTTGTAAAAGGTAAGCCGGAGTACATATCTTTAATGTTAGTATATTATTTGTCTATAGAATACTGATTGTGCCATTTTTCATAGGGAAGCCAGTAGGAATAGAGTTTTATGGAATGCCACTAATGTCCAGTATGGACCATTATGTCTACTAACGATGAACCAATACGTGTCTACATGAGAATGGGCCACTTAGACGAGCATGGGCCACTGTGTAGTGTTTCTCACCTGTCCAAGTTCAATAAACAGCTGCTCACTGGGCCGGATGGTGGGCGTGTGTCCGCACACTTTACACTTGGGCTGCACTAGTTCTGTCGCGGTGATCAGCTTGCCACATTTATCGCACTGGTCTCCTCGAGCGCTCTCGTAGCCGCAGCCCAGGTACGGGCATGTGCCTTCAACGAATCTGTTGGGAGAAAGAAAGACAATGAATCGTTTTCGTCAATATTTTTGTCTCACAATGGAACTTTTAACGATCAAAAATTCTGTAAAAATATATAATTTTTGAGATACATATCTCAAAAATTATAAATTTTTACACATTTTTTTAAGACTAGAATCTTGCTGAAAATTATTTCCTGTGTATTTTATTCCTATATTTATAATATGTGGCCAGCCCAGTTCTATTTAAGCTTGGCAGCCGTGTGACCTTCAGCAATTTGAGTTTTGGAACGCAGTATCGAGTTCCTTATACGATCAGTAAGTTTAACTCCAAGGATACTACACTCCATTGCTCGCTGACAGACCCCGAGTGCGGACTTTTGACGCTTGGTTAGTGACCACGTCTGCGCATGCCGGAGGAGCTATGGGCTAAAGTAACCACACAATGGGTCCCAAACAGCAGCAAACGGCAACGTGGCAGGCCCAGAAGGACATGGCGGGACGAACTCGATTCTTTTCAAAAAGATTGGCAAATAACAGCACTGGATAGGGATAAGTGGAAAGTGGGAAGGGAGGCCTTTGCCTGACTTATGGCTGATATTAATAATAGTAATATGTATTATAATTCTTACCTGTCAGCTAGAAATCGATCACAATTCGTACAAAGCAGTTGATCAACGGACTGTGAGCTCACGAACCCATTGTCCCGTAGTTTTAAGAACAACCTTTGTGCTATTCTGTAGACAAAACGTTTATACTATTAGAGAAACAGATTCTTAAGGTTCATCATCATCATCATCATTTCAGCCGAAAGACGTCGACTGCTCGACATAGCCATCCAGCGGATCCCCGCAACCTTCACCAGGTCATCGGTCCACCTAGGGGGAGGCGTTCCAACGTCTTCCAGTTCGCGGTCGCCACTCCAGAACTTTCCGGCCCCATCGGCCATCCGTTCTGCGAGCAATGTGCCCTGCCCACTGCCACTTATGTTTGGCTATTCTTCGGGCTACATCGGTAACCTTGGTTCGTTGGTCGTAAGATTCGTTTCTTGCAATTTGGCGGTCAGTGTAAGGCTGTTAGTTCATTTATTACCATTGAATCAACTATTTCATGAAAAAGTCATTCAATGGGATTATATGAACTTAGAGAGTTGTGTTGATGAGTTTAATGACTATAACTCTGTAAAGCCATATTTGTTACGGTCGCGAATCATATCTTAATCAACATACAACCTGACACTGACCCGCAAATTGCAAAAATCGTAAGTAAATTTGAATTTCGCGGGCTACCCTGGTGTTTCCACCTTAAACTTGACTAATGGATGTGTTGCTGGGGGGTTCTTTCCCCCACTTCAACTCCCAAGTTAAAACACTAGGAGGGTTGTGCGTTTGGGTGGCATAGGTATGTCATTCTGAAGTTCAAAAAGTACTGATTTTCGCAAAGTAATTTGATTATGGAAATTTCAAAAGGCTTAGTTGACACTTCAAGGGCTGGCTTTTATCTTGGCCAGAGGCTTAGCGTTGCCATACAACGTGGCAACGCCGCCTGTCTTTATTGAGGACATTACTAGTTAACACTTTGACGCCACTTTGTTTTTGACGCCATTTTTTTTAGTTTATTTTTAAGTTAGTGTTTTTTTTTTAAGTCTTTTCAAAATTACGATTTGATGTGGACAACTTTGATTTAAATGAGAACATACGGGGTGGAAAGACATCATTCTGAGCTGCTGTTTTTTTTTAATAAGCAATTAATAATGCTCAGAATGATGTTCTGAATACATGGTAACCGTTTTCGCGTCGGTGTCCTTCCACCCCGTATTTACTGAATTTACTAAAAAAAAAAGCTAATTTCAGTTATTTCAATATCAGGTGGCCTACCATGACATCTTAAAACAGGAGTAATTCCAGTGTGGGAAAGAGATGCCGCTAGACGACCTGTATAGCTCTGTCTCTTTCCCACACTGGAATTACATAAGGATATGAATTAATTATGGACGCATTAATGAATTCTTTTTATTTTTTATTTTTATTCTCTCGGTTTCGTGCAAATGAAATGCAAATAGCATTTGATAATTTAATTGCACTAAGCGGCAACATAGGCCAAATTAAGACCCTTTCTTACTGCATAGCTCAATTAAATTTCATTAAAAGAAATTATAAATTTCATTAAAAGAAATTATAAATATCTTTGTAACGAAGCCTTTTTAAGTACTACTTCCTTTGTAAGATTTGATTTGTAAAAGCTATAGAAGCGTTTGCCAAAGTTTATGGATAACGTGAAGGACACGGTGTATACTTACTCAGTCTGTTGCGGTGTACTTGTCCGTCCGAAGTAATCGAATCCGATATTAAACCACCGATAAACCGAGTTGTGAATGTCGAAGTATTTATCACAAATCTCTCGTGGAGATACCCCTTCTTCTAACGCCTGAAATACAATAAAACAACTTATTATTGTCCAGACAGATGATATGTATCTTAACGATGCATATCACCTACGTAACCAATTGTAAATAAAGGGTGTAAATAGACCCTTCACATAACCGAAAGGCACTTGTTCTCCCCGTCTTTGCGATAATTTTTTTGTTATAAACCATACTTGGGAACCTTTAGTTACGGAGATATTGGGGGTCAAAGTTCCAACTTTTTCACAAGTTATTTTTGAAATACATGTTTTAATGGAAGATTTTTAGTTTACACACCTCCACGACCCCCGTACTATTCAATCACTCCATAAGCACAATGCTTTGAATGCTTTCCATCGAGTCCTACCTTAAAATATGATTTTTCACCCCAAAAAAAAAAGTCGATTCCCAGCAATAATTTTTGCGTAAAGTTACTTAGTTTGATGTACAGAATGCTTGATTGACGGCTATGTGAAAGGTCTGTTTACACCCTGTATGTAGCTCACCTTAGTTTCCGTGGCGGTACCATATTCGTCCGTACCAGATATGTACAGGGTGTTGTAGTCACATAATCGACAATACCTGTAAAACAAAACAATACAAATACATTAATTGTAAATTAATCTTACTACCATTATGCTTGCTAAAATTTGTGAGAATGGATGGATGGATGGATCTATGTTTCACGCAAAAACTACTTTGTATGCAGCAGGCCCTGTGCGAGTTGCTGGATATCACTACGAGTATCTTTGCCCTTACCTAGCGAATATATCAGCGGAGAGCACACAACCAATGATGTTGCCCAGATGTGGTACATTGTTAACATAAGGCAATGCGGATGTGATGAGAATGTTCTTGCGGTCTTTTACTGGTAAACTGCAAAATAAAGGTAAAATATTAGTATGTCGGATCCGGTCATTAGTACGGACATAAAATGAATCGCAAGTGCGCTGCTGGTGACGTCACGCGACCTACTTAGAAGTCTACCCATTCCACAGCGTGCTTTTACAGAGCCCTGATGTTTACAGATCGAGGCGTGGACGACAGTCAATGTCTGATCGCGGCGAAATTGAGACGTCATGGAACTGTACCCGATTCATAGTGCCCCGTGTTATTGTGTTAAGTTGTTATTTCAAGTAATTTGTTAGTTTAATAGAAACAGTGTATCACACCCAGTGTATTTTCATTGCACGACACCCATCGTCTGCCCACATGACGTTCGAGCCTAACGGAATAAATCCTGACATATCCGACACGTATTTATTCGTTTGATTGAATGTTGGTGTGATCGACGCTGATCATCATTCAAACTTTTAAAACGTGAGAACACCATCTTTGGCATTAGTATGTTCGGCCAATGTTGTCAATTATTTGTTTACGAAGTGACCGGCGTGTCGCCGCCTGCGCCCCTTTATTGTCATGTCAGTTTCCTCACTTTAGTACATTTTATATTATTTTTATCGGGGTATTTTTTTTTAAATTACATTCCCTGTACGCAGCACTCCCTTTATGTAAATAATACGGCTAAAATAAAAAAATCCAACAATGGACGTTAAAATACTCCAACGAACGACGCGTGAAATCAGCTGTTCACTTCCTGCCTAGCTACAGAGTTCATCGAACTAGTCGTCGCGCTTGCCGTTCGCTACGAGCGTTTTGCCACGGTAACGATACATTGCGTAAGAGGAAATAGAACAAATCAATTTTATTGGATTCCCATAACAGTCCTGAAATAATTTCTTGTACCGGTCATCTTAGTATGATATACTGAATTCACCCCATCAGTTTGTGGAGGGCTGTCCCTTACACCCCGTATTGTATCATTTTATTTATGATATGTATGACACCAATTGACTTATAATTTTTATTTTGCTTGCTGAATTATTGCGATTATAAGATGTTATTTGACATTGTAATATGACTATTGTTAGCTTTTATTTTAAAAAAATGTAAGCTTAAAATGTCATCATCATCATCGTCATTTCAGCCGAAAGACGTCCACTGCTGGACATAGGCTTCCCCCAAGTATCGCCACATTGACCGGTCCCGTGCGACTCGCATCCAGCGGATCCCTGCAACCTTCACCAGGTCATCGGTCCACCTAGTGGGAGGCCTTCCAACGCAACATCTTCCAGTTCGCGGCCGCCACTCCAGAACTTTCCGGCCCCATCGGCCATCCGTTCTGCGAGCAATGTGCCTTGCCCACTGCCACTTAAGTTTGGCTATTCTTCGAGCTACGTCGATAACCTTGGTTCTCTTGAAGATGTCCTCATTTCTGATTTGATCAGGTAAGGACACTCCGCTTTGACTGTATTTCTGAATAAATAAACACATTTTATTTCTTTTTATTAACTGTGTAGAATAGAATACTCACACTATCTTCCCCGGTATGAGCGGCGTCTGTAGTTTCTTGAGTCCGTTCAACCAGTTCTCTTTGGCCGCTTCTACTTCTTCCGGAGTCGCTCCTACTTCGGCTGAGGCACCTTCGTCTGGTGAGCTATAAAAATGAGTCGCAGCATAAATAAACAAATAAAAAAATTATAAAATTATGGAAAATAAACTCAATAATCAAGAGAAGGCAAGTAAATTTCGGTTTTGAAATCTCGTTCGACATCATGACTCCAGATTGCATTCACAAGACCAGAGTTGTCAGGCAGTGGGTTCCAGAAGGAGGCTGATTTTGTCAGCTTAGAGAGCAAAAATAAAAAGACACCTTCCGTGATTCGAAATTAATTTTACTAATTGCTAATCTAACATTTGCAAGTATTATGGTCTTGGATTTACCCGACAGGTGTGGATACACTGGCTCCTTGTGGAATGCCTAACGCTGACGTCGCACCAAAGGGACCTGTGGCTGATCCACCCCACTGTTTTACAGCTTCCTGCAAAGAATAGGAACAATATATGAGGTATAATAATAATTATAATCCGAACAGGACTATTTTAGCAAATAAACCTGATATTGTGGTGATAGATCGCCGAGAGCGGCGTGCAGTGATTGTTGACATCACTGTCCCTCATTACGAGAATCTTGTGAAAGCTGAGAATGATAAAAAAGTCTAGTATCTTGATTTAGCACACGAGGTAGTCGTCATGTGGTATGTGGACTCTGCAATCATTGTACCGATAGTCGTTACGGTTAATGGACTAATAGCAGAGAGCCTCGACCAACACCTTAGGAGGCTCTCATTGCGCGGCTGGGTCAAGGGCTTGATTCAGAAGGCAGTACTCCTCGATACAGCTCGCATTGTGAGGAGGTTCCTGTCCCTGGAGCCCTTACCACCGGTAGCTTGGACCCTGCTGCCGACACCGGCGGACCACTATTTTTTTATATTTTTAAATGTTTTTATATGGTTTTTTTTTAAGAAATATGTAAAATGAATAAAGGAATTATAATCCATTTATTTCAGGTAACAAAGACCCATAGATAAATACCTTAAACTAAATATACATACTAATAACATATTTTGTGTTAGTATAAGCAACTTAAAACTACGTTAGTAACACTTCACTTGCACGATGTTATGAGCGTTCTTGTGGAATGCTGGTTTGTTCCCAACGAGTCACTGTAACGTGTCACGGTGTGATTCGTTGGGAAAAATTGTGAATAAAAATCCCAACCAGTCACACTGTAACATGTCACAGTGTAACTCCTCGGTAACAAACGATACAAATTTGTCCTATCGAGTAACATTGTGAGTGGTTGGGATTTTTATTCACAATTTGACGGCACGGTTGGCGCAGTGGCTGAGCGATTGGCTGCTGCGCTGCGTGTCGCGGGTTCGATCCCCGCACGGAACAAATATTTGTATGATCTACAGGTAGTTGTTCCGGGTCTGGCTGTTTGTGTATGTGAGTTTAAATGTTTGTAAACGCACCCACGATACAGGAGAAATTCCTAGCGCGGGGCAACGTTTTTTTTTAAAAAGAAATAAAATAATAAATAAATAATATATATTTTTTCCCAACGAGTCACACTGTAACGTGTCGAAGTGTGACTCGTTGGGAAAAATTGTGAATAAAAATCCCAAACCGGAATGCTCACATACAGAACACTCACCTTAATAGCCTTAGCACTGGCCAGCTCTTCGAACCACCGCACGATGTGACTACATTCAGCTATATAAGTCTGCTTCAACTCTGGATTGTAGTAGATCGGGTATAATGTGCTCCATACTGAGATATCCACAGTAGATAATTTCTCCTGGGAATGAGCAATTCATTAAATCAAAAGAAAGAAAATCATAGTTTTTTTTTTAGAAGTGGGCACAAGTAGGTGGATGACAAAGACTAACCGCAATCAAAGAGGCAACTCAAAGTTATGGTCATGTATCTATAGTATTAGGATGTTAGCACACCATCCATCTGAACTACATCCTTAAATAATTATGACCGGACACGGACATAAAATGAATCGCAAGTGCGCTGGTGGTGACGTCACGCGACCTACTTACAAGTCTACCCACACCACAGCGTGGCTTCTACAGAGCCCTGATGTTTACAGCTCGAGGCGAGGAGGACCGTCAATGTCTGACCGCGGAGGAGTTGAGACGTCTTGGAACTGTACACGATTCATTGTGCCCCGTGTTCAATAGAAACAGTGTATCGCACCCGGTGTATTTTTATTGCACGAAACCCATCTTCTGCCCACATGATGTACGAGCCTAACGGAATAAATCCTAACGTATCCGACATATGCTATAATGGGTGTAAAAGTTCCCTTAACGAAGCCGAAAGGAACGGTCTCCCAATAATTGCGATTTTTTTTTGTTCTATACCATACCTGGGAACCCTTTAAGTTGCGGAGATATTCGGGGTCAAAGTTCCAACTTTTTCAGAATATTTTTTTTTTAAACAAGTTTTCAATGTTATAGCTTTACTTGAAATACCTCCACAACCACTAGTATTCAATGCATTCATCAGCACAATGTTTTGACTGCATTACATTCAGTCCAATCGCAAAAAAAATGATTCTTCACCCCAAAAAAAATGTCGTTTCCCAGCAATAATTTTTGCGTAGGGTTAAGCGCAGGTCATATCTGTTTTCTTACGGCACTTTCGGTAGTTCGCGAACCAAAGTATGAAAAGAGGTGAAACGATGCCTCGCCTGGCTCGTTCGCTCGCTCGCTAACTGGCGGTGTAGCCTGCGCTTTACTTATTTTGATGTACAGAATGCTTGGTTGACGGCTTCGTGAAGGGTCCGTTTACACCTTGTATAAGAACGTTCACGTTCTGTCTAACAATACCTCTTAATTTACTTGATAATAATACTTCCCTATTTGAATTGGATTCTGTTAACAATTTCAAGGGGTTTTTTTTTTGACGGATCCCTAATGATTTTTCTAAAATAAAAGTAGCCTAAGTTACTCCTTATAACATCAGCTATCTGCAGTAAAACTCCCGTCAAAATCGGTCGAGAGTTCGGAGATTAGCCGGAACAAACAGACAGACAAAATTTAAAAAAATGATTTTTGTTATAAGTACCGGTACTAATGCATTCAGTAGAAAGCTGTTATTTTGAAATTACAAACAGACACCTCAGTTTTTTTGTATTTGTATAGATTTTGAAAACTGTTGGCCATATATTGTCGCTAAAAAAAGCGGACCAAACTAACTTGTTACTGAACGGAAGATAGAAGATTAGAAATTGGAGATATACCTATCTGACAAAGGAAAATCGGGATAAAACTAATTGATGGTGTTTCATATCTTTATTACATGATAATAATATCACATAACATCACGCCTGTTATACCCGAAGAAGGGTAGGTAGCAGTGGCGAAGGTTCCATACAACTCGATTCCAACTGACTTCCCTTTGAAAAATGGCAGTCAGTATTATTTAGACAAATAATATACTCACATTAAAGATATGTACTCCGGCTTACCTCTTACAAAAATTGACCCTTCGCTACTGGTAGATAGAGGTGTACAGTTACACCCACATTTCACCAGTAATGTTTTAAGTCCCATGTAATAGGGGGCTTGCTTATTGGCATCAACCGGGATATTACATGATATAGTTTGAGAGCAAAAACGATCATGGGTTAACGCTATTTTGCTGATCCGTGAGGAAGCTTACAATTACGTTACTTTGCGGTCTTATGTGGTTTTAATATTATTTCAGTTCACATTTGACGGCATAAATAGGTACGCCTGGTAGCCACTCTTCTCTTTTACTCGTATACTGTCTGTAAACAACTCACCCCCAACAGATACTTGTGTCGTTGCAGCATGTCGTTGGCAGTGGACAGCAGCGCTTGCAGTGACTGCTTGAGATCAGAGGCGACGGACTTTGCATTCAGTACTGTCGAGACGGCAGGGTGCAGGCGTGTCGCTTCCCACTCTTGAAGTTGTTGGCTAGCGAAAGAATATCAGAGTGACTATTTTTAGAGTAGGCAAGAGTCCATCGGTACGATCGTAACGGATCTTAAAAGGAAATGCGGTCAGAGAACTTTTGAAAATTAAGTATTTGAAGACACTATCGCTGTCGCACTGTGAGCGCGATTTCAACATTGGTGCGATAAGGACAACTGCAGATCCGACTGAATAGCCTAAGTAAAAAGTCATAATTTGAGGTTTGGCTCTCGAGCCTCCTCCAATATTCGACCAATTTAAAAGATAGTTTATAAACTGAATAAGAAGGGTATATTATGTGTCCCTATTTCCAAAACGGATCTTTTGCGAGTTATTATGTGAATCAGACGTCCTGCAATCGGAAGACCCTTCATAAATTGATCTATACTTCCCCTTTTAATTAAAATAAAAAAGACATACCACTGTCCATCATCGGTCAGATCCAACACTGGGAACAAGTACTGCGCCGCGGCGTTACTCGAGAAGAAGCTGACGTTGTCTGCGACCTCCAGCAATGGCAGCTGGCGGGGCCCTGCGAATACATCGTCTGCAATCACAGACGGACGCTCAGTTACCGTAACCCGGGGTTAGTAGAGGAAATGGAGAGAAGACAAGTGTTAAAGAAGCTAGAAAATACAGCGAGGGAGTGGTACCTAGAGATAGGAAGTTTTTTTGCCTAAACTTCAAGGAAGCAACATGGGGATAATACCTCCCTCTAATTTAACAGCTTTATTTCGGAATTTCAAAATCATTCCGGGATTTTATACGGAGGTAATATCCACATGTTACTTACTTCCTGTAAGTTTAGCAAGTAGACTATAACTATTCCGATCACTGGTGACAACACTTTTCGACACGAAAGGGGCTTGAGCCGAGTTCGAGACGGTGTCGGTGTCGAGTCGCGTCATCACATAAGTCTTTCTGACCGGCTTAAGCCGATTCTGTATCGATAAGTGTGGTCACTCCCTCACAGTATAAAAAATTGTACTTAATGCATGATGCTCTTTGTTTAATTTTCAAGCTGAGGCCAAACTGAATTGAATCCCGGACGGGGTGTGGGACAAAATTCGGTGTTAAAACTGGTGCGAATAGTGGGATTCGTCTCAATGTGGCCTGAGCTTAAAATGAGAAGGTTAGAGGTTAATACTATTACTTGTTATGCATAATTTCGATGAGCAATAATTTTCACAAGCATTCACAAGTTTACAACTAATTCTGCCGTCTCCGAAACGTGATACCGGGTAAAACGGGGTGAATAGGACCGCAGGGGTGAATAGAGACAAAACTTTGACGGGATTTTATCGTTGAATTAATTTAATTATGTTATCAAAAAGTACTCTGTTTTAATTGCTTAATTATACTTATTTATTTAGAGACCTTGCTAGCAACATAACATAATAATTCAACGTTAAAATCCCTTTCAAAATTTGTCTCTATTCACCCCTCCTTCCCTCTCATAGAGAGGAGGCCTGTGTCCCAGCAGTGGGAACATTATAGGCTGCTGCTATGCTACCCCTGCGGTCCTATTCACCCCGTTTTAAAGTAGCGAACTTATATGCTACTTCCCCGATACACCACGAATCAGTAAGATTGGACCTTCTATCGTTTAATTTATATGCATACATAAATTTAAACAATAGGACAGATTTTTTTTATCAGATATGTTAACCGGAACTTATTCAGAAGTGGTGACACAGGCAATTATTATTATTTTTGTGTGTACTCTCCAGCAAAAATGTCACATATGACAGGTTTATTAATAACGAATTTCACCAAATATTTTTGGCGGCAGTCTAGTCTAGTGGTGTGACCATTGGACTGCCAAGTCATAGGTCTCGAGTTGGATCCCAAAACACGGACCTCTGATTTTTCGGATATATGAGCGTATTGCAAAATTATCACTTGCTTTCGGTGTAGAAAAACATCGTAAGGAAACCAGCATGCCTGAGAGATATATTTCTCGGCGGCATGTAAAGCCAAGTCAGAGGCATAAAACTTTGACACCACATTAGGCACCAACTATACGATAAAGAAGACGAACACCAAATATTTGCGTTATTGCCCAACGAAATACAGGGTGAAAACAGACCCTTCACGAAGCCGTCAACCAAGCATTCTGTATATCAAACAAAGTAACTTATGCAAAAATTATTGCTGGGAAACGACTTTTTTTTGGGGTGAAATATCACGTTTTACGGTAGGACTCGATTGAACGCACTCAAAGCATTGTGCTGATGGATGGATTTAATAGTACGGGGGTCGTGAAGGTGTTTAAAGAAAAAATCTTTAATTAAAAACATGCATTAAAAAAAACTTGTAAAAAAAGTTGAAACTTTGACCCCCAATATCTCCGTAACTAGAAGGTTCCCAGGTATGGTCTAGAACAAAAAAATTATCGCAAACACGGGCAGAACAAGTGCCTTTCGGCTTCGTTAAGGGTCTATTTACGCCCTTTATACACAGCAAGTTACCACAAAACACCAAATAGACGAACAGACGGAAAAAAGTAACACTGACCTCGAAAAGCCTGATAGTGATAGAATGATGAGAATATCTCCTGTCACACCTCCTATTAGCTGTTGTGATTATTAATTGGTAACACAATGACAACAACTAAGTCAGAGGTCTGACAACAGATGGGAAGTGGTACTGAAAGCTTATTTACATAGGTGTTACCTGTAAAAAAACTTATGGTGGTGATGGGGAGCGGATAGTGTGAAGGGGTAAAGAAGTTAGTTAAATCACATACATACATTAACTCCCACCTTCGTGCCATGGGGTTAGGCAGAAATTACAAAATGCCAAATGCTGGCCCTTTTTTTTCGGATGGGAAATCATCGAATGAACCCCTTCCCCACTCTGGGCGGAGCGGAAGGGAGTGTTAGACTTCTACTGACTAAAACCCAGCCATGTTCCTTCTTTGCCTTTTGTGTTCCAGGGCCACGGTATCTCTTTCGAACAGTCCCGCAGCCCTGGCAGGCATCAGCCCATGCGGACCCCTACGTAAATGCTGTCCTTACATACTCCTTCCGTCTCGTCCACATTCAAACATCTGGGGGGTTACTATGACGTCTTAAAGCAGGAGTAATTCCTGTGGAAAGAGACGGAGCTATAAAGGTCGTCTAACGCCATCTATTTTCCACACTGGAATTACTCCTACTTTAAGACGTCATTGTAGTCCACCTGTTCATACACACACACCGGTTGCAAGTACTATGCACCTGGCGGTCAGTGGGTCGATTTAGGGGCGAATTTGTAGGACTTGGAGTATACGCTTAGGGGCAATAAAAGCAACTAAGAAAAAAAAAAATAGGGACTTAAAAAAAATTTTGACTTTGAATTATTTTTTTTTGAAGCCCCATAACTCGAAAACGGTGCGTCGGAAGACCATGCGTCTCAGAGCCTAAATGGTTTCTATGGTCTAGGTCAACCCGATACTGCAATAAAATTGGCAAATTCCGGAAAAAAAAAAAATCTAAGTCCGAAATGTTTCAAGTCCTCGCTCCATAGCGCGCCTAAGCCACCCACCAGGCCACCACCACCTGGCCCACCTGGCCTTTCTGAAGAACATCTCCAATAAGGTTGGTGAATTTCCATTAGGATTAATAGTGAGAGCCTTTAAATTAACACCAAGCCTTTAATACAACTGTCTACTCAAAATTCAACTGTCTCTTTACTTTCAAGCAAATATAAATATGTCGTATACGGTCATTAGTACGGACATAAAATGAATTGGAAAGCGCGCCTGTGTGCAGTGCTGACATCACGCGACCTACATACCAGTCACTACACAGCGTGATATCCAACTCGAGGGAGGACGACAGTCAGTGTCTGATCGCGACGGAGTTGAGACGTCTTGGAACTGTACCCAATTCATTGTACCTCGTGTTATTGTGTTAAGTTGTAATCTCAAGTAATTCGTTAGTTTTGCTATAACGCAAATCCTGACAATTCCGACAAATAGAATAGAATAATTATCTCCTTAAATGATAGCATAACTATATTTTTTTAAGTTACTATTTACTTTCTCACTGCATTATATTTACTAAAAAAAAAATATGTTTTTATTTTGAGATGCAAATGTAAGATGATAATTATGTGTGTGATGTTTTGTGTGCATTTGCATTTAGTTTTTACTCATGTCAGCCGTACATACGTAATATTATCAAGTAAAGATCATCATCATCATCTGCCTAGCCGTTTCCCAACTAAGTTGGGGTCAGCTTCCAGTCTAACCAGATTAAAAAAATTGAAAGATCTAAAGATGACAGCCGGGACCAACGGCTTAGCATGCTTTCCGAGGCACGGAGGAAACTCTGTATGTAATGGGCGGTTACCCATCCACAGACCAACGGGTAAGCACGGCTTGACCTAAAGATCGACCCGAGCGGCAGTTATTACTTAGCCACGAGCTCCTATTATCAAGTAAAGATGTTAACAATAAAATACATAACAAATGATTTTATTTTATTTTATTTTATTTATGTGGCTCACCAACAATTGAATACACTGCTTCAAACATATGAGATACATTCAATAGAGTCACAGACAAGTGTATCAATCTCTTACAGGTAAGCACATCATGCACTACTTATAGTGATAATCCATGTCTTATTCCTTTTTTTTTAACTTTTAGATATATAACAGCAATATCAAACATTAAACACCTTGTGATAAGACAAGAGATAAGCTTTTATTATGTATATAAGTGTAAGTATCATTATCATACAATACTTTGTTGATTTTTTGGGTAGGTAGGTTGAAGTAGTAAAAAGTATAAGGAGGTAGTTAGGAAAGGTGCATTGCAACACGTGCCAGGCACAGCTTACTTTTACCAGCTTTTAGCATCAAATTATCAAGAACATGAAAAATATTATTATAACTAGAACGCTGCATATTTACCATGTTTATTGTTTTCTTTGAGTTCTCGGATATTTTGGTGCTGTTGCTAGCTGTTGATCCCGGTACAATAAACATAATAAATATCCCGTCTTCTAGTTATAATAATGTTAGTGACCTTGATAGTTTACAATCTTACATGACAAATATGTTCTTGAATATTTGATGGTAACACCGCAATGGTAATACTGCAGGCGCAGCTAGTCTTATATATAAAATTCTCGTTTCACAATGTTCGTTCCCGTACTCCTCCGAAACGGCTTGACCGATTCTCATGAAATTTTGTGAGCATATTGAGTAGGTCTGAGAATCGGCCAACATCTATTTTTCATACCCCTTAGTGATAAGGGTTGTCCACCCTTAACATTTTTCTTTAATTTTTAGACATTTTTTTAGTAGGTAGTAGGTAGGTAGTAGGTAGGTAGGTAGGTAGGTAGGTAGGTAGGTAGGTAGGTAGGTAGGTAGTAGGTAGGTAGTAGGTAGGTAGGTAGGTAGTAGGTAGGTAGTAGGTAGGTAGTAGGTAGGTAGGTAGGTAGTAGGTAGGTAGTAGGTAGGTAGTAGGTAGGTAGTAGGTAGGTAGTAGGTAGGTAGTAGGTAGGTAGTAAGTAGGTAGTAGGTAGGTAGTATGAAAAGGTGCATTGCAACGCATGCCGGGAACAGCTAGTACTTTTATAATAATTTCACGCGGATGAAGGTCGCGGGCACAGCAGATGGTAGTAAATAAGCCAGTCGGCCTAGTTGCTACAGGCCTACCATTTAATCGAGATGGTGCCTGAGGAAGCAGATGGCTGTTGTCGTTGTGCCTTTAAGGTCAAGCCTTTTAAGTCATTTTTTTCTATGGTAATTTACAAGTTCCTTAATTAAAAACTAAACTACTAAATTTACTCCAATGTTATTTACTGAGCCACAGGAAATGGCCGGAATGTGGGTACAACCAGATTTATGAATGTAGATGAGACGAGAAAGGAGTATATAAAATGTTGGGGTTGTAGCGGGTTTGAAAAAGGCGTGACTATAATATTTATGTATGGAATGGCAGAAAATAAGAATCATTATCATTAAGACTAGAAATGGAATATTTATCATGTCTACTGAAAGAAAAAAAGAAAAAAAAATTTAATAGATTTTTTTTTGATTTCTCAAATTAAATTTATTTATTTAAGAGTAAACTAACTAAATACACTATTAATTTAAAACTATTAAATAACCCAAAATAAATAAACTAACAACAAACTATAAAAGGGCATCAAAATCTAATAAGAATCATGTTATTAGAAAAAAAGTATGCTTTACGAAAAACTATACAACTAACCACCATTTTAATCAAGATTTTAGTAAAACAAGGAAAAACTATAGAAACATTAGTATTCAGGTTTTCTGATGCAATACATACACATTATTGAAATAAAATGATTTGCTTTTTACAATAAAATAAATTGATGAGTAGGCGTTTTATGTCACAAAAAAACATCATTCTTTTTTTAAAACAAATTGAGCATAGAGTAACATGGTGAGCATGCTTCATGGTAGCACCCTCATGACTCATTAGCAAACTTTAGCATGGAGAATTTTAGAAAATAAAGTTTTTATTTTATTTTACAAATGATTTATTACACACAGGTATTGTGCCGTTTACCGTAACATGAACTGCATGCAAATATAGATAGTACTACGGATGAGAGACGTTATTTACACCAAGATTTATTGATTTTGTAAGAACCAACAGGAAAATGCACCTACCTTCAAAGGATGCACTAACAAGATCAACTTTTTTTCCTGCTAAGTTAGCCGCAATAAGCAGCTTTAACGTGGAAGTGTTGTTTTCGTTTGTGTAAATCTTCATTTTAATACAATTTTCAGTCTTAAACGTAATTTTAAAATCAATAACAATTTTCCATAACCTCTACGAGCTACCCAGCTGGCAGAAAATGTTTTTAGCGAAAATGTAGAATGTGTGAATGACTTTGTTATTTTTCTCTTTCATACACACTATTTTAGAAGGAAAAAGACATACATTTGATGCTTTAGTTCTTAAATGGTAAGACTGGGACGCGCACATCGCACACGTTGACAGTAGTGACAGCCAAGCCAAGATGACAGCTTTGAAAAGTGATTGTACTAAAAGCCGGCTAAATGCAAAATCATCTCAAATTGTAGATATAAACATAAATGCGTGGCTTCCACCATCGGTTGGATAGTATGTATTTTTGGGTCTGTTCATTAGAATGTTTAGAAAGTCAAAAGAAGAATCCGCCAACAATACGGCTACGGATAGTATTGTGTTCATGGAATTAGTAAGTGCTGTAATTGTGTCACGTAATGACATGGTGGGGGCCCTTCAAGTTTTACGTAAGCAGATTTTTTGCAATTATTAACCCCCACGTCCCCCTCGTCAGCAAAAGTACTTACCCCTCCACTCACTGCTTACGTAAACATTCGCACATGAATTTTTCAATGTGTTCTGGTTTCTTCATTGATTCATGAGCAGCAGTTATGTCTATAAATAAGAAATAAGCTTGGAATAGAGGACTTAATCTTTATTGACACGGTATTCATCATTTCAGCCGAAAGACGTCCACTGTTGAACATAGGCCTCTCCCAAGTGTCGCCACATTGACCGGTCCCGTGATAATCCGTTATTCAGTTCTTATAAAATAAACAAACTTCTTTTAAAGTTTTGGTAAATTACTTCAAATTTAACAGTCCTCAGTGCATGACAGACGAATCCATGACTCTGAAGTCTTCGATATTATTGGATGTTTGCTGGTCATTTTCGTGTGATTTTGCAATATCGACATCGTTCTCCTCTGAGCCATTCAACATCTTGGTACTCGTATAAATTTTGTAATAAGCAAATCAATTCGTTAGCTCGGCGAGCAGCCACTTTTAAAGGCCTTACTCGTTTCGGTGTGCATGTTTACTTTTTTATGGATTTTTGCGATGTGACGATTTAATGACTTGAAGGAAGCAGATAAAGACCACACATATTGCATGTTCGACTTGATAGGTTCAATTTTACCGTTAGACAAAAATAATCGAAGGCATTGCATTTGCAGAAGATGTTTGAGTGAAGAATTCAAGTGTAGAGCTATATTGAGTGGAAGGTTGAGAAATTGCCCTCCAACATCCAAAACCAAGTCATCAACTGTTGGTTTTACTTTTACTAGTGGTGGGAGTAACCTGTTGTCTAGTAATCTAAATAAAACACTTCTTGGACAACAGAATTCTGTGTTTCTACATTTACAATACAATTTGAAGCAAGTATTGGCCTTCACGCACATGTTCTGAATACCATTATCGACTAAATGTAGAAAATCCGAAAAAGTAAAAACAAATAGTGCTGACGTAATCACCATTAAGACCCCCCCATCCCCCCATGTCATCAAAAATAAGCAAAGCAAAGACCCCCGCCCCCTTGTAGTGCTTACGTAATACTTGAATGGCCCCTGGCTGCTCTTGTGGCTGCTTAATTAGGTACTTGTTTTGATGTGATTTAGATCTTTGTTCTTTTACTTTTTTTTTGTATCACAGTGGGACATGGATGTCCTACTGCGGGGCCACCTTCATATCTTTCCAGGGTAATCTTTTCGTGCGCCACCTTCTTATACTTATTTTTTGTTATTTTACTTCACACACATCTGACATTGGCAGAGTTGCCATTCGGCAATGCTGTCACCCTTTGGGTACTTTTCGTATTGGTAGTGATGTGGATGAAAAGAGGTGACTGCCGAGATGACGAGCAATAGAGAAGTATGGAATAAGAAGACATGCTGCGCTGACCATACATAATAGGGGCAGGTGAATAATGATGATGAGTGATATAGATGTATTTTTGATGCCCAATGAGTTGCTGGCATTACATTAAGCTGTGAAAACGATCCGCCATTATAAAACTATAATTGAATTGTGTCAAAAGCTTGAAGAAATAAAAACACAGATTCTATTCCATAAAGTTATTTTTTATTAAAAATTAAATATTTTTTTCTTCACTAAATTTCATATCTACGCAACAATATTAAATCACTATATTTAAATTACACATTATCGATTTTGGAATAAAAACTTATATAAGAAAAAAGAGTAAAATGCAGATGAGTAATAATATTCTTTAGAATACCACCAGGTACAAAAAACGTGTAGACACAATAGTTAGGCATAATTATTCGAAAATAGAATTATTTCTATTGCATTGCATTATTATTTACAAAATCAAAGTTTTTTTTTAAAACCTTACTTTGGATTTAAAAGTACATTTTTTCTTACAAAAATACTTTTAATTTATGCTATTACTATTGCCTGGATTTTCCAGAACAGTTTGTGGTAGTCTATAGATTATTCTTTATTGCTAAAAGTTATTTTAGGAGTCTGAACAAATTGCTATTTTATTACAGCTTTGTAGATAATTTCTTGCTACGTCTAGTGTAGCAAGTGTGTCGTTGCTAAACATACATAAATACCAACTTTTACATACAGTTTAATTTGTTATGAAAAAATACAAAATTTTCTTTTTGTTTTTTTAACAAAAGTCAAAAGACAAAGTTTTGAAAATAAAAACTGTTTTATTGTTTTAATAAGCTTTTACATATTTTACAATTTTACAAGTTAATTATAAATAAATTATTGCTTCTAGTTATTTATATTAAAATTACATAAATCGTTCACAAAGTTTTCAAAGGCTAACATTGAATAAATGTTACGTCAATTTGCTAACAAACATTAAATGGTATTTATCAGAAAATAGAAACCTACTATTTGTTGTAGCAATTTTCTGTTGTATTAAAGATTATTGTAATCTTAAATTACTTTGTCCGGTATATTGTACTTTAAATAGCGTAGATAACTGCAATTTACAATAAAAATACCATATTATTATGATCAGTTATTTAAATTGTGCCAAGACACCAAAAAAAAACAATATAAATATTTTTGAATATGCCTAAAACTTCAGCACTGAAGCATGTTTATTAACTATCACTAAACGGCGCTTCAAATGAATACCTAATTAAAAGTGTTAAGTATTAAAATTCCAACGGCGCAATAATATTTAGCCATTCCTTTAGGTGTTGCTCAATGTGAGTGAAAACAGTCTTAAAATACACGTTTTATTTAAACAAGATGTTTTGTCGATAATAGCTGTAAATTAAAACAACTTAATAATAATTTACCTACTCCGTCCCGGTTTTATAACTCTCGACATTTTAGTCATTTTACATTCCCGTAACTACACTATTCTTAGGTTCAACATAATTTAATTTTATAGTTTATTTATTTATTCAAAATATATTCTATTTAGAAAAAAAAACAGTACTTACATTCTTTGTCATAAAAACAAGTTTGTTAGCTTCACTACACTATTTTCTAAATCGTATCATAATGATATACAATGTTGTACGAGATCTCATACATAGCAAACATCCGTTATAAGTGGAGTTTGATTATTTTTATTTATAAATAAATTTACCACTTTGAGTAATGAAATGTTGTGTAAAAAAACCAATGACAATATTGAAACAAATGCCGCTAGAATAGCTAGTTCCAACATCGTCATTGGCCGAAAACCTGTTAATGTCATTATATCTTTCAAAATAGCTTGACCTCATTGGTCGGATTAGGACTTAGCTATGGTCACACTATATACAATGCGCTTTGACAGGCCTTCACCATTGGTAACATTAAAAAGTTGGACACGAACTGAACAAACATTTTACAAAAAAAAAAAATGATTAAAAAGTTTTTACATAACATGAACAAACCTTTTACAAAAAAAAACAACAAAAATTGATCAAAAAGCTTTGATTAATCACGGAAAAGTAAATAACATTTATAATGAAAAGTATCAAACTCCTCAGTCACACTGCCTTACACTAAATTCTATTCTATGATATCTGTACTAAGTCTAAAACCTTAATAGAGAAGATTAATTTAACTATCTTCCTCATCACGGACCTAACCACCACCTCCTATATAAGCAGTAATCCTTTTATGTCACCTAAAATAAAGTGAGGTTAAAAAAGTACCTTTACTTTAGGAGGTATGATAGGCCACCTGAACTATGTTGTTATATGATTTTGTCTCAAAATGTTCTTTAGAATATATAAAGCGTTTTGAAGGCATGACGTACTCCGATTTTCGAGTACGTTGAAAAAAATGTGAAGTATTTTAGATTTTTGCTTAATTTTTTTTTGGTTATCAGTAATTCAAAACAAAATCACAAAACAACTACAGAGCTCATTTATTATCAGTCCATTTGCGAGCCCAAAACATTATCTAACTTTATACGCCAAATATCACAAAAAAATATAATATTGTAACAAAACTTGTACACCATCTTTTTTTTCAATGGCAATCTTTTACTTATTTTTAATTCAAGTTTTAACAAAAATAGCCAATTTTAGTGCTTTTTATTGCTGTAATAATTTATTTTTATAGTTAGGCGAATTTTTAAAGGGAAATAATATATAGAAAAATTGAACAGAACTTTAGATAATGATAATGTGAAATATTTCACATACATTTTAAATATGTATATCCAAACTAAAATAATTAATTACGGTAGCTTTTAGTAAGCTCAATAATTTTTTTACATTTTTTTTCTTGATGACAAATAGATAAAAATACTTCAAACACCGATATTTTCAATATAGAGAAAATAAAATCGACTTTTTATTCGAGTATTACAAGTTAAAACAGTAACTTTGTGTCAAAAATTTCGTTTCTAATCCATTATTTTCACGACCGATCCTCTATTTCCTACCATTTCTTTATAACCTCCAATTAAAAATAACAATCAAATCGAATTAATAAAAAGCACTGGTTTTTCTTTCTACATCTTACCACAGACAACGTCAAACAGGTTCTAATTTTTTAACTCAAGCAATGTAACGTTTCAAAGAAAATATTGCCAGGTTAAAAATACCTGTTTTTTTAGGAGTGGCAACGTTCACTCCTGGGTTGTGGACTATAGGCTATGCGACACGGGCGCTGAGAGCGGGGACACTTTTTCTCGGTTCTTGCATTGTTGCGAGTTGCTAGCCGTGTTCAGTGAGCCCGACCAATCGGCGAGTTGGGTCACCGGTCGGTAGAACTTCGTGGATGTTCGGTTGAACACTGGGAGGAGCTCGTTCGCTTCGTTAGATAAAGCCTGAGAACAAATTTTAATTTTATTTAATTTATTTAGGTAACCAACAGCGATACATAAAAATATTTTTTACAAAATATGCACAGTTAATATGGCCAATAATAGGTTTCACTGTATAACTGGGAATACTGGGATATATAAGGTGACTGGTAATTAGTGACCGATACTTAAACACGTGATTGTACTCATGATAACAAACAAATTTCCCAAAGAAACATTTTTTTATACTCATTCACTTTTATCACAATAAAACTAACGGAGCGGGTTTGCTAGCAGCGCGGGTACTCTGCCTACCCACTGTTGCACGGTACGATAGTAACGAGACAGAACAGCGTCACGTAGCTAACAGCTGATAGGTCAAAGACGCGCGCGCGCGAGTTTCATACGGCTGTTGTGTTATTGTGATAAAAGTGAAGAGTATAAAAAAAAATTCTTCGGGAAAGTTGTTTGTTATCATGAGTACAATCACGTGTTTAAGTATCGGTCACTAATTACCAGTCACCCTATTAAAATAAAGTAATAACCTTAAAAACTAGTATTTAAAAAAAAAACGTGAAAAGTTGGAACTGTGACTTCCAATATCTCCGTAAGTAGAAGGTTCCCAGGACCATGACGGGGAAATCAAGTGCTTTCTTCGGCTTCGTTACGGGTCTTTTTACACTCTCTATTTTAATTAAACAAGTGGATACTCACTTTCAAATAAATAATGGCATCAGTGCCGTAACCCTCGCAGGAGACCAGCATCAGGTCGCCGTGGAAGTACCGTGCGTACAGCCTGGAGATCGGGAGGCCGTACCCGTAACCTGATGGAAAAACGTCAAGGTAGGTTTATGGTAGACCTTCATGATTTGAAGTGAGGTTGGGTAAGCAAGTATTTACAATAAGTTGAAGTGCACGTCAAATATGGCGTCAAGTTATTTCATCACCACTGCTCTCAAAACGGTGAAGGAAAACATCGAGAGGAAACCGGCATGTCCTAGAACCTAAAATTCGAAGACATCTACCAATCCGCACTGGGCCCGCGTGGTGGATTATAGCCCATTCCCTCTCATAGAGAGGAGGCCTGCGTCCCAGCAGTGGGAACATTAATAGGCTGATTATGTTATGTTATGTGTACACGTCAAATGTAACACTTGAACTACGAAAACCGTCGTTGCTACTACGACATAAAGGCGTGTGGTACATAGTGCAAATATAAAACCAATTTTTCAACACTTGTTCGAAAAGTGCTGAAAAGCGTCGTTTGATACGCGTGAGCATTTATCATTACACACTTGCATCAAAATTATGAAGTTCTTTGTTTATTTACAAAACCAACTATGAAAGCCTCTATCCCGCATATTGTGCCGTGCGGGAATCGAATCTGCTATATAAGCCAATCCTACCGAAAAAAAAAGATATAAATGTTACCCGATGTTAACACATAAGCCAATCGCTCAGCCACTGCGCCAACCGTGCCGACACAAAGTAAATATTATAAATATAAGAGCATGCAAAAGATTAATTTGTAAATTATCTTAATACAGGGTGTAAGGGACAGCCCTCCACAAACTGATGGGGTGAATCCAGTATATCATACTAAGATGACCGGTACAAGAAATTATTTCAGGAATGTTATGGGAATCCAATAAATTTGATTAGTTTTATTTCCTCATACGCAATGATCGTTACCGTGGCAAAACGCACGTAGCGAACGGCAAGCGCGACGACGAGTTCGATGAACTCTGTAGTTAGGCAGGAAGTGAACAGCTGATTTCACGCGTCGTTCGAGAGTATATCAAAATCCATTTTTAGATTTTTGATTATAGTCGTATTATTTACATAAATGGAGTGCAGCGTCCAGGGAATGTAAGTTTACATTGAAATAAAGGAATAGTAAATAAAAAAAAATAAAAAAACTGGAGTCCAAGAGTTTCGTTAAATTCTCGAGTAGGTAATAAAGTTTATACATGTTTATAATCGTGTCTTTTACGCCGAGGCTCTTAAAAATCTCTGATTTAAGGTGGGAGCGCCAGGGTAGCTCGTTAAATTCAAATTTTCTTGGGTTTTTTGCAATTTGCAAATCAGTTTCAGGCTATATGTGAATGTGAAACAAAATATGATTCGCGACCGTAACAAGTATGTAGTTACAGAATTATAATCATTAAAATTATCAATACAACCCTCTAAGTTCATTTAATTCCATTTATATCATGAAAAAGTCATTCAATGGGATTATATGAACTTAGAGCGTTGTATTGATGAGTTTAATGACTATAACTCTGTAAAGCCATATTTGTTACGGCCGCGAATCATATCTTAATCAACATACAACCTGACACTGACCTGTAAATTGCAAAAAACGAAAGAAAATTTAAATTTGGCGGGCTACCCTGGTGTTTCAACCTTGGGGGTTACTATGGCGTCTAAAAACAAGAGTAATTCCAGTGTGGGAAAGAGACAGAGCTATACAGGTCGTCTAGCGCCATCTCTTTCCCACACTGGAATTACTCATGCATTAATACGTCATGGTAGGCCCCCTTAACGTACGAAGGGATGAACCCAAAATCGCCACATCTGGCAAAGAATGATAATAACTGACCTGCCAGAGGAACGTTGTGTGCGTCAGACTTGGAGGGCTGCGGAGCGGTACTGTACATGTACTTGAAGAGCAGGTCTGATACGCTGCGCGGGATGCCACCGCCGCGGTCTGAGAGCTGAGGAATAGAAATACATTGTATTAAAATAATGGTAAATCTTTTCTCTTTTTAACCCCCGACGCAAAAGGAGGGTGTTATAAGTTTGACCGCAATGTGTGTGTGGTCTGTCTCTGGCACCGTAGCTCTTAAACGAGTGAACCGATTTGGATGCAGTTTTTGATTTGAAAGCTAGTTTCTTGGCGATAGTTCTTAGATACATTTTATCAAAATCGGTGCAGCCATTTACTAGTTATGGGGGATGAAAGTGGATATGAAAAATCGAATATTTTCAAATATACCCAAGTGGGGTATCGAATGAAAGTGCATGATGTGTATGTTACAATTAGACATGTTTTATCAAAACCGTCTCAGCCATTTTATTGACTTTTCAAATGTTTGTTCGCTTTTCTTTGTTGCGATGGGGGTTTTCTGAATTTTAAATTTATTTTTTGTAATACGCAGAGTGGCCAATAAAAACTAAAAATGTTATAAAAAAGCTAAATACATTATATCAATGTCATGTTAATTCTTTTTACTGATCATTTTGCTAATTGCTTCTGCAATTGTCCAATTTTGCGTTTACCATTTACTACACTTATGCCACACTATGGTAACAGTGAAATCTCTTAATCTGTTTTTAAATTAAGTTAGCATAATACAGGTTCCGGTCAGATTTTACGTTGTAGTAGGGTAGTTAAAATTACTCGTAACTCAAAGCATTTATTTCAATTACACCATAACAGGCACTTTTGAATGTCAGAAAAACAAAGAAGGCGCAGCTACAGTTCCCGACACAAGGCATAATAACTTGTGAAAGTACTGTAGATGCCCATTCCAAAGCTTAGATCTCTATGGAGAACAATGGGCAAGAAACTCCATGGACACTCTTTTCAATCAAAATATTTTTACAAGATCTTGGTTACAACATTCATGTTGAGATAATACAGGTATGTGAGAACGATGTAGAAAGACATGCACATTGACAGCGTCCAGAGTAAAAGTATAATCAACAATTTAAAAACAAAGTAGTTAAAAAAAACCGTGGCAGTTAAGAGGTGACCAGTCCCAACTGACAGCGCCCGTTCACGAACATGACGCATGTATCAGCACCTTTCAACTCAACCATTTTGAAGAGAACTAAATGATCCGATACACGCCGCCATCAGCGAGACATTTCAGTGAGCATGTCATTCTGTGAACCGCCAGGGCAAATTCGAGTCAAACGAATATTGCCAAACCTACTCGTGCAGCCTGTGAGCTTTACGCTGAGACCCCACAATGTCAAATGTCTCCAATAACTTGCAATGAATTTAGAACCTCTTTTTAAGTCGTTAATAGCCTCTAGAAAGAACCTCGTGTACTACACGACTACGATCCTTTGCCGCAGAAGTTTCGATCAGGAAGAAAGTTAAGTCGCACGAACGGCCGTCCGACCAGTTTTGCTGTAGATAGCAGCTGGTTATGCGTCCGAGCTCGTAGTCGGCGAGATTCCTTTCTACGAATCCCTCTTACCTTGACGGACACATCCTCCTGTCCCCTGACGATGTTCACAGTAATAGGAGGGGGGCTATTCTCATGGGTCTCCATGGTCGCTCTCATGGAGTTCTTGAACAGCTCGAACAGCATGTGGTAAAGATGGGATGGTACGTAGACTATGGGCATTGGCCGTTCTGATGACACTGTTAAGGGGAAAAAATATAGCGTCAGTATTTTGTGACACTAAATTAAAACTGTTAAATCTAAGAAGAATGATTATGACGACTCCTAAATATTTTTTTAGCTGACACGGAACGGATGGCCGATGGGGCCGAAAAGTTCTGGAGTGGCGACCGCGAACCGGAAGACGTTGCGTTGGAAGGCCTCCCACTAGGTGGACCGATGACCTGGTGAAGGTTGCAGGGATCCGCTGGATGCGAGTCACACGGGACCGGTCAACGTGGCGTCAGTTGGGGGAGGACTATGTCCAGCAGTGGACGTTTTTCGGCTGAAATGACGACACGGAGTTTCTATGTATGACCGGTTGATGGCAATAGGCTCACTCCCTAACCCCTAACTTACATAACCGGCAAAACGATGGTGTACACCTCTGCCTAACTCTTCGGGGATTACATGCGTGATCTTATGGTACGAAAGTAAAATAATAAACAATTGAACTTACCCTCGCCTCCATCCTGTAATAGCTGTAGTTCTGGAGACGCCAGATAATACCTATCGCACAGGAACCTTGCGTTCTCGTACGCGTCACGTACGACCGCCGCGACGTCGCAAGCGGGGTCAATGGACCCAATATGGCGGCCGCCAGCCCCCATGCCTGTGACGGAAGCCTGTCGGGGACCTGCACCTATTTGTTCGCCGAAGAGGAGTGCTGGGGGAGGGAAGATGGAATCTTAGAATGGGGAAAAAAATTGAGCATTATTTTATGATGAAGCTTGCATGTGGTCCGCTACTTTTTCGGGGGTTACATGCATTGATCTCACTGTCCTCTTTTTTGGCGTAATTTCTTAACTAGTTTTTAAGTTTTAATGTACACCACGAGAGGGCTAGGAATTTATATCAAAATATATAAAATGGTAAACTGACTGACTGGGTGATATATCAACACACAGCCCAAACCGCTGGTCCTAGTGGCATGAAACTTGGATGGTGTGTTCTTTGTGAAGAGTAAGTATCCACTAAGAAAGGATTTTTGGGAATTCCACCCCTAAAGGGGTGAAATAGGGGATGGAAGTTTATATGAAAGTCCGTCAGTTTTGAAGTTAGGATCTTCAAATTTTGTGTTTTTTACTGTTAATATTAATTTATTTCAAAAAGTCGGATAACAGAAATCCATAGTGTTAGTAGCGTACCTTATATCTAGTGTTAGTAAATACATAAATAAAACAATTTGAGTTTGAGCCACTTAGACTGACGATTGAGAATTAATTTATACGTGTCGCAGCGTTTTTGACAACTCTTCCCCTGAAGGGTTAAAAAGGGGGATGAAGGAACGTAATTGGATATTATTTGGCATCCACGCGGGTGAAGTCGCGAGCAAAAGCTAGTATTCGATAAGGATAGCTTTTTTTTCTGAAAACCGTGATGTGTTAAAGCAGTTCTTTATCTGTTCTCATATCCAAGCCTAAACTATTGCGAAACTTTCAATTTTATAGCTGTCCATTACAACACCCGGGTCTCCAGTTTTAGCCTTGCTTATTTAGGGAGTGTCCTGCTAACTACGGACGGTAAGAAAGAGTCCTGTTCTTGCAGTAAAATAAAATAGTCCGACGCGGTGTCGAGTCACGTTGACCGTCCAAACCGAGACGAATGACGTCTTCCTCGCTTTAATTGTGCGGACATAAAGTTCTGTCTGATCCGCAAAGATAAGTGTTTTCACTTCCTTTTACCATCCATCCATCCATCCATCACCTTTTGTACGGAGCTGTGACAGTTCTTCCTTAAGAAGCCCGTGTTTGCAATAACACCTATCGCCCTATATTCCTAACCTAGCAGTTTCCTAAGAGATAGACCAATATTGATGAATAAATGATGACCTGGAATGCAGGATGCCTGTTGACCTAATCATGGACATGGATATGAGAGCAAAAGATCATTCCTTTCACCATCCATCAACTTACTTAAAAAAGAAACTCACTATGCTGATTGATAAGCATCCTGATGGAGATACGGCTCATATAGAAGCGGTCCAGGAAGTATTGTATGGAGTTCTCAGTGCTGGGGTCCACCTCGTGCGATTCCTTCAGCTCCAGGACTCCCTGGGCCATGGTCTGGACTACGTCGGCGTGGCGATTGCGGATGTGGACTAAGCGTTCGCAGAATCTGGTGGAAAAAAGAGAATGGTAGATTTCATTTCACTAAAGGGTATGTACGAGGGCAGTCCCAGAAGTACCCGGCCCAACTAAGAAAACACGAAAATCCATGTTTTTTTTTTTATTTATTCCTCTATGTAGTCCTCTTTTAAATCGATGTACATTGTCAAGAACTCGCCTTTATTGCCCTGAATGTTGGCCTGACACTAGACTGAAACATCTTCATTACTCCATTTAGTTCTATTTAGAAGAATTGCGGCAGTCGTTTTGGGCACAGCGTTTTCATGTCCAAATTTTTGATCAAGACCGCACTTTCCGAAATTACTAGCAGATAAGGTAGGGACCTTATCTGCTAGTTCGCGCACTTAGTCGACGACTGTCAGCCAATAACATTTTTTGGAGATTTTCAGCATTTCTGACCGCCAGTTTAGTAAAATGCCGCAAAAACTGATTCCATGTATTCAGCACAATATTTTAGGGTCTTTAATCTTGGCATCTTAAACAAGAGATCACATTTTCCAGCATTTCCACCTTTTTGCAAACACACAAGGCCGCAAAATCTACCTTCACAAGTACACACCTAATATGCAAAATTATTGTATAACGGATTACCAAAGTTGGCTTGGTTTCAAGAGACAGCATGAAGCTCTGCACCTCGTGTTGGCACCGGCAGAAGTATAGAAACATACACGTTTTGAGATAGGTATTAATATTAGAGCATAGTTTTGTACTATCATCAGAACTCGTGGCTGAGTAACAAGTTAACAACTGCGTGGCTGGGTTAAAGGTTCATTTAATCTCGGAGTTTTTTTGAACACACGGCATGATTCAGACTTGGCAAGTCCTGCTTACAATCCTTTGTGTATATTTTGATTATACACTGGGGCTAATTAATGTCCAAATTACAATGGATACTAGTTTCATAAAATAGGTTGCGTACAGTGCGAATGTCGAATGTGGAATGACATGGCAAGTTATGTCTGTAGGCTACGTGACGTTGGAGTGTGAGCCTACTAAAAATAATATAGCGAATGTTTGCTGCAGATACTCGCTGGTATTATTGTGAGGCGTTGCGCCGCAACACCATGACTTCATTTGAATCGTAATCATCAGCTCTTGTCTTCAGCCTCGTAGTTTTTGAAGTATCAAATGCGAGTTCTAAGCGTGGGATCCCAGGACCACAACTTTGGCTGGAAATATTTGTGGGATTTTTCATTACTAAATTCTTAGTATTTGCTTTGAGTCTAGATTTCCCATTTAGTAGTATTAGTCTCTGCCTAGTTTATTACTCCTTCGGAGATCTCGGTGACAAGTGACAGTCCAGGAATGTGGGGCTGCTTTGTTTGGACGGAATCCCGATCTCTTATATCGCCGTTATACAGCGAAAACCAATTATCTCGAGTCATAATTATATCTGGTTACTTTTTTCTGCATGAGAAAGACTCTCGGAAGTGTTCGAAATAATTGGTCTTCCTATGGACTATCTCACAAAGTATGCGACATACCTCTTAATGGGTTTTCGCAGACGAAAGAGCACGTCAAATAGGGTAGGATTGTACTGTTAAGTTATTTTTTACAAAATCTCGAGATAATTGGTTTTCGCTGTATAACGGCGATATAGCGTCTTGGGAAATGATTCAGGAAGAATTTCTGCTTATTACCAATACAAAAATTAAGTACTACAGCGGAATCTACGCCACATATGAAGAACTAACATCAAAGTTCTGAATCGCGTTATTAAAGTTATCCGCGACTTAAGACCATATAGAAAAACCTGACAACAACTGTTGGGCAGTAGCCCACCAAACACAATACTATGGAGAGGGTCAGACTTTTTTTATGGGTTAGGCATTTTTATGGAGTATTGAGGAACTTTACACCCTGTTTTTCATACTTCCATAACTGGCAAGTCCCTACGATGTTGACTGCATCAGTGAGCGGAGTTTGCATATCTGAATTTTGGGCCAGACATATCTGAACTATTTGCCATCAACAATACGCCTAAAAAAAAAGGATGCTAAAGTATAATGGCATTACTTACGAGCTCAATATCGGAGGGTCCGGTTCCATCTGCTCAAACAGTATAATCTCTTCGAAGGACCTCTCATACCACTGGTTCACTAGCCCGACTGACGGCATCCGAAGCAGGTTCTCTGGGAGAAGCGCTATCTCTTTCATGATGTTTGCCAGCCTGTAAAATAAAAAGGGATGGATATGGTTATGGATTTTCACATTTTTGGAAAAAGGGGTTCTTTGTTTCAGAGGTCTTCTAGCCAGTTCTTAGCTAGTCTGATTAAGCTTTTGACCGCCATAGTCACATATACGTGACAAGCAAGCGCGTGCCCTATACGCCAAGCGACACAAATGACAAAATGGTAGGTGAAATTGTGGTATGGCGTGGAGGGCACGCGTGTGCGTTTATGCTCTGGCGGTCAATGGGTCATCTAAAATTTTTTTAAGTCTCGAATGGGTCACCTAAGAACAACTGCCAGACATTTGTTTAAATGTGATACTAAAACAGCTTAAACTAAAAAGAAAACCTAGTTCCAAATTTAGGAAACTTGGAACAAACTGGCAAAGTGCGAGTCGTACTCACACGCACACAGGGTTCCGTAGCACCAAACAAAACAGTAAAACAAAATAATTTTTTCATAGTATGTTAGTGAATGAAAAACAAAGTGACTGCTGCAGTTTTATGAAAAAATCCTATTTGTCAAAAACTAAACATCAAATCATAATCAAACCCATTTACGTTGGAAGTTTTTTATACGTTCTACAATCCTACATTTTTTCAGAATTTTCCTCCTCTTACTTTAGAAAATTAGAGGGGGCGGTGGGGGGAACACACATTTTACCGGGGAACACACATTTTACCGGGGAACACACATTTTACCGGGGAACACACATTTTACCACTTTGGAAGTGTCTATCTTTTAATCGATTTTCTTTGAGAAAAAAAAAAGACTTTTCTGTTTGTACCGCCCCTAAGGGTTTCGTTTTTTGCCATTCGGCTACAGAACCCTAAAAAATGCCTGTTCGTATATCAGAAAAGACAGTAGATACTTATTTGTACAAAAATGTCTTGTTTTCCTCACTAGTCAGGAAGGAAAATGACAAACACAATAATAAAATTAAATAATAATGTAATTGCACTAAACAATTCGAATGGTAATAAAGTTAGAAGATAATAGTAATAAATGATAATAATCTAGGTGTTACGTATTACGCTCGCCTCCTATTACATGGGACCTAAACATAACTGGCAAAATGAGGCTGGACTGTATTTGTTGGAATATTGAAAAGCATAATCAACATCTTCATTTTCTTACTTTGATTAAAGCGGAGTGTTTTCTGTTTTATAAGTCTATACGTGAGGATTTGTAATTGGCTTTCTGGTGACTATGGTTTCCTTTTTTGTTTTTTTTTTTATTAGCTGTAAGTCCTCCATGTACTAAAATAAATAAATTAAAACATAATGCATTGATAGCGTTCCCACTGCATGGACTGGGCACATGCCGAGGCCTCCTCTTCTATAAGAGGCAGTGGGATATATACCACCACGCTGGCCCAGTGCAGGTTGATGGAAATTTCAAAGGTTTTTAGAAATGGAGGACTCATACGGAATAGGTAGATGTACAGGAGCTCAGCAGAAATAACAACAGCCGCTCGAGCCGATCCTCGGGTTAAGCCGCGCTTCCGTGGATGGGTGACCATCCATTACATACAGAGTTTCCTCCGTGCACGTTAAGCCGTTGGTTCCGGCTGTCATTTATAGATCTTTGACAATCGCTACAGGTATTCAGTGGCGTGAAACTCTGATAACCAGTCTTACCAAGGGGTATCGTGTTACCCAGTACTAACTGGGTTGTGGAGGTCAGATAGGCAGTCGTTCCATGTAAAATACTGGTATACAGAGTAATCCGGTAAGACTGGAAGCCGAATCCAACATAGTTGCAAAAAGCTAGGCAGATGATGAGGGAGATGTGCTTCCTATCTCAGTTGGAGATAGAGGGAAAAAGTATCGGACTGTTGATATTAAGGAAAACGTTGCAAGTATACAACTACTTGCAATGTTTTCCTGGATACCAGTGGCGAAGGTTCCACACAACACGATTCCTAGCGGCTTCACTTTAAAAACGGACACAATCACTATTCCATAGACAAATATTATAATTTAAAATTTAAAAAACCCCCATCGCAACAATGAAAGCGAACAAACATTTGAAAAGTCAATAAAATGGCTGGGAGAGTTTTAAAAAACATGTCTAATTGTAATATACACATCATGCCCTTTCATTTGATACCCCACTTGGGTTTATTAGAAAATATTCGATTATTCTTCACCACCTTCACCCCCATGTCTAGTACATGGCTGCACCGATTTTGATAAAAACGTATCGAAGAACCATCGCCAAGAAACTAGCTTTCAAATAAAAAAAAACTGCATTAAAATCGGTTCACTCGTTTAAGAGTTACGGTGCCAGACACACACACATTGCGGTCAAACTTATAACACCCCCCTTTTTGCGTCGGGGGTTAAAAATCTAATTAAAGATATGTACTCCGGCTTACCTCTTAAAAAAATTGACCCTTCGCTACTGGTAGGTACAGATCATTACTGGTAACTACTATGGTACTAGGTAGGGACATCACAGACATGCCTTATCTGATTAACCATGATAAAATCAGATAATTTGTAATTGATACAAATTGCAGCATGTTATCCTAATCCTCTATCTTCTATTATTATATATATTTAGTTTGAGGTATTTATCTATGAGTCTTTGTTACGCGAAAAACATGGATTATTATTCTTTTATTAATACTTCGAATGAGAATTAATAATATCACCCACGCAGACGATATTAAGTTATAAATAATTGATTATAATAAGATTAGTTATAAGTTAATGACGGCAAGGTTGGCGCAGTGGCTCGATTCCCACACGGAACAATGACAAGAATACACGCGAGTTCATCGAACTCGTCGTCGTGCTTGCCGTTCTCTACGTGCGTTTTGTCACGGTAACGATACATTGCGTATGAGGAAATAAAATAAATCAAATTTATTGGATTCTCATAACGTTCCCGAAATAATTTCTTGTACGCATCTTAGTATGATATACTGAATTTATCCCATCAGTATGTGGAGGGCCGTCCCTTACACCTAGTATGTAGTTAGGAAACATCACGACTATTCAAAGGATTAATGCCCGTTTTCACCGACATCCCCCAAGTTTATGGGATCCCCTAAGCATGGATAGGGGGCCGATAGGGGATGGTTTCTGTTTCACCAGCATTTAGGGGTCAGTTAAACGTTAAAAGTGAGTCAATAGTAACTGTTATCTACCCCCCCTAACTTCGTTCGAAACACAGTTCGGAGCACTAATATTTGACTAAGATACTGAATAATTTTAGCATCGCGTAATTATATTTGTAATACAATGTAGTCATTTCGGTTTATGTATTGATGTCTTATGAAAAGCAGTCTGATTCTGTAACACACTCGCTTTCGTAATGTCATTGAAAGTGCGTTTGTTTTTACAAACGAAAGGCTTTGAGATAGAAAGCACTTGAGATGATGAGTCGATATGCAAAACTGCATTTTAGAGTTCCGTACCTGAAGGGTAACCAACGGAACCCTATTAGTAAGCCTCCACGGTCCGTCCGTTCGTCTGTCTGTCAGCGTGCTGTCTCATAATCCGTAATAGAAAATTAAACAAGTGTACCACAATGTTTTTACAAGGAATAAAAAAAAGTATTTATATCTTGATTGCAGTTTGGCCACCATCGATCTTGCGGTCGCTTTGTAAGTACCCGTTTCTTGTTTTACGATTACAGCTCTTAAATATTTACAGTTAATGGCTGCAAACACTACATTTTACCTTGGAACTATTTCTGTGTGTGCACGTAACTGCAACATCCTGAAGTTAACAAGGAAATAAATAATCATCTGTACGCGAGGCGCAATCAAGCTAAACATAATCAGTTTATGCGGATCTCTCATTGTACGGGAAATCTAAACAAAGTGAGGCCATGTTATACTGGAAATGTACAGCACGATGTGTCGCCATGTGTACATAGAGGGCTTATGTAACATACCTAGTTAATATTTTATCCCTAGGTAGGTACTAATTTTTGCGTCGTTGGTCTATAGGTCGTCTGATATACTAATAAACGTAGCGTGACACTTTACGGTTCCGTGTCGATTAGTCCTCACTTATCCCGGGCAGCGAGTGCACGTAACCGTAAAGTAGTTCATCTACTTACTGATAATTTGGTGGTTTTATTCTAAACCCTAACTAGTGTTTCTAGTGAACACCACAGGTCGCATTGTACTGCATTGTATTGGAGCTCGTGGCTAAATAATAACAGCCGCTCGGATCGGTATTTAGGTTAAGCTATGCTTGCCTAGGTTGGTCTTTGGATGGGACCACCTAGTATACACCTAGTTTCCTCCGTGCCTCGGAAAGCACGTTAAGCCGTTGGTCCCGGCTGTCATTTGTAGATCTTACAGTCGTTACAGGTAGTCAGTGGCCCAAAAAGTTTGGCAACCAGTCTTACCAAGGGGTAGTGTATTACCCAGTGCTAACTGGGTTGTGGAGGTCAGTTAGGCAGTCGCTCCATGTAAAATACTGGTATTCAGCTGCATCCGGTTAGACTGGACGCCGACCTTAACGTAGTTGGGAAAAGGCTAGGTAGATGATGGTCTATTAGTCGCAGCGAGTCTGCTGAGCATGAGCGGTTCGACTCCCAAGTGGAGCAGGTGTTACTCTTGATTCTGAGAAAAATGTTGTTTATTCAAAACATCAAATCCACTAAGAAAAACAAACACTACGCATCGGCACACAAATCAATAACAAATCTCCTATTAAAATCTAAGTTAATATTTCCCCCCTATCAGTATCACCCACGGACACGTCGTTAGGCCACGTCTTGTTGTTATCGTAACGCTATGCTATCAAAGATTACGCGACATAACAACGACAGCGGCCTTGATTCACACGTAAACAATGTGTCATGGTGGCTGCGATACGGTGATGAGAGCTAGCGTGAGCGGTAGCGATTTTAATCGCTGGATTTAAAAAAGAAATGAGATACAAGGTCTTTAATTAGACAGCGACACTCTGAAGACGAGACGTGACTCGTATCGATCTAAATAATCGTATTTAGATCGATACGAGTCACGTCTCGTCTTCATTTATATTTAAAACAAAAATGGAATTGGTGATTTTTAGGTTTCCGTACCTCAAAAGGAAAAAACGGAACCCTTGTATATTAAATTATATTATTACAAGCAGAGTATAACCCGAATTGATTGTCAAATTTTAAATTAACGCGACCAAAGCCGCGGGCAAAAGCTAGTCTTTAATATTTTAGACAATGTTAAGAGCACTAAGCCTCTAATTCTTTGAAGTTATTTCCTAGAGTCTGTCAAGCGAGTCGAGTCCACAACCATTTTACTGATTTCTTATAATGGCAATACTATTATCTGTCAAACAGATTGTCACAATTTCTGTTCTAACCTCGAAGCATTCCGGTTTTTGTTGAATTTTTTAATGTTATAATGCCAAAACCTATTAAAAGTAGTGTCAGGAGCCTGCTGTTTACAATGATTAATAAATATAATCATGTAAAGATTGAATCTGATGACGTGTTAACAGAAAAACGACGACTTTTGGATGAAATTGTTTCAACAACAGGTAGGTTGGCTACAAAATGTTGATACTTTTAGCACAATTGTCTAATTTTGTTTATTTTACTATGATGTGATCACGATTTCGGTTTTGGTTTAGATTCAGACGTCGTATACATGACATTGAATCTCAATGGGGCACCTATAAGTGAAAAGTATTATAAGAGATTGTTGTCATCTTTTTTCAGCCACCTTGGATGATGAATTAATAAAAAGCACAATTGATAATTTAGTTAAGAAAGTCATAGCCATAGATGAGAATAAAAAAATGAAATCTGAAACAGACTATTTGACAAAAATTGCTGCTATGACAGGTTAGTACAGATTTATTTGTTTACATTGTTTGCATTTTCTACAAATATTATCATAAAATTTGTGCGTTTGATACTGAACTGACATATTGAACTTTCAGATTTAAGTGTGAAAACACTGCGAAGAATTAAAAAAGAAGGTGCTATTAACCAAGGCGAGTGGAACACACCGGGGAAAAAACGTCCACGACAGCCAACTGTAGCCAATCTGGATAATTTTGACTTATCAGCCATACGCAATAAAATTAATGAATTTTACTGTGTGAAAAAGCAAGTTCCAACTCTACGAAGTTTGCTTGCAGATTTAAGAGAGTCAATTGGATTTACTGGATGTCATGAAACATTGAGACAATTATTACTCAAAAATGGATTTGAATTCAAAAAAAATAAAAATGAGAGATCTCTTCTTATTGAAAAGTATGAACTAGCTGCATGGCGACATAGGTATCTCAGAGCTATTGATGAAAAGCGGAAACAAGGAAAATTAATAGTTTATCTTGATGAGACCTATGTCCACCAAAATTATAAAGTTAAAAAATCATGGCAAGGGCCATCAACAAGCGGTGTAATTGACAAAATATCGTCAGGCAAAAGACATATTGTTGTTCATGCTGGATCCGAAAAAGGTTTTGTTCCCAATGCATTATTGGTATTCAGTACTAAATCAAAAATGGCAGATTATCATGATGATATGAACAGAAATAATTTTATGAAATGGTTACGTGAAAAATTAATACCCAATTTAAGTCAGCCCAGTGTCATTGTTATGGACAACGTTAGCTACCATGTAACACAAATAAATAAGCCACCATCTATGAATGATTTAAAGGCTGACATTCAGAAATGGCTAACTGAAAATGGAATTCATTATGAAGAATTCTTTACAAAGGCTGAGCTTATGTGCCTTGTGAATGAACATAAAACAACTCCAATGTATGAAGCTGAAGAATTTTTGAAACAACATGGCCATGAGGTTTTGAAACTTCCACCATATCATTGTGACCTGAACGCAATTGAACTCATATGGAGTTTGGCTAAAAGAAAAATAGCCAGCAAAAACTTAGGGATTCCAGGTAAAGAAATGGAGAACCTTATAAAAGAATGCTTTAATAGTGTCACAGCCAATGATTGGAAAAAATGCACAGATCACACTATTAGTGTCGAAAATAAGTATAAAGTAAGAGACAGGATATCCGAAACCGAGTTGGAACCCTTCATCATTTCTGTGCGTAATGATTCTACTGACAGTGATTTCTCATTTGAAGGCCTTGAATTTCTTGATTCTGATTTTAGTTCTGATGAATAAATACGTACATTGAAATGCTTTTTTTTTAATTTATTCCAAGTAATTTTTTTATCAAAATTCAAGTATCAACAAGTTTTAAGCGTGCTATATCAGTGTTGACACCTGAAAGATTTTTGAATTTGCCGCCTTTTTCATGGGACTAGACTCGCTTGACAGACTCTAGTAGGTAGTACTATTTGCACAAAATGTGGAAACAACTTTACCCACCTACCACCTACCTACTACCGACCTACTATCTACCTACCGACTTTAAATAAAAATGTTTTAAGTTTCATTGAATCAGTTTTATTTCAAAATCACCCACATCCTTAATTTTTCAAGTAACACTCAAATGAAAATAATGTCTGTCCTATTTGTTTGTTTGTTAGGTCTATTTCTTACTTGCGCGCCATCTATTAGAATTCTCGGGCGTAATCTCGCTAAACCGTTTGTGCTAATTGTTAAGGGCGTCGTCGTTAGATGGCGTTCACGTTGAATGTGTAAATGTGTGCGTGCCTCACTCAAATCAAGGCCACTTGGCTCTTGTAGTCCTCTTAATGACCATTTTGACCAAAACATGTGCGATTCACGCGTCGTCGTCTTCAAATCGCTTCCGCCGTCACCACTCTGTCCTCATCCTAACATACGTTTATATTATCTCAAGGCTCTGCCCCGAACCTTCTAGATGCTATCAGAACACTTTATATACCCCACGTAGTGACAGATATAATGGTAGGCAGATTTTATTATAGGCTTATCGATGTATGGATTATTTTATTGACGTGTCTCTGATATGAGTGCAGAAAAGTGGGTCAGATTAAACCTTTTGTCAAAAAAAAAGTGCGTTTTTCTGTTTTATTTTGTCTATAGCAGACTTGACGTGACAGTACCCAAAGCCTACAACAATATATAACGGCACTTATGTGCGAAAAACCGTATTTTGCATGGTTCTAAAAATGTATAATAAACTTCCGAAATACTGGAAGCAGTTAAGTGATGTAGCATTCAAAAAGAAAGTAATTAATTTTCTAGCAGATAAGGCTAATTATCATTTGAATGAGTTTTTAGATGAGAAATTCTGATTATATTTTACTTATCAATTATTCTCTATGTTTTATTATTAATATTATCATGACAATTTTTGAATAATTTGACTCAGAGTGATTTATTCATAGGTCTCGAGTTCGAACCCAAGGCACGCACCTCTGACTTTTCGGATTCATGTGCGTATTGTATAATCATCACTTGCTTCGGTGAGGGAAAACATCGTGAGGAAACCAGCATGCCTGAGAGATATTTCTTAACGGCATGTTAAGCCAAGTCAGAGGCCCATGGGCGGCATAAAAACTCTGACACCAGGTTAGGAACTAACCACACGATAAAGAAGAAGAGTGATTTATTATTAATTATTGTATTTAATATTTGCATGCCAATGTCTTAAGGCAAATGTGATGATCTGTTTTTATTCTTATTTTAAAATCTCTTGCATGCTGACAATTTGTTGTTGTATGTATCGCATAACTTTGTGTAATTTATTTCATCACCACTGCTCTCAAAACGGTGAAGGAAAACATCGTGAGGAAACCGGCATGTCTCTCATGGAGAGGAGGCCTGTGTCCCAGCAGTGGGAACATTATAGGCTGATTATGCTATGCTATGTATTGTACTCATGTTTGTGCAAATAAATAAATGATTATGACTATGGCGTTTCTTTTGTTTTTTTCTAAGATGATACCATTTGGTAAACTGGTTATGAGATCTTAAATAGTTTTAATTAGTACTTACATCACTATACCACCATGCATCGAAATTTTTCATCGGTAATTAAAAAAAATGATTTTAGGAACCTCAATGTCGTTTTTAAAGGCCTATCTATAGACACCCCGCACGTATAGGCTTGATGAATTTTTCCGTGTATGGGGAGAACCCCTAATTTATATATTTTTTTACTTTTGAGTAAAAATCGTAAAGCGGTTCACAGAATACATCTACCTACCAAGTTTCAACTGCGTAGTCCTAATAGTTTCGGAATAAAGTGGCTGTCACATACAGACGGACGGACAGACAGACATGACGAATCTATAAGGGTTCCGTTTTTTGCCATTCGGCTACGAAACCCTAAAAAACAACTGTTGCATACATTTTGACCGGTAGGTAACAGCTGTTTTTTTTTTTTAATTACCGATGAAAAATGTCGATGTATAGTCCAGAATGTTGTACTGAATGCGTGGTAACCGTTGGCATTTACGTAGTTTCGAGACGTTATATTTATAGCCACAAAAATCTGTGGTTTTTTGGTAGCAGCCAATAAAAAGTTTAAAACAATATCACTGATAAGAGAAGTCGTTGAATGCTAAAACAAACACTGGGTTACGCTTAATTATGATATCGTTAATATTATATAAACCTTGTTTGTGCTCTTATTACGTAAATACGTCACCAGCTAGAGTTTTGCAAATGAGAATTTATTTTCATCATCTGCTTGCCTTTTCCCAACTATCGAGTCGATCGACTTCCAGTCTAACTGGAATAAATACCAGTATTTTACATGGAGCGACTGCTTATCTGACCTCCACAACCCAGTTAATGAGGGGGCGTTTAACGCAATTTGGGGGAGGCCCCTCCTCCCCCTGACCTAATTCACATGTGATACTTTTTGTAAATGTTTCGCTGGAGCGAACAACCTAAGCACAGGTTCATAAAATTATGGCATTGCCGAGAAAGTCGCATTGTACTAACAAACTAATTATTATTATTATCTGCCATTTGTGTCCCACACTCCCACTGCAGGGCAAAGGCCTCCCTTAACTCTTTCCACTTACTTTTTTTTTTTCATTTTCCTTTTTTGTTTGTTTTTATTAGCTGTAAGTCCTCCATGTTCTAAAATAAAAAAAATAAACAAGCTAAGTAAAATAATAAAAAAACATATTTACCTGACCGGCAGTTCTTTCCGTAGAAAGAGAAATGATTTACTTTCGCAAGCATTTAAACCTGAAACAATGAAGAAAAAATAACAATTATTACATAATCCATAGCAATTTGGTGATGGTCTTCACAAAGGTCTGGTGTGTAGTACTGGCAACCGGAGTACGTGTATGACCAGCCCCCGTAGACCACCGTAGACAAGGATTTCTTTGACAGAAGAATCGACAAAATGACAGATTGTGTCGACACAATGACATATTTCTTAGCACTATCTGTCATTTTGTCGATTCTTGCGTCAAAGAAATCCTTGCCTACGGTGGTCATGCTACGGTGGCTGATATGTACGTGTATGAACGTGGACGCAGCAAAAGAAGTATGTATGGCAGTGGCGAAGGCTCCATAGAACTCGATTCCTACCGGCTTCCCTTTGAAAAATGGCACAATCAGTATTCTATAGACAAATAATATAATCACATTAAAGATATGTACTCCGGCTTAACTCTTACATAAATTGACTCTTCGCTACTGATGTATGGTCGTTACTGGCGTTGTGTAGTTTCTGTCTACCGACAGGGAAGAAGGCGTGAGTTTATGTATGTATGATATACATATGTACCAGTAGCGAAGGGTCAATTTTTATAAGACGTACCGGAGTACATATCTTTAATGTGACTATATTATTTGTCTATAGAATACTGACTGTGCCATTTTTCAAAAAGAAGCCGGTAGGAATCGAGTTCTATGGTACCTTCACCACTGATATATACACAACAAACTAGCGTCACATAAAAGACATAGTGACATCAACCTAATCATTTGTCATTGGTGAATAACCCAGTCTAAAAATATTATCACAGTTTTCGGAAAAATATTTACTTTATTTTATGAGTGTTTGTTAACATGGTTTGCATAAAACACAATGAAAAACCGCATCCTTATTGCGTAACACAATCGCTTTCGGTTTCAAATTGACAGTTCAGCGCGATTGCTATGAATTGACAGAATGAAAGTGCAACTGTATATTTTGATTGAACTTTGCACGTCGTGTTCTCCTGAGTTATGTCTTAAACGTGTCTCAAACTATATCTTCTTTTGCTAAGTACAACATATATATAAACATTATTTTTTCCGCGAATCGCTAGACGTTGCGTTGGAAGGCCTCTCACTAGGTGTACCGATGACCTGGTGAAGGTCATCGGTACACCTAGCAGGGATCCACTGGATGCGAGTCGCACGGGACCGGTCAAAGTGGCGACACTTGGGGGAGGCCTATGTCCAGCAGTGGACGTCTTCCGGCTGAAATGATGATGCTGATGAAACGACTACAAACACTACACTACTAAACGACTGGTAGAAAATGCCTATGGCATTAAGTCCGCCTCTGTACTTTTGTGCAGTGTTAAATAAATAAATAAATAACAGCTTTCTAAAACTAAAAATACTACGTTTATAACCCAATCACAACATTTCCTATCGACTGTTAAAAAAAAACGTACATTAAAAAAATATTTTAGATTTTTTTTTAATACGTCGATAAATTTAAGCATAGTTTCCGTCATTTCGATATGTGCACATTATGAAGACTCACAATGTATAATATATAAACAAAGAACACGTCACTCTTTGCTATGTACAATTGTAGAGTATTTTCAGTTAATTACACCTGATATGTAAGTTCAATAACACATGAAAGGCAACAAGCATTAGTACATTGACTTTTGACATTTTAAGTACTTTGTATTATGTAATTACTTATTTACGTACTTTCTGAGTCAAATTACATTTGAATAATTCATTAAAATTATCTTTTGTACACACGACGACCATTCAAACTATGCAAAACCATATTAAGCTGATCTCTCATTGTACGGGACGCTCATACAAAGCGAGGTCAGGTTATACTGGATATGTAAAGGTTAATGTGTCGCCGTGTGTACTATGATAAATTCTGACAACCAGTCTTACCAAATGCCTGTGAGTTAACCAGTAACTGGGCTTTGGAGGTCAGATAGGCAATCGTTACGAGTAAAATAGTGGTATTCAGCTGCTTCCGATAAGACTGAAAGTCGACACCAACATAACAGGGTAGATGAGCAAATAAATCTAATTAGCCCGTCAGATAGATTTCCAAAAAATATTGGACACGTATTTTCTCTTTTTTCACGTAAACAAAAAATGAAGACGATACACAGCATCGAAAACTCGTGTGACGTCACATTTCAGTACACTTTTTGCCGGAAAGTGACGTCACAAGCCCCCACTCATGATCTTTGATGCGTTTTATCTTCGTCGATTTTTATTGATTGGATAAAACAAAAAATACATATCGAATATTTTTCGATAATCTAACTGACGGACTAAATAGAATTTTTTTTTTTTTTTTTTAGTCAGGAAACATCCCTATTGGGAAATAGGCTAGGCTGACCATAATGATAATTGAACTTACCATCTACTCCAATTGAAACCTACTTCCTACTTAATCACACTAATATTTTATAGGCCATAGTTTGTATGTGTGTGTTTGTTCCTTCTCCACGCTCAAACGGCTTAACGGATTTGGATGAAAATTGGTATCAAGATAGCTTATATTCTGGATTAACACATAGGCTACTTTTGATCCCGGAAAAATGTGGTGTTCCTGTGAGATGATCAAATAATTTAAATATTTAAATTTTTGTATGTAAAATACTGGTAATCAGCTGCATCCGGTTAGACTGGAAGCCGACTCTAACGTAGTTGGGAAAAGGCTGGGCAGGTGATGATGATGATTTTTGGAGGAGTTATAGTCATTAAACTCATCCATACAACCCATAGTTCATATCATAACCCATATACTTAACTGTATTGATGATTTTAATGATTATAATTCTGTAACTACATACTTGTTACGGCCTGACACTGACCTGCAAATTGCAAAAAACCCTAAGAAAAATTTAATTTAGTTACCCTTTTTTTTTTTTTTTTCGGATGGCAAATCATCAAATGACCCCCCCCCCCCCCCACTCTGGGCGGAGCGGAAGGGAGTGTCAGACTTGTACTGACTAAAACCCATCCATGTTCCTTCTTTGCCCTTTGTGTTCCAGGGCCACGGTGTCTCAATTTAGTTACCCTGGCCCTTCCACCTTAAATGAGTATTTACCAGAGCTACGAATACGCTATTATACCCTCCAGTGCGTCACCATTTTCTGAGCCGACGAATAGGAAATTTGTTCACAGGTTCTGAGTATTTTGGAAGTGCTTAGAGGCATATAATTGGGCTGCAAAAAGCTGATAACAGGCCTTGCTGTATTTCAATTTAGATAGATAGTTATATTAAGGTAATAAAAAAATAAAATGAAAAAACCCAAATCGCAACAAAGAAAAGCGAATAAAAATTTGAAAAGTCAATAAAAATGGCTGAGCCGATTTTGATAAAACATGTCTAATTGTAATATACACATCATCATATTTGATAATATTTGATTTTTCATCCCCCAAATCTAGTAAATGGCTACACCGATTTTGATAAAAAAATGTCTAATTGTATTATACACATAATACCCTTTAATTTGATACCCCACTTGGGTATATTTGAAAATATTCATACCCACTTTCATCCCCTATAACTACTAAATGCCTGCACCAATTTTGATAAAAACATATCTAACAACCATCGCCAAGAAACTAGCCTTCAAATAAAAAAAAAAACTGCATCCAAATCGGTTCAATCGTTTAAGAGCTACGGTGCAAGTGACAGACAGACACACACATTGCGGTCAAACTTATAACAACCCTCTTTTTGCGTCGGGGGTTAAAAACAGGATAACATCGTTAGGAAACCGGCATGTAAGTACTAGAACTATAAATTCGAGTACAAGTGACATTACAAAAGGGGGGGACTCTCCGACCAGACGGGTGTTGTCTGATAGTCTACTGCCCAACAGTTTAGTCGGATTTTTCTATAATTATCGCCTTAAGTCGCGGATAACTTTAATAACGCGATTCAGAATTTGATGTTAGTTCTTCCTTTGTGTCATAGATGGCGCTGTACTATATTTTGTACTTCCTTGCGACATGGGGCAAAAACGTAACTGGCGAAATGTGGGTCTACTACAGGAACACCTCTGTCTAACCCTGCGGGGAGTACAGGCGTGATGTTATTTTCTCTTTGTTAGTACGTGATAATTAAGCAATGAGCTCCTCATTCTCATAAACCGAAATAGTTTTGACGTACTAATGATAATCTCATTAATATAACATAAATAAAACGACTCTTGATATAAAGTAGGTGCGCCAAACCGTTTTCTTATATGCTCAATGCAGAACTTGTTTTTAAAATGACATTCATTATCTGTGGTTTGATAAATAATTGAAAAAAAAAGTTATTGACCGATTAGAATAAGAATAAACTTGAAATGAACTTTGATCGTATGCAGTACGTGTAGAATGTCTTGGCTCCTTAATCTTATATTCCCAAACATCATCTGCCTAGCCATTTCCCAACTATATTGGGGTCGGCTTCCAGTCTAGCCGGATGCAGCTGAATACCAGTATTTTACACGGAGCGACTGCCTATCTGACCTCCACAACCCAGTTAGTACTGGGTAATACGATGCCCCTTGGTAAGACTGGTTGTCAGACTTTTTGGGCCACTGACTACCTAACGACTGTCAAAGATCTACAAATGACACCCGGGACCAACGGCTTAACGTGCTTTCCGAGGCAAGGAGGAAACTCGGTATGTAATGGGCGATCACCCATCCACAGACCAAACTAGGCAAGCACGGCTTAACCTAAAGATCGACCCGAGCGGCTGTTATTATTTAGCCACGAGCTCCTCTTATAGTCCCATACATTTCACAATATAAAATGTTTACTAACAGCGCAGAAGATAAAAGATAAAAAGAAAAGATCTAAAGATCCTTCCATCACTGTAACGCCATTTAGTATTCATAATTTTAGTGCAAACATCTGTAGTGTTTTAGACTTGACATTGGCTAAATGAAAAAAACGCGCGAAGACGAAACAAAAAAAAAAGTGTTGTGTCATAAAGGTTTTTTTTTTTTTTTTTCAAATTACGAAGCATACGATTCATCCTCTGCAAAAAGAAAGGGGATTGTGAAAGAGACACGCAATCGAGCTGCTGAATAAGGGTTAAACCTCATCTATCAGCACGGAATTGCATTTTTGATTCAATTTAATCGACTTTAGGGCCACTGACTACCAGTAGCGAAGGGTCAGTTTTTGTAAGAGGTAAGCCGGAGTACATGTCTTTACTGTGATTACCACTTTGCACACTTAGTTTTGACTTTGATTATATTATTTGTCTATAGAATACTGACTCTGATATTTTTCAAAGGGAATCCGGTAGGAATCGAGTTGTATGAAACCTTCGCCACTGCTGACTACTCGCAACGACTGGCAAGGATCTACAAATGACAGCGTGGACCAAAGGCTTAACGTGCTTTCCGAAGCACGGAAGTATCTCGGTATTTTTGTAATGGATGGGCGCCCATCCACAGACCGACCTTGGCAAGCGCAGTGCGGCAGTTTGCTATTCGCGAAGTCGAAATCGCTCTTAGTAGTTTTTGTGTAACTAACTGATAAACTAAGTGTTGTCTGCAGAACTTTGCACAGGTAAACAAATCGCACACGGCGGCACATGAAGCTGTATTTTCCAGTATAACTTGGCCTCGCTTTGTATAGATTTCCTAAACAAAAACAGATCCCCATAAACTGGTTTTGTAAAGCTTGATTGGCCGTCGTGCATACGTATCTCGAAACACAATATTGTCGGCACTTGAAGTTCTACTCACGTACTAACTGCAAGCAGGAGTGAAGCTGTCTATAGATAAGTGTGCTTGTGTATGCAGACGAGGCGTCTTATGTCTTGATACTGATTGTAAATGGCTCTACGTAGCCGTTCAAGAGTATTTGGTCTAGCTAGACGATTTGAAAACGGTCTATCGTGGTTAATGGTAATACTTCATCAGCCTATCAATATGGTCTATGGTGGTGTGATGTCGTGGCTTTATCAGCCTATAGTGTTCTCACTGCTGCCACAGGTAGTCGTGATAGCCCAGTGGTGTGACCGTCGAACTGCCAAGTCATAGGTCTCGAGTTCGTACCCAAGACCTCGGATTTTTTGAATTTATGTACATAAATATCACTTGCTTCGGTAAAGGAAAACATCGTGAGGAAACGAAAACAGCTTGCCTTTTTTTTTCGGATTGGAAATCATTAAATGACTCCTCCCGCTCTGGGCGGAGTGGAAGAGAGTGTCAGACTAAGAGACATTTCTCGACGGCATGTAAAGCCAAGTCAGAGGTACAGCACATCAAGCTACAACGATCTATCAAATTTCTTTAATAGATTTTCAATTTTATCGCTAAAGTATTAGGTTCAAGGTGGATTGGGAAAATGTGACAGTTTCCGATAGCCTGGTAAAGAAATTTGACCCGGGGGTCATCCCCGGGTAGTAACGGGTTTTGTCGACGAAAGAATCGACAAAATGTCAGATTTCTTTTGTTGGTCTGTCATTTTGTGGATTCTTCCGTCGACAAAACCCGTTACTACCCGGGGGTCATGCTACGCGTGCTGGTTAGGCACTAACCACACGAAAAAGAAAGATTTCTGACACAGGCCTCTACTTTGTGACCCCAGAGTGGGTTCATCATCATCTCAGCCGAAAGACGTCCACTGCTGGACATAGGCTTCCCCCAAGCGTCGCCACATTGTCCGGTCGGATCTTGCAACCTTCACCAGGTCATCGGTCCACCTAGTGGGAAGCCTTCCAACGCAACGTCTTCCGGTTCGCGGTCGCCACTACAGAACGTTTCGGCCCCATCGGCCATCCGTTCTGTGAGCAGTGTGTGTTGCGTGTGTGCGGAGTGGGTTGTGAGCTGTAAATCTGTAATCCACCACGCGGCCCAATGCAGATTACTGTATGTCACACGTCTGCGTGTTTTTGTTTCTATCTAGGACATAATTACTGTTTCCTCACGATTTTATCTTTTACCGTTTGAGCAGTGGTAAAAAATTACCGAAACTAATTGCCGAACAAAAAAAGATCAACATTTTATGTTATAGTTTTGAGTTCAAACTTAAGTGGATTGTTTTCGTGTTTATCAGACTGGTTAGTCACTTGACAAGTAAACCAACCATATACCAGTGGCGAAGGTTCGATTCAACTCGATTCCCAACGACATCCCTTTGAAAAATGTCAGTATTCTATGGACAAATAATATAATCACGTTTAAGATATGCACTCCGGCTTACCTCTTACAAAAATTGACCCTTCGCTACTGCCATATACCTAACCAGCTGCTAGGTGTGACTTTTTCAAACTAATATTAAATAGTTGGTTTGTTTGTGCCACCTTCACGCCTTAACGGGTGAACGGATTTGGATAAAAAATGGCAAAAGGACTGACTATAATCTGGGTTAAAACATAGGATAGTTTTTATCCTCGTAGTAGATTGTCGTGCCAAGATTTCGACACTTTCGTGGCTGTAAGAGTGGAGGAAGACCAAAGAAACGATGCATGGACTGTCTGAAGAATGATATGGCAAGAAAGGAGGTGTCTGCTGAGATGACGAGTAATAGATAGAGAAGTATGGAAGAAGAAGACATGCTGCGCCGACCACAAATGAATTGGGATAAGGGCAAGAGAATGATGATGACGCGGGCGAAGGGGCGGCAGCAACTAAAGTATAAATAAATTGGCCTGCAGACTCAAGGTGATCAGGTCGCCATGCAGACGATAATCATGTTAATTTGTTATGCAATCGATGCAACGACATGACGTGGTCATTGATATTTTGTATTATACAACCTTAGTTTTAGTATATGTGAAACCTGAAACATGTGTCTAGTATTTTTATGTAAAGAATCTATATACAAAATTTCAAAACTGTATCGTGAAAAATCACAAAGTTATAAGCTTGTTCTGTTACCTGGTTGTCCGCGCAAAAACGTGGTCACCACGCAGCGAGCCCGCGCGCGCCTCTTGAGCTCATTAATAACAATAATTTGGCAGTAGGTACCTAAATGATTGCGATAGGTACTTAGTGTCGCTCGGTGTCCAACTTGTAGCTTATTTTAAATATTTTTGGGACAAAATATAACATGGTTTAAAAATTATTGGAATCGATTCAGTTACTTATTCTGAACAAACTAACGGGTGATTTTTTAAGTGGTATAGGATTTGATTTTCAAAAAAAACACAAAAAAATAGAAAAATTTGATGAAATCTTTATTGGAATCGATAGAACGATCAATATAATTTAATGTTTGAAGATGATTTCATGCAAATGCTGGCCGCGGCTCCGGTTTAGATGGCCCATTCGCAAGGCCCAATTTCGGCACACTCTCTCCAACATATCAGCCGGTATATCACGAATAAATGCTTCAATATTGACTCCCAGTGCGTCAATCGTTGCTGGTTTTATCCCTGTAGACATGAGCCTTAACATGGCCCCACAAGAAATAGTCCAAAGGCGTTAGATCACACGATCTAGGCGGCCAATTGACGGGCCCAAAACGTGACATAAACTGTTCACCGAAGGCGGTTTATTTTTTTTTGCCCAAAATGGAAGAATTGGACATGCCTGACATGTGGTTTCAACAAGACGGTGCCACATGCCACACGGCACGCGAAACAATGGCCCAATTGAGAGCCGCCTTCGGTGAACAGTTTATCTCACGTTTTGGGCCCGTCAATTGGCCGCCTAGATCGTGTGATCTAACGCCTTTGGACTATTTCTTGTGGGGCCATGTTAAGGCTCGTGTCTACAGGGATAAACCAGCAACGATTGACGCACTGGGAGCCAATATTGAAGCATTTATTCGTGATATACCGGCTGATATGTTGGAAAGAGTGTGCCGAAATTGGGCCTTGCGAATGGGCCATCTAAACCGGAGCCGCGGCCAGCATTTGCATGAAATCATCTTCAAACATTAAATTATATTGATCGTTCTATCGATTCCAATAAAGATTTCATCAAATTTTTCAATTTTTTTGTGTTTTTTTTGAAAATCAAATCCTATACCTCTTAAAAAATCACCCGTTATATTCAGGTTTTGCATATACTAAAAATAATGTTTTGATGCATATGAAATAAGACTTTTATAAAGTTAGCTGTGAACAATGAAATCAGTGTTTATAATTAATTAGTGATTGCCTCGTTGGCCTAGTAGTCGAAAGCGCGACTGCTGAGCATGAGGTCCTGGGTGCGATTCCCAGGTCGGACAAAGTGATAAGTACACCTAAAATGTGTAATTTTCTAATTTGGTAGTTACGGAGAGTAAATACGGAGTTCCAAAACAATATCAATAATTATTAAATTAAATCCCTAAAGCGCAAAGCAATTACTAAATATTAATTAGTTATTGCTTTGCGCTTTAGGGTCAGCGCAGACAGAGAGGAATAATCCCAGCGCGGTCTCGGGCATTTTCTTTACGGATCGCGCATATCTTCGAGGACGCGCGAGCATTTTTTGTCTAGTTCAAGCATTTATGCACTTTATTGTAATAATTTTAAAGTTTATTTTCAAGTGCGTTAATAAAATCCTCTCCGCTGCGCTCCGTTCTGTCTTCGCTGAGACTTAAACTTCCAAATTATTTAAATAAATTATTTTTTTTATTTTTGACTGTTTCTGAGAAAAGCAAAATGTTTAATTCTTATAATATTTTTATTTCCTTTTCTCCGCTGTATTGTTTGTCTATTCATTGCTGTACTTACTGTTGTTCATTACGCAAAAATATTGCTGGGGAACGACATTAATCTACATGGTCCTCATATGACTTGTGCAATGTCTGGACTTTAAAAGAGACGGTGACCTCTGAGTTTGTTTCGGATGTTTCTTCTCAGAGTAGTCAGGTACGAAACACCGGCCCCATCTAGTTTTAAAACATAGCATGTTGACATGCAAAAGAGTTTTGTAAATCAATTTACAGAAATAAATATGATTTATGATGATGATGATGATCATCATTTAGCCTTTTCCCAACTAAATTGGGGTCGGCTCCCAGTCTAACCGGATGCAGCTGAATACCAGTATTTTACATGGAGCGACTGCCTATCTGACCTCCACAACCCAGTTAGTACTGGGTAATACGATACCCCTTAGTAAGACAGGTTGTCAGGTTTTTCGGGCCACTGACTGTCTAACGACTGTCAAAGATCTACAAATGACAGCCGGGACCAACGGCTTAACGTGCTTTCCGAGGCACGGAGGAAACTCGGTATGTAATGGCCGGTCACCCATCCACAGACCAACCTAGGCAAGCACGGCATAACCTAAAGATCGACCTGAGCGGCTGTTATTATTTAGCCATGAGCTCCTCGATGATGATGATGATGATGGTTTATAACTTTTTTTTTGGAGTGAAAAATCCCGTTCGTTTTTTTTTGGCGTGATTTTGACTGCTTTGGTGGATTTTACTTAGTTTTCTGTACATAATGCTTGGTTGATGACTTCGTTAAGGGTTTTGTTACAGCTGGCAAAATGTGGCTGTACTTTAGGGTTATACAAGTATTATGGGCTGGTCTTATGATAAGCCGTACCTCTGTCGTTTGAGTTGGTAACACTAACACTATTTCAATAAAAGACCATACGTGACTTAAAGCCAATTTTAGCCAATCAACTTACAATATAAGGTCTATCTTTTCATACACGAAATATTTTAAGAGTAACTTCTATAAGTCGTAAAGTCGCCAGAGCAACGAAAAAAAAAAATTATCTGAGTGTTTTTTTTTTGCAAAATTATTATAAATCTAAAATTTTTTGAGACTTTTTGCATAAAACCTTTACTCCCATATTCTAACAATGACTTTAGATAAATACGACGTAGTAAACTAGCGTAATGGATGCTTAAAAATAAGGAGCCAAGGAATATTAAATTATTTATTTTTTATAAAAAAAATATACTCAGATAAAAAATTCCCTTGAAATGGCTTCGTTATAGCCGTTAGATGATTCTCTAAAATAATTCGTGTATGAATACGAGGGCGGGTCAATAAGTCCGTGACTTTTGGAATAAAACACAGATTTTTTGATAAAAAAATAATTTTATTTTTCAACGTAGTCTCCCTTGAGCTCTATACACTTTGTCCAACGCTTCTCCAATTTTTTTATCCCTTCCAAAAAAAATGATTTGTCGAGGTCCTCAAAATAGGCCTTTGTTTGCGAGATGACTTCATCATTGGAGTTAAATCTTTTTCCACCAAGCCATTTCTTCAGGTTTGGGAACAAGAAGTAGTCGCTCGGAGCCAAATCTGGAGAATAGGGCGGATGAGGGAGCAATTCATAGCCCAATTCATGGATTTTTGCCATGGCAACTGCACATGTGTGCACCCTTGCATTGTCTTGGTGGAAAAGAACTTTTTTCTTGGCCAAATGAGGTCGGTTTTTTTTCAAATCGTCATTGAATCGGTCCAATAAGTTGGCATAATATTCCCCATTGATTGTTCTTCCCTTTTGAAGGTAGTCAATGTGGATTATCTCGCGTGCATCCCAAAAAACAGTCGCCATAACTTTATTGGCTGACAAACCCACCTTGGCCTTCTTTGGCGCCGATTCACCCTTAGAAACCCACTGTTTTGACTGTTGTTTGGTTTCTGGTGTGTTGTGATGGATCCATGTTTCGTCCACGGTTACAAAACGGCGCAAAAACTCCTCCATATTGCGATTAAACAACGCCAAAGCTTCCTGTGAAGTTGTTACACGATTGCGTTTGTGGTCGACTGTGAGCAAACGCGGCACCCATCTTGCGGAAAGCTTTCTCATGCCCAAGTGATCATTCAAAATTGAAACCACTGAGCCATGCGAGATCCCTACGGCTTCCACAATCTCTCGCACTTTCAATCTTCGGTCGGTCAACACCATATCGTGAATTTTTTCGATTGTTTCGGGTGTAGAGACCTCAACTGGGCGTCCAGGACGTTCGGCATCTTCAGTGCTTGTACGGCCACAACGAAATTCAGTAAACCACTTTTTTACCATTGAAATCGATGGTGCAGAGTCCCCATAGTATTTATCAAGCTTAGCCTTGGTCTCGGTAATGGTTTTTTTTCGCAAGAAATAATGCTTAATAAGCACACGAAATTCACTTTTTTCCATTTTCTCCTCAAATTAGTGGGTAGTCTGATAAAAATAGCTGTCAAACACAAACTAACTGACGCAGCAAGTTTAAATTTTGACAGGAGTCAACTGACAGATGCCTGTTGACAGGAGCAGTGTTGCTGTTTCAGTAAAGAGGTCAGAAATTCAAAAAGTCACGGACTTATTGACCCGCCCTCGTAGTTAGACCTTATATTATAAAGGGGGCGTGGCACAAAGATAAATGATGCAACTCACATCACATCTGCCTAGCCTTTTCCCAACTATATTGGGGTCGGCTTCCAGTCTAACCGGATGCAGCTGAATACCAGTATTTTACATGGAGCGACTGCCTATCTGACCTCCACAACCCAGTTAGTACTGGGTTATACGATACCCCTTGGTAAGACTGGTTGTCAGACTTTTTGGGCCACTGACTACCTAACGACTGTCAAAGTTCTACAAATGACACCCGGGACCAACGGCTTAACGTGTTTTCCGAGGCACGGAGGAAACTCGGTATGTAATGGGTGGTCACCCATCCACAGACCAACCTAGGCAAGCACGGCTTAACCTAAAGATCGATCCGAGCGGCTGTTATTATTTAGCCACGAGCTCCTCATAAATGATGCAACTCATGATACCTAATTACTGTTTAAAACAACTAAATGATAGAACAAAAAAACAGTTACTTTGTTATAAAATCGACGAACACTCGTTACGTCATTCATAAAGACAATGTGACATTTTATTTTAATTTGTTAGTTAAAGTAACCTCTCAAACAATAGCACAGCGGATAAATTATGAATAATGATGATATTAGAATTGTAAAAATTCAGAATTCAATTACAAACAATTTACGAGTAACTTTTACTTCAACTAGTATTTGATGAAGAACAAATCATAATTCCCATTTATTTGGGGTCGGCGCAGCATGTCTTTTTATGAGCAGAACGATAAATTGGAATAATTTTAATTTCAAACATACTTAGAAATAAAAAAAATAATTTAATATTTAAAAAACCCCCATCGCAACGAAGAAAAGGGAACAAACATTTGAAAAGTCAATAAAATGGCTGAGCCGGTTTTGATAAAACATGTCTAATTGTAATATACACATCATGCCCTTTCATTTGATACCCCACTTGGTATATTTGAAAATATTCGATTATTCATCACCACTTTCACCTCCATGTCTAAAATGGCTGAACTGATTTTGATAATACAAGTCTAATGGTAACACATCATTCGCTTTCATTTGATACCCCCCTTAGGTATATTTGAAAATATTCTATTTTCCATCCCCCAAATGTAGTAAATGGCTGCACCAATTTTGATAAAACGTATCTAAGAACCATCGCCAAGAAACTAGCATTCAAATAAAAAAAACTGCATCCAAATCGGTTCACTCGTTTAAGAGCTACGGTTCCAGAGACAGACACACACACACATTGCGGTCAAACTAATAACACCCCTCTTTTTGCGTCGAGGGTTAAAAATATAAAAGAAGACTCAGTTCTTGCAACAGGGCAAACCATGCCAACAATTCCAATCTCAAATTCCATTCATTTTAATCTCATTCATGTTTGTTTTCTTACGAGGCTTGAAGAAAATTTTCATTTAAATAATTAATTATGTATATACCTACTTACTTAATATTTGTTACGCGAATGGATAAAAATAAGAAATGAGTACATACATAAGACAGGTAATTTGAATGTTTTAAAAATATCTTATTTTTATTTGAATGTTTAATATTTATTTTATTTGATTGTTTTATTTTATCTTATTTTAATCATGAATGAATTTTAATTTTATCTTATTTTAATTCTGATTTTAATGTTAATTTTAATTTTGATGGTAATTATTATTATTTTTTTTTAATGTTAATTTAATTTTAATTTCACTGTATGGATCAAGTTATCTGAATTAAACGATTTTTTTTTAAGAGGAAATCTGAAAGTGGCGCCGGAGACTGAACAGTTGTGTGGTAATCGGTTGGCTTGGTATCATGTGATGCGGAGGAATGAGGAAAATGTCGTGAGGAAAGTTTTGAGTATGAATGTGGATGAGCTAAGCTAAGAGTAGAGGAATACCAAAGAAACGATGGATGGACTGTGTGAAGGATGATATGGCAAGAAAGCAGACCGTGTCTGATGAGATGACAAGTAATAGAGAAGTATGGACAAAGAAGACATGCAGCACCGATTCCAAATTAATTGGGATAAAGGTAGGAGAATGTTGGTATTTCTTCTGCCATTCACATTATCGCTGTCCTTTTGTAACACAACACAATCATAACCAAAAATATCCAATATTTCCATCTCTTTCTAAAACACGAGCTAATCGGACAACGCACTTTGCACCGGCACAGTTTATAAACATACGTGTCCTTCAAATTGAGACACAAAATGGCGGTCCAAAGTTCAGTCAGCTGTCCACGGCTAGTTTTGCCGCGAACTGGAAACGTGCCACGGTATAAAATTAGTTTATTTATAAGTACTGTGTTTTGGTTGATATTTTTAGACGCGTATCTTAAAGTTAATAACCTGAGAACTTTTAGTTATTTTAGCCGGGTAATTTGAGTTAGATTAATGTTATGAGCTCAAAAAAAAATTAAACAAGGCTCGAGATTTTTCTGGATGCAGAATTTTTTTTTTTTTTTGCGTACCAGTATTTTACATTGAGCAACTACCTATCTGACCTCCATAACCCAGTTAGTACTGGGTAATACCATACCCTTGGCACGACTGGTTGTCAGACTATCGGGCCACTGACTACTTGTAACGACTGTCAAAAACCTATAAATGACAGCCGGGACCAACGGCTTAACGTGCTTTCCGAGGTACAGAGGAAACTCGGTAAGTAAAGGGCGGTCACCCATCAACGGTCTAACCTAGGCAAGCGCGGCTCAACGTGAAGGTCGACCCGAGCGGCTGTTATTATTACACCACCTACAGGTTCGTCAGTTTATCTTTAGAGATTACGATATGTCTACCAAAAAAAAACCATAGCAAAACTGTTTTCGTCACCTGGCAACACAAGATACAAAATACAGTCAAATTCCATAAACAAAATTATACTAATATTATAAAGCTGAAGAGTTTGTTTCTTTGGTTGAACGCGCTTATCTCAGTAACTACTGGTTCGATTTGAAAAAATCTTTTAGTGTTGGATAGCCCATTTATCGAAGAAGGTTATAGGCTATAAAATTTCACGCGGACCAAGGTCGCGTGCAACAGCTAGTAACAAATAAACGTCAAGGCAACATTGATCAACATGCTGTTGTTTTTGTTTTTTTGTTTAATTTTACCGGCACAGGCAGTTAATTCTCCTAAATTCACTAATTCTAGTGAACGTATAATCATCGTTCTAATTGCCGTGTTTATCGCATACAATGTCGCTGTTGTTAAATTGTTCCAGAATATTCTAAAGCGCCGATTAAACTTACATAAACGTAAGAGTGATCTTTCGTTCTATAGACTCCGAGAAGTTGTTATGCATTGAAGCAAGCTGTTAGTTCCGGTCGTCATAAAGATACTTATATAGCAATCTGTTTGTCGCAGTCACGACGTGCAAGCTGTCAACTTTTTTTTTCCGTTGGATTCTAAATATTTGTTATGCGCTGTAGGTTTTTTTTTTTTTTTAAATTTTGTATACACGTCATGGCATCATCTGCCTAGCCTTTTCCCAACTAGGGGTCGGCTTCCAGTCTAACCGGTTGCAGCTGAATACCAGTATTTTACATGGAACGACTGCCTATCTGACCTCCACAACCCAGTTAGTACTGGGTAATACGGTACCCCTTTTTCGGACCACTGATTACCTGTAACGATTGTCAAAGCTCTACAATTGACAGCCGGGACCAACGGCTTAACGTGCTTTCCGAGGGACGGAGGAAACTCGGTATGTAATGGGTGGTCACCAATCCACAGACCAGCCTAGGCAAGCGCGGCTTAACCTGAAGATTAATCCGAGCGGCTGTTGTTTTAGCCACGAGCTTCATGTCCCTGCGACAATTTTTTTATTTTTTCTTCTTCAATCGCCATGTTTATTGAGATCACAGAAATATATTGAGACGCCGATACGATCAGAATCAGAAGTCTGACTGTCAAATTAAAGCGATTACGAGCGCGTCACGCAATAACGGTACGCGGTGACCTGAACCCCAATTACGTCACAGATTCTCTATCACAGTCCGAAGGACCTCGAAGAAAATTTCCCAGCTTAATAACGTTAAAAGACGCAAAATTTATGATTTTTTCTCAATTGCCAAAATTATTGGCTAATTATATCTGGATGGCGACCCCAGTCTTACTAAAGTGATAGAAAGACGATGTAAGATGTTCAAAAAATCGAATAACATAGCAGAGACCAGTAGGTGGTCGTATAGTAAATATCGTGTTCGAATTATTTGTCGTATAATGTACCAATAGTGTTACGAGTGTCGGTTGGCGACATGCCGAAGTCGTTACAATAAAACTGTTGATATTTCCGCAATGATCTAGAATAGGTACCAGCGTTAGTTTCAAGAACAAGGTTGTTTAAAACCCATGAGAAATTCTTATTCTTTATTACACACGAAATAACAATGGCAAGCCCAGAAAAAACCAACCAAGAAAAAAAAAAAAAAAAAAATTAAATTTGATGTTTTTTTTTTTTTTTTTTAATTGAAATTTTGGACAGGACGCGATATTAAGTGCCCCATTTGTTTGTAGGACAGCACCACATTTACACTCCAGGGCAAAGTAATCAATGAATGTCCACCTGAGCAAGTTGTCTAAGGTCAACTACTCTTCTCGCCTAAACCACTGAACCGATCATCCTGAAATTTTGCATATACGTTGTCAGGTGTATAGAAACGAACAAAGGGTACATTTCATCGCAAAAAAAACTTCTATTCCCGAGGAAAACAACAATAACATTCTTATGATAATAGATGGCGCCACGTGTCTTTCGAATCATGTTTGAATTATGTTATTACAAGCAGAGTACAACCCGAATTGATTGTCAAATTCTAAGCCACGGGCTAGTGTAGCATGAATTCAAAAGTCCAACGACCGCGCCGCTTCGCAACGTCCTCGTACACGGAGCTGCACTGTTCGGCCAAACAGGACATTGAGGTCAAGGTCAAGTTAGATCATTGACTGATAGGGCGATGCAGCGTGAGACAAAACAACGTTACAAAAATACAGGCCTTTTACCTCCGATAGCTGCAATCTAAGAGCTACCTTACAGTTACAAGAATAAATATCTTTGTGATTTTGACAGCCTTGTCAATGACAGCAATCTAGCAGCCACCTTATCTATGCAAATAAATAAACTAGAAATGTTTGTTTGTCAATTCAAAATAACAGCTTTTTACTGAATGCATATGAAAGCTGTTTACGGCAATTGGACACAATTTTTTTTTAATTGTTCGCTGTAACAATCGGACAGACAGACAACAAAAAACTTTTTTTTTTTTTTTAATTTTAATCTGTCTGTGGCTCCGACACGGCTGGACCGGCTGAAAAGATTGGATTTTGACGAGACTTTTACAGATAGCTGATGTTAAAAGGAATAACTTAGTTTTACTTATTTTTTAGAAAAAGGATTCGGGTACCGTGCAAAAAAAATAAAAACCCTTGAAATTCTAACAAACAAAACAATTTAAATATCCAGTCATATACGTATTTATGATAATTACACGCGGATGAAGGTCGCGGGCAATAGCTAGTATTGTTTTATTTCATTTTGAAACTGACGCAAAGTCAGAGGTGAAATAACTCTGAAAAGACTGTAGAAGTGAAAGCTGTCTTCGGATTTCCGCAACTCGACTTAGACAAACATAAGCCTTATGGAAGAGGAAAGAAGGTTCGATTCTCAACAAAACCCGTAGCAACATAAGTACGGAATGTTTCAATTATTTTGTTTACTCCAATGGTTGTGGCTGACAAAAATTTCCTAGAATTAAACGCGCGTAATGTTTAGATATGCAATAATTTAGACTAGAATGATTCACGGTAGAATTTTGTTAAAATTAAAAAAATATAGCATGTGCCAGAACGATGTGGAATATTTTAATCTCATGAACCTGGTGTTACTATCGGCCTGGACTACTCTGGGCAAAGACCTCACTATGACCTTCATTTATTTTGATCCAACCACAGATAATCAAAAATTTTTCAACTTTGGAAATGAAATCCCAAACCGGCTGTTATTAACCCAGGATAGAAAGAGCTAGATGCCACGGGAAGAGGCGGGATTAGGGAATCCAATCCCGCATCAAAACCGCGATCCCGCAGGCCTGCGGGATTGCGGTCATCAATCCCGCAGACCTTTCCTTTCCTGCTTTACAGTTTAGCAGAAGAAACATTTTTTTTGTAACACTTAGGAGGTCACCACGAATAAACTCTTTTTCATATTTTTTTTTCATTCCAAAAAAAAAATACTGTTCCCGCGGAAAATAATAATAACGTCCTTTTGATAAAAGATGGCGCCACGTGTCTTTCGAATCATGATTGATTAATTAAATTATTACAAGCAGAATAGAATTTGACAATCAATGCGGATTGTAGTCCACAACCCGAATTGAAATTCTAAATTAACGCAAGTGAAGCCGCGCACAAAAGCTAGCTCGTAAATATTTATTAAAAATCAAAATCAAAGCATTTATTTCAAGTACGCCAGTTACTGGCACTTTTGAATTGTCGAAACAAAGACAACAGTGAAATATAGCTACAGTCCCAGTCACAAGGCACAAAAACTGTGAAAGTACTGTAGTTGCCCATTCCCTAACGTAGATCTCTATGGAGATGAATGGGCAAGAAACTCCATGGACACTCTTTTAAATCAGAATACTTTAACAAAACCTTAGTTACATCATTCATGTTGAGATGGTACATTATGTAAAGAATTGTGTGGTAGAAGGAAAGTACTCCAGCGGCAGGACGTCGTACAAAAATGATGAAATTTTGCTCCCTGCAGATGATTCAAAATCTTCATCTATCTATATAGACTTAAGATATTGGCACGTGGACGGGTATAGCACCGGGAACGACTGCATCGGACTTTGTACCTTTAAAACGTACACGAGTACAGTCACGATCACCAATATGTAAACACTTGTTTTTCACCTACTGTTCTGATTAAAATGTCATGTTGTTACGAACATAATATTCTGGAACTCATATTTTTATGAAAAAGATCCGATTGCCAAGTTACAATCGATATTTCTCGCGAAAATTACTTTTAAAGGCGTTTGAATTTATTGGCGAACTTCCGCCATTTTATTTTTTCAAAGTTGGTATCAATACAAACCAGTTTTGTATGAGACAAAATGTTCTAAAGTGTCACGTTTCCGTGATATGAGCTATCAAAGTTAAAGTCCATTCACCGATGGCATCTTCAGCACAACTTTGATTTGATCAGTCACGCATAAAACCTGTATCAGTCGATAGCTGGTATCAATACAAACAAGTTTTGTTTGACACAAAATGTTCTAAAGTCTCACGTTTCCGAGATAGAAGCTATCAAAGTTATGCTGAAGATGCCTCCAGTGAATGGACTTTAGCAGCGACCCGAAACTGTCAAATTTTCCCAATCAACCTTGAACCTAATGCTTAAGCGTAAAGTTGAAAATCTATTAAATAAATTTGACAGATTGTAGTAGCTTGATGTGCTGGCGTTTGTGCCTGTATAGTTCAGTCAATTAAGCCAAAAAAAAAGGGGTCAACCTCGGTTGACCTTGCATTGCAGTGACTATGGCTGAGCGTGGTGGGCTCTCTGCCCTCTATCTCAAAAACGATTGGGCGTATGAAAAATCTTTCAATACACAATTTGTCGCAAATTTTATGTTCTACAATTTTGATAATGCGTGTTGTGATATACTAATAAACGTAGCGTGACGCTTTACGGTTCCGTGTCGATTAGTCCTCACTTATCCCGAGCAGCGAGTGCACGTAACCTTAAAGTAGTTCATCTACTTACTGATAATTTGGTGGTTTTATTCTAAACCCTAACTAGTGTTTCTAGTGAACACCACATTGGCGACGAGTAAAAGCGCAGTAAGTAAAATTATGTACTTGCTTACGGGAATTGGTCAGCAACAAAATTATGAATAAATTATAAAAAATTAAAATTAAAAATGTTCTGAAAAACTCGTGACTGTGATATCAGTGAAAATTTGTAACTAGCCTCATCATAACATCGCGCCTGTAATCTTAACGGTGATCAAAGTGAAATTTAGTGACAAACGTCATCATAAAATCACGCCTGTAATCACCTTAGGATTAGGCAGAAGTGTACCCATTAGGTACTCCAACATTTCGCTCGTTATGTTTAACTCCCGAGTACTTAATAAGGGCGAACCAACTACTATAGCGAAATTCAGTATTAATGATGATTAGTTTCCGTAATTATGTTTACTTTGTAAATATTAAAAAAATAAAAATACCAAGGTCTTGAAAACATCGCTTTTGCGATAACACCGCCCATTTTGTCACTATAAGTAAAATGTTTTCTTGTAAGAATGTTACTTTTATGGTGTACATAATTAAAAATATTCTATTCTAGGATACATGAAACTATTCTAAAATATATTATTATGTACTTACAGTACAAAATAATACAGTATTTAATGAATACTGTTTATTTCCTCAATTGTGTTATATTTCGATCAACAATTGTCATTAGGTATATTGGTACTTATATAATATCCTATGCGCGATCTGCGTCTGCGATAAGCTGAGGGATGTGCAGCATGGATCGATGAACTTAGTAATTATATCACTAAATGTCACTCGTAAACAGAACCGAATATTGGAATGAAGTTATGATATTTTGATAAGTCTGTATTTCGACATTAATTAAATGGCTTAAAATGAAAGGTACAAAAAAAAATGAAATACCTAGTACCTACGAATTGTTGACCAAATCCGTTTGCAAACTACATTATCGAAAGACAAATTCTGACAAATTCAAAAATAAATAATTAAAAAAATCTACCTACAAGATCAATTTCTCGTAAATACTAGCACAGATAATATAATACCAGTTTTAATCGGAATTTATTTTCGATCAAAACCTGATGTATCGAAAGAAATCTTCGATAACTTCAATGTTTTCACCAAGTGCCCCTTCGACAACTTCCAAGTAATAGAGATAAATATTACTTTAACTACAAATAAAATATAATAATGCTAGAAAATTTCTGTGACATTAAGTCAGTAATAAATAACACGTGCCTATTAAAATAAATTTCGATCAAAAACCTAATGTGCCTACGAAAACGTTTCTCTTAAATGTTCCCATTGAAAAAAATCAATAAAAAACGAATGTACCTACGAGAACATTTTCTCGTAAATTCCAGTTTGATATTTTCGAAGTAATGAAGGTAATAATTATTACCTTACCTATTGTTAAAACTGAACAAGTGTCATGAAATCTGTTAAGGCTAATGATTTTTTGACTAAATCTTATAATATGTTTTGTGCTGTAATCAAAAACAAAATAAGAAATAAATACAATGCAATTCGATTACTTTCATTGTGAATCGGATCGAAGCCATTCAATTTGATCCTAGAATCGTATCGCGTGGTCACGATTCGGATAATCCAAAGTATCGATGCAAGTATCGTACATCCCTAGCTCCGATTTGTATTAAAATAATTATAAGTGGCCGCTTTGTTTAGTTGACACTTAAAGGGGACTTATAAAGAAACCCTTGGTGAGACTTGTAAGCTACAGTTTGTTTTAAGTGCTATGTTATCAGAACTCACAGAACTCTTTGTTATTGGCCGGATACGACCAATAAATTTGTTTCTTTAGTTAAAGCAAAAATAATAAGTTTGCTTATTTTAACTTCAAAAACTTTATTGTACTTATGTTTTTGTAAAAATAATAAGAATTTATCGAGACAACATTGAAATTATTTTACTAAAATAGTGCTTATCTCGACTTAATTAAGGAAGGTTATTTTGATTCGTGGTGATACAGCAAGAATCGAAAATAATTACAATAGTTTTCTCTCTAAAAACTGTAAAAAGGCCGTTAAACAAATACACAATAGAGTCAGAGTACAAAATGCAACAAGTACCTAGCCTTAATAAAATTGACAACAAATGAAACCAAATATCTCACCAGACAGGTTAATCTTTGGTGCCGATATGGCAGTAAAGATCACGAATAATAGTCAGTAGCTGAAGCCCTGCAAACCATACAATTCGCATAAAATATGGCAAAAAGGTCACCCGTTACTATGTAACATTTATTTCTGATAACTTGAACTAAATACTGTATGAATTTCTTAAACGTTGAACACGTTGTTATACATTTGTACATAGACTCTTCTGACTCACTGGCAGATTGATTTCATCACTTTGATTTACATAGTTGATAAAACCTGTAAACCATACAATTCGCATAAAAGATGGCAAAAAGGCCATAACCAAAACCATTGCAAAACAAGGTCCAATAAAAGAAAAAGTGTTTACCTCTGGTCGGCCAACACATAAAGTGTCTTAACCAGGCCAGAGCCATAGCAAAACAAGGGTAAATAAAAGAAAATGGTTTACCACTGGTCAGATACTAGAGTAGAATCAATAATGCCAAAAGATGACGTTAACATGAAAATGATCATTGAATCTAACTGTAGATTTAAATGATAAAAGACAAAAAATCAAGTCATGAATTTTGATCAGGAAACAAAATTTAGAACTGGTTTACCTCTCGTCAAATGACTAGAGTAGAATCAATAATGCCAAAATATGAGGTTAACATGGAAATGATCATTGAATCTAACTGTAGATTTAAATAATAAAACACAAAAAATCAAGTCATGAATTTTGATCACGAAGCAAAACTTAGGCTACAACCAACAAACGTCTCCAGACAAAACATCCATGGGCCGCTAAATGGTTCATTTTATTTAATTCTCGAGTAAAAGGTGTTAAGTCAATAACAAAGTTCAAAGATGTTAAATTAAAAATCACTATTTATGAAACAATTTCTCCAGTTGTCAGCTTTTTTATAGTGTAAATTCATTTGGAGCAAAGAAAAATAATAAATAAGACGAACAGGTAAAATGGACATCATTAAACCTGGAAGTAAACAATACGACGAACTGGTAAAATGGACATCATTAAACCTGGAAGTAAACAATACGACGAACTGGTAAAATGGACATCATTAAACCTGGAAGTAAACAATACGACGAACTGGTAAAATGGACATCATTAAACCTGGAAGTAAACAAGACGAACTGGTAAAATGGACATCTTTAAACCTGGAAGTAAACAAGACGAACTGGTAAAATGGACATCTTTAAACCTGGAAGTAAACAATACGACGAACTGGTAAAATGGACATCATTAAACCTGGAAGTAAACAATACGACGAACTGGTAAAATGGACATCATTAAACCTGGAAATAAACAATACGACGAACTGGTAAAATGGACATCATTAAACCTGGAAGTAAACAATACGACGAACTGGTAAAATGGACATCATTAAACCTGGAAGTAAACAAGACGAACTGGTAAAATGGACATCTTTAAACCTGGAAGTAAACAAGACGAACTGGTAAAATGGACATCTTTAAACCTGGAAGTAAACAATACGACGAACTGGTAAAATGGACATCATTAAACCTGGAAGTAAACAATACGACGAACTGGTAAAATGGACATCATTAAACCTGGAAGTAAACAATACGACAAACTGGTAAAATGGACATCATTAAACCTGGAAGTAAACAATACGACGAACTGGTAAAATGGACATCATTAAACCTGGAAGTAAACAAGACGAACTGGTAAAATGGACATCTTTAAACCTGGAAGTAAACAAGACGAACTGGTAAAATGGACATCTTTAAACCTGGAAGTAAACAATACGACGAACTGGTAAAATGGACATCATTAAACCTGGAAGTAAACAATACGACGAACTGGTAAAATGGACATCATTAAACCTGGAAATAAACAATACGACGAACTGGTAAAATGGACATCATTAAACCTGGAAGTAAACAATACGACGAACTGGTAAAATGGACATCATTAAACCTGGAAGTAAACAATACGACGAACTGGTAAAATGGACATCATTAAACCTGGAAATAAACAATACGACGAACTGGTAAAATGGACATCATTAAACCTGGAAGTAAACAATACGACGAACTGGTAAAATGGACATCATTAAACCTGGAAGTAAACAAGACGAACTGGTAAAATGGACATCTTTAAACCTGGAAGTAAACAAGACGAACTGGTAAAATGGACATCTTTAAACCTGGAAGTAAACAATACGACGAACTGGTAAAATGGACATCATTAAACCTGGAAGTAAACAATACGACGAACTGGTAAAATGGACATCATTAAACCTGGAAGTAAACAATACGACGAACTGGTAAAATGGACATCTTTAAACCTGGAAGTAAACAATACGACGAACTGGTAAAATGGACATCATTAAACCTGGAAGTAAACAATACGACGAACTGGTAAAATGGACATCATTAAACCTGGAAGTAAACAATACGACGAACTGGTAAAATGGACATCATTAAACCTGGAAGTAAACAATACGACGAACTGGTAAAATGGACATCATTAAACCTGGAAGTAAACAATACGACGAACTGGTAAAATGGACATCATTAAACCTGGAAGTAAACAATACGACGAACTGGTAAAATGGACATCATTAAACCTGGAAGTAAACAAGACGAACTGGTAAAATGGACATCATTAAACCTGGAAGTAAACAAGACGAACTGGTAAAATGGACATCATTAAACCTGGAAGTAAACAATACGACGAACTGGTAAAATGGACATCATTAAACCTGGAAGTAAACAATACGACGAACTGGTAAAATGGACATCATTAAACCTGGAAGTAAACAATACGACGAACTGGTAAAATGGACATCATTAAACCTGGAAGTAAACAATACGACGAACTGGTAAAATGGACATCATTAAACCTGGAAGTAAACAATACGACGAACTGGTAAAATGGACATCATTAAACCTGGAAGTAAACAATACGACGAACTGGTAAAATGGACATCTTTAAACCTGGAAGTAAACAAGACGAACTGGTAAAATGGACATCATTAAACCTGGAAGTAAACAATACGACGAACTGGTAAAATGGACATCATTAAACCTGGAAGTAAACAATACGACGAACTGGTAAAATGGACATCATTAAACCTGGAAATAAACAATACGACGAACTGGTAAAATGGACATCATTAAACCTGGAAGTAAACAATACGACGAACTGGTAAAATGGACATCATTAAACCTGGAAGTAAACAATACGACGAACTGGTAAAATGGACATCATTAAACCTGGAAATAAACAATACGACGAACTGGTAAAATGGACATCATTAAACCTGGAAGTAAACAATACGACGAACTGGTAAAATGGACATCATTAAACCTGGAAGTAAACAAGACGAACTGGTAAAATGGACATCTTTAAACCTGGAAGTAAACAAGACGAACTGGTAAAATGGACATCTTTAAACCTGGAAGTAAACAATACGACGAACTGGTAAAATGGACATCATTAAACCTGGAAGTAAACAATACGACGAACTGGTAAAATGGACATCATTAAACCTGGAAGTAAACAATACGACGAACTGGTAAAATGGACATCTTTAAACCTGGAAGTAAACAATACGACGAACTGGTAAAATGGACATCATTAAACCTGGAAGTAAACAATACGACGAACTGGTAAAATGGACATCATTAAACCTGGAAGTAAACAATACGACGAACTGGTAAAATGGACATCATTAAACCTGGAAGTAAACAATACGACGAACTGGTAAAATGGACATCATTAAACCTGGAAGTAAACAATACGACGAACTGGTAAAATGGACATCATTAAACCTGGAAGTAAACAATACGACGAACTGGTAAAATGGACATCATTAAACCTGGAAGTAAACAATACGACGAACTGGTAAAATGGACATCATTAAACCTGGAAGTAAACAAGACGAACTGGTAAAATGGACATCTTTAAACCTGGAAGTAAACAAGACGAACTGGTAAAATGGACATCTTTAAACCTGGAAGTAAACAATACGACGAACTGGTAAAATGGACATCATTAAACCTGGAAGTAAACAATACGACGAACTGGTAAAATGGACATCATTAAACCTGGAAGTAAACAATACGACGAACTGGTAAAATGGACATCATTAAACCTGGAAATAAACAATACGACGAACTGGTAAAATGGACATCATTAAACCTGGAAGTAAACAATACGACGAACTGGTAAAATGGACATCATTAAACCTGGAAGTAAACAATACGACGAACTGGTAAAATGGACATCATTAAACCTGGAAGTAAACAATACGACGAACTGGTAAAATGGACATCATTAAACCTGGAAGTAAACAATACGACGAACTGGTAAAATGGACATCATTAAACCTGGAAGTAAACAATACGACGAACTGGTAAAATGGACATCATTAAACCTGGAAATAAACAATACGACGAACTGGTAAAATGGACATCATTAAACCTGGAAGTAAACAATACGACGAACTGGTAAAATGGACATCATTAAACCTGGAAGTAAACAAGACGAACTGGTAAAATGGACATCTTTAAACCTGGAAGTAAACAAGACGAACTGGTAAAATGGACATCTTTAAACCTGGAAGTAAACCATAGTCTTGGGTTTATCTGATGGTACCGAATTTAAAGCCAAATAATGATAAACATATTTGCTTGTATATCCGTGCTGCGAACGGAGTTATTATTATAAAACAAACATCACTTGCCCACTATGGAGCAATATTTCAAAATTGGTAATTGTGCAACGCAATTTATCACGTTGAAAATAATATAAAAATCTCAACTTTAGTTACAAGCAAGAGCTTTACCGGTTTATACGAACAAGTTGTCATCTGTATAGCTGTATAGACGACATTAAAGTATTAAGAGTGTAGAAAAATTATTTACTACACAAAAACAGATTTTGTTAAATAAATTATAAAACCGTTTAGTTTCTGAGATTTTGTTATCAAACATTTAGACCACTCGAGAAGTTCAAAATTTACTACAACTAATAGAGCCAACATTTACAGCCAGTTTTGCATTATGGCAAAAAAAAAAAAAAAAAAAAAAATATATATATATGTATAAAATTTACTTGACATCAATATGTGGGAAAGAAAAGTACTGTTGTAAATATTATAAAACTAACTGGTTAAGTTAGCAGTACTGTTGTAAATATTATAAAACTAAACTAATTGGTTAAGTTAGCTACAAGAACACACTGTTTATTCAAAGTGCAATAAAAGTAAACAGATAGAACAATAACTAAAATTGACCACAGATAAACAAGTGGCCACTAATATTTATTGAAATGTTCATGCACACAATGTCGGTTTATGTCTGACAGCAAAATAAAAACAACCATAACTGAATCAGAATAAAGATCATTGTTATTGGACAGACTTATCAGTGGCTGCAATGGAACAGCAACCTTACAAAAATGGGAATAAAGATCATTGTCATTTTTAAAGTGATGCCCAATCAGATGTAAACGTACTATGAGAGAACAGTAGTTTGTACTGAACACAATTTATACCTCCCGAATTAAATTAAATAAAAAATATCAAAGCCAAGTAAACATGTTCTGTTAGTTAAAGGACTGTACTAATTCAGTCAAATATCATCCTGCAAGAGTCTGATAGACGTTGAAAAAACATTACTGTCAGACCAAAAACAACCATTTGCTTGGGATGAATATATGAACTTGTCACGAATCATAAGCCTTACCCTTAGCCTAGGTTATATCTCGCACAAAATGTAAACTTTGAGAGTGACCTAAGGGACTTTCAAAGGCAAGCATAAAAAAGAACCTGGTCCATATTATTCTTAAAATGATTACTGCAGCATCGAATAATTAGTTAAAAGAGACGCTGCAATATAAATAATTAAATATGAAGTATTAGTAACATGAAACTCATGAAACCGTTTAAAAGAGCAACCAAACTCAATTTAAAAACAAAATAATGCCTGAGTGGAAGTATTGTCAACTAGGACATTGAAGGCTCTACACTACATACAAAGGTCTGTTGGCCGATATAGGCAAACAAAGACGCCGTAAATAGGTTTAGTCTCAAGACCAAACCCTCTAGTATAGTTAAAAGGCTTGAATTTCCTCCAGAAGCTTGTAGGAATAAAGCTTTGATTTTTGAATCCACCGCCAAGTGGAGATTATCTTTTCATGATAATCGACTAAAACAGTCGATACAAAGAGATTGAAATGTTAATTATTCTTTCTCTCTACATATACAGGACACGATAAAGGTATTGAGCAATCTTTTCTTAAACCGAGATCCTGCAAGTATAAAATCTAAGTTTGACAGACAACTTTGTGTCTCAAGAGTTCGAGACATTCTATATAGAAAACGGAATAAACAAGGTCCTTTACTAGCCAAAGATCCTTTACTAGCCAAAGAGTACTTACTCAACAAAGAGCTAAGATACAAAGTCCTCTACTAGACAAAGAATACTTACTCACCAAAGAGCTAAGATACAAGGTCCTCTACTAGACAAAGAGTACTTACTCACCAAAGAGCTAAGATACAAGGTCCTCTACTAGACAAAGAGTATTTACTCAACAAAGAGCTACGATACAAGATCCTCTACCAGACAAAGAATACTTACTCACCAAAGAGCAACAGGGATATCCTTAAACAATTGAGAATTCATCAATGCGAAAATCAGCCTGAAAGGGTGATTTGTTATAGTACTTAATGATGTATATTAGTACACCAGAACTACACAAGAAAAAAAAAACCATCAGAGCTGTTTATTGCGTTCTGAGGCGAAGTGGAGATAAATAACCATGAACAGATCTTGAAGCTGATACAACCATTCAAAAGTTGGACAGATTTATTAAACAGAGTTAGCAGAAAAGTTACACATTGAGAATTTATATTAGAGAAAAAGTACATGTAGAGAACATGAAGAACGAAAATAATACACCTCCGTAATTTAATCCACACCGCAGCGTACTGAAACATAAGGGTATGTCGAAACTGGTCAAGACTGCCGACACATGATGAATATCATGGAACACCTGTAGAAGGTATAAATAAGAGTAACGAAAACTGGTCAATTGAAACTTATCGATCACAAAACGTAAGATAAAGTTACGTACCGTATTTTAAAATTAAGCATAATGCAATAAAGTAAGTTTAATGCTAAATAGTGCAGGTACTAGTATGTACTTAAAATGTAATTAAATTCTAAATGGAAATATTGTCATTGTACTTTAAAAGAATGAATGACTGAATTCTAAATGATGCTAAATATTGTAACTATTGTACTTAAAACTAATTTTATAAAAAATTAAAGAAACAATGTATATGCCTACAATATTTGCACCTGGATTATGTCTATTACCATTATTAATTTATCTGAAATTGTTTAAATTTTAATATTGTGTACCTATGTTAGCATAATTTATATTATATGGTAACATAAAAGGAATTGTATTCCAGTTATGTAAACCTAATATTATAACTATTACACCAATTAATATAACCTACACATTTTTGTAAAACATTTTAAAAGAGTAAGTATGGAGTTTCTTCCCCATTCTTCTCCATACAAACAACCTTAGCGAATGGGAAAACGAGGAAAATGAAATTAACTCATTTCCTTAAGTGACCTCTAATGGTCTAATTGAAATACATATATTCATATAAAAAGGAAGAGATGTGATATACTAATAAACGTAGCGTGACGCTTTACGGTTCCGTGTCGATTAGTCCTCACTTATCCCGAGCAGCGAGTGCACGTAACCTTAAAGTAGTTCATCTACTTACTGATAATTTGGTGGTTTTATTCTAAACCCTAACTAGTGTTTCTAGTGAACACCACACGTGTTAACATCATAGGGGCTATAGAAACCGAGATAATCGTAAAAAAAATATTTTTGTGACGTTTGACCTTGAATAACTTACGATGCAGACACGAGATTTTATGAGACTTTTGAGACAACTTTTAGAACACCAAAATATATTATCTCTCATTCCGAGGTGAAACCCTAAAATGACGGCTATATAAATTGTCTACAAAAACGTTTCCACTATGACGCGAACCATCTAACGTATTATCGACGCGCCGCCATATTGCCGGCGTCCGTTGACTTCCCGCCAAAATTCCCGCCACTTTCACACCACCGATGTATGTGACGTTTCAACAACGTAAAGGTTGTCATTGTTACAATGAAGGTCAGAAAAGAGTTTTCTTTTACATCATATCCAGACTGTTGATGTCCTTTTGTATGAGTTTGCCAAAAAAGGCTTCCGACCGCGAATCTTGACAATAACAAAAAGACTTTATTCAAGTTCAGCACGATTAAAACAAAGAGTTTGAATTTAGAATTCTTCGCGTTCGATGGCGAATAATTCAAATATGCTTGGTCCAAAATTCAATTACGGGAAGTCTGTTAGCTAACTGATGCCGTCATAACGTCATCAACTGCATACGTTTCTGGGCATGCGGCGCAAGATGGAAGGTGGACTGTCTATGGGTGGACACCGCATAAGCACTTGAAATCTGAGACGGCCACGACCTTATCTGTGCAGATTGTCTCTGCTCCGGCAGACTCGGATCCGAACTCTTTTTAGAGATTTGAGTTAATACGCATGCCCGGATGGAATGCTATCAAATATTTCGATTGACTTGGTTATCTATGGCTGATAATTTGGCAGACGCCAACATTAATCCTTATGGATTTTTATTTATTAACAAAAAAATTATGTTTGTCATCCTCAGTTTAGTACCTACCACTCAATCCACAGATAAAGTATGTCTAGCTATACCTGGAGTTACGAAATACAAAAGCAGATTAACAACTACAAATATTACACTTCTCGTGTTAAAATCAAGAGACTTGATATCAAACTCAACATGACACCGTAATATCAAGCGACACCTGTGGTTTTTAATATCTGACAGAAACCTGATACTGATAGTGTAAACTGAAACCTAATTGTGGAGTAGTAAGGTTTTACTAAGTTACACTTTAACATCTTATTTTTTAACCCTATTTTGAGGGGAAGTTCAGACGTATTTTAATCACAAATGTTGAAGTATTCAGTAAAACGTGTCGAGTTATGTCATGCATTAGCTATGTCTAAACCAGTGCGCTTTCAATTTCTCTTTCAGTTCGTCTTGCTTCAAGCGCTGTGCCATAAGACGCATACAGCTTATCGTCTATACCTGTGAGCCTTTTTTTTTTTTTTTTTTTTTTGATGGGAAATCATCAAATGACCCCCCCCACTCTGGGCGGAGCGGAAGGGAGTGTCAGACTTGTACTGACTAAAACCCATCCATGTTCCTTCTTTGCCCTTTGTGTTCCAGGGCCACGGTATCTCTTTCGAACAGTCCCGCAGCCCTGGCAGGCATCGGCCCATGCGGACCCCTACGTGGTTGCTGACATCTCTTTGAGGCGTGCGTGGAACACGAACGCGCCGTCGACACGGCCTGTCGTCATAAGACGGCCAACCACAGGCCCGCGCCTACGGTGGCCGGGAGCCACCACGTGACCCCCGACGCCCAGGGCGTCTCCCGCGGCGGCTGGGACGTGAGGTTCTTTCCCTCTCACGTCCCGCCACCTCCTTCACTAGCATGACTATACCTGTGAGCCTGTCGCATGCAACTCGCCTACCTCAAGTGCCTCAGTTAGGTTTACTTATTATTCTTAATACGAATTGGACGTAAAATGCCTTGCTGTCTTGTATGGATCAGAATGTTGGGCCACAAAAGGGATGAATGAAAGGCATTTGCATGTGGCTGAGATGAGAATGCTAAGGGGGATGTGTGGTGTTACGCGAATGGATAAAATAAGAAATGAGTACATAAGAGGAAGTCTGAAACTGGTGCCGGTGACTGAAAAGTTGTGTGGTAATCGGTTATCAAGGATATGCGAAGGAATGAGGAAAATGTCGTGAGGAAAGTTTTGAGTATTAATGTGGATGGGGTATAAGAGTAGAAGAAGACTAATGAAACGATGGATGGACTGTGTTAAGGATGATATGGCAAGGAAGGAGGTGTCTGATAAGATAAGATCATTGGATAAACATGGCGTCGTATGAAACCAACTAAAATATTTCAGAAGAAGCGGTTCTGTTCGTAAATATGGTAGGTAAATCGATGAGATACCATAAAATAAGTACAAAACGTACTACGAATTTGAATAGGCAGTACAAACATAATAATAAACAACACCAAAACAAGGTCGAAGCTGTTTTCACAAGAGTACCATAACAAATAGCTGATAGCATAATTTTATTATCAGTATAACAAGCAAAACGAGTGCTATAAGACCGTTGTGTTGTTCACAATAACATCAAAATGTTGTTATTGTTATCTATAGGATAGTGTCCGACCGAAGCTTCGGTTTCGGCCACCTTCGGCTGGATAAAACCAGCTTAGGCCACCTTCGTCTGGCTAAAACCAGCTTCGGCTTTGGGCAAAATAGGCCGAAGTTTTGGCAGCAGGCGGAGCTGGTTTTTTTTCTAGCAAGCGCAGAAATTGAACGAACTGTTACCAATGCGGGAGAGCGCGATGGAAGAACCGACGCGCGGAGGACAAGGTCACACATTTTAAAGTGAAATTATTTTTGACAAGTTCTCGTTTATTTACAGTGAACATTAAATTTTAAAGTTTAAAAGTATTTATATTGTCACTTTTAGGGTTGCTTTTAGGACAGCACGGAATCTCACTCTTCGGCTTCGGCTAGAAATCGACCTTCGGTTGGACACTACTCATAGCGTAATGTTATTATAACAAACACAACGAATGAATCGATTCACAAAGGTAACACAGAAAGGAATGTTTTTTTCTGTGTTCGAATCGATTCTCAGCTAGACCATACAAGATCGGATGTTCTCGATAAAGATTAGACCAATATTATAGAGTCGGACTTCGATGACAATAATGGCAGTGGCAAAAACTAATAAAATTAATCCGTTTGCTAAGTGAAGTAACTAAGTAATTATGGAATATCCCGTCATCACTCATTGTAGCAACGTATTAGGAGGCCAAGTATGGGCTGTTATTATTACCAAGCGTGCCACCATTATGTGCACCAGTATGTTTGTTTTAAAAAGTGATAAATAAACCGATCAATTTACAAATAGAGTATCAAACGTGAGTAATTATCTGGTTTTCCGTGCTCAGTCTAATTTGACAGTGATGCGGATTGACAAGTGATGCGGATGACAACTGATGCGGATGACAAATGCTGTGATGCGAAGGAATGAACAAAATGTGTGGTTATAAGAGTGAGAGAGGGAGGTCAAAGAAACGATGGATGGACTGTGTGAGGGATGATATGGCTAGAAAGGAGGTGACTGCTGAGATGACGAGTAATAGAGAAGTATGGAAGAAGAAGACACGCTGCGCCGACCTCAAATTAATTGGGATAAGGGCAAGAGAATGATGAGCGTAATTTGACAGTTTAAAGATGACGCTGTTTGAAAAGGCTAATATGTAAACGGCTAATGTCAAACTCAGTAAAATTTAAAGTCTACTCTAGTGTGCTCAAGTTATTGTACCTCTGATGGCAACACATTGGCAACCATTTTAACAGACTTGTCAGTTAGCAAGCGAAGACCAACTTTAAAGCAATAAGAATAAAGATCACTAAGATTTAGACAGTGATGCAGTTAGAGCTGTGAAAAGATGTGCAGTTTAAGGTGGTACACGCGACGGCCAATCAAACTTTACAAAACAGTTTATGCGGATCTCTCATTGTATAGAAGACCATACAAGGCGAGGCCAAGTTATACTGGCATTGTACAGCTTCATGTGCTGCCGTGTGTACTGCTTTTCAAGAAAATTCGCATCGATATTTTAAACTTGTTACATTTATTTTAGTTCTGCGGTTGAAGTGTAGTCCCATATTTTATCGCAACCATGACCCGAGTTGTCGTCTTATGACGTTTATTTTTCAAAGTGACGTCTTACAAACATTATGTAATTATCATGTTATATTCATTGAAACTTCAATAACAAAAATGGTTCTATTTACAAGCTCGTTGGTATAGCACGAATTGGAAATGGAGGATGGTCGGGTGCTAATTTGTTTGACTATTATTTATGAAAAATATTATTCTTGAAACGTCACAGACGTTAAATAGGAGACAAATAAATACTTTGTATTGGTTATTTCTTGCAACCATTGATTCAGGTGCTAATATTTAGGTCAATAATGACGTCTATTTCTTAATAACAGAATTATTTATTTGACTGGCGCGGCGTTTTAGTAAAAGAAATAAACTGTTCAAAGCAAATTCATCATCATCATCTGCCTAGCCTTTTCCCAACTATGTTGGAGTCGGCTTCCAGTCTAACCGGATGCAGCTGAATACCAGTATTTTACATGAAGCGACTGCCTATCTGACCTCCATAACCCAGTTAGTACTTGGTAATACGATACCCCTTGGTAAGACTGGTTGTCAGACTTTTTGGGCCACTGACTACCTAACGACTGTCAAAGATCTACAAATGACAGCCGGGACCCGAGGCACGGAGGAAACTCGGTATGTAATGGGTGGTCACAGCCCAATCCAGGCAAGCACGGCTTAACCTAAAGATCGACCCGAGCGGCTGTTATTATTAAGCCTCAAAGCAAATTATCAGCAAAAAAACCAAAAACCACGAAAAGTTCTCTGTCAAGTTTTTAGACTTAAGTATTCTGCTTATGTGTACGAAGTTTCATTAAAATCGGTTCAGTCATTTCGAAAAAAATATCACTTGAAAGTTTGTATGAAATGCCGTAACGTACATTATTATTGACTGTCCCTAAGCACCGCAGCTTTACGAACAACGAGTACATAAGCTTTATTAGATTTATTAGCATTCATAGTCAAGCACAACAATAATGGTTGTATTCCCTTGGAGAAGCGTTTAATAGCATGTCATTCACGAGTTTGACATGAGTCGTAGACTCGTAGTGCAGTGATAGATATCACATCGGGGCACGCGATTATACAATGCATAATTTATTCATGCAGTTTCAATGGCGCAGTTGAGGAGCTCGAGGCTAAATAATTACAACTGCTGGGGTCGATCTTCAGGTTTTCGGGTTACGAACCGAGTTTTCTTTAAACCGTTGGTCCTGGTTGTCAATTGTAGATCCTTGACAGTCGTTGAGAAGTCAGTGGCCCGAAAGTCTGAAACTGGGTCGATATTCAAGGTTAATTTACGTTGCGTTTAATATTACAATGACATTTTATCATATTAAAGAGTGATGGTTGGAGAGGGAGAGAAAGGCCAAAGAAAAGATGGATGGATTGTGTGAGGAATGATATGAAAGAGAGTGTAGGAGGACGAGGGGATGCCGTGACGTCTGGGACAAGGGCCGGATGATGATGAGGAATGACATTTTATAAAGGGTGTAACAAGACCCTCAACGAAGCCGAAACGCACTTGTTCTCTCCGTCATTGCGATCATTTTTTTATCTATACCATACCTGGGAACCTTCTTGTTACGGAGATATTGTGGGTCAAAGTTCCAACTTTTTCACAAGTTTTTTTTGTAAATACATGTTTTTAATGCAAGATCTTTAAACACCTCCACGACACCCGTACTATTCAATCCATCCAACAGTTCAATTTTTTGAATGTGTTACATTTGAGTTCTACCTTAAAACGTGACTTTTCACCCGAAAAAAAAAGGTCGTTTCCCAGCAATAATTATTGCGTAAAGTTACTTAGTTTGATGTACAGAATGCTTGGTTGACGGCTTCGTGACTGGTCTGTTTACACCATGTATTAGAGGAAATTTGAAAGTTGCGCCAGTTACAGAAAAGTTGAAAGGGAATCGACTGTCTTGGTATGGACATGTGATGAGGAGGGACGAATAGCATGTGACTCAAAGAGTGATGTCCAAGAACTGGCAAAAGGAACGTGGGTCGTTCGGCGGCGAGATGGGCAGACGACATAGTTGCCATAGGGGGGAAAACCTGGATGAGGCTGGCACAGGACCGGGGAGATTGGTACAAGAAAAGAGAGGCCTATACCCACCCAGCAGTGGATGAGTTGGGGCTGTGGATGATGATGATGATGAAAAGAGTGATGAATATAAGTGTTGATTGATGGAGAGGGTGATGAAGACCAAGGATATGTGTCTGTCTGTGTATGTCTCTGATAATCAAACTAGGTTATCTAAAACTTGTCTATCACACTATACCAATAACCTTTTGTTTATAACTTTTAAGTGTTTATATCTAACATCAAGTAGCATTGTTTTATTTGAGGTTAAGTAGATAAATAGACAGACAGATACTTGAGCGAAGGATGAATGAGAAGTGTTGTGTTCTTTGAATAGCCATTCGAATGTAGTTGTCTTTTAATGAGCTTCTGTAACACACTTTTTAGGGTTCCGTACCCGAAGGGTAACCAACGGGACCCTATAACTAAGCCTCCGCTGTCCGTACGTCCGTATGTCTGTCAGCGGGCTGTATCTCATGATCCGTAATAGGTAGACAGTTGAAATTTCACAGAATGTGTATTTCTGCTAGCACTATAACAACAAATAATGAAAATAAATTAAAGAGCGTTCCCTTACTACGATGGTACGGAACCCTTCCTACTTGCCCGGTTTTTATAACAATCGCCAGGATTTTGAAAGGAATTGCAACCGTATGTTTTGTTTTTAAACAATTGTAGGAAATATATCCGGCTTGTTATGCAAAGATACACCATGCACTATGACTAAGTACGTATGCACAAAAAAACAATTTTGTTTATGTTAGGTCTTTACCTATGAAATTGGAGGTTTGTATGAAAATTTTAAACACAATTTTTTTGTATTTTTTATTTTATTTTAGCTTATCTAGCTTTTTTATCTTTCCGATTTGACGCAAGTGCTTCAATGTCGTTTTGACACTAACTCCAAGGCCCGCAGCAAGCTTAGCCGTAGATTGAGTTGGATCCGTTTCCACTACCGCCTTCAATTCGTCGTTGTCGACAATGGTTACCGGCCGACCGCAAGGCTCATTCTTCAACTCAAAATTTCCAGATTTAAAACGATTGAACCCAATAATGGACCGTGTTTATGCAAGCAGTGTTAGGCCCGTATACGTCGTTAATGTTTCGTGTTGTTTGCGCAGCGGTATGTCCACGTAGGAACTCATATTCGAAAATTGTACGAATTTTCAGTTTATCCATGGCGCCAAAAACTACCACAATTTCACAAAAACAAAAAACTATCTAAAAACAAATGACTGAATTTGAAATTAAAAGAACACGGCTTTCGAATAAAATTTATTTGAATTTCGAATTGCGCGCCAATCCACAGATAATTAAATCTGAAAATGCTGGTTATTAAATCTCCAATTACATAGGTAAAGACCTATTATTTCTGTCGTGTAGAAGAACTGTGGTGTAGGTACTTCACTGGAACAACAATTGAAGTAATAGATACTGCAGTAGTGCATTAGGTAGCAGTAGCGAAGGTTCAATTTTTGTAAGAGGTAAGCCGGAGTAAATATCTTTAATGTTAATTATATTATTTGTCTATAGAATACTGACTGTGCCATTTTTCAAAGGGCCTGCCAGGGCTGCGGGACTGTTCGAAAGAGATACCGTGGCCCTGGAACACAAAGGGGCAAAGAAGGAACATGGATGGGTTTTAGTCAGTACAAGTCTGACACTCCGTTCCGCTCCGCCCAGAGTGGGGGGGTCATTTGATGATTTCCCATCCGAAAAAAAAAAAAAAAAAAAAAGAAAGGGAAGCCGGTAAGAATCGAGTTCTATGAAACCTTCGCCACTGTTAGGTACATAAAAACAATACACATACATGAGGTAAGTGTTGAAACAGTTTAAATACTTAATTTCCATTGCTAATACGAATTAGGGATGCATCGATACGCCCTTCAGCCGATACGATACAGATATTTTTTTAAAAGTATCGCCGATTCTGAAAAAGACGCAGACGAAGGCAGATAAAAAGATGGGAGGATGATCTGCCTAAGGGATGGAGGAATATAGCGAGGGATCGACAAATGTGGAGGGAACTTGCGACATAGGCCTCCTGGCCTATGTCGCAAAACAGCCAGACCTGGTAGTTGATAAATAAATGAAATATGTTAGTTAAGGTTAGTTAAGTTATAATTTAAGTTTAGATGTAGAAAACAAATAAGTGTAGTTTTTATCTATTTTTCAAAATTATTATATTGTGTATACGAAGGTCAGAGTAAGCATAAGCATAATCAGCCTATTAATGTTCCCACTGCTGGGACGCAGGCCTCCTCTCTATGAGAGGGAATGGGCTATAATCCACCACGCGGGCCCAGTGCGGGTTGGTAGATGTCACATGTCTTCGAATTTTTGGTTCTAGAACATGCCGGTTTCCTCACGATGTTTTCCTTCACCGTTTTGAGAGCAGTGGTGATGAAATAACTTACACAAAGTAATGCGCCTAGCTGGGTTCGAACCCACGACTTACTGCTCGTAAGTCAGGTAAGGTAAGGTCAGAGTAAATAAAAGCTATTTTTATTTATTTTATATCGCCGATACCGATACAGACAGTTCAGACTCAAAGAAAGCTATAAAAAGCTTTGGTTTTAGAAACAAACAAAATTACTCATACTTCTAATAATACTAGCTGTTGCCACGATTACGTTCGCGAAATTTACCAAGTTTCATACGAACTTTCAACCCTCGTTTTAACCCCTTAGGGGATGAATTTTCAAAAATCCCTTCTTAGTGCACACTTAAGGAACTTTAAGGAACGTTTGTGCAAAATTTCATGCTTCTAGACCCAGTGGTTTCAGCTGTGCGTTGATCGATCAGTACAGTGATTCAGTCAGCCAGTCAGTTTCTTACTTTATACAGGGTCTAAACAGACCCTTCACGAAGCCGTCAACCAAGCATTCTGTACATCAAACTAGTAAAGTTTACGCAAAAATTATTGCTGGGAAATGACTTTTTTTTTTGGGGTGAAAAATCACGTTTTACGGAAGGACACAATGTAACGCACTCAAAACATTGTGCTGATGGATGGATTGAATAGTACGGGGGTCGTGGAGGTGTTTAAACTAAAAATCTTAAATTAAAAACATGTATTTGAAAAAAAATACTTTGACCCCCAATATCTCCGTAACTAGAAGGTTCCCAGGTATGATCTAGAACAAAAAAAATATCGCAAAGACGGGGAGAAAAAGTGTCATATAAGATAAACTAACACGGTCATTAACATTATTAACACTAGACACGGGATATTTACCCGGGTTAGTTCCCGATATTTTGCAAGTACCACGGATAAACTACAAGACAAGTGCCTTTCGGCTTCATTAAGGGCCTATGTACTGTATACTCTCCATTCCTCTACCTCTCCTATCCTTTTAGAGAATACAAGCCCGTTATGTTAGTATATGAAAGCAGCTGTTATCACCATGTCAGATAACCCTGAAAGGTGTTACGATGCAAAAACATTCTTATCGACACGACACGTTCCGTGAATGTTTAAAAAAATATCGGTAATTAAAACCTTATCTATCAAATTATGTCATTTTTAGGGTTCCATAGTCAATTGCGATGGCCCAGTGGTGAAGACCCCGACTGAGAGCAGCGGTGGCCCAGGGGTGGAGACCCCGACTTACGAGCAGTAAATCGTGGGTTCGAACCCAGTCAGGCGCATTACTTTGTGTAAGTTATTTCATCACCACTGCTCTCAAAACGGTGAACGGAAACATCGTGAGGAAACCGGCATGTCCTAGAACCAAAAAATTCGAAGACATGTGACATCTACCAACCCGCACTGGGCCCGCGTGGTGGATTATAGCCCATTCCCTCTCATAGAGAGGAGGCCTGCGTCCCAGCAGTGGGAACATTAATAGGCTGATTATGCTTATGCTAGTCAACAAGGAACCTATAGTTTCGCTATGTCCGTCCGTCTGTCCGCAGCTTAGCTCAAAGACTCCTAGTAGTAGATAGCTGTAATTTGTCATGAATATACAGATTAGTTACGGCGACAAAGTGGTAAAATTAAATCTTGAAAAGTATTTTTTTCAGGGTATCTCTTGCACGCGTAGCATAGAAAAAACAGTAAGCATTGTAAGTATCACAAAACATTCAAGATTTTCCAATTCGCAAAATATTGTTTGAAATCCTGTCGGCTCTATCATAAACTCATAACAATCATCATATGATCTCGTCTTGATCAGACTAATAGAAAAATATTGGAATTTAAATACCGCTATCAAACAAGCATGATGGTTATTGATCTTCTCCATAAACAGTTCCATTTCAAGTGCCTGTAACTGGGCTACTTGAAATAAATGCTTTGCTTTAGATTATTTTTTTTTTTTAACGGAAAATATAATCAGCCATTTTTTTTTTTTTTTTTTCACAAAAATCAAGTTTTTTTATCGGAACTTATCTCCAACTAGTGACCCGCCCCGGCTTCGCACGGGTGCAGTATATATATATATATAAACCTTTCTCTTGAATCACTCTATCTATTACTGAAAACCGCATCAAAATCCGTTGCGCAGTTTCAAAGATCTAAGCATACATAAGGACAGACAGCGGGAAGCGACTTTGTTTTGTACTATGTAGTGACGTTTGCGTCTGTTTGGCATTATTAGATTTCCTCCCCTGTGGCCCGCTATCTTTTTATAACAGAGATAAATTCAAAGATTAAACTGTGAACTGTGCCCGTTGTATCATGTACGCGGCAAAAAAAAAAACTAATCTTGACAGATCGTTGACATTTGACAGCGCCGCCATGGCAGGTCAAAATATGCTTGTAACAATAATATTTACTTCGAAATACGTCAGTTTACATTATTTAGATAAAACAAATGTGAAGTAGTAACCGAGTATCAAGTTGTTTACAATGTACTCATGTTGTTATCAAGTCGAAATAACGAGAAAAACAACAGTTTTGTAATTGATTCACAATCTTAGTAGGTTTTTAGAGAAAACTTACTAGAGAACTGTCATACTATGATCAGTAGTCAAAATCAAAATCAAAATTAAAGCATTTATTTCAAGTAGGCCAGTTACAGGCACTTTTGAATTGTCGAAACAAAGACAACAGTAAAAAATAGCTACAGTCCCAGTCACAAGGCACAAAAACTGTGAAAGTACTGTAGTTGCCCATTCCCTAACGTAGATCTCTATGGAGAAGATCGAGCAAGAAACTCCATGGACACTCTTTTAAATCAGAATACTTTAACAAAACCTTGGTTACATCATTCATTTTGAGATGGTACATTATGTGAGAACGATGCAGCAAGATGTGTACGTGAAAAGTGTCCATAGTAAAAACAATTCAAAAATAAAATAATTAATTAAAATAAGCCGTGGCAAATAAGAGATGACCAGTCACAACTGACAGCGCCCGTTCACGAACATGACGCATGTATCAGCACCATTCAACTCAACCATTTTGAAGGGAACTAAATGATCCGACACACGTGCCACCATCAGCGAGACATTTGAGTGAGCATGACATACTCCTAACCGCCAGGGCACATTCAAGTCAAGAAAAAACGCAGGTTTCCAGCGAATGACAGCTTTCTAGTACATAGTACTCACACAATATGGGCTAGGCGGCTATATAATACAAAAGAGATTGAATTTATACAATGCAAAGATAGTTATACAATCTTCAGCAGCTCCAACAATACTATTTAATGCTATCAATTTAGGCGCTCCTGTTCTTGTGGAGCAGAAAGTATTACTAGAGTAGAAAAGCTGCAGTAAAATAGCCTTTATACATAAAGATTGTAAATAGACCCTTAACATAGCTGAAAGGCACTTGTTCTCGCCGTCTTTGCGACCATTTTTTTTTTCCAGACCATACCTGGGAATCTTCTAGTTACGGAGATATTGGAGGTCAAAGTTCCAACTTTTTCACAATTTTTTTTTAATACATGTTTTTAATGTTAGATTTTTACTTTAAACACCTCCACGACCTCCGTACTATTCAAACCATCCATAAGCATAATGCTTTGAGTGCGTTTCATCGAGTCCTACCGTTAAACGTGATTTTTCACCCCAAAAAAAAAGTTCGTTTCCCAGCTATTATTTTTGCGTAAAGTTAGTTTGATGTACAGAATGCTTGGTTGACGGCTTCGTTAAGGGTCTGTTTACACCCTGTATATTAATGAGAGCGTCTGTGTGATGGTTCTCTTGACGCTTGGATATCATTGGGTGCTCGTGGTATACACGTTTGTGGAAATTTTATTGAAGAATAAAACCTGATGGTTGCGTCAGTAATTCCGGGTATGACACCGCGCCAATAGAACTATGACGCACTTTACTCACACAAATAAACAAATTGAAAGAAAATCGGAGCTGTCAAACTATTTTATAACAAGTTTACATGTTACGTCTTTTACAACTAGAAATACTCTTCTATTAGTAAACAAAACTTAGATAATGGTAGTATGCATACAATTATAATTTTTGCCACAAGATATAAATATTTATGAATGAGCCTGACTGGAGGTCAATTCTGTTGACGCAACAAAGAACCATAGTCAACAACATATGAATGAGAGAAAGAGAAAGCAAATAAATGAATGTATCAAATCATGTGACTTTAGCGTCATTTATGAATTATTGTGCTTTCTACGGAAACTACGCCCTAATTACGAAACGCACCCGTTATTGCAATCGTTTTCATTTTATTTCGTGGCAATCTGAAAAATAAATAATAATACTATAGTTGCTGCCAGTTAAGATGGCAATAGCGGTCATTGCCCTTTCCCTAATATCTCTTTACACGAACTGAAACCATAAACCGTGTACTTATAGTTTCTTCTGTTAATGTTCAAGATCACAATCAATGTCAATTCAGGGGCTATTAACAGGTTTGTATACGTTTTTAAAAGAAGTAATTCAATAAATGTATGTGGTTCAATGACCGCTATTGCCACACAACTACTATAGAATAAGCCCATTTAATGAAAAAGGGCATGGAAGCCATTTTTATTGTGTTGCGCACTTACTCCGCTAGGTGCGTTTACAGCAAATCAGAGAGCCTGAGGTTCAGAGGTGATTCTAACATCAGATGAGCCGGTCTAACGATATCTATAGGAAGTTAGAACCAGATACTTACAGTACAGAACAATGGCAAATGAGAAATACCACAGCGTCTCATCGTTGTCCGTAAAATGCTATTGTTAGCATATACCCATAAGAGATATTGATAGTCTACCAGTAGCGAAGGTTCCATATAACTCGATTCCCACCGGATTCCCTTTGAAAAATGGCACAGTCAGTATTCTATAGACAAATAATATAATCAAATTAATGATATGTACCCCGGCTTCTACTGACTTCTTGTGTTTACTATTTAGGCAAAAATATTTTAAGTTATCCCCACCTAAAAGATCATACTCCCTCTGAATTATCAATGTTTTTATTCATACTTCAGGACCCCAGCAGACCTAACTACAAGTGGATGATAGATTTCCTCTTACAAAAACTAACCCTTCGCTACTGTAGTCTAGGAAAGTTCTGTGGTAATCTCCTCCATAGAAATCCTACCGTGACAGCCGTTATGTTGACAGCTGCACTCCAACAAAAAGTTTACGTACGTAAAGGGCATGAAAAAAATAATTTCTGCATCGTTTACTGTCAATACTGGATCTAATTAGGAGCTCGTGGCTAAATAAAAATAGCCGCTCGGATCGATCTTTAGGTTAAGCGGTGCTTGCCTAGGTTGGTCTGTGGATGGGTGACCACCCATTACATACCGAGTTTCCTCCGTGCCTCGGAAAGCACGTTAAGCCGTTGGTCCCGGCTGTCATTTGTAGATCTTTGACAGTCATTACAGGTAGTCAGTGGCCCAAAAAGTCTGACAACCAGTCTTACCAAGGGGTACATGGAGCGACTGCCTATCTGACCTCCACAACCCAGTACTGGGTAATACCCAGTACTGGGTTGTGGAGGTCAGATAGGCAGTCGCTCCATGTAAAATACTGGTATTCAGCTGCATCCGGTTAGACTGCAAACCGACCCCAACATAGTTGGGAAAAGGCTAGGCAGAGAGGGAGAGAGAATAGTTCGAATGAGAATTAATCATATCACTCACGGAGACGATGCTCAGTTATCAATAATTGATTATAATAAGCTAATGACATAGTTGGGAAAAGGCTAGGCAGATGATTGGATCTAATTAGTAGGCATAAAAAACTATTGGCATCCGTGTCAGCCGATTCCGATAATCTGTTCCAAGTTGAAATACAATGTCGACTATCGTACTTCGTTTCGTCTTTATAACTATCATGACAGGCGCTAATGTAATATTTACCAACAGTACTCCACGTGTACTAACACATGGCCACACAGTATTCACCCACACAGACGTCAGAAGCATGCACTTATCGATAAAGGTCACACACACATGCTGTTTAATTAGCATTTTATCTATTACTAGCTTAAGCCCGCGACTTCGCCCGCGTGGACTTCGGTTTTTGTCCCACGGGGTTTTACCGGGATAAATATCTGTGTGACAAATTTCATTAAAATCCGATCAGTAGTTTTTGCGTAAAGGCGTAAAAAACAGTCACAAAATTAGTTTTTATTATCTGACTAGCTTATGCTCGCAGCTTCACCCGCGTGGCGTTCGATAATTTTCACACGGGATCATACTACCGGGATAAAAGTATCCTGTGTGTTAATCTAGGTTATAAACTATCTGTGTACTAAATTTCGTCTAAATCCGTTCAGTAGTTCTCGCGTGAAAGAGTAACAAACATCCATCCATCCTCACAAACTTTCGCATTTATAATATTAGTAGGATAGGATCTATGTAATGATTTTATTTCCGTTTTTTTAGCGTTTAGTGAGTCGAGAATTAAAATAAATGAGAACTTCGCGTACCCTAATTTCATCCAGAGATAGAATACCGATTTATTCGTATCAGAACATTTGGACAAGGCTTTTACTAGACACGTGATGTGAATAACAGCTGATTCGCTTAATAATAAAGATAAAGATAACAGTTTTTATCATTCAATTGATCACAAACATCAAGGACAACGAACTGCGGTTTAAAAACAGACACAAATTCCAAAAGAACAATGTTTTCGCATTTCGATAGTCGCTATCGGTTATCGGTATATCTTTTAAATGCGTTTTATCACTGTGACAATGATAGTTTCATCCAACACGTAGAATTGGTGTATTTTCCTGATGTTTCGATGTGAAATGCCATGTGGGGTCTTAACTGTGCATTCACTTATTACATGTTGAATTCTCTCTCAAGTCTTCTCTTAGTTGAAATCTTTATCTCTATCAGAGATCAGACTACGTGTTTTTATGTGAATGAGAAAGAAAAGAACGATGGATTCTGTGAGGAATGATATGAATGAGAAAGGAGTATGATGCCATGACTTCTGACCGGGGAGAATGGAAGAATAAAACGTATTACGCCGACCCCAAGAAGAATAAGACAAGGGCATGAAGCTGACAAAGACGTTCAAGCACCAAAAGATTGCAGCACCGTAGACATCAATCGTCATTGACTACAGATACTGAATTAAACAAAGGCGAATTTCACAAAAAAACCTGACCGCGATCAGCAAATTAAACCGCTTTCAAGAACTGCTAATATTATATATTATAATTACCGCTGTTGAACGCCGGTTAGAGGCGCTAGTGGCCTACCATGACGTCATAAAGCAGGAGTAATTCCGATGTGGGAAAGAGACAGAGCTATGCAGGTCGTCTAGCGCCATCTCTTTGCTTCTGAGATGGCGCTAGACGACGTCATAGTAAACCCCCTGTTGTGTTCACTTTCATTAGTGTAAATCGTCTTAGGAAATTTTAAGGCTGGTTTTTAAAATGATTATAGATGGGTAATCTAGTCTGAGAATGTATAAAATAAAAGCTTGTAAACTATAAATAGCAGCTTCTCTTGTTATAAAATCGTCGTAAACACGATAAAGTCAGACTAGGAAGTATTTATGTATATCTAGGGCGCGGAAGGAAATAATCTGCGGTCAAGGAGTTTGGTCACGCGCTGCCTGCAAATAAGCTGACAAACATAATATAATAAGTAGATAGCATAAGTATAGGTAGGTGCATACATCATCATCATCATTCATAATTTCAGCCGAAAGACGTCCTCTGCTGGACATAGGCCTCCCCCAAGTGTCGCCACATTGACCGGTCCCTTGCGACTCGCATCCAGCGGATCCCTGCAACCTTCACCAGGTCATCGGTCCACCTAGGGGGAGGCCTTCCAACGCAGCGTCTTCCGGTTCGGGGTCGCCACTCCAGAACTTTTCGGCCCCATCGGCCATCCGTTCTGCAAGCAATGTGCCCACTGCCACTTAAGTTTGGCTATTCTTCGGGCTACGTCGGTAACCTTGGTTCTCTTGCGGATGTCCTCATTTCTGATTTGATCACGCAAGGAAACTCCGAGTACAGCCCTCTGCATTTCCCTTTGGGCGACTTTAAGCCTTCTGATGAGGTCCATTGTGAGCGACCAAGTTTCGGTCCCGTATGTAATCACTGGCAACACACACTGGTCATAGACTTTCGTATTGAGACACTGCGGTAAGTTGGACGAGAAGATACCACGCAACTTCCCGAACACAGGTGCATACATAAATAGTCAAAAGATAAGAGGCTCAAGTTAGTGCTTGAAGACCAAAAGAGAGAAACAGAGAGAGAGAGTGCAGAGTGCGGGGCAGCGCCCACACCGTTCTGGCGATGATCGCTAACAGACTGGATTGCCCTTAAATCCGGGAATGCTGTAACAGACATATTGTTACCTTGTGAGTGTGACTGTTCGTTTTTGTCTGTGTTTGTTATCATGTCTGTATCCTTTTTTGTGTATGAGTCCTTGTTACTAGAATTAAACTAATTTTATTTTATTTATGTATTTAAAATAATTTGTAATGAATGGATGACAATTTTTTTTTCATTCTCTCAAAGTGCAGCTATGATGTTCAAAAGCGTCATTCGATACCCGCATACCGTTGGTATTGCGATTGCAATCGCTTGTGTTTATGAATGCGGTATGCAATTAGGGTGCTTCTTATTGACATAGTTTATTGTTTCTCAATTATATTCCAAGTCTTAGGAATATGGGTTGAAAAAAAACTCTGCTGGCAAACGCATTTAAAAATAAAGACTTTATTTTTGAAGAAACGTTATATCATTATTTATATTCATGTTAAAATAACATAGCACGTTAAGCCGTTGGTCCCGGCTGTCATTTGGAGATCTTTGATAGTCGTTACAGGTAGTCAGTAGCCCGAAAGTCTGACAACCAGTCTTACCAAGGGGTATCGTATTACCCAGAACTAGCTGGGTTGTGGAGGTCAGATAGGCAGTCGCTCCATGTAAAATAGCCGACCCCAACATAGTTAGGAAAAGGCTAGGTTGTTGATGATGTTAAAATAACATAAAAAAGCCGCTACCAGCTATCAACAAATGAAACGGTAACGCAGATTTATACACGAGCAAGCCATTATTTCGCGAACTATTATTATGTCTTGCGATCGCAATTACCTAGTTGCTAGGCTGCAGGCGACAGTTGCTTTATAAATAGGGTTACTAGTTTTAATAATAAAGTCGAGACAATTCTAAAAAAAAATAATTGAAAGCAGTTTTAGGCTGCGTTTCCTCCGAGCGTAGCGTAGGATGTGTGTGAAACTAACCAATAATATCGCTTCTTTTTCACAGCTTGAGCTATTCTAGCTATGTTATTGGTTAGTTCCACACACATCCCTCGCTACGCATCCTCGCTCATCTCTGGTAGAAGCGCAGCCTTAAAATGGCAGGAGGCTGGGTTGATAACGGTAAGGTAATAAAAATGTTAGCCAATATTCCAGAACAATTATCTAAAGTACAATTAATTAAATATCAATTTTGACGTTATAGGTGCACATTATTTTGTCTTGGCAACTGGTAAATATTCGACAGCGTAAAAACACCACATGACACATGCATGGCATAGCGATAAAGCAAAAACATTTGACTAAGCTAATGACGTTTTAATTTTCTGCCAAGATATTCTGGAATCCTAGTATGACAGGCAAGAGACATTTAAGAATCATAATCATTGAGAAGATAAAGAATGATCAATTTCTGTTTAGGTACGTAATTTGGTAATCCAAGATGGATGGCGACAGCGCCACAGCATTGGCCTAGATCCCTGAAAGAGCATGATGACCAGAACGCAATGCAAGGACTGGCTGGTTCGAATTGGCGAACGAAAAGACTGCCTGATAAGAAAGGGTGGGTCTTTGCCCAGGAGTTAGGTAGTATAGTCAGTCTTCTTCTTCGTGATGCTGGCACGGCAGTATTTTAAAGTTGGGCCAAGAATTCGCCACTTCCATGGCGTCGTCGGTGGCAGAGCAGAAGACACTTTACTTGTTTTGGGGCTAAGAGGGCAGGATAGGAGGTGGCACATAGTTTGCGACACAGCTCCAAATTCACACCCTGATGTCGTTTCGTCCGTATGTATGTAGTATAATCAGTAAGAAATGGCGACCCTAACAAAAGATTCGGTTGGACTGCACTTATAAAGCCATTCATTTTATCACCCACAAGTATCTGCAATTGATAGCGACTCAATGTGAAGACTTTGGACTTATTTTTGAACGATAAGAAAGATCCGAGAAGAAGATATCAATACTATGACTAAGCCATCTTAAGATATGTAACCAGTAGATAACTTTTTTTATATACAAACACATCAATAGAGCGTTTTGTTGTCAGCTGTTCATAACAACAAAAAAACTCGAACCAGTTCAATAATTAAAGGTGCAACGGTTAAAATTACATGTGAAAAATGGCAAAAAACCGTTATTTATTACAAATTGGCATCAATATTTAATCTCACTGTTATATTTCGACCCAACTTGGCGCTTAAAAAATTCAAGCGCCAAGTCCATCAAATGTAACCAACATATTGCCTTTTTTCTTTACTTTTTTGTCATCTTTGTGTTTCTAAAACTACCCACTGTTGTTGAAAGTGTTATTTCTGCACTATTATTGTTTTTTTTTTTATGTAAGAATTTAGTTTTTTTTTTGCATGCTGTGTCTATCGCATTATATTGTACACTATGCTTGTATCAAATTGCTTGTAGCATTAGGATAAACAGTGTAACAATTGTAGATAGGCCAATAAATAAATAGACTCAGATTGATGTGGTGTTAGATTCAGCATCTGCGTAATGCTACTATATAATATTGCGTATTAAATAAACAGGAATTAGCAGATGAAAACCAACTAATTCCGAGGATGATGAGAACATTATTATTAAAACCACTCAGGCTTTGTTATAATATTATTAGATTGAATGACGCAGAGCTGCATTGTAAACAAACACATTAATGAAAATTCACTTGAAGTATCGTATGCAATAATATGCATATCGGATATGTCAGGATTTATTCCGTAAGGCTTGCACATCATGTGGGCAGACATTGGGTTTCTTGCTATGAAAACACACTGTTTGTAGCAAACTAACGAATTACTTGAGATTACAACTTAACATAACAACACGGGGCACAATGAATCGGGTACAGTTCCAAGACGTCACAACTCCGCCGCGATCAGACATTGAATGTCGCCCTCGCCTTGAGTTGGACATCAGGGCTCTGTAGAAGCAAGCTGTGTTGTGACGGGTAAGTAAGTGATGTCACCACTGCACACAGGCGCGCCTTCCAATTAATTCATTTTATGTCCGTATTAACGACCGGATCCGACATGTATATGATGTGACCCATACGACACAATAGGGTACTACGATACACGAACGTTTAATTCTAACCTGCACTAGAATAGACTCCAACACAATCTGGCAAAATGGGGGAGTTTAGGGCCTTCCGATACTCAATGTGAATGCGGTGCTCCCGAATGCGCGACTTGGGACTTCAAAGTGTCCCAGGTCTCCACACCTGCACTTTAGACGGTTTAAAAACGCTACTTAGCTCCTATTAAGGCGATTCTCCCACTGCACCGCGTTCCGTCGCTTAGCTCAGGGCCGCCGATTTTAACATTGTAAGAAAGTATCTGAATTTGTATAGAAAAAACGCCTAGGACAACACACTGACAACGCGTCGGCGTACACTGTTAAAATCTGCGGCCCCGCGCTACGCGACGTGCAGTGGGAGAATCCCATAACGTGGCCTCCACCTGTCACCGCGACTACCTATTCTCATTACTAATTATAGTATGGTACTGACTGGTTCTGTCCGGTTAAGATAACGTGTCTGAAAAGATTTGGTTGCACAGCTGAGGGACCGATCGTCAAATGAACGATCGTCTTTTGTCATGACCTCGGACACTATCTCATTGGTGTACGCAGTTTTATTAGAAGAGAGAGGGGGATGCCTCTCATATCATCACTGTGCCACGACATCCTTGCACGAGGCACGGGTCTAATTCACTTTCCAGGCCAATGCACCTCACACGTGTTTTCTATTAGTTCGAGGTCATATCTTTCTAGTATGTTCTATTGAATCTGCCTCATTGATCTAGCAAATAGCTAGTTTGGGCAAAGTGCTGTTTGGTTTATCCGCGGTGGCCTAGAATCAGGAAGTAAAAGACTGATTGGTAAGCGAGTTTGAGACGAGGAGATTGTATCTATGCATGTGTGTGTGTGCTTACATGGCTAGTCGTTCGTCATCATCATCTGCCTAGCCTTTTCCCAACTATATTGGGGTCGGCTTCCAGTCTAACGGGATACAGCTGAATACTAGTATTTTACATGGAGCGACTGCCTGCCCATCTGACCTCCACAACCCAGTTAGTACTGGGTAATACGATACTCTTTGGTAAGACTGGTTGTCAGACTTTTGGGCCACTGACTACCTAACGACTGTCAAAGATCTACAAATGACAGCCGGGACCAACGGCTTAACGTGCTTTCCGAGGCACGGAGGAAACTCGGTATGTAATGGGCGGTCACCCATCCACAGACCAACCTAGGCAAGCACGGCTTAACCTAAAGATCGACCCGAGCGGCTGTTATTATTTAGCCACGAGCTTGGCTAGTCGTCCGTATACATGAGTAATTATTATTAAATTAATTTCCCATGACGAACCTATCATGCCCATGCAACCTACAAGTTAAGTTTCTCCCTATTTAGTATTGCAAATGCGACGTGTAAATAAATACATCGCGCGAGGCCGCCTGCTAATCAGTAGGAGGGTACCTACTGGCTATCCGCTTGTGATGGCTATTTGTAGAACTTGCATACTTTACTATACTGTGTGTTAGTACTTAGTACGTGGCTTTCAGAAAACGTTTTCAGATACCTTTTATTTTGCCAAATAATAATCATTCATTATTTTTACTACTGAGCAGGCGCATTTTTAAAACAACGAAGTCATTCCAGCGTCCTTATTCTGCAGTTGAACTGCCAAAATGAAATCGATTGACATTAGAATTGTGTTCCTTACAGTGGCGAAGATTACTACCGGCTTCCTTTTGAAAAATGTCAGTGTCAGTATTCTATAGACAAATAATATAAGCACATCAAAGCCAGCCAGTCAGTCCAGCTTACCTAAGACCTGCCAGGGCTGCGGGACTGTTCGAAAGTGATACCGTGGCCCTGGAACACAAAGGGCAAAGAAGGAACATGGATGGGTTTTAGTCAGTACAAGTCTGACACTCCCTTCCGCTCCGCCCAGAGTAGGGGGGGTCATTTGATGATTTCCCATCCAAAAAAAAAAAAAAAAAAAGGAGTGGAATTCCCTGCCTGCGTCGGTGTTCCCAAGTTCATATGACCCCAATCTATTTAAGTCGCGAGTTAACAGGCTTCTTTTGGGTTAGCTCGTGCCATCGTCGACCTCATCTCTGTCCTCTGGACTAGATTGAGGTCAAGAGTAAGCCCTTTTTAGTATAAAAAAAGGAAATTGAAAGGACCGTTAAATTGTAGATGGTGCGATCATATTTTGATGAGATTACATTACCAGATTTTCAACCAATTACGGTGCTTGGTCAGCCCCCATTGGGATCATTATAGGCTGCTAAATGCTTTGCTTAAGCATAACGTTCGAGATTTGTGCATAACTGGCACGTTTATTAAAGCGAGGTGAATCAATATAGTCATGCTAGTGAAGGAGGTGGCGGGACGTGAGAGGGAAAGAACCTCACGTCCCAGTCGCCGTTGGAGACGCCCTGGGCGTTGGGGGTCACGTGGTGGCTCCCGGCCACCGTAGGCGCGGGCCTGTGGACGGCGAGTTATGGGTCAGCTCGCCGTCTGGCCGTCTTATGACGACAGGCCGTGTCGACGGCGCGTTCGTGTTCCACGTGCGCCTCAAAGAGATGTCAGCAAATAAGTAGGGGTCCGCAAGGGCCGATGCCTGCCAGGGCTGCGGGACTGTTCGAAAGAGATACCGTGGCCCTGGAAGACAAAGGGCAAAAAAGGAACATGGATGGGTTTTAGCCAGTACAAGTCTGACACTCCCTTCCGCTCCGCCCAGAGTGGGGGGGGGTCATTTGATGATTTCCCATCCGGAAAAAAAAAAAAGCTTACCTAAGACTGCAAGCTGCAAGTAAATAAATTTTACACTTGACAAAATTTTTGACAGGCAACATTTTCACGATCAGACCACAAGAGCATTATAATCAGCAAAGTGCAAATAGGTCGAGGTTTACAATCATGCTGGGTGTGAACAGATATTATTTGTGAGATATTACGTGACGCAGCCAGTCGTGTTGACCATTAGGATTAATTACCACTGTAGTGTAGATACTTAAAGTCTTCATTAATATTGTTCCGCCAATTTAGTTCCATACGATCAACGAAATGATTTTCCTGCCGCGAGGCTTGTTTTGGCTTGTTTGGCATCATCATCTTCTGGTTTGCCTTTTCTCAGTCTAGGATAGGATGTCTATTTCAAGTGCTAGTATCTTCTAGTGTCTTGTATAACGTTGTCCCAGAGACCCAGACCAGGAAGTAAGCTGAAAGATCTCTTGTGCCTTTATTTTCTAGCGCACACCACATAGTTGTCTATTGTTTTGCGGCAAAACTTGGTACTAAGGCTCTAATTCGGTTACTCTGCCTTTCATTTTGTGAATACAACGTTTATTTTTCAAAGCAACAGGCACACCCACCATCTCCAGACTCGTCGCTCAGTTCCGCCTCGCAGCCGCCGGGACGCGCCTCAACCGTGAGTGCCGTGTCTCCGGTCGCTGCAGTTGTGTCGAGCTCGAGCGACGAGCTTTTCTCCCCGCCGTCGACTTCACCAACACCTCCACCACGACGAGGAAGAGGACGGCTATCAGCGGGCTTGGGACCTCGAGGCCAACAGGCCCCGAACAGGGTCCCCGCTGCCGGTGGAAATGTGTCGCGCATGCGATGAACTCAGTACATTAATGAGAACGTCATGCACGCATAATATGGGGCTACTGAGGGGGAAAGTCAAAATTAAATGTATCTACTCCCAAACGATATTACAATGATAACAAAAACCCCTGCATTACATTTCTATAGGTAGTAGTGTACCCAGGCACCTTTTTTTTTTTCTTTTTCCGGATGGGAAATCATCAAATGACCCCCCCCACTCTGGGCGGAGCGGAAGGGAGTGTCAGACTTGTACTGACTAAAACCCATCCATGTTCCTTCTTTGCCCTTTGTGTTCCAGGGCCACGGTATCTCTTTCGAACAGTCCCGCAGCCCTGGCAGGCATCGGCCCTTGCGGACCCCTACTTTACCCATGCACCTTGTAACAGGACAGCCAAACTAGGAAGCAGTCATTAACAATGATGGCTACCAGTGGCGAAGGTCCTACCGGCTTCCCTTTGAAAAATGGCACAGTCAGTATTCTATAGACAAATAATATAATCACATTAAAGATATGTACTCCGGCTTAACTCTTACTAAAATTTACCCTTCGCTACTGATGGCTACTATTTTCAGAGCAGTTGAGAACTGTCAAATTGATTCATTTTTATTAGCCTGCAAGTGATTTTTATTCTCTAGCAATTTAAAATGGCCGTCGACCATGACTTTCGACTCCAGGAGTGGAAACTACCGAAAGTGGACGAAATTAATGACCAATTCGCTCGTATGCAACAAGAATGACAACTCAAAAATTTAGATTTTTCGATGTTGTTTGTAGTTGAATATAAAATTAACGAAAGTAAGTAACAAAATACGTAAAATAAACCTTTCAAAAGGTTTCTATCATGCAAAAAATATTGGCAATGCAATGAAAATATTTTTAATCTAACTTAAAAAAGCGCTGTCCCGTATTTCTTATTTTTGGAGTTATGTCATTATTGTCGCAAAAAAACGAATTAATAGGTACCAACGTTGAGAATTGGTTGTTTAAATGGTGACTAGTTAAAAATAATCTTAATCGGAATGATTTACTGAATACGTGGTAATCGTTTGTGGGTCGATGTTCCTTCCACCCTTCCTCACAGGGTGACAGGGAAACTTGACCTATTCCTTAAAAGGGGGGTTATACTAGAGGTCATTAAGTCCAGTTAACTACGGGTCAAAACTGGATTGTTTTAAACAAAAAGAACTTTAAAGTTTTTTTTTTAAATGCTGATTGCAATAAATCTACGAAGTTAAGGATGCTAAAAGGATACTTTTTTTGCAAAAAAAAAAAAAAAAAGTGTAAGAAAATTACTTTCAGAAGTCGGTGGCAAAAAGTGAATGAAAGAAACAAAAGACCGACTTCCGAAAGTAAAGTTATTTAAGACTTTTAGTGTTAATTTTTTGGTACTTGGTTATTTTTTTCGTAAAAAGCTTTTATCTTTAATGACAATCCAGTTTACGTTTTTTTATTGAAAAAACTCGGCAAATGTATAAAACCATTCGGCCGGAACTGTCAAAACCATAACTAAAAATGTTGATTTTGTAATAAATCTTTTTAAGATCAAAACACGTGTTTAAAACGCAATAAAACACGTTCATAATCTTCATTACTTTTTTATTTATTTCCTTCACAGTCGAAGGAACATGCGGTAAATCCGAATTGTTTATTTACTTCGGGCTTGCGTCCGTGACTAAGAGGGTCATGTCCAAATTTCGATCTGCAAGGTTTCTTTGAGATTTCTGCGAAACACCTACAAGTTTTTTGTCACGTAGTTATGAACTGTAAGGATTTTAACAAGTTTGGTAAAGATGGAGGTTTAGAAAGTTCTAGTCTATCGTGTCTCGAGGTTAGTACCCCCATCATATTATACGTTTACAGTACACAGCTTTTTACTTTGGGTACACCAAGCTATATCATCATCATCCACAGCCTGACTTCACCAACTACTTGGTATAGGCCTCTCTTTGCTTGTGCCAAGCTCGCACGCTCTTGTGCCAGCCTCATCCAGGGTATTACCGCAATGGCAACAATGTCATCTGCCCATCTCGCTGCCGGACGACCAATACTTCTCTTTCCATTCATACAGGAATTTTGGCTGATTTCAGAATTTAGTTTTTTTTAATAAATGCAAAAAAAAAAAAAATTATTGTATTTGTTTTTTTTTATTTAAAACTGGCACTCACACATTCATCTATGATTGAGTGTGTGCTTAAAGTATTTATAAAAAAAACATATCGTTTTTCAGCGATTAATCACGAGTTATAATGTTTGTGTATTAAAGCTATCACATCTATTTTTAATCCATTAAATTGGCATTACAACCATTTTTTGTTTAACCACAGCAGCACAGGCAGTACATTTTTTTGCGTTAGAATTTGGTACTTGACTTTGCTTGTCAGACATGATCTAATGCGAGTTCATTCACTCGAACCGCGTCGGTTCAAAGCCTACTATCAACATTATAAACAAATAATTAAACTAAACACTATCATTAAATTTCTAGCGTACTCGTTTATTTAAATTCATTAGTTTATGCATTTATTCTGACAACACATTTGCTCATAGTCAATGGACTGATTTCATGATAAGAGCATATTAAAAAAGATGTATTGCGTATCAACTCATCATCATCTGCCTAGCCTTTCCCCAACTTTGTTGGTGTCGGCTTCCAGTCTAACCAGATGCAGCCGAATACCAGTATTTTACATGGAGCGACTGCCTATCTGACCTCCACAACCCAGTTGGTACTGGGTAATAATACGATACCCCTCGGTAAGACTGGTTATCAGAATTTCGGGCCACTGATTACCTAACGACTGTCAAAGATCTACAAATGACAGCCGGGGCCAACGGCTTAGCGTGCTTGTTCCGAGACACGGAGGAAACTCGGTATGTAATGGGTGGTCACCCATCCACAGACCAACCAAGGCAAGCGCGGCTTAACCTTAAGATCGAACCGAGCGGCTGTTATTATTTAGCCACGAGCTCCTATTTATTTTAAAAGATCTGTTACAGTAAAATCGATTAGCACAAAATAACGCAGTGTAGGAATAAAAAGCTAATCGTTACTCCTAATCATTATTAACGGTTATATTGATTCACCTTTTTTTTTTTCCGGATGGGAAATCATCAAATGACCACTCTGGGCGGCCACTCTGGGCGGAGCGGAAGGGAGTGTCAGACTTGTACTGACTAAAACCCATCCATGTTCCTTCTTTGCCCTTTGTCTTCCAGGGCCACGGTATCTCTTTCGAACAGTCTCGCAGCCCTGGCAGGCATCGGCCCTTGCGGACCCCTACTTATTTGCTGACATCTCTTTGAGGCGCACGTGGAACACGAACGCGCCGTCGACACGGCCTGTCGTCATAAGACGGCCGGACGGCGAGCTGACCCATAATTCGCCGTCCACAGGCCCGCGCCTACGGTGGCCGGGAGCCACCACGTGACCCCCAACGCCCAGGGCGTCTCCCGCGGCGACTGGGACGTGAGGTTCTTTCCCTCTCACGTCCCGCCACCTCCTTCACTAACATGACTATATTGATTCACCTCGCTTTAATAAACGTGCCAGTTATGCACAAATCTCGAAAGTTATGCGTAAGCAAAGCATTTAGCAGCCTATAATGATCCCAATGGGGGCTGACCAAGCACCGTAATTGGTTGAAAATCTGGTAATGTAATCTCATCAAAATATGATCGCACCATCTACAATTTAACGGTCCTTTCAATTTCCTTTTTTTATACTAAAAAGGGCTTACTCTTGACCTCAATCTAGTCCAGAGGACAGAGATGAGGTCGACGATGGAACGAGCTAACCCAAAAGAAGCCTATTAACTCGCGACTTAAATAGATTGGGGTCATATGAACTTGGGAACACCGACGTAGGCAGGGAATTCCACTCCTTGCCTGTGCGCATAATAAATGATGTAGCAAAGCGCTTTGTGCGAATATGTGGAACATCGACAAGGTATAGGTGATAACCTGCAGTACGTCTGGACTCCTGATGGAAGAAGGGAGATGGTGGAATGAGCTCGTGGAGTTCTTTGTCACACTCATCGAAGTACAATCTATAAAAGACCCATCATTGCGATTTGCGCCGGTGGGCCAGGCTATGAAGCCTGGTACCAACCAGCTTATCGTCACCTACTTCTGATATTCTGGCTTCCTTCTTCTGAGAGGGAACGGGCCGTTCTCAAACACCTGAGTCCAGAGCGAATTGGTAATCTCAGGTCTTCAGCTTTGTTCCAGAACATTTTCAGGTTTCCTTCGCAATTTTGAGAGTAGTGGCAGTGGTGAGGTCTGAACCTATAATGCCGGATCTGCAACTCCTTAATCGGGGCCGTCACCAATGGGCCACCTGCACTGCTCTCAACATTAAGCATGGTCTTTAGTAATAACTAACTTCAGTTGCCAAAAGATTCCCTTTTCAGTCGAACATTAAACTATTTATTAGAGACGAAATTTTAATAGAAGGCGTATGCTCGACCTAGATTGTGTAGTCGTTCAACGTTCATTGGGCGATAAGGACAGGCGGAAAACTCAACTCTGTAGCAGCCTAGTTCAAAGCAGTAACATGATTGTAACGTTATAATTAACACTAGAAACGGGATATTTACCATGTTTACTGATATCTTACTTTTTCTTTTTGTCTGCTCATAAACACCCACCCACAATAACTTCAGTTTATCCGTGATCATGGTGCTTGCAACAGCGCCGAAATATCGGGAACTCAAAGAAAACAGTAAACATGGGAAATATCCCGTTTCTTATATGATTGTAACGGTCGGTGGATACAATTTAACAATTACAGAAGCTCAATTCATTCACTTGTTGGAGGTTTCCAAAATTATGCCTGTGGTAGAAATCACCAAACCCCTTAAATGGATGGTTGTAAACCTACACATATGGCCAGCAACGGAAGACCAAAAACAGAGTGGATCGATTTTGTGAAAAACATGGCTAAATTTTGAAATGAGGTCTCATATCAGTATTTAGCAATGTTTTTCATGATTGTGTGGATGAAGATGACATGCTGCGTAACAGTGGCGAAGGTTCCATAGAACTCGATTCCTACAGGCTTTCCTTAGAAAAATGGCCCAGTCAGTATTCTATACACAAATAATATAATCACATTAAAGATATGTACTCCAGCTTACCTCTTACAAAAATTGACCCTTCGCTACTGCTGCGTAGACCACAAATAAATAAGGATAAGAGAAAGAGGATGAATAAAAAGCAAACTCCGTCCCTACCAGCTTATTCATTCTTTATATATATTTATACAGGAAGCGTGTCTATTTATAGCAGCTGGTATGGATGCAGTGGCAACATTGACCTAGAGATGACGTGTGGCATCGCGCCAAAAATGACGGTATGCCGCCAAAATACTGCTAAAGTATAAACTTATTGTGGATGCGACGTTTTGATCGTCTTTGTTGCTTTGTGGCATTGTTTAATTTAAATTTCATTGTCAAGTGGTTAGCTGACAACTAAACTATGACTAAAGATAATTATTCCATTTGTTTTGTTTTCAAATACAAAGCTCTACATATCAGTAGCGAAGGAACAATTTTTGTAACAGGTAAGCCGGATTACATCAATCTGATTATATTATTTGTCTATAGAATACTGACTGAAATTTTTTAAAGGGAAAACGGTAGGAATCGAGTTGTATGGAACCTTCGCCACTGCTACATATCGATTTATGATATCACCAAAATGTTATAAAAGCTGCACATTTCGCGTCAAAAAGTCTAAGAAATTCTACGGTCGGTTGTTAAAACTGGTAGGTAAACTTTCGGATAAGCAACGGGAAATCTCGTGTTCTAAGTCTGGGGTCCAGATTGTAATCCTTCTATTACATGGAACAGGAGGAACAGAGACAGGTAAAATAAACATAATTAATTAAATATAAACAACATTACCTTGTTCCACCAATTTCGTATTTGAACACCCAAGAAACTTGAGAAATATCAAAGCCAACAGGAAAATAATTCAGGCATATTTTCGTATTGTAAGGTCTTTAACTATGAACTTGTCGTTTTTTTTTTCTAACATTTTGTTCTGTTTGTAACTTTGACGTATAGTTATATTTTTTCCAAATTCCATTTTTATTGGATTAATTGTTAAATTACGTACCTTTTAGAGTTTAGAAACTGTACTAGTAGTTGCATATTACCTCATAGGGTAGTGTGTCAAAACACCTGTTTCAATGTGCCGTCGGTTCCACTACTTCAAGTAGGTATATTTTTGTCATAGACTGTGTTTTGTGTAGCTTTTCTCACTCTATAGTTTGCAATTGCATAGCCCACACAACTAACCTATATTTTCATTCTTACGGTCTCGAATGACCTCTAACCAAGGTCAGGGCCCGCAGTATTTTGCACTGAACTTTAGCCAAAGCCTCGATGCGACCTTGAGCGTAAAAGCTTTATGTGATAGCTTAATAGTGCCAAAGTGCCACTATAAACCAATTTGTTAGTGATATTTCAGGCATTTTTATTACAGTATTGCCGTGCATGCGTTGGGATGCATCTTTTCCTATCTGTTACGGATCATGTATCCGAATGTAAATTATATTATCTGTGTCTTTTCCTGAGACTTCGAACCCGCCCGTCATGGCTGAATACACGCATACTACAGAGTCTGGTCGTCTCATTTATAGTCTAATTACAAGTATGAAAAACCCTTCCACATCCCACAAAACACTACCTACCTACCTATCTACCCTACCTAACTACTCTACCTGAGTGAAATGAACTGTCAATTGCGGAAGATACTAAACCTAATTTATTTAAAAACTTTTTTTTTCGCATCCAACAAATCAGAGATCATTAAAATCGGTCCAGCCGTTCTTTAGTTATAAATAGTATAATATACTTTCTTTCTTTTAGTTATAATATACCTAAGAGGAGCTCGTGGCTAAATAATAACAGCCGCTCGGATCGATCTTTAGGTTAAGCCGTGCTTGCCTAGGTTGATCTGTGGATGGGTGACCACCCATTACATACCGAGTTTCCTCCGTGCCTCGGAAAGGACGTTAAGCCGTTGGTCCCGGGTGTCATTTGTAGATCTTTGACAGTCGTTAGGTAGTCAGTGGCCCAAAAAGTCTGACAACCAGTCTTACCAAGGGGTATCGTATTATCCAGTAATAACTGGGTTGTGGAGGTGAGATAGGCAGTCGCTCCATGTAAAATACTGGTATTCAGCTCCATCCGGTTAGACTGGAAGCCGACCCCAACATAGTTGGGAAAAGGCTAGGCAGATGATGATGAAGCTGTGGATGATTTTTTTTTTGTTTGTGAAATAAAGAGAAGTCTTTATAGGGTCATCCATCATCTAACTCCTTTTATCCCTTGTTACTTTAGGACTCTTTTTAGTCAATCTTTCGAAATGTTGAGGACAACTTCTTGCATGGAATAGAACTGGTCAATTAGACAGACAAGAAAAGCGACTTCAATTTATAACATACGTAGATAACGTACTCATGGTTTAATATGTATGAACTTCCCTTCCCTCTAACTATGACAGGAAGATTAAAAACGCTGAAGATAGGTATACATTTTATTAGTAGTCATAAAGGCGCTAGGGCATGTCCCTATGACATAATCTCTTAGCCTTCTACGAACCTAAAGGGTGTGGCATTCAGCCAGTGTTTGCTAACCACTTGGCACTAATTAAAGAGCAAAACAAACTAGCTAAGTTAGAAAACAAGTACTTATTATTACTTATTAGTTCATACCAGAGTTTATAATAATCATTTTATTATCAGGAAACTAAGGCCATAGATAAAATACACAAAATAATCTTATACAATAATAAACTAATACATATTAAAAAAAAAGACAAGATATGGAATAAGACGTAGACCTTCTAAAGAGAAAAACTGACGTCACATTGTTTTTTTCGGCAGAATCAATAACAAGCTTGTTGTTGGTAATATCTTGGATATCTTCTTCCTAGAATTTACTTGCTGATGCAAATGTCAGATGCTTTCTTTCTGAAACGAATAGAGCTCATCGGACTCCCACCGGGTAGTCTTGTCTTTCATGCCGCTGTCACTACAGCACTTCGGATTTTGTAGGCCTGAAACATCGCCACTTCCAAGGCATCATGAGGTCACTTTGACTACGTGTTTTGAGGCAGAGGGCAGGATAAGAAAGTGGAACATAGTTTCACATTAACATCCTTAGGTGTCCCTCTTACTACCTTTCAACCATTTTCATCAAAAGTCACTGTTGTAGTTGTTTTCGTTGTGTTGTAGTTGTCCACTGCTGGACATAGGCCTCCCCAAAGTGCCGCCACATTGACCGGTCCCGAGCGACTCGCATCCAGCGGATCCCTGCAACCTTCACCAGGTCATCGGTCCACCTAGTCGCCACTCCAGAACTTTTCGGCCCCATCGGTCATCCGTTCTGCGAGCAATTTGCGCTGCCCACTGCCAGTTAAGCTTGGCTATTCTTCGGGTTACGTCGGTAACCTTCAACCTTTTTAAAAAGCTAAACAAACGTCTCATTCCACAGAACAACTTTCAAAGATAATTATGAATTCTGTTTCAGACATCACGCATACTTCACAAAAAAGTTTAAAGAGCCTACGTGTTTAGGGTACGTATTCGTAAAGCCCTTCTATTCGAGTTATATCTTCAAGACATCGTAAGGAAGTCTTTTAAGTCGTATCTTTCCAAAATCAAAACACTGAACAGCGTTTGACAAACGCCAGTTTCATCACGTAACTACCTACACAACTTTGTTACGTTATCAACCGGACCGTGGACCGTGACTCATATGTTGATTTTGTGTAGTCATCTTCGAGACAATACGGAGAAAGGAAATCTACGACACCGCTCACCTTTCTAGGCTCTCGTATACTTTTATTCTTTACTACACAGACATCGTTAGATTATTGTATTACAGTTTATGTACAAATGCAGAATTGCGAATTGGAATTTGACGTCCCATCTTCCAAGAACAGTATATTTTTCCCGGAGTGACTGTACTCATTTTTGTGAAATGAATTCCAGTTTCAATTTACAGCTGGATTCTCCAAAAAGTTACTCGGCCTCATTTTTAACGTTGATCTCTCTCCATCCAACTTTTAACATAGTAAATGCAAAGCTCCGTGAGTTTATAGATCTATTAAGTAATTGATATTACAAACAAACTTCCCACAGCAAGCAAGACATCCAATTTCACTAATCAAAAAGCTTTCAACAATAATCAAGGTCGGAAAACGATTCGTAAAAACAATAACACAGAAAATAAAGTAGCTCAACCTTATTCAATGCTTCATGAGGAGCTCTTGAAGTGAAGCATTTAAATCTTTAGTACTTACTTCGGTCGTATTTATACGGACGGTTTGGTGGTTACGTAATATGACCTTTAGAATCCCTAGGTCAGGTCTTTAAGTTACATAAGTAATATTTTTGAGGGTTGGCGTAGATAGGAAGGGAAATCAGTGAATTAACTTAGTGTTAGAGGCATATATTAAAATAGACACTGTGATTGTTTTATCTCAGGATAGATTACAGTCATCAACTGCCTAGCCTTTTCCCAACTATGTTGGGGTCGGCTTCCAGTCTATTTTACATGGAGCGACTACCTATGTGACCTCCACAACCCAGTTAGTACTGGGTAATACGATACCCCTTGGTAAGACTAGTTGTCAGACTTTTTGGGCCATTGACTACCTAACGACTATCAAAGTTCTACAAATGACACCCGGGACAAACGGCTTAACTTGCTTTCCGAGGCACGGAGGAAACTCGGTATGTAATGGGTAGTCACCCATCCACAGACGATTAAAGATTGACCCGAGCGGCTGTTATTATTTAGCCACGATATCCCTCAGGATAGATTACAGAGTGTTTTCTATAAATCTGAGATCAGTATCTGGCTGAAAGAAGATATGACCTACTTACAGTTTATTAAAAAGACATGCGTCAACTGGATTTATAGTATGATTTCTTTTGTCAAAACAAGTCTTGGACTGTAAAAGAGACCTTGTCGCCTGAGTTTGTTTCGCAATTTCTTATCAATGTAGTCAGATAGGAAATGGCGACTCCATCTTTAAATACAGCTCGTCGATTTGTTTTGGCTTAAATTTTCTGAACTGTTTTCTTTAGATTTTGGAGCACGAAGCTTTAGAATTCGAGATAATACCTAAATCACATTAAGAAACGTACTGGGAAGGATCAGGAGTTTGTCGGAAATTGCTCACATTTTTGCAGACATTAATCCCTAACAAAAAATCCTAAGGGTAGTCGTTTAATAATCCACAAAGTTATTCGCACAATGAAGCTTTAGTCATTGTCGTCCCAAATTCAAGGAGAATTCAATTTTGTTTTGTGTCTCGCTTCATATCTCCGCTGATATTCGTTTTCTCCACAAGAACAAAACTATATGGCTTTCAAGCTCCAATTTGGATATTTGGAACACATGTTCACATATTCGTAACCTTAGTTCACAATACTATTGATCAAATTGTATGTTGGTTGAAATACGGAAATAGTTTCATTCGACGAGATATTTGAAATACGAGAAGTAGTTCTTAGTTTGAAATGGAATTTATTCGTGTTCCTGTGTGTATCAAGGTCTCACTGCTGTGTCAGGGTGTGTCTTTGTCGGGGTCCTCAGTAGATGACTTCTTTTAATGTACAAAGGAAGAATTTCTAGGACTGTGGTAAAATGGCCTCCAGGGCCTCTGAAGAGAAGAAACAATCAGAAATTTTTAAAACTTTTTTGTCACTTTTCACGTGCTAACAATGATATTATCCAATAAAACGTTATTACTTTACAATACAATAACTTCACGAAATCCTTTGTTTTAAGCCATAATAATGATAATATTTGTCTGTGACATACTGACAAAGGGGTGTAAGATCGTATTGCAAACCCAGCTTTGTAACAATAACAAACAGAGCTACCAGTAGATATTTTTAAATTATTCGGCAATGTTTTTGATATTATACAAAATTGAATGTCAGGGTACAAACAGTGCTTATTTTTTTTTTAACAACACTATAATGATTAATCACGTGAACTTACCTACGTTATTTTTTTATTTAATATGGTACTCACAGGCTTAAGGCACATTCATATGGCAACTCAAAAAATATCACCATAGAACACTCAGATAATAGAATTTAGGCTTTCCGTATCCAATTATACATGAGGGTCCAGGATACAATCAGTAACCAAATTATACAGTTTTTGTATTCAATTACGGCACGGTAGGCGCAGTGGCTGAGCGATTGAATGCTGCGCTTCGTGTCGCGGGTTCGATTCCCGCACGGAACAAATATTTGTATGGCCTACAGGTAGTTGTTCCAGGTCTGGCTGTTTGTGTATGTGAATTTAAATGTTTGTAAACGCACCCACGATACAGGAGTAATTCCTAGCGTGGAGCAACGTTTATTAAAAAAAAAAAAAAAATATATATATACAATCTGTCAGCCCTATTAACAAACTTGATACCATGTTTCTGTCGGAAAAACTGGGTTATGAAAACTGGAGATGTTTTTTTTTTTGTACTCTACCGTTTGGTGGTGATAGAAGTTCTTCTAAGTTAAATATTAGAGAGGGAGGCAAGAGATACCTACAGTATGTTATTCTACGATATCTTCATCTTCTTCCATAGTACCGATGGTCGACGTTTTCTCAAATTACTGGGATCCAGCAGGTCACGTAAATCACGGCGTCATTGATGTTTTTTATGTCCTTTAAATAGGAGGTTTTTAACAAAAGGAAGTAATTAGACTTGTGAGAAAGTTAAATAATGAGCAATTTGAGCACTTCCCGACAGTCGTTTTGGTCAGGAACGGAACACAATTTCCGAATGGCGGCCGTTAGTTTCGTCATCGTGGCAACGCTTATCAAAACGTCAGGTGCTAGATGCGTTTTGATTAGAGTTAATTTTAATCATAACATACTGGAAGCTAATACGACATTACGTAAATCGTAGCAATTCTTAAGAGCGATGCATGGCGAACTTATTACACATTTAACTTATACATATGGTCACACCACACTATACTCCTCGGTAATACTGGTTATCAGAATTTTGAGGTAATAGCTGCTTCAGTATTCATCATAATTCTCGTACCCTTGTTCCATATTATTTATACTTTGGATCGGCGCGACAAGTTTCTTTTCTGCCATTCTCTCCTGTCAGTCCTGTCACTTATCACCCTATCATTTACTACTTTTTTTGCATGTCATTCCTCTCCTTTTAAAAAAGATTAAAATACTGGCAACCCTAAATTGGTCCAGTAACCCAGTTGCATGCAGTTGTGCACAATGAGTAACAAAACAGGCACCACAGTGACTCACCCACCACCACCTAATTTAGTACCACACTTTGTGCTTAAGCGGCCTACATAATATTTTATGAGAACAGTTATTATTATATTTTTTTATCTCATGATGTTGGTGGAAAAAGGAGTCAAGTATTTCAGAAGAGGAGAGGACTTATACTATTATTACTTTTTTTACATTTATGGTACTTTTTTTTTATTATGTAAATGTAGATTATAGCATTTCAAGAGGGAAGGAAAATACTTTGGACTTTAAACTTCAAAAATATTTAGTGTACAATTTATTGTACACCAAATATTTGTATTGTTTTAAAGGCTTCTTTTGGGTTAGCTTGTTCCATCGTCGACCTCATCTCTGTCCTCAGGACTAGATTGAGGTCAAGAGTAAGCCCACATAACATTAAAAAAAAAAAAAAATTGTTGACGGGCCTTCTCTTGATTTCTATCTAACCTGATAGCCAAGCCCAAGCTAGTCAACAAGATGTGTTTTGGTTTAGTTATAAGAGAACATTAAGTTTATTTACTCTTTTGCTTTTCATTCTATTAAATTTATTTTATTATAAAAACAAAAAAAAAAAAAAATATTGTATTATCGCATTGGGTCTAGCCTGTAGGGATATTTGTATGTTGGGAGTAAATAAATAAATAAATTATAAAAAAAATATATAATTATTCTTTACAAAAAATTGAATTTTGTCTTCTTTAGTAGGTAAACTAATTTCAGGAACTTCAGTGTTGTCTAACTTGACAACACTAATGCTAAAAATAAATAAAAGTTCAACTTAAATACAAAATTAATTTACTAGTAATGTTTTTATATTAGTAAATTAATTTAATATGTCTTACATGTTTTTATTAAGAATTTAGTAATGTTCAAGAAAAGAATAGTAAGTCAGGTAAAAATAAGAAAAATAACAGGAAAATACATGAAATTTTATTATTATAATAGATGAAAGACATCCTAAGTTATGAGAAGAAGACAACTAAATTATGGTCAGTGAGTCGTCTTAGGGGTGGATTATTATTGTACAAAAACATTTATTATTACAGAAATACTAAAAAAACAAGTAAATATCTAAATATTTTAAGCTCGTTTCAGGCAGAACATTATGATTAGTTAAAGAAGTTTATTCAAAATCCAGAAAAGGCAACACAGGAATGAGGCGGGTATGGTAAGGCTGATCAAAAGCCCCAGCCTATGCAGAGTCCAAAGTGCAATCCTTTCCCAACACTGGACATTCATAAAATTGAATTGTGTATGAGTGTTTGTAAACTATTTTCAGTTTGTAAAAAGGCGATTTTTAAGGCAATTTCACATAAACTCAGATCACTTACTTGAATCTTATTGGATTAAAAAAGTACTAACAATATTTTATGATTTTTGTTTTATATGCATTAGTCATGCTAGTCCATGAACTGCGTATGAATATTTAATTTCTGCTCTTGCGAAATGCAACTGGATGTAGTATAAGCCAAGGTCAGAAAACATAAATAATGAAAAAAAACTCATACAAACCGCAGAGTTGATAAAAATAAGTAAATAACACATTTTTTAAACTTCCAGAAAGTTACTAGAAGCTAGGGCTTCTAGTAACTTTCTGTCGTTCCTTTCCTGTCGTAGTTCTAGGGAACTACGACAGGAAGTCCGATCATCGATATTTCACTACAAAAAGCACTTTTGACGAAAAAAAACACAAATAGGTCAGTCGAAAATCAGACCTTGTTATCTCATCAAACTTATTGCTAAGCATAATTAATTGGAGTGAAATTATTTATATTACTTACCAAAGTCTATAAATTGTTTTATAGATAGCGGCGAAGGGTTGAATTGCGAGTAAAAATCAAGCATTTTCGTAACATTGGAGAAAATAGCCCCCGCTAACCTCATCTTGAATAACTTTTAGCAACGTTTACAAACTGAACAACTGTTAAATTTCCTCAACAAAACTATTTCACAGTCACTGATGATTAGAACACATGTTTTGAAAATTAATAATAAAATTTTTCACCGGCACTTGACTTTACACGGAGAGAAAATTTTTCGACTGAACCAGTGTTGCCCGTTTCTGAAGCTTATATATTCAAAGTGACGTGACCTTTGATCTTCAGTGTTGTCAGATCAATAATAGATTTTTAATTTTGTTGTATTGTTTACGAAATGTTATAATTATTATTTCAAGGAATTAAAAATTGATAAAACTAGATTATTAATTTATAAATTTGGTAGGTACTATTTTTGTTCTGTTCAAAAAGTAGTTTTGCACACATTGCGTTTTTCGGCATGCTTGTTTTAGCAATTAAAATGTCAATAACAGTCGTGAAAGAATTTACCGGCTATTCATACAATAAGGGATGATTTTCTAGCATGATTGTGTGAAAACAAAAATTGGTTGCAGTAGAGCAGGGGAGTCTCTGCAGCGATGCCAAGTTGACTGGCGATGCATCTAAGTGCTGAGAAATCTCTATCTATACGCTACAATGACCGTCCAAACTCAGAATCAACAAACAGAGCATATCCCATTGCGGCGGGGGGTGAGGCAAGGAGACGTAATTTCCCCAAAATTGTTTACTAACGCACTGGAGGATGTGTTCAAGACGCTAAAATGGGACGGACGTGGCATTAACATCAACGGCGAGTACATCTCACACTTGAGATTAGCAGACGACATCGTCATATTGGCTGAATCACTTCACGACTTGCAGCAGATGCTGGATGACCTAGTTGATTCTTCAATATGCATTGGTCTCATGGTGAACTTGGACATAACACAGGTTATGTTCAACGAGCACGTCACCCCAGGACCTATTGTTGTCAATGGCGGTCCTCTCGACTTTTTTTAGAGAATATTTATATGTATATTACTTCGGGCAAACTCTGCAGTTTGGTAAGAACAATTTTGAGAGAGAGGCTAACAGAAGAATTCAACTGGGCTGGGCAGCGTTTGGGCAGTTTAATCGGGTCTTCTCGTCGCCTATTCCACAGAGCCTAAAGACTAAAGTCTTCAACCAGTGCGTCCTACCTGTTTTGACTTACGGGGCCGAAACGTCGACACTCACGGTACGGCTGGTCCATAAATTCAAGGTCGCTTAGCGAGCTATGGAACGGGCTATGCTTGGAGTCTCTCTAAGGGATCGCATCCAAAACGAGGTCATCCGACAGAAAACCAGAGTTGTCGACATAGCTCACAGAATAAGTAAGTTGAAGTGGCAATGGGCCGGTCGTGTTAGCCGTAGAACCGATGAGACGTGTTCTTGAGTAGAGACCGCGAGTCGACAAACGTAAGGTGGGACGCCCACAGGCTCGGTAGAGTGACGATCTTCAAAGAGTGGCTGGTGGCAACTGGACGAAAGTGGCTGAGAATCAAGTTGAGTGGCGTGCGATTGAGGAGGCCTATGTCCAGCCGGTGACTCCTATACACTGATTATGATGGGAGCGGGGTAAAAAAAATACTTTTGTAAAAAAAGTTTTGTTGATTGGTCGATGATTTGGCTTTGTTGGCAATTTGCCATATGTTTGGCATAGAGGTGATATTGGTATGGAAATCGTTGGCAGACAGACAGAACTGACATATGTATGACATAATTATCACAGCAGGAAAAATAAAAATCATAGCCATAGACTACTATATAATTATAAATACCACACCACACCACTCGACCAACGAGGCAGTCGAGGTAACACAGTCGTAACTCGAAAAGGAAATTATTGTAAATAAGTTGCATTAAATAGCCAAAGAGACACAAAAGTATAATATATTATGTTCAAAACATTCTAGATTCTGCTGGCTGCTGTCAAGAAAGATTACCCTCCCTTATTATTATTATACTCTTTGCTATAGCCTTCCTTCAGGGTAAATTAAAAAAGTGTTGCTGTCAAGTGTCAGCTGTTAAATTTTCTTTCAACTGCTTTCAAAGGAAGGACGAAGGGTAGTGTTTGAAAATATATTTAGAATGATAGGTTAGCAAATAACTACTCCGATGTATAAGTCGATGTTCCCCGTTCTCCAGCATTGTTTCCAATTCCATGTACAAAGACCCGTGAGTTCCCTCCCTATTTTGTGTCAGATTCCTTTCTCCATTCTCATCATCATTACCATTGGCACTATTGTTAGCATAACATAACATCACGCCTGTAATCCCGAAGATTTTGTAGGGGTGTATTTAGTTTGCCAATTATAGAGGGTGAGTCTAATACCATTAACTGACACAAATGTTGATCTCAAATCTCTCCGTGCTGTTACTAAGAAATTAGCGATGGAAAAATTCATTAACACTAGCCAATTTAGGAATCAACTACTAGACCAATGAAACAGTATGCTATCATAGTACTATTGGTAGCATTGAAGTCCAATTGTGGACAGCCTTTTTCCATCCGCTGCCGATTGCAAGCTTCCACTATTTTCATTCAGTTTGGCCTCCTGCCTTTTGTGCAATTCTTCCCTGCTATGCGAGTTGCAGTTTCAACCAGGGGGCCTACCATGACGTCTTAAAGCAGGGGTAATTTCAGTGAGGGAAACAGATGGTGCTAGACAACCGACGATGTCACAGTAACCCACCTGGTGTTACCTGGAATTTTCTGAATGCCATCATCAAGCTGGCTGTTGGTCTGCCGTCGCTACATCTTGCCAAGTGTCTCTACCTGCAATCTGACATCTTTCTTATTGTGTACCCATAATGAGTGTTTGTTTGTTGATGTTCCCCCTCATTGTTATAACTTTACTTTGAATACTACCATGAGACCTGTACTACTCTATGCATCCTACCTTTTGTTTTACGTTTTTTTTCTTTTTTTTTACCTAAAAATAAAAAGGTGGTCCTGTAAAAAAAAATTAAGTAGTGTTACTTGTACAGAATGCTTGCTTGACAGCTTCATGAAGGGTCTGTTTACACTTTGTAAGAAATAGTGTTAGTTAGTAGGCCTATTGTCATATCCCTGGACTGTCCATGTCATCATCATGAGGATCTAATATACATCATTTCATTGATATTTATACTATAACTAGCCGTTCCCGGCATGCGTTGCAAAGCACCTTTTCCTACTACATACCTACTACCTACCTACCTACTACCCACCTAAGAACCTTCTCCTGACAATAACAAATACAACAAAAAAAAAAAAATTGTCAAATTGGTTCAGCTGCTCTCGAGATTTGCGCTTAGCAACAAATTCAGGGATTCATTTTTATATTATAGATTCTCATTTTCTCAACTTTAGAATTCTTAGGGAGGTGTGTATTTGGTTAATTACGTACTGGTAAAACGGGGTGAATAGGACCGCAGGGTTGAATAGAGACAAATTTTGAAAGGGATTTTAACGTTGAATTAATTTGATTATGTTATCAAAAAGTACTCTGTTTTATTTACTTAGTTATACTTAATTATTTAGAGACCTTGTTAGCAACATAACATATTAATTGAATGTTAAAATCCCTTTCTGAATTTGTCTCTATTCACCCCTGCGGTCCTATTCACCCCGTTTTACCAGTACATAAATTCACACCTTTTTCCATGGGAAAAAAGTGTGAGTTTATGTATATGTATGGGTTAGCAGACACCACAGAACGCCACCTGCTACGATCCTTACATACTCCTTTTGCTGCATCCACGTTCATATATCTGGTCATACTTTTTGAGTAATTCATCATCTACCTAGCCTTTTCCCAACTATATTGGGGTCGGCTTCCATTCAAACCAGATGCAGCTGAATGCCAGTATTTTACATGGAGCGACTGCATATCTGACCTCCACAACCCAGTTAGTACTGGGTAATACGTTACCCCTTGGTAAGACTGTTTTGGTTGGTTGTTATTTTTTTTCGTTTGTTAGAAATTTTATGTTGTGTTATGTTTTATGGGTTTCTAAACACTATTTCAATTTTAAAGATGAGGAAGAATATTTCGCAATTCGAATTGTTTATTTTTCGTTTTTTTTTATTCTTACGCTTTCTCAACTATAAAGCTCTGGAACGCGCTACCCCTTGGCATTAAAAAAGCTGAAAGCAAAATGGCTTTCAAAAGAACAGTTCGGAAGTACTATTTATGATCAGACTAAATTGCTCACCAGATAGATATTAGTAGTCATAGTAATTATTATAAGGTTTCTCGTATTTTAGACTATTTGTACGTATTATAATATATATTAGTTTATTTAATTTTACTGTATATATGTGTATTAGTATGTACCTATTTATGTATATCAATCGTATGTTAACAAAATGGTATTTTTACAATTAATAAAATTAGAATCCCCCTTAAGAAAGGAACGCTTGTGTTCATTTGCATGCGTTTAGACCCAGCAGTTCATTATGTCTGTCAAAGAAGTTACGTTTTTAAAATTTAATTAATTGATTCAGAGACGTTAACTAATTTTACTCTCCAACTTTTAGATCATGCACAAAGTCTTTGTCTACGGGACACTGAAGCGAGGTGAACCGAACCACTATTGGTTGCAAGATGTAAAGAACGGCGTCGGCAAGTATTTGGCTGAAGGAATCACGAAGACTAAGTACCCTCTCATTATCGCAACTAAGTATAACATACCATTCCTGTTGCGAGAGCCTGGAGAAGGGTACAATATTGAAGGTAAGATTAAGCTGGAGCTCACAGGTACAGACGCCAGCACATCAAGCTACTAAAATCCAGGGCTGCCAGTAAATATTTTTAAATGATTCCGAAATGTTTCTGAAATTATACAAAATTGAATGTCAGGATATAGAGGAGCTCGTGGCTAAATAACAACAGCCGCTCGGGTCGATCTTTAGGTTAAGCCGTGCTTGCCTAGGTTGGTCTGTGGATGGGTGACCACCCATTACATACCGAGTTTCCTCCGTGCCTCGGAAAGCACGTTAAGCCGTTGGTCCCGGCTGTCATTTGTAGATCTTTGACAGTCGTTAGGTAGTCAGTGGCCCAAAAAGTCTGACAACCAGTCTTACCAAGGGGTATCGTATTACCCAGTACTAACTGGGTTGTGGAGGTCAGATAGGCAGTTGCTCCATGTAAAATACTGGTATTCAGCTGCATCCGGTTAGACTGGAAGCCGACCCCAACATAGTTGGGAAAAGGCTAGGCAGATGATGATGATGATGAATGTCAGGAAACAAACAGTGCTTAATTTTTTTTAAACACACTATAATGTTTAATCACGTGAACGAAAACGTAGACGTGAAAAAAAAAAACGTAGGTAAACGTTTTTTTTTTAATTTATTATGGTACTCCATCCGCATAGCAACTCAAAAAATAACACCATAGAAAACTCAGATAATAGAATTTAGGCTTTCCGTATTCAATTATACATGAGGGTCCAGGATACAAAGAGGATACAATCAGTAACCAAATTATACAGTTTTTGTATCCAATTATACAATTTGGCAGCCCTGTTAAAACTTTAATAGATTTTCAACTTTATCGCTAAAGCATAAGGTTCAAGGCTGATTGGGAAAATTTGACAGTTTCGGGTAGTTTGATGTGCTGGCGTCTGTACGTGGGTGTTTTTAGTTTTACTGAGACTTCCTAATGCTAAAACTCGCTGCCCATTGGTCGAGTGGCCGTAAACGCGACTGCTGAGCGTGAGGTCCTGGGTTCGCCCCCCGGGTCGGGTATATGTTTTTGGGTTTTTCCATCGGGAATTTCTCAGTAGCAGCCGGAGTCTGCATTTGTGCCTGGTTGATGGCAATAGGCTTGCCCCCTGTTACATAGAACTTAAACATAACTGGCGTTATGTGGGTGTACTATTACAGGTATTATGTTATGAAAAACTCAATATCACTTTTGCTTGATCCCGGAATCGATCCCAGGACAGGACGGACCTGTCATAGGTCCGATTCCCGCTGTCTGCTGGGGTCCTCGCAGCAGTCCCGCTTGCAACCATGAGACGAGCTGTGGATGTGGATAATAATGACCCCCTTTCTTGCAGGTGAAGTGTATGAAGTTGATGACGAAATGCTTGGCAAACTAGACATTTTAGAGGAACACCCTAATTATTATGTACGAGAAAAAGATGAAATCTTGACTAAAGACGATCAGTAAGTAATGTTTAATGTTTTTTTTTAAAGTTTACCTACTTCCCTAAGTCACGGTACACTCAATGTTGTAAATAGCTGGCAAATATGTCGCTGTTTTGATTAATTTCTTTACGTTACACTGAATATTTGGTGTTAATTGTAAAATGCAATGCTTTTTAACATCTAAAACTGTTACAACACTTTATACAGTGTTATAAATGCAATACTTAACTTAGTCAATACTTTAGTGTATCACAGAGCGGTATTCCATTTTCATTTAGTAATATTAAAGAAATTCATCATTACAGTAGATCATTTGGCCACTCAAAGGCAAGCTTCTTAAATTTTTCATGAAATAGCCATTCTCAACTTAGAGGGTTGTTTTGATGATTTTAATTCTGTAATAATATACATACGTGTTACGGTCGCGAATCATGTTTTAATCAACATACAACGTGACATTGACCGTCAAATTGCAAAAAACAAAAAATCCACCTTAAGCAAACTATCCGCCCTCTAAAATCTACGTTGTACGAGTACTTTAAATTTTCAGGGTCTGGGAATGCTGGGTATATTTTTTGAAGAACTTTAAACGAGAACTCCTAAAGAGGCCGCGGTTGGTCACCTACAGCAGCACAGGGCCCCACGGCTTAGTCTACATGGACAGGTCTCAGCGAGATCCCACATTTGACCATAAATCTGAAACGTTGCCTGATCCCTGAAAAGTAGTACTAACAGGTAAAGGTCAGTAGATTAATTTCTCCATTTTTTTCAAATCAAATCATATAATTTATTCGCATAATAAGGGTCTACATAGGTGGTAAATAAATGTTACATTACAATAGGGACATAGTGAGGTTTTACAATAATTTTCAATTCTTTTAACTAAGGTATTCCTGGGTCTTGTAAAAACATTTATTGACTAACCAGGCGTACATTTTTTTTTGGAATATAGTAATGAGTAGGACTTTCAGTTCACTAGGTAATTTGTTAATAACTTAATTGACATGGGGTAACAGTTTCTTCTATAAAGATCAGTTTTTATGTTTGGCAAGGGAAAGCTATTAGGTTACCGGGTATTAAAATTACAATAGTCACCAAAGGATTTGTATAGGTACTGATGTGTTTTGATGAAAATACAAGACTCAAATATATATATGGACGGTGCTGTTAGTAGATTTAGCTTTTGGAACAATGGTTTGCATGAAGTTGATTCTTTATCAACGTTACAAAGTGCGCGAATGCACTGTTTTTGAGCAAGGAATACTCTATTAAATTCTACTGAGCCACCCCATAATAGAATACCATATCGTAGGTTGAGGCTGCATGTCCATGATAGGCTTTTTTTTTTATCCGGCTTGTAAAGCTGTTTTTTGGCTGGATATTCGTGTAAGACGCCAAAGAGCGTAAACATACCTGTTTATTTTGTTAAAGATTTTATTTATGTGTAATTTCCATGAGATCTGACTATCTAATGTAGTTTAGTGGTAGGAAGATATTGTTTTTTTATTAGATTTAGTATAGTAATCAAAAAATTGGCTAAGTTCTAATGCTCGTACTTACTAACCCAAGCGACACCTAAGCGAACGCCACAGCGTCTAGCTTTTATGGGAGAAGCGCTAGGGCAGCCCGCGAAATTTAAATTTTCTTACGTTTTTTTTTCCACGAATACTTTTTACCCGACTGCCAAGGAAGGGTTATGTTTTTCGCGCGTATCTTGTATGTTTTTTGTAAATTTCATTATTACCTCGTATGTTCCAAATGGCTGGATGGATTTCGACGATTAAGGTACTTATCATTAGATTTGTTTTCTTAAAAAAAAAAAAACAAAGAATTTTGGCGCTAAATTGTAAGTCGTTAATATGTTTTTTTCAACCAAACCCATCGAGTAGGGTATCAACATGAAGGAAATTAAAAGGAGATTACAAATATATACATACCGGGTGTAAACAGACCCTTCACATATTCGTCAACCAAGTATTCTGTACATCAAACTAAGTAACTGACGCAAAAATTATTGCTGGGAATCGTTTTTTTTTTTTGGGGTGAAAAATCACGTTTTACGGTAGGACTCGATGGAAAGCACTCATAGCATTGTGCTGATGAATGGATTGAATAGTACGAGGGTAGTGGAGGTGTGTAAAGTAAAAATCTTACATTAAAAACATGTATTCAAAAGAAAACTTGTGAAAAAGTTGGAATTTTGACCCCCTATATCTCCGTAACTAGAAGGTTCCCAGGTATGGTCTAGAACAAAAAAATGATCGCAGTGACGGGGAGAACAAGTGCCTTTCGTTTATGTTAAGGGTCTATTTACACCCTTCATACACTAATACTTGTTTAATGAAATAGTCAAACAACGGCATTAAATTAACTGCGAGGGGTTGTATTGATGATTTTAATGATTATAATTCAGTAAAACCATATTTTGTTACTGTCACGAATCATATTTTAATCAATATACAGCCTGACACTGACTTGCATTGCAAAATACAAAAAACGTAAGAAAATTTGAATTTCGCGGGCTACCCTGGCGCTTCCACCTTGAAAGTTGTCAGTGTTGCCAGGTTAAATAATTTGAAGACCTGCTTTGAAAAAATTAAAACTTATTTTCCGAAATACATTTGACATTTCTTTTTATTATTTGAAACATTTACTTTGATCTACTGAGCTTTTCCTGTGTACTGGTGGTGGCGATTTTATTAGAGTGCTTTCACACCTCGGGCCTTTGATTTGTGAAAATTCGCTTGCGAAAGGGAAATTATAAAAAAAATCATTCATCCACCATCCAACCTCTTCCCATCACACGAAACCGTGAAAAAAAAATACGATCGTCACAGCTACGCTTTATTTTTCAGCGAAACTGATGATTCCTATGTGGAGGAAATGGACAATTTATTGTTAAAAGGGACACAAATTAATTAATAAATAAATAAAATCGCATTTAAATTAGGTAAATAAAAAATATCGTTACAATATTCTCTTGCATTTGCAGAAAAACTTCCAAATTGAAGACAGAGTCCATGGACGATTTATTCATTGATAAAAGAAAGAAAAACAGAACGCCTAAAGGAAAAAAATAATTTGAAAAGTACTTGTAAAAAAGTAAATTATTTGTGAATATTTTTAAAATAATTATTTATTTTGTGACATGAATTTTCATTTGTAAAGTAGTTTTTGCTACTACCACTTCGTGACGTGACTTTCACTAACGGGTAGGGCACATACAGAGCGAGACCTGTGCCGCTCCCGGTTGGGCGTACACTCAGGCCGAGGTCTCGCAATACTTTATGCCGCTGCCGGTTGCGCGTACACTCAGGCCGAGGTCTCGCAATACTTTATTCCGCTGCCGGTTGCGCGTACACTCAGGCCGAGGTCTCGCAATACTTTATTCCGCTGCCGGTTGCGCGTACACTCAGGCCGATGTCTTGCAATACTTTATGCCGCTGCCGGTTTCGCGTACACTCAGGCCGAGGTCTCGGAATACTTTATGCCGCTGCTAGTTGCGCGTACACTCAGGCCGAGGTCTCGCAATACTTTATGCCGCTGCCGGTTGCGCGTACACTCAGGCCGAGGTCTCGCAATACTTTATGCCGCTGCCGGTTGCGCGTACACTCAGGCTGAGGTCTCGCAATACAACTCTCGCAATGCAACTTAAAAACTCTTACTTGGACTTGCAATTTGATAACTGTGAGACAGTAACAGGAATATCAGCAAGTTACGATTATAAATCTCGACCTCATTTCCTTGACTGAAAACAATAAGAGCGTGCGCTTGCACAAGGAACGCTGTGAGAGCTTGTTACGACCGGTCATCATCACAAGCAACCGGCGCCGGCGTCACTCTAAAGCAGCGGTCATCACACTTTTCTGGTCAGGGCCAAGGGCCACATAGGACAATGTGAGGTATCACTATGGGCCGCACATTCTTGTCTCATTTAGTTGACACTACCAATCAATGGACATTTTTATCAGCTGTCAAAACGCGATTGCCCTATGGATTTTGTATGGCAATTGTGCAATGAACTAACTATCAAACATTTAACGGACACAAAGAACACCCAGACGCACGGAACAAAACAAAGTAGATCACACAAATATTTGTCTCAGATGGGAATCGAAACCACGAACACCCGGTGCAACGATAGTGGCAACGCAACCACTATAATAACCGGTATACCAGACCCGTGCCGTCAATTAATATAAAAAAAATTTAAATTAATAATAACAAATTATTATATTAAAATTATATAATTATTATTTTCGCAACGTAGATAACATTATTAGTGAGTATAGGCGAGCTGAAAAAAAAAGTAAATATATCAGTGTTATGGTGTTGTACATACATTACACATTTTAATTATTTCCTTTATGTTGGTCTATTTAGGGCTACATGTAATTGTCATTGTGTCTTCTAAATGAGTGGAAAGACTAAAATTATTTGTTTTGTCACGGGCCACATAAATATCGTCCGCGGGCCGCATTAATATCGTCCACGGGCTGGGCCGCAGTTTGACGACCACTGCTCTAAAGTGTTCTTGGCTGTTATTGCACTTTGTCCCACCTGGTGGGTTAAGTAGAATTACTAAAAACTTCAAACTATCATGGTCAGTAACATTATTATTAACACTAGAAACGGGATACTAACTACCAGACAAAACGGGGCTAAAAACTAACAGATGCAGCGGCCCGTGGTGGGATAGCCCGGCGACACTGATGGCGCATTTAACCTTGGTCGTTATATCCGAGTATTCGAATGCCTTGGAAAAAAAAGGCAAATTCCGGCACCCGATGCATTTATCGCATTGAAATACAAGCTTACAATTACGAAAAAACACGATGAAGCCGGAGTAGTTTGTCCGAAGAGGGGTGTACTCGACCGCGTACATTAACACGTGGTCGTTTCCCAGAATTATGAACACATACGCAATCGAATACGGGTGAACGTCCAAGTGTAACTGCGCCATGACACCGTTAGCCCCGGCTTTGGTGTGTAGACTCCTTTACAAGAAATATTACTATTTTTTTACAGCGACAATGTCTCCGTTGTAGACGATTTGGACGATGTTGATGTTATGCCCAAAAGCAGCGGAAATTGAACATAATACATTGGTAAAGTGCCACAAGGGTATTATATTTTAAAAACTAAATAATACAATATTTTTGTAAAAAATGCATTCCTAAAGTAATACTGACTTGTTTAGTTTTAGATAAGTTCAAAATTTACTCTTGTTATCAAATATATATTTTTAAATATTATGGTATGTTGTTTTATTTAATATCAAAGTTAATAAATAAACTAACATCAAACTATAAAAAAAGCATCAAAAAATTCCCCCTCAACGCTGTCAGCTGGTAACGTGCCCAAGAGACTGGCGGCGTTGCCACGTTGTATGGCAACACTTAGCCTCTGGCCAAGGTAAAAGCCAGCCCTTGGGACACGGAAAGCGTCAACAAGGCGTTTCGAAATTTCCATAAATAGGCTCCTCACAGCCCCAGAGTTTCAACCCCAAACGACTCGAAAATAAAGTTTCCACAAAGTTTACTATATTTACGCCGCTTGAGGTTCTCTGCAGCCGCAGCGGCAGTGCCAGCACAGCACGATGAGCTTGGAAGATGTGATGGCGCAAGAGTATACACATGTTGCGTCGCCGCTCTTTGGCTGCATGACAGGCCGTGATGACAGAGTTAATTGAATCCTACCCTAATTCAACTTAATAAGGTTATCTCTCGCCGAGTGGTCGACACTTCGCGTGGCTGGTTCTTTCTTTGGCCAAAGAAGAAGGCCATTCAACGTGGCAATGCTGCCAGTCTTCTGGGCACGTTCCCAAATGTTAGCGATGCGGAAGATTACTCTGACGCCTAGTGTCCTATTGTCGTCCTTGCATTGAGGTAAGAAGGACACACAGCATATTGGAGGGATTCTATAACGAGTTCCCCCTAGCGAAAGCCATAAACGATCGGATACCTAAGCAGTTCGTATTCGATAAAAAATACAAAATCCAACTCCCCGAGGACCACCGCTGCGAGGGATTAAGCCCCGCAGAAGTACGGATCTTCACGGATGGATCAAAAACAGGTACTGTACTGCTAGCACTAAAAAACCAAGCAGTAAACTCCGGGTTAATATACGAGTGTATGTCATCAACGCCTACCCAGGTTGATAATTTCAATAATATAACCATCTAATGGATCAATGGACACAGCGATTCCCGAGGCAATGATGCAGCGGACGAACTCGCTAGAAGGGGATCGAGCATGGCAGCAGTCGGACCCGAACCCATCGTGCCACTCCCTTTCGGGTATCTACGCACACTGATAAGGAAACGAACCAGCGAACAACACCACAAGCTGTGGCTGGACCATTGTAGTTTACTAGTTAGCTTCTTAGTTAGTTTCTTATTTCCATACAGTAATATTGCCAATTTAATGAAAACAAGTAAATATTTGACAGCTATTTGCGACGTTTCCCATTTTCTGTACAAGCGTTCTTAAGAAATAAAATCTGAATTCGCTTTTCGCATTTTTATTTGTGTACCTATTGTGAACCTACCGGGCCGGGGGCGAGGCTTACCAATCATGGCATGCTGTCTGATCGATGAATGTCCCAATCGTTTCGAGTTCGATGATTGAGTTTATGGCTTTCGGTTCCAGATTCCACAACGACCTAAAATGAATGCCAAACAAAACCACAGCATGCACCGCGGTGGGTTTGCGCCTTAAAAAACACATACGCTTTTAAAGTTCCAAGCGTGCAGGCTTAAATGCAGGGAAACAATGCAATAGGTAAGGTAGTAATTCGTCCGATTTTATCACGGGATTTTATGGCCAAGCAATGCCAATAAGCCTGGTCACACTTTATTATTTTACCGTCGTCGACTTCTACCGTGACAAGGACAACTGTCATATAAATAAGTTATCTATGCTTATTATCAGCTGTCTTTTGAAAGCATGTTTCACAAATAGGTTATGCTTATGATTAAATTCTGTTTTGGTTTATTATTTTGAGTGTTTTACTTATAAGTGAGACAAATGTGGTAAAAGTCCTTCGCGTTAACCAATAATGGATTTCGCACGTAAGCAGCTAGAAAAATACGGCTGGACCGATGGTAATTATTTGGATTGCTAAAATTTACTTTTAATAACTCGCGTGTCTTGTTTACATTAATCGTATTCAACTTAATTCAATTTAGTGCCTCAATAGTCTAGAGTTACTGCTAAATCAGTGAATGTATGTCTGTACATAATATCAATACGGTACCAAACTTTAGAAACTCACTTTTTACACTTCAGTCTCAGAGACTACTAACTTATGTACACGTCTTGCTTCGTTCATGGTCATACACTCTTGCCGGACACAAGTACTATGCATTTGCCCAACCTTTAAAGGAATATATTTTATTCCTATTCCATGATGTAATTAAAAAAAAACAACTTTGTTTTTCAGGAAAAGGACTTGGTAAACACGAGAATGGCATGTCAGAGCCACTGAAGCCAAAACTGAAGCGTAGTGTAGCTGGGGTTGGTCACGATGCTGCGGCCGAGGTCAATGACCACTGGTGGACGACGCTGTATGATAAGGCAGCTGCTAATGTGGAGGTGGGCACCTAGTTTGTCATATCTTCAAGTCGACGGTTTAGATTATCTACCAAATCAAATGAAATATACAACCTTAGTTTTTGTATATGCATAACTTGAAACACGTGTCTAGTATTTTTATATAAAGAATCTATGTACAAAATTTCAAAACTGTATCATGAAAAATCACAAAGTTATAAGCTTGTTCTGTTACCTGGTTGTCTGCGCAAAAACATGTCTACCACGCAGCGCGCCCGCGCGCGCCTCCAGCTTCGTCTTGAGCTCATTGATAATAATAATTTGGCAGTATGGTTTAAAAATGATCGGAATCGATTCAGTTACTTATTCCGAACTAACTATATTCAGGTTTCGCATATACTAAAAATAATGTTGTATACAGTGTGTTAGTTTAACAGTTACCAATACTTTAAGGGCACATATATTATATACTCATTTCAATCTACAAATATACATTTACAAATAAATATAAATAGTCCTATCCCAGCATCCTGTGAATGGCAGCAATGTTCAATGAAATGCTAAAGTCTTTGAATCTAAGAGACCTAAAGGCGTGCAAATGACCTTATTTCAAGGGTAAACGCCGAGGCTATGGAATTACAAAATAAATCTTCCTGTAAAACAATCAAAAAGAGCCTAAAAATAATAAATTACGAAAATTTGCACAAAAATTACTAATTTTTTCTACATTTTCTACTCTACTGCAAAATTAATCAGACACACTGTATATTTGTACACAGCAGATACAAGATGGTGTTACACAAATAATTTGGGCGTCTCTGTTTTCTGCCACTGAGTGACATACAAATATCCATTTCTTACTGTGAAACTTAAACTGAACTTAGATGAGCTGGGCATCTTATTAGTTAGCCCCCCATCTGTCTTTATATTAGGTATCCATTTAATGTGGTGAGAATAGTTTTCTTTTCTAGTATACTATTTAAATAATCATTGTGTGTTAGGAGAATCAATCAAATCAGTTTATTTCTTTCATCATATTTCTGTATTCTTTATCAATGATACTGTATTATTTTATGTGGATGGGTATAAGAGTAGAGGAAGACCAAAGAAACGATGGATGGACTGTGTGAAGGATGATATGGCAAGAAAGGAGGTGTCTGATGAGATGACGAGTAATAGAGAAGTATGGAAGAAGAACACATGCTGTGCCGACCCCAAATGCATTGGGACAAGGGCAAGAGAATGATGATGTTGATTATGGCTGTATTATTTTATGTACTCATTTTAATAATAATTTAAATGTTTCAGGTCAAAGAAAAACACGGAAAAACAAAGAAAATCAAAACAAAACATGACAAAGAATTTGTCATCACCAACAGCACTTGGAAACTGAACAAGAAGCCAAAAGACGATGACAATGAAGAACAGTATGCTGATTACTTTGTCAGGACCGCTGTGTTAACCAATGGTGCTAGTAACGTGGAGAGAGTGAGGGAATCCGAGTCGGAAGATGAAGAGGAAAAAAAAGATATATTTAAGATGACCGATGAGGAATTGTTTGCGAAGTGTGAAGGACGGACTGCTCATAAGTTAGTAATTTTTTTAAACATAACATCATACCAATCTAATCAAATAGTATAGCACATTCACTGTCCACGTATCAAACACTATAGCTAAACAAACGCCACAAACTGTTTGTGGCTCATGGGAAAGGTAACGGCTTAAGTCCCATTTAATAGGCGGCAAGCTTATTATCATCATCCATGCATAAATCCACACTGTGGCTGCTGGAGCAATTCCTGATTGAAAAATCGAATAGCACTTCGTCCGATCTGGGAACCAAACCAAAGTAAACTAACAGCTGAGTGTGAGGCCCTGCTCATGCTCAGTAGTTAGTTTACTGTAATTTAGCCGCCATTATGATTTGGTTGAAGAATTGCGATTGCTATAAGTGAAACTAACTGACTATTGATTTGAGAAGAACAGGCACAATAATACAATATAAAAAAAAACAAGCTTACGGTAAAAGTTGTTGTTACAACTATTTGAAAGTTGTAGTTCAAATGAAGAGGTCCAGCAAGAATAGGTGACAGTCATAGGCTCAATGAAACCAACTAAAAAATATTCTTTTGGTTTCACTTGTGTCGAATATCATTAACACTTTTGTACTGCCTAATTTATTTTTATTTTAATTTTAAATTTTGTTATTATTTTTCAGAGGCGCTCGCCATGGCTTGAAAGCTACAGGAAAATTAGCCAGGATAGCTCAGCAAGAAGCGTTACTACTTTCCCAGTCAAAGTACAGTGGCTATTCACATGCCAAGAATTTAAAAGAACAAGTTGAAGATATAAACCTAAATAGTGACTCTGATAGCACGGAACGCAAAAAGAAAAAGAAGAAAAGAAGACGTTGTAATAGTAACGAAAATACTGAAAAAAATGTTGCTGATATCAGTGTTACCAGTGTGATAAAAGTAGGAAAAGTTAGTAGAAAATCTAAGAAGTCAAAGAAGAAAGATTTTCGTGACATCGAAATGATTCCCGAGGAAGACGAAAATGTTTTACAACCCAAGAAAAGAAAGATGGAAAGGGACACTGATGAAACACCAGAAAATATGGAAACAAATAATACAGAAAATTTAATATCAAACGAAAATAAAACTAAGAAAAAGAGCAAAAATAGTGTTAAATTATAACAAATGAAAATAAGGAAAATTATTATGATTAAACTGTACAATATGTTTATAAAAGATTTTGTTTTTGAAGTTACCTTTTATCCAATCTGAAGAACAGCGAGATCAGAAAAGTATTTCTCCTTAATTAATAGAATTTTCTATACTTCAGCACCATCATCATGTTCCTGTTCCAGTTCCATGTTATTTGAGGTCGACGCAATACACACAAAGCATCCACCGCGCCGGCAGAACTATTTCTAGGAGGGTGCATTATCAGTTTCATGAGCTTGAAACTTTTTGCTCCACTGCTTTTTGCAATTTCTGACTTTTTTAGTACTTCAACCTGGGTTGGTCCCTTAGAAGTTTTTGATCAGTATTAAAAAATCAAAAAAATGTTTTGTGTAAAATAGCCATTTTGTTGCTAATGCTGTGAATGGGGATCAAAATTTCACGATAAATTATGGATAGTATCCCTAAGACCATTTTCGTGCAAAGGTTAAGGTAGTTCCCATTACTGCACCGTTGGACTTTTCCACTCTGCATAAGACATCTGAACGAGCGTAGCGAGCTCGAATAATTTAGGACATTCTCGGAGAAATTAGGTCAACCATGTCTATAGAAACTGGCACGAGCGAGCTCGAAAGTTTTTGTTTTCCGCCTCGAATAGATTGGTTTCTCTACTGAGGATGGAAGACACGCGGCGTAAGCGACCTGTGCATGCTTCACAGAAAAAGAGTAGAGGAGGACACTGAATTCATTGACAAGCTGATAGACAAGACAGCAAGCTACACACATTGAAGTTTTTATTAACACAGTAACAGTATAAAAAATCAAAATATTCTATATAAGTACTTTCATTTCCGACAGGGGCAGGTGCCAGTGCACCTCCTTGCACCCTGCTGCCGGCGCCCATGTATAGATAGCTTGTTACTGATCCGATCATGCGTGGGTTTAGTTTCTAAATCATGTGTAGCACGTAGATTTCGCAAGTTTTTGTTTCGCAGTCCATACGTTTATGGTATTGTAGAATCGTGGTAATCGAATAAATCCAACCGTGTGGGTTCGCCATTAGGTTATTAGGTCATTTTAGTAGAAATTGAAATAAATTACTAGCCATACCAAATTTTCAGTCTGTCAAAGTTGTCAATATTTGTTGTGGAATACGAAAACGAAAAATTTATTAAAAAATGTCCCTAGGGAAGATATTCGCGCTTGATAAAGTCGCAAATTTCTTCAATATCATCCGCCAGAATGGTGGAATTAGAAGTTCACTGTACAAACTGTACAGGTAAGGAATAATTTAATTTATTATGTAATTTGCTTAAGGTTATGTTTATCCCAGATTTTTACTCAGCTGATGGTTTCGTAGTTATTTATTACTCAGTCTTTCTATTTCGCGTTAATTTACATCTACATTTCATGAGTAAAACTTTTCATGGCTTAAAATTAGCTAATTCAGATTAAAAATAAAATACTACGCCAATAATTTATTGAATTTCTGCGTAAAAGTGTAAATTCCTACGTTGGGTATAAGTACTATTTCTTCCTTCTTCTTGTGTCAATGAATTAAATTCTGTCTGACCAGTACGTCTACCAGTTACACAGCTCTGTCGTTTGCCTCATTTAAGTCCTGCAGGCTGCAGATAGTTGTGCATGACAGGCAGGACATAAGACGGGGTTTCTTGCCTGTTCTGTTTAATACAGTTCTATGCTTTGGAATGGGAAACTATTCTGCCGTGGTATAACTATAATGATTATCTGAGACTCACAAAGTTACTTAATGTTATTTTTGTTTATTTCACACGTGAGAAATATGTACTTAACGGCATTTTTTTAAATTATTATTTCCAAAACTATTCAAGATATAGAAAATTCGCAAACACAGATTGATAGATTTTTTTTCCTCATATTAATATAGCATCAAAAGTTGAAAATCAACCAGATGTTGGATAACATTATTTTAGTTATACCACGGCAGTATTCTTATTCTTCATTGCACACAAAATAACAAATGTACATAAAAATTGCAATAATATAGCTTATATACAATGGCGAGCTTAATCCAGAATTGGGTTTTCTTACAGCAAAAGTATCTGCATACAATATAATATACCTATGTAATACATATGGTACATATATATACCTAACTATAAAATCCTATATAATATACATACTATAGTAATTTCACAGTTATTATGCCTTATGACTGGGACTGTAGCTTCATCTTTTGGTTTTTAACAGTTAAAAAGTGCCTGTAACTATTCTATATCGGTCTGTTTGAAATAAATGCTTTGATTTTTAAGTGGCATATATACTGGGTGTAACAGAATAAGCACCATACCTCTTGTGTGATGATTTAGATCAACGAACTGGTCAACTTTCCCTAAGGAATTGACGGAACAGCTCCGTATCAAACGTTCTATTAGCAAAACAACACTAGCAAATTGTCCTTTGAGCAAATGGTCATAAAAACAAAAAAAGGGCTTTTGAAAATAGGTTGTTTTGCTCATAGGATGTTATAATATGGAGCCAACCGAACCACCACATTTACATGTGAGTTTGGGATACCAGGCCAGGTAAAAAACTCGTTTTTCCTTCATCACTATTGTCTATAGCCAGATATGAAATGAAATGAGGAGAATAGAAGAAAAAAATGTGTCGCCGACCCCAAGTAACACTGGACAAGGGTAGATGATGACAATGACTATCATCTACAGCCAGTGTTGACTTCACCCAATGCTGGGCATAGGCCTATCCTGTTATATTAAATTTCCTAACCATAAAACTTTATGCCATAATACTTTTTTTTCTAGACAAGATGAGTTGAAAGACGGCAAGCTAGTCGGAGAGGACAAATACGGCAACAAATATTTTGAGAACCCTCGCTTCTTCTACGGGAGGAACCGTTGGGTGGAGTACAATGAGAAGGTGTACTTGAACTATGATGGTAGCCAGGTGAGAAAAGTATTCATGTTCTTGTTTTCTCGTAGATTTAAAAAAAAAAATTTTGAACTGACTCCTCGCCGTACATTGACTCTAGAAGGTTGTTTCTGCTTAACTGGACTATCCTGTGTTGACCGAAAATTACTTTAAGGCCCCCAGCCAGGGCTTACAAACTAAGGGTATTCATTATTAAATGAATGGTCACTAAGGGCATCCCCTTTGGGGTTCTGGCCTCAGCTTAGTGTACCATTGAGGGGATTTTCTCGTAGATGATGAATTACATATTGTTCAATCAAAGAGAATTTTGGTACTAAAGAGAGCATATCATGTAAAATGCCATAGGATAAATGTGATTTTATGTCTCTCTCAAACAATCGGTTCATAAATGACGGAAACGACGAAACATTGAGAAACTCATTCTTTTTTTGACGCCATTAAACATTATTTACCATAATTTTCAGATTTACACCTACCACTGCTTGTCTTTGCATCACCCAAAGGTTGACTGGTAGAAAATGCCTATGGCATTAAGTCCGCCTCTGTACTTCTGTGCTGTAATTTATTTAACACTTCAAGTGTTAAATAAATAAATAAATTTAAAAAAAAAATGCTTTTTTGAAAAATCAAGATTACCTCCTATTGGTTTCTATACTTTTCAAGACTTTATCTACTAAAGCTGTATTTTACATTGTGTTACAGGTCCCCGCTGAATGGTACGGCTGGCTCCACTACAAAACTGATCTTCCTCCCCACCAGGTAAGCCAGAAAAAGTCCTGTCAAACTGGTTAAAGAACCTTTTAAACAAGGTGCAAACAGACCCTTCACGAAGCCGTCAACCAAGCATTCTGTACATCAAACTAAGAACTCTTCGCAAAAATTATTGCTGGGAACAGAGGACCCATCATGTTTTACGGTAGGACTCAGTGTAACGCACTCAAAACACTGTGCTGATGGACGGATTGAATAATATGGGGGTTGTGGAGGTTTTTATAGCAAAAAACTGAATCATCATCTGCCTGCCTTTTCCCAACTATATTGGGGTCTACTTCCAGTCTAACCGGATGCAGCTGAATACCAGTATTTTACATGGAGCGACTGCCTATCTAACCTCCTCAACCCAGTCACTACTGGGTAATATGATACCTCTTGGTAAGACTGGTTGTCAGACTTTTTGGGCCACTGACTGCCTAACGACTGTCAAAGATCTACAAATGACAGCCGGGACCAACGTTTTAACGTGCTTTCCGAGGCACGGAGGATACTCGGTATGTAATGGGCGGTCACCCATCCACAGACCAACCTAGGCAAGCACGGCTTAACCGATGGCTTGGCAGATGATGAATATAATAATATAATATGGAATTTATTCTAGAAAGTTAGTGTGTGTATAAAGTGTGTTTATACATTCGATTACACATTTCCACTGAAAGTTGTATGGGTTTTAATCAGTAATGCCTGAGTACGCGAGAATCAGAGGTGCGAGAAGGGGGTTGACGCCCCTCAGCAGGCGGATGACAGCTCTCTCTGTATACCTTACCACGGTCCTCCCACATCGCACAGCTAACTCGGGGACCTCAGTTATACAATATACTTACAGAGTAGGAGATGTTTCTACCAGTGGCGAAGGTGCCATAGAACTCGATTCCTACCGGCTTCCCTTTCAAAAATAGTACAGTCAGTATTCATAGCATAACATAGCATAATCAGCCTATTAATGTTCCCACTGCTGGGACGCAGGCCTCCTCTCTATGAGAGGGAATGGGCTATAATCCACCACGCGGGCCCAGTGCTGGTTGGTAGATGTCACATGTCTTCGAATTTTTGGTTCCAGGACATGCCGGTTTCCTCACGATGTTTTCCTTCACCGTTTTTGAAAGCAGTGGTGATGAAATAACTTACACAAAGTAATGCGCCTGGCTGGGTTCGAACCCACGACTTACTGCTCGTAAGTCGGGGTCTCCACCACTGGGCCACAGCTGCTCTCCGCTGCTGTAGTATTCTATAGACAAATAATATAATCACATTAAAGATATGTACTCTGGCGTCTACTGACTTCTTGTGTTCACTATTTAGGCAAAAATATTTTAAGTTATCCCCACCTAACCAAGATCATACTCCCTCTGAATTATCACTGTTTTTATCCACACTTCAGGACCCCAGCAGACCTAACTACAAGTGGATGATAGATTTCACAGAAAACATGTCAGGAACCACCGGCCAGTACGTTCCCTACAGCACCACCCGGGCGAAGGTGGAGCCCTGGACGCCCAAGAAGAGCGCATAGGTCTTCGGTAGACGGTGGATGACAAAATAACGTTACATCTGCAGTGGAATATATTTATGATTTAGTTTTAAGTAGAGAAAATGGAATAAATCATATTTTCAGTTCATTGTTGATTTTTGTTTTATTTGAGTGATTTGAGGACTATTACAGTTCCCAAAAACTGCAGACTTTTAGTCGGGTTGGGCTGCTTGCGCACACTAACGGATGCGACACCAAACGGCTCGCATCGCATCGGATCGGAACGGATTTTATAATATTATTTAATATCGTTTCCGATCGTTTCGCGGATTGGTTGATTGATTACAAAAAAGGGAATCAGCGACACGACGAAGAAGAAAAAGAACCGAAGCTAGCATACATATTCATATTGACTAACCTATTGAACGCCATTGTCACATATATGTGACAAGCAAGTGCGTGCCCTGTACGCAACGATATCTGACAAAGTGGTAGGTGAAATGAAAAGTCCTGGCGCCATTGACTACTCTACAACAAAAAGAGGCACAGTCAGTCAGACAGAAGTATGGTATGAGACTATGAGTAAAATTAGTGCATTCCTATTAGTTCTTTGCTTATGAAACGTTAGATTTGATTTATCGGATCGCCTCTTCGCCGTGTGACTAATTAGTAGGTTACTTCTTTAGCTGATTCGCAAAGTACATAAAAACGGATCTTTCACGAAGCCGTCCACCAAGCATTATGTAGTACATCAAACTAAGTAACCCTACGCAAAGTTATTGGTGGGAAATTACTTTTTTTGGAGTGAAAAATTGCGGTTTACTCGGGACTCAATAATGCAACGCACTCAAAACATTGTTTTGATGGGTGCATTGATTAGTATATACACCGTGACTTTTTAGTCGTCTTACAACGGCAGCCCACTTCATGTATCCAATGACTACTAAACATTCATAAAAACAAAGATATATAAAAGATTTTAATAATTTTAAAATAAAAATATCAGTATTATGACGCATGGCGTAGTTAAAACACCCTGTTACGAGCGATGATCTACTGGACTCGAGTGCTGGGTAGGTATATTTACTCCCGTTTGACACGTAAACATCATTAACAGGATGATTCATAATTTTATTCTAATTTTTTATTATCATTTTTCTTTGTACCTAATAAGGAAGATAAAAAAAAAAATCGCGCCTAGAACTATTTTATGTCGGGTACATTGAGTGGACGACCTTTGTAAGAAGACTAAAAAGTCACGGTGTATACACCGCGTTCCGGACTATACTCATAAACTTCGACCAGATGTCCAGACCACGGAAATAAGCATTTTTCATTATGGACACATTAATGAATTCTTATTTTTCTTTATTTTTTATTTACTCTCGGGTTCCTCTCTTACGAGCAAATGAAATGCAAATAGCATAAAACCCTTTCTTACTGCATAGCTCAATTAAATTTCATTAAATGAAATTACAAATATCTTTGTAACGAAGCCTTTTAAAGTACTACTTCCATGTAAGATTTGATTTGTAAAAGCTATAGAAGCGTTTGCCAAAGTTTATGGATAACGTGAAGAACACGTAGGTATATATAAATATAGGGGCCATGGAAGTATTTAACGTAGAGTTAAAACTTGTACTTACTTAAAAGATACTTACCTACATCAACTACTTAAAAATAAAAGTTATTACTTTGACCTCAAATATATTCGTAACTAGAAGTTTTCCAGATATGGTCAAGAACAAAATAATGATCCCAATGATGGGGAGAACAAGTGCCTTATTGCTTCGATAAGGGTCTTCTTACAGCCATTATTAATGTACTTATGTAGTTTAAGTTTTGCCACTGCATAAGCAAGCTCATGCACATAAGAGAACAAACTCTATAGCCCTAGAAGATCATTGAAATTCAGGGTCTAGGTGCTAAGCAGCTGACATCAATTGTTTTTCTAGCAAACCTGTCGGATCTGCGTGGCGGAGTGTAGATAGATAGCATTGAGAACGGTTTAATTCGTATCATGCGCCGCTTATTATTTCTACTTAAAACCTGTTTGAACTGCCACGGGTCCTAGCGAGTGGCTCTCAAAGTTTTTGAACCGAGAGGCTCAATGAGATCGACAACGATGAGCTGTTGATCTTTTTCACAGATATAGAATCTGTGACAGAGACCAACAGCTCATCGTCGTGCTTTCCAGAGCCCGGAGCGGTCTCGTTCGGTAAGCGCGGTTAGGTCCCCTATCTTCAGACCGACCTCGACAACTGTGGCTTGAAACCGATCGAACCGTGTGGCTATTTAGCCATAAACCCCCGTACCGAGAGAAAAATATAAAGGACATTGAGCATGATGACATTTTACGGTAAAAAGTATAATTTATTTCACCGACTTCCTTTCTCGCTTTGCGGGAGGTTCGTGTCTATCTTTGTCCTATACATACAGGGTGTAAACAGACCCTTCGCATAGCCGTCAACCAAACATTCTGTACAGTAGAGACCATAAGTGCAGTAGCAGTTTCACAAAACGATCGCATCAAAACAAGTCGCACTTACGACCTTTTTCCATAACAAACATTTTGCACACATACACGATCTCGTATATCGCACTCTTTCATAATTATCTAGTCAGAAAGAGTGCGATATAATGATCATTTGCCTTAGTGACAAGCCTGTTATGTCGCGACGGAGTATTAAGTTAGTGATATTTAATTTCAAACTAACAATTATGTGTCTATCTGGCTTAGCGGTTAACGCTATAGATAAAATGTCTCGAACGGTGTGGCCTGCGTTCGAACCCAAGTGACATTACACTTTTTGTGTTTTAATTATAAATGATACGTTAGACCCGATGAGATATGTTTTTCTAAATATTAGTTGGAACTTATTATTAACAAAAAAGATGAGGGTGAATGTGAAACAAAATAGACTTCTGGATTGAACAAAGTAGTTAGTTATGACGTTGTTAGTTGGTGAACTTTGTTACGAGCGTTTGTGTTATTATTACGATTAGCGTATTGTTTGATTGTCTTTATTCAAGATGCAAGCTAATATTAGTATAGATGACAGGGCAAATATTGTCACTTTGCGTAAAAATGGGAAATATTTCTCAAATTTCAACTGAAACTGGCTTAAAATGTGTAAGTTATTTAAAAAAATTATAATTATTATGATGATAGTTGTGGTGTGTGATTTTCTTATTATTAAATAAATTGCTAGTTGCAAGTGTGTGTATCATATTTTGTTTTTTTTTAGAAATTCTGTTAGCCGTTGGGTAAAGAGGAAGAAGGTAGTCTGAAGAGTCGTCTAAGAAGTGAAAGGCCGCCGCTTATTAACCCGACTCAGCGACGTTTTATGGTGGAAGAATATGAAACAAATGGTTTCATTCCAACTATAATGTTTGCAGAGCAATTGGATACTACATTACAGACTGTTCGTCATGCAGTCCATGCTGAAGGTTTACATCATCGGAAGCCAGCTAAAAACCATTTATGACACAAAAACACAGGGAGAAAAGACTACGTTTTGCTCGAGATTATTTAGATTTTAACTGGGAGGTGACTGTATTTTCTGACGAGAAGACTTTCAAGTCTTGCCAAAAGGAAGACTTAATTTAGGGCGAAAAAATAGTAATACTTAATTTAATAAGTAGACCGGGTAACTAAATATTTAGTAATATTAACATAACCGTAAATAAAAATAAAAAAAATTAAGAAATAAATTTTAAATTTAATGATCTTAAATTGGGGTTTAGTTTCAATATTCTTTTCGTCAAGAAAATGAACACTTAAGCTATAACTTCAATACATTCAATGTGACGTTACATTAAAAAAAAACACGTTCATAAAGTCTAACTCATATATTAGTATTCAATTAACTCTGCTGAATATTGATACCTATAATAAGCGGGTATCAACAATTATATTTGTGTTATTAGAATATCCTTTCCGTGTTATGTTATTCTTATTATGAATTGACTAAGTGGGTATACAACAAAAAATCTTATGAACGGTGATAAGAGAACTTTTTTTGCCTAGATAGGAATGTGACGTCACATTCTCATAAAAGTTTGTTAATTTTATAAATAAATAAAACGAATAAACATTTTTGTTATCATACAGCATGATTTTTTTATTTCCACCTTCCAACACCGAAAACATAAAATAAAAATCAATTAATGAGGTTAAATAATAATACAATAACTATCTAATATTTAACTTCTTATAAAAATAAATAATAAGCATGACTATATTATAAATAAACATAAATACCTAACGACTTTCTGCTTAAAAACAAATATTATTAAGGTTTCAAAGAAACAAAAAACAGCCACACATTGTAATAACATGGATTCGAACTTGGACTTCATTGATCGTGAACCCATGCTCAGCCCAAACAGCTACCAACCCATGTTAATACTACGCGAATTTTAACAATGCAATGGTAAGAACAGGTCATCACTATGATGTGTATTCTAAATGCAACAGAAATATAATGCTATTTCGCGTAGTGTGACGACAGTTCATTAGTGTGTGTTATGTGTGGAATGTTGAGACATCACTCATTCACGCACACGCACACACACTGCTGTATCACGCTCGCACAGTTCATAGCAATGTAATCTTTAGCATGGTAGTGCACTTTTGAGCGTCTACTGTACAGTAGACCTCAAAAGTGCAGCATTCTACACATAACACACACTAATGAACTGTCGTCACACTACGCGAAATAAGCTATAACCTCAATAAGGTTATAGCTTAAGTGTTCATTTTCTTGACGAAAAGAATATTGAAACTAAACCCCAATTTAAGATCATTAAATTTAAAATTTATTTCTTAATTTTTTATTTTTTTATTTACGGTTATGTTAATATTACTAAATATTTAGTTACCCGGTCTACTTATTAAATTAAGTATTATTATTTTTTCGCCATAAATTAAGTCTTCCTTTTGGCAAGACTTGAAAGTCTTCTCGTCAGAAAATACAGTCACCTCCCAGTTAAAATGTAAATAATCTCGAGCAAAACGTAGTCTTTCCTCCCTGTGTTTTTGTGTCAAAAATGGTTTTTAGCTGGCTTCCGATGATGTAAACCTTCAGCATGGAATGCATGGCGAACAGTCTGTAATGTAGTATCCAATTGCTCTGCAAACATTATAGTTGGAATGAAACCATTTGTTTCATATTCTTCCACCATAAAACGTCGCTGAGTCGGGTTAATAAGCGGCGGCCTTTCACTTCTTAGACGACTCTTCAGACTACCTTCTTCCTCAAACCTCTTTACCCAACGGCTAACAGAATTTCTAAAAAAAAACAAAATATGATTACACACTTGCAACTAGCAATTTATTTAATAATAAGAAAATCACACACCACAACTATCATCATAATAATTATAATTTTTAAAAATAACTTACACATTTTAAGCCAGTTTCAGTTGAAATTTGAGAAATATTAAGCCCATTTTTACGCAAAGTGACAATATTTGCCCTGTCATCAATACTAATATTAGCTTGCATCTTGAATAAAGACAATCAAACAATACGCTAATCGTAATAATAACACAAACGCTCGAAACAAAGTTCACCAACTAACAACGTCATAACTAACTACTTTGTTCAATCCAGAAGTTTATTTTGTTTCACATTCACCCTCATCTTTTTTGTTAATAATAAGTTCCAACTAATATTTAGAAAAACATATCTCATCGGGTCTAACGTATCATTTATAATTAAAACACAAAAAGAGTAATGTAACTTGGGTTCGAACGCAGAGTATACAGTGCGAGACATTTTATCTATAGCGTTAACCGCTAAGCCAGATAGACACATAATTGTTTGTTTGAAATTAAATATCACTAACTTAATACTCCGTCGCGACATGACAGGCTTGTCACTAAGGCAAATGATCATTATATCGCACTCTTTCTGACTAGATAATTATGAAAGAGAGCGATATACGAGATCGTGTATGTGTGCAAAATATTTGTTATGGAAAAAGGTCGTAAGTGCGACTTGTTTTGATGCGATCGTTTTGTGAAACTGCTACTGCACTTATGGTCTCTACTGTACATCAAACTAAGTAACTGTACGCAAAAATTATTGCTGGGAATCGACTTCTTTTTTGGGGTGAAAAATCACGTTTTAAGGTAGGACTCGATGGAAAGCACTCAAAGCATTGTGCTGATGGATATATTGAATAGTACGGGGGTCGTGGAGGTGTGTAAAGTAAAAATCCATTAAAACATGTATTTAAAAAAAAACTTGTGAGAAAGTTGAAACTTTGACCCCCAATATCTCCGCAACTAGAAGGTTCCCAAGTATGGTCTGGAACAAAAAAATGATCGCCAAGACGGGGAGAACAAGTGCCTTTCGGCTTTGTCTATTTACACCCTTTATAACTAGACATTGATTGATGTTTCGATATTTTTAGACGAAAATCTTCGGATGTGGTGCAACTGTTGTTGTGAATTATAAATAGACGGACTTGTGTGTTGTGCAATTATAGCCTAGTTTAAATTACGAGAAATGTGTTCCTTAAATCTCAAATCTGTGTGGTTATTTCTTAAAAAGACCATCTCAGACATTAATCTGCATGGTCCTCATATGACTTGAGCAATGTCTGGACTTTAAAAGAGACGGTGACCTCTGAGTTTGTTTCGGATGTTTCTTCTCAGAGTAGTCAGGTACGAAACACCGGCCCCATCTAGTTTTAAAACATAACATGATGCGACGTGTAAAAGTATTTTGTAAAACCAATTTACAGAAATAAATATGATTTGATTTGACTTAAGATGAAAGTAAAAATAAACTGGGAGCGGTTTCCATTCTCTCAAACTATGCAATTTTATATTCATCCGAAAGACGTCCACTGCTGGACATAGGCCTCCCCCAAATATCGCCACATTGACCGGTCCCGTGCGACTCGCATCTAGCGGATCCCTGCAACCTTCACCAGGTTATCGGTCCACCTAGTGGGAGGCCTTCCAACGCTACGCAACTTTTATATTCTAGTTGAGTTGTTTAATGGAGAAATCCATTTGTATATTTTGGAACCAAAACTACATATTTGAAGCATTGTAGTGCATCAAGTTCAGGTTATTTTATGATAATTAATTTATTGTCTGTTGCCCGCGACGTTCGTTCGGGTGTAATTATTATTAAAAATAAGACTTCCCTTTTTGAATCGGATTTTGTTACACATTTCAAGGTTTTTAATCGTTTGCAACGAACCCTAATTATTTTTCTAAAATAAAAGTAGCCTATGTTAGACTAATAGCACCAGCTATCTGCCAGTAAAAGTTCCGTCGGTCCAGCCGTTTCGGAGATTAGCCGGAATAAGCAGACAGACGGACAAAAATTAAAAAAAAATGATTTTTTGTTATAAGTACCGTATAAACTTTCATATGGATTCACTCAAAAGCTGTTATTTTGCAATTACAAACAGACACTTCAATTTTATTTATTTCTATGTGTGGATTTTTCTTCATTCATCCAATTTCTAAGAACACGAAATTCTCGCGTCCGCCTCCCAAAGCGTGGTAATTAAACCATCCGACTCCAAAATGGTTGAAATGGTAATAAAAAAAACTTTTAGAAACTTTGTATCCAACCAACTGCCCACTATATTATTATATCTACAAGCATACGATTCAAGATGAAGCTTTTGGGCTAATAATCATACAATATTCAACCTTAAGATGAAGAAAATAGATCACAGATTTGACCGGTAATGTTCAAAACTACGGTCACACTAATGCAATTTCTACATGCAAAGGGAAATGGACTTTAAGAGTGCTGTGATAAGGTTAAAAGTTGGTTGACCTAGTCAATTAAGCTCAAAGTACGAACAAAACTTTTTTTGCCATCACAGGTAAAAATATCTTTTAACTCGACTCAAATCCAGTGAAAATGCGACGCGGCGCGGTCCGTACGCGTCATGACAAAAACTTTTTTGTAATTTTGTAACACAAAATGATAGTTTTCAATGAAAAATGGACAAGTAAATGCTAGTTTCGTGTTTTAACGCAGTGTTTGTGTAGCTGTGAGTCGTCTGACATGTGTGCCCATTTATAAAATCAGTTTCGAAATTCAAAATAGTTGTGTGGTGTGCAAAACGAGTGCTGTTACGTTTCGAAAACAGGATTTTGTGTTCTTTTAAAACTTTATGGTAAGTTTTAGGTTATAATTTAAAGTTTAATCTTAGTTTTAGTTAGGGCGTGTGATTTTGAACGTATGACCGGTGTAGAACAAAGAAAACATAAACTAGTTTTGAAAGTAAGCGGCATATTTCGTTAGTTGTTAGGTGGACAAGTAACGAGGATGTTTTGTGTAGGATCTGTGCCTCATTTTTTTTTTGTAGAAAATAACGTCGGTGTGGGTGCGAAAATGGCTTGATTTTAACATACTGCTACATGAATATGGAAGCTCATTGGCTACCTTGGTGCTCGCAAAGTTAATTGTGAATAAAAATCTTTTGGTTGAACTTCCTTTCTATTTTCGATGACCTTTAACCTCCACTCAGAAAATCCCTTCACACTGCAATTTGGTGACCTAATTTAAACTGTGGTCAGGTCCTAGGGTTAAATTTGGTCATAATTGAATGTCGAGAGGATGGTTATAGCAGCTGTCGTACATGGCAATAACGACTTACTTTAGAAGTCATCATCTGCCTAGCCTTTATCATTAACACTAGATACGGGATATTTACCATGTTTACTGTTTTCGTGTTTTTGTGTTTTGTTTGTGTAAACGTGGTAATCGTATCAGTATTTAAAATGGAGCGACTGCCTATCTAACCTTCACAACCCAGTTAGTACTGTGTAATACGATACCCCATGGTAAGACTGGTTGTCAGACTTTCGGGCCACTGACTACTTGTAAAGACTGTCAAAGATCTACTAATGACAGCCGGGACCGACGGCTTAACGTGCTTTCGGAGGCACATTCACGGACCAACCTAGGCGACTTAACCTGAAGACAGACCTGAGCGGCTGTTATTTAGCCACGACCTCCTCAATGACTTACTTTGAAGAGAAATTTCAAAAAAAAAAAATATATTTTTCGTGGAGCCCGAAAGGTGTCGTATACCGACGATTCCGAGGACGGTTACGCGACACCACGCAGCAAAACACGACGCCGTCAACAATAAGTGTCTAGTTATAGTTCAATAAAGTGTTTTTATATGTATTAGTTTATTATTGTTTAAGATTATTTTGTGTATTTATATAAAGGCCTAGTTGCCTGATAATAAAATGATTATGATTATTATTTACCTATTTTAGAGCAAACTCTATATTTGACTTAATATACTTTTTTTTTTTTTTTTTTTTTTTTTTTTTTACTTTATGTATGTAAGTAGTTCTTAATGCAGGCACATTATTTTACCACCAATGCATCTCTTTAGATGTTTTTGGGTTAATTTGTATCTTTGTTTTGAGGGGTCTGGCGCTGTATGCCGAGATACAGGACTCGTCCTAGTTCGGCTACAGATGCTCCCAAGTAACGAAGATATTTGACAACCACCAAGCGGCAGTGGTCCACTCCTTCTTACAGGCAGGAGGCGGAGGTCCCAGCATCAGCAATGAGAACGTCACAGTCGTATACTATAGAATTGAGGCAGTATCTCACATTGCCACAAAAGTAGATTTTTATGGTGATGGTCTAGCGGTTGCAAGCGCGACTGCAGAGCATGGGGTCCCGGGTTCGATTCCCAGGACGGGCAAAGAGTTATTAGATTTTCCATCAGGAATTTCTCAGTAGCCCCCACGGAGCCTGGATTTGTTCTCCCGGTTGATGGCAATAAGCTCGTCTCCTATGACCTGGTAACATAACTGGCGAAATGTGGGTGTACACCTGTGTCTAACCCTTCGGGGATTACAGGCGTGATGTTATGTTATGTTATGAGAAACTGGAACCAATTATAATCAACGAAATGATAAACCATAAAAAAACTACTCACTCTAATCTGTATGTTGAACAAAATGCGAAGAGAATTCAATATTATAATGGCCTTTCTAAGGTTTAAATATCTTATAACATAACATACAGAGCCACAGAGCTTCAGCTAATGCTTCAAGGTCTAAGCGAAGCAAGTCTTACCTTCTGAGGTTGGACTGAAGAGGAATTTATGTCGAAGACCAAAGTTACGTGCAATGAAACACCTAAAATGATAAAAGTAGACGAGGCGACAATACAACATGTCCAGGAATACCTTTACTTGGGCCAGTTTCCAGGCGAGGCAAGACAAAGAAGTCGCAAGACGTACAGAAAACGCTTGGAAGAGCTACTGGTCCATGAAGGAATTATTCAAGGGTGAGCTGCCTATGGGACTGAAACGCAAACTTATGGACATGAGTATTCTCCCCCGTCTTAACCTGTGGTGCACAGACTTGGTCTTTGACTAACACCCAGAAGTCCAAACTCAAGATTTGCTAACGAGCAATGGAGCGTAGGATACTAGGTGATAAATTAACGGATCGCGTTCGAAACACAGTACTGCGCTCCAAAACAAAAATAGCTGACCTGGCTCAAAAGGCTGCCCAACTCAAATGGGACTGGGCAGGACATGTCTGCCGCATGCCGGACCAACTGTGGCCCATAGCACTAAACTGGTCCCCTGACGGAGGATGAAGGGGATGGCGGGGCGAACTAGACAGGTTCCGTCAGAACTGGAAGGAGGACCGCGGGTTCGCGGGAAATTGAAGGAGTGGAGGGAGACCTTTGCCTAGGAGTGGGACAGAGCATGCTACGAAAAAAACACAACACCACGCCACTAATCCCCGAAGGTTTAGTCAGAGGTGTATAGTACACCCACATTTCGCTAGTTATGTTTAAGTGTGTGTAAAAATTTTATATTCTTGTTAATTGATGGACCAACCATGAAACAGTCATGGCAGCTAAATGTTTAGTCTAAAGGCGTACAGAATTATGCTTATAAATTTTATAGCGCGCAAAAAGTTTCTAATAGCTTCTGTGCAATATTGAAGATCTTGGGAACTTAGCCAGTCTTCAACCGAAAGAAAGAAGCCACGTTGTAAATTACAGTATTTTACAAGTGTTTTATCTTTGACATAAACCTTATGGCAGTGAGAATTATAGTCATTGTGATGCAAAATCAGATGATAAATATGGATGGGCTGTAAATACGGCTGAGCTGAAACATACCGCCTTTAGTACTCAAAGCTGAAATGGTGACAGTATTGGGGCAATGGTGAAACACAGTACAAGTAATAAATTAAAGGTTAGTGATCTTTAAAATGCAGATCTTTTATTCTGACATTTCACCAGAATGGCTGAGTCATCATAAATTGTCAAGAATGTCGTCTTTGTTAAGAAACAGGATTGATCCTAAAATACTACCCTGCGGGATTCGGAAATTTGTTTGTAGTAAACGGCCGGCTAATGGTTAATTTTAACACGTGTTTTGCAGTTTAAAAGATAACTTTGAGCCACTTCAATAAAACTTACCTCCCTCATCTACGCTTATTTATCTACGAAAATATTGATCGTAATGTAATCAAAAGCTTGAACTAATTCAAAATAGTGTTCTTCTTAACAAAAAAACAACATAACTTTACAAGTCTCGTTTGAGTTACATTCTTGAAATTCTTTCCTCCATCTACCATCTCCAGCTGAGCTCAGATCAACGCTCCATCAGAAACGTCTACTTAACCACAATCCTTATCAATTAGTTGTTTGTTAAGTACAACTTTTTATTAACATTTCTGTGAAACTAATAAGAGAACTTTGGAATTTATCACCTGTCATTCCTTGCAAGCTGTGAGCTCCCGTACACATTGCTGCACGCATTCCGGACTCCATCCATGTTGCATCATTTTATACGCCAAGTCATCTTGTTGCTTGTCAGAGCCTTAGGGATTAGGTAACTGGAAATCGCTTCCAATGCGTTTAAATTTTCTACAATTACGTTCATCGGAATTGATCTAAGGTTTTCCGTAGCATAAGTCAATTCGAGACATTTTAACTCCATCATCGTTATCATCACATCTCGAAGAATCTCACGTCGTCTACAGGTCCTTGTTGTGTAATACACTTCAGCCAATAGGCAGAAGAACACGGAACTAAAATAAATGTACCAAGTGTGACATATTGGTGGTTTTTTCGTGACAGACCTTGAACTGCAAACTTAATGTGGTCATACTGTAGTCAGAATCCCGAAAGTATGAAATGGTTGTCATGGTTGTTTTAACATGGGGTATCGTGTTGACCAGGAACTAGTTTACGGATGTCAGTTAGGCAGTCGTTCGATGTAAAACACTGGTATTCAGAAACCGATCCGAATTAAGTTTAAAATACTGTTTTAAAAGATACTGTTTTAAGCTTTCACGGTTTACAACTAAACTTATACTGTCACTTACGGGATATCTTCCGTGATTGTTAATTATTTTGAGCTCCCGCTTTTTTTTTTGTTTTAAAAGATGTTTACGTAAATAGAGGAAGTTTTCTTAAAGTCCCATAACATCCACAGAGAGTCTTTGTATAATTTTATTGGTTGTTAAAACTATTAAAAATGAAAAAGAATCGTAAATGAACTTTGATGTCTTTATTCGAAGTTCTGGGGTGTAAACATTGCAACAGACAAAGTAAATAATAAAACAAAAAAAAGCCGGGTCATGCGTTTTTGAACTTAAGAAACTTAAGGCAGTATAAAGGGTGAATTTTTCAAAATGGCGTGGATGGCCAAATCCGAAACTATAAGCCTCTATAAGGAGTAGCGAAAAATTGTCAAAGGAGTCTCGAGCCTTATTTTGATGAAAACTAAAACTGCATCATTGGATATTTTGAAAATCCCTAGCCAGGAATCGAACCCGTTGATTTTGGAGAAAAAATAAACACCATACGATAGCGCCGCTATTAAGGATCAAATTCTGGGAAATAATGCGGCAAATTTAAGGAAAATGTTTTTTAAATGTTTTTTCACATTTTAAATAAATGTCCTTGATTGAAGACATCTACAGCTAGCCTTTGAGTATTTTTTCGTCATCCACGCCCACTTGAAAAATTCAACCTGTATATGGATACCGTACAGAATAACTGTCTTTCATTGATTGCAATTATTGAATCGTGCCCCGTTATCTACGAGCAGAGGTACACGGTCTGTTGGAAGTCTTGGATTCGAAATTTCGTATCCCAACAGGCATTTAACTTTATGTGGATTATTTCACACCTACTTCATTTGAAACGGTGAAAGAAGCCATCGTGAGGAAACCGGAATCTCCTAGAACCAACTAACCAAGACTTGTATGTGACGTCTACCGACCCTAACTGGGCCCGTATCCCAGCTGTGGGAACATTAAAGGCTGATTAGGATTACTAAACGCTCGTCCGTTAACATCTTTTGTTAAAAAGGGTATATTATATCTATCAGTTGTAATAATCTATTTAAGTTTTAAATTGTCTTGGTCACTGACATTATTATTAACACCAGAAACGGGATATTTACCATGTTTACTGATTGTTTTGATTCCCCGATATTTCGGCGCTGTTGTAAACATGGTAATTACCCCTTTTCCCGTGATAATAATCTATTTATTTGTTACTCTGGTACATTATTTACAAACTAAAAATAGGTCTACAAGTATCAAAATGGGAAATGAATTACAGTGCGTCAAAAAAAGTCATCTACCTACATCGCTGTCAATATGCAAAGTGCCCATCATGCAGCAGTGCCAATTTAAGTTTTTTTTTATCTTTGTTTGTTTACGGGGTTTTTTCTATGAAGAGTATGTCACCCCGATGATTGCTTACAATTAAATTACATAATATAATATGTACCTATACTAAACTAGCCTATCCGCAACCTTATAAGCATAATAATAATAGTTTTAGTCTCATCGGACAATGGCGAGGCGAGAACGCTATTATAGAATCCTACATTAAAAGTCTTGACAAAAGCTTGACGCCTTTGGACCCCCACACGCGCACACTCCGCCAGGATATGATGCACATCTTCAACGACTCCACAGATAATTTGGTGAATCTAGTAATGCCAATTTAAGTTGCATTGTTGTAATAATTGACAATATTGAATGCAACTCAGTCGCGGGTAGTTCAACACTAAATTCAAATTCGAAATCAGCTTGCCTACCCACGTTCCCAATTCCGTGTTGTCTACCCGTATCATCCTTGTAACATAACTTTGAATCTTTAAGTTATCTATCAGGTAACACTTTTTTTATTAACAAGGGATGCTGGTCTAAATTCCTTTCTTTTTTTCTCCGTGGGTTCTTTTTAAGGGCGAATTTTTTCAGGCACCACCTCATCTTGCCTTCTCCAGTTCTTTAAAAGATTTTTATCTCCTGTCTTGCTGCGCTATACATATCACAGAGATTTATGCGTGTAGCATTATTGCTACACGCATAAATCTTGAACGTTAACGTCTCCGTAACGTAACCTTATAGTGGTTGTGACGTTACGGAGCTCGTGGCTAAATAATAACAGCCGTTCGGATTAATCTTCAGGTTAATCTGCGCTTACCTGGATTGGTCTTTGGATGGGTGACCACCCATTATATACTGAGTTTCCTCCGTGCCTCGGAAAGCAAGTTAAGCTGTTAGTCCCGGCTTTCTTTTGTAGATCTTTGACAGTCGTTACCCGAAAGTCTGTCTGTCCCGTAGTGGCCCGAAAGTCTGACGACCACCAGTCTTCTCGAGCTACCATTATTATTACCCAGTACTCAGTGGGCTGTGGAGGTCAGATAGGCAGTCTCCTCATGTAAAATACTGGTATTCAGCTGAATCAGTTTAGAATGAAGCCGACCCCAACATAGTTGGGAAAAGGCAAGGCCAGATGTTACGTTGCTATCACTGACAAGTCTGTCAAAATAATAGTGATCTTTATTTTCGTGATTCTATGGTTGCTGTTGGGCTGAAGAGGTAAAATACCTGTGAAAGGGCTATAGATAACTCTTCTTATTGACCACACTTTAAAGTTTTGTACAAATCTTAAGGTAAGTTCAAGAAGATCGTCACCGTATAATTTTTCAATAGGCATTGGAGAGCCTGTCCTTCGCATCCGTACAATTTATTGTTGTACTAAAGATAAGTTATAGATTATTTTGGTTTGTCAAATTATAATTTACCATTGTTGTTGATTACTCAAGACTTCTTGTGTTCTTCATTCAACAATTGAACTGTGAATGATTGATTTGAGTGTTCTTTTTGACAGAGAATGGCGTTCTTTATATTTTACACGATCTTCTGTACTTTTATATAAGAGCATTAGCAGACAAATGCATACTAGCTGCCTCAGCTTATAAGTAGGTAAAGAAATAATATAATATCTACGTGCCAAATAATTCAACGCATTCAGATTAATTCTCGAAACGCAACACTGACAGCCTTACCAAAACCAAATAAATTGTCGGTTGGCCATTAATTAATTACTTTAAACTAAATCAAGACTATAATACTTTCTCTTAACAAAGTCATTAAAGCACATTCATTTATTAAATTGTAAAAAAAAACATCATAACATAAAACAACTGACTACCATTGCCAAATTAAAAAAAAAAATAATCACAACAACAATGGCCGCTGGGCTGTCTTTGCGCGCGCCATTACAATTGATATAATAATAAACGTTATGGCTGCGTTCTCACAGTCATCAAACGCCAAGTGTTGGGTTACTTCGCTCGGAACTAATAGTCCGGCCATTGCCTTCTGTTGGGCATGACTTAGATCAGTAATGGAATGTGTGGGGAATATTTCTAAAGAGTTTAGCGAGGGCGTTCGCACTCACTAAGTCACTAAACGTGTAAGTAAGATAGACCTTATTTACACGTTTAGTGACTTCTTCTCATATTTGTATTCTCCATCTGTCAATAACTATTAACTGAAGAATAAACGTGGCGTTCTGACAGCTTTTTGTTTAGACAAGATGTCAGACAGTCACAATACTTTATGAAGATGAAAAATCAGTCTTTAGAATAGGGTAGAAAAATGAAAAAGCAGGATGGGGTGGGACCCGTTTTACTGAGATGGTGTAGTAACTGTGCTATGGGGTAGAAATTTGTCTCAATGGACGAAATCCCAAAATTAACTAAAAACAAATTGGTATAAATACAACTCAAACGAGCTCGAAGCCTCTGAACGCTAAAGGTGATTCATCTGTCTGTTATAATCTGTGGAATGAGCCATTTCCCCTTCGAAAGAGGAAAATGGTAGGTGCGAGGTTTATTTACGGATGATCCTTCTTGCGTGACGGTACTTGTGTCGACACAATGACAGATTTCTTTGCACTATCTGTCATTTTGTCGATTCTTCCGTCAAAGAAATCCTTGTCTACGGTGGTCATGCTACGGGGGCTGCTCCGTCAGAATATTTTCCGTGAACTATATCGACAGACAGAAGAGTAACACAGAGTTAAACTTTTTTATAGTATGACCACGTAAGTGTGCATTTCAAAGTGGCGCTGCTGTCAAACAAAGCTGCATCGATATGTCTTGGTATATTTATTTTAATTCCGTGTTTTCTCGCCTGTACAATAACTTTGTTGAAGTGTACCTCACTAAGAAGACCGAATTCTTTATTTTATTAAAACTTTATGCACACGTAAAAACTGTACAAAGGCGGACTTAATGCCTTGGGCATTTTCTACCAGTCTACCTTAGGGTGATGCAGATACAACACACTGTAGGTGCAATAACAGAAAAAAAGACTAGAAAAATTTGTAACTAAAACATAATTTTTTTTCTTAATAATATAAGAATAAATACATCTAGACATACAACGAAATATGTAAAGTTAAGAGAGATAAACAAGAAAAACTACCACAACTTAATTCTGAGACGAATCTGCCAACTTCTTGTGTATATGCTCTCGAGCTTTCACTTTGAAAGATTCTTCTCCTTTTAAGAAAACTTATGAGTATGAATGTGGATGGCTATTAGAATAGAAGACGACCACAGATACGATGAATAAACTGTATGAAAGATGAAATGGATAAAAATGAGGTGACCACGACGACGACGAAACGACGACGACGAACGACGACGACGAACGACGACGACGAACGACGACGACGACGAACGACGACGACGAACGACGACGACGAACGACGACGACGAACGACGACGACGACGACAAACGAACAACTAATAAATAATTACGAATAAGAAGACATGCTGCGCCGGCCCCAAATAAATTGGCATAAGGCAAGAGAATCGCGGGCCTGTGATCGGTGAGTAGCTAGCTCACCGTCCGGCCGTGTCGACGGCGCGTTCGTGTTCCACGCGCGCCTCAAAGAGATGTCAGCAACAAGGAAGGGGTCCGCAAAGGCTGATGCCTGCCAGGGCTGCGGGACTGTTCGAAAGAGATACCGCGGCCCTGGAACACAAAGGGCAAAGAAGGAACTTGGATTGGTTTTAGTCAGTACAAGTCTGACACTCACTTCCGCTCCTAAAAAAAAAGAAACCGATATCACCACGAACTCTATCGGAGGTCACGCACACGATACAATATAGTTACAATAACTATCCCACAAGTTCATGTAGTTTCCTCAGGAACATTGTGTAATATGATCCCACAGTTGTTACGTCGAGTCGTGACTCGATAGCACCTACTATTTCACTATAATCTATTTGAAAGTCACCGACGTAAAAGGCAAAAACACGAGGAACCAAAGGTGTACATTACCCTAGCAGGAAAGTGGCTCCTAGAGTGATATGAGTGGAACGTATAATAATAATGTATAATCTGCTGTGAATATGCACCACATAAAAAATTGGTGCGCTTTGTCGTTTTGGGAAAAAACGATTCCTGCTAGGGTAACGTTTTTCCAGCAGGAAAAATCTAAACGAATGATCGGAGAGAGAAATATTCAGGTTTTTAAAAACCAATATTCTTCTATCGAACTATCACAAACTCACCAAAAAGTCTTATGCTTCAAAACAAATTCATTGTGTAAGTACTTAATTTCGTAAAATATCATGTTCCCTCATATTACATCAGTTACTGACCGCGGAGATCAAATGACGCATATAACAACTACTCACTGTATAGAACAGAGGGTCCTCAGTAGCAGTTACTGCTAAATTGAGAGACCCCTCTCTTTATCATTAAGGTATGTTTAGACTTGTGCGAAATTGAGTAGCGGAATTCCACGTGGTATTAAGAGCGTTAACGTCTTACGGCATTTCATACAAACTTTCAAATGATTTTATTTTCGAAATGGCTGTGCCGATTTTAATGAAACTTCGTACGCATAAGGAGGATATATAATTCTAAAAACTTGACGGAGAACATTTTCGAAAAATAGTGCTACAGCTAAATTAGACCGATTTTAGATTTTCCACAGAAACAGAAATTTCCAATTATCTTTTTTTTTAAAAGACATTTCGAAAAGTTCTCTGTCAAGTTTTTAGACTTATGTATTTTGCTTATGCGTACGAAGTTTCATTAAAATCGGTTCAGTCGTTTCGAAAAAAAATCACTTGAAAGTTTGTATGAAATGCCGTAAGACGTTAACGCTCTTAAGAAAGGTAGTATGAAACAGAGGAAGAAAAAATAAGTCTTACGTGAGTTCTAAATGCAGAAAATCGATAGACATCTTTGTGAAAAGTGACTGTGATAATACTAGTTAAGTCGCTAAGTCCAAGATTGAAGTATGGGAGAAGACGTCGAAATTTACGTTACACGTCCGTCTTTGGGTCACCGACTTACATATGTGTACCAAATTGCAACTCAATCGGTCCAGTAGTTTCGGAGAAAATCTGGCTGTGACAGACGGACAGACAGACACGCGAGTGATCTAATAAGGGGTTTAGTTTTTTCCTTTTGAGGTACGGAACCCTAAAAATAAAGATGAGAATGGAAGAAGAAAACGTGTTGCGCCGAACCCAAGTAGAATGGTACAAGGACAGGAAGATGATGATCTTATCGCTGACATTCGCTGATGAAGTCTCTTTGTTTAGGCCTTCGGGTTATCAAATATCCGTAATTATTTGCTTCGATTATCAACAACTCACTGGACGCCTGACGGTGGAGATCGCCGACGAGGTCGACCGCGGCGAAGGTGCTTGATCATGTTCGCGGGTCATGGGTGGCGAGAAATTGCACAGAACAGAGAGGTTTGGAGGTAGAAAGGGGAGGCCTTTACCCAGCAGTGGGACAGGATAGGCTATAAAAAAAAAAACATTCTTTTTTTGAATTTAAATATGGCGCTCAAATGAACGACAAGTAAGCGATAATTTCACTGTGCACATTTGTTTTAGCAAACGTGTTTTGCAACTGGTTATTACTTTAAAGTTTTAAAGAATAGCATTTCAAAATATTTAAGTTAGTTTACTATCCATTGTTTACTCAAAATTAACTTCTGTAGGTACATTGCGTAAGCTTGAAACTTTCTTAACATTGTGATTGTGTTTTGCTAATTACAATGGAATGTCACACAAGGTGGACGGAAAGAAATATTTTGCTGACCTTCATGTTCGTACCCACGGTGGGGCCTGCTCTCTGACTCGAAGCTAAGAATTTTTAGGCAAAATTAATATAATGACAAAATTAAATTTTCATTGGGTACTTTTAACATTTTTCACATTAAAATAAAAACTTGGTTAATGTCAACAATGACAGAAAACCGTCTTGTCGGCGTATGTTGAGTGTGCATAGAAAGACGGTTTTGGAAGTACAACTACGTTTGAAAACGAAATTTTAGCTAGATTTATCCAGAACCCTCGCAGGTTATTATTGAAATAAGGTATAGTGCAGTCAATAAAACGTATCAGTCAGTAAATAAAAATCATTTTTAATTTCCTACTACTTAGTTTATTTACTTCAGCCCCACTCCTTAAAAAATGCTGGGTACGTCCATGCTGACCTTGCTCACGATGTAAAAATGCTTGTGATGGCATGTTTCTATAATGACAAATTTTATTGTAATTGTAAAGTTCCAATAGGTACCTACATCTTAGAGAACTTAAAAAACCTATTAAGGCGCAAATATACGACTTTTACTGATTTTAAATTGAACATCACGTCTAAAATCCTAGTCTTATTTCGTGAAAAAAATATATGTTATACTAGACAATTTTCTTCATAATTTGATATGAGAAAATGTGACATTATATATTTAAAACATAGTGTAATAAATTTTTCAGAATCAGAATCAGAATATTTATTTGTGAAACATAGGTATTACATATTAATTTGTAAAGTAATGTCTAACGCGGGCAAAAAAACGATAATAAAACGGCGTATTTGCATGAAACTTTGACCATCTAAAAGATAATTTAATGACCCATATTTTAGTATGCGGCTTTTATTTGTATTGTGTTTGATGAATCAAGGGGGGTTGTTTTTTCGAATAAACTTGGTGCGCGTTAATCGTTTTTTTTTTTTATCGATTTTCATAGTACAGTAGTAGTAGTGTAGTAGTATGTAAATAACGCGTTAAAATCGATTTTCATAAACAGCGCCATCTAATCTATGCGACGGATAAAAAAAACTTGAAGTAAGTTTCAATTTTATAAACAGCGCCATCAAACATTTGTGACAATAATTATTTTTCGTCTTTTGATTGTTTGAACTTAAAATATAAATGAAAGATTTGTTTTCTAAATTAGTTTTTGAGACCACAACGTAGTCGTTTAGTGTTTTAAGTATTTTATTTTAGAACTAGTCAAACGTAAAATAGTACTATTTTAGTTTTTGAGACAATAAGGTTGTCATTTTGTTAGGATGCTCATCATTTACTTTTTATTATAATAAAACGTTTAATGGTACTGAAAATTTGTATCAATAATGATATTTGGTTGCCTAATTCCTTACCCTAAAAGTTTAAAGGAACATTCGATTTGATTTTTAGTTTTGAGTTGGTTATTTTTTTATTCATATCATTTTATTTGATTTTTAATCTGATAAATTGTTAATATGAATGTCTTAGGTTTATTATTGGAATATGAAAAGCAAGTAGATTTTTAATTTATAGAAAAAATCGATTTTTCGCAGTAATTCATTATTTTTTTTTAATTAAAATCGATTTTTGGCACTTCGATTAAATTTTAATAAAGAAAAATCGATTTTTATTTAATCGATTCTTTTCCATTAATCTCACATCCCTAGACTGGACGACTCGTTCAAGGGCGCTGGCACTATGTCGCCTTAACCTGGCGATCTACTGGACCTTAGATATTTTGATAAGTCCTACCATCGATACGAATGAAGTTATGAAGAACTCTGGGTATGTCAAAATCAGCTAGTGTCCGACCGGAGCTTTGGAAACTTAAATGCCGAAGCTCAAAATCCAAAATTGGCTGAAGTTTTGGCCGTTGCTGACAGATAAAGCAAGCGCCGAAATTGAACGAATTGTTACGAATAAGCGAGAGTGGCTATCAAGCTACGTCGTAGTTCTTTAGGGTAAAAAATCGTGGATCAAACGAAACAGGGCGATAGTTGGGGTTATTTGCAGTAAAAAATATCTCTGTGGCAGAGTCCTATCTTGATCTCCTTAAAAGTTATGACTATTTGAGTGTTTTTAAGAAAATACCAACATTTTTACTAAATAGGTAATTAGAGTAAAATGGGTTGCTTTTAGGAAATGTATCATCCCTACATCATCTGCCTAGCCTTTTCCTAACTATATTGGGGTCGGCTTCCAGTCTAACCGGATGCAGCTGAATACCAGTATTTTACATAGAGCGACTGCCTATCTGACCTCCACAACCCAATCAGTACTGGGTAATACGATACCCCTTGGTAAGACTGGTTGTCAGACTTTTTGGGCCACTGACTGCCTAACGACTGTCAAAGATCTACAAATGACAGCCGGGACCAACGGCTTAACGTGCTTTCCGAGGCACGGAGGAAACTCGATATGTAATGGGCGGTCACCCAACCACAGACCAACCTAGGCAAGCACGGCTTAACCTAAAGATCGGCCCGAGCGGCTGTTATTATTTAGCCACGAGCTCCTCAATGAAATGTATCATCCCTACAATAGTGCTATTATACCATGATTATGAGTATTGGTACTTTTTTCAATATCTTTTAAGTCTCACGAAAGGTTGTTTGTAACTTCAGAACCTTATTGTAAAAAAAAAGAACCTCATGACCAACTATCGCAATGTTTCCTTTGATCCACGACTGTATTTTTCCTAAAGCGGGGTTGCTTAAGGTCCATTATGGGGATATATTTGTATTGCTTATTATCATATTGTTTAGAGTGTAAGTGTTGGTGCTGACTTGCGAAAGGTAACGAGTAAAACCAAAAAGCAACTTTCAAAATCTTGAATTGCCAGCGTTGCCGTTAAGGCAATGGACACAAACTGCATTTTGTTTTCGAAATATTCTCACCAAATTCGACAGTAAACAGTGCCAAGGCATTCTTTAAGAAACTTCTTTGAGAGTAAATAACGTTTGGTGGAAAGTTTTAAAATGAGGACTTTTTATTCTTATTCCAAGGGCAATTTACTTGTGGACAGTGTTGCTAGGTTGTTATCTTACTTACTTCAAAAACGGTTAGCGTTTAGACTAAAAGAAAAAAAAAAAAAAAATATTAATAATAATTGAAATAATTTTTACTAGTTTTAATTTTTATTAGTGCCATTTGGTGTAATATAGACCCAGGGACCTTGCTTCAACATCTTTTCTCGGTTACCATCTTTCTGTCAATTTTTTTTTGACTCGGCAAATATTCCACGTCCAGCAAGCGTGGTGATTAATGCTCGTGTCTTCTTCGTACGAGGGTCTTTGCTCAACAGTAGGACAGGAACGGGCTGGTATTATTATGAGCTCCTGTAGTTAATTCGAGCTGATACGAGAGACCGAGACTTACAGACATAGTAAAAAGAAAGTGGAAGTGAGTGAGCGATATAAATGCTGTAGACTGGATGGAAGATGGTGGAAGAGAATGCTGGAGTGGAGACCACGGATGGGACGGAGGAATGTGGGAAGACAACCAACTAGGTGGACAGACGATTAAAACGGCCGGAAGATTTTACACTTTTCATTTTCATTTTTTCAAACTGCATAGCCATTCCACAAAACCGCCAAAAGTGGAGAGTTTTGGAAGAGACGTACACTCAGCATTGGGTGGCCAAAGGTTGAAGAAGAAGATACAAGATAAGTTCAGCTACACCCAACTCCAACATAGTTGGGAAAAGGCTAGGCAGATGATGACGACAGAAATGAAGTAATATTTAAAATTTTGGCTTCCAATAGCTCCAATGCACAACAAATAAAATCATTTTATTTTCATGCAAAAACAATTCAATTTACCAGCCACACACGTTGAACTTCTAAATGCGTCTTAAACTCTGCTCCATTTAAATATTCTCATTCGAAAGTGGCAGTTACAATGTGACACAATTTTGTCAATTGTCTCGCAGTGTTAATTGACCCACACTATGTAGACACACGCCAGTGACCTCGGAGGGGCGAGAGAGGGGAAGGACTTAAATGAGAACATCTTGTGAAATCCTGACGCTGTATTTCTCAGAGTAGTTGCCAGTGATGTGACCACATTCACTAGCTACTTATGATAAAGACCCTTGTAATAGAAGCAAGCCCTTTGCCATGAATCGGGCACAAATCCATGCTTGCATGCATGCATGCATGCATCATCAGCGTATAATGTTCCCACTGCTGGGACACAGGCCTCCTCTCCATGAGAGGGAATGGGCCACATGCGGGCCCAGTGCGGGTTGGTAGATGTCACATGTCTTCGAATTTTTGGTTCTAGGACATGCCGGTTTCCTCACGATGTTTTCTTTCACCGTTTTGAGCGCATAGCATAGCATAGCATAATCAGCCTATTAATGTTCCCACTGCTGGGACACACGGCCTCCTCTCTACGAGAGGGAATGGGGGCCACCACGCGGGCCCAGTGCGGGTTAGGTATTTAACTATAACTAAACGACACGAATCGTTGACGGCGTCGTGTTTTGCTGCGTGGTGTCGCGTAACCGTCCTCGGAATCGTCGGTATACGATACCTTTCGGCCAAAAGTCCTCTTTCATGAAGGTCTTAGATGGTGAGTTGGAACTCAAACCACGAACGACTTGAAGTTGATTGTTGATTTTATTCACCAACTTTCAAATGCATTTCCCACAAACATTGTTTTTAAAAGCTCATAATTCAGCCCCAACTACCTAGTCTGCATTGAACGTTTAACTTCCTCAGTGAAAGTGCTCTATCCTACGTTATTAAGGTAGTAATTGCTATGTAGATATTATTCGTACAAAGGCGGTTTAGTTCGCATGTCAGAGGTCGTAGAAAGTCGTTTTTATGGGGTCTGTGTCTGTGTTGTTTGTGTAGGGAGATTGGTTTAATGGAGTCGCTTAACCTTTTGAAATCCACTGTCACTAATACGTGACAAGCAAGCGCGTGTCCTGTACGTAGGGTTGCCAAGTCTATAAAACAGTTTTCCGGAGATAATTCCGGACACTTCAAATCATGCATTTTATACCGCGATTCTTTTTACAAAGTTATGGGAAAAATTTGTTGCAGAACATTTGCTCGCATTTGAATTATAAACGCTACTTACATTAGATTGTCTACCTATGCTAGTAAAACTATTGATTCCTACGTTGATTTTGTTAAAAATAAATTATTTTATTAGGAATAAATAATCCCAATTTTCATATTTTGGCGAATTTCGGACGTCTTAGAATTCCTCCTTCATTCTGATTTTGCTGAAATTCCGGACTTGTCCGGAATTTTCCGGTCGTATGGCAAACCTACCTGTACATCAAACGGTACAAATATGTGACAAAATGGTAGGTGAAATTGTGGCTTGGTGTAGAGGGCACGCGCGTGCGTTTATGCTCTGGCGTTCAAAAGGTTAAGACTTTAGGGATATAAAGAACAGGGTGTAAAGTTCTTCATCCACCATAGAAAAGGGAGGATCCTCCGACCAGACGGGTGTTATGTCTGTTGTTATCGGTTTTTTCTATTCGTATGATAACTTTAGCAAGCTTTAACTGCACGATTTAGGATTTTTTTATGTAAGTTCTTCATTGTGTGTCATAGATGGCGCTGTAGTATTTCAGCGAACATTAATTGTATGAAATAATAAGAGGGACCTTCTGAACCTGACCTGCTAAATGTATCATTTCTGCTGTATTCAATTTTGTGTGTATTAATGAGTCCTTGTTACTTGAGTAAATAAATGAATGAATGAATTAATTGCCATGAACTATTAGTCCTATAGACAATTCGCTGCTACTAGGCTATGGGGCTTTTTCCACGTACTAACTCGACTGGCCACCATCAGGCCTCCGGAACCTGATCTTGAATACTAGACCGGTTTCCAGTCTTTCGGGCTCCTTTACACGTAACGTTACTCGTTTTTTAGGACTAACAGGTTATAAAGTAGGTGCCCAGGCGTTAAATGATGTACAGACGCCAGCATATCAAGCTACTTCAATCTGTCAAATTTCTTTAATTGATTTTCAACTTTATCGCTAAAGCATTAATTGGATTCTAGGTTGATTGGGAAAATTTGACACTTTCGGGGTCTGTTCTGATTAAAATTTCATGTTGTTACGAATATAGTATTTTGGAACTAATATTTTTATGAAAAGGAATCTCCAAGTTACAATCGTTATTTCTCGCGAAAATTGCTTTTAAATTTACGTTATTTTTGTATTATTTTTGGTGTTCGTGACCGTACAGTTGTTTCACAGTCAGTTTCCGTCTGGCAGCAGAAATCCAACGACAACCGTGCGACAAAGAGAATAAAGATCACTGTTCTTTGACAGACTTGTCATTTTCAGTGGCAATAACAAAGCAACCTAATTGATTTCAAAATAAAGATCAGTATCATTTGGCAGTGATTCCCAATCAGAACAGAAGTAAACGGTGAGTGAACTGTATCTGAGCTACGAGACCTATAAAATTAGTTACAGCCACGTCTGCTAGGTAATCGAGAAAGTGCTAACTTGTAACTCAGTCATTGGTATCACTTCCTGGGTAATTTTGTAAGAAACCACATCGCGGTTGAGATGGTCGAGCGTAAATGAAAAGAAAGCTCAATTCAATTTGTTAGGGTTAAATTGGTTAAATTGTTTTGAGTATGAATGTGGATGGGTTTATGAGTAGAAGAAGACCAAAGAAACGATGGATGGACTGTGTGAAGGATGATATGGCAAGAAAGGAGGTGTCTGATGAGATGACGAGTAATAGAGAAGTATGGAAGAGGAAGACATGCTGCGCCGAACCCAAATGAATTGGGGTAAGGGCAACAGAATGATGATGATGATGAAATTGGTGTCGTTCTTGACATATCCTGGTGTCTGAAGGGTGTAACAAGACCCTTAACAAAGCCGAAAGGCGCTTGTTCTCCCCGTCTTTGCGATACCTGGGAACCTTTTAGTTACGGAGATATTGAGGGTCAAAGTTCCAACTTTATCCAAAGTTTTTTTTTAAATACAAGTTTTTAATGTAAGATTTTTACAACGGAACCCTAAAAATAAACTATTTTATTTGTGCCAATTAGCCTATAGTTTAAGTGGGTATATCAAAACCACGCTGAAACTTATAAGGAAAAATATCACAGTTTAATTTTAACTGTGACAAAAGTACTGTTTCGTCAAGTATCTTAACGCTTGTCAATTACGGTGGTGAAAGGTACGTAGAAGTACTGTATACCCGTGCCTGTTGAAAATTGATTTCTGACAGCTGTCATTAAAAAACTCGTATTGCCTTTTTTGGCGGTTTTATGGCTTCTGACAACGAGCGGTGCAAACTGTAAATTAACGAGAAGTATATTTTAAAGCCGCGAAATTCAAATTTTGTTGTTTTTTTGTAATTTGCAGGTCAGTGTCAGGTTGTATGTTGATTAAATATGATTGGCGGCCGTAACAAATATGGCTTTACTGAGTTATAATCATAAAATTAGGTCTCTAAGTTTCTTTAATACTTTAATACATTGAATGACTTTATCATCATCTGCCTAGCCTTTTCCCAACTATGTTGGGGTCGGCTCCCAGTCTAACCGGATGCAGCTGAATACCAGTATTTTACATGGAGAGACTGCCTATCTGACCTCCACAACCCAGTTAGTACTGGGTATTACGATACCCCTTGGTAAGACTGGTTGTGAGACTTTTTGAGTCACTGACTACCTAACGACTGTCAAAGATGTACAAATGACAGCCGGGACCAACGGCTTAACGTGCTTTCCGAGGCACGGAGGAAACTCGGTATGTAATCGGTGGTCACCCATCCACAGACCAACCTAGGCAAGCACGGCTTTACCTAAAGATCGATCCGAGCGGCTGTTATTATTTAGCCACGAGCTCCTCTGATTGAATGAGATTAAAAACAGTCATTTAAGATGAACCCACTCTGAAACCTAAACTAGTTAAACACCTGGTGGCCTAACATGACGTCTTATAGCAGGAGTAATTCCAGTGTGGGAAAGAGATGGCGCTAGACGACCTGTACAACTCTGTCTCTTTCCCACACTGGAATTACTCCTGCTTTAAGACGTCATAGTAACGCCCCTGTATGTTTTATGCGAAACACTAAACAAAAGCCAGATTAAGTTAATTCAGAACAGGGCTGCGGGACTGTTTGAAAGAGATACCGTGGCCCTGGAACACAAAGGGCAAAGAAGGAACATGGATGGATGTTAGTCAGTACAAGTCTGACACTCCCTTCCGCTCCGCCCAGAGCTTTGGGTCATTTGATGATTTCCGATCCGAAAAAAAAAAAGAAAGTTTATTCAGAAAACCGGCCAAGTGCGAGTCGGACGAGCACATGAAGGGTACGGAACCATCGTGGTCCCCTACTACGCCTAGTCCCCTTTATTTTTTTTTTATCTTTTTTTTTTAATCTTTTTTTATTATTTGTTGTTATAGCGGCAACTGAAATACAAATTCTGTGAAAATTTCAACTGTCTACCTATTACGGATCATGAGATACAGCCCGCTATCAAACAGACGGACGGACGGACAGCGGAGGCTTAGTAATATGGTCCTGTTGGTCACCCTTCGGGTACGGAAAACCTTAAAACAACCAGCTACTTTCAAAACTAATAAGAAGAATCATTCGACTAAGCAAAAATCTAGCCCAAAATCTAGGCTTCAAGCCTTCATAAACAAGTAGGCATTATCTCGTCTTCCCACGCTTCAAATCAACAAAAAAATCACTCCGAATTGTTGACAAACCACTTCGCCGAGGTCATTGACCGCGCGTAATCGTTCAATCATTCATTCACTGAGTGAACCATCTGTGTCGATGATCGTTCGAAAAGATGTTTTGATTCGCTAGTTAAGAGATTTTCGCTAATTATATTTTGTGTGTTGCTATTTCATGTAGTTTTTGTTGATATTATTACATCTGGAGATTTGCATTGTGATTTGGTTTAAGGAAAATAACCATTTTTTTTGTTGCTGATATGCTGTCCGTAATAGACAAAAGGAACTGTCGAAACCTAAACGGCTACGATGATTAACGAAGAATATCAGGCACGATAGACTTAAAAAAACCTGCCAAGTGCGAGTCGTGGGTTTTTTTCACAAGGTTTCGCCGTAGCATCAAAAAATATAATAACAATATTTTTAACGCACAATTCATATGTAAATTTACATACTCAACAGTAAAAGTAATTTTTTTACTATAGTACGTTAATGAAAAACAAATTTACTGCTGCAGTTTGACGATAAAGACCCATATCTAATAAACTTAATATAAAAATACAAAAAAATGATTTTTTTTACGTTCTACAAACCTAAGCCGAGGCAGGTCGCTAGTTACATAGTATAAAACAAAGTAGCTACCGCTGTTCAGCAATAGATAAAGTGATTCAAGAGGATTGTTTATTTATAATCACTCCACACTACCCCACATTACTCGTTATAAATAAATAAGTCATTTCAACTAGAGAGACAACACGGATACAAGACCTGCAGTAACTTATTATGCATCGATAAAATTACCATCATCATCATCATCATTTCAGCCGAAAGACGTCCACTGCTGGACATAGGCCTCCCCCAAAGGGGGGTTTGGCATAATCGCCACACTAGGCAGACGGGTTGGCGATCGCAGTACAGTTGTTTAGAAAAAAACACAGAGAACGCTGCTGCCCATTCTCTGGTAAGTCCCTTAAATTATCATCAGAGACATCTTAATATAATAAAATAATTATCCTAATCCTAGTTATCCTAACCAATGAGAGTTTGTTTGTTACACCTTCACGCCATAACCGCTTAACGGATTTCGATAAAATTATGCACACAGCTAGACCATGACCTGAGTCAGGATATAAAATACTCACGGTATTTTAGTTTTTTCTCACGGTTTTAATAGAAGTGATAGTCTAATGGTGTGACAGTTGAACTACCAAGTCATAGGTCTCCAGTTCGAATCCAACACACGCACCGATGATTTCGGATTCATGTGCGTATTAATTATCACTTGCTTCGGTGAAGGAAAACACCGTGAGGAAACCAGCATGCTTGAGAGATGTAAAGCCAAGTCAGGGGCTCATGGGCGGTATAACAACTCTGACACCAGGTTAGGCACTAACTACACGATAAAGAAACAAGAAGATCACGGTATACGGTACCGCGGGACCAACACGCGCCGGCACAGCCACGGATAAAAGCTAATTTGGGTGAGTACTAGCGACCAGCCCCGGCTTCGCACGGGTGCAATATATACAAATAAACCTTCCTCTTGAATCACTCTATCTATTAAAAAAAACCGCATCAAAATCCGTTGCGTAGTTTGACTGCCGATAGACCAGCAACAAAATTACCAGCAAAGGGACTGCGTCCTTCAACGCTACATAGATAGACAGAAAATTACATATAATTACACTAGTAAATCCACCACCCAGTGACATTTATTCCCAAGACAGGACAATACACTTTATTAGATCGTCGAGTGATAGCCTGACCTCATTTTGATCTCTATAAATGCCATCTGCGTACAGAGACATTCTAAAAAAAGATTTATTATCGACTTATTTGGTCAGTCGAAGCTAGTTGATTATGGCGGCTTTGCCATAATCATCATCTGCCTAGCCTTTTCCCAACTATGTTGGGGTCGGCTTCCAGTCTAACCGGATGCAGCTGAATATCAGTATTTTACATGGAGCGACTGCCGATACCCCTTGGTAAGACTGGTTGTCAGAGTTTTTAGGCCACTGACTAACGGGTGGTCACCCATCCACAGACCAACCTAGGCAGGCCTTTGCCATAATGCGAAGGCTAATCTCAAGTAGGTATTTGTTCAAAAGCGGGATGTGTTGATGTTACCTTCAAAGTCTTGGAAGTCTTCAGAACGTCTGGATGAGGAACGCACAACATCGGGAAGTGTGGCAGAAAGAATTAGGGGCCTGGGTTGATTGTAGTTTTTATGGAATTCTTTTTTGGCGGCCTCTCTGAGTCTTCTTAGTTCTAACTTAAGCGATAGGTTTTGTACAGTTGATGTTAACGTAAAAAGATTTACCTTGCCTGTAGTAAGAGTGAGAGTTCCCCAGGGCTCACTTATTGGACCACTTCTTTTTCCAATTTATATAAAAGACTTGCCTTATCTCAAAGTAAACCATGATCAAAATACACATCACGCATTTGAGCTAGCTCAAAAAGTTTAGTTCTTCTTATTGTACCTCGCCATAAGGCTAAGAAATACCGGTCCCTTTCAATATCAATATCAAACCGACAAAAGCTGATTACAAAACTTGAATGACTAATTTCCATTATTTTTAGTCGCCATTCAATAAAATACAGCTGTAAACACGAACCCCTTTTGTTGTTAAGCCGGGCAAAACAGCTGTTCGCACCGGATGTGGCCATAGAGGCCGGATGTAGATGGATTAACTGTTGTTTTTGCTGCCATAGAGCGCGGGCATTTGTTTGTTTTGCGCGCCATTCCAGTTAGGAGTATGGCAAAGGTATTTATGGTAGAGGCATGTGGAAATTATCTTATTGTTTTGATCGTAATAGTTTCATTGATGGTGTTTCTTTTAGTTGATGGTTTATTGGAATTCAAAATATTCATTTTTATTACGACTATGCGAGCAATCTTGAAAAGCTGTTAGCGTCGTCCTTTTCATGATTACCAGTACAATTAATAGTGATAGACTCAAAAAATATAAAACCCGGGCCATTTTAAAACAAGTATAACATCTAAACAAGTAAAGGTTATTTTCTTTACGTGGATTTGAGTAGTCATAGGAATATGAGTCCCCGCAAACTGCAGACTTTCTATCGGCCGATAGTTTAGTTGGGCTCTTAATCACTTTACCAGTGCGCATATTACAACTCTGGTATCGTCCGATAAATCAGTTTAACGGGCTTCAAACTATGCTGCAAGTCTGCAATGCAACTGCTAGATGAGTATAGCGCTCTTATAGTCTTATCCCGCTCGCACACTTGCTCATTAAATAAGACGACACTGCGAACGCTCTCTTTCAAAACCATCTCATAAGTTCATAACTAGTATTGTTGGAACGCAGTCGACCGACTGTTGGTCTGGTTTGCGCATTCGTCACAAACCCGATCGTTCAGTTAGCTTAGTGTGAGCTCTAGCCGTCCAACCCGACTTAACTATCGGCCGATTGAAAGTCTGCAGTCTGCGGGGACTCTTAGACAGGCTGATCGCATCAGCCAACCACTTCTAGATTCCCAAATAAATGTTATCTTGACTGGGCTACTGCTATCTCTTTTTAACAGCACATAGACTACAGACCTTTCGCATTTATTTTACCTTTGACACCAGCAACAGAAAAGCAACCTTATTATAACGGCCATTGAGATCGTTGCGATTCTGACAGTGTTGCACAAGTCAGAGACAATAACTGTGACAGGAATGTATGTCACTGGGCAACTTGTGGTCGCGAATCTTATAGTATTTGATTTCTTGTAAACTGAGGTCATCTTTTTTTTGTGTCAACTATTGCTATATCTTTCCAGTACCCGTCACTCAGTATGTAAGTTAAAGATTATTCTTAGCTCTAAACTATCGCTCTCTTTCCAGCACCAGCACATGAGCGATGTCGCTCGGTGACGTGACGTCGGCTCGCAGCTCGCCGGCGCCCGAGGCGTGCCCCGAGTGCGACACCAGTGCTTCTGTCACTTCGGATTTACATAAGGTATGACAATTTCCTACTGTTGGAAGATCGGAAAAGCCCAAAGAATAACTCACCATCGTCACCATTCTCTTGCCCTTATCCAGTCATTTGGGGTCGGCGCAGCATGTCTTATTCTTCCATACTTCTCTATTACTCGTCATCTCATCAGACACCTCCTTTCTTGCCAAAGAATAACTATCAACTTATAGAAACCAGTTGACGACCGCAGAATTTTGTTTAATCGCTGAAGTTGCCATGGTTCAACACATGGAATAGACATCCGTGGTTCAACACTTATGGTTAACAGCAAATTCAAGTAACGAAGGGTTCCCTTTAACAAAAGTTCGACTTTTGAAACACCAAAACTTGTAACGAATCTGATATGCACCCACTTTTTTAAATTTAGAAGTTTAGCTTGATAATGAAATCAACAGTCAAGTTGACTGCGTTATTTTTCTTTGTGTGTACCCACAAGCCCTGAACTTGGAGGAGATCAAATCTCTTGACAAATCACACTTTCTCATTGCTTGCAATTAAAATAAAATAACACCTTATCATATTCACAAGCATTTGGCTACAGATAAATCTGTAATAATATTACAAAGCTGAAGAGTTTGTTCGTTTAACGCGCTGAGCTCAGGAACTACTGGTTCGAATTGAGTTTAGGAAGGCTATACATATAACATCACGCTACGACCTATTGGTCATCATTTGCATTGATGCTCACGCTTGAGCATCAATGCAAATGCTTCAGACGAGGCGTGGAAATACCGGCAGCTCAATAGACGGATCTCTAAATCCTTGAAGAGCGACCTCCGCCGCATTAATACCGAGCGTATTAAAGACGCTATTGAGCGGAATAAAGGCTCCAAGATATTTTCAGGAGATCTGGCTATTGGGCAGAGCCAGCTCACGAAACTGAAGACCGACGATGGCAGGATCGTATCCGCCAAACCGGAGCTGCTAAGGGAGATCGAGAGTTTTTATGGCCAGTTGTACACTTCAACCAGTAAACCCGTTGCAAATCTAGCTAACGACCCACGTGCTAGACTGACCCGACACTATACCGAAGACATTCCGGATTTCAGCCTGTACGAGATTAGGATGGCTCTAAAACAGCTAAAAAACAACAAGGCATCGGGTGATGACGGAATTACGGCCGAACTCCTGAAGGCAGGTGGAAAACCGGTACTTAAGGCCCTTCAGAAGCTGTTTGATTCCGTCATACTCGAGGAGAAAACGCCGCAGGCATGGTGTAGGGGTGTGGTGGTACTCTTCTTCAAAAAGGGCGACAATGCCCGGCTGAAGAACTATTGGCTCACTTCTAAGCCATGTCTACAAGTTGTTTTCAAGAGTCATCACGAATCGTCTCGCGCGCAGGTTTGACGATTTTCAGCCTCCCGAACAAGCCGGATTCCGAAAAGGCTTTAGCACCGTAGACCACATACATACGCTGCGGCAGGTTATACAGAAGACCGAAGAGTATAACCTGCCTCTCTGTTTGGCGTTTGAGGACTACGAGAAAGCCTTCGATTCGATTGAGACTTGGGCTGTGCTGCAGTCTCTCCAACGGTGCCAAATTGACTATCGGTACATCGAGGTGTTGAAGTGTTTGTACAAAAATGCCACCATGTCAGTCCGACTTCAGGACCGGACCTCGGAACCTATCCTTCTGCAGCGAGGTGTGAGACAGAGAGACGTCATATCTCCGAAACTGTTCACCGCTGCACTGGAGGATGTCTTCAGGGTTCTGGACTGGAGAGGGCTAGGCATCAACGTCAATGGCGAGTACATCTCTCACTTTCGGTTTGCCGGCGATATAGTGGTCATGGCTGAGACCATGGAGGACCTCAGTACTATGCTCGATGACCTCAGTTGAGCTTCCGGAAGAGTGGGTCTTAAAATGAACATGGACAAAACCAAAGTCATGTTGAATGCCCATGTAACACTCACTCCTATCAAGATCGGAGACTCTACACTCGAAGTTGTAGACGATTATGTCTATCTGGGACAAACGATCCAGTTAGGTAGGTCTAACTTCGAGAAAGAGGTTAATCGTCGAATCCGACTCGGCTGGGCAGCGTTCGGGAAGTTGCGTGGTATCTTCTCGTCCAACTTACCGCAGTGTCTCAAGACGAAAGTCTATGATCAGTGTGTGTCGCCAGTGATTACATATGGGACCGTAACGTGGTCGCTCACAATGGGCCTCATCAGAAGGCTTAAAGTCACCCAAAGGGCAATGTAGAGGGCTATGCTCGGAGTTTCCTTGCGTGATCAAATCAGAAATGAGGAAATCCGTAAGAGAACCAAGGTTACCGACGTAGTCCGAAGAATAGCCAAACTTAAGTGGCAGTGGGCAGGGCATATTGCTCGCAGAACGGATGGCCGATGGGGCCGGAAAATTCTGGAGTGGCGACCGCGAACTGGAAGACGTCGCGTTGGAAGGCCTCCCACTAGGTGGACCGATGAGCCGGTAAAGGTTGCGGGGATCCGCTGGATGCGAGACGCACGGGATCGGTCAATGTGGCGACACTTGGGGGAGGCCTAAATCCAGCAGTGGACGTCTTTCGGCTGAAATGATGATGATGATGATGAATATGACAATAGCTAAACTAAAGTGGCAGTGGGCAGGGCACATTGCTCGCAGAACGTATGGCCGATAGTAGTTCTGGAGTGGCGACCGTGAACCGGAAGACATTGCGTTGGAAGGCCTCCCACTAGGTGGTTCGAAGACCTGGTGAAGGTTGCAGGGATCCGCTGGATGGGAGACCGGAACTGGTCAATGTGGCGACACTTGCGGTAGGCCTATGTCCTATGCCTATGATGATGAATATGACAATTCCAACTCTGGTAGTAATTAGACTATAATAAATTAATAGGCAGTTTAGAAACCAGCTAACTAACAGGCAAACTACTTTTACAATCATTCCTAACATTTATTCTTCTCATTTCCAGTACCAAGTAGCATGCACATGCAAGCCAGCATCAGCGCAGTACGCATGCGCGGATGACCCGGGCCCCCCTCCCCCCGCGAAGACCGACACACCCCCCGCGCTGCCTCCTAGACCACCGACCAGCGTGTTAGCAGCCACTAATAGGAGGAACAATGGTAAGTTTGATGGAGGATGAGAAAGGGATGATAAATTATGGTCGACCATTGATGGAGTTATGCAATTTAATAACACATTCAGTATGCTCCTCGATGGCTTCAAGCTGTTCGAAAGCGACGGATGGCTTCCAAGAACGACATCGTGCGAAAGAAACAGGCCTGGGTTGGGTTTTATATCGAGTCGCTTAAATTTGAGGATTCTGTCACTGTGGGGGTCAAGGGGGTTTATCTCAAGCGCCCCCCTGCGATTTCAGCTGCCGGAGCAGCATCGAAGTATTTCAAATTATTTTCTAAAAATATTGGTAAATCACTAACTAAGCTTGAGTCATTATGTTGCTTCCGAGTTTACGACATTAACGTTTATAAAAGTTTATATTTTGGTGTTTTATTAAGTGCAAGAGCGAGCGAAGCGAGCTCGGGACTTGGGGCACTAATTTTTTTTAACCATTGAAAGAAAGAAAGAAAGAAAACATATTTATTTGGCCCATGCCACAAGTGCACACAACAAGCACTAAAAAAATATTTAAAAAATAAAAAAAAATCTTAAATTTATACAATAAAAATGTTAAAACAAAACAAAAAAAAAAAAAAAAAAAGGAGATAATATTGTGTGTCTCACGGCTGCGCCAAATAGGCCCAGATCAGCAAACTGCCGAGCTGATAGTGCCCGACGCTGGTTTTCAACTGGACCTTTCAGAAACGTAATTCTGAATGGCCAATGCCAGTCAACGAGACGATAGCTCGGGTCTTGGGGCACCCCGACTCGGACAGGTTAGGTTAGAAGGCAATCATTCCCTGATTTTTCTCAGAAATCATTCAGTAAAAATTGTAACCTTTAAAAATTAATAAAAAAAACTACGCACATCCGGCAAGGGGAGAAAGTGGGGGGCGACTCGACATCCCCTCCTCCTTCATCCCCCCACCCTCGATACTAAACCTTACCTACCGGCCTCCTTACGAGGTGATGGTGCCAGACCGGACTGCCCCTTCCAGAAGTCTCTCTGTCTGGCTTAAGTCTTACTGTAACCTTAGCAATGTCCAAGAATTTTATATGCTTGTTTCCCAGTCTTAGGATTTTATCAATAAAAAACAGTTTCATGTAATTATAGAACGGGGTAATTCTTAGCAAAAGTAACCTATTTTACTTCATGCAAAAAATTGAAGGCATTTAACTTTCTGATTTCGCATTGAAATGACATTTTGACTGGTGGAAAAAATATTCCAATATTTTTTTTTAAACTGCAAACTGAATAGAAACTATTATTCACAAATGAAATACCTGTCGCAAAAGCAGTTCAAATCATGACAGGTTATCGGCCCAAATATGTCAACGAAACTTGCAGAATAGGTTTCTTTTCTGTTATTTGAAAGGCGTTACGAAATTCAGAGGCATAGAATTTTATTGTTAAAGCAATTTTTAATGTTTTCCGGACATCAAACCAAGTTTTTGACGTCAATTTCTTAACAAAAACACGTAAGTAAAAGTTATTGTTATAGTCCAAAGATATGTATTCAATGTGTGGGCGAAATTAAGTTCCCACCAAAAAGAGCCCAAATGTCATTCAATACAAAAGATTCTTTAAAAAAAAACACATCCTTACATCAAACCTTTTTGCACAAAACTACCTGATCTTACAAAAAATCTATGTATTTATACCATAGTAGTATTACGGTGGTATAAATGTGGTGTACTTAAACTGTATAGTTTAAGCACACAACAAAATCTATAAGGTACATTCCCATACATTCAATTTAAGACCCTTCTACCTGAGCCACATAAAGATCCCATTGCTTCTGCGCGAAACGGCCATTGTCAAATCACATAACCTTACAACGTAAACTCAGTAATGCAACGACAAATTTGTTTATTGTGAAAATAAATACAAATAAAACGTGAATTGCTAATATTTGTGATCAAAAACAGATATTTCAAGAAAAAATCAACGTGTATTGTGTTAAACAGTGATAAAAACAAAAGAACGGGGGAAAAATAAAAGGAGATTTTTTATTAAATTATAATGAAAGGAATAGATAAATTCATAATCAAAGATGGAAGTTTCGAGCTTAAATACAGCCAGTGATTTGTAAATGCGATTGTTGTTATTAAATGTAAAGAGGTCATTGTTCTTTACGCTCAGCTAGCTTGGGGTGTAAATATCGATTTTATAGAAAAGGCGCGAGATTTGAAAGTTCACGGAGGAATTTGTACGGTGTGACTTGTGCGTGTGTTATTAAAACTTGAAAAAAATTAAGTGACAGGGCGGGAAATCTGACGTTAATAAAAAATAGTGGAATTTTAGTTTTGATTGTTTCTTTTTGACTGGATTAGTGAATATTGGATTATTAAAATGGATGACTGTTTAGTTGGTTTGTGATGCAAGCCTGTGGTGTTATGCAAGTAGTACAATACCAGGTATCCACTCCGAGATCTACAATTGCTGCTGAAGTACCGCAACACTATGTGCCCCCACCACCATACTTTGGTAATTTTTATTATTTTAAACGAAGATTATATAATTTGACTGTTAGACATATTGAATTATAATTCATTTAAATAGCATCAATCGGTTTTTAAAATAGTCTTTAGAAACCGGTTCAACAGAAAATTTGCGTTGTGGACTGTCAAACTAATGTTAGCTGCTACATGCAGGGCTGATAGTAATAAAAATAGCTAATCAAATCACGAGACATGAGTTTGGGAGGACACTTTGTTGTTTTGTTAATGCTTGTTTTCACAAACATTACGTGACAACTTAATGAATGTCTAAAGAAAAGTGTATTGTTGGATTCTCTATGGTCGACTCGGCATCGAGCGTTGAAATTGCCACAGTGCTATTTAGGTTTCGCTAGTAGTGTTAGTAAAGACGACCTTTCATAACCTGGGTGACTCGAAACCGGAAGTTCTCGTTATACATACAAGCATAACATCACGTCTGTAATCCCCGAAGGGTTAGGCAGAGGTGTACTTAATAGTACACCCACATTTCGCCAGTTATGTTTAAGTCCCATGTACCTAGGGGCGAAGTAGGGGGCGAGCCTATTGCCATCAACCGGGCACCGTGGCTGCTAATGAGAAATCCTTTATGGAAAAATCCAGTAATGATTTCCGGGCAATGGAGAGGGCTATGCTCGGAGTTTCCTTGCGTGATTAAATAAGAAATAAGGAAATTCGCAAGAGAACCAAGGTTACCGACGTAGCCCGAAGAATAGCCAAGCTTAAGTGGCAGTGGGCAGGGCACATTGCTCGCAGAACGGATGGCCGATGGGGCCGAAAAGTTCTGGAGTGGCGACCGCGAACTGGAAGACGTTGCGTTGGAAGGCCTCCCACTAGGTGGACCGATGACCTGGTAAAGGTTGCAGGGATCCGCTGGATGCGAGACGCACGGTACCGGTCAATGTGGCGACACTTTAGGGAGGCCTATGTCCAGCAGTGGACGTCTTTCGGCTGAAATGATGATGATGATGATTTGCCCGACCCGGGAATTGAACCCAGGACCGCATGCTCAGCAGTCGCGATTGCAACCACAACACCAGCGTGGCATTCAACAGCAGCAGTACAGCAGTTACATACAAGCTGATAAAATATTCCTATAACTTAAATTAAAAAACCTTACACAGGGAATCCGGTGGCCGAATTAGAATTTCAAAATTAAATTAAAAAAAAAAAAATCAAATTACTTAAGTTAATTAAACTAGCTCTTAATAGAACGTGAATGCGAATTTTAGTTTAAAAAAAAATCCGTCTAAATGTTCCCAGTCGCATCGTACACACTCTAGCCTCTGTAGCATGACCACCGTAGACAAGGATTTCTTTGACGGAAGAATCGACAAAATTACAGATAGTGCAAAGAAATCTTTCATTGTGTCTACACAATCTGTCATTTTGTCGATTCTTCCGTCAAAGAAATCCTTGTCTACGGTGGTCATGCTACGGGGGCTGAAATATGTCGGCCGTATTCCGCACATTTGATCATGCGCCGATAAGAATTTTCGCCCTCTTGCTCACCGACTGGTGCGGATTATCGCGCTAACAATTGGCGACGAGTTCAATGTTGTCATCACTTCTTGACGTTCGGCTGGGCCCTGGCCGCGGAATTTTTTGCTGAACTTTCGCACCCACAACGAATCAAATTTTTAGTGGGCGCGTCACGTAACCGACGAATATTGTACCGTTAACAAAATCTACGACGAGCAACAACACAAGAATCATTTGCTTTGAAAAACGCTTCGATTGCGAACGCACGTTGTTCACCAGTCCACTGCGACATTGAACCCGCGCGAATGACAAATCAAACGCGGCCCTCCGCTCTATGGTATAAGTACAGTTCGAAATTTAAATCCTAACTCTGCCACCGGACACCCTTTACTTAAGTTTTTTATACACCAGTATCTAAACTTCTTAACGACTTTAAAAAAAGGCTTGTTATATAAAAAAAAGGTTCGCTTCTGATCACGCTGGCCGCAACTTTAGAACAACAATAAAAAACAGACAATCGAGAGATCGTGGTAAAAGTATTTATGATTCGTACGCCCGAAGTATTACTACCAAAGTAAAATTGTATAAGTTCAGTGTCACGGTGAATTAACGATTTGTCGGTTTTGGTAAAAAAGTTTAACTGTCGGAGTAAATCACGTTCATCGTAGTTTGATGAACTATTGACTAATAGCTAGGGATCAGCTTAACAAATTCGTGGTATTTTTGTGTTTTATTGATCACTCCTAAGAGTCCCACTGCAGCACTGCATATGCACTGCAGCTGCTACTGTGTTATCTATCTTTTCTAATTTTGTATGCACGTCATGTCCCTGCGACAAATAAATATGTTTTCTTTCTTTCTTTTCTTTTCACTGCTAGGATTCAGACCTCATCTCCGTGAGAGCGAGTGGGGCTCAATAAATCCCACCACGCGCGCCCAGTTAGGGTTGGTGAGATGTGTTTTACATATTTTCGAACGTTTGATGGTACGACATAGCTCTTAACGTCTAAGTTTCCCTTGGCTACGAAAAAAAATGAATAGAAGCGAAATTTTCGCTTCAAACGTGATGAATTGCGTTATAACACCATCGTTTTGCGATGAAACTGGCTAAATAACGCGTATAGAACTTCCCATAGAAATTTATATGCATAGATATTTACGAAATAAATTACGCCACGATTGACAACCCACCCCAATGGAGATGGCAACTGTGGAACTAATGGCGCTAGCACAACTGGTTCCAAGCGTCCGCCATTGGTTGTAATTCTGTCATGTCATTTTATATTTCAAAATAGCTGAACCTCATTGGCCAGATTGAGACATGGCTATGGTCGCGCCATCTACAGTAAACAGTGACAGCCTAGTGGTGTCACCGTCGGACTGCCATATGGCTTGGCAGTCCGACGGTCACACCACTTGGTCCACCACGCCTTGGTCTCGAGTTCGAACCCAAGGCACGCACCTCTGATTTTTCGGATTCATGTGCGTATTGTATAATCATCACTTGCTTCGGTGAGGGAAAACATCGTGAGGAAACCAGCATGCCTGAGAGATATTTCTTGACGGCAAGATCTACAGTTAGCTTTCAACGGTCTTCCCCATTGGAAAATTACAAGTCTGAATCCTTACCTTACGGTCACCGCTACGACGTTATCTATTTCTAACTATTTTCTTTTAATTCCAGCTTCGGTCGGATGCAATGGCAATGGGAATGAGGGTACGTGCCGTCGGCGTAAATACGCTTGGTGGTGTGTCGGATGTGGAGCCCTGGCGGCCGCGCTGGGCGGTCTACTGGCAGCGCAACACATCCTGCTGCGGGCTTACACTGCTTCTCCGCAACATCTGGAGACTGTGCCTGCCGCTGTTCCGGCCGCTATGGTACGTTGAGCTACGCTGACCTGAACTTGTACTGTCACTTACGGGATATCTTCCGTGATTGTTCATTATTTTGAGCTACCGATATTTCGGCGCTGTTGCAAGCGCCATGATCGCGGATTGACTGGAGAATGCGGGTGGATGTAAAATAAATTGTTAAGAGCAGACAAATCTATCTACCCTCTTTCTTCGTCCCGCATTCCATTAATTTGTGAGTAACAGTATAAGTTTAGTTGTAAACCGTGAAAGCTTAAAACAGTGTTTACGCTGACCTGGTATAGTAGTCTAGTTCATGAGCGGAGGCAATACAAAATCAAGTTTGTTAACACAATTTTTTAAAATTCGGAGAAAACACCTATCTCAACCTGTTTCTCTAGATATACCAAATGTCTCTGTGGCAATAAGTTTTCCCGGCTTCTTTGTGATCTACCGTCGGCGTCGCTCCGTTGCACTAACTCGGACAGTCTGGGTCATCATCTGCCTAGCCTTTTCCCAACTATATTGGGGTCGGCTTCCAGTCTAACCGGATGCAGCTGAATACCAGTATTTTACATGGAGCGACTGCCTATCTGACCTCCATAACCCAGTTAGTACCGGGTAATACGATACCCCTTGGTAAGACTGGTTGTCAGACTTTTTGGGCCACTGACGACTGTCAAAGATCTACAAATGACAGCCGGACCAACGGAATCAGAAATAAAGAATCAGAATCATAACGAACGGCTTAGCGTGCTTTCCGAGGCACGGAGGAAACTTGGTATGTAATGGGTGGTCATCCATCCACAGACCAACCTAGACAAGCACGGCTTAACCTAAAGATCGACCCGAGTGGCTGTTATTATTTAGCCACGAGGTCCTCCAGCTCGGACAGTCTGGGTATTACTCAAAAAGTTAAAGACAGTCTTCTAAGAACGTGTCCCTAATCTGGTAAGCATGGTGCAGCAGGTGACTGACAAATGTGATGTACCCTGTACATTACATTCGTCAGTCTACACCGGCCTTATTTAACCGAAATATTCTGTCTGTTAAAGCCTGATCAGATATTAAGTATACTTCTCTTGTTCCAGCTGGTGTTAACAGGCGTCTGCATCATGAGCCTGGCCCGCCGCCGCAATAGATACAGCTATATGGTAAGAAAAGTATGTTCGATGTCATTCATTATCACTGCTTGTTAGAACGTGTTGCATGTTACTTAGTCGTTTTTGAGCACTGCATGAGCTTTAAACTCTATCGCTGTATCATCCGGCTCGCAGGACCACTCGTACCGAGACATGCTTGAGTTTTATTGTTTCGGGAGATATTTTTGAGACTTACAGAGTCTCCAATCTTCTTTTTTACCTTCGTGTTGAGCTGTTCTGTGTTTTTTTGGTAACCACTGTAATTAAGAATAGATAGTTGACTTTCCTGAGTGCGCCAAATCAACATTCCAAAGCTTCCAGAGCTTGGTAGATAGAGTAACACTTCGGAATGTTCATTTCATGCATGATGTATCTCTTCTTCTGTTTATGAAGCAACTTTTGTAAAAAAGACCTAACAAATGTGAACTTTAAGTTTAGTACAATATATTCTTTTTTCTTATCGAGCTTCCATTTCTGAAGGTGATCGGGGATAGGCTGGACGGCGTTTTCCTGGAGTATTGGACCCGTTTGCACAGCTACGGGTCTGATACTGCAGGAAAATACATGAATTAAATTGTATTGGATTGTAGGTTTTATTTTGTTTATTTTATTTTATTTTGTTTGTTTTTAATTAAAAGTAAGTACTAACATAGTTACGTAAGTTGTATCACTAACAAAATATGGAGCAAGTTTCCGAAATAAACGTTTATTATTATTATTATTATTATTTGTTAGTAAAAAAAACAAAATTAAAATAAATAAATAATAAATAATAAATTTGTAAAAAAAATTAGAATTGCTAGCGCCATCTATGTCCCATTGTAAGTACAATAATGACATTAAAATAGTCTATTGAAAACCACAATAGCGTGTTTTGTTAGGATATGGGCCCAGTTATTACCATTACGTGCCGTTTGATACGATTTTCCTCTTATCAATACTAATCAACTGTCACTATCTTTGTTTTAGTATTGTTTCCCCTAAAATACTATTTTATAGCATCATAATAAAACGGTATCGGTATAAAGTCGCATCGCATGTCAATTGAGCAATGAAAACGCTTCTGTAAACTGTGCGTGTACTATGCTAATAACTGTTAATACAAATCGCTTAATTTCAAGCTTCAGAATTATGTTATTTTGTTTCTTTAACTGTATCGTTAAACAGCTTCTACTTTAGCGGAAGTTCTGTAGTGCAAGTGTCATTCTAACTGCTGATATTACCACAGGCAAACCCGCATGCAACAGCATATATTGCATTTATTAATCATATGACACATAGCTGTTGGTTGAGCTCAGTGCAATAACTGGCATGTAACGCCTTCAACGCGACTATACCTACGCGGGTATGCGACAATTGATCTCGATGCGACACATAACGGACTGCGCCTGCGCCCAGCTGGCGCAGGAGAACAGTACCTGGATAGATTTAAGGGAGGCCTTTGCCCAGAAGATGGTTTTATAAGGCTAATGAAAAAAGAAAATATAAAAACATATTTTTTTTTGTTTTTAATTTTTTTTTTCTTCTTTTTTTATTATTATTTATTTTTTTCTTTTATTAGGACCTAAGACACACACACACACACTAGAACACAGAGGCGGCCATACAGAACCATTTAATTTCCTAATGTTCTTTTGTACCAGATCAAAGTGGTGGGCGCCTGCTGCCTGGTATGCGCGCTAACATGTGTGCTAGTCACCATCACCACCACCGTCATACATATGAACAAGTGAGTATTTAAGAACAGCCTGTCTGGTATATCTGTTGAAGTATGGTTACATTTAGTTCTAGCCGGCTATACCTAAATATAATAAAATACAATTGTAGTTAGTAAGGAGAAGGAGCTCGTGGCTAAATAATAACAGCCGCTCGGGTCGATCTTTAGGTTAGGCCGTGCTTGCCTAGGTTGGTCTGTGGATGGGTGACCCATTACATACCGAGTTTTCTCCGTGTCTCGGAAAGCACGTCAAGCCGTTGGTCCCGGCTGTCATTTGTAGATCTTTGACAGTCGTTAGGTAGTCAGTGGCCCTAAAAGTCTGACAACCAGTCTTACCAAGGGGGTATTACCCAGTAATAACTGGGTTGTGGAGGTCAGATAGGCAGTCGCTCCATGTAAAATACTGGTATTCAGCTGCATCCGGTTAGACTGGAAGCCGACCCCAACATAGTTGGGAAAGGCTTGGCAGATGATGACAATTGTAGTTAGTAAATACTATGTTAGTAACACTTTACTTGTGCACTATGTCACTACGCTTTCATGTGGCACTTGCTCGTAGAAGCGATGGAACACCACTCCCTGCAGCCAAAAGTCCTCATCCAAGACGAGGTGCAGGTAGCACGTTAGCACTCGCATCACGAACGCCATAAAGTTGACGTTGCGGTACGACTCTAGCAACTGCGCTCTCGCCACGTACTTGGTCTTCCGACGGATGTACTCCACGATGTGTTGCGCCGTAGTGGTGTAGTGTAGGCCGCAGTGGCGAAGGTTCCATACAACTCGATTCCTACCGGATTCCCTTTGAAAAATATCACGGTCTATGGACAAATAATATAATCAAAGTCTTACAAAAATTTACCCTTCGCTACTGGTAGGCGGGAGACAGAAAGACAAAATGACTAACTCCCTCGGAAACCATTTCACACACAGGGATACAGATATTTTAACCAACAATTTTGTTGCAGACTCCAAACCCTGAAGTTCTGCGAGTATACCAAGCTGACTCGCACTTGCACGTGCTTCTCAATGCCACCTGACACGCACCATAACGCGGCTGATGACGAGGGTAAGTCTAAAGTCCTTCTTTCATTTTATGAGCACAAACTTTTTTAATTTTTTTTTTTTATAATTTGTTTATTCAAAATCTGTAATCCCACGCGACCAAATATGGGTTAATTAAAAATTAGTTGAAGTGATGCCGATTCGGGGCAGTGAATACACGTCTGCTATGAGCTTTAAATATCTGGCGCTTCTTGGACGCTATGCTTCAATCATTCTGAATGGCTAATACATATTTTCACCACATCTTGAACAACACCACAAAATTCTCATACAGTTCTCTGTCAAGTTTTTAGACTTATATATCCTGCTTATGCGTACAAAGTTGCATTAAAATCGGTTCAGTCATTTCGAAAAAAAATCACTTGTAAGTTTGTATGAAATGCCGTAAGACGTTAACGCTCCATTAAAGAACATAGTATTACGAATGGGTTACCTGATGAAGCCGAATAATGTCAAGATATTTTATACAAGATTGATTTGCTGTCTTTTTTTTTAAAAGACTACAAAAATTTATAGCAGCTGTTATTTAGTAATCTCTGAAATACAAATTCCTTTATTTAATTCTCAGGTGTACGCTGCGTATTCGAAGGCGTATCAGAATGCGGCGTAGTACACGGCGCGCTGTACTGGTGTCTACGCGGTGTATTCGCATTGTCTGTCAGCGCGGTTCTTGTGTGCATCTTTAGCTGCATGCTGGCGTATCAACTGCTCAGGTAAGAATCATCTCTCAGTGACTCTCGGTATGCGGCGTAGTGTGTTGGTGTCTTTTGTAGCTACATATTTGCGTATCTTCATGTAAGAATACTACGCGGTGTATCAGAATGCGGCGTAGTACACGGCGCGCTGTACTGGTGTCTACGCGGTGTATTCGCATTTTCTGTCAGCGCAGTTCTTGTGTGCATCTTTAGCTGCATGCTGGCGTATCAACTGCTCAGGTAAGAATCATCTTTCAGTGACTCTCAGTATGCGGCGTAGTGTGTAGGACTGTTTTGTAGCTACAAGTTTGCGTATCTTCATGTAAGAATACTACGCGGCGTATCAAAATGCGGCGTAGTGGCGTCTCTACGTATACCCAATTATCGTTAGTTACTTTTCTAAAATAGTCCCATGTAATACACATTGCTATTGGACCAATAACGAATGCAGATATTTGTATGTGTTGATTTCAATTTTTATACTTATAAATCAATGAAATTTAAATGCAATAACAAAATAAATATTTAATTGGAAATTATTAATATAATTACATAAAAAAAACGTACACACTTACCCGGCAAACATTAATTTTATAATAAGTTAAAAAAAAACACAAATATAAACTGTAACAATGTTTTAAACTGAGGCTAATATAGGCCTTGCCTATTGAAAAAGTTTCCTAATGCCGATGCTGGTACGTCGGTATACAGGGTGTAAACAGACCCTTCACGAAGCCGTCAACCAAGCATTCTGCACATCAAACTAAGTAACTTTATGCAAAAGTTATTGCTGGGAAACGATTATTTTTTTGAGTCTAGAACAAAAAAATGATCGCAAATACGGGGAGAACAAGTGCTATTCGGCTTCGTTAAGGTTCTATTTACACCCTTTATTAACTAAAACGCGTAATTATAATTTTACACGAAAAAAATTATACAAAACAGATTTTGGGAATCTAAAATGAAAAATAAAGTAATCTTAAACAACTGCAGTAAATGCAAAAGTAGAAGACAAAGCTTTCCTTTCACGAAATTATACACTACTTGTCTCCCTCCCGCAAACGTCATCTAGGTTAATATGGTCAATAGGTAATAGTACTCTTCCTCATCTCCGATATCGTCTGCAGCTTCCTATTAATAGACGCCAAAGCAATCTGTTGTATATGCCTCCTCGTTTCCAAGATCTTATTGGTATGGTTTAGTTCCGTCAGCAGCCATTTCACTTCGACATACTCCATCACATTAGGGACCTGGTACTTCAGTCTCACTTTCCTTATTTCTTTCAGCCTTTGAGACAATACGTCTACTTGGAGCTGAATTTTCTTGCTTTCTTTATCCAGTTGAACCGTTAAAAGTTCCTTATTCTTTATCGTTGATAGAACTTTGTTTAAGTAACAGTTTTGCTCCATCATTGCCTTCTTGTGGATTGTAAGGTTTAAGTTAGCGTCACCTGTCATCTTCTTCAGTTCTCCTAGCTGTTGGAACTTGTGGTCGATCACTTTTAAACATGTACCGTTCTCTATTTGGAGTTTCTCGAAGTCAATTGGGCGCAGACTTTCGCTGAGCTCGGCCTTCACTTTGATTTGCCCTTTCAGTTTGCTGTACTGAGTGTTCAAGGTACTGGTTCTTAACCGCAGTTTTCCTATCTGGCTATCGCATATCTTCATCCATTCCGTCATGAATCTAATCCATATTTCGGCCGGGATTCGTTGAGCTATTTTATCCCAGCCCTCTACTAACACCTCCTGACGGAACATTTTACTCGCCTTTTCAATCTCAGTTTCTTTCAACCCTACTTCTTCTAATTTTGCTTTTAATAGAGCACGTTGCTTGGCTCCTCTGTGCCTTTCCTTGTTCAGGTTAGTGACCTGTACCTCCAACTCTTTGCTTACTAGTTCCGATCTTTCTAGAACGTTGATCCTCGCCCCCCCAACTCCAAAAACGGTGCCGCCGCTGAGTTTGGTCTTGGAATCTCCTCTCCGAGTGGAAACTCTAGAAGGGCTGGTTAGAATCCTCGAAGCGGAAGTCTTCAATCTTGAAGGGCTTGCCACCAGTCTCGAAGGGCAAGAAAGAAGCGGGTCAATAAAACCGTATTTAGATGCTCCTCTCAACATGGTCACTGAAGAGCCGGAAGGGATCCGAGTTGCATACTCCACGGCTTGGTACACACCAGTCATCAACGAAGGCTCCAATCTCATGATAGCCTTTTCTAAGATTTCGTTTTCTAGGGTCAGTATGTTGACTTTTTCTCTGAGTTCCTGCACTAGCTTCACGAGTTCCTCATCAGTGATAACGTCCATGTCGTATATTCGCCCGTTGCTCAGCGAGCGAGAGTGTTGACTCATCAAACTCCGTCCGCCCACCGTATGTATTATAGACATTTTTATAACGGTTCTTCAAAACAATTAATAAAAAATAAAATAGGATGTAAGCCACAAAAATAGCTCTGATAGTTGTCAGTGTTTTGGTAGATTTGTCACCTGCCATATGTGGGGAATATGGGGCAGCCTAGCAACCGTTGCCATGGTGATAGGTTTCGAAGTACGTGTCAGATTCAAAGTGTTTTTGGCCAATCTCATTTGATGTTTGACCTTCCAATGAGGTTTTATATGAGGAGTGAACACGAAAAGTGATAGTTTTTCTAGGCTTCGTGACTGAAATAGACAAAGGTTTCTAGTTTATTGGCTTCGTTTTATGGTTTTGGTGTTTCGACGAACGGAATATAGTTATGTGTTATTTTTGTCAAAAGCACTCAAATATCTTTACGGATAGAGGCTAGCGCAGACCGGGGACGGGACGGCAGAGCATTTTATCTTTAGCTAAGGTTAATTTCATACGTAGCTAGCAGTAGCGAAGGGTCAATTTTTGTGAGGTAACCCGGAGTACATATCTTTAATGTGATTATATTATTTGTCTGTAGAATAATAACTGTGCCATTTTTCAAAGGGAAGCCGGTAGGAATCGAGTTCTATGGAACCTTCGCCACTGGTAGCTAATAGTAACAGGATACCGATTCTAATGTTGAGAGATAGACCGCAAGGCATCAAAGGGGTTTTCCCTCCGCGGCATTGATCATTGGAATATGTATCTTATTGGGCAAGCCTTAGGGCGGTCAAAGTTCCAACTTTTTCACAAGTTTTTTTTTAAATACATGTTTTTAATGTAATTTTTTTACTTTACACACCTCCACGACCCTCGTACTATTCAATTCATTCATCAGCACAATGCTATGAGTGCTTTCCATCGAGTCCAACCGTAAAACGTGATTTTTCACCCCAAAAAAAAAGTCGATTCCCAGCAATAATTTTTGCGTAAAGTTACTTAGTTTGATGTACAGAATACTTGGTTGACGGATATGTGAAGGGTCTGTTTACACCCGGTATATTTATGGCCTTAAATCATTTATATTCATTCATAATATGACTTTTCAAAGATTCTCCACTAAATATAATAGACATTAGTGCTTTAAAAACTTAGTAATCAGCTCTTCTAAAGAGATTGTAACACAACCTCACTTTTCCTAAACCTCTAATAACTCGGCTCTCAGATTGTCAAAACTTACAGAATTTTCAGCGAAGGACTGATAAGTCTGGATCTATTAATTCAAACCATTTTCATCTCGTTACATTCAGGCCCAACAATGTATATGTAGTCGTTTCCGTCTCCGTTGCCGTATGCCATTACTTTCCAGAATTGTATCCCTATTAGCGACACTATCGAATGGTGTAATAAAACAGTGTATTTTTTTTTCAAAATCAATTGGTACGATTCCTAAATAGGAAAAAAGATTTTTAAAAATTCGAATGGTGCAGTTTTAGTTTTCTTCAAAATTGGGCTCGAGACTCTTTTGAGTATTTTTCGATATTCCTTATAGTTTCAGATTTGGCCATTCACGCCCACTTGAAAAATTCAACCTATATATCTGACCGCCCGCCGGCAATTATTCTATTGTCGCAACAACAAGCTATCAGGAAAATACTCGCTTAGTGACACTCGATTGGCTGGAAGAACATTAGCTGAGAAAGGTTCAGTTCAAACAGAAGGGAAAAATCCTCGCGCAGGCTAGAGCCTCGAGTCGGCTTCCAGTCTAACCAGATGCAGCTGAATACCAGTATTTTACATGGGGCGACTGCCTGTCTGACCTCCACAACCCAGTTAGTACTAGGTTATACGATACCCCTTGGTAAGACTGGTTGTCAGACTTTTTGGGCCACTGACTAGTTGTAACGTCTGTCAAAAATCTACAAATGACAGCCGGGACCAACGGCTTATCGTGCTTTCCGAGGCACGGAGGAAACTCGGTATGTAATGGGTGGTCATCCATCCACAGACCAACCTAGGCAAGCACGGCTTAACCTAAAGATCGATCCGAGCTGCTGCTTTTATTTAGCCACGAGCTCCTACCTTTTACCTATTTTATGACTGTAATATAATACTGGTATTGAGTTGCATCCGGTTGGACTGCAAGCGGACCCCAACACAGATGGAAAAAGGCGATGCAGATGATGATATTTAATTATTTGGTTCCAGTCATGAGCGCAAGAAGATGTACTGGGAACAGCTGGAGCTTCGCTGCAGGTCTCTGTACAGACCCTCTACAGGACAGGCCGCGCCCTCTGCTGGCAGACAAGTGCAGGTACAAAATGCATAAAACTTACTATATCTGACCTACGGATCATCTGACTAACAACTTTCTGTGGGGGAATAACATCGTAATCGCGAAAAAATGATCCGCTAGCCCATACAAAATAATCCGCTAGCCCATACAAAATAATCAGCTAGCCCATACAAAATAATCAGCTAGCCCATACAAAATAATCAGCTAGCCCATACAAAATAATCAGCTAGCCCATACAAAATAATCCGCTAGCCCATACAAAATAATCCGCTAGCCCATACAAAATAATCAGCTAGCCCATACAAAATAATCAGCTAGCCCATACAAAATAATCCGCTAGCCCATACAAAATAATCCGGTAGCCCATACAAAATAATCAGCTAGCCCATACAAAATAATCCGCTAGCCCATACAAAATAATCCACTAGCCCATACAAAATAATCAGCTAGCCCATACAAAATAATCAGCTAGCCCATACAAAATAATCCGCTAGCCCATACAAAATAATCCGCTAGCCCATACAAAATAATCAGCTAGCCCATACAAAATAATCAGCTAGCCCATACAAAATAATCCGCTAGCCCATACAAAATAATCAGCTAGCCCATACAAAATAATCCTCTAGCCCATACAAAATAATCAGCTAGCCCATACAAAATAATCAGCTAGCCCATACACAATAATCAGCTAGCCCATACAAAATAATCAGCTAGCCAATACAAAATAATCCGCTAGCCCATACAAAATAATCAGCTAGTCCATACAAAATAATCAGCTAGCCCATACAAAATAATCCGCTAGCCCATACAAAATAATCAGCTAGCCCATACAAAATAATCAGCTAGCCCATACAAAATAATCCGCTAGCCCATACAAAATAATCAGCTAGCCCATACAAAATAATCAGCTAGCCCATACAAAATAATCCGCTAGCCCATACAAAATAATCAGCTAGCCCATACAAAATAATCCGCTAGCCCATACAAAATAATCAGCTAGCCCTTACAAAATAATCAGCTAGCCCATACAAAATAATCAGCTAGCCCATACAAAATAATCCGCTAGCCCATACAAAATAATCAGCTAGCCCATACAAAATAATCAGCTAGCCCATACAAAATAATCAGCTAGCCCATACAAAATAATCCGCTAGCCCATACAAAATAATCAGCTAGCCCATACAAAATAATCAGCTAGCCCATACAAAATAATCCGCTAGCCCATACAAAATAATCAGCTAGCCCATACAAAATAATCAGCTAGCCCATACAAAATAATCAGCTAGCCCATACAAAATAATCAGCTAGCCCATACAAAATAATCCGCTAGCCCATACAAAATAATCAGCTAGCCCATACAAAATAATCAGCTAGCCCATACAAAATAATCAGCTAGCCCATACAAAATAATCAGCTAGCCCATACAAAATAATCCGCTAGCCCATACAAAATAATCAGCTAGCCCATACAAAATAATCCGCTAGCCCATACAAAATAATCAGCTAGCCCTTACAAAATAATCAGCTAGCTCATTTTAGACCCCCTTGGAAGTGAATATTCGGCGCATTTTCAGAGCATTTTGGCACACTGTTCGCCTAATGAGAATACAGCCTAGAGCCAGAGCTCTGCATCCAGTATTTATAACAAGATGACTGGATCTGGACCCGCCATAGCAAATTCGCGTATAGCGTTCCAAAATTTTATATTTGAGCATTCATAACTTTAGTTGTTCATAATTTTAGTATTTTTTATTCTTTGTTGGTAGTCATAAACATTTGTGAATACGTCGGAACTTCCCTCAAAAAAGGGTTTAAAAAAATTAATTGGAAAAATCTCAATAAAGTGTAAAAATTGACATATATCTCCCAAACAAAAAATAAAACAAAACAAATAAGACTTAAGACTTATAATAAAACTTTAGCTAGGGAAAGAAAGGATCAATAATTAGTGAAGTACCTCCTCTATATGCGAATTTGCAATGGCGGGTCCAGATCCAGTCACCCTGTATATGATGCTATGTGCCCTACATTTGTAAGCCAGGCTCAAGCAGAGATGTCCACAAAAGAGATGCCGCTTTAGGGTCAATTCACACCGAAGTGGCAGCGGTCGGCAGCGCAGAAGCAGTTTCACTTTCAAATCATTTTATGCTTTATCTCCATTAGGAAATGCAAAGTATTGTTTGTAAGACTCGGGAGGGACGCGCGGCCGCAAAACGTCATGCGGCCCGTCACAGCGGCGCACTACGGTAGTGCTAGACGCTGCTGGCCGCTGCCACTTTGGTGTGAATTGACCCTTAGAATAGACAAAAAAAATATATTTTTCCTTTAAACCTTACTGATAAAAACCTTGATTTCATATTTACTACAGACAGAGTATAGTATAAGTATTCTACTCTTTGGTAATATTGACAGCTACAATTTACTGTCAAACTCATGAATTGCGAGAATTAATTTTAAAATAATCCTGATTAAAACAATGTTATATATAAGGAATATAAAACACGCGCTTTTAAGTGTGTGTTCATTCGCGGTCGCTTTTCTCATACTGTTCATTATCCTCTGCAGAGTAACTGTAGTTGCTGCGCACAGTGTCACCCAGCCCAACCTGCGTGGGACATCAGTCTACAGCATCGATTTTGGGCGCCAGGTGAGTTTTTAATAATATACCGTCGGGGATAGTGCAAATCCGCGAATCTACCATAACTAAAGTGTGCGTACACTACGTGTAGGTTTACAGAGGAACGTTATAAGTTTTTTTATATCAACGATTTTTGATCTCATTTTTTACACGAATAGTAACAATCCATGTGTTCTATGTATTGTTAACAGTAGAAATCTATTAAATTCATTAATTTAGTCGCTACGACAATGCGTAATTGAAATTGGCTACATTTGTCAGATACGCGGAATTATCCAATGCTAGTTTCGCGGGTTTGCACTATCCCCGACGATACGTTGTTTCAGCATAAAAAAAAAAAAAATATACAGGGTTTAAACGACATCGACGCATAAACGGTTACCACGTATTGAGTACATCATTTCGAACCCTCCCATAGACTTTTTTTTTATCGGTAACCAATTAAAAAAAATACACAAATATTTTTACTTTTCCATGTTTTTTTTTTAATTTTTATTTGTTATATTAGCTTTACCAACAATTGCTCACACTGTATACAGCGACATAATTGATTCTTAAAATTAAATTACAGCGCAACAATTACTAAAATAAATAATCAGAGACCTTATTCCTCGAAATGATTTTGCAATTAGCACAATTTTTTAAAATGGACAATCTCCTAAAAAGTCACGGTGTAGAGACCTATGTCCAGCTGTGTAATGAAGGTCACCATCGACACGCTACCACCAGTCCACCAGACCAGTTTTACTTAACAAAATTGTGTCACCCACAGGTCGTATAGGCAATCTATACTCTCCGAACCCCGGCACTGGCAGGAAGACTTCCGCGTGGAGCTGGTTCCCTTGGCCCAGGAGTAACAGTCAGACGTAAGTACCTACGGAACTAGGTGTAAAAATACCCTCAACGCAGCCGAAAGGCACTTGTTCTCCTCGTCATTGCGATATTTTTTTTTGTTCTAGACCATACCTAAAAACCTTCTAGTTACGGAGATATTGGCGGTCAAAGTTCCAACTTTTTCACAAGTTTTTTTTTTAAATACATGTTTTTAATGTAAGATTTTTACTTCACACACCTCCACGACCCCCGTACTATTCAATCCATCCACCAGCACAGTGTTTTAAGTGCGTTACATTAAGCGCTGGCCACACCAGCTAGAGAGCTAGCGAGCGAGCTGGCGGGCCAAGCAAGGCGATAGAAACTATATAAACTGCGCGGAGATATGGGATCCCTGCAACCTTCACCAGGTCATCGGTCCACCTAGTGGGAGGCCTTCCAATAATTGTAAATATAACCACCTTTAATAGTAAATATCCGTTCTTTCCTCAGCTCCCGCTGTCGCATGGGCGTCCCTCAATCCGGCGACAGCGCGTACGGTTTCTGCGACACAGAAGTGCCCCCGACGCAACAACCGCAGGCCTACGATGACAGATACCCGCACTCCTTCGACCAGACTCCCTTCACGAGGGCGCAGACTTCTGGAACATTCGCTCAGGGGACCAGCTTCGCGCAGGGACAGGGGAACTTTGCGCAGGGGTCTGGGACTTTTGTGCAGGTTTGTACTATACAGGGTGTAACAAGACCCTTAACGAAGCCGAATGGCACTTGTTCTCCCCGTCATTGCGATATTTTTTTTGTTCTATACCATACCTGGGAACCTTCTAGTTACGGAGATATTGGGGGTCAAAGTTTCAACTTTTTCACAAGTTTTTTTTAAATACATGTTTTTAATGAAGATTTTTACGTTAAACACCTCCACGACCCCCGTACTATGCAATCCAACCATCAGCACAATGTTTTGAGTGCGTTACATCGAGTCCTACCGTAAAACGTGATTTTTCACCCCAAAAAAAAAAGTTGTTTCCCAGCAATAATTTTTGCGTAAAGTTACTTAGTTTGATGTACAGAATGCTTGGTTGACGGCTTCGTGAAGGGTTTGTTTACACCTTGTATAAAGTACCCTTGCGAAGCCGGGGCGGGTCGCTAATTGAAAATAAAACGAACTTTAACGAAGATTTGAAAGGCGAAAAGCCAGCGAAATATAATCAGAAGTTATCTGATTGCATCTTTCCAGGCGTCCGGCAGCTTCCCGCAGCCCAAGCTGGGCTCGGGCCAGTGGGGCCCGCCGCCGCCCTACAGTCCGCAAGGCCGCAGCGGCAGCAGGTACCCACATGTCATTTTTTTGTACAAACTTAGAAATGAAAATCGTAACTATATTCGTTATTTTTTTTTATTTTTTATTGATATTATCACCACACTTTCTCTCTCAAACTCACACAAACACTACACAACTCATACTACTCTCGCACGCGTGCTCACAGTACATAAGTTATTGTTAATGTTATCATTTGGTTCACTGAATTCTTGTAAATTGTAATTACTTTCGAACGGATGGCTCCTATAATACAAGATTTTCCTAGTATAGGGGACATTATTCATAAAATTAATGTAAAAAAGAACTCATACGCCTGATATTATGTAACATGTCATGTGTTTTCTCTTTCTTTGGGCAATAAATAATTTAATTAATTTATTATAAATGCGAAAGTAAGTTTGTTTGTTACCTTTTCACGCCTAAACCACTGAACCGATCATCCTGAAATTTTGCATATACGTTGTCAGGTGTACAGAAACGGACATAGGGTACCTTTCATCCCGAAAAAAAGTACTGTTCTCGAAGAAAACAACAATAACGTTCTTATGATAATAGATGGCGCCACGTGTCTTTCGAATCATGATTGGTTTATATTATTACAAGCAGAGTACAACCCGAATTGATTGTCAAATTTTATATTAACGCGAGTGAGGCCGCGGGCTAAAGCTAGTTCTGTATAATTATGGTATCAAATAGCAGTTTCATAATACGTTGGTTTTAAACTTATTGTTGGTTTGTCACTTACGGGATATCTTCTGTGATTCTTCATTATTTTGAGCTCCCGATATTTCGGCGCTGTTGCAAGCGCCATGATCGCGGATTGACTGGAGAATGCGGGTAGATGGAAAATAAATTGTTAAGAACAGACAAATCTATCTACCCTCTTTCTTTTTCTGTTGCTACGCGCACTACTGGAACTCGACACTAAGTCACTGCAAAACACACTCACGGTATCACCAGGTTTTGTGGAGTCCTTATTACGATGCCGGCTGCTACTACTTTGCTAAGTTGGTTTAATACCACGTAGGAAATGGGATATTGATGTGTGGTCCCAAGTGTTTACACTTAAAATCGGACAGGACAGCACTTAGTGACTGTGAACGATGTTAATGCGATACTCCGTGGTAAGACTGGCAGTCAGACCTTCCGGTTTCTAAATAGCGGTAACGACTGTCAAAGATCTAACAATAACAACCGATATCAACGTGCTTTGTGAAGAATGGTAAAAAAAATTTTTTATTTATAAATTATAAATAAAATAATTTATATATTTTTTTGAATAATACCTAGCTAATATTGCAATCTCTCGTCTATACGTTATGTCGTATTTACTTTAAGTACACTTCTAGAAAACGTTATGTCGTGTAATTTCGCCTTAAATGTCATAGTTTTTGTAATATTGCACTTATAGATAACCATAATTGGTGCATGTTGTGTTAGCCTGTAAGTAAGTGTTCACTTAAAAACTTACGGTACTATTAAAAACTTTAATGTTATATGTTTTGTGTAAACAATTGATGGCTGACCTAAATAAATAAATAAATAGTTAAAATACGTATGTATTTCTAAAAACTATTTTGTTTTTCGTTTTTCCAGACACCACCTCCACCACCAAGACCCTGCGGCCGCGACTCTACTCCACCACCACCACATGGAGCATCGCGCCATACACGACCATAGCGCCATACACGACCATACAACTCCAATACAATCCCACACATGCGCCAGAAACAGCTACCTCATACAACAGCACATACCACCAAACGACATCAGACTAACCAATCCGGAGTTAGCCCGAATTAACCCGGAATTGGCCAGAATAAACCCGGAATTGACCCGAATAAACCCGGAATTGGCCCGAATCAACCCGGAATTAGCCGAATTTGCACGACTTAATCCGGAATTGGCGCGTTTAAACCCGGAATTGGCGAGATTGAATCCAGAATTAGCTCACATGGGGCAGATGTACCCGCAAGATGTGGCGGAAATGGCTCGTTTGCAAGCGGAATTGGCTCATATGCCACCAGAAGCGAGGTTTAACACGTTGAGGGGACATTTGGTTCCGTATAGGTGTCAGCGGTTGGGCATGAGTGCTAGTAACCTCCATAGAGATTGTAGGATTGATGATACGGTGGCCATCGAGTGCTTACATCAGAAGAGTGGGAGTAAAGGTTGGTGCTGTTAAATCAATATTCAAGCTTAGGTTAGGTTAGAACTGTGACCAAACGCGCGAGCCGAGCGAGCGCAACAAGCGGTGCCACGGCAGCGGCCGGCGAGCGCTACATCCAAATTGGTTGCATGTTCTAACCGAAGATAAGTAGGATACGTCTAAGTTTAACCGGCTGCACCTAGTTGTGCCCGGCTAAACTAGGTGTGGCCACACTTCGGCTTTTAGCAGTAACATACATAAGAACAGGGGTCTAAAATGGCCGCTTTAGCAGAATCGTAATAGGATAATGAAATTAATCACGTAAAAATTGTTAAAATGATCACAGACGCAGTTGTCACTATATGACCATTCTACGAACACATCATCATCTGCCTAGCCTTTTCCCAACTATGTTGGGGTCGGCTTCCAGTCTAACTGGATGCAGCTGAATACCAGTATTTTACATGGAGCGACTGCCTATCTGACCTCCACAACCCAGTTAGTACTGGGTTGTCAGACTTTTTGGGCCACTGACTACCTATAACGACTGTCAAAGATCTACAAATGACACCCGGGACCAACGGCTTAACGTGCTTTCCGAGGCACGGAGGAAACTCGGTATGTAATGGGTGGTCACCCATCCACAGACCAACCTAGGCAAGCGCGGCTTAACCTAAGTATCGATCCGAGCGGCTGTTATTACTTAGCCACGAGCTCCTCCACCATTCTACGAACACATAATTCATATTATTATCCTGTTATGATTCTGCTAAAGCGGCCATTTTAAGCCCCCCGTGCAAGTTAAATAAAACTTGTAATTAATAATTTGGCGCATTCGTGCTACGTGGTCAACCCTCTCCCACTTCAGCTTGGCTGTTTTTTTCAAACATCTGCTACTTGAGTAATGGAGAGCAGGGTAGTCTTACGCGATCTGTTCGCTTAACACCTATTATGCTGCGCTCCATTGCTCGCTGGCAAATCTTGACTATGGACTTCTATTGTTCAGTTCAAATCTGATCTCGTTTGCGGGAACATGGCCAGATATCGCACAGGACAGAGAGGTTTGGAAGGTGAAAGGGGAGGCTTTTGCCCAGCAGTGGGACACTCAAACAGACTAACAAAAAAAGTTAAAAAAAAAATGTAATCTGGATCTAATCGCTTTGTGTGCAGTTTCAGATCAAAGCACAGACTCCTGTCAGAAGCAAGGAAAAGAGAACCTCGGCTTCCAGAATGACAAGCATTCTCCTATAAGGTTAGTAATCATAGCTATGAGAATATGAAGAACAGGCGGGTTACTATGAATATCTAAAGAGATGGCGCTAAACGACCTGTATAGCTCTCTCTTTCCCACACTGGAATTACTCCTGCTTTAACGACCTGTATAGCTCTCTCTTTCCCACACTGGAATTACTCCTGCTTTAAGACGTTATGGTAGACGGACGACATAAAAATTCAAAATCGCGCTATTAAGCGCGATTTAGAATATTTATGTTAGTTTGGAGCGGCACTACAAAGAGTACTACAGCAACATAGAAAGAAAGAAAGAAAGAAAGAAAACATATTTATTTGGCCCATGCCACAAGTGCACACAACAAGCACAAAAAAAAAAAAAAAAAATTATACAATAAAAATGTTAAAACAAAACAAAAAAAAAAAGATAATATTGTGTGTCTCACGGCTGCGCCAAATAGGCCCAGTTCAGCAAACTGCTGAGCAGATAGTGCCCGACGCTGGTTTTCAACTGGACCTGAGATGGTGATGTGACGGACATAAAACAGTTTTGTTTCTAGTTAGGTATGTGTAGGTATGTATGAATACGTACTTAAATAGAACTAAACTGTGTATAGTAAATAACAAATAAAAATACGTAGGTATTTTAAAAAATAATAAAAATAAAAAACAAGAAGAGTGCAAGACAAAAAAAAACCCAAGATGTATAAATAAATAATAAAACGGACGCGTAGAAACATAAACCTGTTTCGCACGTTCCCACTTTGTAAACGCATAATACTCGTAATTATGTCATGAATCCGTGCACTTCGTCGCTCAATAATACATACATAGAACATGAACTACTACAGCGCCATCTATGTTATACACGATGAACTAAATACACCTAAATCCTGCATCGCGCAAGTAAAGTTATCCGCGAGGTAAGACTATATAGAAGAACGCGACAACAACTGTCGGGCAGTAGCCCACCAGACAACACCCGTCTGGTCGGAGGATCCTCCCTTTTCTATGGGGGATGAAGAACTTTACACCCTGTTCTTCATACCCCCAAACGTTCTTCCTTTCCGTCATAGATGGCGCTGTAGTACTTTTTGTACTGTTCGCTACATAACTAATCTTTATACTTATACCATACGGTGGAAACTTTAAAATCCATGAACCAAAATAATAAGACATGATATTGTTTGACATTCTAGTACTCCATTCTTTTGTTTCTAGGGTAAAAAGTGATTTCTTTTTTTTAAAATAATAAATCAGTGGCGACTTTTGCTGTTGGTCTATGTCCAGCTGTGGTCGTCTTTCTGCTGATATGATACGATGATAATGATGGAATAGAAAACGTTAATTTCTACCCTATAATAATTAAAACGGTGTATTCCCGTTGGCCCCACCAGTGGGGTCAACGGGAATACACCGTTTTTTCAAAAAATCAAAACCGTCGTTTCGTTGACCCCACTACCCTGCCACACTACCTTGAGATCAGAAATATGAAGGAATGAAACAAACCATGATGTCAGTGGGAGTGGGTCAGTGGTGGGTCTATTAATAGACATTCCGATCCATACAGTAGGACAGCTCTGATCACGGTCTTGTATACTTTTTTCCCTGTGCGACAAACGGGAAAAAAGTTCCCGTTTGATGCTGCCAGTGAAGCTTATAATATGACACATATGTTCCCTAAAAAGTACCAGGCTGGCATGAACTCAAGGTGGTATGCATTTTAATAATTCTGAGTATAGGTACGGTCTTCTAGTAATAAATAACTTCTTGGATTCATGCCCGCCTAGTACTGTTTGTAAGGTTACAGCCCATAACTAGCACAACTGTACTAACACTTGATCCCATACAATGTTTTTGAGTAATATTTTATTACTCAAAAATACGGTGGAGTCAACAAAGACAATTGTTTATTATTTTAATCAATTTCCGCTGACCCCACCAGTGGGGCTACGGGCGGTAGGGTCATTGGGAATACACAATTACAACCACATTATTTCTATCATAGATATTTACTGCTATTCTATTTTTTTTACATTATTCCTTTATTTTGCAGATCATCAATGCAGGACTGCCGCGCGGCCAGCAATCAGAATGCGGAGTCTGAAGTGTACTTCGCGGACGTGTCCAGCTGTTGTAACGTGAGTGTTAAGGTATTCAGCTTTTTTGAGCTACCAGGTGACATTTCTACTTTGGAGAAATATATTCGCCTGGAGCATTGGCGGCGTAGTGGTATCGGTAGTGCCGGGCCGGCCCACGTGGTGGTATTCCTACTCTTTGTGATCCCTTCTAAAAAAAAATCTGTAATTTCTGTTTCCATGGAAAATCTAAACTCGGTCTAATTTTGCTGTAATACTATTTTTAGAAAATTTTCTCTCATAACTTTTTAGACCTATGTATCCTGCTTATGCGTATGAAGTTTCATTAAAATCGGTTCTGTCATTTTGACAAAAAAGAACTTGAAAGTTTGTATGAAATGCCATAAGTCGTAAACGCTCTTAATAACAAAATCTTTCCTTCTCCCCAGGCCGACTGCTGTATGAACGCAAACGTCTCAGCTCTAGTAGGTACCATAGAGAATCATCCCGAGTCCACGTCAGAGTCAGACACCGGCTCCTTCACGTTAACGCGACAGCAGCGCCCCCAGCCACAAGTCGGCTCAAAACGGAGACCGCGACAAACAGACAAACATATGAAAAATCAAGAAAAGATGAGACAGGTACTCAATAACTCTATAAGGTTGACGGAACATCAAATAGAACAGCTGAACAACTCTATGAGAATGAATGAACGAATTGAACGAGAACGGATGAATGAAACAAGGCTGAGTGAACGGATGAACGATTCGAGGGACAGACTGAATGATAGAGAACGCATGCACGATGTTAGGATCAGTGATAGAATGAATGAAACGAGGTTGAGTGAGCGAATGAATGATTCAAGAGACCGGTTGAATGATGGAAGGGTGTGTGAGCGAATGGAGAGGTTGAATGATTCCCGTATTAGTGACAGAATTAATGATACTCGTATTAGTGACCGAATGAATGAGACGAGAATGAGTGAGCGGATGAATGATTCTAGGGACAGATTAAACGATTCGAGGAGTTGTGAGGTCATGGACCCGAGGATAGAAAGAATGAACGACTCCAGAATCAGTGACAGAATGAACGAAACAAGGCTAAGTGAACGTCTGAACGATTCACGGGTATGCGAGCGGATGGCTGAAGCGAGAATGGAAAGAATGAACGAGTCCAAACTGAGTGACCGAAGCGACACTCGCCACAGTGACCGAATGAACGACTCCCGTATTGAACGACTAAATGACTCACGACTCGAACGAATGAGCGATATAAACTCAAGCATCAGAATCGACGGTAGTCCAAAAATGCGTTCACACATAAGTCCTTTACGGATTGCTAGATCTAGCCCCAAAAACGTACCTAAGGACCATCACAGGCAGTCAAGTTCTGACTCAAACAAGCCTGATTTTAGGCAAATCTCACCTTTATCCCCAAACACTGAGGAATCATTACTGTCTGATGAGGACAGGCCACAGGATACAGTATACTCGAACGATCCTGAGACCTCCAAATGCTTGGGACCTGATTCTCAGTATGAGCCAGTGAGGGATGGAAAAGAGGAAATTTTGAAGACAAACCATCACCATTGCTATAGTGATACTAATACTATGGATTCTGGGTGGCAGAGTGGCTCTGAGAAACAGGTGACTGACTAATACAGGATTCTTACCATTAAAAACAGGGAAGTTATAATTTTAACTGAAAATGTAACTTATTGGTCCCCGAACATAGTGGTAATTTGATTGTGTTTCTGTATTTTACATACACAATATCAAGCCTTTCGCTCATGAGGGTTAAGCAGAAACTATAATGGGTGGAACAGACCCCTTAACGAAGCCGAAAAGCACTTGTTCTCCCCGTCATTGCGAACATTTAAAAGAAAAGTAAAAAAAATGACAAAATTACAACATTTCCACAAGATTTTTTCAAAAAACAATAAAAATCTGGTTATGTATCGTCTTATAACATTACTTTAAATACCTTAATGACCCTTTTACTATTCAATGCAATCAACAGCACAATGTTTTGAGTGCGTAACATTGAGTTTTATCGTAAAACGTGATGTTTCAACCCCCAAAAAAAAGTAATTTCCCAGCAATAATTTTTGCGTAGAGTTACTTTATTTGATGTACAGAATGCTTGGTTGACGGCTTAAGGGTCCATTTACTCCTTGTAGAGTGCCACCTGCTGTTCCTATTTCTGTCTTTATTCGTACTAAAAAGGGATGAAAGAGTTTTTAGCGCGGGTTCGCCTTTAGTAGGGCATGAAAACTGTTGGGGCGCTGTTGATTTAGAAACATTTGTGAAAATGTCTGTGAGAATTGCATTAAAAAAAAACATGATGGCGGATATTCTGTGTATGAGTTGATTTTGACAGTTGAATAAAAATTGTTTATTAAATCGTAAGTAGTAACGTAAGTGTAAAAGAATCATTTTCCATGTTGTATTCGGACGAGTGTTCTATGTGCTGTGCTAATAACTATGGAATTAATGTAAAATTATAGACTTATTACTAGATTTTAACTAAATCGTCCACATTATTCTACAGTTTGTCGTATTTGTGGAATTTTGAAATATGATACGATTTGTTCTACACAATAGGTACAATCAAGTATAAAATAAAACCTTGATTTTTCCATTAAATATTCCTTGCATAATAATTCATTGACTGTGGAATATATTCACTCGTTCATCTCTTTACCATTCATTTATCATTCACCTTTCATTCACCGATTTTTTATTGAACATCCATTCATTTGTCGCTTCATTCATATTTCACACAGTCAGTGAGATTTTGTTGCAAAGGAATTTAAAATAAATGTATTTCTGCAATTTGACTTCAAAGCTAACGCAGTTTTGTCGTTTTTCGAATTTGACGTAAAAATATTAATTTGTTATTAAAAAAATATATAATTATGTAAAAAACTATTAAGTAGGTGTGATAATAACGCTCTCTAAAAAAATATGATTCCTAAATCATTATTTGTAATCAAAAACTCGAATTTGTAGATCGGGTAGGAAAGTTTTAAAAAGAACTACATTTGAACGATAGAACTATTAAAAATAATACTGAATTGGAACTACAGGATGTTTCACATTAAAGTTGAGCATTCTTATATGCAACTAAATGCACAATTCTTGCCGATTTCTATACAATCCTGAAATTGCTAAAAATAGCTCGGGGTTATTGCTGTGTTGAACAAAATTGCCAAGGATTGCGTAAATAATTGCCCGTGTTAGCAAAATTTATCCAAGCCAGTGCCGATATTGCCAATACTCGTTTTTTACTATTTTGCGTAAACGTGGATGTGTAGTAAATGTGCCAAGTAGAATATAACTTTAAACTTTTGAAATTCCTGTAATTATGCGAAACGAAACTAGTTTTACAAAACACCGCTGTTTGTGAACAATAAAAGAAGAGGCGTTTTGGGTGATCCCCGAGTTTTCTTGTTTAATTTTAATGCAAGTTTACTACAGTGTGAGTTGAGCTTGCTAAACTATATTAAAAAAAAATTGTACCTAACAAACCTGTGGGTATTGATATTCGGGGTGGAGGGACACCAAAGCGAAAACGGTTACAAACGGTTAACGGTTTTAAATATAAATTTTTCATTGGTTATTAGAAAAAAAAAGGAGGAGGAGGAGGAGCTCGTGGCTAAATAATAACAGCCGCTCGGGTCGATCTTTAGGTTAAGCCGTGCTTGCCTAGGTTGGTCTGTGGATGGGTGACCGCCCATTACATACCGAGTTTCCTCCGTGCCTCGGAAAGCACGTTAAGCCGTTGGTCCCGGCTGTCACCTGTAGATCTTTGACAGTCGTTACAGGTAGTCAGTGGCCCAAAAAGTCTGACAACCAGTCTCACCAAGGAGTATCGTATTACCCAGTACTAACTGGGTTGTGGAGGTCAGATAGGCAGTCGCTCCAGGTAAAATACTGGTATTCAGCGGCATCCGGTTAGACTGGAAGCCGACCCCAATATAGTTGGGAAAAGGTTAGGCAGATGATGATGATTAGAAAAAAAAACAGCGGTTCTATACATTTTGACCGTCTAGGTATTGCACTTTTGTAGGAAACAGCAGATTATTTTTAATAACCGACGAAAAAATTCTATCTGAGGAGGCTCAGAATGATGTATTGTATTCAGTACATCATTCTGGTTTCTGGTTTTCGTGGTAACCGTTTTCGCGTTGGTATACTTTCCACCCCGTATAAAAAATAATTGATATAAATATAAAAACCCCTATACCTGCGAGACTAAAAGAATAACTGGCAACATTGTTCTATAAAATTAGTTTCAGTTCAACTGAGACACCTGTTTTATAATAAACGCGACCAAATTTAGATCCCTATGACTTTGTTTTCTTTCAATGTTGTACTATATTTGGTATGCTTACTGCTAAAATAATATGTTAACCTTAGAAAAGAACTAGGTATCTTTTACGAAATATACTTGGTAATATATTTCGTCAAAGCAGTTCATTTCAAATGTATGTTGTAGAGTTATGTTATCGTTCAGCTTTACAATGTATTTTTATATTCATCCGTCCACCTATTTGTTGTTTGTTAATCATTCATTTGTTCATTGTTTCATCATAATATATCTCGCTTCGTATTTATTTAGATATTTTGTTTTGTTTTAAATTAGTGTGCTCTGCCCACAAAAAGGGCTAATTCGCTTAGCCAATAAATTCAGTAAAATTCTCTCCAATAAATTTTCATTGAACGAAATAATATCCATTCACTCTCCTACTCCTCGTTCCTTTCGTTCATCATTCATTCGTTCATGTCTACATTTTTCATTCATAAAAACAGGTACCTCTTATAATATGTTATAGCAATTTCGGCTATTTTCCTAATAGCCTTGTTTATAAAAAGTATTATTTTATCAAACAAAATGTTGCCATAAAAGTTTGCTTTTTATTATAATATTATTCCATTTAAAGCAATAAGTTGTGTAAATATTTTATAATATTATAAGTATGTGTAGTGTCATTTTTTGTCTGTTATTATCATACAGGGTGCAGTAATTTATTAAAGACTTTGGCTTTAGAATTAATTGATTTTTATTTATAATTGTTGTGTCACATAACTTAAAAACAAATATAAAATTATATTTTTGTCGGTAATAAAGAGCATAATTTTTACTTTAAATGATTTTCATCTTCCATTAAAATGTTACTGCACCTCAATTTCGTAGTTGCTAGATTTGTCACTGTAATGCCAATATGGAATTGTTTTAATAATATGATGTATACAGGGTGTGCAAAACGATTTTGAGAAATATCGCTGGATCTCATACTACCATAAGAGGATATTGGGCACTTCAGGATATCTATCTATCTAGGTAACTGTGAAATTAATGACGTTAGCATAACTAGTTCCACCGTATCGTCATTGACTGATAAACTATCGTATTTTTTTATTTTCTAATGAACTTGACCTCATTACTCACATTGGTACTTAGCTATGGTCACGCCATCTACGATGAGTTTTGACAGGCCTTACCCATTAGGGTTCCATGAAGTAATGTATAATGAAAACTGGACAACTTTTTGAACACCCTGTAACAATTATCTATAACTTGAACATTTTGTGTATATTCGTTATATTCGTACTTTAAGTGTGTTAGCGTTAACATAAGTTTTAGATGTTAAGTTATTTTTGACTACTTGCTTCAAATTCAGATGTATGAAAAAATTCACTCATTTTTGATCCTAATATTGAAAATTTTGCGAATAAATTATAAAAAGTTCTATTGGGCACCGTTCGCATCTAGCGTAGGAGTTTTTCGTATACGTACGGCGTACGCTGCGTAAACACGACGTCTACGCCGCGTTAATGTGACTTAGGTATACGCTGCGCGAACACGACCCCTATCATCTCGTTTATACGGCGTATACGCCACGTTATTATGACGTCACCAACGCCAGATGTGAAGATAGCCCTTCTAAACAAAATGTCTTCAAAACCCAAAAACAGCTAAGTTTAAAAAAAAAGTCCTAAATTTTTTCCGATAATATTATTAACTATTTTTAATAAAAACTCGAGGAATTATTATATAAAATTATTAAAGTATGTGTACGAATATAGTTGTGATTTTCATTTACTATTAGATTTAAATAAGACTACTTTTAATTGCTATGTACCTATATTGTTAGATCATTTATTGATAACGGTTCTATTAAAAGACTGAAATCTTATTAGAATTTTTATTTACTTACCAACAGGTCTCCCAGACAATTGTTTTCTGGGGGGTTACCATGTCGTCTTAACGCAGGAGTAATTCCAGTGTGGGAAAGAGACAGAGCTATCCAGGTCGTCTAGCGCCATCTCTTTCCCACACTGGAATTAATCCTGCTTTAAGACGTCATGGTAGGCCACCTTTTCAAATCAAGTCTTTTAAAAACAAGCAGAATATTACGACTACATAATTATGATTATTGTGTATTCATTTTTGGGGTTCCGTACCCGAAGCATGACCAACGGAACCCTTATTATTAAGCCTCCGCTTTCCGTCCGTCCATCCGTCCGTCTGTCTGTCACCGGGCTGTATCTCATGATCCGTAATAGGTACAGAGTTGAAATTTTCACAGGATGTGTATTTCTGTTATCGCTATAATAACAAATAATAAAACTAAAACTAATTAAAAAAGAAAGGGGGCTCGCCTATTACGATGGTACGGAACACTTCATGCGCGACACCGACTCGCACTTGGCCGGAGTTTCTAACTCATTTTATACATATATATTTTAAAATATCCTACTATAAAAGGGTAAAAGGGTTTCAGCCGAAAGGCACTTGTTCTCCCCGTCATTACGATATTTTTTTTGTTCTAGACCATACCTGGGAACCTTCTAGTTACGGAGATAAAGTTTTTTTTTTACTTTAAACACCTCCACGACCCCCGTACTATTAATAAATAGCAATAATTTTTGCGTAAAGTTACTTAGTTTGATGTTCATAATGCTTGGTTGCCGGCTATGTGAAGGGTCCGTTTACACCCTGTACGTGACTATGGTGGTCAAAAGAAAACGTCAGGAAAAGCTGGAAATAAAACTACAACCAATTCCGAAATATTCTTTTTATTTTTTTTTACTCCTAAACTTAAAGTTAGGCAAAGGACCCTCTTTACAAATTGACAATATTTATTGTTATTATTGTGGGATGAAAATGAATTGATTAAAAAAACCATGTAAAATAAAGATTTTGATATTCCCTTACACCTTTCCCGGTATGTTAATTAAATTAAAAAGACGTTTATTAGAATATCTTTAAACGTTAATTAGAGGAGCTCGTGGCTAAATAATAACAGCCGCTCGGGTCGACCTTTAGGTTAAGCCGTGCTTGCCTAGGTAAGCTGTGGTCACCCATCGACAGACCACTGTGGACGGGTGACCGCTCATTACATATCGAGTTTCCTTTGTGCCTCGGAAAGCACGTTAAGCCGTTGGGGACCAACGGCTTAACGTGCTTTCCGTTGTCATTTGCTGTCATTTTGCTGGTAGAAATTGGATGAGAGTTGCTGAGAATCGAGTTTAGTGGCGTGCGACTGTGGAGGACTATGTCCAGCAGTGGACTGCTGTAGGCTGGTGAAGATGAATTAAGTCATGGAACCTAGCCTAATGAAATGATACTGTGACGTCAGACGCGGGAGAATGGAAGAAAAATACGTCTTACGTCGTCCCTAAGTCATATGGGACAGGAAGATGTTGATGATGATAAATGAACCTGGCCCAATCAGGCTACTCACAAATAGTACTCAAAATTTTTTAATTAAGTACTACTCGAAGTATAGCCATTCATAAGAAAAATATACTATTTGTAAAAAGGGTCCATAAAAAGTTAATTAAAATTGTAATCACAAAAAGTGAAAGTAAGTATTGCAAGCACCAAAAATAAAATCTATTTAGTAAAAAAGTTAAAAATATGGCCGATGTTAGAGATTTTTTAAAAATCTTTAAAGTGTTTTTGTTTGGAGTAAATAGGCAATCTTTTGTGATTTATAAATACAATAATCTGTTTACATTTTTTTTGCCATTTTTTCGGGACAAAAACATTCCAAATGAAAAATAGTCACTAAAGCATGGCATGAAAAGTTGCCTGTTCTTGAATTTAAGAAGACATAAAACTTGGTTTTTATTTAATTATAGCTAGCAAAAGCTATTAAGAAGATTCTGAAAAACAAATATGCTTTAAAAAAAGGTCACAACTCAAAAAAGGCAGATTTTTCTTACAGACGTAAGTGTTACTATGTTAAATATTCACAATTAATGGACCGAGGCTATCTATGGAACAGTTATCATAAGACTAGTGGACTTAATGCGCCTGCATTACGATTTAGTGAAGCGCACATTACTGGAAGATCTACAAAAAAAAAAATACTTTAGCCAAAGTTGGCATAATATTTACCCAGAGCTGTTATAAAATTAAGGCCAGAGTTCTGATAATATTTACCTGCCAGACTTGGCATAATATTTTGCCAAAGTTGTCACGACACATAGCCAAACATGGCACAATGCTTAGTTATTCTTGGGATAATTTTCAGCCAATCCTGAGATAATATTTAGCCATACTTCGCAAAAAGATTCGCTACACTTGGTATAGTAAAAACCTAAACTCGGTTTGATATTTAACCAAAATTGGCATAATATTTTACCAGAGATGGCATAACTTTACCTTTGTATGTAGCTAACAAGTAGTTAGCGGTTGTCTTAAATAATGTGCGCTTACCATTACACTGGTATTAAATCATTACAATCTAATCTACATTAATTACGTCCTTAGCATTACGTTATTATAGTTAAATCACTTTATTTTTAATCTAAGTTCGATGTTAAGTTTCTACGGAATGGTTCAGAGCAATTATGTACTAAAATGTACTTTATTTATTAAGTTTTTTTTTGGCAAAAATAATAAGTACGTAAAAACAAAAGTTACAAAGTTGACCATAAGAGTAAAAAAACTTATTTTTTTATTAAACGTCTTTCGATTGGACGGATTCGAAAATAGTTCCAATAGCCACCACTATCAATGGCGTTAGTAGTAACTGTCAAATTCATTCGTGTTTTTTTTCTAATTTAAAAATTACCAGTCAACAAAAATTTTGTTCATATTTTTTTCCCGATTCCTCTACAGTCCTTTCACATTTACATACACCTGATTCTGCATTGCAGTCAAAATTAAAATGATCCTTATTTTCGTAGTAATAAAGTTGTTGTTGGGTTCTGGCTATCAGAGATAAACTGTGAAAGGACTGGTAGGAATTCCTTTTTTTTGTGATTGCCATGTTGAAAAAACTTATTTTTATTTGAATAGAAGTAGCAAACTAATGAGAACTAGTAGGCTGCTGGTTAGAATGCTCGCTTTGCTTTCAGTGACGATTTCTTGCTCATAAACTAGCACGTTTTTCGCAGTGTGTTCGGCGACAGTTGCTGGGGTTCCGTCCATGTCTCCTAGACGCTGATTCGCTACTTTCAAGTTTCTAAGCAGGGCTAGTACGTCTTCTGTAACAGAAGAAAAATGGGTGTTAAAAGTGTAGTTTGTTTGGGTTCTTATGAAAGACTTATCATGGTAATCTAAATAAAGAGTGGATAGTTTCGTCTTTTATTTCATTTAGTAGCTCCAAAATAGAAAGCAGCGGTGGCCCAGTGGTGGCGGCCCCGGCCTACGAACAGTAAGTCGTGAGTTCGAACCCTGGCAGGCGCATTACTTTGTGTTATTTATTTCAGCACCAATACTCTCAAAATGGTGAAGGAAAACATCGTGAGGAAACCGGCTTGTCCTAGAACCAAAAATTCGAAGACGTGTGACATCTACCAACCCGCACTGGGCCCGCGTGGTGGATTATAGTCCATTCCCTCTCATAGAGAGGAAGTCGTGTGCCCCAGAAGTGGGAACATTGTAGGCTGATTATGCTTATGCTCCAAAATAATGTGCCTGATCAACCAATGCGACCAGCTTGGCTCATGTTTTGTGGAGTTATGCAAACATAAATGTATGAAGAAGCAATTTTTTTTTTCACGGTTTCAGTCTTTATCTTATTTGTTTTTTTTTTATATGAGTAAGCTACTTACTCTGAAACTAAACCGCACTTTTAACCTAACACCCTAAGTATTCACGTAAATCATGCAATTATTTTGGTAACTAGGTTACTACAAAAGCCGCGAATAAACAAAAAGTCATCCATTTCAATTTCAGAATGAGTTATATCTCACTCAAATTCCTTTTACAGTAATAAATATTAAACCACGCTGATAGCGGCTTTTAACTCATTCATCATTCAGGGGATGCTTTTAAATACCAACATGAAGCCTAGTCCAGTATAAAATATTAATAAAAAAGACCATTCCCTAGTATAAAGGGTGGAAAAATATCCTTAACGAAGCCAAAAGGCACTTATTCTCCGCTTTATTGCGATATTTTTTTTTTCTAAACGTGATTTTTCAATCCATTAAGAAGCTGTTTCTGGGCAATAAATTTTGCGTAGTTTGATGTACAGAATGCTTGGCTGACGGCTTCGTGAAGGGTCCCTTTATACCCTGTATAAATGTAAGAAGGATGAAACGTGTGAATTAGACTAAAATAAACTATTATTTAATTTGTAAAATTCTAACAGAGGCTTTTAAGATAAAAACACCAGGGTGGCCCGCGAAATTCAAATTTTCTTACGTTTTTTTGCAAAAAAAAATTGACACACTATTATACAAAATCTTTGTGTCATATACGTGTAAGATGGAACCAGATAATTCTTTTAACTAGGCCGCGCGTGACCCAGGCCGAGTGCTGAGTCAATTTTCAAAGGTAACATTGAACAATAGTTATTGTATATTTTCATCAACATACAATCTGACACTGACTTGCAAATTGCAAAATACGTAAGAAATTTGAAATTTCGCGGGCTACCCTGGCGCTATCCCGGAATATTTTAGCCCTCCACCTAAGAAACCCTGAAGTTTCTTGCGTAATTTTACACAAACATCTTTGGGCGTTCTAGTGCGTAAGGCCTTAAAAATATGGAAGGTGAAAGATATAAATAGATAGGAAAATAACTAGACAAGCCGAAAGCCGAAGTAGAGAAGAATTACGTTTTCCCCTTCTTGGCGTATTCTTCTAGTTCTTTGGTCCCGAAAACGATAGAAAGAAGTTATTTAATTTTATATAAGTATTAGTATCATTATAAGTGCCTATATAAATTTTCGATAGCAAGAAGTTATTTTTTATATATTTATTTTGTACCCTATCACAATGTTTTCTTATTTAACCCATAGGTTGACTGGTAGAGAATGCCTTGTGGCATTTTAGACTATATTAATGATTTCTGCCTCAACTCATATTCACCACTCCATCGTGATGAAGGTTCTTTACGTACTTTGATATGTGTACCACACCGCGATGAAGAAAATAGCAGAAACAGAAGAGGAATATCTACAAACCTGCCTCTTTCTGCCCCTCCTCATAATCCACCTTGATGAAGGTAGTGAGCGAGACCTCGTAGACCTTATTGGAGTCAGCGCCGGAGCTGATCGAGCGGCGCTTGCGCCCGTATGCTGTCTGACCGTTGCTGCATTGTACCTGCGAATATTAATGTTAATTAATGATTAGAAGATATAGTATTTAGAAGAAGAGAAGCGGTGCATTGGATATTTTTTTTAGGATGCAGTTTTTTATTGAGCATAATCAGCCTGTAATGTTCCCACTGCTGGGACACAGGCCTCCTCTATAAAACAGGGAATGGGCTATAAACCACCACGCGTATTGTTCATTATTTTGAGCTCCCGATATGCAAAAGACAAAGAAGGAGGGTAGATAGATTTGTCTGTTCTTAACAACTTATTTTCCATCTACCCGCATTCTCCAGTCAATCAGCGATCATGGCGCTTGCAACAGCTCTGAAATATCGGGAGCTCAAAATAATGAACAATCACGGAAGAAACCCGTAAGTGACAGTAATAGGTTAATTTAAACACTGTCATTATAGCAGGGCTTGGTCTAGGTTGGTCCCAGTACTGTCATTCCATCACTAAATGGTCTATTAAAAGGTCTCGCTTCCATATTCAAACCTCTTCCAACACTCACCCCCTGGCACTTGTCGAGGCACACGGTGACGGTTCCTCTGAACTGCACGTACGAGGTGTCGGGGAACTTGAACGCCTTAAACTTGGCCGTGAGGGTGTCGCCGTCAGCTGTCACGAAGTTGTCGAACAGGTATGTGTCTACGGAGCAGCTGTGGATGTAGGAGAAATGGGAAGTTAATCCAAAATCTTCATCCTCGTTTTTCTGCTCATATCCCATATTATTTGAGCTAGTATTGCAATGTTTAACCAAATACCCTGTATACACATATACACGGTGTTTGGTTAAACGTTGGCAATACTTTAAGAGAATGAAAAACTCATAAATAGAAACAACTCTTACTATGTGACTATCTATGAAACATGACAAAAAAATCTGCAGCTGTCTACATTTTTTCGAGTTACGCGAACAATAATGTATGGAGCAGCTGATATTATTTTCCCGATTTCACGGTCGGTCCCATAGTAAAAGTTGTTCACTTTCATGAGTACAACACGCCCTCAAAGTATTGCCTACGTTTAACCAATCACCCAGAATAGTATGTCTCCTTTTTTCATAGTTCTCAACAGATTTAGGTATACTTAGAAAAGACGATGCATAGGATAGGGTTATCAGCTATTTTCTTGCGAAAAACGATACAAGTCAAGCAAGTAGCAAGGAATATCTAGGAATTGCCCCGATTCCCTTATCCGAATCAATGTCTTTATTTTATCTTTGTCTACCCTCTACACAGGAAAACTCTCGAAGTGTCATATTATTAAGTGTTCATAAGTGAAATGGTTATTTAAGTCACTCTTTGTTTCTTTAAATATTACTTTATGTAAAGAGGATCTCTTTGGTTGTAATTTTTTCAGCCAAGAACTCCGGGGCATGAGTTTAATTACCTATTGACCGCCACGGACGTCTACGCACGTCAAATACTTAGCGCTTTAAAAAAAGTGTTATTTTCAACGTGCCATGCCGTCCGAGGCGTCGTGAACACTTTTTGATTTGACGTCCATAGACGGCCGTGGTGGTTAATAGGTTAAACGAAAATCTTTGTTGTCCTGATGTTCTACCTTCAAGTATTTGACAAGATTTCAGTTTACCCATTCAATATGATAGTCTCCTGCTGTTTTCCAGTATCGGTGACGTGCATGTAGTTGACCAGCAACCCGTAGATCGGCGCCGATTTCTCGTTCAGGAAGATCTCCATCGTAAGAGGAGTGCCGGGCGTGACTGAGATCTCGCCGGATACTCTGGAACATGGATGGTTAGAACTTAGAAAAGGTTCGTCATGGAGGTGTTTAAAGTAGAAATCTTAAATTAAAAACATGTATAAAAAAAAAAAACTTGTGAAAAAGTTGAACCCCCAATATCTCCGTAACTAGAAGGTTCCCAGGTATGGTCTAGAACAAAAAAATGATCGCAATGACAGGGAGAACAAGTGTCATTCGGTTTCGTAAGGGGTTACTTGTTACACCCTGTATAAGTACTTTACTAACAGTTCAAAAACTTTGCAGTAGCCTTAGCAGATCTTCGAAAGTATAGTATGTCAAATCGAATGAAGTTAAAAAACGTCTTAGTAACCACAATACATTATTGACCAAAAAAAAAGCTATTAATGAACTTACTGCTTTCCATTCTGCTTGACAATAGCCCCTAGCACTGGTTCAGGTGCCTTGCCTTCTTCATAACGTGTGATATTGAGGACACTGAAAATAGAGAATGGTTTCTTTATACATACAAACGAATAAAATGAAAAAAAATACAAAAAAATGCGGAATGTGGGTGTACTAATAGGTACACCTCTGCCTAACCCTTCGGGGATTAGTTCAGTTTAGTTTATTTATTAATAATTATCAAAATTACAGGAAAAATTTAAAAAAAAAAAAAAAAACAAGTATAATTAGTATAACTAGAAACGGGATATTTACCCATTTTTACTGTTACAGCGCCAGCGCGTGTGTTTACAGCGCCGAAATATCGGAAACTCAAAGAAAACAGTAAACATGGTAAATATCCCGTTTCTAGTTATAATAATGTTAGTGAACATGGTAGTTTAACAAATATAATGTATTTGTGTTTTTTTATTTTTTATTTTTATAAAAGACAAACCATTATAAATTAAAAAGAGCATCGAACACAAATTCATAATCATCTGCCTAGCCTTTTCCCAACTATGTTGGGGTCGGCTTCCAGTCTAACCGGATGCAGCTGAATACCAGTATTTTACATGGAGCGACGGCCTATCTGACCTCCACAACCCAGATAGTACTGGGTAATACGATACCCCTTGGTAAGACTGGCTGTCAGACTTTTTTGGCCACTGACTACCTAACGACTGTCAAAGATGTCCAAAGGACAGCCGGGACCAACGGCGTAAAGTGCTTTCCGAAGCATGGAGGAAACTCGGTATGTAATGGGCGGTCACCCATCCACAGACCGACCTAGGCAAGCGCGGCTTGACCTAAAGATTGATCGGAGCGGCTGTTATTATGTAGAGACGAGGTTCTCAGCTCGTATTTGATTAAAAGGACAAACGTCCTCATTTGGGACGTTTTTAAATGGCACGGACAGAGACTCGAAGGCCTTGACAAATAAATACAGGGTGGCGCCGACAATACGACAATAAATGAAAACGCTGCTAATACAACTAGTATTAGCAGCGTTTTATTTATTGTAGGACTATTTTTAAACTATCGAATAAATTCTAACATCGATATAACTGTTAACGAAATACAAACCCATTTATAAATATTGGTTTGTATAAATTGCACTGATTCGCGTCTGAAAATGAACTATAGGGAACGAATTTGGCAAAGGTTTTTTAAGCAGCAATTTGTTTTTTTTTACGGCATGGCATCTCACAGGTCAACCTATGAGACTGGCTTTTGCTTAACCGGACTATCCTGTGGGTGCCTTGATTGTTAGGGCTCCAGCCAGGGGCATTTAAGACTTATAAACAAAGCGACCGCGCGCTAAGGGCGCTCTCTGTGGGGTACGAGCCTCGGCTTAGGGCGTCGTTTATCGTCGTCGTTAATTTACTGTCGTATTTGTCGGCGCCACCCCGTATACGTGGAGGTACTTGGGAAACTATGACATTGATGATGAGAACACGAGATTTAGTTCAGCAACTATGATACTGAGACATGTTAAGACCTCACAAGACGAGACAAGAGTCAACAAGATTCACCAAGTTATCAAAGACTTGGCTAAGAAAATTGGTCAAGAGAACTCGCCGTGGAACTAGGTTCAGACACTTTGCCAATTGCCTTGGAAATAACATTCCAAAGGTTTTCAAAAACGACTCCACCTAAATGCTGCTCGATGAGTTTCTTAATGATGAATCTCTATGACTATAATAATGTTGACATATATTTTAATATTTTACATTAATATGTTAATCTTAAATTAATCTTTTAATCTTGCGAATTGAATTGATTTTTATTTTGACATTAATTATTAATAATAAAATTTAAATTGTTTTATGTATTAACACAATCATTTTATGGTATTCAAATATTTTCTTTATTAATTTTTTTTCTTTGTGTAATTATTTGTATGTCAATTGGCAAAACATAGCGCACAACCTTATTTTTAAGATCTTGTTTGTAATTTTTTTTTTTTTTTTTTAAAACGTTTCCCCACACTAGGAATTTCTCCTGTATCGTGGGTGCGTTTACAAACATTTAAATTCACATGCACAAACAGCCAGACCCGGAACAACTACCTGTAGGCCATACAAATATTTGTTCCGTGCGGGAATCGAACCCGCGAGACGAAGCGCAGCAGTCAATCGCTCAGCCACTGCACCAACCGTGCCGTCAAAATTACTATCTATGTTTATGAATAAATAAATGATTCTGATTCTGATTCAACCTAGAGATTATTGAGTATAGAGTAGTAACTAACTCAGGCTCGTTAAAATCCAGCGGGAAGGGATGTACGTCCCGCCTGGTGAGAGACCTCAGCTTGCCCGGGACTATGCAGCGCGCCTTCACCGTCTCCACACCGCCTAAGGAGTTCTCGATGATGATGGTGCTGTAGAAGGAGCGCTTGCCCTAGAAATGAGACACGGTTTATGTTAATAAATAGAAGAATATTGGAATATTAGTCATTAGTCATTTATTCTGAACAAAAATACATTTGTGTCGAATACACATACATACAGGATTAATACAATAATAATAATCAATAAAAGTTACAATCAATAATATAGTTAAAATGTCAAAATTAAAATAAGTAATATCAAAAACTTAGTTGAAATAAAAAATAAAACATAAAAAAATAAAAACACAATTAGCCTAGTCAAAAAAAACAAAACAAACATTCAATTTAATAAAAAAATAACATGTCAAGAACTAGACTTAAACTTAAACAAATAAACAAGTTACACTGTGGCATTATTATTAAGTTCCTGATGTATGGGGAGACCTAAAAAAGAGCCGAGTCAATGACTGCCTTAGAAGTCAAACTTCAAATAAGCGTCAGCATGCAGGTTTTGTATAATCAGCCTTTACTTATATGTGTTGTGAGTGAGATTGTATCGTACGTAATCGGTTGATGAGGACCCGTATTGTGAGGATACTAGTCACAGAGCTCACAGAATCATAATTTGATGACATGACATCCTTCAAATAGCTGCAGCGTCCTAGTAGAGGTACGGTGATTATGCAGGATGTGCTACAGTTGTCTAGTCCTCTGCTCTGCACTCGTGTGCCTAGCCTTGTCCCAACTATGTTGGGGTTGGCTTGCAGTCTAACCGGATGCAGCTGAATATTAGTATTTTACATGGAGCGACTGCCTATCTGACCTCCACAACCCAGTTAGTACTGAGTAATTCCATACCCCTTGGTAAGATTGGTTGTCGGACTTCCGGGCCATTGACTCTGCACTCTGATCTGTATGTCTTACCGTAAACAAACAGATATCTTCTATTTTTTCAGTGAAAATGCTGGACCATCAAATGCACCATCATCAAAGGAGTCTTTTAAAAAATAATGAAGGACACAAAGTTATACTACTTACAGTGCCCGTTTCCAGAACTCTGACAACTGCACAACTGTGAGGATCCTGTAGGTCCAGCACGAACATGGCGACATTGCCGGTCATTTCGGGCTGGCACGGCTTGTACTCTGGAAATAGATAAATAGATGATTTAACAAGAGACCATACACTCTTCCCCAGTGGCGGGGCAAGACCACAATTTTATGTGGGCAAGGTACATTTAGCGAGGCCTTCTGGTGGCGCAAGAAGCAATGTTATAAATTAAAAAACAGTTGAAAAATAATTTTTACTAATTTATTATAATAAAGACACTGCAATCCAAACTATTTTCATAGACTATTAAAGAAACAGAAATTTCCTGCTCTTAACCTTACTAAACTCCTTAACGACTGTACCGTAATTAAGCTTAGATGCTATGTCTGCTTCAATAGAAAAAACTGTCAAAGCTGAAATTCTTTCCTGACCCATTGTACAGTCAGCAACGAAAGTCCATGAACAGATACTAATTTACAAAACACCTGAACACTAAAACGAATCATAAATCACTTACCAGAATAGAGTACAAAATAAGGTTATCATTTCAATGTTACAAAAACGCTAAGCATTAATATGTTATAAGTCGCTAAACATTATTACAGGATAAGTCGGTAACTATCATTTTGCCGTAAGACGCTAAACATGCGCGAGATTTTTAACTTGATAATGTATCAGCTGTTGAATCTCATAATTGAATACAAGATACTGCAGAATACACCATTACCTTTTTAAAATCGTTCTGATTTATTTCACAATTAAACTGTTGTGACCGTGTGATTTTTTTCGGTATATGCTGTTCTTTTATAGTAAGCCTATAAATTGGTGATGTTAGTTTTAGTTGATCTTAAATAATTAATAAAACAGTCATCAAATCATTTTTTTTCTTTATTTACTAAAAATATATGACTCATCATTACTTACGACTTTTTCTATAGAAGCAACACGGAAATCGCGAAAAAAAATCAGCCATTTCATACATTTCCACAAGGCAGCACTTTCATACAAAAATCTTGTTTGCTGATGAATGGAAGACGATAATGTTAAAATGTTTGTGGTACTGTGAGAAGACCGAGGAAAAGGATAACTTCATTTAGTATATAATGGCTTATGCTGTACTAAATATAATAAAAGAGCTGTTTTTTTGCATTTGCATACAAAAAAAGTTGTTCGTAATGATGAGCCCTACTGACAGTCTTAAGGTTTTGTGTTATTTCGAGAACGTCATATTTGGCCTGTAACTGAAGGGAAGTAATTTTTTTATGTTCTACCTTCAATTATCTGTTTTTTCACTTAGAAACGTCTCAGTTTCAACGCCGGTTCATTTATTGTTTAGAAAAACAAGATCATGCATGTAAACATGTCGTAAACTGGTGATTGTTTTTTAAATATTGTAATATTACTGTCTAATTAATATATTTTATGTTCTGTATTTTATTATGTATGTAGTGCCTACTCATTATTGATATTTGTTTTATAAATACTAGAAATAAATAAATATTGTCCTAGTTTTTAATTACAATATCTATTAATATTATATTTAATTTATATTCTGAACTAGTAGCTGTGTTTATTCGGCAATGTTTTGATTATGAAAAATGCGGTGCGCTGCGCTTCGCCAGATAGTACCTTGGAGCAAACGGGTTTAACGAACAAGAAATGTAGGAAATTAGCAATGTTCAGCGACTTTTGTATTTATTACAGATCACACAATTTTGTCGGTAGAAATGTATAGCAATTAATGGTTTAACTGAGTTCAGCGACTTTTGTAGTTCAATTATGACAAGTTGTTTTGTAATTTATTTTAGTCAATAACTTATGAAAAATAATAATGATTAGGAAATATCGGAAACAAATTATGTTCAACGACTTCTGTTGCTGACTGTACTACTCAAATAATTCTTTATCAGTTTTAATTTTAAAAAGCTCCTTTCAGCGGAGGCTGGTACTTACCGGTATTGTTAGTAAAATTCGATAAACAATGTTAATATTGGGGTAAATTTCTTTCAAGTTATTATAATATATTGAAGTAGTTCTTTCACATATTTAATGAAGTCTGGTACATTTAGGATCATTGTTTGTAATTCTTCATATAATTCGTAAGGTTGGAAGTCACTACTTTCACCCACTCGTAGGACTGTGTGTAAATCTTGACAGTTTTTTAATATTTGTTCTTTTGATACATTTTTTAATTTTCTCAGATCGAAGAGAAAACCAAAATTTTCAAAATGTTCATTTAGCGACATAAATCTCGAATTCATATTGCTTATTATGAAATCAGCCATCATAATAATAATAAAATGGCGTGGACTTAAGAGCCACGACCTGAGGAAGCTCTCGTTAGGCAACTGAATCAAGGGCTTGATTCATAAAGCGGTACTCCTGGACACGGCTTGTATTGTTAGGAGGACCGCCGGTAACTTGGACCCTGTTCCCGATACCGGTGGGCTAAACGAAAACTCTTAACTGTACATGGCCATGTACAGTTTAGTTTTCGTTCAGGTCCCAATTTTGGCAATGGGATTTTGAGGTGCGAGGCGGCCCTCGTAACGCGAGGCCGTAGGCGGTGGCCCACGTCGCCTACGCCTAGCGCCGCCTCTGCTCTTCCCCTACTACATGGGTCTTCAACATAACTCGCTAAATATGTGTGTTCCAAAGGCACACCTCTACCTAACCCTTCGGGGATTACTGGCGTGATGTTATGTTATGTTATTTCACAGGATTTGTAGAAAACTTCTTTGTCAAAAAGTCAAAATTATTTATTTACTGTAAATGTGGTACAAAAGGTGGTAAAAATAACATGAAGTGCAATGACACATTTCGCCATAAAAATAGCATGCAAATATTAAACACAAACATCAAATTAGGTAGGTAACTAAATAAAGTATTTATTTATTTGCGAAGACTTCATGCGAGGATCCATCTTTCTGGTAAGCCGTGTCCTAAGTTGAAGGTCGCAGGTTCAAACCCTGCTCGCACTAGAATTTTTCTTTCCATGTCAAAACAGCTATAGTTGCCTACGCAGGGTTTGCGTATAAAAATATTAAAATATTATGTACATTATATACAGACTACAAACAGAACTAAAGTAATAATAAAAATAAGACTAAAAGTAAGCAAATATAAACATCTAAACAACGACGACAATAGGACACTTAGACGTCAAAGTACTCCTCCGCATCGCTGTCATCTGGAAACGTGCCCAGAAGACTGGCAGCATTGCCACGCTGAATGGCAATGCTAATTCTTTGGCCAAAGAAAGAGCCAGCCCTCTCTCTTTGGCTGAGTACTGGTGACAATCATCTCATGATCTGCCTAGCCTTTTCCCAACTATGTCGGAGTCAGCTTTTCAGTTTAACCGGATGCAGCTGAATACCCGTATTTTACATAGAGCGACTAGGCAATCGCTTGGAGCGATTACCCAGTTAGTACTGGGTAATAGAATACCCCTTGGTAAGACTGGTTGTCAGATTTTCGGATCACTGACTACCTCTAACGTTAAAGATCTTCAAATGACAGCCGGGACCAACGGCTTAACGTGCTTTCCGAGGCAAGGAGGAAACTCGGTATGTAATGGGCGGTCACCAGTTCACAGTTCAACCTAGATAAGCGCGGCTTAACCTTAAGATCGACCCGAGCAGCTGTTATTATATAGCCACGAGCTTCTCTTCAGGTCTGTTATCACTAGTTAGGTATCCGTGAAATTCTTTACCCCAAAGCAGAATTGAACATTGACTAAACTACGCTAACGCTACGCTTTCGTCAATTGTCCCACGATTAATTATAAAATTATGTATTTATAAATAATACTGGCTGGTAGAAATCGTGAGTGCGTCCCGGGACTTGATTCAATTATAACAGGACGTGATCAGAATATGGAGTAGTACCGTGGAATAGGAACGTTGTTTGTCGAGTTTGTATTAAAGAAAGTTAAATGGAATACGAGCTTGGAAGGATTTATAGGGATTTTTAGAGGCTGACTGAATAAAGAGAGATTTTTGTTTTGTCATATTGGAAGGTAAGGCTTACACAGAGGGGATTGCCGAACTTTTACGTACAGATAGAATTTATATGTATTAATTACATTCTGACTCGCACCTGGCCGGTTTTAATTTTTAGATTAGTATCTACCCGCGACTTGGTATGTGTCGAAAACATCCTAGGGCACTCGGTAATAGTGTAACTGTCCAGCAATTAATGATTTGAAATCGGATGAGCAGTTTCGGAGATTACCATAGATCTACGAACTTACAAGTTTTTCTGTTCATAAATACGAGTGTTTACAGTGTGTGTTAATCGGTGATCGTGGTATGGGCATGTGATGCAGAGAAACGAAGACAATGTGGTGGGACGTTTTTAGTATGAACTAGCTGTACCACGCGACCTTCGTTCGCATATATTTTTATAAAATAATATTACTTGATTTTTGAATCGGATTTTGTTAACAATTTTAAAGACGTTAATTTTTTTTACATGGATCCCTAATTATTTTTCTAAAATAAAAGAACTCCCTGTTATACAGGGTGTAAACGGACCTGTTAACAAAGCATTCTGTACATCAAACTAAGTACCTCTACGCAAAAAATATTGCTGGGAAATGACTTTTTTTTTGGGTGAATAATCTCGTTTTACGATACGATAGGGCTCAATATTACGCACTCAAAACATTGTGCTGATGGATGCATTAAATAGTACAGGGGTCGTGGAGATATTTAAAGTAAATTTATAATATTACAAACATGTATTTTAAAAAAAAAACTGTTAAAGTTAGAAATTTGACCGTCAATATTTCCGTAACTAGAAAGTTCCCAGGTATGGTCTAGAACAAACAAATGGTCGCAATGACGGGGAGAACAAGTACCTTTCGGCTTCGTTAAGGGTACTTTGACACCCAGTATAACATAATGTTACGATTACTTTATTAACTATGTACCACGACACCGTACACGTAGTTTACCATAATTAACAACACAGTTAAGGATCATAAACACAGATACACGCCATTCCCCGACTAACAAGCGAACTTCTCATATTTTAATCTCATAGTTTCACACAGTTTCCCTATTCAGAGCCTTTTGTTTTAGTTGTTATGAGAACAGGCCACTTTCACTAGCTTAAAGTCGCAAACCCACCGCGGTGTACGCTGTGTACGGGCACGCGGCACATTTTAGCTGCGTGGATTTATTTGTTTGACAAATGAGCTCGTGGCTAAACAATAACAGCCGCTCGGGTCGATCTTTAGATTAAGCCGTGCTTGCCTAGGTTGGTCTGTTGATGGGTGACCGCCTATTACATACCGAGTTACCTCCGTGCCTCGGAAAGCACGTTAAGCCGGTGGTTCTAGCTGTCATTTGTAGATCTTTGATAGTCGTTAGATAGTCAGTGGCCCCAAAAGTCTGACCACCAGTCTTACCAAGGGGTATCGCATTACCCAGTACTAACTGGGTTGTGGAGGTCAGATAGGCAGTCGCTCCATGTAAAATACTGGCATTCAGCTGCATCCGGTTAGACTGGAAGCCGACCCCAATATAGTTTTAAAAGGCTAGTCAGATGATGGATTAATTTGTTTGACAACGTGGGTCTTCGTTTCCACAGTAGTACACGCTACACACCCACGACTAACTGTAGTGTGCGTGGCCCACCGCGGCATAGTCGTGGGTTAATATTCGTGCACCGCGTGTACAGCATGCATGGCATTAACAGCGTTGAGCTATGTGAGCGCCTTATTCGAGCAAGCCACGCATGTACTAATGACGTCATTTCATGCATAGCGTGTCCGTGGTTTGCAGTGGACACAATCATATACAGTCATTATCTTGCAAAGCTGCACACGTGCGTAGCCTATCCGTGCGCCGCGGTGGGTTTTCGCCTTTACTAACAATGGTGTGAGAGAAAAGATGGCGGTGTCAGTTGACATTTTGGCGCGAAAGTGCGTACTGAATTTCCTTTGAATAGTAATAGGTCTGAACTATGAAATTGCCGTTTTTTTCTCACATTTTGTTCTGTTTGTAACTGACGTATAGTTATATTTTTTTCCTAATTAAATTTTAATCTGATTAATTGTTAAAAACCGTACTAGTAGTTGCATATTATCTCAAAGAGTAGTGTGTCAAAACACCTGTTTCAATGTGTTGTCGGTTTCGAATGATTATAAACCATAAAATGTTGACGGTTAAGTTCAAAATCGATTGAGAAAATTTGACAGTTTGTGGTAACTTGATGCACTGACGACTGTACTTCAAGACAAGGCTTTACCTTTAAGCTGATCCAAGTAGGTGATACTCCTGTCTCCATCCATGGGGATGGTCACCTTCATCACCTCGGGAGTGCATTCCACCTTCGATTCTGATCCTGTAACAATAAGTAAATAAGGTATTATTGTGGGTGCTATAAAAATAAAACAATATAATATGTAAGATGCTTCTGTTAAAATAAAAGAAATAAAGCAGATACGTCTTACACCGGGGCTGCGGGACTGTTCGAAAGAGATACCGTGGCCCTGGAACACAAAGGGCAAAGAAGGAACATGGATGGGTTTTAGTCAGTACAAGTCTGACACTCCCTTCAACTCCGCCCAGAGCGGGAGGGGTCATTTCAATTTCCCATTCTAAAAAAAAAAGATTCGTGTGTCGACGTAAGACTGGCACATGAACATACATACATTCCGGTCAAAATCATAACCCTCCTTTTTGTTTCGCCGTAGTCGGGTAAAAAGTCACAAGACCCGCTTGATTTGCAAGGGCTATACCCAGGGACTGATATCGATACCCGAAATATATCGATATTTTAAAGAAAATACCAGTACCAGAATCGATAACTGGGGTAAATATCGATATTTTGTATCAGTTATTTGAATATCCATATAAAATTATCGATAATTATATCGATACTCAGTACTGATATCAGGCTGCAACGCGAAGTTGCGAGATCGCCCGTCACGCGGACGGCGCGCTATCTCGGCCCGAAACGGAACGGCAACAGTGCAGTGCATCAAACGTAGCGTGTACGCCCGACGCCGTGGTGCTTAGCTTCTGTATTTTTGCTGTATTGCCGTAGGAAAACTAACAATTTCAAATTTTAACTTTTTTTTTTTTTTTTTTTTTTATTTATTTAATGAGACTATAGTACAGAGGTGTTGCTTAAGTCTAAACTCGCCAAACTTTTACGTTTGATGGCGAGAGGCGCTCTTTTACATAACAATGAACCACCTTTCTTAAATAGCTATTTCTTATAAATTCTACTGTTATGGTTTAATCATATCATAGTACATTTTGATATAAGTGGGGAAACCCTGTTACTGCATTCGAGGCGGAGTTAGCGTAAGTAAACAGCCCAGTATGAAAAACAGAAAACACTAATACAAAACTGAGCTGAAATATGAAAAACAGAAAATTCAAATATTTTTTAATTTAAACACAAATAAATAAACATGTTAATTTGTACATAAAAGTTTTTTTTTTTTTTTTTTTTTTTTTTTTTTTATTATTTAGCCACGTGCTCCTCGAGTTTGCTTTCCAGTAAAATGTTTTTTAACTTTGTCTTTAGTGATCCTTTACTTACTTTTTCTTTTTCTCTTAATAATTATTTAGATTACAATATTGCAATATTAATTTATTTAGATTACAATATTGCTACTTACTTATTTACCTTTATACGGAAATAAGGCAAATTGGTATTTATAATATAATATGCAGACTAGACTTTAGACACTTTAAAGGCGTGCACACACGAACGAACAAGGACATGGTGAACATGAACAACGAACACTTTGTTCGCATGTACGTACCGTAAGTCCGTAATGAACAGGGCGGGAGGAGTCATTTGATCGTATCTAATCCTACAAAAAAAACCGCGGAAGTGATACGTAATTTGCGTTCGTTTGATGCCGTGCTGCGTCGTTATTACTTAACCTTTAGTAATATAATTTACTAGCTGATCCTTGCAATGCACCTTTACCTACCTACCTACCTACTACCTACCTACTACCTACCTACTACCTACCTACTACCTACCTACTACCTACCTACTACCTACCTACTACCTACCTACTAACTACCTACTACCTACCTACTACCTACCTACTACCTACCTATTACCTACCTACTACCTACCTACTACCTACCTACTACCTACCTACTACCTACCTACTACCTACCTACTACCTACCTACTACCTACCTACTACCTACCTACTACCTACCTACTACCTACCTACTACCTACCTACTACCTACCGACTACCTACCCCACACTAGGAATTTCTCCTATATCGTGGGTGCGTTTACAAACATTTAAGCTCACATACACAAACAGCCAGACCCGGAACAACTACCTGTAGGCCATACAAATATTTGTTCCGTGCGGGAATCGAACCCGCGACACGAAGCGCAGCAGTCAATCGCTCATCCACTGCGCCAACCGTGCCGTCTGATAAATACTTCACGGAAGGTAATTGGTTTTTGAATAATGACAAAACAGTATAATATATCTAACTGAAATTACAAACACAACACACACATTGAAATTTTCAAATTTTTTTTTTTTTTTTAATAATACGAACGAAATACCTAAACTAGCGCGCGTTCCGTCCGTTCTAGATTCGTACCGAACTCGAGGAGAGAGCGCGGGGCGGCGCGGCGCATCATTTTGTTTTCGGTTTTTGTACTTTTTGCACAAAACTGTTTCTCACCACATAGGATCTTCTTTTGGTATCTTACGAATCGCAAAATATTTTTGGCTACTTCGCTGTCGACCACTTCCAATGGCGAATCCATTATCCATGGCTACTAAAGAGAGCCGGGTGGTTGAGCGTCAACACAAGCCGAACTGTGCTCGTAGGTATAGTGTTTGTGTTCGCTTGGCTAATCTACGTCCACACGTACGAACCAAATGTTTCGTATTCGATGTTTGTGTTCATCATGTTTTATTCGTTCGTGGTGCGTACATGCCTTTCCGGTCTAGAAGTAAACGAAAAAAAAAAAAACTTAAAAGGTAAAAAATACAAGCTAGTCAATCCAGCCATCTTAAAGCACCAATCACCAGAAACCAAAATTCACGTAGGTATCACACGCACGACCGTACCTAGGCGGGCCGGGAGCGGATGGCGTGAATCGCAAAGATGACGCGGCCGCGGAAAAAGGTATTTATTAGTAATTTATCGGTATTTTAGTATCGGTATCGATACTGATATAGGCACACTAAAGTATATATATTAGTATACTGAATAAAAATATCGGTACCAATATCGATAAAGAGATACCGAAATATCAGTATTTATATCGATAATGTGATATCGATATCAAAATTGTATCGGTATGCAGTCCCTGGCTATACCAATACTTGATCAATATTTGGAAACCCGAAATGATCAAACCGGTACGCAGCCATCTTGTTTAACAGGTTATAAGTAGAGTTGGACCGACAACTTAATTCAGTGTCATTTGCAATTTCGGCCGAAAACCGAAAACGAAAACTAACAGAAGATTGTTTGGTAATAGTAAAAGAAATTCAGTGCTAATCATTTAATCCTTACCTATTTGTATCCGATTAAACCACACAGACAGAGGATTAAATATTTTGGCCGACTTTCCGCCATTTTATTTTATTTTTAACTAGCGACCCGCCCCGGCATCGCACGGGTGCAATATATACATATAAACCTTCCTCTTGAATCACTCTATCTATTAAAAAAACCGCATCAAAATCCGTTGCGTAGTTTTAAAGATCTAAGCATACATAGGGACAGACACACAGCGGGAAGCGACTTTGTTTTACTGTGTGGTGATAGTGAAATAGCAGCCACACTTAACGCTTGTATTATTCAATAGCTGGCATCAATACAAACATGTATTCTATGAGACAATATCTTCTAAAACGTCACGTTTCCGAAATAGTTCCCTTCAAAATGGTTGAGTTGAATGGTGCTGATACATGCGTCATGTTCGTGAACGGGCGCTGTCAGTTGTGACTGGTCATCTCTTATTTGCCACGGCTTATTTGAATTAATTATTTTATTTTTGAATTGTTTTTACTATGGACACTTTTAACGTACGCATCTTGCTGCATCGTTCTCACATAATGTACCATCTCAAAATGAATGATGTAACCAAGGTTTTGCTAAAGTATTCTGATTTAAAAGAGTGTCCATGGAGTTTCTTGCCCGTTCTTCTCCATAGAGATCTACGTTAGGGAATGGGCAACTACAGTACTTTCACAGTTTTTGTGCCTTGTGACTGGGACTGTAGCTTTATTTTACTGTTGCCTTTGTTTCGACAATTCAAAAGTGCCTGTAACTGGCCTACTTGAAATAAATGCTTTGATTTTGATTTTGAATATAAGCTTTTTTTTCAGTAGTTGTGTAGTGTTGTTGTTGTGTGTTGTTAAAAGATGCTAAACTGAAATGGGACTGGGTAGGCCATGTCTGCCTGATGCCGGCAAAGCTGTGGGCCCGCATATCACAAAACTGGAGCCCTGAGACAGACGGGGTCGCGGCAGACCGAGGAGAAGATGGTTGGACGCCTTGGATGGCTTTCTCGTTAATTGGCGAGAAGAGGCGCAACATCGAGAAAAGTGGAAGGAATGGGGAGAGGCCTTTGCCCAGGAGTGGGACGATGAACAAAAAAAAAAATGTTGTGAATTTTTACAAAACAAATAAATTGAAAGGGTTGATTTTGTGAACACTTATTTTTTTTTCTGCGAAATATAATAATGTCATTTTTGTTCGGCAAAGTTGTCGAAAACCGAAAACAAAATTTGGTCGGACACTAGTTGCAAGACAGCTTGACCTCTTGCATTCGTTATGTCATGCGGTCATGCACCAAAATAAAATATAGCCAAGACAAGGTATTGTTGGCTTAATAGCTAATGATAAAATCTTCGCGTGTTCAGCAGTAAATAGATATTTATATTGTTTGTCAAGGATAGATATCTCAGTTAGCTTGAGTATGACGAATTTTATTGTTTGCACTGGGTGTAGGTACTTAGTATATACCAAGTTAGTCGTTTTTGAGCTTAAATGCATTTGGTTAGGTACTAAAAAGTAAGTTTTTTAGGGTACCGTACCCGGTGCTAACGCGACCCTATTATAAAGGTTCCGCTGTCAGTTCATCGTCCGTCCGTCTGTCACAGGACTCTCAGGGTTGTATCTCTAAAAACGTAATAATAGACACTTTTTGTCACTGAGTGTGTATGTGTCACCTTAAAATTGTAAATACCGTTAGATTATAATCTATCTCGCGAGATAGTAAACTGTCAAAAGATTGTGAACCGTAACATACTGCTTACAATTTAACGCATTATTTTTCGGTAGATTATAATCTATCGCAGTGAAACCGTCAAATAGTGAAATGGCATGCGACGGAACACACCTCGCCCGCTAATTAATTGAAGGACATGTGCCCCACGCCGCCATATTTGTTTGTTAATTCGTTTGTTATCGAATGTAAACAAGGCAAGGTATAGAATGTAAACAAAATTGTGTTTTGGTGATTGTAAAATAATTGGAATAAGGGCAAGATAATTATGAGAGTTAAATATTGTATGGTGGTACGGAACCCTTCGTGAGTGAGACCGACTTGCACTTGTCCGGTTTTTTTTAGTCTATAATAATAATGATTGACTAAAAAGAACCGGCAGGTCTTGTATTTGAACTAGTCATAACTTAATTAATTGGCTGCTTATAAGTGGTCAGTCTGGGGAGCAATTTTGGTAGTCATTTCTATCATCTATCAATGTTTTGCAAAAGATATCATTATCTTCTTAGTAGTGAGTCTTTTATCGAAGCATCAGGACACTGCGTCCTAAGCATTTTACCAACTATGTTGCGTTCAGATTCCACCCTAACCGAAAGCTGCTGAATACCAGTAGTTTACATGGAGTGACTGCCAATCTGACGTCGGCAACCCGGTTATTAGATAATACGATGAACGTTGGTAAGACTGGTTGTCAGATTTACGGACTTCTGGTTATTCGTAACGACTATGAAAGATGTTTAAATGACAACGGGGACCAACGGCTTTCCGTAGGCTTCACGGAGGGAACTCGGTATGTAATGATCTTCACCCATTTATCGACCGATCTCGCCAAGGACGTGGCATCACTTTGGGCCCTATCAGAATACCAGTGCTCTGATTTTTTTTTAATGTTGCAGCACCATGCTGAGATAGGGACCTTTTGGCCTCATACAGGACCAATTGAATTTGTTTATCTTTTTCTTATGTTTACCTTTCTTTTATAATTTTTGTTTTATTGTGAATTCAACCATTTATTTTTTGTTTTGTCCTGTGTGAGTCTAATAAGTACTTTTCTTTCTTTCTTTCTTTCACACTTAGTATTGGAGCCCTTCTCCAAAGCATCAGGACACAAATCACTCAATATTCACAGCCGTTCTTCAATTTGTTACTTGCCCGGCTTTGAACCCACAACCTAGGCCGCTGCCTACCCACAGAGCGTGAAGCTAATCACATTGCCTCAGAGCAAGGGCATCTTTACATGAACGGCCATTATTTAGATAATATAAAGCTGGTTCACACGCGAGCGCTGCCGTCCGGAACGAGCGACGAACCGACATCGCGATGGACCGTGTGGAGGGACCATTATGTTTGGGGTTAGAAGGATAAATCTGTTGTTCAGAAACGGGGTGGCAACTTATCGAGTTGACAGTCAATTTCTCGAACGACAATATGAAATGATAGATATGCCACTTAAACGCCAGTTATTGTAAAACTAGTGACCTCAACCGATTGCTCTGAAATTTTGCACATCACCTCTGGTTGGTGACAATACATTTTTATGACAGATATGATTAGTCCTGCTGCCAGGACGGTCTCCTAACGAGAGAACTCCTTAACCTTTTGACCGCTATAGTCACATATACGTGACAAGCAAGCGCGGGCCCTGTACGCCAAACGACACAGATATATGACAAAATGGTAGGTGAAATTGTGGCTTGGCGTGGAAGGCACGCGCGTGCGTTTATGCTTTGGCGGTCAAAAAGGTTAACGGTTAAAAGCGCGGACTTTTATTTCATCACCACTGCCGTCAGAATGGTGAAGTAAAATATGGTGGTAGACTGCATGTCCTAGAAATCCGAAGACATGACGTATTCGAGAGGAAGGCTGTGTGATCGTTATAGGCTAATTTAATGCTAATGTTTGAGTACATTCTTCATCTTCGAACGACACGACACTATGTGCTAGCCCAAAATTTCGAGAAAGCAACAATTGTGGTTATCTTTTAATTTAGAAAACTTTGGAGCGTTAAAAGAAGATTATTATAAATAATATAGATTCCAGCAAGTGTCATCTGAATCTGTGTGGTTATTATTTCAAAAGACCAGATATTAATCTTCATGTTCCTCATATGACTTGAGCAATGTCTCGACTTTAAAAGAGACGGTGACCTCTGAGTTTGTTTCGGATGTTTCTTCTCAGAGTAGTCAGGTACGAAACACCGGCCCCATCTAGTTTTGAAACATAAACCAATTTACAAAAATAAATATGATTTGATTTGATGTCCTTATGAAAACTTCATTCATGGTCACCGTATCTAATCTAAGGAATGCAACTATTGGATGAATCGAACAAACGATTCATTGCAAATCATTTCAGTTTCCGTCTGCCCATCTTAGACTTTTAGAAACGGCTTTGTCTCTGTTTTTGTGGGATGTGTGGTCCCCTGCTGGGAAAAAGCCATCGTCTCGTGTCCATGTCCTTGTTTGGAATATTTTTGTAATTGCTTGGAATTTGAAATCTCCATTGGATTGAAAGAGCCGCCTAGCCGCCAGCGTTTGTTTTTTTAATTTATTTATTTAAACTTCATGTACAAACGATGAATTGTGTGCGGAAAAAGGAGTACGTAGCGTGACGGTTGACAGAGGAGAATGGAAGAAAACTACGTTTTGCGCCGACCCCAAATAACAGGTACAATAGTGGTACATAGGCGGACTTAATTCACTACCAGTCAACCTTTGGTTTAAATAGGACAACATTGTTACAAAATTATATAAAAATAACTACTTGTTTTTTTTTCCTAGTTTCTGTTGTTGTTACACACACACACACACACAAGAAATTTCATTCTGAATAATAATAATTTAAGAAATGATGGTTTCAGGAATTAGCATCAAACTAACCAAACATTACTTACTATCAGTCCCTACATTATTATACATTCCCACATTATGTCTTATCCAGTAATCTTAACTTTTTTTATAAGTTTTTTAAAAAACTTATAAAAAAGGTCAAGGTCACTAAAAAAAAATAGTAAAAATCCCGTTTATAGTATGAATGATAATGTTAACTTTTATTATCCTGTAGTTTAAGAAAAACCACTAAATGTTGAACCCAAACCTCATTTTTAATATTATTTATCAGTTTTATTTATTACCTAGCTGTTGCCCGCGACTTTGGTCCGCGTGAAATTATTATAAAAATGTTATTTCCCTAATTACGTACGCTGCAGACGGTGGATTGAAAAAAAACCAAAGATATAACTATTTAATTTAAAAGAAATTACTACAATTAATATGGTGAAACCTTTTCGATGCTAGAATATGGAATGACGAAAAAAATTAGTTAAAAATAATTATTTGCTATGGTGAATGTCGCTGCGTCGGCGGCTCGTGGCTGGACGGATGTCGATGCTGCAGTTTTCGTGCGTTTGGCGTAAACATGCAGGGATGTGCGAGGTCGGCGATATCCATTAGGGATCCGTATTTAACACCCTATTTGAATCAACAACAATTCATCAATTCAACAACAACAACAACAACCAACAACTACAACAACTCAAGTGGTCAACAATATCAAGGGTTTTAATTTATTTACACGAAGTCCTAATACTTTATCTAAAATAAAAGTAGTTACTCCTTATAACATCAGCTCTCTGCCAGTGAAAGTCCCGTCAAATCGATCCAGCCGTTAAGGAGATTAGCCGGAACAAACAGACAGATGAAATGACATTTTTTTTTGTAAGTTCCGTATATCCTATTACGCATTCATTAAAAAGCTGTTATTTTGAAATTAGAAACAGACACTTCCATTGTATTTATTTGTATAGATTATAAGTAATTTTACTGATCTTGAATTCTTTGTAATTTTATGAAGAATTCGCACAATTTCTCCTCACATTATTCCTTACGATATATTAATTAATTTTTAGTAAAAATCCCGGCACGTTCCCATTTCATGGTCGTACTACACTATCTAAAGAATGCTACCTCGAGTCGAAACATAAATGTATTTAATTGCAAATCATTTCAAGTTCATTATTAACTTCCGTGTTTCTACTGTGAATTATTGAAAATAGTGATAGATTCTAAATAGTTATATTTTCTAAACACAGATCATCCATAATTTCTTTAGTCATTCAAATATGGAGAATATTTCAATGACCAAAGAAAAAATGTTCTCTGTCAAGTTTTTAGACTTATGTATACTGCTTTTGTGTACGAAGTTTCATTAAAATCGGTTCAGTAATTTCGAAAAAAAAATCGTTTGAAAGTTTGTATGAAATGCCGTAAGACGTTAACGCTTTTAAGTTGAACTTAAATATACATATAGGTACTTAATACAATAAAATTTATAGTTTTTTGATACTTTTAATTAAATGTTACTAGTTGAGTTTAGTAGCTATAGGGCCGCCCCTCATTAATAACTGACGTATTGAGGGTGTACCTACACCTCTCAGCTGTACCTGACTATCAGGGAATACAGGGTGTGAATTATTTCTAGCTCCATCTATCTTGATAGCCTTAGATTGGCAGCCATTCTTTAGCTATCTAGGCTACCGGTGGATCGTGGTCTAGATTGATTTCGCTAGTTTCGGTTGTCAAAGGTTACAGAACTCATGACCGGAATAATGAAAGGTTAAACGGAAACTGTCACAGTCAATTGACATAAATCGTTTGGCAAGCGAATGGTGATCGCCGATGGTAATTTGTTTTAATCAATCAGGACTAGGCCATCAATCTTTTTGACATAATGACACGACTAGAGAACAAGTAACATTTAATTAAAAGTATCAAAAAAACCGACTATGAATTGTATTTTATACCCATATATTTATAATCTCCTTTTAATTTGCTTCATTTTGATACCATAGTCGATAGGATTGGTTGAAAAAAAAATATTAACGACTTACAATTTAGCGCCAAAAATCCGCCATTTTGTTTTTTTTAAACACCTTGCTAAGGACACTTGGGTTTTTGAGACGAATCTAATAATATCTTAATCGTCGAAATCCATTCAGCCATTTGGAACATACGACTACAAGTTAATAAAGAAATTTACAAAAAACTAACAAAGAAACATACAAGATACCAGTAGCGAAGTGTCACTTTTGTAAGAGGTAAGCCGGAGTACATATCTTTAATATGATTATATTATTTTTCTAAAGAATACTGACTGTGTCATTTTTCAAAGGGAATCCGGTAGGAATGAAGTTGTATGAAACCTTCGCCACTGCAAGATCAACGCGAAAAACATTCCCTGGCAGTCGGGTAAAAAGAGTATTAACCCAGTTTTTGGATCGAGAATTAAAGACAGTCATCTCTTCTCGATGTTTTTCTTCCCCGTTTTGGGATCAGTCATGTGAAGACATTTAACATGCGGCTTACCTAAGCAAAGAAGAAGGGAAAGACTCCATAGTTTCCTGGGCTCAGGTGTTAACTCAATCAAACTAGCTTTATTTGTAATAACAAGGCCTCTCTGAAAATTGGGCAGGTCACATTGCTCGCAGAACGGATGGCCGATGGGGCCGAAAAGTTCTAGAGTGGCGACCGCGAACCGGAAGACGTTGCGTTGAGAGGCCTCCCACTAGGTGGACCGATGACCTGGTGAAGGTTGCAGGGATCCGCTGGATGCGAGTCGCACGGGACCGGTCAATGTGGCGATACTTGGGCGAGGCCTATGTCCAGCAGTGGACGTCTTTCGACTAAAATGATGATGGTGATGACTGAAAATTTGGTGAAATTTGGTTATCCACGAATCAAGTTATATGTATAATAAAAGTGAGGTTGCATTATAACATTGTATATTTTTTAAGTTGCATGTTGAACCTAATAATAGTGCGATAAGAATCAGTTTTCGAGAAAGTGTATTGAAAAAAATATAACGTCCATCGAACTTTCACGCGCCGTAAACTTAAAAGTTTAACTATTGTTTTTTGTGATGAGTAGACTCACAATAGACATATTAAAGTTTTTCTATGGCCTAAGTACTAACTTTAGGTACGTCAAGGATCATAACCATTGCTAAACGAGCCCTGACCACTAGTATTGTCTATTTTTCTTCACCTATACATAATTTCTAATATAATTTATAGTTCTTTTGGTGAAAACATTTACATTTATGTATTAATAACTTTTGCTAACTGGCTTTGCTCGCGTTAATTTATAATTTGACAATCAATTCAGGTTGTACTCTGCTTGTAATAATTTAATTCAATCATGATTCGAAAGACACGTGGCGCCATCTCCTAAGAACGTTATTGTTGTTTTCATCAGGAACAGTACTTTTTTTCGGGATGAAAGGTACCCTATGTCCGTTTCTGTACACCTGACAACGTATATGGAAAATTTCAGGATGATCGGTTCAGTGGTTTAGACGTGAAAATGTAACAAACAAACAAACTCACTTTCGCATTTATAATATTAAGTAAGTATAAGTAAGTATGGAAGTTTGGATGACGTACTTTTTCATTCAAGATAGTGAAACTCCCGGAAGTTAGTCAGACTATACGGTTCGCGTCACATAATATAAAGCGTCTTTATTGGTGTGCGGGCTGCAGTAAGGGCCTTTAGTCGTGTGTACGCGCTGTTTGAAACAATGCGCTTTAACATAGACTGTGTAATAAATTAGTTTTTATTATTCTCTGGCTTTAAGTATGTGCGAGCATTGTAGCTAGTAAAATCTGCATTTTTGCTAGAGATTTGTTTTCCATATTGCATTTGGATTTTTTTTTATAAGACATGCAATTAATAATTAAGTTTGGTAACTCTTTTTTGCCAAAAAGGCCGTTGATGACTGGATGTTGTTTGTACGTTGTAATTACCAGACATTGATACATCTGCCTACAATTGACTTGATTATCACAGAATGTCTGACGGAATAGATGTTAATGTTATACTTCATTGTGCACCAAAGTTGTTACCCCGAGAAATTTAAATTTTCTTACGTTTTTTGCAATTTACAGGTCAGTGTCAGGTTGTATGTTGATTAAGATATGATTCGCGGCCGTAACAAATATGGCTTTACAGAGTTATAGTCATTAAACTCATCAATACAACGCTCTAAGTTCATATAATCCCATTTAATGACTATTTCATGAAAAAGTTATTTATTTAATGATTATAATTCTGTAACTACATACGTGTTACGGTTGCGAATCATATTTTTGTTTCCTGAAAATGACCTGCAAATTGCAAAAATCCTAAGAAAATTTGAATTTCGCGTGCTACCCTGAGGCTTCCACCTTAAGCTGCTACCACAGCTCTTTTGCTATATCTATGGCTGATATATTTTAGACTACCTTTGGTTGGACTGATAACGATGATGCTGGCAAAAAGAAATGAAAAACAGTTGGCCATTTTGGTCGTAAAAAAAACATAAAAGGATTGCACTGTATCAGGTGCTACATCCCTTCCGCGTAATAAAAATATATTAGCGGTGAAAGGGTTATCTATGGTGCTTATCCTCGTTTATGGTAATGTGGTGTTTACTGTAAAGCTTTGTTTTTTTTGTAACGTCTGTCGTCATTTTCACCGTATGTCTGTTTAATTACGGTGTGAGCAGAAAGCGCCCTTATTACATGTGATACATAGATATGACAAGGGTCAAAATATCTAATTTACATTTAACTAGTTGACGTTTCCCGTGACCCAAGGGCTGGCTTTTACCTTGGCCAGAGGATAAGTGTTGCCATACAACTTGGCAACGCCGCCAGTCTCTTGGACAAATTACCAGCTGACAGCGTTGAGGAGGAGTTTTTCGATGCCCTTTCATTGTTTGTTGTTAGTTTATTTAACAGTTTTTAATTAATAATGTATATTGTTAGTTTACTCTACTTAATAAATATAGTTTATTGACCAAACAAAGATAAATAAAACTAATAAGAATAAAAAGCAAAATTATATTTCCGCTCAATACAACATAATCTGTAAAGATCTTCGATAGGTTAGCTGCACCTACAGCACACCCATATTTCGCCAGATATATTCATGTAATAGAGGCGAGCCTTTTACCATCATTTGGGCACAATTCCTGACTTCGGGCAGCTACTGCGAAATTCGTGGTGCGAAAACCCAAAAACACTTTGGCAGGAACTCATGCTCATCAGTAGCTTTTGGGATCTCTATACCAACGAGGCAGTTATTTATTGCAAGATACTAAACCTACAGCCAAACCCTCACTTCAAGCCACAGAACCAGCAGTGATGGCCTTCTTGATAAGCTGCTAATTTCGAAGAGGCAGCTTATCTCTCTCATCCAGCTTGTTATCATCATCTGTTGCAGACCGTCAGGTTCGCAGCCATTCCTGGTAACCGACTGGTCACTAGTATTGTTTCCGTGTTGTCCGGGGCAAGTTATGAGCGGTAGCGGTTTCTATGGGATTCTAACAATGAAGTATCAAAGTTAAATTATTGCAGTAATTACCGTTTTTCGATTTGACAAGGTTCCCTACCTGTGTGGTGTGTGTGTGCGGTGTGTGGGGGGTGTGGGGAACTTACTGTTTGTCATTATGTAATGTTAAATATTAAACAAAACAATCTACTATCCTACATACAGGGTGTAAACGGACCCTTCACGAAATCGTCAACCAAGCATTCTGTACATCAAACTACTACTTTACGCAAAAATTATTGCTGGGAAACGACTTTTTTTTTTGGGGTGAAAAATCACGTATTACGGTAGGACTCGATGTAACGCACTCAGAACCTTGTGCTGATGGATGGATTGAATAGTGTGGGTTACAGTATCAAGAAAATAAATAGGAGCTAGTAGCTAAATAATAACAGCCACTCGGATCGATCTTTAGGTTAAGCCGTGCTTGCCTAGGTTGGTCTGTGGATGGGTGACCACCCATTACATACCAAGTTTCCTCGGTGCCTCGGAAAGCACGTTAAGACGTTGGTCCCGGCTGTCATTTGTAGATCTTTGATAGTCGTTACAGGTAGTCAGTGGCCCAAAAAGTCTGACAACCAGTCTTACCAAGGGGTATCGTTTTACCTAGTACTAACTGGGATGTGGAGGTCGGATAGGCAGTCGCTCCATGTAAAATACTGGTATTTAGCTGCATCCGGTTAGTCTGGAAGCCGACCCTAACATAGTTGGGAAAAGGCTAGATGCAGATGATGATCAAGAAAATTAATGATTTTAGTTTGATATTGCCAAAATGCTAATTCAGGAGTCTGCGTAGCATATCCTCTTCTTCCATACTTCTCAATAACACATTATCTCAGTAGATATAGGCCAACAAACAATATTTAACCCTTCAGAGTTTTTTCTTCTTAACCCGCTACCTCCCACACCTTCCGCCACGTTCACAGTTAACGTTTAACCCGGCGGCCGCTCAGATAAGGCGCGTCCCTATATTTATGTGAGAGCGAGCCACCGCGGTACCGCCAGTAAATCTGCGCATGCGACCCTCCTTATGTGGCCGAATAAATTAACTGTTCTCTTTCTATTATACCTAGACTTTCAAAAAATAATAAATCCCTTATCCCTTAACAAAGGTGTAAGGTGTATTGAGGATATAAAGGGTGTAACGAGACCCTTAACGAAGCCGAAAGGTACTTGCTCTCCCCGTCATTGTGATCTTTTTTTTGTTCTAGACCATACTTTCCCAGGTATGGTCTAGCGGTTTCTATGGGATCCTAATAATGAAGTTTCAAAGTTAAATTATCGTAGCAATTACCGAGTTTCGATTTGACGAGGGTAATAAATACCTTAAATCTTCTAGTTACGGAGATATTGAGGGTCAAAGTTCTAACTTTTTCACAAGTTTTTTTTTAATACTTTTTTAACGTAAGATTTTTACTGTAATCACAACCACGACCCCCGTACTATTCAATCTATCTATCATCACAATGTTTTGAGTGCATTACATTGAGTCCTACCGTAAAACGTGATTTTTCACCTCAAAAAAAAAGTCGTTTCCCAGCAATAATTTTTGCGTAAAGTTACTTAGTTTGATGTACAGAATGCTTGGTTGACGGCTTTGTTAAGGGTCTTGTTACACCCTGTACTTAAGGCTACTTTGTAAACATCCGGGTTTGTAAGCTCTTTAACGAACGGGCCGTGGCCGTTTGTTGTTGTCTTTGTTTCGACAATTCAAAAGTGATTTTGATTTTTGCCTTGTGCGAATTCACAAATGTAATGTAAGTTTCGATGTAATATGCCTTTTTTGTGGATCCAGGGATAGTTACCGTCAGATTCGAGAACGCAAAGAGTTATAAAATTTCTATTGGATCAATCGGAAAGTATATCATTTCACATAATAAGAATTTTTCAAATCGATTCATAAATGACGGAGTTATGAGGTAACAAACAAAAAAATACTACCGTATTGAGAACCTTCTCCTTTTTGAAATCGGTTAAAATTGTCTGATTAATCTCCGAAACGTGTGGACCGATTCTGACGGGACTGCCTGGACGGGAGACATAAATTACGGGCAGACAGCTGATATAGGGAGTAACATTGGTATTTTGAAAAAAGAATTAGGGTTCCGTGCAAAACCACTAAAACCCTTTAAATTTTTAACAAAATACGATTCAAATATAAATGCGAAAGTAAGTTTGTTTTCACGCCTAAACCACTGAACCGATCATCCTGAAATGTTGCATATACGTTGTTAGGTGTACAGAAACGGACATAGGGTACCTTTCACCCCGAAAAAAAGTACTGTTCCCGAGGAAAACAACGATTACGTTCTTTACGATAATAGATGGCGCCACGTGTCTTTCGAACCATGACTATTGTAGAAACTTGAGTAGTTTGTTAAGAGTTTAATAATTGTCAAATTCTAAATTAACCCGAGCTAAGCCGCGGGCGAATTATTTTCAATACTCAATACTCAATACTCAATTTTTTATTGCATTCCATAAGTATTACATAGATGGTGTAACAAGGTTATGGACCCTGTCGGGCACAGCAACATTAGGAGAGAGGAAGAGGGCTAAGCAGCAATTCAATAAAATCATATAAATTATTAGAAATTGTAAATTTAATTGGTTGTATAATTATGAATATATACATAATACATTGTTAGGTTTGTTCATATAGGTATAGTATATTAGTTATTTTTAATAATGTATTGCATAACAATAATGTAGGTAATTATTATGAAATTATTAAAAGTATTTAATTATTATTATTGTATTTTATTTTTCTGCTAGTATGCTAGTATTTTTACAATAATTTTACGCGGACGAATTCGCGGGTAATAGCTAGTAAGTTATATTATTAATGAATTCAACCCAGCCTCGGTCAGCCCCACTGACCACTAAACTCAACTGCGGTGACATCAAAGCTTCATGACGTAACAGCCAGACGTTACATAATTTATTCCCCACACGTCAGATGGCGCTTTTGCACACCGCCGGATATCATGCGCGTGCGCACCACGATGTGACTATATTATCGAGCACTGACCTATTTTTATGGCGGGGTTTTAGTTTATTTCGTATCTCTTTATAAGAAGGGTATCGTATACAAGGTGTAAACGGACCCTTCACGAAGCCGTCAACCAAGCATTCTGTACATCAAACTAAGTAACTCTACGCAAAAAATATTGCTCGGAAACAATTTTTTTTTTGGGGTGAATAATCACGTTTTACGGTAGGACTCAATGTAACACACTCAAAACATTATGCTGGTGGATGCATTGAATTGTAGGGGGTCGTGGAAGTATTTAAGTTAAGTTATAAAGTTAAAAACATTATTAAAAAACAAAAAACGTTTTAAAAAGGTTGAACTTTGTCATTTGATGATTTGCCATGCGAAAAAAAAAAAAAGGTACTTTACACCCTTTATTTGGAAATAAATTAAAAAACCCGGGTTTTTTGTAGTATGGTGGATTGGTTAGCGGTTGAAGTTTGTTTTGTTTATTTATTTAAATCCTATGTAAATAGGCGGGCAGTTATTATATAAGAAATTCTCTACCAGCCGATCTTTGGGTTAAATAGGACCAAATTGAATGCAAAAAAGTATTACCTAACATTTTGTTTTTTTTTTGTCTTGGTAGTAAAAAGGGAAAATTATGAAATTTTCTGACCCAGATGCCGTCTGTGCTTGTAAGCGTCGATGGGCTTTCCAGACTATTCTTCCGACTTCATTGACTTCACGGATTCATTGTGAATTCGTTGTCCACAATTTTAAATTTTCAAATGGCCGGACATCACTGTATCTATCAAGGATATCCAATAAGCTTTATCTTGGTAAGTAGGCTGGTTAGTGTTCCTTCAGAGACCTCTGACGATTACGAAATGTGGGTGAACTTAGTACTATACACCTCTACCTAACCCGCCGGAGGTTACAGGCATGATGCTATTATTCATTTACCAATTTATGTACACACTAAATACAGAAAAGAAGAAAGGAACAGAAAATAGTACAAAGGTGATGCTTATTTCTAAAGAAATCTCTTCCAGCATACCTGCGAAAGGAGATACTAGAACAAGAGATGTAGACATAGTGTGTAAAAGAAGATGAGAAAATGGAATACATAAAACATAAAGTAGAACTGTTTAAATATGTATAATAATATACAATATAAGATACTAACATACTTATAAATACAAAGACAAAACATAACAATACTGTAAAATAGTATGTGTAAAATACAATCAAATAACTATTTAAAAGATACTAATTTATTAAGTAGAGTAAACTAACTAAATACATTATTAATTAAAAACTATTAAATAACCTAAAATTAATAAACTAACAACAAACTACAAAAGTTCATCAAAAAAACTCCTCCTCAACGCTGTCAGCTGGTAATGTGCCCAAGAGACTGGCGGCGTTGCCACGTTGTATGGCAAATAAAATAACTAATAATAAATACTTATGCAACTATGACGAAAAATATAATGTTCTTTCACTCTTCTTTTGAAAACTGCAACAGTTTGTTTGTTTGTTTTGTGTGTGTGTTTGTGACTAAATATAAGATATTTTTAAATATTAGATTCCATATGTTAGTATTATATAACTGCATATCACATGTGTGAGTGCTATGTACTGTAAGGCTACTTCTTAAATTTTGTTATCTTTCATTGACTGGAATGTGCCTTGGTGGCTGAGAGAATGTCATGCGCACTCAAATGTCTCGCTGATGGTGGTCATTTAGTTCCCTTCAATATGGTTGAGTTGAATGGCGCTGATCCATGCGTCATGTTCGTGAACGAGCGGTGTCAATTGGGACTGGTCACCTCTTAGCTGCCACGGTTTATTTTAATTACTTTATTTTTTTTTTCTCATTGTTGATTTAATGCTTTACTCTGGACGGTCTTAATGTGCAAGTCTTTCTACATCGTTCTCACATATATGTATAATCTCAACATGAATGATGTAACCAAGATTTTGTTAAAATATTTTGATTTAAAAGAGTGTCCATGGAGTTTCTTGCCCATTCTTCTCCATAGAGATCTACGCTTTGGAATGTGCAACTACAGAACTTTCTCAAGTTATTATGTCTTGTGACTGTGACTGTAGCTTCGCTTCTTTTTGTTTTTTTGACATTTAAAAGTGCCTGTGATGGTCTAATGGAAATAAATGCTTTAATTTTTTTTAGAGAACTGATTTAATGTCTAGGTCTTACATGTTTGTAATACGTTTGTCTAGAAGTATACCTCGACATACATTAGGAGAGGCTAGTGTAAGCACGTGAGCTGTAAATGGACACACTCCGATAAGACGCGTGAAGTCTGGGTCAGTAGGAACTTTTACTGACCTGTCGAGGTATATGAACGAAGAACGTATCCCTTTTGATAGCCTACTGATGCAGATTTATTTAATGCACATCGTGACTTCTGACTGACACGAAAACCAAGATGACACAATAATTTAATGACATTTCAACTTTAACAATGTTTAATTACAGTCCCTTATTCTTATTCATTATTGCACACAAAATAACAAATATGTATACATACAAATTGCAATATTGACGGCACAGTTGGCGTAGGGGATGAGCGATTGGTTGCTGCGCTGCATGTCGCGGGTTCGAATCCCGTACGGAACAAATATTTGTATAGCCTACAGGTCGGGTCTGGATGTTTGTGTATGTGAGTTTAAATGTTTGGAAACGAAATTCCTAGTGGAAGCAACGTTTTTTTTTAAATAATAATGATAAATTCGGCTATCATTGTGCCGATTGCCGTAACGGCCAATGTCCTTATGGCCAAGAGCCTCGAAAGATGGTCATCTTGCGAGGCTCTCCTTAGGCATAAAATTTTGTGACTTTTAATTTTAAAACAACAAAAAAAAATACTGTTTAACTTGTTTAATAATAAAGAACAAAAAGACAATAATAAAAAACAAAAAAGAAAAAATCTAAAAAATAACAATTATAAATTGATGAAAATTGTTTAAAGTTAAACAGTTTAAACAATAATAAAAAGTAAAAATTATAGAATATATAAAATTAATAACAAAGGTAAAATTTAATAACGCATAAAACTGTTAAAATACAGCAGAAACAAATCCACGCAAGTTTTTATTCAACCCTCTTTTTTCTCCTTCAATGGCTCGTGTCATGCATCCTAAGTAAAGTACTGTGTGTTAGAAAAAAATCTCTCAACTTCCCGGACGAGACACATCTGGGCCAACTATGCAGGTGACCAGCTTACTTGACCATATGTGGGCAAGTGCACAAACAGGTCTTGAACTAGCTCCCACTGGGGTAATGGCGAAATTATCTTTTTATTCTAGGTTTTAATGGTGCTCATTTGCATGGGAATTGGATATAGGTGCTGGGGAAAAATGTATGGTAAGGTGTGGTGTAAGGTTCCATTCGTAAAATACTGGTATTCAGCTGCATCCGGTTACCGACCCCGACATAGTTGGGAAAAGGCTAGACAGATGATGACTTCTAACATGTGTAATTTTCGTTTTGTATATTTCATTCGATATAATTAAGGACTTAAATATTATTCAATTTAAAAACAAATTAAGACGTCTATTATTGGAAAAATGTTATTATACTATTGACGAATTCCTTAATGATAAATTGTAATGAATTGACATTGATATTTATTTAATTTTGACATTGTACTATTATCTTTATTCCATTCATTATTTATAAGTATACTCAATTGTGTTTTGCTTGCTTTATTCTGTTTTAAGTTATGTTGTGTTTTGTTGCAATTATTTTATTTTAAAATGTTGATTATTCTTCTTTTTTACAATAATGACCAATAATGTAAAAGAGTGTACACCTTTAAGGTAGATTCTTGAGGAACTAATTATTTATTATTAAGATCTCATGTAAAATGTACCAAAAATCACACCAATAAATAAATTTGAATTTGAATTTGATAATCAATTTTTATTGTATACTAGCTTATGCCTGCAGTTTCGCCCGCGTGGAGTTCCGTAATTGTCCCACGGAATTGTACTATGTGTTAATCCAGGTTATAAACTATATGTGTGCCAAATTTCATTCAAATCCGTTCTGTAGTTTTTGCGTGAAAGAGGAACAAACATCCCTCCATCCTCACACAAACTTGCGCATTTATAAAATTAGTAGGAAGTAGGTTGTTTAGATTGTTAGTTGAAGGTGTACATTAAAGTACATCTATGACCAGTGTGTGTTGCCAGTGATTACATACGGAACCGAAATGTGGTCGCTAACTATGGGCTCATCAGAAGGCTTAAAGTCACCCAAAGGGCAATGGAGAGGGCTATGCTCGGAGTTTCCTTGCGTGATCAAATCAGAAATGAGGAAATCCGTAAGAGAACCAAGGTTACCGACGTAGCCCGAAGAATAGCCAAACTTAAGTGGCAGTGGGCAGGGCATATTGCTCGCAGAACGGATGGCTGATGGGGCCGGAAAGTTCTGGAGTGGCGACCGCGAACTGGAAGACGTTGCGTTGGAATGCCTCTACTAGGTGGACCGATGACCTGGTAAAGGTTGCGGGGATCCGCTGGATGCGAGACGCACGGGATCGGTCAATGTGGCGACACTTGGGGGAGGCCGATGTCCAGCAGTGGACGTCTTTCGGCTGAAATGATGATGATGATGATTAAAGTATGTTAAAACCCATTAATTTGTATTTTGGAAAGATATTTATTTATTTATTCTTCAACAAAGGACGATGCCAGGATTTGTATGAACTCTGTTCCCTCCCTCCAATAGCTATGTATGTGTAATACATTGTTGGATAGGTATTTTTAATCTGCACAAAAGTTAATATGATGGTAGCGGCAGTTCTGTAGCTAATACCAGTGTTAAAAAAGTGCATTCTATTAGGGAAAAACATTATTTTTGACTATTGTTAAACTTGACTTGTTTAATTACTGCATAAGTCTGAACGGACTAAGATTTGGAATTTGGCGCCGTAGTAACTTTTGTGCAGCTACCTATCCAACACTAAAGGGTGTAAATAGACCCTTAACATAAACGAAAGGCACTTGTTCTCCCGTCACTGTGATCATTTATTTGTTCTATACCATACCTGGGAACCTTCTAGTTACGGAGATATTGGTGGTCAAAGTTTCAACTTTTTCACATGTTTTTTTTTAAATACATGTTTTTAATGTAAGATTTTTACTTTACACACCTCCACGACCCTCGTACTATTCAATCCATTCATCAGCACAATGCTATGAGTGCTTTCCATCGAGTCCTACCGTAAAACGTGATTTTTCACCCCAAAAAAAAAAGTCGATTCCCAGCAATATTTTTTGCGTAGTTACTTAGTTTGATGTACAGAATGCTTGGTTGACGGATATGTGAAGGGTCTGTTTACACCCTGTATAGCACATTTGTGTCGAACAGTGGTTTTAACAATAAATGTAACACAAAAATTAAATAATCATCATAAAGCCAGGAAAAAACAAACACTACATTCCACATTTGTCACAACGTTATTAGTCTTAATATTAATTAATTAAGATTAAATAAGATTTCTCCGAGTCTCGATTCGTGTCTAATTGATGGCAATAGGCACGCCCAGAATTACATAGGACTCAAACACAACTAGCGAAATGTGGGTGTAGGTATCTAAAGAAAGAAAGAAAGAAAATACATTTATTTGGCACATGCTACAAGTGAACACAGTATAAAAAAAAAAAAAAACTATCTATAAAATCTATCTATCTATTCTACTTACACCTCTGCTTAACCCTCCAGGGATTATTGGCGTGGTGTTACGGTTGAGATCTTCCTGTCTTCAAACGCGACTGCTGAAGGCGAGGTCTTGGGTTCAATCCTCGGGTCTAGCCACGTTCTGGCAGTGTTAGGGTGTACTGACAATTAGATTGATTTTCAGAATTGGCCCAGTCATCATCATCTGCCTAGCCTTTTCCCAACTATGTTGGGGTCGGCTTCCAGTCTAACTGGATACAGCTGAATACCAGTATTTTACATGGAGCGACTGCCTATCTGACCTCCACAACCCAGTTAGTACTGAGTAATACGATGCCCCTTGGTGAGACTGTTTGTCAGACTTGACGACTAGACGCGCAAACAAGCATACAACATGCATGCTTGCTGCATGCATGGCATGCTTGGTCTATGCTTGTTTGCATGTTTCTTACAGGTTTCTTATCGTATAATATTATGTAAAAACTACAACTAATAACGCGACACAGTTCTAAAATAGGCATAGCATGTGATATATCAGGCATCATGAACAATCCATTGTTTATGGTAATAAAGTGGCCAGTTTAAAAAAAATGTTGCCAGCACAACAAAAAAATAACACACTTCCGAAGGGACCGTTTTCCCTTGCCACATAAGGGTGTTGCCAGTCATAAAAATGCATATGAGTCAGGTGTGAGTGGCTCGACTGGTCCTATTACTAATAATTGAATAAATTAATAATACGGTATGCTGGTAGTAAAAAGCTACTATGTTACAGTGGCCTGGTAGCCTGTTTAATAGAGATGTGGGTTATGAGAGCTGGGGCTATATTAAGAATACTGGAGATATATGTAGGTTGACTGTTTTGTAAGGGGTGCGTTTACGACTAACGGCATTTCATACAAACTTTCAAGTATCTTTTTATCGAAATGACTGAACTAATTTTAATGAAATTTAATACCCATAAGCAGGATACATCAGTCTAAAAAGTTATAGGTAAATATTTTCGAAATGTCTTTTAAAAAACATGATAATTGGAAATTTCTAGGTAAAATCTAAAATCGGTCTAATTTAGTTGTAGTTCAGTATTTTTCGAAAATGTTCTCAGAGTGACATAGACCAGAGGGCCAGTCAATGTGACCTCCTTTTTAACCTCTTTGTAGATAACATTTTCAAGGTCTAAACTCATAAACCTGTCACCTCGTAAAGAAGCTAAAAGCCACGTAAAAACTTCCAACAGTTCGACTTACTACTTTTAATAATGTCATACTAAGTGCTCACGTTTGCCATTATGAGTTGAAACCTAGCTTTAACGACCCTTGGTTATTCTTGACTCTAAAATAATTACCGTTAAATGTACTGAAAGTTCACATTTTTGCTGTAATGGAGGTATAGCTCTTATGGTTAATTATACAAGGTGTAAACGCATCAACCATTCTGAAGCCATCAACCATTCTGTACATCGAATTAAGTAACTCTACGCAAAAAATATTTCTGGGATACGACTTTTTTTTGGGGTGAAAAATCACGCTCTACGGTAGGACTCAATGTACCAACTCAATGTGACCCAATGTGACTCAATGTGTGTGTGTGTGTATGTGTGTATGTTATGTGTGTTCATAACATTGTGCTGATGGATGGATTGAATAGTACGGGGGTCGTGGAGGTGTTTAAAGTAAAAAAAAAAAATACATTTAAAAACATGTGAAAAGGTTGGAACTTTGACCCCCAATATCTCCGTAACTAGAAGGTTCCCAGGTATGGTCTAGAACAAAAAAAAATATCGCAATGACGGGGACAATAAGTGCCTTTTAGCTTCGTTAACGGGTTTGTTACACACTTTATATGCCAAATTTCATCCAAAACTGTCCAGTAGTTTACGCGTGAAAGAGTAACAAACATCCATCCATACATCCATTCTCACAAACTTTCGCATTTATAATTTACCTTTTTTTATTATTACTAGCTTATGCCGCAACCTCGTCCGCATAAAGGTCCATAATTGTCCCACGGGATCATATTACCGGGATAAAAAGTATTCTATGTGTTAATCCAGGTTATAAGCTATCTGTGTACGAAATTTCATCCAAATCCCTTCAGAAGTTTTTGCGTGAAAGAGTAAAAAACATCCATCCATACATCCATTCTCACAAACTTTCACATTTAAAATATTAGTAGTAATCCTTACACAGTTAAACGTATTCTATCTACTGCAATAATCATAGTCATTACTAACATATAAAACATCCTACATACAAATAAACCGTGGTTTATATACAATAAACTAGCGTTGGGCAAGCGTTTGTCGATAAAATTTGATAGTGTTATCACCTTACGATCTTTGGGTTTTATTAATAATAACATGTTTTTAATAGTGTGTGTTTATAAAACAAGTTTATTGGATTGTTTTATTATTAAGCGGTTGGCAGTTTTCTAGGCCCCTGGGTTGTTAAACGAATGTTTCCGATTGACGGGGATGAATAACAACCATTTCATGTTTTCAATTAACATTTCGCCAAAAGAAGCCACTATTATATTTAATTAACTAACTATACAGGGTGACTGGTAATTCGTGATCGATACTTTAACACGTGACTGTACTCATGATAACAAACAACTTTCCAAAATATATTTTTTTACACTCGATCACGTTTATCATAATAACGCAACAGCAGTATCAGAATCAGAATCAGAATCAGAATCAGAATATTTATTTGTAAAACATAGGTATTACATAAAGGTCTTAGGTTAATTAAATGGGCGCTATGTTTTGCCGTGAAGGCGTACAAATATTATTGAAAATAAACACAAAAAAAAAAAAAAAACTAACAGAAACGGCAAAATAAACAAAATTAAACACTTACAAGAAAATAAACAAAAAATAAAAACCATTTTAAATTTAACCTAAAAAGAGAAACAGACTTAAAAATATTTAAAAAATTACATCAAACGTTTATTGCACACAAAATGTTAAAAATTATCATTGAGAAAATCTTCTACAGTATAATAACATTTTTCTATTAACACCGAGTATATATTTTTCTTAAACTTTAATAGTGGCAAATTTTTTATGTTGTCGGGTATTTTATTATAAATTTTCGGAGCCATTCCAAAAAAACTCTTTTTAAGTAAAGCGGTTCTGCATTTATTGTCGCATAGTTTATTCACATATTGAGAACGCATTGGAGTCTTTTTTACTTCGGATAATTTTTGAAATAGGTGTAAATTGGCTTTAACAAATAAAGCAGTTTCGTAAATGTACGAGTACATAGCTGGCATAGTCAGTAATTTTAATGATTTAAAATGAGGTTCACAAGTTTCGATAGTTTTTAAGCCACACATGGACCGAATACATCGTTTTTGCGCTTTAAAAACAATTTCTCGATCTGTAGATTGCCCCCAAAATGTAACCCCCAGTATGAAACTCGCGCGCGCGCGCCTTTGACGTATCAGCTGTTAGCCACGTGACGCCGTTCTGTCTCACTACTAAATATGTTTTCTGATTGTATTTTTGTAACCCTACTAACATAATTTATAAGTTTCAATTGTTACTAACCATTATGGATCATTGTTATCTGACAATAAATAAAAACAATAATACTTCCGTACCGTGCAACAGTGGGTAGGCAGAGCATCCGCGCGGCTCGCAAGCCCGCTCGTAGGTTTTATTACTCGACCCAAATGTATGGGACAGCTGATATTTTTTTCGCATTTAGGTACGATATTGGACCCATGGGGGAAGTTGTTCAGTTTGATGGTCTGCAGCATATCCTTTCATATGACTATACCCTTTCACCCTGTATACAAGTATGTATTATTTTCTTTGTTTATTTTTATACATATTAAATACATTTTTAAATATTCTAATATAAAACAATATAAAAAAAAAAACATTTAAAAATATAAAAAGTGGTCCGCCGGTATCGGGAGCAGGGTCCAAGCTACCGGTGGTTAAGGCTCCAGAGACAGGAACCTCCTCACAATGCGAGCCGTATCGAGGAGTACTACCTTCTGAATCAGGCCCTTGATCCAACCGCCTAAGGAGAGCCTCGAAAGATGGTCATCGAGGCTCTTGGCTATAAGGCCATTGGCCGTCACGACGATCGGCACAATGATAGCCGACTTCACATTCCACATGTCGACAACCTCGTGTGCTAAGTCGAGATATTTAATTTGTTTCTCTTTCTCAGCTTTCACGAGGTTCTCGTCATGCGGAATGGTAACATCGACTATCATTACGCGGCGCGCTAATCGGTCTATCACTACTATGTCAGGTTTATTGGCGACAATAGTCCTGTCAGTAATGATAGACCGATCCCAGTACAACGTGACAAGTATGTACATTATTATAATTAAATAAATAAAACTAACAACAAACCATAAAAGGGCATAAAACCCCTCTGAGACTGGCGGCGTTGCCACGTTCTATGGCAACACTGAGCCTCTGGCCAAGGTAAAAGCCAGCCCTTGGGTCACGGGAAGCGTCAACAAGGCATTTAGATCTCTTTAAAAAACCTGTGAGCACTCGGAACTCCAAACTCCATTATTAATAAAACACATAGCATAACATCTTGCCTGTAATCCCCGAAGGGTTAAGCAGTGGTGTACCTAATAGTACACCCACATTTCGCCAGTTATGTTTAAGTTCTATGTAATAGGAGTCAATATTAACATCGTGCCATATAACATGCATACCTTACGTCAGGTGAGCCAAGACAGATAATTTGGATAAATCAAAATAATTGGTAGATAAGTATAAACTTATGGAGGAGCTTGTGGCTAAATATTAACAGCCGCTCGGATCGATCTTCAGGTTAAGCCGCGCTTGCCTAGGTTGGTCTTCTTGGTCTTCTTTTTCCATGACATACCGAGTTTCCTCCGTGCCTCGGAAAACACGTTAAGCCGTTGGTCCCGGCTGTCATTTGTAGATCTTTGACAGTCGTTACAGGTGGCCCAAAAAGTCTGACAACCAGTCTTACCAAGGGGTATCGTATTAACTAGTACTAACCCGGTTGTGGAGGTCAGATAGGCAGCCGCTCCATGTAAAATACTGGTATTCAGCTGCATCGGGTTAGACTGGAAGCCGACCTTAACATATTTGGGAAAAGGCTAGGCAGATGATGGTGAAGTATAAACTTAATAGCTGTGAAAATGACATGTCAATAAAACAATTATGGCGGCAAAAGGAACACTACTGGGAATTAAATTTGTCCCAGCTAGTGTTAGACTGGAAACATAATTGCTGTAACAGGTCTATCTAGGTTCTGTTACTAAACAGGTGTTGGTAATGGCTGGACATAAAACACTAGGGATGTGGCTGAAAACGATTTAGAGTATCGAGTTTGAAATCTTGGCGATCGGGAATCGGAATCAGCAATGGTGTAAAGGGTGTAACAAGACCCTTAGCGAAGCCGTAAGGTACTTGTTCTACCAGTCATTGCGATATTTTTTTTGTTCTAGACCATACCTGTTAACCTTCTAGTTACGGAGATATTCGGGGTCAAAGTTCCAACTTTTTCACAAATTTTTAAATCGAACTCCACAAAATGGCAACCTAAGTTCAGCATTTGACTTTATATATATTTTTTTAATTTTAACGTAGCCAGTGACATTCGCGTATAATTTATCGAAATCCGTTATGTGCTTTTAGGAGTTAAGAGGGAACAAAGAAACGAACATACATAAATTACATACTTACATACAGATCAAACACATAACCCTCCTTTTGGGCTACGTTGCAGTCGGGGAAAAAGGAGCTTATTCCAATCATCAACAAATCGACTCTAAACACAAAACTATCGACTCCCGCATCTCGTCCCTATAATTACAGTATTTCTCATACTTTATGCCTAGTAGTTAGTTACGTGTGTAGGTAACACAGAGACATACAAATCGCGCCAGCACTAGGCTGGGCTGATTACCTACTTTGACCTTGAGGCCAGGGGAAATTGCTGCGTGAACTACTGGCCACCATTACAGTTCCTTCCCACTTTGTTTCCTTCTTACAGCAACAACCTTAGGCGTGATTTATACAGAAGCGTAAGGTGAAGGCGCGGCGCAGGCGCTGCGCAGGCAACACATAACATTAAGATAGAAGAGCACAAAGGTACTGCTTATTTCAATGCGAAATCTCTTCCAGCAGACCTGCGAGAGGAAAGTAGGATTAGAAATGTAGACACAGTGTGTAGAAAAGACAAAACAGGAAAATTGAAATTGGAACTTAAAACAAAGTTATACCTATATAAAATAAACATACATACAAATATACACATATAAAATAAATACTTGTACTGTAAATATATACCTATAATATTATATCCAGATTATCACAGTATAGAGGAGAGGTAATGAGGCATAGAGAGGCGTGATGCCGCTTCAAAACTTTTTCATACAAAATGTACGTAGGCGTAACCGTTCTTTCGTTTCCTTATAAACTCCACGCCTGCACTACGCCTGCGCCGCGCCTTCACCTTACGCCCTTGTTTGTATAATTCGCGCCTAACGTCAAGGCGAATAAAGACCACTCTGTTATTCGAGAGACTTGTCAGTGGCAGCAACACCAACCTTAAGATATAGAAAATAAAGTCCAGTGTCATTTGATAGCGATGTTCAAACAGATGTAAACTGACTGTGAACGAGTAGTAGGTAGTTATGTGTAGTAACTGGGTTGCGTGTAAAATAGTGTGGAAAGATAATTTGGTGTTTGGTATAAGTGGCGCTGGGTATGTGTAAAATTATGAGGTTGTTATGGGCTGGATTAGCTTGTATTGATTTATATGACAGAATAACAGATATTTAATAAGCAAAACTAAACAAAAATAAATTAAACTTTAACACTTATACTAAATAAATAAAAACACACAATACATTATACTAGAACACTTATTTATAAATATACTACAAAAGCAAGTAAACAAATAAGCAATTTTAAATATAATTAAATAAATAAAAAATGAATAGATAGACTAAAATATTAAATATTTAAATAATAAGTAAATGAATGGAAATATAAAATACTTAATAGGATAGAAAATAATTCAAACTTGACAACAAGGAAAAGTAATAAAGCGCTCTTCCTCTCTCTACTTATTTAAAAAATTTGCTGTGTCCGACAGGGTCCATAATTGATTCTATTTTTTTTATTTACCACCTTTAAGTGTACATTATGGATACAGCAATAAACGAATTGATTTGATTTAAATGAGAAATTAAGTCTTAAGCGCTAAATATGGCCGCAAGTTTAAGTGTTTGAGGTGTGTTCTGTACGATGCTATGAAAATATTAATAGCATTTTTTTTTTGTGCTTTATGCTATTGCTTTATTGGCAACTAGCTGTTGCTCGCGGCTTCACTCGCGCGTAAGTATTAAGTAAAGGATAAATGGTTGTATGGAAGACGGTGTGTGTGAAATTTCATTCTGGTAAAATAAAGTATAATAGTTTAATCAGCCTATAATGTTCCCACTGCTGGGACACACGGCCTCCTCTCTGTGAGAGGGAATGGGCTATCCACCACGCGGGCCCAGTGCGGTTTGGTAGATGTCACATGTCTTCGAATTTTTGGTTCTAGAACATTTCCTTCACCGTTTTTGAGAGCAGTGGTGATGAAATAAATTACATAAAGTAATGCGCCTGCCTGGGTTCGAACGCACGACTTACTGTTCGTAAGTCGGGGCCGCCACCACTGGGCCACCGCTGCTCTGCTCAAAAAAAGTATATTTCGGCGTTTTTATTAAAAACAATTAGATTGATAGTGTGTGAAATGGGAACCAAAATAACTACATAGTATAAAACAAAGTCGCTTCCCGCTGTCTGTCTGTCCATATGTATGCTTAGATCTTTAAAACTACGCAACGGATTTTAATGCAGTTTTCAGCAATAGAGTGATTCAAGAGGAAGGTTTATATGTATATTGCACCCGTGAGAAGAAGGGGCTGGTCGCTAGTTTATTACAAACATGTCTTTCGATCTACGATGTTGTAGCTCATATGCCCGGTCATCCATTCACGCCGTTAGAAGAAAGCAGACCCTATTTCTCCCGTTTGGGGTTGAATTTTCAAAAACGTATGTATTTATTTTTGGACATCACAATTGAAAAAAAGTAAAAAATAAAAAAAAAATCGTATGGTCATGTCCCTGCAATAATTTTTTTTTTTTTTGCTATGTTTTTTCAATTATTTTTACTTACAGTTACTTAGTTTGATCTACAGAATTTGCTTGGTTGACGGCTTCGTGAAGGGTCCGTTTACACCCTGTATATTCTCTTAAACAAATAAGTACACTGCCGAGCATAATTTCCGAGAGTTACCTCTAAATTATATTTGCATGATATAATTGAAGACAAAACCATGTTCCATCCAAGGTATTACATACCTCACATATTGTGGATATGTCTGAGTGTTATGCTTTCAAATTAAGCCCTCGGGCCAGTCGTGGGTTCCTTAATATCTTAGGAGATTAGGTTGCATGTACGCGAGCGACTGAGGGACTAACTAGTGAAGTGATTTCTGCTTTTAATGTCATAGACATTACAGATGACTCGGTTCTGAATTGAGACTTTGATGTTGAGACATGGTCCAACTTTATTTTTAACCCCGACGCAAGAAGAGGGGTGTTATAAATTTGACAGCAATGTGTGTGTGTGTGTCTGTCTCTGGCACTGTAGCTCTTAAAAGAGTGAGCCGATTTGGATGCAATTTTTTTTATTCGAAAGCTTCTTTCTTGGCAATGGTTCTTAGATACGTTTTATCACAATCGGTGCAGCCATTTTATTGACTTCTCAAATGTCTTTTAACTTTTCTTTGTTGCGATGGGGGTTTTTTAAATTTATGTAATGTTATAGTTTCCTTTTATAAGGTTTAAAGGTTTTAAAATCAAAATCCTTTCTCTCTTAAGAGGGAACAGGGTCGTGAAGTAGGTATTTTAAGAAACTACTGTGCGATACTGTCCCCTTATAGTGCGATAGGGAAAGCAGATTATATCACAAAAATTTTGACGAGATCGACGTTTCGTAGTCGCCTTTTTTCTCCTCGAAAACTGAACCGATTCAATATTTTTGACATTAAAATTTTAAGAAAAAGTATGTCTAGGTTCCTACCAATCTTTTTTATACTTAACTTTTCGAATTTGTCTGGCTCTAACCACGGCCGTAAAAATGGGGCATTTTTTGTATTTTTTTCTTAACATACAAATATGGCGGCGCGGGGCACATGACGTTCAACCAATCAGCGCGCGAGGTGCGATTCGTCGCATGCCATTTTACAATTTGACGGTTTCACTTCGAACTTCCGAAAAATAATGCGTTAAATTGTAAGCAGTATGCTACGGTTCACAAACTTTCGATAGTTTACAATCTCGCGAGGTAGATTATAATCTAACGGTATGTCAAATTTTTCGGTAACATAGCCATATACTTTGCACACGACATTTTCCTCATTCCTCCGCATCACATGCCCCATACACAGCTTCAAATAATATTACCTCACAAAAAAAAAAAAAAAACCAATTCCAGAAAAAACAAAATGGCACTCGTATACTTTTAGAAAGTTGCCCGTCAGTCCTAAGCCTAACCTGACCCTGTGATCTAGGGCCAGTTATTTGGTACAGGGCCCAGTGCGGCCCAGTGATTGTACACGTCGGCCGTATGTGATTGATGACCTAGTGCCGCGAAAGTAATGCCTAGGAGGCTTAAACTTAGCAAGACCTAGGCTTTGCTTGGTAACATCCGTGAGAGGTTAGGTTAGGAACCGTGGGGGGTGCGGGGGTTGTCCCATACTAAATTTCAATACCTACTCGACCCAAATGTATGGAACAGCTAATATTTTTTTTACATTTACGATATTGGACCCATGGAGGAAGTTGATCAGTTTGATGGTCTGCAGCATTTCCTTTCATATAACTATACCCTTTCTGTTCCACGTTGTAAGTATATAAAAAATATAAAACTTATTTTCCGGCAGTTTTAATCAATATTGTGCAATGTCACTTGTGTGTCCGACTACAGAACTCTTCACTGTGCGTGTTCAGACAAGCACTTGTCCGATTTTTCTAAGAATTAAATACTCCAAGCTTTTACTTTGTTCATAAATACCATAGTCTCCTGCATAGCTTGCAGTGTAGCGAGGTCACTGCGATCCTTACCTGGAAATAAATAAAAACACACATTAACATTATTATTATAAAGGGTTTAAATAGACCCTTAACATAAACGAAAGGCACTTGTTCTCCCCGCCTCTGCGAGCATTTTTTTCTTCTAGACCATACCTGGGAACCTTCTAGTTACGGAGATATTGGGGGTCAAAGTTTCAACTTTTTCACAAGTTTTTTTTAAATACATGTTTTTAATGTAAGATTTTTACTTTTCATACCTCCACGACCCTCGTACTTTAAAATCCATTCATCAGCACAATGCTTTGAGTGCTTTCCATCGAGTCCTACCGTAAAACGTGATTTTTCACCCCAAAAAAAAATCGATACCCAGCAATAATTTTTGCGTAAAGTTACTTAGTTTGATGTACAGAATGCTTGGTTGACGGCTATGTGAAGGGTCTGTTTACACCCTGTAGATACCAAATTAATTACTGCAATAACAAACACATATAACATTACGTCTATAAGCCTAGAAAGGAAGGCAGAGGTGTATTATATATTACTAGCTTTTGCCCGCGACCTCGCTCGCGTTAGTTTAGAATTTGACAACCTAGCGGTGTGTAATATACTTTACGACCTATTCTCATACCTTCCAAATATACATAAAACATTTCATAAAAATCGGTCGAGCCGTTTCGGAGGAGTGGATTTTCAATTCCAAGCCTACTTAGGAAAAGTGTAAAATAATTATTTAAAAATTCTTTAATACACACATTTCCTGTGAAATGTATGAAATTCCAAGATGACACTAGAAAATGCATAAAAACGAATGCTCTCTGTGAATAAAATAAATAAAACACGGATAAAATAAAATCAACGTCAAAGTAAATATCAAAATGTGATAATAAGGCGTGGTCGACGTAGCCCCGCTACTTGGGGCTCCTATTTCTGTCTACAGGGTTTCCTTGGTGACACGATTACCACTTGGTAAGACTGAGGCTGACTCAGGCTTTCAGGCTTCAGACTATCTCAAACGACTTTTTGTACAATCCTGTCACTCCAGAAAGTTAGAATCAGTTGCGACCACAAACTGAACAGTCTTGGATCCCGCAACAAAAAGAATTGCGAATATCTGTAACGACTGTCAAAGATCTACAAATGACAGCCGGGACCAATGGCTTAAAGTACTTTCCGAGCCTCGGAGGCAAACAAATCACGTTTACATACAAAAATTTTCACACAATTATTAAGATGGCACTCAGATTCTAATCTTAAAACTAGATTAGATTTTAATACTGTAATTTAGAAAAAATCCCACGACTTATCTTTGATCTAAGAGGGTTATGTTATGTTATTATATAAGTTCGTCTGGGAAATAGACATTAGAAATAAAGAAAGAATGAATCCTATTTGCAGTCTCTGTTTAGGATATCTGCGTTTTAAAATATGGTGTTGACAGTTCGGCTTTGAGAAAAATAAAATATACGCCGGTATGTCTCGAAAGGCTAGGTAGTCGCCAGCGCATCAAGTTACTACAAACTGTCAAATTTTCTCATTCTATTTCAAACGTAACCATCAATACTTTATGGTTTAAAATCATTTGGAGAAATTTTACAGTTTATGGCAACTTGATGTACTGGTGACTGTAGATCTGCATTTCGGCTGAAAAGCATTATCTATTGTAGTAGAAGAAATTTTAGAAGAAACTAAAGAGTACAACAAGCGAATCTTACATCATCCAAACCAGCTAGCAGTAAATCTGATGAACGCCCAAACAGTCGATAGAAGACTACACAGAAAGGTTTTTTTTTTTTTTAAAAACGTTGCCCCACACTAGGTATTTCTCCTGTATCGTGCGTGCGTTTACAAACATTTAAAACTCACATACACAAACAGCCAGACCCGGAACAACTACCTGTAGATCAAATATTTGTTCCGTGCGGGGATCGAACACGCGACACGCAGCGCAGCAGTCAATCGCTCAGCCACTGCGGCAACCGTGCCGTCGAGATTCCTCAAGACCTCATTTATAAGGTTGCAAGAATAAATAGGGCAGTCACTGGACAGCCTCCATACAAACCCTTTATCACGTTGGTCCCGGCTGTCATTTGTAGATCTTTGACAGTCGTTAGGCAGTCAGTGGCTCAAAAAACTCTGACAACCAGTCTTACCAAGGGGTATCAGATTACGCAGTACTAACTGGGTTGTGGAGGTCAGATAGGCAGTCGCTCCATCTAAAATACTGGTACTCAGCTGCATCCGATTAGACTGGAAGCCGACCCCAATATAGTTGGGAAAAGGCTGCGCAGATGATGATGAAGGAGGTCGTGGAGAAATTGATTATTAATACTATCTTACATCATAAAAGCTTCATAAGCTAGCAATTATGAAAATTGTGCAAATATGAAGTAACTGGGAACTTCAATTGGATAAGGTTATTAGATACAGACGTCAGCACATCAAGTTACCTGAAACTGTCAAATTTTCGCAATAAAACTTTTTTTTTTTTTTTTTTTCGGATGGCAAATCGTATCAAATGACCCCCAACTCTGGGCGGAACGGAGGGAGTGTCAGACTTGTACCGACTAAAACCCATCCATGTTCCTTCTTTGCCCTTTGGGTTCGAACCTAATACTTTAGCGACTAAGTTGAAAATCTATTAAAGAAAGACAGATTGCTAGTTATGTACAGACATGACATAGTAATTAGAAAATCAATCGCAATAAAACTTTTATAGCTTTAATACAACCTGTATTACTATTTCGCATACATAAAACATCTTTAAAATCCAACAAAAAGCCTTATTTTACTCGTACAATTAAACAAAATAAAACGCAGAATTGCGAGCTGGACTCGATGGGTTCTGTACCACCGAACAATATTTAATAAGTACTACATATTTAAAAGAACGTCGTGTATGGGGACTTCGTATATTTTGAACTTTATTTATTTTTTATTATGTGTTGTTGAAGCGATCATAGTAATAAACGATCTGTGTAAAATTTCAAGTCTTTACCTATTATGAATCAAAAGATACAGCCCTGTGACAGACGGACTGACAGCGGACCTAACCCTAAAAATTCCCGCCATAATTACATCTTGACAGGCGGCCATTTTGTGCTACAGATAATAGAAGTCTGATAGATTGATATCGGTTTCACACGATCTGCCTACGACCCCGATTACTATCAAGTATGGAACCTCTTTTCAGTATTAATTGTCTGAGAAAGTTTATTAACAATGGATGACGTCTAGTAGAGTGATTTATCAAAATTACTAGTTAATGGCGACGTGTTGCTTGTTATGTGTTGTTGTTTTTTTATTTTGATTAAGCTGTTGTGAGTGTTGTGGTATCATTTTAATTAACTATGTCTGTTTATAACAGGCTGTATCAGTGCAAGAAGGATTATTGGAGTTAAGCTAGGTCAGATTACAAAAAGACTCCCTAGTATCAATCTAACTAATTCAGTATTTTGTAGAAACCCATAAGGGAATCGCTTAGCGTATTGATATTTAGAGTTTTGATTTAAGTCATGCCATTGTGGCATTGGAAAAGGCTGGAACAAATAGTAAAAAAATTTGGAAATATATTAAAGACGCAACTTATACCGCAAAACAATATGAGTCATCTTCAAGTTTATTACAAGCACACTCGTCACCGGTGGAATCCGCTAACATAGCAAATAATTTCTTTGTTAATGTGGGTAAGTGTCTGGCAGAAAAAAATCTGGGACAATCCCAAAACCTAACGAGCACTCCTTTACCATCTAACACTGCTTTAACATCCTTCGCGCTGCTAGATACTGACGAGACTGAGGTAGAAAGTATAATAATGACCTTGAAAGAAGACTGTGCAGTTGGCTGGGACAACATATCGAATAAAATTATTAAAAAATTCAAGGACATTTTGGTACCACCACTGACTTATATTTTCCGCATTTGTTTATCTTCAGGTCATTTTCCAGAGTGTCTTAAAAAAGCTGTAATTGTCCCTGTCTATAAATCAGGCAGCAAAGAGCAAGTGACAAATTACAGACCTATTTCTTTACTACCTTCTATGTCAAAAATATTGGAGAAAATAATAAATAAAAGGTTGTTGAAATATTTGGAAGATAAATCGATTCTGTCTGAACGGCAGTTTGGATTTAGACCTAAAGTTTCAACTGCCGATGCGGTACATCATCTGACTGACTATCTAGCGCAAGAACTTGACAAGGGTAACCACACAGTTGGAATTTTCCTAGACCTTGCCAAAGCTTTTGACACAGTTTGTATTCCAATTCTGTTGCGCAAGCTTGAGATCATGGGTGTGAGAGGCACCCAGCTGAAACTATTCCAAAGTTTTTTAGAAGACCGTTCCCAATGCGTAAAGATTGGTGATGTTGTCAGCTCTGTTAAAAAAAACACATTTTTTGGTGTTCCCCAAGGAAGTATTCTAGGGCCTACTCTGTTTTTGATCTACATAAATGACCTTTGCAATCTAAAGCTAGAGCATGGCACTATTATAACTTACGCCGACGACACTGCTTTACTTTTTTCGGCTGATTCAGAAAATGAAGTCTACAATTTTGCGCAACACGGTTTTAATATTGTAAATAAATGGCTTCAAAATAACTCACTAACTCTAAATGCAGGGAAGACAAATTATATTAAGTTTTCGATGCACAAGCATACATCGAATGTCCCTTCAGCGTTGCGTGCTCATTGTTGTCCAATTCCTGCAGATAGCCAGTGTAAGTGTCCCAATATTAAGAAGACTGATAAAATAAAATACCTGGGTATTATAATAGATGAAATCCTTTCCTTCAAACAACATATGGAAGCTCTAAATAGTAGAATTCGTAAGCTGATATTCGTATTCAAAAAGCTACGATTTATTACAGATCCAAAAGTTCTTAGACAAGTATATTTTGCTCTTTGTCAGTCAATTCTGACCTACTGTATTTTTTCATGGGGTGGCACGAGTAAAACTCTGTTATTGCCCATTGAAAGAGCTCAAAGAGCTATCCTCAAGGTGGCTACTTGCCGCCCTTTCCTTTTCTCTACCAACCTCCTGTATAAATCTTGTGAAGTACTAACAGTTCGACAGTTATTTATTATGAGCACTGTACTTAAACAACACGCAGCACTTCCATACAGCACTGAATTTACTAAAAAAAGACGGAAATATATAGTTTGCCCTCAAAAAAGTACAAAACATGCTTTCACAGCGAAGTTTCATATGTACCTCGGACCGCTGCTATATAACAGGCTAAATGAAAAAATAAACATCTACTCTTTAAATATCAGTAACTGCAAGAAAACCCTCAAGGAGGCTCTTCAAACTATGTCCTATGAAGATACAGAGAAGTTATTACTAGTGCTTAACTAAATATTGTTCGAATTATTGTTATTTTTTAATTAGTTATCTAAGTTAAGATAATATATTTTATATGCCTTTTTTACATAGGTATAATACATACTACATAGTTACCAACAAGATTAATAAGAAAATGTGATTATTTTATCAATTAATGTTACCTCCAATCGCCTGAAACACAGGATTACCTAGTTCAGGCACAAATCATGGGTGAACTAGACATAGATTTAAGAAAAACTGTAAAAGTTGTACTTTATATTTTTGAATAAATTTATTTATTTATTATTGTGAAAATAACAACCAGCCTAGAATAAGCTGACTGCCGCGGCAAATTGCCGCTCAGCGGACAGACCTCCGGCGTGATCTCATGGCGACATGGAGAGAGCGACTGTCGCAACCCCGTGCAGGGCACGCCACCATAGTGGCGATAAGTCCCCTCTTTGAGGAGTGGCTAGAGAGGCGCCACGGCGCCCTCACCTACCGCCTGACGCAGGTCCTCACCGGACACGGTTGTTTCGGGAGGTTCCTGCACTGAATCGGGCGGGAGGAAACGCCCGGGTGTTTCCACTGCGAGGATCGTCCGGAGGACACGGTGGAGCACACCGTGGAGGTCTGCCCCGCTTGGGCGGAGCACCGCCGTGTCCTCGTAGCGGCGATTGGCGGCGGCGATCTCTCGCGTCCGGCCTTGGTTCAAGCCATGGTCCGGAGCGAGAGGGAATGGGAAGCCGTCACCTCCTTCTGCGAAGCAGTCATGCTAGTGAAGGAGGTGGCGGGACGTGAGAGGGAAAGAACCTCGCGTCCCAGTCGCCGCGGGAGACGCCCTGGGCGTCGGGGGTCACGTGGTGGCTCCCGGCCACCGTAGGCGCGGGCCTGTGGACGGCGAGTTATGGGCCAGCTCGCCGTCCGGCCGTCTTATGACGACAGGCAGTGTCGACGGCGCGTTCGTGTTGCACGTGCGCCTCAAAGAGATGTCAGAAAATAAGTAGGGGTCCGCAAGGGCCAATGCCTGCCAGGGCTGCGGGACTGTTCGAAAGAGATACCGTGGCCCTAGAACACAAAGGGCAAAGAAGGAACATGGATGGGTTTTAGTCAGTACAAGTCTGACACTCCCTTCCGCTCCGCCCAGAGTGGGGGGGGTCATTTGATGATTTCCCATCCGGAAAAAAAAAAAAAAAAAAGCTGACTGTGATACAAACAAGCATATGAAGCAGAAGAATGATTGGCTGCCAATATACAGCGTGCATGTGCGGAAGAATAATTAGCTGCCCCATACATTTAGATCGTTTGGACACTGAATTTTTGTATGGGACAGCCGATATTACTTATGATTACGATTTTAATTACTGATACTGTTAGCCTGCGTCATCCCACTGCTGGGCTAAGGTCTCTCGCCACGACTTCCAGTTGTTTTCGATACAGGGCTAATGTGGACCGTTGGTTTTGTCCAGCTCGTGCCGCCATCTTCTGCAAGGTCTGCCGCGACGCATTTTGGCTGTGTCAGGGCTCCAGAAAGTGGTTATTTTGGCCCACAGCTCATTGGGCATGTGGCAGACGTGGCCAGTTCAGTTCCACTTCAGCTTAGCGGCTTTTTTAAGCAACGTCAGTAATTTGTGTTTTAGAGCGCAGTGTGGTGTTGCGTACATGGTCGGTTAGTTTGACGCCTAGAATGCTGCGGTCTATTTCACGTTGGCAGAACTTGAGTTTGGACTTTTGAATGAACGATTTTAGTGCCGTAGAGAAAATTGTTAAGTTTGATGCGATCAATCACTTAGGCTGAGGCCAAACGAGCGTAATTTTTTGAGCTGTGAGTCGCGTAAAATGAGTCACGGAATTTACGCTGCATTCGGTTTCATTAAAGTGCTGTTTGTACCACATGGCGACGCAAAATGCTTCGCCGTGTGGTACAACTCATTTTGCGTCGCCGTGTGTAACGGTAAGCTGCCCTGTGACGGCGGCGAAAGCCATTGTGGAGGGCCGAAGGCTCTTGGTGGGCTGGGTGTCAGCGCAGGTGAAGCTGCTGGAGCCCAGGCCTCTGAGGTGCTTCCGCTGTCATGTGGGGCACCACGTGTCGGTCCGGTGCACCTCGGAGGTGGACCGCAGTGGCCTGTGCTTCCGCTGCGGCCAGCCCGGTCACTTGGCCGCGGCCTGCTCTGCCGCACCGCACTGCGCCGCATGTGCGGCAGCTGGCAAGCCAGCCGATCACCGGGCAGGGAGCAAGGCCTGCGGTACACCCGCTAAGGCCAGGGGCAAGGGAAGGCCCTCCGCCACCACCGCCAAAACCCCCACCGTCGCCACCACCGCAGCCGCCGCCACTGTTGCCGCCGCTGCCGCTACTGCTGCAATTTCCGCAGCGGGGCCCTTGCAAAGGGCCCGGGAGGGGACTGAAATGGAGTGCCAGTAACGGCCCCATTGCGCCTTCTCCAGGCGAACATCAACTACTGCGCCTGTGCTCAGGATCTGTTGCTCCAGAGCATGGCGCAGTGGTCGATTAACATCGCCGTGGTCGCTGAGCCGTACTTTGTCCCGCCCAGGGATGACTGGGTGGAGGACCATAGCGGCTCAGTGACCATAATTGCGTCGGCCGCCGCCGGTACCCCGACCCTTGAGAGTGTCAGGAGGGGTCAGGGGTGCGTAGCAGCACGGTTCGGGGATATCGTTGTAGTGGGAGTCTACTTCTCCCCGAGCCGAACTCTCGCCGAGTTCCACAACTCCCTCACGGAGTTGAGTGTCGTCATCGGAAGCCATTCCCTCCCCGTGCTTGTACTCGGGGACTTCAATGCCAAGAACTTGGCTTGGGGTTCTCGTTACACGGACGTGCGGGGTAGGATGGTGGAGGACTGGGCTCTGGAGACAGGTCTAGTCGTCCTAAATCGGGGTTCTGTCCCCACGTGCGTGCGGATGCGGGGCGAGTCGGTGGTGGACATCTCGTTCGCTAGCCCCGCTCTGTCACCGCGTGTCGTCGACTGGCGCGTCATGGAGGGGGTGGAGACCTATTCCGACCACCGGTACATCCGGTTCGACGTCTCCACTCAGACCTCAAGCGCACCGGTCCTACAGGCCCCGAGTGGTCCGCGATGGGCGCTGAAGCAGCTGGACCGGGAGCTCCTCCTGGAAGCCTCAATCGTGCAATCCTGGGTGTCATCACCGGTCAGGCCTGCCGACATCAACAACGAGGCGGGTTGGTTCCAGGAGGCCATGTCCGAGATTTGCGACGTGGCAATGCCCCGAGTTCGGCCAGGAAGCGCCCGGCGTCAGGTGTACTGGTGGTCGCAAGAGCTGACGTCTCTGCGCGAGGCGTGCGTTGCCGCGCGGCACCTGTACGCCAGGCATCGCAGGCTCCGCATCCGCCCTCCGGATGCGGCAGCCATTGAGGCGGAGCTGTACGAGGGGTACAGAGCGGCAAAGACCGCCCTCCAAGAGGCTGTCCGGCGGGCCAAGCATTTGGCCCGCGAGGAGATGCTGGAGTCTCTGAACGGAGATCCGTGGGGGCGCCCTTACAAGATGGTGCGGGACAAACTCCGCACCCGGGCCCCCCCGCTAACGCAGAGTCTCCGGCCTGAGCTCGTGGAGGACTTGGTGAGCGTTCTGTTCCCTTCGCGAGGGGAGCATCCTCCCCCGTCTATGGCTCCGTCACCGAGTGCGGTGCCGGAAGCGGACCACACCGATGACGACGATGACATTCCGGAGGTGACTGGGGTAGACCTGAGAGTGGCGGTACGCAGGCTGAAAGCCAGAAATACCGCCCCGGGACCCGATGGCTTGCCTGGCAAAGCCTGGGTCCTGGCCTTTGGGGCTCTCGGGCCCCGACTGGAAGGGCTCCTAAGCGCATGCTTGGAGAGAGGCCAGTTCCCGCTTCGTTGGAAGACGGGGAAGCTGGTCCTAATCCGGAAGCCAGGGCGCCCTGCAGACTCTCCGTCCGCATACCGGCCCATCGTGTTGCTCGACGAGGTGGGCAAGCTCTTTGAAAGAGTCATTGCCAACCGCCTCGCCGGGCACCTTGCAGGGATGGGGCCGGATCTTGCGGAACACCAGTTTGGTTTCCGCAAGGGGCGCTCGACGGTGGACGCCATCATGCGCGTGAGAGCCCTCACGACGGGGGACGCGGTGTCCCGGGGCGGGGTTGTCTTGGCGGTGTCTCTTGACATCGCCAACGCCTTCAATTCCATGCCCTGGACCTGCATTGCGGAGGCACTCCGGTATCACGGGGTGCCGACCTACCTTCGTCGTGTGGTCGGGGACTACCTGACGGATAGAGCCGTCATCTACCCCAGTCGGAGCGGAGAATGGAACCGGCGAGAGATGTCGTGCGGTGTTCCACAGGGTTCGGTTCTGGGGCCGGCCTTGTGGAACATCGGTTACGACTGGGTGCTGCACGCCGACCTCCCTACCGGCGTCAGTGTAGTTTGCTACGCTGACGACACGCTGGTACTGGCACAAGGGAGGTCGCACGAGGCGGCGGCCGAAAACATGACACGCGGGGTTGCGATAGTTGTGGAGAGGATCCGGCAATTGGGACTCGAGGTGCCATTGCACAAGTCCGAGGCCATGTGTTTTCATGGGCCTCGGAATGCGCCACCGTCGGGATCCCTACTGATGGCAGGAGGGGTTTCCATCGGCGTCGGGTCGACGTTGAAATACCTAGGACTCGTCCTCGACAGTCGGTGGAACTTCGTGGAGCACTTCCGACGTTTGGCTCCCAAACTGGAACGGACAGGGGCTGCTTTCAAGCGGCTCTTGCCCAACCTGAGGGGTCGAAACGCCTCCTGCCGGAAGCTTTACGTGGGGGTCGTGCGGTCCATGGCCCTTTACGGGGCCCCGGTGTGGGCGCGTTCTTTGAGGCGGCAAGCCGCCCACTACCTGAACGCGCCCCAAAAGGTGATAGCCATAAGGCTAATCCGGGGGTACCGCACGATCTCTGGCGAGGCGGCTAGCCTCCTTGCCGGATTGCCGCCATGGGATCTGGAGGCGATAGTCCTCGCGCGCCTGCATGAATGGCGCGCGGAAGCACTATATAGGGGGGAAACTCCGCTACCGCGACAAATTACCGCTCAGCGGACAGACCTCCGGCGTGATCTCATGGCGACATGGAGAGAGCGACTGTCGCAACCCCGTGCAGGGCACGCCACTATAGTGGCGATAAGTCCCCTCTTTGAGGAGTGGCTAGAGAGGCGCCACGGCGCCCTCACCTACCGTCTGACGCAGGTCCTCACCGGACACGGTTGTTTCGGGAGGTTCCTGCACCGAATCGGGCGGGAGGAAACGCCCGGGTGTTTCCACTGCGAGGATCGTCCGGAGGACACGGTGGAACACACCGTGGAGGTCTGCCCTGCTTGGGCGGAGCACCGCCGTGTCCTCATAGCGGCGATTGGCGGCGGCGATCTCTCGCGTCCGGCCTTGGTTCAAGCCATGGTCCGGAGCGAGAGAGAATGGGAAGCCGTCACCTCCTTCTGCGAAGCAGTCATGCTAGTGAAGGAGGTGGCAGGACGTGAGAGGGAAAGAACCTCACGTCCCAGCCGCCGCGGGAGACGCCCTGGGCGTCGGGGGTCACGTGGTGGCTTTCGACCACCGTAGGCGCTGGCCTGTGGACGGCGAGTTATGGGCTAGCTCGCCGTCCGGCCGTCTTATGACGACAGGCTGTGTCGACGGCGCGTTCGTGTTCCACGCGCGCCTCAAAGAGATGTCAGCAATCAAGTAGGGGTCCGCATGGGCCGATGCCTGCCAGGGCTGCGGGACTGTTCGAAAGAGATACCGTGGCCCTGGAACACAAAAGGCAAAGAAGGAACATGGATGGGTTTTAGTCAGTACAAGTCTGACACTCCCCTCCGCTCCGCCCAGAGTGGGGGGGGTCATTTGATGATATCCCATCCGGAAAAAAAAAAAAAAAAGCGTTTAGAATCATCTGAATAATTACGTCCTTTTATTCAACTCCCGTCCTAAGACGATAATAAACAAACATTCAACAAATACAATATTAAGCGTCGATAAATTCAACATGTCCGATCTAAAAAAGGGCCTGTACGTGTACAGGTGCGTTAAACGAGTTCTGTGTAAAAAGGTTGAATTACACACGACTTAAAACGTAACACACTTGCGAATTTAAGGGCTGCCTTTAAAAGAAATAAAACATCGTCAAAAACTCGCCATCATACTCTTGTAATAACTCTGGACCCAACAAATTGCGATGATGCTTCCATGATGAGCAGAGATACTACATTAAAGTTCTTTTTTTTATGTAACAATGTAAAAAGATCTGGCTACGGAGAAAATATTAATGTCACTTAAAAAAAAAAAACAATGGCGGCGGGAACGCGTTCTATTTTTAAACCGGTGTCAATTTTACTTTTTTCCCGCGTCGCGGTGTTGTGAACAGTGTTGCAAGGTCTGGGTTTGCTAGTTTTAGTGATCATGTTGTTACAATGAATGAATGTTTTCAAAATTCATAAATAGGTAGTTGTCTAAAGGGTGTAAAAGTACCCTTAACGAAGCCGAAAGGCACTTGTTCTCCCCGTCAGTGCGATATTTTTTTGTTTTAGACCATGGGAAGCTTCTAGTTACCGAGATATTGCGGCTCAAAGTTCCGACATTTTCACTTGTATTTTTTTTAAATACAGGTTTTTATGTTATATCTTTACTTTAACTACCTCCACGACCCCCGTTCTATTCAATGCATCCATTAGCACAATGCTTTGAGTGCGTAACATTGAATCCTATCGTAAAACATAATTTTTCACTGCAAAAAAAGTCGTTACCCAGCAATAATTTTAGCGTAGAGTTACTTAGTTTGATGTACAGAATGCTTGGTTGATGGCTTCGTGAACAGTCCGTTTACACCCTATATAGAACTAATGTTTTAAAGAGGTAAAATATGGCGTGACGAGCTGGACTCTTGTCAAAAGGATTAGGCCCAAATAGCCAAAGACAGAGATAAATGGAAAGAGGGAAGAGAGGCCTTTGCCCTGCAGTGGGAGACATCTGGCTCATAATAGAAATAATAAAATTTGTTTACAAGTTTGTTTTTATGGTGTAATCTTCGGAAGTAAAGCTCCAATTCTAAATTTTTTTGACTGATTCAGCTACATTATTCGTGGGAGCTATAGGCTAATAATTATTTTTATATCATGCAATTAGCCGAGCTGTCACGCTTTTTACGGACGATTACTTTACAAAGTTCATTCTACTTTGACCCGCTCAAATGTAAAAAATATAAATTATAAAGAAAAGCTTTTGATGTTTTTTCTGTCAGTATTTCAGGCAGGCCATTGTCTGTCAGTCACTCACGGAACTTTTTATAAGAATGGAAAGATACATTTCAATTTCTTCCCTTGTCGTAGTTTTGTTATATAAGCTACGTAATTTGCTTGTATCTTGCTGTCAACATAACAGTTTTAAGTATCGCTCAAGTTAACTACATTCAAAGCAGTGCCGTTCTGATTCATACAACAATTGTGTATGGATAATGATGGGCTGTTATAGTCTATGGAATCGGAACGTGAAAATAACATAATTTTCTTAGGCAACCATCATAACTTGAGGAAGGAGAATTTATTATTGATGTTATGTTTGGTAGTTTTTGTGTCTTATTTGCCAATGGTCCTTTTAAAACGACCATCGTTTTAAAAGGACCATTGGCAAATAAGACACAATTTTCAATAAAAGTGAAAGAGTATTTAAAAAAAAAATTCTTTGTGAAAGTTGTTTGTTATCATAAGTACAATCACGTGTTTAAGTATCGGTCACTAATTACCAGTCACCCTATATAAAAATCAATTTCCGTTCGTACCCTAGACACCTAAATAACTGAATCAATGAAAATTTCATCAAAATCGAACGATCAACGAACGGAAATTGATTTTTAGGAAAGGTTTCTAAAAAAACAATGCAACGCACAACTAGTATACAATAAAAATACTCACTGCAAGTAACACTGATGATATTACTGCCACAGTTATAAATAAAACAATAAAAAAGATTATATTTAATGTTAAACCTCTTTAGTGAAATTTATTTAAATTATTCGGCAACACTACACTCTAGGGTAGCGCGATACAGCTGTAAATCGATTGCCATATCGATACGAATCGGATGATAGGTTTATATCGATATTATTGGCTGTTATCGCATTCCTTCTTGAACTAACTGCGGTGTGACGCCAATATTTCAGCTCTTTATAGCCAAGTGCTATTATTTCAAAGATATTTCCCAGTTGGGTCTGTTTTTAGGGTACCCAAAGAGAGTCAATAGGACCCTAAGCTCGGATGTTCGTCCGTCTGTCACAGGGCCGTATCTTTTGAACCGTAAGACACTTGAAGTTTACATTTGAATATTTGTTACTATGACTGCTATGCCAATAAATATGGTAAGTAGATCTAAAAACAAGAAACCTGTTCTTTCCGGCGAATTGCAATAAATACAAACGTCTAACTAGTTAAATACTAGTAGGTATAATACTGTGGTACGGAACCCTTCATGTGCAGGGCCGACTCGTGCTAGGCTGGTTTTTTTTTTCTTAGATAAAACCTTTTTGTTCGTAGTTATTTTAATAGAGAAGTTATCTACATTTGCATATGGACTGGCTGTGTTCAAATTTATTTATATTATTCATACTTTGATAAAATAAAAGACATAGTTATGTTTATTTAAAAAAGATTTTATGATGAGTATTGATGAGACAAGTTGTACTTACTTTTTCTTTTTATCGAGTTTTTATTTTATGAGATGTTGGTTTTATAAGTTTTATAGAGAACTTAGAATATTGTTATAATATTCTTTCTTACAAAATCTTCAAGATTTATTGTTGTCTTTGTTTCGACAATTCAAACGTGCCTGTAACTGGACTACTTACAATAAATATTTTGATTTTGTATCTTTATGAAAATTATTGCTTCCAAGATAAAATATTTATACACTGTATTTGTTCATTACTTAGGTATTCATCAACCACTGTTTCAAGCTTTCACGGTTTACAACTAAACTTATACTGTCACTTACGGAATATCTTCCGTGATTATTCATTGGCGCTTGCAACAGCGCCGAAATATCGGGAGCGCAAAATAATGAACAATCACGGAAGATATCCCGTAAGTGACAGTATAAGTTTAGGTATTTATGTTTTCAGTGATAAGTCGTGTTTCAGTAAAATTAAACTTATATTTTAAAAGATTTTTGTCATTTATTAGAAACATTAGCGAGAGGAGCTCGTGGCTACATAATCATAGCCGCTCGGGTCGATCTTTAGGTTAAGCCGTGCTTGCCTTGGTTGGTATGTGGATGGGTGACCACCCATTACATACCGAGTTTCCTTCGTGCCTCGGAAAGCAGGTTAAGCCGTTGGTCCCGGCTGTCACTTGTAGATCTTTAACAGTCGTTACAGTGGCCCGAAAAAGTCTGACAACCAGTCTTACCAAGGGGTATCGTATTACCCACTCCTAACTGGATTGTGGACGTCAGATAAGCAGTAGCTCCATGTAAAATACTGGTATTCAGCTGCATCCGGTTAGACTGGAAGCCGAACCCAACATAGTTGGGAAAAGGCTAGGCAGATGATGATCACGCGTACTGCTGAGCTGTTCCTACTCGCAAAGAACAAGGAGAAATATTGCGAGTTGATGGCCAATCTTCAGTAATTGTAGAGGCTTCAAAAGAAGATGACCAATTTAATTTATTACATTTTGTTTGAGTGTCAATCTACTTTTTGCTTCTTTGGGCGTGATTCTTATCGTCGAGGAATTAGCTTCAGGTGGTCAAAAATAGATTTTATGTGTATGTAATAAAAACCCCATCAACATACTAACTATGCAAACATTGGTGCCAAGTTTTTTTGAACTTAAATTATTTATATTTCAAAATATATCATACATTTTAATTTATATGTTATGTTTGTTGTGTTGTTTTGTTTTGTGTGTGTTTTTTGTTTTGTTTTTATTTTTTTATTATTGTTTTAATTATTTATATTTATTTTTTATATTGTCATCATTTTCCTGCCCTTATCCCAATTAATTTGTGGTCGGCGCAGCATGTCTTCTTCTTCCATACTTCTCTATTACTCGTCATCTCAGCTGTCACCTCCTTTCTTGCCATATCATCCTTCAAACAGCCCATCCATGGTTTCTTTGGTCCTCTACTCTTATAGCCATCTACATTCATATTCAAAACTTTCCTGACGACATATTCCTCATTCCTCCGCATCACATGCCCATACCACGACAACCGATTACCACACAACTTCAGTCACCGGCGCCACTTTCAGACTTCCTCTTATATACTCTTTCCTTACTTAGCATTCTCATCTCAGCCACATGCAAATGCCTTTCATTCATCCTTTTTGTGGCCCAACATTCTGATCTGATCTGTTTTAAGATATTACAAAGTTAAAAGAACACTGAACTAAATTCTGTTCCCAGATTAAAAGCTAACATAATTAAATTATATTCAAGTAAACTATTACCAGTAAATAGGTTACTAAGCTACCATAGACTAGCAGACCTGTGTCGGTCTATAGGCATGGAACGATCATTATCTTGTTATTTACTACGTCTCTCAAGCTTTGATGGTGCCGACGAGCGATGCTAATTTTATTTAAAAGCGGGGTTTGAGGGGGGGGGGGGGCGTGGTTTTCTGGAAATACTTGCTACTTGTGACTCGGCCATAGACATAGAAATTTTTCATCAGTTTTAAAAAAAAAAAACAGCTGTGTCCTATAAAAGTGCTATATCTACACGGTCAAAATGTATGGAACACCTGTTTTTTTTTTTTTAATAACCGATGAAATATTTCTAGCTCAGAATGATGTATCTACTAAATACGTGGTAAACGTTTTAGTGTCTGTGTCCTTTCCACCATGTATATCACTACATTGTATAAAACAAAGTCGCTTCCCGCTGTCTGTCTGTCAGTATGTATGCTTAGATCTTTAAAACTAGCCTGTGGATTTTGATGCGGTTATCAGTAATGGATAAAGTGATTCAAGATTAAGGTTTATATAATTATAATTATATATATTGCACCCGTGTGTAGCCGGGGCGGGTCGCTAGTTATAATATAATTGTGATATTTGTGTAAACATACGGAATATACAGCAATAAAAAATAAATACAGTGATTTCAAAAACGTTTTTCTAAAAGGTTGTTATGAAAAATGGTATTTTTTTTTATACCAGCACACAAGGCAACACACACAGAAAAAATAAATAAAAAACATTTTGTTCGCTTGGGGACATACCTACAGTGTTGCTAGCTTTGTATCATTATTGTACTCGTTGAATAAAAAAACTTAATGCTTTCGATGTTTTCCTCACTGACAGTTTAAAAAGTGTCTTTTTGGTTTGAACAGACTGTGGATAGTAATAATCATTTCTTTATTAATTTATAATTTTTGTTCATTTTAGTTCTTACATTACATCACATCACGCTCGCTTATAATCTCCGAAAGGTTAGGTAGACGTTGCCTAAATGGCGCAATATATTTTTTTTGTTTTGTGTAGATATATTTTGTGCCTGCAATACATTTGAATTGCTAGAAAAAGAAGTTAAAATGACAGGAGAAATATTTGCAATTTAAAAATCAAATAACATGTCGCAGTCTGCAATCCTCAAGTCGGAGAGACTACTACATAACAGTACAGTATGAATATTAATTAACCTTTTTACAAACTCTCAGCACGTCGCCATGTTTTTTATTCCACTTTCGTTTTAAATCATTCTTCTCAAAAGCACGATCATCTTCCAGTGTTGGTAGAATCGGGACATACATATATCCCCTTTTTTGGGAAAAAAAAAAATCGTTTTAAGGCAATTTTTGGGGAAGATTTTCCAAATGATTCGTAGAACAAGACTAAAAAATACGGTAAAAGTCAGGAAATACAATTTACAGCCAAATTAGTAATTTGTAATAATAACATGCGTATATTATCATTAACACTAGAACCGAGATATTTAAATATCGGGAACTCAAATCAAGCAGTAAACATGGTAAATATCCCGTTTCTAGTGTTAATAATACATATACAATATGGCGATGGTATCGTGTCGTACTTGACCGGGATCTGGCAATACAAACACAGATACTAAATTCGATACCAAGTGGTAGATTTCGTGAATGAACATAGTTTTATGTAGGTCTCTCTGTTTGTGTCATTTCCTGAAAAATAGAACGGAGAAAAAAGTTGCAAAACGTGTCATTTTGGGAAAAAAAAAGATTAAAAGCGGGGAAAATTCAAATACTCAATATAGCAACCCAGTATTCTTCTAAAAATGAACTAAAGTAACGTCTTGTTCACATACACGTATTTACACGGCCAGTCGCCATTTCTTAGAAGGCATATTGTTTGTAAGTCCATAATTAGAGTATCAAGCAGCCAGTATGTGCAAAATATTCCCTAATGACGATAAAAAGAACGCGCTTTAAAAAAAAGTCGGTTTTATTTTTAGTCTGTGATTTAAGATGGCGGCGTTTTGTTTGGCTTTTGTTGTTGTCACTTTGTTTTCCAGTGGCTCCTGTTTTAACAATGGTGAAGGGGTTAAGAGATTCTTTATGATTTTTTATTAAAGTTTATTTAACAGGGATGGCATTGCCAATATTTCTTGTGTCAAAAAGGAAAAGCAGTCAAGATATTTTAACGACAGGTTGCATTGTTTACCAACCCATTTTATTTGTGTAAGTGTTTCTACCTCTGCTATCGGTATGGGTTTATTGGTCATAAGTGCCAATAAGCTGACTGTCCATGGTCGATTACCAGTTGATGGCAAAGCTTTATTGGGAAATTCGCTGTAGTACCAGTCTGAAGCTGGAATTTGAGTTTAGTTACCCCTTGTAACATGAAACTTAGGTGACAAAGCTTGGGTAAGTATCTACACGTCTGTATAGCTGAACAACAATCATTTGGCTTGTGGGAAAAATCAGAACTAACGCCGCTATCAAAAATTTTTACAAATAAAAAACAAAACTTCCAAAAAATCTCTAAAATAACTTTACTTTCGGAAGTCGGTGGCAAAAAAGTCAATGAAACAAACAAAGTAAAGACTTCCGAAAGTAAAGTTATTTTAGACTTTTCTACTGTTTTTTTGGAAGTTTTTTTTTTTTGCAAACTGTTTTTTTCTTAGGAACGCGTGGTGGTATCAAGCTGAAATTAATATCAAATACTCAAATCTGCTACCCCTTAGACAAGTGAAAAAATCAAACTTGTAAATCAACGCGATCAAAAGATATGACCGTTTATGTCGCATATTTTGCGATTTCACAAGGGAACCAAACCTTTCAGGTACTTCCCGTCGACCTAAAATCATGAAGTTTAGCAAGAAGCAATGTCTTACAGCACATGTAAAGGAAAAAATCTGAAAACCGTAAATATTTAATAACTAAATACCTACAAGTTTATACGGAACCCTCGGTGTGCGAGGCCAACTAGCACTTGGCCGCTTTTTTCAATACGATTAAAAACAAAAATCACATAAATTTTCCCCATGTTAACATCATTCGAGCGTCAAAAGAACCTTGTATCTCTGTATAAGTCTGAACTCCTATAGACATGATATTGTTACGAAGCCGGACCCTCAATGTCTCAGATCATTTAAAATGTTAATGTGCAATCGTTCAATCATACTTTTTAATGGCTCCGTGACCACACATAATGTGTGAACCACTTAAGTCAGTGGTAAAGTGTATGTTCACGCTATTGTGCGTTGAAGAGGGTCGACAGAACTCTTTGTGGGGATATTGATGGGTGCTTTAGTGGAAAGAGTTTTTTCTTAACACTTGATTAATCCATTGTCTGTCATAGCTTTGATTTTTAATTGTATAGACGCCAGTACATCAAGTTACACGAAACAGGAAAATTTTCCCAATCGACCTTGAACCGAATGCTTTAGCGATAAAGTTGAAAATCTAATAAAGGTTTTTGACAGATTGTAGTAGCTTGATGTGCTGACGTCTGTACAAAAAATTTGGTATAGATTGCTGGGCAGTAAACTGATAAACCATAAACTGACATGTTAAAAAATGTAATAGTTAAAAAAAAAGTAGAAAACGCGCTTTAGAGTGATGTCATTTGATTTCTCACAATATTATTTTTCTCAGTAATCCCTTTCCTTTGATACCCATTTCACGGGAATGCATAAAAATTACAAAACTGTTCTGTTCCAGGGCCACGGTATCTCTTTCGAACAGTCCCGCAGCCCTGGCAGACTCGGACCCCCTGACCCTAGTGTTTTAACTCCAAACTTTTTGAGTCCGCCATATTGGATCTAGAAAAACGTCACTTAGCTTCATCATCATCCACAGCCCGAACTCACCCACTGCTGGGTATAGGCCTCTCTTTTCTTGTGCGAATCTCCCCGGTCCTGTGCCAGCCTCATCCAGGTTTTTCCCCCTATGGCAACTATGTCGTCTGCCCATCTCGCCGCCGGACGACCCACGTTCCTTTTACCAGTTCTTGGACGCCATTCGGTGACAGCCTTAGTCCACCTGTTATCACTGCGCCTTGCTAGGTGTCCTGCCCAACTCCATTTGAGTTCCGTAACGCGACTTTCAATATCGAAAACCTCACTTAGCTTACATTTGTATGCAAAATTTAAGATTAATTGGAAACCGGTAAGTGAATCTAATTTAACTACTAAGATTTTTACATAATTATGTAGTTAGTTACAGGTGAAGTATATTATATATGTTAGAATAAGTAATAAAAGCGTGTTAAAAATCAGAGCAAATAAAAAAGAAAGACCAGTCCCTTCTCTAGTTTTAAAAATAAAAACGTATAAAGCATTCCATTTTTAAATTAATTTCTTCGGCCGGCCTTTTGTAAGCAATTAGTGCTCGGACACGCATTACGACTAGTTGCAGCGTTTTTAATTAAAACAACGTAGAGAGTGTGCGTCATGTTTAATGGAACTAGTATCTAGAGATGGGTCAGCCGAATATAAAGAAATATTCGGCCATCGTTCGGTTTCGGCAAATGTAAGAATGTACATACTAAGTTTGGTAATAAATGGGAATGCCTCTGCGACATAGGACTGAAACATATAACAGGCAAGATCGGTATGCCCTTCGAAGAAATTTTGTTACTGTAGTTTCGTAAGAATAATTTATATTAACGTATATTAACACGATTTAAATATTTTAAGACGTTACTTTTATTTTATATTGATTTATTATGTATAAACAAACTTAAAATATTAATCAAATGTTTCTTTAACCAAAAATAGGCCAGCCCTCTGGTTACAGGAAGAGACGACCGACTGCTTTGTTTCGGATGGAAAATCATCAAATGACCCCCCCCCCCCCCCACTCTGCGGAGCGGAAGGGACTGTCAGAGTTGTACTGACTAAAACCCATCCATGTTCCTTCTTTGCCCTTTGTGTTCCAGGGCCACGGTATCTCTTTCGAACAGTCCCGCAGCCCTGGCAGACTCGGACCCCCTGACTCTAGTGTTTTAACTCCAAACGGCACAAACACATAACTACCAATGATGATATTGTATTTGCGCCGTTTGAGGGTATCAGCACCGACAGCAGCCGCCCCAGCAAAGTGCCGTGCTAGGAAAATGAATGGCGCAATGTCGACACATGTTGCATCCCACACCAAATATTTACTCAACTTCCAGTTCGGCCTTGCTGAGTACAGCACGCGAGCATGACCACCGTAGACAAGGATTTCGTTGACGGAAGAATCGACAAAATGACAGATTGTGAAAAGAAATCTGTCAATGTGTCGACACAATCTGTCATTTTGTCGATTCTTCCGTCTAAAAAACCCGTTTCTGCGGTGGTCATGCTACGTTCGTTATTTGAATCTAAAAAATAGGCCGTAACAAAAAATCCGAATACAGAAACCGATTCTCAGTTTTAGCTCACCTCTAGCACTCGAATTTATTAAGGTTTTACTACAAAATTATGTGACACTGACACTATAGTAATTTGTTTAATTGCTACTATCAATTCTGTGACCAATTATACCAATGTAAAATGTAAGTACAGTTTTCTATATCATTTGTGAAAACAAAGTTTGTTTATGGGTATGGAGTATGTAATGTTTTTCATCCGCCATAGAAAAGTGAAACTTAAGTGGCAGTGGGCAGGGCACATTGCTCGCAGAACGGATGGCCGATGGGGCCGGAAAGTTCTGGAGTGGCGACCGCGAACTGGAAGATGTTGCATTGGAAGGCCTCCTACTAGGTGGACCGATGACGTGGTAAAGGTTGCAGTCATCCGCTGGATGAGAGACGCACGGGACCGGTCAATGTGGTGACACTTGGTGAAGGCCTATGTCCATCAGTGGATGTCTTTCGGCTAAAATGATGATGATAGAAAAGGGATGATCGTCCGACCTGACGGGTGTTGTGTCTGGTGGGCTACTGCCCGATAGCTGTCGTCGGGTTTTTCTATAGGATCTTTCAAGTAGCGGATAACTTTAAATAGCTCGATTCAGAATTTTGATGTTAGTTCTTCCTTTGCGTCATAGATGGCGCTGTAATACTTTTTATACTATGTAGCTGTAATAGTTTTTGAATTATGTTGCTGTAGTAATTTTTGTACGTTACTGTAGTACTTTTTGTACTATGTGACTGTAACTCAGTAAAGCAATATTTGTTACGGTCGCGAATCATATTTTAATAAACACACAACCTGACACTATTTCGCGGGCAATTCTCTCGCTCCACCTTAAATCAAGGTTTTTTCCCAGAAATTCAGTTACGTCTAAACCCTTCTAAATATACCCAACAAGGAAACTTAATCTGGACAAAATACGAAAGGATTTGAGCCAATGACGCCATAGTGTGGGCTGCAAGGTTTTGAGTGGGTACCCAACCAACATAATAATACCACTCGAGAAATTGAAAACAGTGTTTATTGTCTTGTGCTATGGTTTAGTTCAGTGTTGAGTAGCGTTACCAAACTTGTTACCTTTTTCGGTCAGAAGGCCGTTCTTTAAAAGTGGGAGTCGAAACGGTGTGTAACAAGTCTTCGCAAAAGGTTTTTTTCTTATAATTTGTTCAGATAAAGTACTAAATAAAGAAGTTTTTCGGTTTTAATTAAGAGCGTTAACGTGTTACGGCATTTCATACAAACTTTTAAGTGATTGTTTTTCGAAATGACTGAACCGATTTTAGCGTACGAAGTCTAAAAACTTGACGGAGAATATTTTCGAAAAATAGTGTTTCAGCTAAATTAGACTGATTTTAGATTTTCCATAGGAACAGAAATTTCCAACTATCTTTTTTTTTTAAAAAAGACATTTCGACAAGTGCTCTCTCAAGTTTTTAGATTTATCCTGCTTAAGCGGGTACGAAGTTTCATTAAAATCGGTTCAGTCATTTCGAAAAAAAAACACTTGAAAGTTTGGATGAAATGCCGTAAGACTTTAACACAATTCTGTATTTTTTTTTTTTTTTTTTAAGGAAAACGTCGTGAGGAAACCGGCATTTCCTAGAACCGGCATCGCGAAGACATGTGACATCTACCAACCCGCACTGGACCCGCGCGGTTGGTGACAGCTCGCTCCCTCCCTCAGAGCAAAGGCCTGTGTTCCAAAGTAGAAATGTTATTGTTATTGCCTGATCATGCCGTAATTTCCCCAGTGCAAAGCTAAGTCCTGTGTTTGATTCTCAGGTCAGATAGTGTTATTACGTATATTTATCAGGAATTTCTCAGTAGCAGCCACGGAGTCTGGATATGTTATATTTGTCGGATATGTCAGGATTTATTCCGTTAGGCTAGTACATCGTGTGGGCAGACGATGGGTTTCGTGCTATGAAAACACACTGGGTGCGATACACTGTTTCTAGCAAAACTAACTAAGATTGCAACTTAACACAATAACACGGGCCACAATGAATCGGGTACAGTTCCAAGACGTCTGAACTCCGCCGTGATCCGACACTGAATGTCACCCTCGCCTCGAGCTGGACATCAGGGCTCTGTACAAGCACGCAGTGTTGTCACCACTGCCGCTGGCGCGCTTTCCAATTCATTTTGTGTCCGTACTAATGACCGGATCTGACATATAATTATAAATAGACTTAAACATAACGGGCGGTAAGTCACGAACACGAATATGTATACACTTTCCTGCATTTATACGCAATTTTCACGAGAAATAACGATTGAAACTTGGAGATAGGGTCTTTTTCATAAAAATATGAGTTCTAGAATACCATGTTCGTAACAACATGACATTTTAATCAGAACAGTAGTAGAAAAACACTTTTAAAAGTTGTTAAATGTTTACATATTGGTGCTCGTGACTGTACGTGGGTGTGCTATTAATTAGCCTAACCCTTCGGGGTTTACAGGCGTGATGTTATGTTACGTCTCTTGTGCCGATACCAGGGGCACAATTAAATCAATTTTTCGGCATATTCGCTCCACTTTCATACAATTTGAATAACGTGAAGCGGTCAAGCTAAAATTGGTTAAATGTGACCAAATAAGGCTTATTGCACACCGTCCGTCTGCCATATACGTGCGACCGGAACTGACGGACGCTATTTGGGTTAACCGTTGCGACATGGCTGTTGCAAATGTAGACGAAGCCTTATTCAATTTTTGATTTTTGTGATTTTTTTCAAGGCCAGTGCCAGCCAGTGCTGGCGGCCAGTGCTAGCGGCCAGTGCTAGCGGCCAGTGCTAGCGGCCAGTGCTAGCGGCCAGTGCTAGCGGCCAGTGCTGGCGGCCAGTGCTGGCGGCCAGCACTGGCCGCCAGCACTGGCCGCCAGCACTGGCCGCCAGCACTGGCTGGCACTGGCCTTGAAAAAAATCACAAAAATCAAAAATTGAATAAGGCTTGGTATTTGAAAACACAAGTAACCGATACTTAAGGCGCGATCCATTAGGCAAGGCTTGCATGCAAGTATGACGTCACATTTGCGTACAAGTTGCTTGCATTGGAAACATGTTATCAAGAGTGTTCAAATTGTCACTCGTTCGCAATTCGAACTAGTTTCTAAAGAGGAAAAAGTTTAAAAATAATTAGGATTGTAGAACGTAAAAAGAACTTTCAACGATAATTGGTTTGAATAAGATTTTATGTTTAGTTTTTGAGATATGGGACTTTTTCATCAAACTGCAGCCGTAACTTTGTTTTTCATAAACATACTATGAAAAACAAATTCAATTTTGCTGTTGAATGTAATACAATACAACATAAATATAAATGAGCCTTCAAAATATTTTCATTATATTTTTTGGTGCTATGGAACTCTGTGTGCGTGTGAGTCCGACTCGCACTTGGCCGGTTTTTATCTAACCGGCTGACCTCAACAAAGTTGGGCATAGGCTTGGCTCATGATAGATACGGTCAAAGCTTATGAATAACAAAGGGGAGCCCGGTCAGAGAACTTTCCCAGTAAAAACAGACCTCAGGGTGTCAAACATTGAGCTCTCTCAAGGGGTGTCTCTTGCGAAAATGTGTAAGAAAATAATATCCCGTGAAACAATTAAATAAATAAAGCAGTGAGACTAATTGATTCCTAGATATTTACGTGATAATAGGAGTTACTATCAGAATTTTTGCAATAATCGAGCTTCATCATCATCATTCTCTTGCCCTTATCCCAATTCATTTGTGGTCGGCACAGCATGTCTTCTTCTTCCATACTTCTCTATTACTCGTCATCTCGCCAGACACCTCCTTTCTAGCCATATCATCCTTCACACAGTCCATCCATCGTTTCTTTGGTCTTCCTCTACTCATATACCCATCCATATTCATACTTAAAACTTTCCTCACAACATTTTCCTCATTCCTCCGCATCACATGCCCATCTTATTCGCCCGAGCTTATTTTATGTAAAAGATGAAGAGTATAAAGACGCCGATTGTCTCTTAAGAAAGGAGGTTTCTTAGATTACCCAATCAGCAATCAAGTCCTGTTATTAGTTCGTATTATTACAAAAAAATATGACAGTTTGCTTTCAATTTTTATTGAGTTTTGTTTTCTACACCCTGTTTTTATTTCATCTCAATTTATTATTTTTTGTTGTATATGGGTATTTTGCCTGAATTAAAATACAATTTATTTAATTTATATATTTATTATTCCTACCCTTTGCAAAAAATCAAGAATTTTCGCACATTTCAGAAAAATAGTGTTACAGCTAAATTAGAACGATTTTAGATTTTGCATAGAAACAGAAATTAACAATTATCTTTTTTTTAAAGACATTTCGAAAAGTTCTCTGTCAAATGTTTAGACTTGAAATTTCAACAAAACTTATTTTTTTATTTTAATTTTAATTTTAACTTATGCGTATGAAGTTTCATTAAAATCGGTTCTGTCATTTCGAAAAATAAGGAAATCAAAATTTGTTTATGCCGTCAGATCAGAATACGGACCTAACATCTATTAGAGCAGGTTTATAATATTCACCTTACCACAAAATTCCGCACGCAAAATACGCGCTTTGACGTGGAGTTGCGACCAGCCCGTTATACAATACAATACCATAAAATATGTCTTTTCATCACATTTCACCTACGTGGCAACCATATACCAATTCATTTGATCCCCAGTGCTACAACCCACCAAAATTCGTGGACAAAAACTATCCTTTGTCCAAGCCAAGTAGAGCGTGCAGGGACTAAAGTATCATAGCCGAAATGTCCGAAATTATAGCTTTTTGTTGAATTAAACGAATCAAGATTATGGGGGGGCAATTCGGGATAAAAGGGGGGGGGGAATGAGTGAAGACGGATGGAAGGATTTTTGTGGAACTGGACAGTTTTGCGGTCTGTGGCATTTGTTATAGTGTGTTTCCGGGAGTTTTCTGTGAGGCAAATTATAGGTATTTGCTGTGATGATGCGTTGACATTATGGTTTGGTGTTTAACATTTTGCAATATTGCATATTAGAGAAGTTCGTGGCGAAATAATAACAGCCGCTCGGGTCGATCTTTAGGTTAAACCGAGCTTGCCTACGTTGGTCTGTGGATGGGTGACCACCGATTACATACCGAGTTTTCTCCGTGCCTCGGAAAGCAAGTTAAGTCGTTGGTCCCGGGTGTCATTTGTAGATCTTTGAGAGTCGTTAGGTAGTCAGTGGCCCAAAGTCTGACAACCTGTCTTACCAAGGGGTATCGTATTACCCAGTACTAACTGGGTTGTGGAGGTCACATAGGCAGTCGCTCCATGTAAAATATAACCGGATGCAGCTGAATACTATTTCAGCTGCATCCGGTTAGACTGGACGCCGATCCCAACATAGTTGGAAAAAGGCTAGGCAGATGATAATTTTGCAATATTGCATGTTGCATGGGCTGGATGAAATGGCGGCAGGTCACGCAAAAATAATTTGCGACTCCCGCATTCCTCTTTAACTTAAGGCAAAGATTTATAAAACAATGGTTAGACCTGCTGTCTTGTATGGATCAGGATGTAGGGCCACAAAAGGGATGAATAAAAGGTATTTGCATGTAGCTGAGATGAGAATGCTAATGTGTTACGCGACTGGATAAAAAAAGAAATGAGTACATAATAGGAAGTCTGAAAGTGACGTGAGGAATGTTCTGTGGGTTTAAGAGTAGAGGATGGCCAAAGAAACTATGAAAGGACTGTGTAAAGGATGATCTGGCAAGACAGGAGGTGTCTGATGAGATGACGAGTAATAGAGAAGTATGGAAGAAGAAGATATGCTGCGCCGACCACAAATTAATTGGGGTAAGGGCAAGAGAATGCTGATTAGCCATCTAATTCATTGCTGGGCTGTTTATCCAGACATATTACGTTTTCACTTACTACCTATTAATTTAAGAACGAAATGAACTACGAGTAAGTTCTCTTTCGTGCAACTAAAAACTAGTTTTTGACTTCGACAGACAGATTTACTTCGGCTAAAATAATGTTACATGGATAAATAAAAAGACTTTTCTTAGCGCGTCTCTAATTCTTACCCATTCAAAAAAGAAAGTGACTTTTTCTTCACTTATTTTTTGCGAGTTGTTTTATTGAATCTGAGAGATTAACTCGGAGTTTATTACACTCTACGAACGGTGATAGAAGTTTTTGTCACATTCAAACAGGAAAACTTTACTGACTTTTTTCGTAACGTCTTCTTTTACGACTCGACTGAATAAAGACACCGCCATTTTGTTTGCAAGAACGGACAGTTCAAAAGGACCTTCATTACCACAGAACACAAAATCAACCGGCAGAATCTACAGAAGGCAAAAGCGCTGAAAGTGCGTTTACGTTATTTGTGTCGTAGTGTAAGAAAACGTTGCATGAAAAAGATTGCATGTAGCGGAGACGAGAACGTTGAGGTGGATGTGTGGTGTGACAAGAATGGATAAAATAAGGAATGAGTATATTAGAGGAAGTTTGAAAGTTGCGCCAGTTACAGAAAAGTTGAAAGGGAATCGACTGTCTTGGTGTGGACATGTAATGAGGAGGCACGAATCGCATGTGACTAAAAGAGTGATGAATATAAATGTTGATGGACGGAGAGGGAGAGGAAGACCACAGAAACGATGGATGGATTGTGTGAGGAATGATATGAAGGGAAAAAGTGTAAATGATTGTGTGACGGTGAACGGTTGAAAAGCAGGAAGATGACGACTGTAAGAAAACGTTGACACGCTTGGTTTTGAGCTGTGTTTGCTGAGGAATCCGTGCTCTGTCGTCATTACGCCACGTTCACAACCCTAGGTGATTAGACATTCGTCAAGGGACACGCGCGTTTTTCACTTGTTTCCTGCGGACCTTCGTGTCGCGGTGATTCGAGGTTTGCTCTAAACTTAGCATTAACATAATCAGCCTATATGTTCCCACTGCTGGGACACAGGCCTCCTCTCTATGAGAGGGAATGGACTATAATCCACCGCGGCGCAGGGCGGGTTGGTACATGTTTTTGTTGTGTTAAAAAACACTAAAAAAGTTTAAAATTACTTTCGGATGTCGATTACTTTGCTACCGACTTCCGAAAGTAAACTAAGTTTTTTTGGAAGTTTTTTCTTTTTCACAGAAAGTTTTTTTTTAGTTATTAGTTACTAAGTACTGGTCAAATATTGCAACTGAATTTCAAACCAGTTCCCGTGTGAAAATACATTTTTATAATAGACAAGACTTGATCCTGCAGCCAGGATCGCCTTATCACGAGAGAACTCCTCAACGGTTAAAAGCACGGACACAAAACTTTGTATACGCGTTTAATGTTGATAGACAAACCTTTTTATTTTTTTTTATTTAATAAAGGCTAGTTTTTTTTCTCCGCAGTCGCTGTTGCACCACGCGTCTCGCTTGTGCGTGGAGGTCGTGGCCAAGCTGTTTAAGTTCCCTTTAAATAAACATTTTCTTTCGTACCTTTCCTTGTTAATTGTTTCTAAGACACCACCCAAGTGGTCTGAACGCTGACAGAATACATAATATATTTCACTAATTGATTCGTAATGAGAGAGCTTTTAGAATCGTTTCGTTTCGTAGGAATTCTTAGGTATTTAGTCATACAAAATGAACCTAAATACTGGGTAATGAAGAGAAATTTGAATTGTGAAGAAGAGAATTCATTTCGGTCGTTTTGATTTTATGAGTTTGATTTCTAGGTATTTGGGATTTATGTTGTACCCGCGTGGAGTTCGATAATTGTCCCACAGGATCATACTACCAGGATAAAAAGTATCCTATATGTTAATCCAGGTTATAAACTATCTGTGTGCCAAATTTCATTTAAATCCGGCCAGTAATTTTTGCGTGAAAGAGTAACAAACATCCATTAAGGATTACATCCACAGGATTAAGTGTCGATAAAGTTAAAAGTTTTGAACTTATTTTGATTTGTATCGAGTTTGTTGATTTGATTAACCACGCATAAAACCTATATCATTCGATAGCTTGCATCAATATAAATAAGTTTTGTATGAGACAAAATCTTCTAAAGTGTCACGTTTCCAAGATATAAGCTATCAAAGTTGTGCTGAAGATCCCATCAGTGAATGGGCTTTAACTTTGATAGCTTTATACAAACAAATAAAAATTGAAGTATCTGTTTGTAATATCAAAATCACAGCTTTTTACTGAATGCAGATGAAAAGGAACTTATAACAAAAACAATTTGTTTTTCTATTGTTTTCTGTCTGGCAGGCCTGATTTTGACGGGAGTTTTACTGGCAGATAACTGATGTTATAAGGAGTAATTTAGGCTACTCTTATTTTAGAATTAGGATTAGAGTTCCGTGAAATAAAATGAAATCGCTTGAAATTGGTAAAAAAAATTTTCATGGGTTATTATAAAAAAAATCTGTGGTTTCCTTCAAAAGCAGCGGTTTCCTTGGCTGATTATCAAAAGTGCAATACCCACACGGTCAAAATATGAGGAACAGCTGATTTTTTTTAATAACCGATGAAAATTGTCTATGTAGGGGGGCTCAGAAGGATGTACTGAATACGTGGTAACCGTTTTCGCATCGATGTCCTTTTCACCCCGTATTTTATAATAATTTTTAATATTTTTATACGCAAACCCTGCGTAGGGAACTATAGCTGTTTTGACATGGAAAGAAAAATTCTAGTGCGAGCAGGGTTTTTATAATAAGTTCACGCGAACGAAGGTAGCGGGGAACAGCTAATCTAACCTATTAAATAATCAGCTTGCAATAATTCTACACGTAGGAATGCACCGCAGTAGCCCACCTACATATTCTGAATAGTGAACCACTTCTGACGTAGTGTTAATCAAAATTCAGATCACAAAGCGCACAGTGTGCGGAATTGAATAATAATGTAGACGAAAATTCATTAGGTAGGTACTTGAATTAGAAGACATTTTTTTTCGCGATTGTTTGAAAAATAATTTAAAATTCAAATCTTGTTCGAAATAGCGTTGTCAAGTTCTCGAGTGGCGGAATATTTTATGTTAATGTGAGCAATAATCAGAAAAACCAGTACTTACCTTGGTTTTCCTGATATTTTGCTCACATTAACATTGACATAGCTCAAAGAATTGGGCAAACTTAAGCGGGCATATTGGTCGCAGAAACAAGGACTGAAAGGATCTGGAGTGGTGACCATGGAGAGGACGGTGCAGCATTGGATGGCCTCTTACAAGGTGGACCTATGAACTGTTGAAGACCGCAGGACGCGCCTTGGCAATGGTTGACGGAGGAAAATGTCGAGTGGACGTCTTTCGGCTGATACGGTGGCTAACCTGAAAGGCAGTTTACTACTAACTTAAATGTGAAATTTTGTGAGGATGGATGGGTGTATCGATAGATGGAAGTTTCTCTTTCACACAAAAACTACTGGACGGATTTAAATGAAATTTGGCACACAGATAGTTTATAACCTGGATTAACATTCAGGATACTTTTTGCACCGGTAGTATGATTCCGTGGGATAATTACCGAACTCCACGCGGGCGAAGCCGCAGGCATAACCCAGTATTTTCTATTTTAATAAAGAATTAATTAGGTTAAATTATCAATTTGATTTCATTTATACTGCTGTTAAAAGACGAGTTCGACGCAATACGCGGAAATAGAACCAAGCCAGAATAAGCTGAGCTCTTATTCTATTAAAACTCCGTATTACGCTAGCTCAAGACCAAAGTTTGTAGTATTTTTAATACTATACACTACTGTTGTAATAATTAATGAGGATTCTTTGTCCTGCTGTGGAACTGACGGCACGATTGGCGCAGTGACTTAGCGATTGGCTGCTGCGCTACGTATCGCGGGCTCGATCCCCGCACGGAACAAATATTTGTATGGCCTACAAGTAGTTGTTCCGGGTCTGGCTGTTTGTGTATGTGAGTTTAAATGTTTGTAAACGCACCCACGATACAAGAAAACATTCTACTGTGGGGCAACGTTTTTAAAAAAAGAAGAAGAAGAACTGAATGCTGTCTCCGGTTACGTCCATAAAAAACTCGGATCACTCCAGCCGTATTTAAATAAAAAATACAAGTTAAGTCTACCATCATACAATCATTATTCTTCATCAAAAATGTAATTTCATCAACTAATCACTATAACCTTCAAATAACCGTTAATAAAATGGCACCTACTGATGACGTCACTAGCCCCGCCTACTCACCCGCACAGTGGTACACGATCATGCATTGTGAACAAAATTCGCCAAGTCACCGACCGTTTAGCACTGTGTGCCAAACTTGTTAGATAGGTGGACAAAAAATGTAATGTGATGTTTGATTTTTGTGGTGCAATAACCTTGGTAAGTAGAAAAAAAGTAAGCATAAACACTTAGCAGTCTATTGCTCGATAGTACCCGTTATAATAATTAATAGGAAGGTACATGGGAGTAATAATTTGATCCCAATCGAGCAGAAAATAAGAACGTACAGAAACAGCTCTGTACGTTCTAATTAATAGTGTTATTATTTAATATTAATCAGCATTACGCTAGTACACAGTCAAACTTCACATTTGCGGTAAAAAATTGACATTGACAGCTCCTATATGTATTTATGTTGTAGCAATTAGGGTGATTTTCGTTTTGCAAGTATTACCACTGATGAATTACCAAGGGGTATCGTAAACAGTACTAACTTGGTTGTGTAGGTCAGTTATAATACTGATATTCAGCCGTTTAGACTGAAAGTTGACCCTAATATAGTTGACAAAAGGTTAATCAGATGATGAGGAATTGTTACCATTGATGTGTGGTTGACTGTTATGTAGATGTAACTGTCAAATTTCTTTAATAGATTTTCAATTTTATCGATAAAGCATAAGGTTCAAGGTTGATTGAATAAATTCTAAAGTCTGTACTTAAATGTGATAATATTTTTTTTTTTTGATTGTGTGCATAAATAATAAAATAAATAAATAACACTACACTTCTCAAAAATAACCGATCGGAAATCATAATGTATTTTCAGCAAAACCATTGTTAACGCTACAAAATTTTCTCATTCACAGCTTCGGAACTAATTAACAATATCACGACTAAGTTAGCCGACATTTAAATACATAATTATACCGTAATCAAAGAAAACTTGTGACATTAACTCGAAAACTCTTCTACACAGACCGCTTTGGAACTTTTAATTAACACTGTTACAAAAACAAAAAGTTTTATACGACGAAGTTTGTGTTTGCACACTGGTACTCTGAATATCGCCAAAGGAAATAATAATAACAATTATTATTATTAATTATTCATGATCAAGTAACATAAGACTCATTATTTGGCACATTTCAATAACAATACAAACATACAAGACTTACAATTAAAAATAATAAACGTAAAAATAAGAAAGAAAACAACAATTATGAAGAAAACAAGACTGTTAAAATGTTTTGACGCGTGGCTACAATTTGAACTAACCATGCCATTTTGTATTACAATATATTTAAAAAAAAACTTTTTTTAGGGTTCCGTACCCAAAGTTTAACCAACGGGACCCTATTACTAAGCTTCCGCTGTTCGTCCGTCTGTCAGCGGGCTGTATCTAATGATCCGTAAAAGGTAGACTAGACAATTGAAATTTTCACAGAATGTGAATTTCTATTGCCGCTATAACAACAAAAATTAAAAATTAAAGGGGGTTACCCCTACTACGGTGGTACGGAACCCTTCATGCGCAAATTCGACTCACACTTGGCCGGTTTTTTCACAAAACGCTTACCCTGGTATGTTGTATTAATGCAATAGTCAAGAATTTGAACGAAGTAAGAATCGTCAAAGAAAGCAAAGCTGAGAATTAAAAACTTTTGACAGTTCTAACTTCAAGCAATTACTACAGAATAAAAATCATATCTTAAGTTATTACTTTTACTCAAGTTATTAGTAACGACATTTGGGATTTTTTTTTTCTTTATTTCTTATACTAGGCTGTAACTATCCTACTGGAGGTCAAAAGCATACCTACTTTTATAAAAACAAAGAAAACCGTGGTCACCACGTTTTCCTACTGATTGTTGGCAAAAACCTTTGTACGCCCAGTTTTTACCGTAAACTCTGTGATTTTTGAACTGAAAAAACTCACTTTGCTCACGAATTTATAACGTAGATATTTCTATAAAAAGTCCGTTTTATACATTTATTTTCGAAGCGCGGTGGCATTTAACCCACGGTGCACGGGTACGTTATTTTTATAAAAGATAACATGTTTTTTCTCCGCCCACGCGTGTTCGACCCACTGTGCAGTGTTAATCTTCTTATTACCTATTATATTAGATTGATTGCCTTTTTTTGTGGGTACTGTCTGGAGTTTAGTGACTTCTAAAGAGGCTTTCACAGTTACTTTGTGCTATATTTGTTTGATATCAAGTTGTCTATTTGTTTGAGCGGGCGCTTCGATTACTTAAACAGTTCTTCCTACATTTTTTTTTGGAATTTTCTTTCTCTTACTTTAGAAATTAGAGGGGGACACACATATTTTACCATTTTGGAAGTGTCTATCTTTCAAACGATTGACTTTGAGAAAAAATGGTTTTAGGAACCTCAATGTTATTTTTAAAGACCTATCTATACACCGTGACGTTTTAGTTGTCTTACAACGGCAGCCCACTTCATATATCCAATGAATACTAAACATTCATAAAAAAAATTGGTATTTATGAGATTTTAATAACTTAAAAATAAAAATATTATCCGTATTATGACGCATGACGTAGTTAAAACACCCTGTTGCGAGCGATGATCTACTGGACTCGAGTGCTGGGTAGGTATGTATTCTCCCGTTTGATACGTAAACCTGATTAACAGAATGTTTCATAATTTTATTCGAATTTTTTTTATATTATTTTTCTTTGTAACTATTATGGCAGATAAAAAAAAATCACGCCTAGATAGCTCTAGGCGTGATTTTTTTTTATGTAGGATACATTGAGTGGACGACCTTTGTAAGACGACTTCAAAGTCACGGTGTAGAAATCCCGCACGTTTAGGTTCGATGAAAAAAAAAATAGTTTCAGTTCCATGTATGGGGACACCCCCTTAATCTTTTTAAATTTGTATGAAAATCGTAAAGCGGTTCACAGAATACCTACCTACCAAGTTTCAATTATATAGTCTTAAAAAATTCAGAATAAACTGGCTGTGACATACAGACGGACAGTTTTTTTGCCATTCGGCTACGGAACAATAAAAAGACAGATTTAATATTACAAAAAAAAAGTAATGAATTAATTTTTATTTTTTTTCAATTTTTTATTTTTTTTATTTTAATTAGTATAATATGGTTTAAAAATTATTGGAATCGATTCAGTTACTTATTCTGAACAAACTATATTCAGGTTTCGAATATACTAAAAATAGTGTTGACCAATACCTGAGGAGGCTCTCGTTAGGCAACTGGATCAAAGGCTTGATTCAGAAAGCGGTACTGCTGGACACGGCTCGTATTGTTAGGAGGTTCCTCTCTTTGGAGCCCTTACCGCTGGACCTTGGACCCTGATCCCGATACCGGTGGGCTACAATTTTTTAATATTTTTAAATGTTTTTTTTTATTGTTTTTTTTTTGTAAGGAATATTTAAAAATATAATTAATTTGTATAGAAATCAATAAAGGAAATGTTGTACATGTTATGTATGTGCACAAGTTTATAAATACAATTGTTGGTACTGGAAAAGGCGTATAATTTCACACCAAAGACAATCCATTGTATTTCTAACACGGAAGAAAGTTAGCTAAGGCTCTTCCAGTCCTGCTTGGGCACCCATAGATACAATATCACAATAATGAAGTTACTACGTTACAATTCTTTCAACAATGGTTGCCAGCAACCATATATGGGTTGCCGGAATGACCGCTGAGAATGAGTAACCGATGAACCAAAAACTCCCGTTAGGGTCTTCAGCGGTTGCAAAAAGTTTTTATTGATTATAATTACGTTTTTAATGTGGGCGATATATTTTTATGGCTTGGGCAAAGTTTCTTTGAACCGTGCTGTATTTTTTTTTTCTTCGAAAAAGTCAATTAAGTGCTGTCGTTTTCGTGACTAAAGGATGATATAACGGAATCGAGCCAAAAATAGAGATTGATTCCCTATCAGTAAGGTTTCAGTAGGCTCTGGAGATGTGTTTCCACAAAACTTTACCTCTGTTTATTAGTTTAAGAGGCCAAAGAAAAGATGGATGGATTATCATTAACACTAGAAACGGGATATTTACCATGTTTACTGATTTCTTCAAGTTTCCGTATTTTCGGCGCTGTTGCAAGCACCATGATCACGGATAAATTGAAGTTATTGCGGGTGTTTATGAGTAGATAAATCGGTCTACCATCTTTCTTGTACGTTTTTAATATCGGAAACTCAAAACCAACAGTAAACATGATAAATATCCCGTTTCTAGTGTTAATTATAATGGATGGATTGTGTGAGGAATGATATGGAAGAGAAACGAGTAAATGATGCCGTGACGTCTGACAGGGGAGAATGGAAGAAGAAAACGTGTTGCGCCGACCTCAAGTAGAATACGACAAGGGCTGGAAGATGATGACTAGTTAAAGATCTTTGACTGTTCCATATGTCGCCAGTTTAAGTTCCAGACCAAAAAAATCCTCGACGTCATGATAGACAGGTAGACCATGACTTAGCTTGGGGTACTTACTTAGGATACTTTTTAACACAGCTTGTGGCTAAAGAGGAGCTCGTGGCTAAATAATAACAGCCGGTCGGGTCGATCTTTAGGTTAAGCCGTGCTTGCCTAGGTTGGTCTGTGGATGGGTGACCACCCATTACATACCGAGTTTTCTCCGTGCCTCGGAAAGCACGTGAAGCCGTTGGTCCCGGGTGTCATTTGTAGATCTTTGACAGTCGTTAGGTAGTCAGTGGCCCAAAAAGTCTGACAACCAGTCTTACCAAGGGGTATCGTATTACCCAGTACTAACTGGGTTGTGGAGGTCAGATAGGCAGTCGCTCCATGTAAAATACTGGTATTCAGCTGCATCCGGTTAGACTGGAAGCCGATTCCAATATAGTTAGGAAAAGCTAGGCAGATGATGATGACTTTTTAACACAGTGGTGCTTTCTTCCCATTTTGATCTCAGACTTGGTCTTTGACAAACATTCAAAAGTCCAAGCTCAAGGTTTGCCAACGTGCAATGGAGCGCAGTATTCTAGGCGTCAAACCAACCGACCATTTACGCAACATAATAAAATAAAACTTACTGGCGTTGCTCAAAAAGCCGCTAAGGTGACGTGGGACTGGGCTGGCCATGTCTGCCGTATGCCTGACGAGCTGTGGGCCAAAATACCCACGATGTGGAGCCCTGACACAGTCAGAAGGCGACGATAGACCCCGCAGGAGATGGCGGGACGAGCTGAACATAATCAACGAGCAGTGGTCCACATAAGCCTTAGATCGAAAGATTTTGAAGTCCTGGGGAGAGGTTTTTCCAGCATTGGGATGACACAGGCTAACAGTCACAGTACTGTCTCGTAGGATAATTTCCCACATCCACACAGACGAAGCCTTTGGCATACGCTAGTAATAAAAGCGTCTCATCTATACCTAGAAAAAGTATTAATACAGCCAACATACCCTAAAGGCAATACATGGAACTGCCACGTCGTGGGCTGACACGACATTATTATGACTTGTCACGTTCGTTCTGTGAACATTAACATGCTTTGTTTGCTAATCAGAAAAATAACAACATGGATTGTTAATATGAAATATGGATCCAGGAAAATTGAATGGATATATTTTTCCGACTAGAAAAGATAAGCCTCGATTTTGGCAGGTATAAAGAAGATTGGGCAGCGCATGACTTTTGTAACGTTTTTTTTTTCTCTTTGTTTGTTTTCGGGCTTTTTATCTAAACAGATATGTCAACCCCGTCGTGCGATTACCGTTGTTACTGTTCGGGGCAATTACCGAATGATAATAAACATGTCAGCATAATTGCTCACCGCGCTCTATGCCTTGAATATTATTTATTTATTTATTTAAACTTGGAAGAGCTCGTGGCTAAATAATAACAGCCGCTCGGGTCGATCTTTAGGTTAAGCCGTGCTTGCCTAGGTTGGTCTGTGGATGGGTGACCGCCCATTACATACCGAGTTTAGTCCGTGCCTCGGAAAGCACGTTAAGCCGTTAGTCCTGGCCGTCATTTGTAGATCTTTGACAGTCGTTAGGCAGTCAGTGGCCCAAAAAGTCTGACAACCAGTCTTACCTAGGGATATCGTATTACCCAGTACTGACTGGGTTGTGGAAATCAGATAGGCAGTCGCTCCATGTAAAGTACTGGTATTCAGCTGCATCCGGTTAGACTGGAAGCCGACCCTAATATAGTTGGGAAAAGGCTAGACAGATGATGACAATAATAATATAATGTAATGTGCATGTGTTTATATATTTTATTTATTACCTAAGTAAAACAGTGAGTACGTCTTGGACAATCATATCGGGCGCGACTTAACCTCATCTCGTTCACCTCATTAGTTTTAATCGTTATTCCATTTATATTACCGAAATATAGTTATCTTTATAACCTTTAATCTTAGTTTATCTCAATGTCACCCCAACCCCAAACGTTGGTCCTTCGAGCCGGATATGATTTTATTAAAACTTTTTGTTCTTTTATTTATTTCTATACAAATTAATTATATTTTTAAATATTCCTTACAAAAAACAATATAAAAAACATTTAAAAATATAAAAAAATGTAGCACACCGGTATCGGGATCAGGGCCCAAGTTACCAGCGGTCAGGGCTCCAGAGAGAGGAACCTCCTAACAATACGAGCCGTGTCCAGGAGTACCGCTTTCTGAATCAAGCCCTTGATCCAGCTGCCTAACGAGAGCCTCCTCAGGTATTGGTCGAGGCTCTTGGCAATTAAGCCATGGGCTGATACAACCTTATAATTAACACATAAACTATACTAACCAGTCTAACAATTTTTTATATAAAAACACTTGGGGTAAATAAAACAAGTCACCGATGAAGGTCTGTTATTAAATGACTTAACTTTTGGGCACCTCCTAAAGTTGGTTGGGATAAAATTGATTGTATTAATCCTACGTTAAGTCTATTTAAGTCTTATTCTCTCAAAAGTGACTCCCTCTCGCGTCTGTTGCGGGCATAATCCATCAGCAAATGCTGCACGTCCTCATTAGTGAATTAGTTTTCTTCATAAGGAATGCAAACTTCGCTGGTGGATAGTGTCCAGTTTTGTAACGTTTATTCAACACATTGTAGTGAAAACTATTATAGTACAGATCACTAATCATTTCCAATTCTCTGTATTTTACTTGAGTTACTAGATTGTCATCGTTATAAGAAGGTCACCCATCTAAAAGGGTATGCAAAGATCCGGCCAAGTCAGATAGTAATATCTCAAATATTTGTTTATCAACAGATTGGGGAACTTTGTTGACAATATTTTTAATGAACGTTGTTCTTTAGTCGTCTCTGACGTCATCAGCTTCACTTGTGACACACTTTCGGGCCACTGACTACCTGTAACGATTGTCAAAGATCTACTAATGACAGCCGGGACCAATGGCTTAACGTGCTTTCCGTGTCCGGAATGTAATGGATGGTCACCCATCCACGGTCCGACCTAGGCAAGCGCGACTTAACCTGAAAGTCGACCTTTGGGGCTGCTATTATTCACACAAAAGGTAAGTCTGAAACACCGATACCCTCAAATACAGAATTGAATGGAAGAACATGGTTTATCCATGTTCTTGTACTCCATAATTACAAACAGTTAAACACGATTTTAATCAAAAAACATAAATTAGAATAATAATGGGGCTCTCATCAGCCACAAATTTCATACAACGTTAAACAGCCATTGAAATAATTAATGTTTTCACACTAAAATCATATAAAACACGAGTTTAACGGCATTACGGAACTGTTACCGTAAAATGTAGGAAAACTATAAAATTTCACGGTTCAGATTTTTGTCCACGATTTGATGCGGGTTGGCACACTGGCCGAGTGATATAGTGCAGTGGGCATTTGTCCAACTAGACTTCGAAAGTGTAGTAGATTTAAATGGTTTTTTTTTAACGGAAAAATGTGCGTGCGTTGCATCTTTTTAGGATTCCGTAGCCGAATGGCTAAAAACGGAACCCTTATGGATTAGTCATGTCTGTCTGTCTGTCCGTATGTCAAAGACACTTTAAACCGAAACTATTAAGACTACACAGTTGAAACTTAGTAGGTATTCTATGAACCGCTTTACGATTTTTGTAAAAGAAAAATAAATAAAAGATTTAAAGAGGCTTCGTACATGGAAATGAAACTAAAAAAAAATCTCCAAACTGATACGTGCGGTGTTTATAGAGGTCTTTAGAAATCATATTGAGGTTCCTAAAACCATTTTTTCTAGAAATCAGTCGTTTGAAAGATAGACACTTCCAAAGTGGTAAGGTACGTACGCAGTCGAAGGCACGGACGCTGTACATATCTACTGCTGTATGCACAGAACTATTGCGAACCTTATCGTCTTCGTAAGACCCAGGTCTCCCCAGGGTAGCAGGAAGCTGCTACATTCTTAAGATTGGACTGTTTGTATTTCAACTTTCGGTAGTTGCAAAGTTTAGAAACTAAACTAAAAAAAAGCACAAACTACCACCAAAATCCTGCTAATTAGTGTTATTATAGAAATAGAAATTTCATATTCTGTTGAATATGGTAACTCAATTGCTTACGTCACTGTTTCTACGTTTCGATATTGCAAATTATTACGTTTAGATGTTCAGTTTAAGTTAAATATTTTTTTCTTATTTTTTTACTTTGCGCAGCTTAGTAACAAAAAGACATAACATGGAAAGAAAACAACCCCGTAATTGCTTCATATAATAAAAATAAAAAATAAAATAGTGTTTTAATTCAAGCATAATACCCATTTAGAACAAAAAATAATACGAATAATAATAAATAATAAATTGAGATTGAACAATGAACGATGATCGATACATACTTTCATTTATGAACGCGTCTGAAATTAAGAGAGCCCTATAAGGCCGATCTTCTGAATGTGGAACTCAAGAGTTGATGAAAGCAGACATTACTCTAATAAATTACGACTTACCTTTAGCGACAGCAGCGTGTACAAAGCAAAGACACAGGAAGAACTTTAGAGCCGCCATTTTGAATATTTCACGAAGTTTTTGTTTGTTTAGGGAGATCACAAATCACTTGACACTGTATTTACCTGAAAAAAGAAAAAAAAAACTCATTAGTCTGTTGATAGCCCTGATACTGTGAAAATAATTTCAGGATGATTTATTAAATTCTTTTTTGTATGGTTAAAAATACCTTGGATTGTGTGAGGAATGATATAAAAGAAAAAGTAGTAAATGATAGCGTGACGGTTGACAGAGGAGAATGGAAGAATATAAATTATCATCAGCCTGGCCTTTTCCCAACTATGTTAGGGTCTGCTTACAGTGTAACCGGATTCAGCTGAATACCAGTATTTTACATGGAGCTACTGCCTGTCTGACCTCCACAACCCAGTTAGTACTAGGTAATACGATACTCCTTGGTTAGACTGGTTGGCAGACTTTTTGGGCCACTGACTACTTGTAACGGCTGTCAGAGATCTACAAATGACAGCCGAGACCAACGGCTTAACGTGCTTTTCGAGGCACGGAGGAAACTCGGTATGTAATGGGTGGTCACCCATCCACAGAACAACCTAGGCAAGCACGGCTTAGGCTAAAGATGGATCTGAGCGGCTGTTATTATTTAGTCTCGAGCTCCTCCTGGAAGAATATAAATTACACTTAAAAAAAACAACAACAAGCTTTTATCAAATTGAAAAAAAAAAATTGTTAATCCGATCGGATACGACGACAGGCGAACGGATCCGATCACGCGTCGCACCGTACTTTCGGCTAACAACGCGTGTCACAGAAGACGCCTGCTGTCAAGCTGCTGTGCGCGGCTTGGTAATATAGACTTTAAATACTGTGTACTCGATTTAATATCTTTTAAAGATTGTAAAATCCGTTCCGATCCAATGCGATGCGAGCCGTTTGGTGGTAATCATCCTTATGAATGTGTTTTTACTTCAAAAACAGAACACTCTGTCCCAACCTGACCCGGAACAAGAACCAGTCCATTTAATACCCCCACCACATCACACGTAACAAACTAATAATTTTATCTCGTTCGCACAAAGCTAATGATTATTTTAATTATCAATCACCGTCCGGGAATCGAACCCGCCACGCTCTGCTGGCAGCCACCGATGCGTGCACAGAACAATTTACGGTACTACGTAAACTGTAATGATGGACATACATAGATAGTGGGATATATATATAAATATGTATAGTGAACTCATTAAGTTGGAGAGTTAACTGGAAGAGGAACTTCCGTGGTTAGATTTTCTTATGTGATTGAGACAAATAGGCAGACATGATCAGAGAGAACAGTCCCAGCATTGGGAACATTATAGGCTGATTATGGAATTGACGAAAGCTCAAACTGTGGCAAAAAGCTGGGTATCCTAAAAAAGGTTAAGCTATACTTCAAGCCTGGACAGCTTTTGTTCTGATATGAAGTTCAAGTCCGGTCGCCATGCAGTATTGCTGCCTCCTTTGGGATGGCTCAGCCAAATACCAAAAAAACTAAAAAAAAAAAACAGAACATGTCATCAACTCTTTCTTAAAGAGCTCTAGGCGGGAGCAGCCGAAGGTCGTGAAGAATGAGGTTCCGTTTAAGAGACGTCTGGCCAGCAGGAAACTTAACTGTAGTATTTAAAGCTGGGAATGATGAATTGAGTGAGGTTTGAAGTGAACTTTACTTCATTTAGGAGGGCTTGGGTCACACTTATTTGACGCTTTTCGTAAAGAGAGACCTCATCCCTCCTATACATACACTTATAACTCTGCCGGCGAAATCTATTGTTTTAGTTGTGACCGAGTATTCAAAAGCAAATTCGGTCTGGCCTGTCATATAAGGGCACACGCAACGAAATAATAGGTTGAAAGTGTCGCCGTTACTGAAATCGATAAGGAGGACTATACGGTATGTTAAAAATACCCTGTCCGATCCGTGAGGATATTATTAGGTGTCGAGATTAGATTCTATTTAAGTAATCCTTTTTGGAGAACAAGTAAAAAAATACCCCGATGAAAATTAAATAAAATGTACTAAAATGAGGAAACTTATATGGCAACACGAACATACTTATGCCGAAGAAGGTGTTGTCATGTTTTAAAAGTTTGTTGGAATTTAGTGAATCGGTGGTAATTTGGGACAAAAATCAAGCATTTTAGAATTTTCATTAATATTTTACGGTTCTTATTTAATTTCACGATGTCATTGGTATATGCCTATATGCCCCTTTCGGATCGGACAGGTTTTTTTTTAACATATTGTATATACAGGGTGTAAACAGACCCTTCACGTAGCCGTCAACCAAGCATTCTGTATCTACATCAAACTAAGTAACTACGCAAAAATGATTGCTAGGAAACAACTTTTTTTAGTTAGTTTTACGGTAGGTAGCTTAGTTTTAAGGTAGGACTCGATGGAAAGCACTCAGAATATTGTGCTGATGGATGGATTGAATAGTACGGGGGTCGTGGAGGTGTTTAAAGTAAAATTCGTACATTAAAAACAAGTACTTAAAAAAAAAAAATTTGGAAATATGGAAGTTAAACTAGAAGGTACCCAGGTATGGTCTAGAACAAAAAAATTATCGCAAAGACGGGGAGAACAAGTACCTTTCGGCTTCGTTAAGGGTCTATTTACACCCTTTATACTGAATAGCATGAAGCACATTCGGTCTGTAACTTTCCCCTGCTAATCATAGGCTGCCTCTCTGTGAGAAAGACAGGGCCGAAATCTATCACGCAGGCCCAGTTGTGGCATGTCAGTATCATAGAATTTTTGGTTCCAGTTTTCTCCCGATCTTTTTACGAGCACTGGTGACGAATGCAATTACACCAAGAGCTCACCTGCCCGGATTCGAATACACGACAATTTGCAAGTCGAGGCTGTTACCACTGGATCACCACCTGCTGTCACTAAATAGCACTGCAGTCTACTGTCCTTTCATTGTTTATAATTACCTCTGATTTTACACTCATCATCTGCCCAGCCTATTCCCAACTATGTTACCGAGTGCAGCTGAATACTAGTATTTTACATGGAGCGACAGCCTATCTGACCTCCACAACCCAGTTAGTACTGGGTAATACGATACGCCTTGGTAAGACTGGTTGTCAGACTTTCCACGGCCATGGACTACCTGTAACGACTGTCAAAGATCTACAAGTGAAAGCTGGGACCAACGTCTCAGGAAACTCGGTATGTAATGGATGGTCACCCATCCAAGGACCAACCTTTGCAAGTGCAGCTTCATTCCCGTGAAAGGACTGTAGTTGGCATGAAATAAATAATCAATGTTCTTTATTATTTTTTTAAACCATTGAGCATCCTCTTTAGCCCTCTGGATATAATTGCTTCATTTATTTATCGCTCTCCGTCTGAGTAACAACTTGGGCGTAAGCACAGAAATAAAAATAAAAACTAGGCCGTTACCTCTTGGCCACGACCTACACGCTCAAGCGAAACGCGTCTTGCGACAGCACGGTCTAAATAAAGAGACATTCTATTAGTAATAATGACGATTAAAACGTCAAAAAAATAATGAATTTACTTAAGTAATCAATCCGCAAATGGAATGTACAATATCTAATTTTAAATTGATATACATAACAGGCGAATTATTTCTATGAGAAAGGCGCACCTTTTGCAGGATCTGGTGACGAGCGATTTTGCATGCGATCAAATGTACACCGAACAAAGTAGCTGGTACCACTATTCTTCTCACTCAGATATATTACTAATACAATAAGGTTGAGAAGTGAGAGTGTTGACTTGCGAATTTTGCTGGCTGTACTTAGTAACAACGTGGTGACCATAACTTTTTGGGAGGATGAGAAACAAGGTGACATTTTTTCCATCCTCTTTAAAAAAGGAAGAAATCTCCGACCTAACGAGTGTTGTATCTGATGGGGACTACCCTAGTTATTGCATAAATGGTACTTGAGCGGATAACTTTAATATCGCGATGTTAGATTTGTCAATTTAGTTAGTTTAGTAGCGAGTGTGACAAGCGTGCGCGGTTAACAAGTCTCCTGTCGGCAATAGCGGGTCGTGTCAGCAGCAAATCGGATCGGCCGAGGTCGTGAAAGGCCTTAAAATAATAGTACTATCAAATGAGTAACGGTTATGACTACCGCAGGAACATCTGGTCCTTCGAGGTTGTAATTGAAATTTTAATAAGGCTGGCCAATTTAATATCACGCTTTCATATACTAAAGGGGTACACAGAAATGCACTGCACTCACATTTCACTAACCATCAATACATAGTATAAAACAAAGTCGCTTCCCGCTGTCTGTCTGTCCCTATGTGTGCTTATATCTTTAAAACTACGCAACGGATTGTGATGTGGTTTTTTTTAAAAGATAGAATGATTCAAGAGGAAGGTTTATTTTTATATATTGCACCCGTGCGAAGCCGGGGCGGGTCGCTAGTTATATTTAAATCCCATGTCTTCTTTTTCGCATTACTAGCACGACAGTATTTATTTATTGATTTATTTATTTAACACTTCAAGCACAGAAGTACAGAGGCGGACTTAATGCCATAGGCATTTTCTACCAGTCAACCTTTGGGTGATGCAAAGACAAGCAGTGGTAGGTGTAAATCTGAAAATAATTTTAAATAATAATAAGATTAACTACAAGGATATATAAAATACTATAAATATATATCAAATACTATAAATACAAATCAAAATCAGTATTTATATTTTGTCAGCCGAGTTCTTCGACATTTCCTCTGCGTCGTCTGTAACCGACCACGCAGGCCCCAGTGCGGGTTGGTAGATGTCACATGTTTTTAACCCCCGACGCATAAAAAGGGGTGTTATAAGTTTCACAGCAATGTGTGTGTGTGTCTGTCTCTGCTACCATAGCTCTTAAACGAGTGAACTGATTTGGTTGCACTTTTTTTTATTTTGAAAGCTAGTTTCTTGGCGATGACTCTTAAATACGTTTTATCAAAATCGTGCAGCCATTTACTAAATATGGGGGATGAAAATGGTGATGAATAATCGAATATTTTCAAATATACCAAGTGGGATATCAAATGAAAGGGCATGATGTATATATTACAATTAGACATGTTTTATTGAAACCGGCTCAGCCATTTTATTGATTTTTTCAAATGTTTGTTCGCTTTTCTTTGTTGCGATGGGGTTTTTTTTTAAATTTAATTTCCGAATCTTTGTTTCTAGGACATGCCGGTATCCACATAACGTTTTCGATCACCGTTCCACGCAGTAAATCTTTACTAATATTATAATGTTTGTAAGTTTGGATGTAGAGGGTAATCTTCGGAATGACTGACTCGATTTAGAATATTATTTCACTAAAAATCAAAATCAAAGCAAGTAGGCCAGTTACAGGCACTTTTGAATTGTCAAAACAAAGACAACAATGAAATATAGCTACAGTCAGAATCAGAATCAGAATCAGAATTTTATTTGCTATGAAAGTAGGTACAGGTTAGGTGTTGTACATAAGTTAATGAGATCGGCTACAGTCCCAGTCACAAGGCACAAAAACTGTGAAAATACTGTAGTTGCCCATTCTCTAACGTAGATGTCTAAGGAGAATAACGGGGAAGGAACTCCATGGACACTCTTTTAAATCAAAATACTTTTACAAAAATAATACTTTTACTAATGGGAAGCGACATCTGCGGGACTGTTCGAAAGAGATACCGCGGCCCTGGAACACAAAGGGCAAAGAAGGAACATGGATGGGTTTTAGCCAGTAGAATACTGACACTCCCTTCCGCTCCGCCCAGACTGGGGGGGGGGGGGGGCGAGGGGGTCGTTTGATGATTTCCCATCAGAAAAAAAAAGTAAGAGAAGGTACATTATTATTATATATTTATTTACTTAGACTTAATGTACAATAGTGGTACATAGGCGGACTTAATGCCACAAGGCATTCTCTACCAGTCAACCTTTGGGTTAAATAAGAAAACATTGTGATAGGGTACAAAATAAATATATAGAAAATAACTTCTTGTTATCGAAAAATATATATATAAAAAAATAAATAATAATATGTCATCATGATCATAAATTATCTTTGAGAGTCGATAATTTCCGACATAAGGCGAACTAAGCCGCGGGCAGAAACTAGTCTATTCTGAGTTTGATGCATTTGGCAGACATTATCACTATTAATTCTGTTAATCGCTGATTGCATTTATAAAACGATTAATGAGTATTGCAATAGTAATTAAATTCTAGAATATATTGGACATCAAGGATATTTTATAATGTTTGAAAAAAGACACCATTTTATGAGAAACGCCGCAGGGCTCGCTAGTTAATAGAAGATGTGTTTTATAAAAATACGTTTTCTTTTTACCTGAGATAAAATGTCTGATGACTATTAATATTAGATTTTTATATATGTCGGATATTTAAAAAAAGAGGAGCTCGTGGCTAAATAATACAGCCACTCGGGTCGATCTTTAGGTCAAGCCCTGCTTGCCTGGGTTGGTCTGTGGATGGGTGACCACCCATTACATAACGTGTTTCCTCCGTGCCTCGGAAAGCACGTTAAGCCGTTGGTCCCGGGTGTCATTTGTAGATCTTTGACAGTCGTTAGGTAATCAGTGGCCCAAAAAGTCTGACAACCAGTCTTACCAAGGGGTATCGTATTACCCAGTACTAACTGGGTTGTGGAGGTCAGATAGGCAGTCACTCCATGTAAAATACTGGTATTCAGCTGCATCCGGTTAGACTGGAAGCCGATCCCAACATAGCTGGGAAAAAGGCTAGGCAGATGATGATGATATATGTCGGATATTTCAACCATGCTGCTAGTCTTCTGGACACATTGCCAGATGACAGCGGTGTGGGGGAGTACCAAGCCTCAAACTACATAGTTGGGAAGAGGGTAGACAGAAGTAATGTCTTTCGTATTTGTATAACTAGCAGCCCGCCCCGGCTTCACACAGGTGCAATCTATACATATAAACCTTCCTCTTGAATCACTCTATCTATTAAAAAAAACCGCATCAAAATCCGTTGAGTTGTTTTAAAGATCTAAGCACACATAGGGACAGACAGTGGGAAGCGACTTTGTTTTATACTATGTAGTGATGGGACGTGTAACATAAAGCTCAAAATGTGGGTGCTCGCGAATTCAATCCTGCATGTACCGACGTTTATTTTATGACCAAAATAAGTGGCGAAGTAAAAAATGACCTTACATCAATAAGCACCTAACGTTCGTAGTTTTTTCTTGTAAATACAGACGGAAATAGTTTTTATGGTAAATACATACTTCTTTGTATAAAGATGAATCTTATTTTATTTTGAATTGTAGGATTGTCACCAGTTTTTGAAATCGTTTCACCAGGACATATCCTACGCCTTCAGTAGTCGTATAAGTGCATCTCCTGATCTTGGGGACCTGGGTTGGCATTTTTTGTAAGTATTAAATCACTTACACAAGCACCACACACATACACAACACACACACACAGCAAACACACACAGCACACACACACACTACACACACATATTGCATTTAAATAAAACCGGTTACCAAAACACACTGAGCCCGCGTGGTTGATCAAGGCCCATCCCCTGTCAAAGACTGGAGGCATAAACCTCCGTAGTAGTAGAATATAAAAATATTTATTACTAGAAATATGGGTACAGTAAATCTCCTTAAATACAAAGGTCGAGTATAATGTGCTCTTAGGAGTCGAAAGAGTGCTTCGGCACTCGTAGGATTACCCTTTTTTTTTTTTTTTTTTTTTTCCGGATGGGAAATCATCAAATGACCCCCCCCACTCTGGGCGGAGCGGAGGGGAGTGTCAGACTTGTACTGACTAAAACCCATCCATGTTCTTTCTTTGCCCGTTATGTTCCAGGGCCACGGTATCTCTTTCGAACAGTCCCGCAGCCCCGGCAGGCGTTGGCCCATGCGGACCCTTACTTGATTGCTGACATCTCTTTGAGGCGCGCGTGGAACACGAACGCGCCGTCGACACGGCCCGTCGTCATAAGACGGCCGGACGGCGAGCTAGCCCATAACTCGCCGTCCACAGGCCAGCGCCTACGGTGGTCGGAAGCCACCACGTGACCCCCGACGCCCAGGGCGTCTCCCGCGGCGGCTGGGACGTGAGGTTCTTTCCCTCTCACGTCCTGCCACCTCCTTCACTAGCATGACTGCTTCGCAGAAGGAGGTGACGGCTTCCCATTCCCTCTCGCTCCGGACCATGGCTTGAACCAAGGCCGGACGCGAGAGATCGCCGCCGCCAATCGCCGCTGTGAGGACACGGCGGTGCTCCGCCCAAGTGGGGCAGACCTCCACGGTGTGTTCCACCGTGTCCTCCGGACGATCCTCGCAGTGGAAACACCCGGGCGTTTCCTCCCGCCCGATTCGATGCAGGAACCTCCCGAAACAACCGTGTCCGGTGAGGACCTGCGTCAGGCGGTAGGTGAGGGCGCCGTGGCGCCTCTCTAGCCACTCCTCAAAGAGGGGACTTATCGCCACTATGATGGCGTGCCCTGCACGGGGTTGCGACAGTCGCTCTCTCCATGTCGCCATGAGATCACGCCGGAGGTCTGTCCGCTGAGCGGCAATTTGTCGCGGCAGCGGAGTTTCTCCCCGACATAGTGCTTCCGCGCGCCATTCATGCAGGCGCGCGAGGACTATCGCCTCCAGATCCCATGGCGGCAATCCGGCAAGGAGGCTAGCCGCCTCGCCGGAGATCATGCGGTACCCCCGGATTAGCCTTATGGCTATCACCTTTTGGGGCGCGTTCAGGTAGTGGGCGGCTTGCCGCCTCAAAGAACGCGCCCACACCGGGGCCCCGTAAAGGGCCATGGACCGCACGACCCCCGCGTAAAGCTTCCGGCAGGAGGCGTTTGGACCCCTCAGGTTGGGCAAGAGCCGCTTGAAGGCAGCCCCTGTCCGTTCCAGTTTGGGAGCCAAACGTCGGAAGTGCTCCACGAAGTTCCACCGGCTGTCGAGGACGAGTCCTAGGTACTTCAACGTCGACCCGACGCCGATGGAAACCCCTCCTGCCATCAGTAGGGATCCCGACGGTGGCGCATTCCGAGGCCCATGAAAACACATGGCCTCGGACTTGTGCAGTGCCACCTCGAGACCCAATTGCCGGATCCTCTCCACAACTATCGCAACCCCGCGTGTCATGTTTTCGGCCGCCGCCTCGTGCGACCTCCCTTGTGCCAGTACCAGCGTATCGTCAGCGTAGCAAACTACACTGACGCCGGTAGGGAGGTCGGCGCGCAGCACCCAGTCGTAACCGATGTTCCACAAGGCCGGCCCCAGAACCGAACCCTGTGGAACACCGCACGACATCTCTCGCCGGTTCCATTCTCCGCTCCGACTGGGGTAGATGACGGCCCTATCCGTCAGGTAGTCCCCGACCACACGACGAAGGTAGGTCGGCACCCCGTGATACCGGAGTGCCTCCCCAATGCAGCTCCAGGGCATGGAGTTGAAGGCGTTGGCGATGTCAAGAGACACCGCCAAGACAACCCCGCCCCGGGACACCGCGTCCCCCGTCGTGAGGGCTCTCACGCGCATGATGGCGTCCACCGTCGAGCGCCCCTTGCGGAAACCAAATTGGTGTTCCGCAAGATCCGGCCCCATCCCTGCAAGGTGCCCAGCGAGGCGGTTGGCAATGACTCTTTCAAAGAGCTTGCCCACCTCGTCGAGCAACACAATGGGCCGGTATGCGGACGGAGAGTCCGCAGGGCGCCCTGGCTTCCGGATGAGGACCAGCTTCCCCGTCTTCCAACGAAGCGGGAACTGGCCTCTCTCCAAGCATGCGCTTAGGAGCCCTTCCAGTCGGGGCCCGAGAGCCTCAGAGGCCAGGACCCAGGCTTTGCCAGGCAAGCCATCGGGTCCCGGGGCGGTATTTCTGGCTTTCAGCCTGCGTACCGCCACTCTCAGGTCTACCCCAGTCACCTCCGGAACGTCATCGTCGTCATCGGTGTGGTCCGCTTCCGGCACCGCATGCGGTGACGGAGCCATAGGCGGGGGAGGATGCTCCCCTCGCGAAGGGAACAGAACGCTCACCACGTCCTCCACGAGCTCAGGCCGGAGACTCTGCGTTAGCGGGGGGGCCCGGGTGCGGAGTTTGTCCCGCACCATCTTGTAAGGGCGCCCCCACGGATCTCCGTTCAGAGACTCCAGCATCTCCTCGCGGGCCAAATGCTTGGCCCGCCGGACAGCCTCTTGGAGGGCGGTCTTTGCCGCTCTGTACCCCTCGTACAGCTCCGCCTCAATGGCTGCCGCATCCGGAGGGCGGATGCGGAGCCTGCGATGCCTGGCGTACAGGTGCCGCGCGGCAACGCACGCTTTGCGCAGAGACGTCAGCTCTTGCGACCACCAGTACACCTGACGCCGGGCGCTTCCTGGCCGAACTCGGGGCATTGCCACGTCGCAAATCTCGGACATGGCCTCCTGGAACCAACCCGCCTCGTTGTTGATGTCGGCAGGCCTGACCGGTGATGACACCCAGGCCTGCACGATTGAGGCTTCCAGGAGGAGCTCCCGGTCCAGCTGCTTCAGCGCCCATCGCGGACCACTCGGGGCCTGTAGGACCGGTGCGCTTGAGGTCTGAGTGGAGACGTCGAACCGGATGTACCGGTGGTCGGAATAGGTCTCCACCCCCTCCATGACGCGCCAGTCGACGACACGCGGTGACAGAGCGGGGCTAGCGAACGAGATGTCCACCACCGACTCGCCCCGCATCCGCACGCACGTGGGGACAGAACCCCGATTTAGGACGACTAGACCTGTCTCCAGAGCCCAGTCCTCCACCATCCTACCCCGCACGTCCGTGTAACGAGAACCCCAAGCCAAGTTCTTGGCATTGAAGTCCCCGAGTACAAGCACGGGGAGGGAATGGCTTCCGATGACGACACTCAACTCCGTGAGGGAGTTGTGGAACTCGGCGAGAGTTCGGCTCGGGGAGAAGTAGACTCCCACTACAACGATCTCCCCGAACCGTGCTGCTACGCACCCCTGACCCTTCCTGACACTCTCAAGGGTCGGGGTACCGGCGGCGGCCGACGCAATTATGGTCACCGAACCGCTATGGTCCTCCACCCAGTCATCCCTGGGCGTAGGATTACCCTGTACCACGAATGCCATCATCTTCCTCCAGCAGAATTGTGACATTATTAGTAACATATTTTGATAGTGTCAATTATAGGAAATTAACAGAAAAATCTTAACACATAGTTACCCTGTTTCCGAGATGGAAGATAGAAAAAACGTTTAATAATAAAATACACACACATCACACACACACACACACACACACACACACATTTTACACACACACATTTTGTCACATGTTTACTTTACATGGTAAATATCCCGTTTTTAGTGTTAATGATAATATTTAATAATAAGTAATGAAGCTATAAGGAAAAATCCTTTTTATTTCCTTGGCCAACTTATATGAAGATGTGCAAAAATGTAAGACGTTAATACATTTATTTATAAGTAATTATGTAGCTACAAATACTTCGTTGGTCTAGTGGTCGCAAGTACGACTGCTGAGCATAAGGTCCTGGGTTTGGTTTCCGGGTCGGGCAACGTGTCATTGGGTTTTACCATCAGGAATTTCTCAGTAGCAGCCACGCAGTCTGGATTTGCGCCTGGTTGATGGCAACAGGCTCGCCCGTAAGATACTTAAAAATAACTGGCTAAATGTGGGTGTACTATTAGGTACACCTCTGCCTAACCCTTCGCGGATTACAGGCGTGATGTTATGTTAATTATGTAGTTACATTAATATCTGACCGAGCTGGATTCTTTGATTGCAAATGTATTTATTAAAGACTAGCTTATGCCCGCAGCTTCGACTGTGAAATGTTTGTCCTACGGAATCGTACTTCTGGGATAAAATATACTTTTCATACACGAAATATTTTAAGAGTAACTTCTATAAGTCGTAAAGTCACCAAAGCAACGAAAAAAAAAAAATATCTGAGTGTTTTTTTTTACAATATTATTATAATTCTAAATTTTTTTGAGAATTTTGCATAAAACCTTTACTCCCATATTCTAACAATGACAGTAGATAAATACGACGTAGTAAACTACCGTAATGGATGCTTAAAAATAAGGAGCCAGTATTTATTTTGTGGGTCAAGGAATTTTAAATTATTTATTTTTTATAAAAAAATATACTCAGATAAAAAAAAATCCCTTGAAATGGCTTTGTTATAGCCGTTAGATAATTCCCTAAAAATATTTCGTGTATGAATAGTTAGACCCTATATTTAAGTATCTCATACCAACATGAAAATCCGTTCAGAATGTTTTGTGTGGTAACAAACATCCATCCATCCTTGAAATAAATGTGGCTCTTGCAAAGAGGAGGCTTTTGTCTCAGCTGACACAGCAGCCAGCTGATTAAGCTGATGATTCGCATGTGAATAATCACCTACCTTATATAATTACCTTATTAAATCCTAGTGAGGGGCAACGTTTAAAAAAAAAAAAAAAAAAAAATATGACGGTAATTAACGACTTTTCGATGTCCAAAGCCTTTATTAAATTTCCAGTTTTATAACAAAGACGCCGCCTGTAATTAAATGCCAAACACTAAAGGATTCGTCATAAAATCCTTTATAAGTAGTGTTTGTGTATGTGAGCTTAAATGTTTGTAAACGCACCCACGATACAGGAGAAATTCCTAGTGTGGGGCAACGTTTTTTAAAAAAAAAGAAAAAAAAAGAAAAGAAGTAGTAAAAATAACAACTGTTGTTGGCTATTTTATTACTGCAATCTAAAACTTTATGACAAACACTTCATTATAGTTTAGATGTTATTATCTTCAATTGTATTTAATAATTTTATGATGTTTTTATGCCTACTCAGATATACTGGGCATTTATATATGGATAAATGGTGTCATAAGACCCTTAACGAAGCCGAAAGGCAGTTGTTCTCTCCGTCATTGCTATTATTTTTTTGTTCTAGACCTGGGAACCTTCTAGTTACGGAGATATTGGGGGTCAAAGTTTCAACTATTTCAGAAGTTTTTTTTAAATACTTGTTTTTAATGTAAGAAATTTAAACACCTCCACGACCCCCTTACTATTCAATCCACCCATCAGCACAATGTTTTGAGTGCGTTACATTGAGTCCTACCGTAAAACGTGATTTGTCACCCCAAAAAAATAAGTATTTTTTAGCAATAAATTTTGCGTAGAGTGACTTAGTTTGATTTATTTATTTATTGGAAACTCAACAGCTTATTCATCATCTGCCTAGCCTTTTCCCAATTATGTTGGGGTCGGCTTCCAGTCTAACCGGATGCAGCTGAATACCAGTATTTTACATGGAGCGACTGCCTATCTGACCTCCACAACCCAGTTAGTACTGGGTAATACGATACCCCTTGGTAAGACTGGTTGTCAGACTTTTTGGTCCACTGACTACCTAACGACTGTCAAAGATCTACAAATGACACCCGGGACCAACGGCTTAACGTGCTTTCCGAGGCACGGAGGAAACTCGATATGTAATGGGTGGTCACCCACCACAGACCAACCTAGGCAAGCACGGCTTAACCTAAAGATCGATCCGAGCGGCTGTTATTATTTAGCCACAAGCTCCTCACTCAACAGCTTATTATTACTATGAAATTGACTATTCTATATACTATGCAATACTTCTGTGAAATTTCACCCCACTATCAATGAACAGCCCAATGCAGTTGCGACAAAGTAACTAGCATCTTAAAGTCTGCATACACTGAACATTGACAGCGAGATGATGACAATTATCTCTTAAACCAATAACAGAGTTTTACGGCATTGACAAAGCTAGGTTAACTAAAAAGTGGCTAAAAGAAAAGAAAGAACAAAATACAGTGCAAAATAATGAACAGAATGCTTGGTTGACGGCTTCGTGAAGCGTCTGTTTACACACTGAAGGTAGCTGCTTGGACCCAAAGTACGTGAATTTCTTATCTTTTCATACTTTATTGAGAAAGATCTTGTCTTTGGACGCCGAACTTTTGCCCAAATAACTTGGGCTCGACTTCCAGTCTAACCGGATGAAGCGGAATTCTATCATTTCTGCCACCAACTATTTTTTATTTAGGGAAGGAACATGCACAACAAAAATGATAATAATACTTCACTACATAGTATAAAACAAAGTCGCTTCCCGCTGTCTGTCCCTATCTATGTATGCTTAGATCTTTAAAACTATAGTTGCTGCCAGCGAAGATGGCAATAGCGGTCATTGACCCACGTACATTTATTGAATCTCTTCTTTTCAAAAACGTATACAAACCTGTTAATAGCCCCTGAATTGACATTGATTGTGATCCTAAACATTAACAGAAGAAACGATAAGTACACGGTTTATGGTTTCAGTTCGTGTAAAGAGATATCAGGGAAAGGGCAATGACCGCTATTGCCATCTTAACTGGCAACAACTATACGCACAGGATTTTGATGCGGTTTTTTTGAATAGATAGAGTAGTTCAAGAGGAAGGTTTATATGTATATGTTACCGGCCAAACCCGATTTCCGGCCAAACTAGTTTGTCCTAGGCCAAACCAGTTCACGTGTTTATCGTGTCAGGATACACTAACACAAACAAAGCAATTACAATGCACCCAACTTTGCTGTGGGGCTCATCGGCCTTCTATGCGCCCTCGGCTCGCGCGTGGTGGGTCACAGTTCTAACCTAACCTAACCCATTTAGTCAGAGTGCCTAGTTTGGCCTAGGACAAACTAGTTTGGCCTGAAATCGGGTTTGGCCGGTAACATATATATTGCACTCGTGCGAAACCGGGGAGGGTCGCTAGTTTCTTATAATGTAGACTTCTTGTTGGTTTTCCTAGGAAACATTAAAGATGTAAATATTTAAAAGTATGACCGTAAGGTGACATCATTGACCGGTTACCGGCGTTTCCTTATTACCTTTTTATTTACTTATGTAAATGACTTAGGCTTAGTTCTCTGCTGACTGGGGTTTGCTTTCGAATAACCATCAACTATTTACTAATAGATATAGATATTCATAGATAACGCAAGAGCACCTATTTCGTGAGCCCAGCTTAAGCATTTTATACTTAACGTGGCTACTGTCGCAGCAAGCTAATTTAAGTATTTTTTGTATAGTAATTTTTTTGTCCAATTTATTAAAAAAAGAACTCTGTCCGATCCGAAAGAAGCATATAGCTATACCAATTCATTACCAAATAAAATACAAATCTTAAAATATTCATGAAAATAAAAATATTAATGAATTTTTAAAAATGCATAATTTTTTTTGTTCCATTTACCAGCATTTCCCTAAAAGCTAAAAAAAAATTAAAACGTGCCAACACCATCTTCGGCATTAGTATGTTCGCTCGTAAATTGTTTGTTTATGACGTCATTACCCGAGAAGCTACCGGAGTGTCGATGTCGCCGCTCGCGCCCCTGTGTTGCCATGTGTTTTCTCATTTTAGTACATTTTAATAAAATGGAAACCTTTTAGTTACGGAGATTTTGGGGGTCAAAGTTTCAACTTTTTCACTGGTATTTTTTTTATAATACACATGTTTTTAATGTGGGATTTTTACTTTAAACACCTCCACGACCCCCGTACTATTCAATTCATTCATCAGCACAATGCTTTGCGTGCTTTCCATCGAGTCCTACCGTAAAACATGACTTTTCACCCCAAAAAAAAAGTCGTAACCCAGCAATAACGTTTGCGTAAAGCTACTTAGTTTGATGTACATAATGCTTGGTTGACGGCTTCGTGAAAGGTCCGTTTACACTGCCACGTGAAGCCTTCGCAAAATGTTTTTTGATTCCATTCTCCCAAGCCAGCTGTCCTATATTCTATTCACTCTCTTTTCCTTCTTACCTAATCATCATCATCATCATCTATCTCATCTTAAGTCTCTCTCTTCATCCATCATATTCATCACTCTCTTAGTCACATGTGTTTCTACAAGACAAGAGGTGGGTTTATTAAGCAGGTTTTAACATTATGGCCATGCATGCGTGGGATGCAGGCACAGCAACCACGATGACTAACTCGCCTTGATCAGTTCTCAAGACTCGTAAGCACACAATGACTGTTCTGAGGTCATTTCAAGGTCTGTTTCTGTAATACCTAGCCTTTTGGAGTTCATAACTTGATCAAGTAACTTCGTAACATAAAGTCATGTCTCTATTCTCTATGGGGTTATGGAGAACGGCGCTATCGTAGATCCACATTTCGCCAGGCATATTTAAGTCCCATGAGAGAGGTTATGAGCTCGTGGCTAAATAATAACAGCCGCTCGGGTCGATCTTTGGTCTGTGGATGGGTGACCACCCATTACATACCGAGTTTCCTCTGTGCCTCGGAAAGCACGTTAAGCCGTTGGTCCCGGCTGTCATTTGTAGATCTTTGACAGTCGTTAGGTAGTCAGTGGCCCAAAAAGTCTGACAACCAGTCTTAGCAAGGGCTATCGTATTACCCAGTACTGGGTTGTGGAGGTCAGATAGGCAGTCGCTCCATGTAAAATACTGGTATTCAGCTGCATCCGGTTAGACTGGAAGCCGACCCTAACATAGTTGGGAAAAGGCTAGGCAGATGATGTAATAGAAAGTCCATTGCCAAAAATCCAGTTTCTTGGGATTTTCTGATGGAAAAACTATCATTGTATGCTTGGCTGTAGAGCGTTCGACCTCTAGACCAACGAGGAAATCGCTATGTTCCTCTAGTTTTATTAGTTTACAGGATTTTTTTTCCATTTTTTCGCTTCTGTTTGTGTCAGTATCGGAATTTAGTCTAGCTCGTCAGTAGATTGGATGTGCAGCTGACTGTCCAGGGTGTGACGTTTACTTGGTTCTGTCACTCTTAGTAGCATTCTAGTTGTTGTTTATGCAATCGATGCAAATAAGCCTGAGATTATTCCGATGGAGAGAAAGCCAGCCTTCTTTTGTTTTTTAATGGTAATGCGTAGGTATCAGGGTCACTGGATTCTCAGGAGTCTTGGTTTGTTTCTTGAGGAATGCAGTGCATCATCAGCTGATTAAGTCGACCAATCACCTGACTCCTGCTGAGGTTTTTAACGGCTCGTATAGAAACTTTCTTACAGACAATGTAACACCAAATACTCTAAATAAAAATTCGTTTAATTCGATTACATGTGAAATAGATGGCTTCACTATTTTAGCTTCAACAATATCAACAGATTAATACAAACTACCACTGTCCCTTTCACTCTCAATTGTATTATTGCACCTCTCTTTCTCCCACATGTTCACTAATACAACAAAGTACCTGGAACGAATCGTTTGACAGCTCGATTTCTTAAAAAAGTTTTTAAGAAGAACGAAGAAAGGTTGTTTAGAAATTTGTCAAAGCTTTAAGTTGAAAATTAAAAATTGTTTATTTTATTTAAGAGGTTTCTTCAATCTACTTAATACTTTTGAAGTTTAGCGAATAAACATTGATGATAATAGGGCTAGAGTGTTCCCACCTTGAAGTTAAAGTCATTAGAACTTAGCTTGTTGGAATCAACTTAGGTGGTTAACAAAACTTGGCACTCTACAAAAGTCCTTCCACATTACTGACATTTTAGTATCAAACAAAATTCTTCAACACTTACGTAATACTAAAACAGGTAAAACCACGAAAAAGAAATAAAAAAATACTTACAAAACAGACAAAAACACTCACATCACTTGCACTGTTCCAAAAAGTTTTGATAACCTCAAAATTTTGACAGCTGATCAAATAGTAAACGGATTCGAACTTAATTTAAACAGTTTCTAATTACAAATATATGTTAGATGTATTTTTATTACGTTATTCGGGCGTGTTTTGTTTGTTTGTTCGGAGCACACACGTCCGTTCCGTGCGGCGGGTGCTAGGCGACTGGTTTTTCGCCTTGACTCGAATGCTCGATTGGGTTAGGCTGCGTTTACGCAGGTGGCTTGGCTTGGATGTTGTATGTAATGCCCGGGTTACACGAGGCTAGTTTTTGAAGCTAGGATAGCAAGAAGATCTTTCTAACCAGACGGCTTAGACAAATAGACATTCTAAAGCTTATGAGAATCTTGTCGAAAGTCTTCGTAGAAATATTCAAGTCTGTAAAAGCGATAGCCACTAATGTAGGCCCTCTGGTTTCGCTCGTGCTAGTGTAGGTATGAAAATTATATATACTAATTTGATTAGATTCTGGCTTTTCCGTATTTATGAGGCTAATGTGTATAACGGACTGGTGTCCGCAACTCCACGGCCAAAGCACGCACTTTGCGTATAGGTAGGAAAATTATTCGATTCACCCCAGTTCCCCGACAAAGGCCAGCAACTCCTTGGTGTTGCTGATGATCTTGCGGAGATTACCTGTGTTATTGAAGTACTTCGGCCTGTATAAGGCAACCTCAGTGTAGAAACACGAGGGCTGTTATCTCGAATACCTCAATGCAGGCTGTTGACGACAAAGAGGTGTTTATTAAAAGAGCCATGTCCAGTGATGGCGGCTGTAACTGTGCGCAGCTGTAGTTTGGTCAGTCGAAGCGCCTGTTTGGTGAAGCGGCCGTCGATAGTAGAAAGTGCTTCCTTGGCCTGTACTCACCATGGTCTAGCCATAGTTTGTGGTGTTGGTCCCTGGTGCGAGGCTCTTACATAACCCGGAATAGTAAAATTAGTGGTGGCATCCCCCAATCACTAATTTTAGTATCCCGGGTTGATGTGGTTCTACATTTGAGTACTCAAAATTAAATAGAATTCCATCCTATTAGACTATCACATTCATCTATTTATTTATTTATGTACACACATAATACTCAACAAGACATTAAGATAGAAGAGCACAAAGGTACTGCTTATTTCATAAGAAATTTCTTCCAGCAGACCTGCGAGAGGAAAGTTGGATTAGAAATGTAGACACAGTCATCATCATCATCATTCTCCCAATTTATTTGGGTTCGGTGCAGCTTGTCTTCATCTTCCACACTTCTCTATTGCTTTAGTCTATCACATTAGCACTCGTCTTAAAATGAGGATAATTATCTGTTCTAATGTCGAGGAATAATTGGCAGAATTAAATAAATGGCAGAGCGGCTCGTCAGCAGTGCCTGCCAGCAGGGTGAGCGGGTCGCGGTGAACATGGTGCTGCACCACCGAGGCAGTCGACACATCGAACGCCACTCGTCGCAAATTGGTACACTCGTTAACTGCAAGCTTGAAGCTTAACTTTAAAAAAGAGAGTTACATAACAAACAGCTTATTTTCGGACCTTAAAAGTAACTTTGGGATTTAATCACATACATGGTGTAAACAGACCCTTCACGAAGCCGTCAACCAAGCATTCTGTACATCAAACGGAGTAACTTTACGCAAAAATTATTGCTGGGAAACGATTTTTTTTTTGGGGTGAAAAATCACGTTTTACGGTTAAACACAATGTAGCACACTCAAAACATTGTGTTAGTGAATGCTTTGAATAGTAAACGGATCATGGAGGTATTTAAAGTAAAGTTATAACATTAAAAACATGTATTTAAAAAAAAACTTATGAAAAAGTTGTAATTTTGACCCCCAATATCTCCGTAACCAGAAGGTTCCCAGGTATGGTCTCGAACAAAAAAATTATCGCCATGACGGGTAGAACAAGTACCTTTCGGCTTCGTTTAGAGTCTTGTTACACCCTTTATAATTTCTTGACGTTTTGGCAAATTAACTCTATCTATACCGATCTCTGCTGATCAGTCAATTTGCTACAAATTAAAAATATTATGGTCGGTTTACCAACTGACACTGTTACTTGACAGGTGCCATGACAATAGGTTATTATATTCTCAAAAGGCGCAAAAACCAATATCTTCACATCCAAAGCACCCCGGACAGGCAACTCCGTAGGTACACCTTACTGACGGGGTAACATTAAGAGCATAAATTTAACCCCCAATATCTCCGTAACTAGAAGGTTCCCAGGTATGGTATAGAACATAAAAATTATCGCAATGACGGGAAGAACAAGTACTTATCGGCTTCGTTAAGGGTCTTGTTACACCCCGTATTTACCACGTCATGAGCAAAGTAGGTTGAGAATATTTTCAGAAGATACTTATAAGACAATTTCCCAAAACACCAGCCCTGCAACTTCTTCCTAGCAATTTAGCTGGAGAGAAGAAGTGCAGAACAAACTCCCCAGCAACACATCTGCCTGTGAATACTTGGTTCGCTGGTTCATATCCGGCTCGAAGGACCACCCACAGCATGTATAAATAAAATACATTTTAAAATGTGAAAAACTAATTTATGGAATTAGTGAACAAGCATAATTATTGTTTGTAACGTAAACTGGCATACCGTTTCAAATGGAGCCACAAAAACAGTAAAAAATAAAACTAATGCCCATAGACAAACAAATGGCTAGTCATTTATATGTTCGAATAGGTTGTATTGAACAAATGCTACTTCGAATGAGGAAGAAGATGTACTAAAAATAAATCAATATACCCACATTATGTAACAGCCTTTACTTAACACGGTTGCGAAGTGAGCCTTCGAAGTCTGAGCTTTTTAACAATTCAATAACATCCTTACTTAATACAACATGCAAGCTAAACTCTACCTTATATCGTGTTCGTTATGGACTGGATTTTCCTTGCTCCTTTCGTGGTTTTCACAAGACGTTGGACATAGGACTGTACATTTAAGAAACTAAGGTCGACTTTCAATTGAAGACTGTAATTTCCTTGCACAATGGAAATGGGACTGCGTCTTCTGACTTATAAGGTAGTTTTTGGATTGTAGTTAGTTCTAGCCACAAAAGTTTGATAGCCACCGCGTTATTACAAGCCTCCTTTGGTTTACCGACTTTAGAAAGAATGGTAATGAGTGTTACACGGTCGCTTTTCTATTTTTATGGCAATGTCGAAGGTCAGCTAGAGATGTGGGAATTTGTAATGTAAGTGTCTGGGTGAGATCGGGGACTTTCGGCTGGGTTCGGGTGGGTTACGAGGTAAAGTAGATTTTAGATTTTATTGAAAATATTAAGGGTTATTTTTTTTAAATAATTTAAGTCTTTTGTTTTTTCTTTAATTAAAACCAGGTAAGAAAATGGCGTATTATTTAATTTTTAAGTATTTGAATAATTCATTCTTGATTATATTGAACTAGCGACCCGCCCCGGCTTCGCACGGGTGCAATATATACATATAAACCTTCCTCTTGAATCACACTATCTATTAAAACCTGCTTCAAAATCCGTTGCGTAGTTTTAAAGATCTAAGCATACATAGGAACAGACAGACAGCGAGAAGCGACTTTGTTTTATACTATGTAGTGATTATATTGGAGGAGCTCGTGGCTAAATAAGAACAGCCGCTCGGGTCGATCTTTAGATTAAGCCGTGCTTGCCTAGGTTGGTCTGTGGATGGGTGATCACCCATTACATACCGAGTTTCCTCCGTGCCGCAGATCACGTTAAGCCGTTGGTCCCGGCTGTCATTTGTAGATCTTTGACAGTCGTTACAGGTAGTCAATGGCCCAAAAAGTCTGACAACCAGTCTTACCAAGGGGTATCGTATTACCCAGTACTAACTGGGTTGTGGAGGTCAGATAGGCAGTCGCTCCATGTAAAATACTGGTATTCAGCTGTATCCGGTTAGACTGGAAGCCGACTCTAACATAGTTGGGAAAAGGCAGGCAGATGTTTCTTGAATTATATTCCGACTTCATCTATCTTTTAACTATTTGAAGCTTCGAACTTCTTAAAAACCGTCAACCATTTTGACCGTAGCAACCTGGACAGCTCTGTCGTTTGCCTCATTCAAGTCCTGGAGGGTGCAATTAGTTGTGCACGGCTGGCAGGAGGGGTGTGGCATATCCTGTGTTGGGGCTCCACACATGGACTCCACATTTTGTCCGTGATGGGTCGATTATACCCCTATCTAGCCAACTTGGATCGACAGCGCCCAACTCGAGCACGCAGTCTGTCAAAGATTTCCATATCGGTCACTGAAGGTGACCAGAGCGATGGAGTGGCCTGTAAAAGAGTTTGTATAAACCAATTTATAAAATACTAGCCACCTGCCCCGGCTTCGCTCGGATGCAATGTAGATACTAATCCATACTTCCGTACTGTGTTATAAATGCGAAAGTAAGTTTGTTTGTTTGTTACCTTTTCACGAATAAACCATTGAACCGATTATCCCGAAATTTTGCTTATACGTTGTCTGGCGGACAGAAACGGACACGGTACCTCATCATCTGCCTAGCCTTTTCCCAACTATGTTGTGGTCGGCTTCCAGTCTAACCGGATGCAGCTGAATACCAGTATTTTACATGGAGCGACTGCCTATGTGACCTCCACAACCCAGTTAGTACTGGGTAATACGATACCCTTTGGTAAGACTGGTTGTCAGACTTTTTGGGCCACTGACTACCTAACGACTGTCAAAGATCTACAAATGACACCCGGGACCAACGGCTTAACGTGCTTTCCGAGGCACGGAGGAAACTCGGTATGTAATGGCTGGTCACCCATCCACAGACCAACCTAGGCAAGCACGGCTTAACCTAAAGATCGATCCGAGCGGCTGTTATTATTTAGCCACGAGCTTCTCAAACGGACACGGTACCTTTCATCCCGAAAACATGATAATAGATGGCGCCACGTGTCTTTCGAATCATGATTGAATTATATTATTACAAGCAGAGTAGATATGAATATGGAGCCGAATCCGTCTACGCTCCGGGGACCTCTTCAGAGAAACCGAAGGTTTTATCTGTGAAATTAGAGCTCCAGAGACAGGAACCTCTTAACAATAACAGCCGTGTCCAGGAGTAACGCTTTTTTAAATCAAGCTCATGATCCAGCTGCCTAACGAGAGCCTTCTCAGGAATTCGTTGAGGCTCTTGGTAATTAAGAGCGTTTACTCAGAAAGTGGGCTACGTCGCAAATAGCTGTCAAAATTAACCTGTTTTAATTAATTTGGCAATATTACTATATGGGCATAAGAAATATGGCTAACCAGTGAACTAGAATATCAATAATGAATTGCAATTAAAAAACTGAATTTGATGTTGTAACCGATTTAGGTGTAAAAAAGGCATTTGGAAATAAGACTGGTTACATACTTTCGGGCCACTTTTACTATTTAGAAGAAGGTAACCTCCAAAAACTGCAAGATTGTTTGGTGGAATTTCTGGCTTTAAAACAAGCCTTATCATTGGGAGATGCAATCGTTTTAAGACGTCTCGTGTGAATCTGTTTGTCCAATTCGAAAAACCTGTTGAGTGCAGTGACCTACAGAGTGGTTTCACAAGAGCAGCCAAAATTAGTGTTTTTCGGTTCCCATGAGGAGCTAGCAGAAATTAAGGAGATTTTGCTTAATTAATCGGTGATTTTGGTAACAATAAAATATCTGATAAGCAAATCTAGTATCTTGACTTGGCTCGCGAGGCTGTCAACTTGTGGGATGTGGACTCAGCGATCATTGTGCCGATAGTTGTATCAGCCCATGGCTTTATTGCCAAGAGCCTCGACCAACACCTGAGGAGGCTCTCGTTAGGCAGCTGGATCAAGGGCTTGATTCAGAAAGCGGTACTCCTGGACACGGCTCGTATTGTTAGGAGGTTCCTCTCTCTGGAGCCCTGACCGCCGGTAGCTTGGACCCTGTTCCCGATAACGGTGAGCTACATTTTTTTGTTGTTTTTTTAGATTTTTAAATGTTTTTTATTTTGTTTTTTTTTGTTTTTTTCTAAGATATGTTTAAAAATATAAATGTTTTGTAAAATATAATAAAGGAAATATCTGGCTGATATTTCAGAAAGTCTTTACCAAGTACTAACTGGGTTGTAGAGGTCATATAGACAGTCGCTCCATGTAAAATTCTGGTATTCAGCTGCATCCGTTTAGACTGGAAGTCGACCCCAACATAGTTGGGAAAAGGCTAGGCGTAGATACATGGTGGAGAATCATAGGTACTGAATATAAAATAAAATTAATATAATAATAAATAAAGAAGACATTAAAAGTAGCTTTTGGTGCTCTGCCTAGTAATTTGATAATAATATATCTATAGACCGACCGCTTTAATGAGTCCTCCGCCCTGCCCTATCAAACGCATATTAAGCGTCCACAAAGTCCTAACGATATCGCATAGGTTATTTACTTTAAAATAACCATAATCCACGTAGGTATTACGAAAATAATTGAACCAATACGTGACCAACCTTCAGAATATTCCATTTAAATTGATACCTTCGTGAGGACTCATTAAAGCTGTCGGTCTATAGTATGTAATGGATGCAACCCTACTACGGGCCGTCCTCAAATTTGCTTAACTTCAAAGGTCGACCCTTGCAGCGGTAATTAGGCACTCAACCACGAACCTGCCTGTCCTAGCAACCTGAAAGAATTTATTCATACTCATTTCAATTCTAACACAAATACAACATTCCATTCCTAGAAAAAGTCAAAGAAAAACTGTACTAATCTTTCTTTAAAGGGTTCCGTACCTCAAAAGGAAAAAACGGAACTCTTATGGGATCACTCGCGTATCTGTCTGTCACGGGCTCGCTTACCACGACTGTATGAAACCCTTCATGCGCAAGTCCGACTCTCACTACGCTGGTTTTTTCTAGAATAACTTAATTTAAACATACTCAAGTTACACTAAACCCTGAACTTTCAGATTCATAGAAAACAAAAGCTGATTTGCATTTAATTTTTAAGCTCCTAACCTCAAGGGGCTGTTACTTTCAACCCCAGCCTTTTTAAATATGCACCATTCGTAGAAACGGCGTATTTGTGTTGATTACAATACAAACATTTAGTGTTTGTAGCGCCTACTGGAAATGTAATAGCATAAACTTGTCGACACGTGTTCATATTTTCTTTGCTCTTGTGTTACTTGTAGGTTGTTAAGTTAATATTAGGGGTTAAAGTATGAAATTGCCGATTTGCATGGACGATTTCGTGAAAAGTGATATTTCCATACTAACATTTTTTATTTTTTTTTGGAAACGTTTGAACCGATTATGTATGATACAAATTGCAATAGTTAGAATGAAAAAGCACAGTATTAGTGAAAGCGACGGCACATCGTAACAGGTGTTTAATGTTTTGACACACTACCCTATGAGGTAATATGCAACTATTAGTACGGTTTTTAAAATCTAAAAGGAAAGTAATTTAACAAATTAATCCAATAAAAATGGAATTAGGAGAAAATATAACTAAACGTCAAAGTTACAAACAGAACAAAGTGTGAGAAAAAATGGCAATTTCATAGTTAAAAAGACCTATTTATTTATTTTATTTATTAAAGCTTTATGCACAAGTAAACTGTACAAAGGCGGACTTAATGCCATAGGCATTTTCTACCAGTCTACCTTAGGGTGATGCAGAGACAATATACAATAAGTGCAATAACAGAAAAAAAAGACAAGAAAATATTTATAACTAAAACATATAAGAATAAATACTTAAATACATACATATATTAAACTTTATAAAGTTACGAGAGATAAACAAGAAAAACTACAACAACTTATTTCTGAGACGAATCCGCCAACTTCTTGTGTATATGTTCCCGAGCTTTCACTTTGAAAGTGAACTGACTGAAAACCGCCTGGACAAAGACAGAAGATTTTATAAAACCAGAGCGGTGAGAAGGACATCGTAAGAGACAATTATTAGCGGAACGAAGATTCTTGCTGTGCGCAGAGCATAAATATTGACAATTAGACGTCAGATAAGAAGGAGAAGTGGGTTTGGGAAGAAGAGAAAACAGGGTTGTCAAAGCCCTCAATTCTCTGCGCTGCCGGATGGGCAGCCATCTTAAAAGCGATCTATGCATAGATACATGATCATACTTGCGGAGATTGAAGACGAATCGGATGCAATTATTAAGAAGTCGGTCAAGTTTATTGAGTAGATCTGCATTCAGGTCGTAGTAGCACACATCACCATAGTCAATTATGGGGAAGATTAGATACTGTACAAGCATTGCCTTAACGTGAGATGGAAGAACATTTTTCAACCGATAAAGCGACCGCAACGTTCCGGTGACTTTCTTGCTCACAATCGCGACCTGCTTACGCCAGTCAAGGCAAGTGTCAACATGCAAACCCAGATCCTTGACGTCAGACCCAAACGGAATCACTGTGCCGTCAAAGGTCACCGGTGGCACCGCTAACCCATTCAGCCTTCTCAAGCTATGGGGGCTCCCTACAATAATAGCCTGGCACTTGGCTGTGTTAACTGCCAAAACACAATCCGACACAATCTGCTGGTCTGATCGTTTAACTACCGAAACGATCAGACCAGCTTTTGACTACACGTAAATCCCAGTTTAGCTCCTCGATCGCACCGGATAAGCTGTCAACACCTGCCTGACAGTAGACCTGTAAGTCATCAGCGTAAAGACCTATTATTAGGTTGTTCAGTTTGTAACTAGTAAAGATTTTTAACGGGAAAAGATACTTAGTATGTTTTAGTACATCAACACAGAAATTCGTTTGGTCGAGGTACCTAAGTTTTGATTATGTTTTCGGCTCTTTCGGCTGTCGTCACACGCCAACACGGTAGGAATTAAACTATTTGACTAGGCGCAGAAACGTTCGAAAGCGACGGTACGGAGCCGATCGCATGCGTCGATATCCTGCCGGACGCGATCGGCTGTCGTCGCATCCGTTCGTATACTTTCCGATCCGATGCGATGCGAGCCGTTTGGTGGAAATCATCCTATAGGCCTCTTTCACTCTCACAAAGCTCTCAGAAACATTGGTACTAACCCCTTCTAGTAACATATTCATACAATCTAGCCGCTAACACTTCATCACAAACACCATCCAACCTTACATTCTACACAATTAATTCCAGATCCTACCCCCATCCACCCCCTCCCATCCTCCGAACTCACCTAGTTACGTAACCCGGTGTCCCGGCCCGGGATCGCTGCATTGATTGCACTGACGCACTGCAGATGCGCTGGATGTAATGTTGCCTTGTAGGGATGGGACGTGTTGTGGGCCGGGATGTCGATAGTGACCTCACCCTGACAAGAGTTGTTGAAGTATTTCCGTGGTATTTACCACAAAAATATAATCACTTTAATCAGTGTTTTATTTGCCTTGTTAGACGTACTGAACGCTGTGTTAAAATTTGTCCATCTATTTTAATAGAATAGAATAGAATTCTCTTTAATCGAGTATCCATGACTCAAAAACTGTTAGTAAAACTTACGACTATGTTAGTAAACACTGATAAATAAAAAAAACAAAACAACAGAAGAAGTAACGGTGGATCACTGCTGCGACAACCCATGAGTGATAGCACAACAGCGACCCACATAAACACAGTCCAGGCGACTGGCAATCATGTTTTGGCGCTGCCCCACACCCTGCGCACCAGGGAAGCGCATCTTTTACGCATTGTTGCGTAAAAACAATCCACATGCGCGTCCGCGAACATCCCCGATGCACTACAGAAGCGAGGCAGCCCCACCAGCATCGACCGTTAATGGGACCGTCCATTTATTTTTGAGGGTTTTATTTTGACCTGAAATCACCCATTTTTAATGTATTTCCGTTAGCTGATTTCTTTTTTTGTAAGTATCTAATGCGTTTTTCTGATTTTTTTTTACCAGTGACCTTATTTTGGTGGTCAGAATGATTTCAAAAAGTTTGTCTATCTATTTTAATGGGACCTTCATCATCATCATTTGCCTAGCCTTTTCCCAACTATATTGGGGTCGGTTTCCAGTCAAACCAGATGCAGCTGAATACCATTATTTTATATGGAGCGACTGCCTATCTTACCTCAACAACCCAGTTAGTACTGGGTAATACGATACCTCTTGGTAAGACTGGTTGTGACTTTTTGGGCCACTAACTTATAATTATATAAAACAAAGTCGGGAATAACCATTAAAATATTTGAAAAGTTCACGAAATAAAAGTAGTATTATAATTATCGGCCTGTGACTCATGAAGCCTTTAATTCATCGAGTGGATTTTTCGAGAGAAAAATACTCATTTTGTTTTTGTTTTTCTTAAAACAGTATCGAAGCTTTCCTAAAAAATAACAAGTAGTCTTAAATCTATCTAGTGGTACAACATAAGGGTACATACCTAGTTTATGTATGTTATTTTGTGGAAGGTTATTCAACGTACTCTATTCCGTTCAGCTGTTTTGGAGTTACCGTTATCTGAACAAACAAACATCTGAATTTAGAAACTATAATAATATTAGTTCGATAGTTTGGATTAGCATTAGGCTTTGTTATTCAAAAACTGTGTATTCATAGTTTTACTATTTGTTGTTGTTATTGATAGTTTTACTAGCTTTTGCCCGCGACTTCGCTCGCGTTAATTTAGAATTTGACAACCTAGCGGTGTGAAATATACTTTACGACCTATTCTCATACCTACCAAATATACATAAAACATTTAATAAAAATCGGTCGAGCCGTTTTGGAGGAGTGCGACCACTAACACCGTGACACTGTATTTTTTAAATAATTATATAGATTTCTTTATTTATTTGGTACACCAACTAAATAAATAAATAAAAGTACGTACTTCCATAAACCATATATTTTAACTGTTGTTATACAATAATACAATAATACTTAGACTTTTTATTATAGCTGTTTTTGATATGGAAAGAAAAATTCGAGTGCGAGCAGGGGTTGAACCTGCGACCTTTTATTATGTCAATAATTTTGAGAAATTCATGTTTGGTATTTAAATATTACGTTTAACATGCTCTAATATTTGTACGCCAGTCTACGGCGAATCATGTAATATCATAACTCTGTTAATAAGACCTTAATGTAGCATGTTTTAACACAAATAAAAAATATTCTATATTCTAAGAGAGAAAGTAGAAAGAGAGTAGGGAGTTGTTCTTGTTCTACTTTATTCCATTCTATCCTATCCTACCCTGTCCTGTCCTGTCCTGTCCTGTCCTGTCCTTTCCTGTCCTATCCTATCCTAGAGAGTACAAGGAGAGTAGAGAGTTATTATTGTTCTACTTTATTCTATTCTACCCTGTCCTGTCTTGTCCTGTCCTATTTTAATCTATTCTAAGAGTAGTGGTGATGAAATAAATTACATGAAATAAAGTGCCTGCCTGTCCAAGAATTTCTTAATAGTTTGTGCAGACACCAGCACATCAAGCTACTACAATCTGTCAAACTTCTTTAATAGATATTCAACTTTATCGCTAAAGCATTAGGTTCAAGGTTGAATGGGAAAATTTGACAGTTTCGGGTAGTTTGATGTGCTAGCTGCGTGGTATCTTCTCGTCCAACTTACCGCAGTGTCTCAAGACGAAAGTCTATGACCAGTGTGTGTTGCCAGTGATTACATACGGGACCGAAACGTGGTCGCTCACAATGGGCCTCATCAGAAGGCTTAAAGTAACCCAAAGGGCAATCGAGAGGTCTATACTCGGGAGTTTCCTTGTGTGGTCAAATTAGAAATGAGGAAATCCGCAAGAGAACCAAGGTTACCGACTTAGCTCGCAGAATAGCCAAACTTAAGTGGCAGTGGGCAGGGCACATTGCTCGCAGAACGGATGGCCGATGGGGCCGGAAAGTTCTGGAGTGGCGACCGCGAACTGGAAGACGTTGCGTTGGAAGGCCTCCCACTACGTGGGCCGATGACCTGGTAAAGGTTGCAGGGATCCGCTGGATGTGAGACGCACGAGACCGGTCAATGTGGCGCCACTTGGGGGAGGCCTATGTCCAGCAGTGGACGTCTTGCGGCTGAAATGATGATGAATGATGATGTGCTGGCGTCTGTACGTGTGGTAAATTCAGCACTATACTTTCACATGTTAAGTTAAAATAATTATAGTCAATCAGCGAGTTACCAGCCAGAGAGCCGAGTAGAGTGTCAAATATCGTCATAGACAAAAATAGACTATCGATAGAACATCACTACGCGTCCTGTTTACGTCATCGCTTTTCCTGACCCCGTGGCATCTAACGTTGAATCTAATCAAATCACTTCTGATTCCAAACGCAACCTTATCTACCTGTAACACAGTCCAATATCGCTTAACATATATTGGTTCAGGAATAACTTTTAATGTAAATGAGACCTTTGCCATAATAACTAGGGTTTATATTCCCGTGGCTGATATTATGCATTCAGTGGGTTGTATGAAAACATAGACGTTTTAATTTTACTTTAGGTTATTTCAGAAATAGAGAATTTTGGTCTTTAGTTAAAATGTCAGATGTGGAGTTTTACATCGCATGGCGAGCAGCTTTCAAGATCCTTAACGAAGCCGAAAGGCACTTGTTCTCCCCGTCATTGCGATCATTTTTTTGTTCTAGACCATACCTGGGATTCTTCTAGTTGCGGAGATATTGGGGGTCAAAGTTTCAACTTTTTCAACGCCACCTGGAGGGCTGACCCCCGTACTATTCAATTCATCCATCAGCACAATGTTTTGAGCGCGTTACATTGAGTCCTACCTTAAAACGAGATCTTTCACCTCAAAGAAAAAGTCGTTTCCCAACAATAATTTTTGCGTAAAGTTACATAGTTTGATGTACTTATATAATGCTTGGTTGACGGCTTTGTGAAGGGTCAGTTTACACCCTGTAGAATACTGATATTTAATGGCTTTTTTGTGACATCTCTTTTATATAAATTGTAGGTTAATTTACATTTTTAAGCCATTTTAGTCGCGAAATACGACTTAATTTTGTAAAGACACTGCTTAAGTAAAGCTAATTAAGACACTTTAGTAAGTACGAGTACCTACGTATTCTTGCATCTAAATAAAATTATTAATCTTTTGGGATCAATAAATATGCTAAACTGGGGAGTTGAATTGAATATATTATGTGAGAACGATGTAGAAAGACGTGCAAGTTCCAGAGTAAAAAGATATAATCAACAATTAAAAAATAAAATAAACCGTGCATACCATAAAAGTACAGGATGTTATTTTTATTTAAAATTCAGCCGGTTCCATTCCCGAGTGTGGCAAGCGAATTTTAGAAAATCTTTGAATGCAGATTTATTTCTTTTTAAAAATAAAGGAATGTCTACTACTTTCCCGCTAGGTGGCGTTGAACAATTTCACCCTATATTTATTATATTTGTGATTACAAATTTACATTTGCAGTTGGAGAAACTAAACTTAAAACAAACTGCAAAATTAAATTTGTTTTTCAATCTGACTTATCTTTTTTAAGAGCTTATGAACGTCAGAGACTTTATTTCCGTGATCGAAAATGGATTCCATCAACATAATGGTTTGTACGGATCGGACTTTGAAGCCAGATGGTCGATGCAGGTACAACTTGGTCCGGTGGGGGTATTCCGATAACCCTGAGTGCGACTGCGGAGTTCATCGCAAACCATGGCCCACCTCTTGACCTGCTCTTTATGAAACTCCACCGTCCGAAGAAGCTTGTCACCCAAAAAAAAGTTTACGAGCCATATACGGGATTCCATCTGATGAATCATCATCATCATCATCTGCCTAGCCTTTTCCCAACTATATTAGGGTCGGCTTCCAGTCTATCCGGATGCAGCTGAATACCAGTATTTTACATGGAGCGACTGCCTATCTGACCTCCACAACCCAGTTAGTACTGGGTAATACGATACCCCTTGGTAAGACTGGTTGTCAGACTTTCTGATTATCATGTCAACCATTATTTAAAAACTTTGGTTTGCTACCCTTACCTTCATTATATTTGTATGAAGCATGTATGTTTGTTAGGAAATTTAAAGGATTGTTTAAAACAGCTGAGGAAATAAGTTCTCGAAGTCGCCTGGGAGCTCATCTAGTCCTCGGCTCGTCTAGTCTGTATTGACGGACTTGTACTAGATGAGCTCCCTAGATTAGCAAAATATAATAAAAGCGTTCTGGCTATGTGTGTGCGTTTTTATAATAAATTGCAGGTTATTCAAAATTAAACAATACACCATGAGTTTTTAGTCGTCTTACAAAGGTCGTCCAGTCAATGTACCCGACATAAAATAGCTCTAAGCGCGATTTTTTTTAAACCTCCATAATAGGTACAAAGAAAAATAATAATAAAAAACTATAATTAAATTATGAAACATCCTGTTAATGATGTTTACGTGTCAAACGGGAGAACAATACCTACCCAGCACTCGAGTCCAGTAGATCATCGCTCGCAACAGGGTGTTTTAACTACGACATGCGTCACAATACTAAATAATATTTTTATTTTTAAATGATTAAAATCTCATAAATAGCAATTTTTTTTATGAATGTTTAGTATTCATTGGATACATGAAGTGGGCTGCCGTTGTAAGACGACTAAAAAGCCACGGTGTATAAATGGCTGAATGAAAATAATTTCCATAGTACCTATTAAGAATTTTATTGACCATAAATTATAATGTATATCAATTTAAATTTGATTGTTCGTGTAAGTTAAGTAAGCATGCTTAAATTTTAAGCAAAACGTATGATCTCATACGCTATAATAACACTTCTGTATACCAAGTCTAACGCAAATAAAAATAAAATAAAAAGAAGCCACTTCCAACGCCGTCGATGTGACTGAATTCTGGTCGAAACAAATTTAATTAAATAACCCTGGGAATCATGGACACGGAAAAGAAGAAGTGTGTATATTTTTATGTATGTTTATTTTATATAGGTATTATCAATTTTCCTGTTATTTCTTTTCTACACACTGTGTCTACAGTTCTAATGCAACTTTCCTCTCGCAGGTCTGCTGGAAGAAATTTCGCATGAAATAAGCAGTACCTTTGTGCTCTTCTATCTTAATGTAATGTCTTGTTAAGTATTTTGTGTGTACATAAATAAATAAATAAATAAGAAGACCGCTGCGCGAGTGATCAGCGCGGCGCGGGTGGTGCGTCATGATAGCGTTCTGTCCGGGCGTGGGTGTGTGCGTGTGTTTGCGAAAGCCCGGGGCTAAAGATGTACTCATGAACAAGGCAAACTACAATCCAATTACTAATTACCAACGTGACTTCACTTGAACCACATCTCGATTGTGAGCTTTTTAACACGCTTTTATTAACTTCAACTAAATAAGAGAAGCTCGTGCCAAATAACAGCAGCTCGGATCGATCTTTAGGTTAAGCCGCGCTTGCCTAGGTTGGTCTGTAGATGGGTGACCTCCCATTACATACCGAGTTTCCTCCGTGCCTCGGAAAGCAGCGTTAAGCCGTTGGTCCCGGCTGTCATTTGTAGATCTTTGACAGTCGTTACAGGTAGTCAGTGGCCCGAAAAGTGTGACAACCAGTCTTATCAAGGGGTATCGTAATACCTAGTACTAACTGGGTTGTGGAGGGACTGGAAGCCGATAGAGTTGGGAAAAGGCTAGGCAGATGATGTCCTGTAACTAACTATGTCAAAAGTCATAGAAGTTAAAGACTGACTGTCCTGGTTTCCGATTGAACTGAAATTTTGTATGTAACATGGCTAGCTAAGTGACGTCATTTTAAATCCAACATGGCGGATTCCCAAAGATGACGCACTAGTTATTTTTTTTAATGAAAGGGTTTGCTGAGAAGAATAGGAAAAAAAGAAAATAACATCACTCTAACACGTGTTTTTTTGTAATTTTTTAAAACTATTATAATTTATTAATTTGCTCACTTCTTTTTTTAGTTTCCATGTTACTCTTTATTAGAAAACCAATTAATGTCAAATAATATTACAACATTGTTGAATTCGTTGTCGAATTATATTGTACAAACCGCGACATTGAATTTATGTTTGTTACTTTTGAGATTTAACAGTACTAATGTATTTTTACAGCATAACAGAACACCTGTGTTCCATGAACGGTTAGGCATACTCAAACTCAAAGCATTTAATTCTAACTAGCGACCCGCCCCGTCTTCGCACGGGTGCGATATAAAGGGTGTAAATCGACTCATAACATAGCCGAAAGGCACTTGGTCTCCCCGTCTTTGAGATCATTTTTTTGTTCTAGACCGTACCTGGGAACCTTCTAGTTACGGAGATATTGGGGGTCAAAGTTTCAACTTTTTCACAAGTTTTTTTTTTAAATACATGGTTTTAGTTTTGTAACTTTACTTTAAATACCTCCACGACACCTGTACTATTAAAAATAAAAAGTTTAAGTTCCATGAGGAACCCCCCCCTTTTTTTTTTTCTGATGAGAAATCATCAAATGACCCCCCCACTCCTGGGCGGAGCGGAAGGGAGTGTCAGACTTGTACTGACTAAAACCCATCCATGTTCCTTCTTTGCCCTTTGTGTTCCAGAGCCACGGTATCTCTTTCGAACAGTCCCGCAGCCCTGGCAGGCATCGGCCCTTGCGGACCCCTACTTATTTGCTGACATCTCTTTGAGGTGCACGTGGATCACGAACGCGCCGTCGACACGGCCTGTCGTCATAAGACGGCCGGACGGCGAGCTGGCCCATAACTCGCCGTCTACAGGCCCGCGCCTACGGTGGCCGGGAGCCACCACGTAACCCCCGACGCCCAGGGCGTCTCCCGCGGCGACTGGGACGTGAGGTTCTTTCCATCTCACGTCCCACCATCTCCTTCACTAGCATGACTGCTTCGCAGAAGGAGGTGACGGCTTTCCATTCCCTCTCGCTCCGGGCCATGGCTTGAACCAAGGCTGGACGCGAGAGATCGCCGCCGCCAATCGCCGCTACGAGGACACGGCGGTGCTCCGCCCAAGCGGGGCAGACCTCCACGGTGTGCTCCACCGTGTCCTCCGGACGATCCTCGCAGTGGAAACACCCGGGCGTTTCCTCCCGCTCGATTCGGTGCAGGAACCTCCCGAAACAACCGTGTCCGGTGAGGACCTGCGTCAGGCAGTAGGTGAGGGCGCCGTGGCGCCTCTCTAGCCACTCCTCAAAGAGGGGACTTATCGCCACTATGGTGGCGTGCCCTGCACGGGGTTCCGACAGTCGCTCTCTCCATGTCGCCATGAGATCACGCCGGAGGTCTGTTCGCTGAGCGGCAATTTGCCGCGGCAGCGGAGTTTCCCCCCGACGTAGTGCCTCCGCGCGCCATTCGTGCAGACGTGCGAGGACTATCGCCTCCAGATCCCATGGCGGCAATCCGGCAAGGAGGCTAGCCGCCGCGCCGGAGATCGTGCGGTACCCCCGGATTAGCCTTATGGCTATTACCTTTTGGGGCGCGTTCAGGTAGTTGGCGGCTTGCCGCCTTAAAGAACGCGCCCACACCGGGGCCCCGTAAAGGGCCATGGACAGCACGACCCCCGCGTATAGCCTCCGGCAGGAGGCGTTTGGACCCCTTAGGTTGGGCAAGAGCCGCTTGAAGGCAGCCCCTGTCCGTTCCAGTTTGGGAGCCAAACGTCGGAAGTGCTCCACGAAGTTCCACCGGCTGTCGAGGACGAGTCCTAGGTACTTCAACGTTGACCCGACGCCGATGGAAACCCCTCCTGCCGTCAGTAGGGATCCCGACGGTGGCGCATTCCGAGGCCCATGAAAACACATGGCCTCGGACTTGTGCAGTGCCACCTCGAGACCCAATTGCCGGATCCTCTCCACGACTGTCGCAACCCCGCGTGTCATGTTTTCGGCCGCCGCCTCGTGCGACCTCCCTTGTGCCAGTACCAGCGTGTCGTCAGCGTAGCAAACTACGCAGACGCCGGTAGGGAGGTCGGCGCGCAGCACCCAGTCGTAACCGATGTTCCACAGGGACGGCCCCAGAACCGATCCCTGTGGAACACCGCACGACATCTCTCGCCGGTTCCATTCTCCGCTTCGACCAGGGTAGATGACGGCTCTATCCGTCAGGTAGTCCCCGACCACACGACGAAGGTAAGTCGGCACCCGGTGATACCGGAGTGCCTCCCTAATGCAGGTCCAGGACATGGAGTTGAAGGCGTTGGCGATGTCAAGAGACACCGCCAAGACGACCCCGCCCCGGGACACCGCGTCCTCCGTCGTGAGGGCTCTCACGCGCATGATGGCGTCCACCGTCGAGCGCCCCTTGCGGAAACCAAACTGGTGTTCCGCAAGATCCGGCCCCATCCCCGCAAGGTGCCCGGCGAGGCGGTTGGCAATGACTCTTTCAAAGAGTTTGCCGACCTCGTCGAGCAACACGATGGGCCGGTATGCGGACGGAGAGTCCGCAGGGCGCCCTGGCTTCCGGATGAGGACCAGCTTCCCCGTCTTCCAACGAAGAGGAAACTCTCACCACGTCCTCCACGAGCTCAGGCCGGAGACTCTGCGTCAGCGGGGCAGACCTCCACGGTCCCCCCCCCTTAATCATTTAAGTTGTTTTTTGTAACTAGAAGGTTCCCAGGTATGGTCTAGAACAAAAAAAATGATCGCAATGACGGGGAGAACAAGTGCCTTTTGGCTTCGTTAAGAGTCTGGTTACACCTTTATAGTCTTAAGTCGATGTAGGATGCGTATGTCGATGTTTAGTTCATCGTCTGTGTCATAGATGGCGCTGTAGTACTTTTTGTTCTATTTTGCTGTAGTACTCTTTGTAGTGTCGCTACAATTCTATTATGATTCTGCTAAAGCGGCTATTTTATGACCCCTGTTCTGTGTAGAATTAAATAGTATCTTTTTCATACTTGGTTAGGTAAATACTTGCCTGTTAATATCCCACAGCAGGAAAAATAATTCATCATACAGAGAGAACGAGAATCAAACGAAACTTGCCTGCATTGCATTTAAATATTGATGAAGCGGTTTTAGCTGTAACTATGTCAAATTTAAACCAAATTGCGATAAGTTAAACAATGTTGTTTACATTCCCTAAAGTGATTTAATTATAAACTCTAATGTATTAGAGAGTACTAGAGTATTGAATATTAGGCGTAAACGGTACGCTTTTAGAGCAATTTTCAGCTTAAAATTGGTTATTTTTGAAATAAATTGTGAAAAATTGCGTGTTTTGCGTTGCATTTTATAAGTATTGCGGTCGAAGATGGCGTCGGTGAAGCGTGTTTTAAGCTTAATTTTGAGTATCTTTTCATTGGTTCAGGTCTGTTCATTGTTTTTTTTAATTATTCTACAACATTATTTTTAGTATATGCGAAACCTGAATATAGTTTGTTCAGAATAAGTAACTGAATCGATTCCAATAATTTTTAAACCATGTTATATTTTGACCCAAAAATATTAAACAAAGACTACAAGTAGGACACCGAGCGACACTAAGTACCTATCTCAATCATTTAGGCACCTACTGTAAATTAGTATTATCAATGAGCTCAAGACGACGTCGGAGGCGAGTACGCGGGCGCGCTGCGTAGTGATCACGTTTTTGTGCGGACAGCCAGGTAACAGAACACGCTTATAACTTTGAGATTATTCATGATACAGTTTTGGAAGTTTGTTCTTAGATTCTTTACATAAAAATACTAGTAACGTGTTTCAGGTTTAGCATATACTAAAACTAATGTTGTATATTATCAGTATTGTGTCGTGTGGGCTACTGTCCGACAGTTGTTTTCAAATTTTTGTATACAGCGTGTATCGGAAAGATGTGGTCATAATTAAGAGTGTGCTTCTGATCACCAAACTGACAACACATGTTTCGCCAAGGGAGGAGTAATACTGCACCGCTGCACTGCAATCGTAACCGCAAAAACATAATCAGCTGTCTCATTCCTTTGAGTCGAGTAGGTACCGAAGTTTCGTGTAGAAAAACTGATATTTTTTTCGATTTTGTTTCCAAAGACCAAGTTGTTCAGTTTCATGGTATGCGCCACACCTTTAAATATCACCACACCGTGTATGACCACACCACACATTTTCGCGGAAAACTTTGCTTGCGCGACGCAGGATTTTAGTTCCTTTGTTACGAGTTAGATGGCGCTGCAATAGTTATACATATTTTTCTTCTATTTTTCAGCACGATCTATGTGCTGAATCGGACTTCCCAATGTTCAGTATAGAAGACCGCGCCTATTTCAATCGCTACGTGCCACGCTCACTCGTCCCCCGAAGCTTCTACAACCGAAGACCCGTCCACATGAGGTGGAGACCGCCGCGCGGTGGGTATTCTATGAATTGGAAATAAAAAAAATAAAAAAACTTGAACGACTTGTCATTGACAGCGTAATTCTAGCCCTTTCTAAGTATAGACTTCCTCCCTTACCTGTTATGCTTCCTTGGTATATGCAAGTTCGTCTAGGTCTGCCTTAAGGTCCTTTGTAGTCTCATCATCATCATCATTTCAGCCGAAAGACGTCCACTGCTGGACATAGGCCTCCTCCAAGTGTCGCCACATTGACCGGTCCCGTGCGACTCGTATCCAGCGGATCCCCGCAACCTTCACCAGATCATCGGTCAATCTAGTGGGAGGCCTTCCAACGCAACGTCTTCCAGTTCGCGGTCGCCACTCCAGAAGCGACGGTCGCCACTCCAGAAGCCACGGTCGCCACGCCACTGTAGTATGGCTTCTAAGGTGTGATGCACTATGAGCCCAGACTAAAATAAAGCTAAAAAGATCCCATAACATAGTATTCTGTTTGTCAGATTAACTAACCTTAGATTACCCAGAGACTCCTCTCAAGAGACAAACAGAGTGAGCATTTGTAAAAAAATAAAAGCATTCAAAATCAGAACACTGTGGAGGATCGTTTGCATTCATTAATTATTAGCAGCTTGTGCTGACTCTGTACCAAATGTTTATGAATATGAAATCTTGTAACCACTTTGTTATGTAGTTCAGTGCGGAGGTGTATTCCACTATATCTAGATATAATTGCCAACCTGGGGCTGCAGAGAACTCTAAAATTCAGACTTCATTTCGACCGCCTTTTTATCTGAATTTCAAATACCCGAGAAGTAATGTCGAAAGCAACTTAGGTTTAAAATATTTATGTTAAAAAAAACCCTGTCCGGAGCGTGAGGGTATTATCAGGTACCGGAATTAGATACTATTTATGTAAGCCTTTTCGGATAACAAGTCAAAAAATAATATATTGTTTAAGCATGTAGTGACATTGGAATTGTAAGCTGGAAATAAAGATTTTTATTATTCCTTTATTTATTTTCATACGAATCTTATACATTTTTAAATATTCCTTAAAATAAAACAATATAAAAACATTTAAAAATATAAAAAAATTGTAGCCTACCGGTATTAGGAACAGGGTCCAAGCTACCGGTGGTCAGGGCTCCAGAGAGAGGAACCTCCTAACAATACGAGCCGTGTCTAGGAGTACCGCTTTTTTAATCAAGCCCTTGATCCAGCTGCCTAACGAGAGCCTCCTCAGGTATTGGTCGAGGCTCTTGGCAATTAAGCCATGGGCTGATACGACTATCGGCACGACATCGCGAGCCAAGTCAAGATACTTGATTTGCTTATCTTACTCGGCTTTCACGAGGTTCTCATAATGCGGGACCGTTATGTCAATAATCATTGCGCGCCGCTCTGATCGATCCACCACCACTATATCAGGCTTATTGGCTACAATAGTCCTGTCAGTGATGATGGATCGATCCCAGTACAATGTGATACTGCCATTTTCGAGAACTGGGTCGGGTACATACTTATAGTACGGCATTTCCGATTCCACAAGGATGTATTTTAGAGCAAGTTGCTGATGGATAATCCTGGCTTCAAGATTGTGTCTATAATTCAAGTACTCTCCATTAGCTAGACGAGAACACCCGGAGATAATGTGACGGATTGATTCGCCTGGACGGTGGCATGCCCGACATATGTCAACCGTAAAATCCTTCACAATAAATCTCCGGTAGTTATTCGTCATCATAACTTCATCCATAATTGCACAGACAAAACCTTCGGTTTCTCCGAAGAGGTCCCCGAAACGTAGCCAGGCTACGGACGCTGGTAGGTTTACATCGGGTCCATGCAGGGCCAGTTTCAGTTTAGCATGGGGGATACCTTTTTAAGATTCGAGACAAATGAACAAAAGACTCTTTAAAAATTATTTTGGTGCTTAGAAAGGACTTCTTTTGATGACGGTTTTAAAGACTCTTGGTTTACAAGAGCTAACCATTGAATGTGTATTCTTGTGTAGCTGTCAAGGGATCTTTAGAATTTTTCAATTGTTACAAAAATACACGTTTTTGGCGTGAAACATCTAAAGGGTGTAAATAGACCCTTAACATATCCGAAAGGCACTTATTTTCCCCGTCTTTGCGATCATTTTTTTGTTCTAGACCATACCTGGGAACCTTGTAGTTACGGACATAATTGGGGGTCAAAGTTCCAACTTTTTCACAAGTTTTTATTTTAAATACATGTTTTTAATGTAAGATTTGTATTTTAGACACCTCCACGACCCCCATACTATTCAATCCATCCATCAGCACAATGCTTTGAGTGCTTTCCATCGAGTCCTACCGTAAAGCGTGATTTTTCACCCCAAAAAAAAAGTCGATTCCCTGCAATTATTTTTGCGTAAAGTTACTTAGTTTGATGTACAGAATGCTCGGTTGACGGCTATGCGAAGGGTCTGTTTACACCCTGTATAGTCGCGCTTTGGCAATAAAACCGCCGTGACGGGGAATGGCGTGACGCTGGTAATGGCGTGATGCCCCCTCTGCGCCAGCGCTGTCGTCCCTTGTGTATGCGCACGCGTATGTTATATAGTTTTTATTTTATTTTACTCCATGTTTCGTTATAGGATATGATTAATCATAAATTCTAATACACATCTCCCGAGCATAATTTTCGGCTTTCATTTTTCACATCTGCCGGGCGTCCCACGACTGTCAACTTTTTTTAATTAGAAGTTTTAGGAGAGCTCTTTGTGTGAAAGGGAAGCCAGTGTAACATCGACATATTGCTTGTGGGTTCGAACCACAGGTCATCATCATGAACATCATCCCCAGCCCGACTCCACCCACTGCTGGGTATAACCGTTTCTTTGCTTGTGCCAATATAAAACGAGTGCTTCGCATAACTTATTTCATCACCACCGCTTTTAAAATAAAGGTTGAAGGAAAACATCGTGAGTAAACCAGCATGTCCTAGGATCAAAAATTTGTAGCCACGAGACATCCATTCAGCCGCCCTCGGTTCACGTTGTGCATGGATGACCGAGAGCACCAGCCGTTGCTGGTGGCCGTTGTGCGCCGAGAGCGGGTGAATGGATGTCACGTGTCTTCAATTTTTTTTTTTAAATCAATGGGTGTAAGGAAAAATTCGTGAGGGAACCAGCAGGTCCTAAGATCAAAAATTTGAAGAGACGTGACATCCATTCATGCCTGTGAAGCCTGTGTCCCAGTGGATTATAGCCTGATTAAACATTACACAACACGTTTCTGTACCCTAGTTTGAAGGGTATGTGTGCCGGTGGATTACAGGTGAGTACTGAGCTCGTGGCTAAAGAGGAGCTCGCAGCTAAATAATAACAGCCACAAGGGTCGATGTTCAAGGTTAAACCGCGCTTGGTCGGTCTGTGGATGGATGACCATCATTACATACCGAGTTTCCTCCGTGCCTCAGATAGCATGTTAAGGCTTTGGTCTCGGCTGTTATTTGTAGATCTTTGACAGTCGTTACAAGCGTCCGTGGCCCAAAAGTCTGACAATCCGGTGTACTGAATCGGAAGGTCGCAGGTTCAAACCCTGCTCGCACTAGAATTTTTCTTTCCATGTCAAAACAGCTGTTCCTTACTTACTGGCCTGATGTGTGAACGTGGACGAAACACGGCAGACTGTAGTTCCTACCTACCTCAATGCCTGAAAGCCGTGAGTCTTTGTGATAAGTATTGTATGTAGGTTTTTAACTTTATTTTGGAGTGCTCAAAGGCTATTATGAGTTGTTATGAAATTTTGCTTTGATTTTGGTTTCCAGATAGGACAAAGGAGAATGGGCAAAATGATAACGACATTGCTGACATAATTTATATAATTTAACACATATTCAATACACAAGGTACATATAATGTAGTCTTATGATAGCTATAACAACAGTACATTAAGAGACGTTAGGCCATCAACATAAAATAATCGGAGAAGATATCTTATATCTTTAACACATGTTTTGGGCGAAAAAATATCTTGACATATCATTAAATAGTTTCAGAAAATAGATACACATCACAGTTTTTAGGCTATATTTTTTATTTTATTTTTATTATTTCGACAAACATCAACGGATTTGAAAACAGTGAATATATTACGATAAAAATGTGATAACAATTAGATTTTTTTATTTAAAAAAACTTTTTTTTCATTTGATATGTATTTCCTAGGCACCTAGCATAGTTTGAGAGTTTCACTAAAATTTAAGCGAGAAATTAAAAAATATTTTCTTACGATACTCTTATCTTAGGACTAGCATACATGATATGTTTAGTAATAGAGTTTTTATTAATTTTAACATCAATATTTACTAATATAAATGCCTCAGCCAGTAAGATATGTATTTGTTTCATTGAAGACCTAATAATTAAATTTACTTTTAATCTATTTATAATATTTAGAGATTAAACACTTTAAAATTGTTTTTAATAATAAGATGTGACAACTGTCACCGTAAATACTAATTTTTAAATAACATTCATAAGTATTTAATATTGAAACATTAATCTCCATATTTCTAATTCTACACAATAAATTAAAAACTAAAAATGATATGTCTCAGCTTTGCCTATCTTCTTTTTTGTCTTTTTTTTCAAAGCCTCTTTTATACAAATAAAATGTAGCGTATCGATTTACCGTTTTTCGAAGCGAAATTTCATATTTGTGTCTCCATTTTTCGTTTTGTAATTACGCTCACAAAAAAAAGAAAGAAATATAAAAGCAGTTTACACCTAGTTTATATACCGAATTAAAAGTAGATTACAAGAAATTATGGCAAATGGTAAAAGAAAAAGTAAAAGTAAGAAAAATCTGATTTATTTTTACGAAACTTATGGGCGTAATCACAAAACTTTAGTCGTTAACGAGTTTGACATAAAATTTTACGAGTGCCAGTTCTTAGCAATGGAGAGACTCGTAAAAGATTTGTGATCTTTTTTACTAATAAAAATATAAAAAGATTGGATTAAGCTTTGTTTTTGCAAATTATAGAGGTTCTGTGTTATTAACTTTTATTAGTAAAAATGATGTTTTGTTAGGACGTTGCGTAAAATGGTATAATGTCTGTAATTTTTAATTTAACGACATACATATTTTTCGTCCTCACATAATGTTTTACCAAAGTATCTTTAGTTATTTCTTTCTTTACATTTTAATCGTTTAAAAGGAAATTAAATCTCCAGCCATCAAAGACCGCAACAAACTAGTTTCTTTTTTCAAAATGGCTCATTAAGCCGTATACCATTTTACGCGACGCAAAAAGTAAAGAAAATTAATGAAGTCGGTAAACGCCGATGCGTTTCTCCCCGGCGGTGTGCTGTACGAACTCGCGGATCTGATCAGTGGCCACGGGTCCGATGCACACCAGGGGCTCCTTGAAGTATCCGCAGCTCTGAGGGCAGAAATATACGATAAACATAAGCACAAGCATTTTTACCACGAACTACAGTGGCCAATCTGGAAATCTCTTAACTGATTGCGGGTTAGGTTGGCCGCTGAAGAAAATAATCTTCCTAATGGGTATTCTCAAACCATCACAAATAGGTACAATCCAATGTGGAGCCCTTTTGCAGGATTGTCCCACTTTTTTTTCCTGCCTATCTTGTACAACCACACGCATCTTTGAGGATTTTAATGGTAGGGCTGTACAGTCACGAACACCAATAGGTATGTATGTATAGACTTACCTAAAAATAAAAGCAATTTTCGCCAGAAATAACGATTGTAACTTGGAGTTAAGTTCTTTTTCATAAACACATAAGTTCTAGAATACTGTATTCGTAATAACATGAATAATCACAACAGTAGGAGAAAAACATTTTTAAAAGTGGTTTAGAATACATATTGGCTCGTGACTTTAAATGTGACTTCATTCTGGTTGGAAAAAAAAAATGTTAAGTCGACATGAGGAACCTTACACCTTATTTCTCGTCTTTTTTTTTCTGATGGGAACCCATCCAAGTTCCTTTTAGCCCTTTGTGTTGCAGGACCGCGGTATCCCTTTCGAACAGTCCTGCAGCCCCGGCAGACGTCGGCCCTTGCGATTTGCTGACATCTCTTTGAGGCGCGCGTGGGACACGAACGCGCCGTCGATACGGCCTGTCGTCATAAGACGGGCGGACGGCAAGCTAGCCCATTAGGGACCCGTAATATTACTCATACCTCAACTCACGTAATCAACAACCATAACACACGATCTATGGCTGCTGGCAGATTCAATGTACCCAGAGTCAGTAATTATTTTGGTGACAGAACCCTAAAAAAACGAATACCATATCTATTGAACAGTCTGCCGGCAGACATGAGGAGTGAAACGAATAAGAATAGTTTTAAAAATAAGCATTATAAGTGCAATTTTCGATAGCAAGAAGTTATTTTTATATATTTATTTTGTACCCTATCACAATGTTTTCTAATTTAACCCAAAGGTTGACTGGTAGAGAATGCCTTGTGGCATTAAGTCCGCCTATGTATCACTATTGTACATGAAGTTTAAATAAATAAATAAAAATAAATTAAAAAGATATTTGGTAATTAGAAATATGTTAAAGTACTACCTATAAATAATAATTAGTTCTTAGTTTCTACGTTTTGATATTTCAAAATACTCGTATTTGTTTTTTTTTTTTTACTTAATAAAAAAATAAATTACAAAAAGCCACGTAATTGCTTCATATAATGTAAATAATTTCATTGATGAACGCTTAAAATTAACAGAGCCCCAAACAGCCGATCTTCTTTAAGAATGAGTGTACAGAGACTCACCGACCCCACAGTCAAGCCATTACTACGGTTTTGTGGGGCTTAGTTTATTACTTGTCATTATGTGAATCTAAATAAATAAAAAAGAAAACCGTGGGAACCTTCTACCTCTAAAACTGCCATGTCTTCAAAAGATCACGAACGATGGAATGGTAGAACGAAATCGACGCACGGATCAGACTACTTACTATAACATAAAGACGCTTATTTCTGAAGATAGGTAATATTATAAGGTTGAATATAATAACGTTTTCCTTAAAATACGCCAGGATTTTGATATTGTTTTCCTCAACGAACCGATTCTATGATATTTTTGCACTCTTTACCGATTTCAATGTTTCAATCTTCGATATTTTTTGAGAACTCATTTAGGATCGAGAACAGAGTTTCATTAAAAAAAGCTCCTGCTGTAGTTTGGAGTTACTTACATTTGAACGACTTATAAATGAATTAGGAATCAAACATTGTTTTAAGCTTTCACGGTTTACAACTAAACTTATACTGTCACTTACGGGATATCTTCCGTGATTGATCATTATTTTGACCCATGCCCATAGATTTTTTTATATCTATGCCCATGCCTTGGATAGATAGGGATCCGCTGGATGCGAGTCGCACGGGACTGGTCAATGTGGCGACACTTGGGGGAGGCCTATGTCCAGCAGTGGACGTCTTTCGGCTGAAATGATGATGATGATGTCCATGCCTGCATTCTCCAGTTAACCCGCGATCATAGCGCTTGCAACAGCGTCGAAATATCGGAAGCTCAAAATAATGAACAATCACGGAAGAATCACTTACTGGATAAGTGACAGTAGGTATAAGTTGAATTAGGAATGTTTCAAGAGTAATTAAATGACTTCTAAATGAATTCTATATATATCAAGGGCATTAGAACGAACCCAAGTTGAAAAACTTATTTCATTAATCTATGCAAATAAATTAAATTGTTTGTTTGTAGTATCGAAATAACAGCTTTTTACTAGATGCATATGATATATAATACGGAACTTATAACAAAAACACATTTTTTTTTAATTTTTGTCTGTGTCTGTTTGTTCCGTATAATCTCCGAAACGGCTGTAGCGATTTTGACGGGACTTTTACTGGCAGATAGCTGATGTTATAAGGTCTAAATTAAGCTAATTTGGGTTGGCGCAGTGGCTGAGCGATTGGCTGCTGCGCTGCGTGTTGCGGGTTCGATCCCCGCGCGGAACAAATATTTGTATGACTACAGGTAGTTGTTCCGGGTCTGGTTTATTGTGTATGTGAGTTTAAATGTTTGTAAACGCACCCACGATACATGAGAAATTCCTAGCGGGGCAACGTTTTTTTTTTTTTTAAAGTTGTATTGTTGTAACACGCACAAAATACTACAATAGACACTATATCTGGACAATGTCACAAAAGGTCTCCAAGAAAAATAAAATAAAATCTTGGGCCTTTTAACTTAATAGGCGCCGAGTGTTCCAGTCAATATTTTTATTAAGAGAAACTCGGTCGTCGTCTAAATATATTAAGAATTGTACGGCCTTTTATAAGTGGGTTTTATTGAGGACAACGAATTTTTCGGGTCTTAACAAAAACAGCGTTTTTAGGGTAACGTTGCCAAATGGCCGAAAACGGATACCTTGTAGATTCGTTATGTCGGTCCGTATGTCACAGCTCTGTTACTCCGAGACTATCGGAACCGTACTGTTAAAAATTGGAGAGTTAAGTTAAAAAATAAAAATAGGGGTGGCCTTATGTAACTGAGGGCTGAAAAAATATATCTACGTATATAACTGTGTGATAAGTCTACCGGTAGGTCTTAAATAATGATAAGAGGTTCTTAAAATACTTTTTTTCTTAAGTGGTTGATGAGATATTTGCTTCTAAAGGCGTAAAAATTGTTTGAATTTAATAAGAGGACTAAAGTTCTGAAAAAAATGGGCTCATAGAACGTAAAAAGAACTTTCATCGAAAATTGTTTTGAATAAGCTTTGATATTTAGTTTTTGATAAATGGGACTTTTTCGTCAAACTACAGCAGTACCTTTGGTTTCATACTATGAAAAACAATTTTAGTTTTGAGGTTGAGTGCAGATTGACTTATGAATGAGCGTCAAAATATTGGTATTATATGGCTTGGTGTTACGAAACCCTTTGTGCGCGAAACCGACTCGCACTTGGCCGGTTTTTACTTTTTTATTTTCTGTTTTCGTTTGGAGTTGTATGAACGGAAGCTGGTTGAGAGTTGAAAATGGACGCTTGGTATAATTAACTTTTGAAAAAAAAAAATATTCCCACTGCGTGAACACAGATCTCCTCTTTGTGAGTGAAGTTTTTTTTTTTTTTTAAAAACGTTGCCCCACCCTAGGAATTTCTCCTGTATCGTGGGTGCGTTTACAAACATTAAAACTCACATACACAAACAGCCAGACCCGGAACAACTACCTGTAGGCCATACAAATATTTGTTCCGTGCGGGAATCGAACCCGCGACACGCAGCGCAGCAGCCAATCGCTCAGCCACTGCGCCAACCGCGCCGTCAAGTTGGGTTGAACAGAAAAGTTTTCACCATTTTTCTTTACAGAAATCTCAATTTAGCCATCGAATGATATAATTACTCATCCTATATCTAGAAAAGTAACTGAGTCACAGTAGCGAAGGGTCAATTTTCTAAGAGGTAAGCCGGAGTACATATATTTAATGTGATTATATTATTTGTCTATAAAATACTGAAGGACAGGCTGAGTTGATCAAGATTGATGGATCGTAACCTGAAGCGACAAGTTACCTTTCTCAATTTTTGTTCCGAAGGAGAAACTAGGTGAATACTATAACAAAAAAAAAAAAATTAAAATTTAAAAAGTCGCAACTAAGAAAAGCGAACAAACATTTGAAAAGTCAATAAAATGGCTGAGTCGGTTTTGATAAAACATGTCTAATTGTAATATACACATGATTCCCTTTCATTTGATACCCCACTTGAGTATATTTGAAAATATTAGATTATTCATCACCACTTTCACCCCCATGTCTAAAATGGCTGAACTTATTTTGATAATACAAGTTTAATTGTAATATAACATCATTCGCTTTCATTTGATACCCCACTTGGGTATATTTGAAAATATTTGATTTCTCGTACCCACTTTCATCCCCCATAACTAGTAAATGGCTGCACCGCTTTTGATAAAACGTATTTAAGAAACATTGCCAAAAAACTAGCAAATAAAAAAAAACAACATCCAAATCGGTTCATTCGTTTAAAAGCTATGGTGCCAGAGACAGACACACACACATTGCGGTCAAACTTATAACACCCCTCTTTTTGCGTCGGGGGTCAAAAATGACGGTTGATAAAGGTGTATCAAACAAAAAGATTAAAATGCAGCCCCGGCCAGTTCATCATCATCATCATCATCATTTCAGCCGAAAGACGTCCACTGCTGGACATAGGCCTCCCCCAAGTGTCGCCACAATGACCGATCCCGTGCATCTCGCATCCAGCGGATCCCCGCAACCTTTACCAGGTCATCGGTCCACCTAGTGGGAGGCCTTCCAACGCGACGTCTTCCAGTTCGCGGTCGCCACTCCAGAACTTTCCGGCCCCATCGGCCATCCGTTCTGCGAGCAATATGCCCTGCCCACTGCCACTTAAGTTTGGCTATTCTTCGGGCTACGTCGGTAACCTTACTTCTCTTACGGATTTCCTCATTTCTGATTTGATTACGCAAGGAAACTCCGAGCATAGCCCTCTCCATTCCCCTTTGGGTGACTTTAAGCCTTCTGATGAGGCCCATTGTGAGCGACTACGTTTCGGTCCCGTATGTAATCACTGGCAACACACACTGGTCATAGACTTTCGTCTTGAGACACTGCAGTAAGTTGGACGAGAAGATACCACGCAACTTCCCGAACGCTGCCCAGCCGAGACAGATTCGACGATTAACCTCTTTCTCGAAGTTAGACCTACCTAACTGGATCGTTTGTCCCAGATAGACATAATCGTCTACAACTTCGAGTGTAGAGTCTCCGATCTTGATAGGAGTGGGTGTTACATGGGCATTCAACATGACTTTGGTTTTGTCCATGTTCATTTTAAGACCCACTCTTCCGGAAGCTCTACAGAGGTCATCGAGCATAGTACTGAGGTCCTCCAAGGTCTCAGGTGAGAGATGTACTCGCCATTGACGTTGATGCCTAGCCCTCTCCAGTCCAGAACCTTGAAGACATCCTCCAGTGCAGCGGTGAACAGTTTCGGAGATATGACTTCTCCCTGTCTCACACCTCGCTGCAGCAGGATAGGTTTCGAGGTCTAGTCCTGAAGTCGGACTGACATGGTGGCGTTTTTGTACAAACACTTCAACACCTCGATGTACCGATAGTCAATTTGGCACCGTTGGAGAGACTGCAGTACAGCCCAAGTCTCAATCGAATCGAAGGCTTTCTCGTAGTCCACAAACGCCAAACAGAGAGGCAGGTTATACTCTTCAGCCAGTTAAAAAAGTACAATAACATTTAAAAAAAATACATTTTCAATACACTTTCTCGAAAACTGGTTTTTAACGCACTACGATTAGGTTCGACATGCAATGTATTTCACACACGTGGATTTTTATCCGCACACGTGAGGAAATAAACATTCCACAGATAACTAAAGTTATACTAAGTACAAATAGATTCAATGACTGTATAGAGGGCGATGAGTGTTTTTTTTTTTTTTATATGTCGGCAAAGAGATGTGCGTCTCTAAGGCGTAAATATTTTAAGAGTATTTAAATTGTGTTTATATATAGATAAACATGATTATTTAAAACAAATACTTACTTTTATGAACAAATTAACATTTATTTGTGTTCTAAATTAAAAAAAAATATTCGATTTTTCTATTTTGCTTCTTCTGCAACCTGGCGAAAGCAAATCTCGGAAAAAAAGCAAATTAAATCATAGTTTTATAGTAATTCCTGACAAAACTACTTCCCGGTCTAATATTTTATTTCTTCGAAAGTGTATTGAAAAACGTCGTTTTTGATACGCGTGGGTGGAGAAGTTTCCCCACTTATATCAAAATGTACTATTTCCAAATTTAAATCACAATTCAAGCAAACTGTTTCACGATCTTCGACACAGTTTTCTCTATTCCAAAGCACAAAATGTTACTAAAACGTTATTCCAACAAAAAAGGGATTCGGTTTAAGAAAGAAAAGATATAAAAAGAAAGCGTCTTTTATAAGAAAACTTGGCTCTTTCGTATTCATGATTATTTATGCGACATTTTGTCTCAAATTCTGTTTATGGAATATTTCCTTGAATATGTATGAATGGAAATTAGGTTTTTCTGAATTGTAAAGAAGACAGTGTCTTTTGTTATCATCGATGTATTAATTATTTCATTTCTGTCCCGTTGGCAATCGCGACTGCTGAGTCTGAAGTCCGGGGTTCGATTTCAGGGACGGTCAAGTTGTTATTGAGATTTTTCATCAGGAATTTCTCAGTAGCAGCCACGGAATCTTTGCGGATTTATGCCCGGTTGATGGCAATAGACTCGCCAACTATTACATGGGACTAAACCATAACTACTGAAATGTGGGTGCAGTTTTAGGTACCTGTACTCCCTTATCCTTCAGGGACTACAGGCGTGATGTTATGTTTGTACTATGTACTTATTTCAAGTGGTGTTATTCAAACCTGAGAGCAGCGGTGGCCCAGTGGTGGCGGTCCCGACTTATGAGCAGTAAGTCGGGGGTTCGAACCCAGGCAGGCGCATTACTTTGTGTAATTTATTTCATCACCACTGCTCTCAAAACGGTGAAGGAAAACATCGTGAGGAAACCGGCATGTCCTAGAACCAAAAATTCGAAGACATGTGACATCTACCAACCCGCACTGGGCCCGCGTGGTGGATTATAGCCCATTCCCTCTCATAGAGAGGAGGCCTGTGTCCCAGCAGTGGGAACATTATAGGTTGCTGCTAATGCTACTAATTCAAACCTAGGCAGCTTTGCTTTGTGTAATTATTTCGTTACCACTAGTTTTGAAACAGTTAAGCCAAACATCGTGGGAAAACCTGTCCTAGTGTGGCGACACTACAAAAAGTACTACAGCGTCATCTATATACACAGACGATGAACTAAACATCGACATACATCTTTATCCTACATCGCAAGTAAAATTATCCGCGACTTATGACCATATAGAAACAACAACTGTTGGACAGTAGCCCATCAGACAACACCCGTCTGGTTGGAGGATCCTCCCTTTTCTATGGGGGATGAAGAACTTAACACTAGTACCAAAAGTCCGAAGATATGCGACATTCACCGACCTGCACTAGGTCATACAGGGTGTAAAAATACTCTTAACGAAGCCGAAAGGCACTTGTTTTCCCCGCCATTGCGATCATTTTTTTGTTCTAGACTATACCTGGGAACCTTCAAGTTACGGAGATATTGGAGGTCAAAGTTATTTTTAAATACTAGTTTTTCAGGTAATAACTTTAATTACCTCCATGACCCGTTTACTATTCAAAGCATCCATCAGCACAATATTTTGACAATATACCAAGTAAACTTTAGAGAATCTCTGTACAAACACACATACTACGGTTCAACTGGACCCGAGAGACGTATTGTGTAAGAGAGACCTTACATACGAAATTAAAATATGAATATATATAACGACGCAGCAGATTAGGGCACTTAAGGGTTTGTCCCTTCTATTGACGCAAGTATACAGGCTGTAAACTGACCCTTTACATAGCCGTCAACCAAGCATTCTGTACATCAAACTAAGTAACTTTACGCAAAAATTATTGCTGGGAATCGACTTTTTTTGTGAGGTGAAAAATCACGTTTTACGGTAGGACTCGATGGAAAGCACTCAAAGCATTGTGCTGATGGATGGATTGAATAGTACGAGGTCGTGGAGGTGTGTAAAATAAAAATCTTACATTAAAAACATTTATTGAAAAACAAAACTTATAAAAAAGTTGGAACTTTGACCCCCAATATAACCAGAAGGTTCCCAGGTATGATATAGATAAAAAAATGATCGCAAAGACGGGGAGAACAAGTGCTTTTCGGCTATATTAAGGGTCTATTTACACCCTTTATGAAGGTATGACGAACAGGGAGTAAAGGTACTCATATCATAGAAAAGTGAGAATCTTCCAACCAGTCGGGTGTTGTCTCTGGAATCTACCGCCAGCGGATACCTCTCTCGAGCGAAGCAGAATTTTATATGACCTCAGCATGGTACGTAGTTCGTATGTGAAGTCACAATATGCCGCGACAATTTCACAGGTCCCGAATCATTAACAAAATGATATAGGAAAGCATTTCATTTAACTGAGCTCTTTGTCCTTAGAAAGTCGCTGATGTGAAATCTTTTCTGTCACTGGGGATCAGGGATCATATATGAATGAACTCAAGTTGTTCAGTAGTCTTTCTATGAATTTCCGTACAGCAATGCTCACCGGTTATATAATCGGTGTAACAAGACCCTTAATATAGCCGAAAGGCATTTGTTCTCCCCGTCATTGCGATATTTTTTTTTAGACCATACCTAGGAACCTTCTAGTTACGGAGATATTGGAGGTCAAAGTTCCAACATTTTCACAAGATTTTTTTTAAATACATGTTTTTAATGTAAGATTTTTATTTTAAACATCTCCACGACCACACCCTCGTACTAACTGTTCAATCCGTCCATCAGCACAATTTTTTGAGTGCATTACATTGCGTCCTACCGTAAAACGTGATTTTTCACCCCAAAGAAAAAAAAGTCGTTTCCCAGCAATAATTTTTGCGTAAAGTTACATAATTTGATGTACATAATGCTTGGTTGATAGCTTCGTTAAGGGTCTTGTTACACCATGTATAATACGTTAGGATACATTTCTCGTGTCGACACTTAGTTGACGACAAGCCGATGAGGTGAGGTGATACCGATCTCGTGTATGTCTTAACAAATGTGCATTGATTTTCAGACACGGGGAGTCCTAAATGAAAACGAGCGTCGCGATGATTTATTCAGCGAGATCGATCAAATGCTACAATAAACTAAGACCTCTTGACTTCTGCTAGATCTTTCTAGGCTTCTGCCAGTGTTGAAATGATGCAGGCGTCGGGTGACGACACTCTCGGACGAAGAGTTGCAGTCCTCGTTGTACTGCACACAGCGCCTGCAACTGTTGAGGATATCTCACCTTCCTGGGCTTCTGCCGGTGTCGGCGCTGCATGATGCAGCAGAGTCCCCTGGTGACGTCACACTCGGTCGAAGAGTTGCAGTCCTCGTTGTACTGCTTGCGGCCAGCGGTCGGAGGACGGCAGACGTGCATCTCGCCTGGTGAAGAGAGAAAATTTTGAATGTCTATTTTGCTATGAAACGCTGGTTTCTGAAGTTTATAGAGGTCGAGAGCAGCGGTGGCCCAGTGGTGGCGGCTCCGACTTACGAACAGTAAGTCGTGGGTTCGAACCCTGGCTGGCGCATTACTTTGTGTAATTTATTTCATCAACACTGCTCTCAAAAACGGTGAAGGAAAACATCGTGAGGAAACCGGCATTTCCTAGAACCAAAAATTCGAAGACATGTGACATCTACCAACCCGCACTGGGCCCGCGTGGTGGATTGTAGCCCATTCTCTCTCATAGAGAGGAGGCCATGTGTCCCAGTAGTGAGAACATTATAGGCTGATTATGACGATAGAAGTTGAAGATAAGTTTTAAAAGTTTAAACCGCGAAAAAAGGCCAACTGAATGAAGGGAAACTAGCACGTTCAACGAAAACAGATAAATCGCCGACATTCTGACCTCACTGTCGAGGTTCGTTGCGCTTGCGACGTCTCCGTTTACCCCCCCCCCGACCCTTGCTCGAGCCAGCCCGCGATGCTAAGCTAAGCCAGAAGACTTAAATGAGACCCTAAATAATCTCACTTAGATCCAGCCAGTTCCTTTGCTGTCCTCCCAAGCGAAGCCCTAAGCCGAGGCTCGTACCCCACAGGGGGTGACCTTAGCGCGCTGTTGCTTAGTTTATAACTTTTATGTATCTGGCTGGAGGTCTCACTCTCAATGCATCCACAGGACAGTCCGTTTAAGCAGAAGCCAGCCTCATAGGTTGACCTGCAAGAAGCCATGTCGAAAAAACGAATAAAAAAAAATGCAACTTGTTCCTCACCAGGTACAACTTCTTCGCAGATTAGTCCAGCATCGCATTGGTTCTCTCGGTTGCAGATCTCGCCCAGTTTCCTGCCGGCGAAGGCTGGCAGGCAGCGACCTCCGTCCTCTGAGGGCAAAATTATTTAGTATTAATAATTTGTCCTATTATGTTACAAATTTAAGTTCTCTTGGAATCACATTGAAGTGGCCGTACACACGGCGACGCTATACACATCCTGTATGACCTGGGGAGTTATTATGACGTCGGAGTAATTCCAGTGTGGGAAAGAGACAGAGCTACACAGGTCGTCTAGCGCCATCTCTTTCCCACACTGGAGTTACTGCTTTAAGACGTCATGGTGGGCCACCTGACCTAGCTTTGTATGAGCTTTTCGTACAATGAGAGATCAGGTTAATTTGGTTATGTATACCTTGATTGGTCGTCGTGTGTACACAAATCAAGAGTGACTTAATTTGTTTGTACAAGTTAATGATCGACGTTTCACACCAATTAAATGCATAAATAATTATGTCAAGGATGACTATTTTCTTCTACTTTTACGAAGACAATTAAAAAACAGGTCTCAATCTAATCCAACTAAACTTTTATTTTCTTCTCTAAAACCGGGGTATCCCAATATATTATTCAAAACTTTATTCCGTCTCTGTCTTCTTCAAACAATTGACAGAAACAGAACGAGGTTCTAAATTCTTTTATCCTATTTAATTTCATTTAATCATAAACAATTTATATTCTGTTGAATTTTTTATTTTCTTCTCTAAAGCCGGGGTATCCCAATATATTATCCAAAACTTTATTCCGTCACTCTCTTTTTCAAACAATTGACAGAAACAGAACGAGGTTCTTAATTATTTTATACTATTTCATTTCATTTAATCATAAACAATTTATATTCTGTTGAATATTATACACATGCAAATTAACATACAATTATAAGAACTATTAATTATTAGTTAACATTCCAAGAAATTTAAATAAGTGCCAAACAGTTTCAAACATAATGTCAAACATTTTTAAGTATAATGTCAAACAGTTTCAAATATAATGTCAAACAGTTTTAAATATAATGCCATACAGTTTTAAATATAATGTCAAACAGTTTAAAATATAATGTCAAACAGTTTGAAATAAAATAATGTCAAACAGTTTTAAATAATATAATGTCAAACAGTTTAAATATAATGTCAAACAGTTTAAAATATAATGTCAAACAGTTTTAAATATGATGTCAAGAGATTCTAGATTATAAATACTGTCAAATGTTATAAATAAAACACGACCCGTTAGATTTGTGGGCCTTAGTCATAGCCAAATTATCTGTCTATAAAGAATCCTGTTCTAAAGTCTCTTTCCTACTCATTACTGATACAAAAAGCCATTTCCTTGTCTTAAATGAAACGCCGATGTGCGATGAATTTGTAATAAACTTTAAGAGGAATGATTCCGTATTTATATTGGAAATATCTTTTCCGGATGCGTTCCGGATAAAAGGCGCCTTTTTCTCGAAGGTCGTATCGATTTAGGAGATGAGAAAAACGTGTTTGTCTGCTTGTAAATAGACCGTTTCTACCCCAAATCTGCCTACCAAATCATCACGCCTGTGATCTCCGATAGGTGGGGCAGACATGTACCTATATTAATTGGCATACAGGGTGTAAACAGACCCTTCACATAGCATTCTGTACATCAAACTAAGTAACTTTACGCAAAAATTATTGCTGGGAATAGACTTTTTTTTTGGGGTGAAAAATCACGTTTTACGGTAGGATTCGATGGGAAGCACTCAAAGCATTGTGCTGATGAATGGATTGAATAGTACGGGGGTCGTGGAGGCGTGTAAAGTAAAAATCTTACATTAAAAACATGTATTTTTTTTAAAAAACTCGTGAAATGTAGGAACTTTGACCCCCAATATCTCCGTAACTAGAAGGTTCCCAAGTATGGTCTAGAACAAAAAAATTATCACAATGACAGGGAGAACAAATGCCTTTCGGATATGTTAAGGATCTATTAACACCCTTTATAGGCTTATGAAGAACAAGGTGTGAAGTTCCTCACCCTAAGGGTGAAAAGGGAAGGTCCGACCAGACGGGTGTTGTGTCTGGTGGGCAGTTGTTGTCGGGTTTTTCTATATAGGGTCTAACTATTCATACACGAAATATTTTCAGGGAATAATCTAACGGCTACGATAAAGCCATTTCAAGGGTTTTTTTTTATCTGAGTTTTTTTTTCATATAAAATTTAAAATTACTTGACCCACAAAATAAATACTGGCTCCTTATTTTTAAGCATCCATTACGCTATTTTACTACATCGTATTTACCTACTGTCATTGTTAGAATATGGGAGAAAAGGTTTTATGCAAAAAGTCTCAAAAAAAATTATAATTATAATAATTACGTAAAAAAAAACACTCAGATATTTTTTTTTTCGTTGCTATGGCGACTTTATGACTTATAGAAGTTACTCTTACAATATTTCGTGTATGAAAAGATAGACCTTATATAGTCTTTAGTCGCTTAAAATCCTACATCGCGCTAGTAAAGTTATCCAATTTACCAGCGCGATGTAGGATTTTAGGTATTTCGATGTTTAGTTCATCATCTGTGTCATAGATGGCGCTGTAGTACTTTTTGTTCTATGTTGCTGTAGTACTCTTTGCAGTGCCGCTATATGTGTAGCCGCTATTTTGAAAATAAAATAAACTGGCGGAAGTCAGGCAGGCCAGCCTTCATACGAAATTTTTTCAGCCCTTTTAACACCAATTAACCCATCCAATTACATCCCTTGACGAACAACCTTTTCAAATTCACCCCCGTAATGTATAAAAAATTACAACCCTCAACGCGAATGAATGGAAAATTACAAACGCGGTTTACTCTAAACGTCCGTATTTATTCAGTAATTTATTTACACGAAAAGGTTCCTGAACTAATTTTATTTGAACCATACATTTTTGAGTCCCGTCAGACGTCCTTGGATGAATCCTTTAACAAAAGGGGTGAGTTCTATCAAAGGGGTGAAACCCGTTTCACGCAGTTTAGGAGAGATAAATATTATGTTAGTTAGTCGCTTCTTGTTGAATTTTTCAGCTCGCTTTGCGGGTAGGCCGGAAATTTAATTATTTACGGTAAGTCTTTGGACGTAGTCTGAAGGAAAGCTGGTTTATTATGAGAATTATAAGTACCAAAAGAGACTTGTCTGAATAACAAGTACGCAGAATGTAGGGCTTGGTGAAGTTCTTACTTTTGAACTTGTACCAAGGTCTAACCAATAGCTATACAACATTATTTTTAGTATATGCAAAACCTGAATTTAGTTTGTTTAGAATAAGTAACTGAATCGATTCCCATAATTTTTAAACCATGTTATATGTTGTCCCAAAAATATTTAAAAAAGGTTACAAGTTGGACACCGAGCGACACTAAGCACCTATCACAATAATTTAGGTACCTACTGCCAAATTATTATTATCAATGAGCTCAAGACGAAGCGGAGGCGCGCGCGCGGCTGTGCCGCGTGGTGACCACGTTTTTGTGCGGACAACCAGGTAACACAACAAGCTTATAACTTTGTGATTTTTCATGATACAGTTTTGAAATATTGTACATAGATTCTTTACATAAAATACTAGACACGTGTTTTAGGTTTCGCATATACTAAAACGAATGTTGTATAAACATGGTTGTAAAGAGCATTAGCCTCAGTCACACAGTCACGAGGCAATGTTTCTTCTTACATAGGGTTTTAGGGATCATTAGCCGGATCCACACCAGACGATCCGACGCGCTCCGATCGCGCGCAGCATGAGCGCGCTCCACAGGAGCGTTTGGTGTGGACGTGCCTCGCGCGATCCGAACTGCGAGGCAGGAGCATTGGTGATCGGTTTTTGGATTAAGCACAAAGATGCCTCAGTCTCTTGGCGCGCGTGGTGTGGACGGGTGTGTGTGGAGCGCGCGATCAAACGCATGGTTTGTGACCAGAAGATATGGGAAATTTTGAAAGTCGTCGTCTAATATCCCTTTATAAACAACATAAATGTTTATGGGATCCTAATAGCAGCAAATTCACCAACAAAGTAGCGAGGGAAGATGCATGCCGAGGTATTTAGTCGCGAAATTAATAATATCCCAGTTGAAGAGTTAAAGAAGAAAATTAAATCTTCAACTGTAGGCGGATCAGCGTGGATCGGCTGGTGTTAGAGCAGCGCGGCAGGATCGCAAAAGATTTAAGCCGTCAGACGTGTACGATCCGTGTTCCATGCTCCACGCTCCCGGATCGCGGATCGCAGGTTCGGCTATCCATAACTGGATCGTCTGGTGTGGTCAGGTCTTACCGGTCGTACATACGTATTAAAGGAAATATATCTGTTACGGCTAATAGCCGAAGTGCGGCTACACCTAGTTTTAGCCGGCTAAACCTAGGTGTGGTCGGCTAAACTTAGATGTATCCTACTTATCTTCGGTTAGAACATGCAACCAATTTGGATGTAGCGCTCGTTCAGCTTGCGCGTTTGGTCACAGTTCTAACCTAACCTAATCCATTTGGTCGGTGAGTCCTAGCACAACTGTTATACACAACTGTTACCGGCTGCACCTAGGTTTAGCCGGCTAGAATTAGGTGTAGCCGCACTTCGGCTTTTAGCCGTAAAATATCCAAGAGATCGGGAACTCATGTTAGCTTGGGTTGGATCAACCATTTGTTACGTAACAATTGATTCACAAACATCAGGTAAACTAAAACAGCTTCCCATATTCTTTGATCCTAAGTTAAGAGGAAAATGTTTAAATTTATTTTACAAGACTTTTCCTGCTTCCGATCCGAGGTTCTGCGAAAAACATGTGTATGTTTTAACCGAAATGGTAATGTATAAAATTAATATAATGTTACTATAACGCGTGTAAAAGTGGTTTAGATTTAATTGAACAAAGTAGCTTTTTCGCGGAATAACAAAGCTTTGATGTGACCACATTCTGAGAAACCGCAATGTTCTAACATACAGTTTGATGTTTTATTTTTCACAACATAACTTACAGGGTGGAAACAGACCCTTCACGAAGCCGTCAACCAAGCATTCTGTACATCAAACTAAGTAACTTTACGCAAAAATTATTGCTGGGAACCGACTTTTTATTTGGGATGAAAATTCACGTTTTACTGTTGGACTAGATGGAGATATTGGGGGTCAAAGTTCCAAATTTTTCGCAAGTTTTTTTTTTAAATACGTGTTTTTAATGTACGATTTGTACTTTAAACACCTCCATGACCCCCGTACTATTCAATCCACCCATCAGCACAATTCTTTGAGTACTTTCCATTCCATTCTTTGAGTCCGACCGTAAAACGTGATTTTTCACCCCAAAAAAAGTCTTTTCCCAGCAATAATTTTTGCATAAAGTTACTTAATTTGATGTACAGAATGCTTGGTTGACGGCTATGTGAAGGGTCTGTTTACACCCTGTGTTCTATCCTATATCGAAGAAAAATGTATAAATATACAATTCTGAATGTACAAATTACATTCGTAGAATATACTTCTACGAATGTAATTTGTACATTCAGAATTGTAAATACAGTATACTGTATTTATATTTACTTAAGGCACATTCAAGACATGTACAACACAATTTGATTACATCTGTCTATGTATACATGTTCCTACATTATTTATGTAAACGAGAGGTATACGTATGTCTGTCTAATAATAATATACAAGCTCGTAAAATGTATTTTTTTAGAGTTCTGTCCCCAAAGGGTGCTTACGGGACTCTATTACTAAGCTCCGAATCTGTCCGTTCATCCGTCTGTCTCAGGGTTGTATCTTCTAAACTGCAGGATTTTTGAAATTTTCACAGAATCCGTAGTTGGTGCTGTGGCCGCCATAACAACAAATAATATATATTCAGACAAGAAACTAGGTAGTCAGTGGCCCAAAAACTAACTGGGTTGTGGAGGTCAGATAGGCAGTCGCTCCATGTAAAATACTGGTATTCAGCTGCATCCGGTTAGACTGGAAGCCGACCCCAATATAGTTGGGAAAAGGCTAGGCAGATGATGATGATATTCAGACAAGAAACTTGTTTTTTTTTGGTGATTTGTTAACGATCTTAATAATGGCAATATGTAAAAACATCTAATTAGTAAAACTATATTAGGTATTCTATTATACTAGCGACCTGCCCTGGTTTCTCACGGGTGCAACATAGATACATATTTACATAAAAAGCTTCCTTTTGAATCAGCCTATCTATTGCTGAAAACTGCATTAAAATCTGTTGCGTAGTTTAAAAGATCTAAGCATACAAACAGCGGAAGCAATTTTGTGTTATACTATGTAAAGGTTTACTAAACGATTAGAAAAAAAAAATATTATGTTGGAATAGTAAATAATGTATACATAAATATGTATTTTATCAGAAAGTTAATAAAGTATAAGATTTTAAACTTTCATGGTCACTAAAATTATTATAACTAGAAGACGACACGACATGGTAAATATCCCGTCTTCTAGTTACAATAAGTTAATAAAGTATTGAAAAAGTGACCAAAAATAATAATAATATGTAATATTCAATATTAGACGTAGCTACGGAACCCGTCGGCTGCGAGTCGGATTCGCATTTGGCTGCTTTTTAAGTAAACGAGACATGTATGTATAATAATAATATACAAGCTCGTAAAATGTGTTTTTATGTACATTTTTATACACGAAGTAATTACATTGTTCGTCTGTGTTTATTGGGATGATAAAAAAATCTATAAACACACATTTTGTGAAGTATGTTTTGTTCTTTTTACCCGTCTGCGGCGAAGTCCAACATTAAGGTTATGTGTTTGACCTGCATGTATGTATGTCCGTTTCTTTGCTCCCTCGTACCTCCTAAACGAATGAACGGATTTGTATAAACTATACGTCGCGTGTCGCTAGATTCGTCTTCGTGGCGCAAGTGTCACTGGCTGCATTAAAATTAACAAAAAAAAAACAATCGAAGAAAATGAATCCAGTGGGTTTTCCTCTTTATACTGTGTGTTCATAAAAACTTAGCATAATCAGCCTATAATGTTCCCACTGCTGGGATACACCGCCTCCTCTCTAGAGAGGGAATAAGCTATAAAATCCACCCAGTGCGGGTTGGTAGATGTCACAATGACATGTCTTTGAATTTTTGGTTCTAGGACGAGCCGGTTTCCTCACGATGTTTTCCTTCACAGTTTTGAGAGCAGTGGCGATGAAATTAAGTACACAAAGTAATGCGCCTGCCTGGGTTCGAACCCACGACTCACTATGCGTAAGGCGGGGGCGCCACCACTGGGCCACCGCTGCTCTCATAAAAACTTGTCTGTTTTAAACTACAACCTGATTTTTTTATAAAAAACTTTCATTTCAAACCGCCAGTTTATCCACGCGCCGAATTAACAAACAGTTCGTATAAACAAGTATTTGCAAAAAGTTTGAATATTTAAATAGTCCGTACATTCACAAAAACACACGCAGAACAATGAAAAAACATCACGCAATACCCTTTTATAGGAAAATCAGCATGGACGAATCATAAAAACACATTTTACACACTAGGTTCTTTTAGCTAACACAGTAATGGTTTTTTAATGGTTTTTCTTTCACACTACGTGTTAGCAAAAGTAGGTTTATAAACTGTTAAAAAACGACGATAATGGTAGGGCAGAAAAAGGGTCGCGAAGTAGGTTTTCCATGTATTGTAATTTATTTGAATTGAGGGCGTCAATAGTGTTGAAGAAAATACATGCCGTTTTGAAATAAGTATGTTAAATTGTGAAAAAAATACCAGCTCATGACCTACAGTGTGGGTACAATATTTTTAATAAAAAAATCTTTTAATTGACTATATTATGACCACTTTAACTGTTTTAGGTGGGGTTGCTCGTCAAGAAAATTTGCATCGATATGTCAAACTTAGTAGATTTATTTTAGTTCTGTGTTGTCCAATGAATAAATAAAAAGAGGTAGATATCGCACTAGCGCGCGCAAATTGTTGCAAACAAATTCAGACAATTGTCGTAATTTAAGTACTTCAAGCGCAATAGCTATCTCTTTCTGTCTCATGCGTTCCGCATTATCTATCGCAGTCGTAACAATGCAACGATATCTTTATATTGTGTGATTGCGTAAACAATGCGATGGCAGCAATCGAGGTTGATTTGATGTAATTTTTTGAAGAGCTCCGTTGTCTGTCTCCGAAACTCACCATCAGATCTATATGAAATTTAAATGGGACCATTTCGGAATAAACCCCTTTCGAACAAAAATACAACAAGAATTTGGCGAAACCGTCTATATATCACGGAGTTATGCCCGAACATACATAAAAAAAAGTAAACAATTCGAATTGATAACCTCCTCCTTTTAAAAGTCGGTTAAAAAAAATGCAAAAACAGAAAAATAAATGTTATGTGCGGCTTTTAAAACTGCAAAAATAAACCCTTGCTTGGTATAACAATAATAAAAAAAACAGTAACAAAAGAAAACATATTTTTTTCTAACATCGTGTTTCCATTAATCCATAAATAGTCCCTCGTCCCACTTTCCTACAACGCAACATCACTAAGTGGTTTTGCTATTAACTTTATTTACACATTAACTGCGCAAATAAACTGTTTACTTCGTAAAAGTCACAAGGTAAGTTCAAGGGAAGTTTATTTTTAGTTAGGAAAACCACTGCGCGAATGAGGGTAGTCGTAACATAACATGGTTGTTTTTGTAGCGAGAATCTTGGGCTGTTTCTAAGCTCGTCATAGACGTAGCTATAATACAGGGTGTAAACAGACCCTTCACCCGTCAACCAAGGGTTATGTACATGAAACTAAGTAACTTTACGCAAAAATAATAGCTGGGAATCGACTTTTTTTTTAGGGTGAAAAATCACGTTTTACGGTAGGACTCGATGGAAAGCACTCAAAGCATTGTGCTGATGGATGGATTGAATAGTACGGGGGTCGTGGAGGTGTGTAAAGTAAAAATCTTACATTAAAACATGTTTGAAAAAAAATACTTGTGAAAAAGTTGGAACTTTGACCGAGGTATGGTCTAGAACAAAAAAAATATCGCAAAGATGGGGAGAACAAGTGCCTTTCGGCTATGTTAAGGGTCTATTTACACCCTTTATTTATTAATATGAATCATAGCAGCCTATTACGACATATTTTCTATATAAATTTTCGAGTGACCGAACACGCAGCTGTAATATATATTTCTATGACGTCACCAAAATATGTCGAGAAATATATCTCGGTATATTTTGGCATACCGAGTGAGGGCAAAATATATATTATAGTATAGCTCCCGTGTGTGGTAGCTTGATAACTATAACATATATCTCGACATATTATAGCTACGTCTGAGACGGCTTTAATCTTAGGCCGTTCCTTATTGGTGCGTATCATCTTTTGCTGTAGTGCGACGCTCTGACGGCCCCCGTATTACAGACTAATATTACAAACAGACACTTCAAGTTAATTTATTTATATAGATGAAAAATTCCAAAAGATATAGTTTACCAGTCTATCTCTGATAAATATATAGCCACGATTTTACAGTTCGTATAGAACAATGGCGACTCAAAGGTATAATTTATTTGATCTTGTTCTCAAGCGCGAATATTGAGCATGAGGACCTGGGTTCCCAGGTCGGGCAGTGTCTGGATTTGAGCCCATTGTGGCATTGCTGCCAGCGTTCTGGACACTTTTCCTGTTGACAGCGATGTGGACGAATTTTATGACGCCCTGTAAACCTTTTGATACTTGTAGACATTTTTATTACTATTATAGATTTGTAGTTTGTAAATAATCTAGATATTCTTTGAACTTAAAAAAACCACAACTGGCAAAATGTGGGTGTACTTCTAATGCTGTATCTATGGTAATTGTAATACCAAATGATTTGAAAAGAGTAACCATGGAGTTTCTTGCCGGTTCTTCTCCATAGGAAACGACCAACCCGAATCGTGCACCTTTTTGTCGACGTTTTATAAGTGATTTTGATTTAGGTACACCGCTGCATTACTCTTCGGGGTTTACAGATGTGATGTTATGATAAAAAAAACATGTTATGTAAAGTCAAACATGACGCCATGACGCAAAATCCGTGAAGTGGCAACAGAAAATAAAGTACGTGAGGAAGACTGTTCTGGCAGATTGTATTTTGCCCAAGATTCCACTCGGTATAAACACACAATGCTAAATGTGCCTTCGCAAGAAAATCAGTGAGAATTTCTTGCGAAAGACAAAATATTCGAGACAACAAAACACTTTGCATAAATATCAACATGAGATATGAGAGTAGGTACTTCGTTAACTTATGTGAAAATGTTTTGAAGTTTTCCCGTACCATTTGTTTCAAGGTAATGTTTGACGAGTGTCTTTTTTATTTTTTTATATTAAATGGGTATCTCCATTTAACATTGATTTGGCTGTAATGTCAACGTGTTGGTTTAAGTTAGTTCGATACTTTCTTAAATAGATGGCGCCAACGTCACCGTAAGACGTTATTAATGGAACGAAAATTTCCGAGAGCTGTGAGCAGGGTGCGATGGTCTAATTGGTTAAGACGTCCGGTGTACAGAATCGGAAGGTCGCAGGTTCAAACCCTGCTCGCACTCGTATTTTTCTTTCCATATCAAAACAGCTGTAGTTCCCTACGCAGGGTTTGCGTAAAAAACATATTAAAAAAAATAGGTCCATTTAATATAAAAAATAAAAAAGACACTCTTGACCTCAATCTAGTTCTGAGGACAGGGATGAGGACGACGATGGAACGAGCTAACCCAAAAAAAACCTATTAACTCGCGATTGTGATTGAAAGTTGTCGGTCCGGTATAGCTAGCGAGCGAACGAGCTGGTGGGTGAAGCGAGGCGAGGGAAACTATTTAAACTAAGCGAAGCTTTGGCGAACTAAACTATGTGGGTTCCCATCGAAAACTACGGATGGGCGAGCTAGCGGGCGGGTGCACCGGGCGATACGGGCGAGTTGAAATAACAGCATCGCTGGCATCGTCGGATATTTCGTTCGCATCGTTTGTATCGCTGACGTAGCTTAGCTCGGTAGTTCGCGGTATGAACCAAAGTATGAACAGAGGTGTAACGATGCTCACCCGGCTTGCTCGCTCGCTCGCTAGCTAGCGAAGTGGCCTGTGCTAAAGATTCATTTCATATTAAGAATTTGGACCGAACCTTACTTTTCATCCTAAGTACCAAATGCCTCCTAACTATGTTATGGACAGCAGGCTTCTAATCTATCCGTATGCAGCTGATTATTCAGCAATTACATGGAGCGTCTGCCTTTATGACTTCTACAGCCCAATTACCTGGTAACAAGGCAACCCCTTGGTAAGACTGGTTGTCAGAATCGGGCTTCTAACTAGCCATGTTATAAGGTACAGTGGCCAGCACATCTAGTTACCACAAACTGTCAAATTTCTCCAAATGATTTTAAACCATAAAATGTTAAAGGTTAAGTTCAAAATCGAGTGAGAAAGTTTGACAGTTTGTAGTAACTTGATGATCTGGCGACTGTACACTCACGAGCACCATGTAAACACCTTTTTAAAGTGTTTTTCTCCTACTGTTCTGATTCAAATTTCATGTCGTTCCGAACATAGAATTCTCTAACTCATATTTTATGAAAAAGATCCTATTTCCAAGTTAAAATCGTTATTTCTCAATAAAATTGATTTTAAATTTAGGAAAGTGTACATATTTGTGCTCGTGACTGTACTTCCTTAACCATAATAGTTCAAGGTTACTATAGAATTACTTAAACGAAAGCACACACGAGTTATTAACTTAAATTACCATACATAACATAACACGTATTTACCTCTCATTTAACTTGCAAAATATTGTAATTAGAACTAGCTTATGTAGTATGTTACACATGGAACTTAGGTACCGTTTGATTAAATGGTAATACCTAACCACTTACATAACTTTACATGATGTGGAGAAAAATCAATAGCCAGAAAAGTAACTACGGCCATTATTGAATTACGGTATCAATATCGGTATCGGTATCGGTATCGGTATCGGTACCGGTACCGGTATCGGTATCGGTATAGATATCGATATCGGTATCGGTATCGATATCGGTCTCTTGTAACATCCTGTACATTATGAAATGCAATAAATAAAATAATATGAATTGTATACATAATAATATGAATATGAGTAAAGACACTAGCTGTTGCCCGCGACTTCATTCGCGTTGACATTTGGATGTGTATGTGTGCGAAAAATAAAAAAAAACAGGCCTGTGTGCTATTCCAGACTATAATCTATCTCTGTGCCAAATTTCCTTCAGAACCGTTCAGCCGTTCTGCCGTTATTGAGTAACAAACTTCAGATACAAACATGTTAAACACACCTTATTATAAAAATATCATGACGAATTCTTTTTCACTATCTTCAATCTCCAACTATCGGAAATGATGATGATGATGACATCGCTCCGACTTTGGTAACAGCGACTGAATTTGAAATCGGCTAGATGTCATCATCATCAAAAGCATAATCAGCCTATTAATGTTCCCACTGCTGGGACGCAGGCCTCCTCTCTATGAGAGGGAATGGGCTATAATCCACTACGCGGGCCCAGTGCCGGTTGGTAGATGTCACATGTCTTCGAATTTTTTGTTCTAGGACATGCAGTATGCATGCATTTTGAGAGCAGTGGTGATGAAATAACTTACACAAAGTAATGCGCCTGGCTGGGTTCGAACCCACGACTTACTGCTCGTAAGTCGGGGTCTCCACCACTGGGCCACCGCTGCTCTCATCATAATTATGACGAACTATTCTTCACTATCTTCAATCTTCGACGGCCGCTGACTGCGCTAACAGAACTACCTTTTTTTGCGATAGTGCATACTATGTGCTATAATACATGCAAATCGCAAAAGAAGTAGCTACATTAGCTTTGTAGAAGACGACCAGCAAAGTTATTATATTTACCTGTAAAATTACTTAAGAATAGATTCTAATACACAATATATTGGGTGTAAAAGTACCCTTAACGAAGCCGAAGGGCGCTTGTTCTCCCCGTCTTTGCGATCATTTTTTTGTTCTAGACCATAACCTGGGAACCTTCTAGTTACGGAGATATTGGGGGTCAAATTTCCAACTTTTTCCCAAGTATTTTTTTTAATGCTAAAACATTACTTTAAGTGCCTCCACGACTCCCGTACTATTCAATTCACCCATCAGCACAATGCTTTGAGTGCTTTCCATCGAGTCCTACCGTAAAACGTGATTTTTCCAAAAAAAAAACAGTCGATTCCCAGCAATAATTTTTGCGTAAACTTAGTTTGATGTACAGAATGCTTGGTTGACGGCTATGTGAAGGGTCTGTTTACACCCTGTTTGTATTTGGTGTAAAAGTACCCTTACTTAAAAAGTATAGTCCGAAACACCAATTAAAAAATAATCCTGCATTGCAAAAATCCTCGTTCATCATTTTCGACTATTTTGAATGAACCTTCTCACACTACAACAGAAGGGCCACGACGCTTCATTAATTTATGTGCTTTTGACAGTGTTGAGGAGATCGAAACTGTTTAAAAGAAACATTAGCGAGAGGAGCTCATGGCTACATAATAACTACCACTCGGGTCGATCTTTAGGTTAAGAGGCGCTTGCCTAGGTTGGGCCGTGGATGGGGTTACCCATTACATACCGAGTTTCCTCCGTGTCTCACGATATTTATTCAAATAAAACAAGCGTGCAACGTTAATTCCGACTATGACTACTTGCCACAAGATTCATGCACAACTTTAACTGAAACTAGCTGATCAACACTTCCCGTGGCCCAAAGGCAGCAGGTGCATTTGTGCTAGTGCCTCATATCTTTTCTTTATTCAATATATGTCGGATCCGGTCGTTAGTATGGACATAAAATGAATCGCAAGTACGCCAGTGTGTAGTAGTGACATCACGTGACCTACTTACCAGTCTACCCACAACTGCTTATACAGAGCGGGAGAGGGCGAGCTCGCAGCGAGGACGAGAGGGCGTGTCTGATCGCAGTTGAGTTGAGACCCCGAAACTTTATCCGATTCATTGTGCCCCGTGTTATTGAGTTAAGTTGTAATTTCAAGTAATTTGTTAGTTTGCTAAAAACGGTGTGTTTTCATTTCACAAAACCCATCTGCTGCTCACGTGATGTACAAGCCTAACGGAGTAAATCCTGTCATTTCCTACATTAGATCAATAATTGCACTGCATGTCTTATCATCTATGTTTCTTCAATGCTGTATCTTTGTTCCCTCGAAGACAAAGCCTGAAGCCTGAAGTCTGCAGAACCGTAAACGCCAATAAAAATCCATATTGGACATGGACTTTTATTGGGGTCCACGGCACTGACCGAAGATATCGCTTGCTGACACTTTCTTCTTTGGTATATCTTGTGTTCTTCTTGGATAGGGCTGTTTTTGTGAGCTTTCGGAGTGGTGCCTTCCAATTATTGTAGAATGCTAAGCAAATGATTATGTTCTATATTTGCAATACTGTTGAATTCTTTCCACAAAGATGAAAATTCACAATTGGAAAAAATATTTCACTCCGTTATACATCATCATCATCATCTGCTTAGCCTTTTCCCAACTATGTTGGGGTCGGCTTCCAGTCTAACCGGATGCAGCTGAATATTAGTATTTTACATGGAGCGACTGCTTATCTGACCTCCACAACCCAGTTAGTACTAGGTAATACGATACCCCTTGGTAAGACTGTTTGTCAGACTTTTTGGGCCACTGACTATCTGTAACGACTGTCAAAGATCTACAAATGACAGCTGGGACCAACGGCTTAACGTGCTTTCCGAGGCACGGAGGAAACTCGGTATGTAATGGGTGGTCACCCATCCACAGACCAACCTAGGCAAGCACGGCTTAACCTAAAGATTGATCCGAGCGGCTGTTATTATTTAGCCACGAGCTTCACTCCGTTATACATACATAATACAATAAAACACACTACTTTATAAGTCTTGACTTAAATGTCAACAAATTATGATTTGGCCTCGACGTAAACGATGTATTATATAATTATTATTTTGTAATGCGTTCAGGATATTGTTGCGACTGCAACGTTTCTGTAATACCTCAGCAATGTTTTCCGACGCACGCACGGACAGTTTTGATGCATTGCAGCGTATGAAATCTGCCTCGCTACTCCACAGGCTGCGGTCCCAACACAATCCTGCAATCGATAGCCACCCGGGCCGATAGCCCGCTAGTGTGGGCACTAACTTATCGGAACCGATCTGTGTTAGTTATTAAGTGCTAACATAAACTAACACAACGGACCTCTTTGTATTCTGATAAATAATAATTAACCTTGGATAATCGTATGTTCCAATTGTCTGGATGGACTTCGACGATTACAGTATCACTAGATTCGTCTCAAAAACCCAAGTGTCCCTAGATAGGTGTTTCAAAAAAAAAAACTAAATGGCGGATTTTTGGCGCTAAATTGCAAGTCGTTTTTTTTTCAATGGAACCTATCGAGTAGGGTATCAAAAATATATACATATATTACAATTTGTGGTCGGATTTTATAATGCTTTTAATTAAATGTTACTTGTTATACATTGAAAATGGCCGGTGCATCGATCTATGACAGTGTGCAAGGGAGTGTTCACTTATGTTTGTTTGTGCACTTCAATAATTTTGCGTCGATGTGTGATCTCCACTTAGATTGACCGCCATAACCGATGATGGTCTGGAGGACTAGTATCACTTCCTCGGACGAACGTCGATCTTTTACAAGGTGCTCTACGACTCTTTTTCAAGGAGTCGCTGCCTATACTAAGCACTCACCAGTATCCAAGCACAGTAGACCGCGGCAGCAGTCGCCATTGGTGGTGCAGGGGGCGCTGTAGCAGTGGCCAGGCTCGTCGATCACGTCGTCAATGCGGTTGCCCTCCAAGGCTTCAGCGTAGACTTCCTCAGGTTCCTAGTGAAGAGAGGAAGTTTAGCCATCTCACTTTTTAACCGACTTCCAAAAGGAGGAGGTTATCAATTCGTCAGATTTTTTTTGTGTACGATTTCGATGATTTTTTTTTTATTTGGAAGAATTTCATTTTGCAGTGGTTCCGTTTAAATTTAGTGAAGATCTGATGCTGATCTTCGGAGGTATACAATGGAACTCTTGTGTGTAAAATCTGTCGTGATTGCTGCAATCGCTTGGATTTTTATAGTTTGCACAATATCATAACTTAACATAACATCTGTATGCTCGAAATAGAAATAAAGGAGACTTTTTCTCGAGATTAGTTTGCCAAAAAGCTCCTACTAAACTAGTTTTAAGGTAAATTACTCTAAAACTCAACCCTCAAAATCTCATATTAGCAGTTGATATTGGTTACCTGGCATAAAGGTAGCTATAATTCCAAAAAAAAAAGATGGTAATGGATGGACTGTGTGAAGGATGATATGGCTAGAAAGGAGGTGACTTGCTGAGAAGACTTGTCGTGCCGTGCACATTGATATAAGGGCAGATGATGATGCTATGCCTACAACCAATCGCGTTGGTCAAAATGACGTTTTATCGTTTTGACCTTTGTATTTCAATAGGTTTACCATCAACCAATCACAACCAACCTAAATCACCACCACTAACCAACCAAACACCACCACCATACCAACCAACCACCAACCACAACCACCACCACCAACCACCATACTATACCCAAACCATACCAACCACCAACTACACTTAAACCACCAACCAACCAACCACTACCAACCACCAACCAACCAACCACAACCAACCAACCAACCACCACCAACCAATCACCACCACCGACCAACCACCACAATGCCCACCAACCAACCATACCCACCACCAACCATACCAACCAAACTACCCATACCACCACCACCAACCAACCATACCATACTTAAATCTACATTCTTAATGTTCATCAAGAATTCTAGGCCAAAGCTGAACAGCTTTAATCATAGCCGTCCACCAGAATTTATCTAAGTATTATTAAGCAACAAATCACGGTGTATAACGTACTAAACCCATTGTACTATAAATACCAATTAAACAGGCTTACATCTATAGGTCAGGACCTTTACGGCGATATAATGCGCAATGACCCGATAAAAGCCACGGATTTACGCATCAAATAGCCATGGAATTACGCGCGTAATTACGTGGCAAGAATTGGTTTATGTGTTTTTAATGCAGGTGCTAGTATATCATCATTTTCTTGCTCTTATCCCAAATCATTTGATGTCGGTGCAGCTTTTCTTTTTCTTCCATACTTCTCTATTCATCATCTGCCTAGCCTTTTCCCAACTATATTGGGGTCGGCTTCCAGTCTAACCGGATGCAGCTGAATACCAGTATTTTACATGGAGCGACTGCCTATCTGACCTCCACAACCCAGTTAGTACTGGGTTATACGATACCCCTTGGTAAGACTGGTTGTCAGACTTTTTGGGCCACTGACTACCTAACGACTGCCAAAGATCTACAAATGACACCCGGGACCAACGGCTTAACGTGCTTTCCGAGGCACGGAGGAAACTCGGTATGTAATAGGTGGTCCACAGACCAACCTAGGCAAGCACGGCTTAACCTAAAGATCGATCCGAGCCGGCTGTTATTATTTAGCCACGAGCTCCTCCATATTTCTCTATTATTCGGAGTTTTTCAGCTAAAGTTGGGTATGCTCGCCACTTGAGAGCACATGATATAGCAGCACACCAAAGCTCTGCACAACCTCCCTACAGAATGCAGTCGCTGTGGCCGAAATCGGCTAGGTGGTATCATCATCATCATCATAACTCGTCATCTCATCATACACCTCTCTTATCCCAATTCATTTGAGGTCGGCGCAGCATGTCTTCTTCCTCCATACTTCTCACTACTCGTCATCTCATCATACACCACCTTTCTTGCCATATCATCCTTTACAGAGTCCATCCATCGTTTCTTTGGTCTTCCTCTACTCATATACCCATCCACAGTCATACTCAAAACTTTCCTCACGAAATTTTCCTCATTCCTCCGCATCACATGCCCATACCACGACAACCGATTACCACACAACTTTTCAGTCACCGCCGCCACTTTCAGACTTCCTCTTACTTATGTAAGAATAAGAAGAATAAGAATAATAAACTTTTATTTGTAAACATAGGTAGTTACACGGTGTGTGACATGTACATATACAAGTTAGATTCTCTATGTTATGTTATGTTGTTGTTAGGTTGGTCTGTGGATGGGTCACCACCCATTGCATACCGAATTTCCTCCATGCCTCGGAAAGCACGTTAAGCTGCTGGTTCCGGGTGTCATTTGTAGATCTTTGACAGTCGTTAGGTAGTCAGTGGACTAAAAAGTCTGACAACCAGTCTTACCAAGGGGTATCGTATTATCTAGTACTAACTGGGTTGTGGAGGTCAGATAGGCAGTCGCTCCATGTAAAATACTGGTATTCAGCTGCATCCGGTTAGACTGGAAGCCGACCCCAATATAGTTGGGAAAAGGCTAGGCAGATGGTTGTTAACGCGGTAACAGAAATACACATTCTAAGAAAATTTCTACTATCTACCTATTACGGATCATGAGCATGACGGACGTCCAGCGGAGGCTTAGTAGTAGGGTCCCGTTGATTACCCTTCGGATACGGAATCGTAAAAACTAAAAATTCCGTCTGAAAAAACTAAAAAACAAAATATGGAATGGGGATAAACAGTTTCGATTGATTCCGCGACATTTGCAACTGGCGTTATGTAAATTAATCAAGATAGTACCTACTGCTAGCGATATATGTTTGTATTAAATTAAACAAAATACAGTTACTTACAGTTGCTATATAAGAAGGAGACCGATAAACATAAGTTTTATTAATTGGTGGACATCTGTTAACAATGACGTTGAGGTGAGTTTTCAGTTTATTTCTTTTGACTGATTTATTGTGTAGTTTTGTTAATCATTTCGTTTTGTTTTTTACTTAAAAGCGTTAACGTCTTACGGCATGTCATACAAACTTTCAAGTGATTTATTTTCGAAATGACTGAACCGATTTTAATGAAACTTCGTACGCATAAGAAAGATACATAAGTCTAAAAACTTGACAGAGAACATTTTCGAAAAATAGTGTTGCAGCTAAATTAGACCGATTTTAGATTTTCCATAGAAACAGAAATTTCCAATTTACTTTTTTTTTAAAAGACATTTCGAAAAGTCCTCAAAGACCTCTTCAGATGATCTTCATGTGCAGTACAGCATCTCCTGTGGGGACCTAGTCTTTACTGAGATTAACCGCCATGCTCGAAAACCGTCAGGAGGACCATGAACAGCAATTCAATTGTTTTTTTTAAATAACCTGTGTTGTCAGTCCAGCTAAACTATTTGTGATTGTTTTGGCCTTAGTTGCAGTACAGAATCCTGCTTGACTCCAACAGTGGGAGCTGCTCCTGAGACCTTCGCAGCAGCATTGCAGTACTTTGCAGCTGCACAATGTCTCCTCACACGAACTTTACTACCAGACGCTGATGTACACGGTAAATCAAAATGATTACATTATCTTTTTCTCAACTACATAAGTGGGGTTGGCATCTAGTGTACCTGAATGCCAGTATTTTACATGGAGCGACTGCCTATCTGACCTCCACAACCCAGTTAGTACTTGGTAATACGATACCCCTTGGTAAGACTGCTTGTCAGTCTTACGGGCCCCTGACTACCTGTGAGGACAGTCAAAGATCTACAAATGACAGCCGGGACCAACGGTTTAACGTACTCTCCAAGGCACGGAGAAAACTCGGTATGTATTTGGTGGTCCCCCATCCACGGACCAATCTAAGCAAGCGCGGCTTAACCTACAGATCGACCCAACCGGCTGTTATTATTAAGCCACGAGCAGTGGTTATTAAATAAATTATACAAACAATTGGTCGGTAATTAAACAGTGGATAATTACACAGCCTGGGTTCGAACACAACATTTATCTACAACATGTAAGTCGGGGACGATTCTACTGGGCCAGTACTGTTAAAAAAAATTTGAACTTTTTTGTTTTAGACTGCGAGAGTTTTGACTTCATCGTAGTTGGAGCGGGGTCGGCAGGCAGTGTGGTCGCCAACCGGCTCAGCGAAGTTGATGACTGGACAGTAATGCTCATTGAAGCAGGATCTGACGCCCCCATAGAAGCTGATGCAAGTTTTGAAAATGCGATATTTTAGTAACTTAGCCTTCACAAAGTGACATTCTGTTAGCTTCGTAGCAAACATGTTAATGTCGACCACTAGGTCGACATTAACATGTTTGCTACGAAGCAAATTATATAAGCAAATTCGAAGCATATTAATGCAAATTCTTTCAACTATGAAAGAATTTGCATTAATATAAAACGCTTGTAAACTGAATGGAAATTGACTGGGCCCTCTGGCTACAATAAAGTGCAATTTAGAGTTAAGTTTTTGTGTGTTGAGATCATTACTATTTAAATAACGGACAAAGAATTGAAGACTTGTGTCCCTCACTAACCCGCACGCGGGCACACCCGCGTGTTCCGTTATGCCCCACTCCCTCTCACAGGAACCCCACAATCCTCCCACAGAGAGGAAGTGGGGGACGGTGACGGCATTAGAAACAATTAATATAAACATAAACAACAAGCGAAATCTCAGTTTCTCAGAGTTTTCACAAAATAACCTCTAAATCGTTTTCAATCCTTCCAGATTCCCGGTTCCGAAGGTGCTTTATTCGCCACAATTTACGACTGGCAATATTCAACAGTAAACAATGGAATCACAAGCCAAGGCCTCATTAATGGTTCCGTGGGTTGGCCTAGAGGGAAAATGTTTGGCGGCAGCAGTGGCATTAACGGTATGATCTATGTCAAAGGAAACGATGAGGATTATCAGAAATGGTACGAAGAAGGCAATGAAGAATGGAGTGTTGATGAAGTAAGGAGATGTTACAAAAAAGCTGAAAATCTTCAAAACATGGACATGTGTAAAAACTTGACAATAAAAGAAAATTATGGGCATGATGGTCCGCTTATAATAAACAAATATAACAGCACTTTTAAAAGCTACTTGGAGAAGATAGTCGATTCATGGGATGAAATTGGCTTTAAAAAGGTTCCTGATCTAAACAAAGAAAATGTTATGGCTTCTGGTTTTATGCCTGTAACAGCAGCTAACGGTATAAGACAAAGCACAGATAGAGCGTATTTAATGCCAATAACAACAAGAAAGAACCTAAGAATATTGAAACGCACTTTAGTAACAAAAGTATTATTAGATGAGAATTTAACTGCATATGGAGTTGAAGTAGAGAGAGATGGAGAGAAGAGGACATTTTATGCTTCCAAGGAAGTTATTCTAAGTGCTGGTCCTATAAATTCTCCACAACTATTGATGTTATCCGGTGTAGGTCCTGCTAAAAATCTTAAAGAAAATAACATAACTTGTCTTGTAGATTCACCAAAGGTCGGTCAAAATCTTAAAGATCATAGTTTCGTACCAATATTTATATTTGCTGATGTACCGGGGGAGGTTGACGAAGGGGATAAATCTTTTAATGCTATTAACTATCTTTATAACCGTGAAGGTTCTTTATCATACGGTGACTTGATAACAGATGCTGTAGCCTTATATTCTACAGAGATCAACCCTACCTATGCGAACTGTCAAAACCATATTTCGATTATTCCAAAAAATACGACGACACTTAAACAGAGTTACATGACAGTATTTAGATTTAATGAGACTGTCATGGATTCTGTAGTAGAACTAAACCAAAACCATGGAATCTTCTTCTTCCTCTTTAATTTCCTACACCATCATTCGAAAGGAAATATCTCACTAAATTCTAACCACCCTGAAGACAAACCTCTCATATATCTAAACTATTTCGAAGATCCAAGAGATTTGGAAGCTGCTGCAACAGGAATCAAAATGATGACGAAAATTCTTGACACAAAATACTTCAAATCGATCAATGCATTCTTGGGAAGAATGAACGTGCCTGCGTGTGATGAATTTGAATTAGGTAGTCTAGATTATTGGAAATGCGTTTGTGTGTATTTAGTAACTACAGTGTATCATCCTACAGGTACTTGTAAGATGGGCAGAGATGTAAGTATGTCGGTAGTGGATAGCCGTTTGAGAGTCCATGGAGTGAAGAATTTAAGAGTTATTGACTCAGGAGTAATGCCTGGTACAGTGAGTGGTAACACGAATGGGCCAACTATCATGATTGGAGAAAGGGGAGCAGAATTAGTTAAAGAAGATTGTTTGGAAGTGTAAAAGTATGACAACCAATGAACAGCATTGGCTGATACCTTTTCCTCTGTTCTTTTTCATAGGAGGAGTCAGTAAATGCAGGGCACTGACTGTACTAATTGCAATCCACCCTGGTTTGCACTGGGTGCAGCGATTGGTGTGGTGGTAACTTTTCAAAATTTCATGTCATAAGTTATTTATTACAGAACAACATACATCCTATAGAACTAAAGTTCTATAGGATGTATGTTGTACTTAAAAGTAAAATAAAATACAAAATAAAAAAAAGTACCATTAAAACATTAAAATCGAAAAACATGTCAAAGATGGAATAATAAATTCAAAACCATAATAATCGACATTCAGTTTAAAATAGTTAATGATATGTCATCTAATTTCTGTGAATAATACTAAACAAAAAATAATGGAATGCCAAACATAAAAAAAAAGTTGTTATAAAAATGTCAGTAATAGTATGTCATCTAATTGTAAAATACAATAGAAAAAAATCGAATGTCAAAAATAAAATTTATAACTCTTATAAGAGATAATTTGATTGATGATGATTTCTGTTATGCCTAAGTTATAATTAAGCTATGTATTAAACTCTTGAACCTCCAGAAATTAATGCTCTAAATGATTTATAAGACCCGCGTACGAATCCATTGTCTAGTTCAAATGAACCAAGCGGACAAACAGGCAGACATGAACTGTGATTTTGTGTTTTATACTATTTATTTAAATAGATTAATATAACTTCAAAAAACTTTAACTATAGACCGACCGGTTTCATGAGTACTCCGCCTTGCCCCATCAAAGTCACATTGAGCGTCCACAAAGTCCTAACAATATTCCACAGGCTTTAAAATAACCATAATCCACGTAGGTAATTGAACCAATACGTGATCAACGTTCAGAATATTCCATTTAAATTGATACCTTCGGTCTATAGATTCGTAATGTTGTGTAGTTTCTCATTTATATTTTGGTTACTTCAATTTACCATTTTCTCCAGAAAAATGTTAATATTTATTTAACGCTTTTGTTGATATGAAATAGAGACCTTGAGAAACGGCAGCGACGAGTCATTGCAACGATTTAAAATTCATGTAAAATAATACAAACAGAGATTGCTTATTCATTAGTTGATATTTTGTACAACTGAGTTAATATTCTCCTGATGGTTTCCAGTTATCAATTCACTGTTTTATGCAAATATATATTATAATATAGGTATTTTTTTTTTCAATATACAGGGTTATTTGTAAAACACCAACAACCTCGCAGGAGTAGATAACTAACATCATAAACAACAACATTCTACGACTTTTCCGAAAACAGACAAAAAAAATTCAACTCTCCATACATATGTACGAACAGCTGATCGAGTTTTGTATGAAAAGTCGTTTTTTTTGTCTGTTTTCGGAAAAGCCGTAGAACAAATGTTGTTGTTTATGATGTTAGTAATCTACTCCTGCCAGGTTGTTGGTGTTTTACAAATAACCCTGTATATATTTTTTTGGCAACACAGTCGCCAAATTAAAATGGAACTGGGCAGGCCACATCTGCCGCATATCGCATTAAAATTGGGCAAAAGTGGCAACAGATTGGGTTCCGAACAACAGAACCCGGCGACGTGGTAGGCCCAGAAGGAGATGGCGTGACGAGCTGGACTCTTGTCATAAGGATTGAGCCCAAATAGCCAAAGACAGAGCTAAATGGAAAGAGGGAAGGGAGGTCTTTGTCCTGCAGTGGGACACATCAGGCTCATAATAATGTAATATTTTATGTTTTATATAAAGATCCTAATTTTTATTTATTTTTTTAAAATGCAAGAGAATGATTATTCGCTAGTGAGAGCAGACGAGTAGTTCTTTGTAAAGCTCCTGCAAATTACTGTATGTTTCCAAAAGCAAGCGAAACACGAAATATTCTCTGAATTAACTGTTTCCACACTAGGACCTACTTGATCAATGATCATTCATTTTGATCGTTTTTTTTTTAGTTAGTGTTGAAAAATTTACATTATCCGACCGGGCAGTTTGCGCAGCCACATTTGTATGCAGCAGTGAAGGAACCTACCAAAATTTTCATCCAAAGTAAAGCTAAGTACACCTGTTTAGCTTAACCATGGGTGAGTTTGGAGCGGGTGTTGGGAATTGCACCCAACATACACGCAGACGGCACCCGCAGGCGACGTGACCGACCTATGCGTCATCGGCATCGAGCGGAGGTGCGACGTGGGGAGTCGTCCGGGACGGCAGACACTCGCTTTCTCGGAGGCCACCCCGGACGACACTCTCGAATGTTCAATAGATTTTATGTTTGTCCGGGACAGTTATAATGCCTATTAATTTGTTATACAGTCAACTTTCATTTATCCCCAACAAGCAAGTCGGACAGCGGGAACAGTACTCTTGATAAATGAATCGTGTCTCAAAACCCATTCAGACCTTTTCAAATTGTTTTTTTCAACAAACTTTTCGTCGAACATAACCTCAAAATAGTAATTTCATTTTTTATAAATATCTCGGAAATGCCATTGTTGTTTGTGTTGAATCTTTTGAGGTAACATTTAGACATGCCATCGATAATAATTGATAATTTGATGAAGACACCACAATGTTGAACTGAGTACATTTTTCCTAAGTGACATGGGCATTCTCCTTTAACATCCAACATCCTTGCTGCTTTACTATCACCAAAACAAAGGGTCAAATTCGACTCACCTGTCCATACGGGTAGTGGCGGTACGGGGAGCGCCCGTACCCCAGATTGGCCAGCATGTCGGAGCTGAACCGGTTAAACAACCCTCCCCACGCGTGGGCAGCGCCGGCCGCGGTTAGTACCAGCACTGCGGTAACAGCCATCGTCGTGCTGTGGACAAGGAAAGAGAATGTTAGAGGGAGACAGAAAATTTTCAATATCATCATCAACTGCCTAACCTTGTCCAAACTAGGTAGGAACGGCTTCCAGTCTAAACTTACACTGGCAAACTATAAAGGAGCTCACAATAATTAGAAAAAACTTTTTTTCAAAAAATAAAAACCGACTTCAAAAACTCAAAAAACGCGCGCCTACCCACTGTTGCACGGTACGATAGTAATGAGACAGAACGGCGTCACGCGGCTAACAGCTGATAGGTCACAGGCGCGCGCGCAAGAATTTCATACGGCTGTTGTGTGTACACTAATTACCACTCACCCTATATTTAAGGTCCCATTAAAACAGATGGACAAACTTTTAGAAATCACTCAGACTACAAAAATAAGGACAATGAATTTAAATTCAAATTCATTTATTGCAAATATGGGTAGTTATACAGGTGGGTTTTTGAAGAACAGGAAAGTTGTTAGTGTCACCATATCCTGCACTAGCCATGCAACATTTAGTTCGGAACGTGGTTAGTCCCTAAATTAAAAATTTTAATACTTTAATGTTCCAAATTACATGTCTATTAAATTGTCCATTAAAGACAAAAAAAAAGAAAAACGGATAATTAGATACTTACAAGAAAAAAAATCAGCTAACGTAAATACACTTAAAATGTTGGTTGCCCAATAATTTTAGGTCAAAATAAAAACACTTTAATCACTGTTTTTTCTTTTGGATATCTTTGTTTAGACGTACTGAACGCTGTGTTAAAATTTGTTCATCTATTTTAATGGGACCTTATAAAGGGTGTAAATAGACCCTTAACATAAACGAAAGGCACTTGTTCTTCCCGTCACTGCGATCATTTTTTTGTTCTAGACCATACATGGGAACCTTCTAGTTACGGAGATATTGGGGGTCAAAGTTCCAACTTTTTCACAAGTTTTTTTTTTAAATACATGTTTTTAATGTAAGATTTTTACTTTACACACCTCCACGACCCTCGTACTACTCAATCCATTCATCAGCACAATGCTATGAGTGCTTTCCATCGAATCCTACCGTAAAACGTGATTTTTCACCCCAAAAAAAAAGTCGATTCCCAGCAATAATTTTTGCGTAAAGTTACTTAGTTTGATGTACAGAATACTTGGTTGACGGATATGTGAAGGGTCTGTTTACACCCGGTATAGAATAACCCAACAACGACTGTCAGGCCGTAGCCCACTAGACATAACACCCGTCTGGTCGGAGAATCCTCCCTTTTCGATGGGGGATGAAGAACTTTGAACCCTGTTCTTCACACCCCCAAAGTAATTTCATAATATAACATCGCCTGTCTTCCTCGTAGGTTTAAACAGCGATGTAGAGTGATCCCCCGTTTCTCTTACCTACGTAATAGAGGACGAGCCTATTGCCATCAACCGGGCACAAATCTAGACTTAGATAATATTACAATTACAAACCAACATTATCATTAACACCAGAAACAGGATATATCCGTGATCATGGTGCTTGCAATAGCGCCGACATCAGGGCTTGGAAACGTTTTTAGAACGTTTTGAACAGTTCTTTGTAGATCATTACATTCGGAACGAAAACGAAATGAGAACGTTTATTCCGCAGGGTAAAAACCGGTTTATTCCGCAAGACGTAGTCGCGGACAGCGGCCTGCGATAAGCAAGAACTTTTTTAGTTGAATCGGGTACCGTGTGTATGGAATGGAACGGAAAAAAACGGTTAAAAACGTTTTATTTTAACGGCCAAGAACGATTTAAATGTTGTTGTTCGTCATAAACGTTTTTTATAACGTTCCGTTCGAACGTAACTGAAACAAATCGTTTCTTAAGTATTTAAGACGATACCGTTTCGAAAAATATACCGTTATCCGAGCCCTGGCCGAAATATTGGGAACTCAAAGAAATCAGTAAATATGGTAAATATTCCGTTTCTAGTGTTAATTAAAGAGATAATATTATTTCAGTTACACAAAAATAAATAGAGCCTTATTCAATTGCCTAGCATTACGATATACATAGTTATACTCTTTCCATTCAATAAATAAACATAACAGAAATTCATTCACACACGACTCATCCCAATTGGCTAAATTAAATTTACAGACAACCAAATTCAATCAAATGGCTGCGTTCAAATACCCATATAATTTGGTTGAAATTAATCACTCTAATCGACTGTTAAATTGGGATTCTACTAATTGCTATATTCATAATTTGTTGTTTGAAATGGGATAGTCATAAATAATAACGTAACTGTCGGATACATAACTCATATATTATCAAATCTTTAATCTACGAAGGGTTCGGAAGAGGTGTACTCCCACATTTCATGATGAATGTTTAAGTCCCGTAAGTAAAAAGGGGTAGCTTCCTGATGTGATGAGGAGGGACGAATCGCATGTGACTAAAAGAGTGATGAATATAAACGTTGATGGATGGAGAGGGAGAGGAAGACCAAAGAAACGATGGATGGATTGTGTGAGGAATGATATGAAAGTTAAAGGAGTAACTGATAGCGTGACGGTTGACAGAGGAGATTGGAAGAAAAAAACGTGTTGCGCCGACCCCAAGTAACATGGGACAAGGGCAGGAAGATGATGATGAAGTAAAAAGGGTTAGCCTATCGCCGTCCACAGGTCACGAAACGAGACTCCAGCTTGCTACTGAGAAATTCCTGATGGAAAAATCCAATGGCATTTTGTTCGAACACCACGCAGGCACGACCACCGTAGAAACGGGTTTTGTCGACGAAGAATCGACAAAATGACAGATCAACAAAAGAAATTTGTCATTTTGTCGATTCTCCCATCGATAAAATCCGTTTCTTTGGTGGTCATACTACGCGTGCTGGAAATCGAACCCAGGACATTATGTTCAGTGGTATCACTTGCGATATTTTGACCTTCGAGACAGGTATGTGATGGGAAAACCAAAAGCTTCTATTTTAGTTGACGGCCCCCAAAGAACGAAACGAACGAAGTTATTGAAGACTCTTTCTTATTACCCGACTACGGAAGGAAGCCAAAAGGAAGGGGGAGGGTTACAGTGGCGAAGGTTCCATACAACTCGATTCCTTTGAAAAATGGCAAAGTCAGTATTGTATAGACAGATAATATAATCATATTATTGCATATAAATATATGTACGCCGGATTACCTCTTACAAAAATTGACCCTTCGCTACTGTAGGGTTATGATTTTAGCAGGCTATGTATGTATGTTTGTAATTATGTGTGTTCCTCCGTAGCGCCTAAACTATTCATCCGATTTTGATGAAAAAGGTGTCAATCGATTAGTTATTATCCCCCTAACATAGGCTACATTTTAACCGACTTCAACAATAGGAGGAGTCGATTTTACCTTGTAAACCCCGAATTTAATTAGAGCGTGATTTATCAGTAGTCGTGTTTTTTAGTTGAAGCACACAAATTCTTATTTTGATTCTCAATAGTAATTGCATAGTACGTTGAAGTAACATTCAACACTCTTAGGAGCTCGTGGTAAATAATAACAGCCGCATAGGTCCATCTTCAAGGTTAAGCCGCGCTTGCCTAGGTTGGTCTGTAGATGGGTGACCACCCATGACATACTGAGTTTCCTCCTTGCCACGAGAAGTACGTTAAGCCGTTAGTCCCGGCTGTCATTTGTAGATCTTTGATAATTGTAACAGCTTCCAGTCTAACTTGATGCAGCTGAATACCAGTATTTTACACGGAGCGACTGCCTATCTGACCTTCACAATCGAGTTAGTACTAGATAATACTATACCTCTTGGTAAGACTGGTTGTCAGACTTTTTGGGCCACTGACTACCTGTAACGGCTGTCAAAGATCTACAAATGACACCTGGGACCAAAGGCTTAGTGTGCTTTCCGAGGCACGGAGTAAACTCAATACCTATGTAATGGATCACCCATCCACAGACCAACGTAGGTAAGCACGGCTTAACCTAAAGATCGATCCGAGCGGCTGTTAAAAAGCCGACCGAGATAAATTTGGGAAAAGGCTAGGCAGATGATGAACATTGAACACTCTTCAAATTCTACCCACACTAAATAAACTCACCCCCCAGCCAATTTCTGATCCCTTCTTTTATTAAATAAACACGATTTCCTTAAAATGGTCCGTTTTGTCGGGGTCTATTGAGCTAGATTTTAATAATTAACTAAGTACAATTCCTTTCGTTAAAATGTTAGTGGGTTTGACAAATTAAATTATCTCGAAGACATTGTCTATTGTTCGTAACTCTGAATAGAGCCTAAAGTATTCATGAAGACCTTTTAAATAGGTTGTAAATTACAAGCTTTTTTGAACGAGAATTTCGGCGAATATGCGTGTGCGAATTTTACAAAGGGCAATGTTGTATTTTTCTTTTTTCATCCCTTGGGGTTTATTTTATTAATTTGCTCTTCACGATTTAGTAACCTTTATTTTTGCTCTTGGATTCTTTATTATTAAAATACTAGCTGTTGTCCGCGACCTTCGTTCGCGTGAAGTTATATACAAAAATACTTCCCTTTTTTTAGTCGGATTTTGTTAACAATTTCATGGGTTTTAGTTTATTTCCCGTTTGATGGCAATAATCTCGTCTCCTATTACATAGAACTTAAATATAACTGGCGAAATGTGGGTGTACTATTAAGTACAGTCACGAGGACCAGTATGTAAACACTTAACAACTTTTAAAAGTGTATTTCTCCTACTGTTCTGATTAAAACTTCATGTAATAGCTACTACTCGGTAGACGAATATCTAAGTGATAGACTTGTAAAGTCATAACTTAAGCACTCGAGACTTAAAATTTTATTTGATTTATTAAATTATTTATTTATTAAATCTCTCAATAGATACCCGTTTAAAATTAAGTTTACCTCAAAAAGTACTTACATCTTTATTATAATATAATAGTTTGTTGTTGTTTGTAATTTCATATAATTTACAAATGCTTCCTCTCTCCTAACTCACTTATTTGCTGTGCCCGACAGGGTCCACATAATTATAAGTCTACCACCTAAGAATAACATGTGAAATGCAATAAAAGTATTGAGTATTAATTACGAACATAGTATTCTGGAAATCATATTTGTATGAAAAAGATCCCATCTCTAAGTTACAATCGTTATTTCTCGCGAAAATTGCTTTTAAATTTAGGAAGGAGTGTATAAATATTGGTGCTCGTGACTGTACACCTCTGACTAACCCTTCGGGATTACAGGCGTGATGTTTTGTGCAACTGTGTACGTATGTAAAATATGGGACATATGTTTTTTTATTTTTTTAATATTTATTTTTTTATTTTACACATATCCATGCATGCATTTTGATAGCAAAAGACATCACGATAGATCTCATACTATAACAAACTCATGGCATCCCTTTTGATACAAATATTGAGGCGAACTCAATTAACTCCAACACAGTACGTACTGTTATCCCTTGTCAATGACAGTGGAATGGCTGACCGCTCTCCAGACTTGCCTGTACAGGCATTTATTAACTTAGACGCCATATTCATGGGCTTGCACGCCAGTTCCGTCTGAATCTCGGTATGGGTCGAAAATCCTACATTATTTCAATTTCCTATCATAGGATTATTTTTTATTTATTATTTTTTTCTTTCATAATTTTTTTATTTTTATTTTCATACTTTTTATTCTACTAATTCTATGTCCGAGTTCTTTAAAGTAATAAATTCTATTTCCAGTTTAATTAAATAGTTTTTTTTTTAAAACAAGAATCCGAACTCTCGTATAAAGCATGATTTCCACCAAACGGCTCGCATCGCATCGGATCGGAAAGAATTACGAACGGGTGCGGCGACAGACGATCGCGTCCGGCAGGATGTCGACGAATGCAATCGGCGCCGTACCATGGCTTGTGTACGTATGCGTTTTTGTGCCTAGTTAAATAGTTTCCTACCGTGTTGACGTGTTTTTATTGCCGAAAGGATCCGATCGGATACGACAACAGGCGAACGGAGCCGACCGTCGCAACATACTTTCGGCTACGATCGCGTGTCGCGGAAGAAGCCCACGGTCAAGCTGCTTTGCGCGGCTTGGTAATACACCGCGACTTTTTAGTCGTCGTACAAAGGTGGTCCACTCAATGTACCCGACATAAAATAGCTCTAGGCGCGATTTGTTTTTTTTTTTTTTTCATAATAGGTACAAAGAAAAACAAATAATATATAAGAATAAAATTATGAAACATCCTGTTAATGATTTTTAAGTGTCAAACGGGAGAACATACCTACCCAGCACTCGAGTCCAGTAGATCATCGCTCGCAACAGGCGGATTTAACTACGTCATGCGTCATAATACTGAATAATAAATTTATTTTTAAATTATTAAAATCTCATAAATACCTATTTTAATTTATGAATGTTTAGTAGTCATTGGATACATGAAGTGGGCTGCCGTTGTAAGACGACTAAAAAGTCACTTTAAATAATGTGTAAACGATTTAATATGGTTTAAAGATTGTAAAATCCGCTCCGATCCGATGCGATGCGAGCCGTTTGGTGAAAATCATCCTTTATAGTACGTACACACGCCACGTTTTCTTACGCAAAAAGCTGCTAAACATTAAGACTACTTAATCTACACCCGCTGGAGACGAAACCAGCAGTATTTTACTTAAGTCTGTATATCAAGTATTAAAGTCCCCAACAATAAGGCCCAAGGGGGCTTTTATACCCACGAGCTGTGTCAGGAGGAAGTTACAAATAGTAGACACTTTATAATGCATGATGAACAATACACACTGGACTGGTAGACTGGTAGAAAATGCCCAAGACATTAAGTCCGCCTTTGTACAGTCTTTTGGGGGTTCGTCCCTCAAAATGAAAAAAACAGAACCCTTATAGGATCACTCGCTTATCTGTCTGTCTGTCACAGTCAATTTTCTCCGAAACTACTAAAAACAAAAAAAAAAAAATACAAAAAAAAAAAAAATTGAATTTTTTAAATTTATTTAGTTGAAATTTGGTACACATATGTAAGTTAGTGTCCCAAAGACAGACGTGAAAAAATGAAGACTTAAATTAATGAATTTTAAACACGGGTCCACTTTTGGGGGAAAAATAAGAAAAAGAAAAAGCCCCACTTAATCTTTTATTTTTGTATAAAAATCGTAAAAAGGTTCACAGAATACATCTACCTACCAAGTTTCAACTGTGTAGCACGCGAGCACGAGAACGTTTTTGAATTAAAAAGTAAAGTAAATTGTTAACGGTAGTCAAAACATGGAAGCCTTACTTGAGTGGCTGTTAAATTACAAAATTAAAAACACAAAATGTTGCTTTTCAATTAAAAAGAGCAACAGGTAGTGTTGTTGAATTATACCATTTAGGAACAAAATATATTTTGTAACATGAAGCTTTCTTGCTTGTATAAAGTTTAAAAGAATTTTAGAAGGAAAAAATACATTATGACACAAGTGTAAGTATGTCATTACGGCCGAGGCGGAAATTATGTACTTGACAATTGCCCACGTGTACCAAACGACGTCTTTCAATACGCTTATGAAGAAATAAAATAATAGAAGGAAAAGTATTTCTGTCATTTTAATCACAATTAAACTATGATTTAATTTATTTTTGTTGCCGCGCTCTGCTTTTGCAGGTTAATGGTGGAGCAAAGGCCTATCTTAATTGGCCTATTTTTTTAAATAAAATATTCAAGTATTTTTTATTCATAATTTAGAGCCATTGATAATTTTAAAAACCCAATATATCAATATTTAGAGCACAAATAAATGTTAATTTGTTGATAAACGTAAATAATTTTACAAAGTTAGTTTTAAACATAATTTAAATGTTCATAAAATATTTAGTCATTAATGAAGAGGTCATTAATGACTAAATATTTTATGAACATTTAAATCATGTTTAAAACTAACTTTGTAAAATTTGCTGAGATTACAAAATAAAAACACTGACTATAGGAATTGCACCACGTTGGACTTAGTTTAATAATTATGTGTATCTGTGCAAATAAAGCACTAGTAGAAATAAATGAAAAAAAAAACACACTGTGACTGTGACAACTATACTGCATTATGAACCTAATAGTAGTGCGATAAAAGCCACTTTTCGAACAAGTGTTTTTAAACAAATTGAAAAATAAAGCAATTTTGATAAATCCAGGAATAAATTACTTAATTTGTAGGAACTTTTACAAAATTGTTGGTAACATTTAGCCGGTATGGCGCCAAGCCTAATAACTTATTAATTCCATAGTCTCTGAATATTTAATATTATTAGTCATACTAAGAATAATGTTACCGTACGGCTCGCACTGTGAGGAAGTTCCTGTCTCTGGAGCTCTAACCACCGGTAGCATGGACCCTGCTCCCGACACCGGAGGCCTACCATTCTGCCTCTCAGAAAGTCATCCAAGGGCTCCCACCATCTCTTCCTTGGTCTGCCGCGACCCCGTCTAACTGTCTCAGGGCTCCAGTTTACTGATATGCGGGCTCACAGCTTTATCCGGCAGACATGGCCTGCCCAGGTCCATTTTAGTTTGGCAGTGTCATGAGCTACGGCAGCAATTTTTTAAGAAATATATAAAAAAAAAAGAAAAGATGATGAAACGAAAAAATAATTTTACTGTAACAGTTCTATTTCCAATGCAAGGTTCGCTCCACTATTCTTAGTCTTCATCGTCATAAAATGACATTATAAAAAAACATGGATTCGCTTACCAAAACTCCTATATCCAATAACGTAATCTTCAAAAGCGGTTCACTACAGCCCTACACTCCAATGAGATACTAGTTGCACCACACACGGCTCAAAACTAACTATCAGACCACTCCCTGCAATATATTCAGCAGGTATGAAGTACCCTACACAATCATGCGTACTGTGTTGGGGCCCCACCCGTTGCAATATTGATCTATCGTCCGAGACCCAGGGCCCTCGCTACTACCATAGACCGTCCGCTTTAATGAAACAAAACGGTTTTATGTCCGTCACATCACGATCTCAGGTCCAGTTGAAAACCAGAGTCGGGCACTAGCTGTTTTGCAGAACTGGGCCTATTTGGCGCAGCGTGAGACACAATATTATCTCCTTTTTTTTTTGTTGTTTTGTTTTAACATTTTTATTGTATAAATTTAAGATTTTTAATTTTTTTTTGTGGTTGTTGTGTGCACTTGTGGCATGGGTCAAATAAATATGTTTTCTTTCTTTCGTCTTTCTTTCTTAATGAGTCAGTCAGTCAGGTCGGCCAATAAAGTGAAATAAAAAAAAGTTTGGTTACGCGTCCTCTCTCTCTGCCGTTCAAGACTCACTCAATGCAGTATTGATCTACCATCTGGGACCTAGACACCCTCGGTAGCGAAGATAAGACTTTATTTAGGGTTAGTAAATTATTGGTAACTCTCTGCCGTTCAACCCAATGCACTCTTATTCCTCAGACTCCCCCTAACGAAAATGGTCAGTTCGCTACTGGTGGCCAACAGTAGCGAAGCGACCTGAGGTAAAGAGATGGGTCATACTATTATTATTATTTTTTAGTTTAGTTAGTTTCACGATTGTCTGGCAGTTTGAGTACTTTATGCAGCCTACCCAAATGTCATTTCTTTGGTATTGTTCGTCGTGTCGTTGAGCTCCTTGGATTATGAGTCGAGCTACACGATCACTGACAAATGCTTGCACTGTCTGGACAGGTCCACTCAAATCTGTGTGGTTATTTCTTCAAAAGACATCTCAGACATGGTCCTCATATGACTTGAGCAATGTCTGGACTTTAAAAGAGACGGTGACCTATGAGTTTGTTTCGGTTGTTTCTTCTCAGAGTAGTCAGGTACGAAACACCGGCCCTATCTAGTTTTAAAACATAACATGTTGACATGTAAAAGAGTTTTGTAAACCAATTTACAGAAATAAATATCATTTATGATTTATGATGGCGCTAGACGACCTGTAAAGCTCTGTCTCTTTCCCACACTGGAATTACTCCTGCTTTAAGACGTCATAGTAACCTCTGGTGGTTACGACTCGTAACCACCAGAGGAACTGAACTTTTACGACCGGTTAAATATAGAAACCGCACTTAAATACGCGGACTCTCTCTACCGTCCGAGCCTCGTCCGATGCAGTATTGATTCGATATTCTGGAGTGTCCGAGCTCTAGAGACCTCGGATTATATACAAATGCATATTTGCATATTATGGCTGTTTTTTGAAGATAATGTATATTGTAGAAAACATCTGCATATCGTACTTTTTTTGGGCATATTTCCTTTGTTTTTAACTGGAAAAATGTGCCAGAGGTGATTAAACTCAAAAAAGCACTTAAATTCAAATAGACCTAAGTGTCGTGAGGATCGTTTTCAAGACAGTATAAAAATATTTTAATTATTAGAAGGCTTAATCGGACTATCTACTAATAATTTGAAACATAACGCGATTTTCAAGAAAAAAGAAGATATCATGGCGATAATGTAATAAATTTAAAAAAAAACATTGTTTTGTAGTACTTGTTAGATATTTACTTTTAATATGTTGTGGAAAATATCGTTGGTTATACATTGTGTATTTATTACTTAGTATACGATTTTAATGTATAACTGTTTATTTTTCCGAATAAATAAAATGAAAATTAATAAAATACTTATGTTATAATGTTACATTGCATATTTCGAGCATTTATTATGCTCATGCATGCATATTTCGGCGATTTTAAGTTACTTATGATCCGGTCTCTAATAATTATAAAAAGGTAGGACGAGTAATAGAGAAGTATGCAAAAAGATGATATATATAGTATGATGATGCTTTACCTAACTATCTCAATGGCCGACGCCCCTGGCTCGTTGGTAGTACTTGTACGACCAAATAAATTATAGGGAAGTACTGTTCAATCATGCGTACTGGAACTTATGAGGTCGTTGCACTCAAGTATTGATCCGACTATGCAGACTCCTATCAAAAGCAATCATCTACCTAGGTAGAGAACCAAAGTGTCTCCATGGAGTTTCTTGCCCATTCTTCTCCATAGAGATCTACGCTTTGGAATGAACAACTACAGTACTTTCACAAGTTATTATGCCTTGTGTCTGTAGCTTCGATTTCTTTGTTTTTCTGACATTCAAAAGTGCCTGTTATGGTGTAATTCAAATAAATGCTTTGAGTTTGATTTTACCCCGACTTCGTTGGGGTCGGTTTCCAATCCAACCATGTTGTGTCATCTAGATTTTGATGGTTAATAATCTAGTTTATTTTCGGCTAAAATATTGCTTCTGTCAATAAAATACGGGTTGGCAGGCTAGAAAATAAAAGAGGCGGCGTGTACCTCTCTGTGTGTTGCCCGGGGCCATGGCCCTCCTGGTCTAAAGGTAAAGATACGTCACAGTCACTCATTGATAGTGAAGAAATTTGTAAAAATTGTACCAACGTATTGTGGTTTTTGAATTATTGTAATTTATAGCTGGATATTGGCTTGTTAAGATTGAGTTCTTATCAAGCTTCGAACAAAATTAAAGCATTTATTTCTAGTAAGCCAGATACTATCACTTTTGAACTGTTTAAAGACAATAATGAATTGTAGCTACAGTCACCTGTTCGCCCATTCCAAAGCGTAGATCTCTTTGGAGAAGAACCGGCAAGAATTTTCTCACATAATGTACCATCATTATGTGAGAACGATGTAGCAAGATGTGTACGTTACAAGTGTCCAAAGTACAAACAAATTATTTTATTTTTGAATTGTCAAAAATAAAATAATTAACTCAAATAAGCCGTGCCGACATTTGAGTGAGCATGACATACTCTCAACCGCCAGGGCATATTTAAGTCAAGAAAAGACGTAGGTTTCCAGTGAATGATCGGTTTTGAAATTCTGAAATCTATGATTAACACTTATAATTCTGAAATCTGTTCTCAAAAGACTGTTGTCAGATGGCGGGCCACATCAAATGCGCTGGCGATGGCGCGGGCCTGGGGTAGAGCAGCCTTAATCTAAATTCTAAAGGGATCGTCGATACGATGAAGAAGATGATTTACCAATTCTCTTGAGTAAATCTTAAGCTTTATACATAGGTATAAGTCATCATCATCTGCCTAGCCTTTTCCCAACTATGTTGGGGTCGGCTTCCAGTCTAACCGGATGCAGCTGAATACCAGTATTTTACATGGAGCGACTGTCTATCTGACCTCCACAACCCAGTTAGTACTGGGTAATACGATACCCCTTGGTAAGACTGGTTGTCAGACTTTTTAGGCCACTGACTACCTATAACGACTGTCAAAGATCTACAAATGACACCCGGGACCAACGGCTTAACGTGCTTTCCGAGGCACGGAGGAAACTCGGTATGTAATGGGTGGTCACCCATCCACAGACCAACTTAGGTAAGCACGGCTTAACCTAAAGATCGATCCGAGCGGCTGTTAAAAAGCCGACCAAGATAAATTTGGGAAAAGGCTAGGCAGTTGATGAACATTGAATACTCTGCAAATTCTACCCACACTAAATTAACTCACCCCCCAGCCAATTTCTGATCCCTTCTTTTATTAAATAAACACGATTTCCTTAAAATGGTCCGTTTTGTCGCCTCTGGGGTCTATTGAGCTAGATTTTAATAATTAACTAAGTACAATTCCTTTCGTAATAATGTTAGTTAGCCACGAGCTCCTCATACATAGGTATAAGTCCTGAGCTTAAATATGTACATGATTTACAAGACTACCTTTAGATTAAGAACATTACCTACCTATAATTATAATTAATATTCAAGCATGTTACCGCCTTGTTAATTAGTGAAGAGCTCTGTTTATTACTACCCTTAGCGCTAATTAAGCGTAACACTATATACTATGTAAAGGATGATATGGCAAGAAAGTAGGTGTCTGATGAGAGGTTCCCTCTATCTGGTAGAATCTTGATGCTCCGAAATTTATTTGGCATAACACACTTGACATAATCTTCTTTAAACGAATATTTTAAAGGCATAAAAATTATTAAACATAATTATTTTTTGGCCGAATGTTTATGTGTCCAAATTTACATTGTCATACTTGGCAGAATTTTATTTGGCATAATTACCTTTCACAAAGTTAAAATTTCCCATAATTTCGTTTGGCATAACGTATAACTAAAGCTACGATTATTTGTTTACAATTTCACTTGTCAAAATTTCATTTGAAATTAATTTTATTAGACATATTACCATTTCTTAATTAAAATTTTTATGTTAACCTTAAATTAAAATTAAAATACTTTTTAAAAGTCAATAATTATGTTGTGCTACAAAAGTTGGTGACAGAAACGAATCGCTGCAAAACTGACTCCACGTAGTCTGGTCTGCGCTACCATTAGAGTATAATTTAAGCCCGCGTAGGCGCGGAGAGGCGAGGCTGCCTGCGCTACCGTGGCTGAGGCTGGCCGGCCAAGCTGGCCAGCAAGCCGAAGCTGCAGTGCGGACGATAAGCTCGCCGTGACAGAAACTATGCCTGCTGCATGTTGTAAGCTCGCTTGAGTGTTGCATGCTTGCTTGCATGTTGCATGCTTGCTTGGATGCTTGATTGCATGCTGCATGCTGGCTAGTATTCATAATGTATGCTTGTTTTCATGCTGCATTCTTGCTGCATGCATGGTGTAGGCTTGTTTGCATGTTTCTCTCTTTCAATTATTATGGATATGAAATGTATGCCATAAGATGATTCTAACTGTAAACTTTCTGAGATATGATAGTTCTGCCCTTTAATGACTATTGATATGAAATGTATGTTAAAAAACGAATCTGACTGTGAAATTTCTGTAATATGATGGTTCTACTTTTCAATTCCTATTAAATGATATGAATGCCTAAAGATGATTCAGACTTATATTATTGAACAAATAAACTGAACATTTTGACAGCTACTTGAGACGTTTAAAATGAGATCTGAATTCATCCTCTTATGAGGAAATTCAAGATATACGAACAAAAGACGTTTTTTTTTTAAATAGATTAGGTATATTTTATAAAAGGTATATTATTTTTTTAAACGAATTATACATTCCTGAGTTAGGTAAGTATAAGTAATTGAGTTGAGAATGCTGAGAATGAGGTCCTGGGTTCGATTCACGGGTCGGGCAAAGTGTTATTGAGTTTTTCCATCAGGAATTCTACAGTAGCAACCAGGGAGTCTGAATTTGTGCCCGGTTGATGGCAATAGGCTCGTCCCCATATTACTTGGGACTTAAACATAATTGGCGAAATGTGGGTGTACTATTAGATACACCTCTGCCTAACCCTTCAGGGATTACTGGCGTGATGTTATGCTATGTAGTACAACTACTACTGGTTATATCTACCCAGGTCTACAGTGTGGCAGACATTGAAATTCTGGTGTAAATAGATCCTTAACGAAGCCGAAAGGCACTTGTTCTCCTCGTCTTTGCGATCATTTTTTGTTCTAGACCATACCTGGGAACCTTCTAGTTACGGAGATATTGGGGGTCAAAGTTGCAAGTTTTTGTCAAGTTTTTTTAAATACATGTTTTTAATGTAAGATTTTTACTTTAAACACTTCCACGACCCCCGTACTACTCAATCCATCAATGAGGACAATGTTTTTGAGTACGTTACGTTGAATCCTACCGTAAAACGTGTTTTTTGTCCCAAAAAAAAAGTTGTTTCCCGGCAATAATTTTTGCGTAAAGTTACTTAGATTGATATACATAATGCTTGACTGACGGTTTCGTGAAGGGTCTATTTACACCCTGTATAGTGCATTACAACGCCATGCCCGCTATAAGACGCGGGGGGATGAGGAACTAAATGCAAATGTATTAAATATCAAGTGGTTCCCTTTATTCTGTTACTATGGGCGCCAGCCAGAGAGATCAAGTTACATTGGTCTTTACTTTCTACTCGATTAAATGATTTTTATGGCGGACTGGTGGAAATCAGTAGTTTGATAAAATTATTGAAACCGATCATTTAATTTTAATGAGTAGCACAGATACGCGCAATGGATTTTCAACTCTCGGCATTCGGGCAAGTGTTGGGAATCCAATATAATTAAATTTCTTATTATCTTATATTTCTTATTTTTTTTTCATTTATTTCGGATAACAGTCATCCATGTTATGGTAGTATTAAACACAGCTTATATTCCAGTGTTAGTAACATTGATGTAAAAAAAAATAGTAGTATTAAAACAGATACAAAATGATTAATATTTGGAGTATAGCTCTCTGCCACAGCTCTAAGGATATAGTTGCGACTACTCCGCACTCTGCACAGAAGCGATGCCGTTTTTTTGCGTATTCATAAAGCTCAGTGAGCTATAGATGCACTCTGTTGACTTCTCAATTCTGAACGCTCGGTTCAACCGTCGAAAGTTGAAAATCAAGTGCGCGGTACAACAGTACCGCGTCCCATCTAACGTGGGTTTAGTTATTGTGTAGGTGAGTTTTACGCGAAAAAAAAATATTTTTCTTGCAGCTTGTAAAAACTGCGGTTACCGTGTAGTTACAGTGTAAAATATTCGTTTTTTTTTATGTCAGCCTTCTCTGTCCCACTGCTGGGCTAAGGCCTTTCCCGTGGTTTGCCAATTTTGTTTACAAGTTTTTATTTTTTTTTTTAAAAAAACGACGGACTTTATTAATTTTAGAAGGCACAACGAATTCTAATCCAATCCATAACTTTCTGACGCGCGCCATTTTATAAAACTTATTTTTAAACGGTTTTTGAGACAAAGATCAAAGGTTACTTTTGCATAAAACGTCAAATTCACGAAATACGATTAATTTGATTAGAAATTCGAAAATCACGCGACCGCATAATTTTTATCTAAAACTAACAATATTTTAAACAAAACACCGTGTGTTCCAAAACACAGCATAATTATCGAAAAATATAAAACCAATTTAAGGAAAAAATACATCAAAAACTAACTTAACTCTAACATTTTAAATTCAAAACTTTATCCACGGCGCAAAATCCAAAAACAAAACGCCAACTTTTTATTCGAAATTCAAATCCCAAAAAAAACAAATGCATTTAAAGAATCCTATTCACGTCTAAAGCTTCCCATTAAATGATAAAATTATTTTACCACAAAAATCAAAGAAGAAGTAGGATGGGGTGTACTCACCGATGCATGACTGCTGTCTTCAACGTTCCGTGGAGAACTGGCGATCCATACCGGGCTGCCCACTGCGCATGATGGGGTGGGAGAAGGGTGCGGCCAGGTGGGCGGATAAGGCGGTGCGATTTACTGGATATTGGTGAGATCGGGGGCGACTTTAATGTCGCTGTTTTTTTTTGCTAATTTTAATTAATATAACCTGAATACCTCGAAATGTCAATGTTTACAAATGTGTTATTTTAATATGATTCAATGTAATTTAATCAAATATTATTTACACACATGCTTTCAAGCATTAATTTAAAAATAATATCTAAATAATCATTATAAAAATATTTTAAAAGAAATTTACAAAGAAACATACAAGATACGCGCGAAAAACATAATCCTTCTAAGTCGGGTAAAAATAAATCGGGATATCTTGCAATCGTGCTACGGCGTAGCAAATGCGGGCTACGCCGTAGCACGCCATGTAGCATGTTAAAACGGAGCGGTTTTTTCACATTTCTTGAAATCGTTGTTAATAAAATAAGTACAGTATTTATACCATTATAGTTGTAGGTATTAAAATGTATTAGGTCTTTACCTATGAAATTGGAGATTTGTATGAAAAAATTAAAAACAAAAATTTTTGTATTTTTTATTTTATTTTAGCTTATCTAACTTTTTTATCTTTCCGATTTGACGCAAGTGCTTCAATGTCGTTTTGACACTAACTCGAAGGCCCGCAGCAAGCTCAGCCGTAGATTGAGTTGGATCCGTTTCCACTACCGCCTTCAATTCGTCGTTGTCGACAATGGTTACCGACCCACCGTGAGGCTCATTCTTCAACTCAAAATTTCCAGATTTAAAACGATGGAACTAATAATGGACCGTGTTTATGCAAGCAGTGTTATGCCCGTATACGTCGTTAATGTTTCGTGTTGTTTGCGCAGCGATATGTCCACGTAGGAACTCATATTCGAAAATTGTACGAATTTTCAGTTTATCCATGGCGCCAAAAACTACCACAATTTCACAAAAACAAAAAACTATCTAAAAACAAATGACTGAATTTGAAATTAAAAGAACATGGCTTTCGAATAAAATTTATTTGAACTTCGAATTGCGCGCCAATCCACAGATAATTAAATCTGAAAATGCTGGTTATTAAATCTCCAATTACATAGGTACCTAGGTTACCTATTATTACGTGTCTTTTTATTGAAGTTCCGAAAAAGCAAATGTTTTTTTTATGTCTACAGTTCAAGAAGTTTATCAAGTAGCTCGCTCGGGTCAATGCTCAGGTTAAGCCGCGCTTGCCTAGGTTGGTTCGTGGATGGGTGACTACCCATTACATACCGAGTTTCCTCCATGCCTCGGAAAGCACATTAAGCCGTTGGTCCCGGCTGTCAATTGTAGATTTTTGACAGTCGATAGGCAAAGTCTTACATCCAGTATCCTTACCAAGGAGTAACGTACCTAGTACTAACGGGTTGTGGAGGTCAGATAGGCAGTCGCTCCATATAAAATACTGGTATTCAGCTGCATCCGGTTAGACTGGAAGCCGACCTCAACAAAACTAGTTCCACTTTTTAACTATTGTTTAATCTAATTTCTCTTGGCTAAATCGGGGAATCTTTACTAACATTATAAAAACGAAAGTAAGTTTGTTTGTTACCTTTTCACGCCTAAACCACAGAACCAATCATCCTGAAATTTTGCATATATGTTGTCAGGTGTACAGAAACGGACATAGGTACCTTTCATCCCGAAAAAAAGTACTGTTCCCAAGGAAAACAACAATACCGTTCTTATGCTAAAAGATGGCGCCGCGTGTCTTTCAAATCATATTTGAATTATATTATTACAAGTAGAGTACAACCCGAATTGATTGTCAAATTCTATATTAACGAGCAGAACCGCAGGCAAAAGCTATTATAATAATATTTCTTACTCAATGTCGCCTACGACCAACGATTGTATGATACCATTTTAGCTACTCCAAAGCCGCATTGCCAAATTCTCTAATATGACTGAACCTTTACTTATCAGTAATGGAGGCACGAAAATATACCTGACGTCAGTTAGATGAGCGTCAACGTATGCTTCAAGACTTTTATAGAAAAGGGGAAAGCAGAGTTTAGGTTGTAAAATTATTTTTAATTTATTAAGGAAATTTATTAGTTAAGAGTATAGTTAAAGTATTATAGGTACAATACATCGAAGAGAGATAAAAAATCAAAAGAAATGTCAGAGAAATAATTTAAACTTAATAAAAAACAAAAATATTACAAATGAAAAATAAATTGTTTATTCAAACAATGAACGCGAGAAAGTTTCGTGTCCGTGCTATTAGCCGTTGAGGAGTTCTCTCGTGAAGAAGCGAGCCTGGCTACAGGATCAAGTCATGTCTGTCATAAAAATATATTGTCATTTGAACCCAAGGAGTGTGCAAAATTTCAGCTCAATCGGTTGAGGGGAACTGGTTTGAAATTCAGTTGCAAGATTTCAATCAATCAATCAAAACGGGACGGATTCGGGAAGTTGCTTGGTATCTTCTCGTCCAACTTACCGTAGTGTCTCAAGACGAAAGTCTATGACCAGTGTGTGTTGCCAGTGATTACATACGGGTCCGAAACGTGGTCGCTCACAATGGTCCTCATCTGAAGGCTTAAAGTCACCCAAAGGGCAATGGAGGGCTATGCTCGGAGTTTCCTTGCGTGATCAAATCAGAAATGAGAAAATCCGCAAGAGAACCAAGGTTACTGACGTAGCCCGAAGAATAGCCAGCCCCAGTCTTAAGTGGCAGTGGGCAGGGCAAATAGCACGCAGAACGGATGGTCGATGGGGCCGAAAAGTTCTGGAGTGGCGACCGCGAACCGGAAGACGTTGCGTTGGAAGGCCTCCCACTAGGTGGACCGATGACCTGGTGAAGGTTGCAGGGATCCGCTGGATGCGAGTCGCACGGGACCGGTCAATGCGGCGACACTTGGGGGGAGGCGTATGTCCAGCAGTGGACGTCTTTCGGCTGAAATGTTGATGATGATGAATCATACATTTATTTTGAACAAGAGTCTATGTGGGTTAGTAGTGGGCGCTTAAGAACTATGTTAGTACGACTTGACTAACTAATAAGGCAAGTTAAGAGGGGTATAAAAAAACCGACCAAGTGTGAGTTGGACTCGCGCACCGACGGTTCCGTATAAACTTCTAGGTATTTTGTTATTAAACTACATATTTCCGGTTTTCAGTTCTTTTCCTTTACGTGTGCTGTAAGACATTGCTTCATGATTCTAGGTCAACGAGAAGTACCCGTAACTTTTGATTCTCTTGTGCAATCGCAAAATATGCGAAATAAACGGTCATATTTTTGATCGCCTTGACTTACAAGTTAGATTTATCACTGCTCTAAGTGGTAGCAGGAGTGTTCATTTCAGCTTGATATCTCCACACATTGCTGTGAAAAAGGATTTTGACAGACGGACAACAAAGTGATTCCATAAGGAATCCGTTTTTGCCGAATGAAGTACGGAACCCTAGAGAACGCGAAGTTTTTCTTCCGCCCGTTGGTTACCCTTTGGGTACGGAACCCTAATTAGCGTGACGCCGAAATGTAAGAGGGTTCTTAAATAAAAGCTTATTAAAATGATTTTCAATAATATCTCAATGAGGTCAATTATTATATAGAAAAAAATACGTAATATTGATTAGTTTGACAAGTTGGTTGCTCTTCAACCAATTTATCTGTGCAGGCGGAGAAACACAGAACTAAAATATTTTTTTTTAGTTTGACATATCGATACAAATTTTCACTTGAACTACACTTAAAGTGGTTATACTATGCACTTTTACATGTAAACGCCGTCCGTATAAGCATAACATAGCATAATCAGCCTAATAATGTTCCCACTGCTGGGACGCAGGCCTCCTCTCTATGAGAGGGAATGGGCTATAATCCACCACGCGGGCCCAGTGCGGGTTGGTAGATGTCACAAGTCTTCGAATTTTTGGTTCTAGGACGTCCGTATATTTGATTGTAATTGGCTCTGCGTTACATAATAAATTATACAATTGTTATCCACCTACAACATTAGTTTTAGTATATGCGAAACCTGAAACACGTGTACACGTTTATTTTTATGTAAAGAATCTATGTACAAAATTTCAAAACTGTATCATGAAAATTCACAAAGTTATAAGCTTGTTCTGTTACCTCGTTGTTGGTGCAAAAACGTGGTCACCACGTAGCGCGCCCGCGCGCGCGCCTCTAGCGTCGTCTTGAGCGCATTGACAATAATAATTTAGCAGTAGGTACATAAATGATTGCGATAGGTACTTAATGTCAATCGGTGTCCAACTTGTAACATTTTAAAATATTTTTGGGACAAAATATAACATGGTTTAAAAATTACTGGAATCGATTCAGTTACTTATTCTGAACAAACTATATGCGAAAGCATATACTAAAAATAATGTTGTATAGCTGTTGGTTCTCGTATTTATAAAAAAAGAGTATCTATTTATTTTTAATGATTGAAGGAAAGTAATTACATTAGAAGTTCAGTGACTTTATACTCTTCTGATTTATTCAACCATATTTTATCCTTGTGTCATCATCATCATCTGCCTAGCCTTTTCCCAACTATGTTGGGGTCGGCTGCTGGTGCAGCTGCATCCGGTTAGACTGGAGTCTAACCGGATGCAGCTGAATACCAGTATTTTACATGGAGCGACTGCCTATCTGACCTCCACAACCAATTAATACTGGGTAATACGATACCCCTTGGTAAGACTGGTTGTCAGACTTTTTAAGCCACTGACTACCTAACGACTGTCAAAGATCTACAAATGACACCCGGGAACAACGGCTTAACGTGCTTTCCGAGGCACGGAGGAAACTCGGTGTGTAATGGGTGGTCACCCATCCACAGACCAACCTAGGCAAGCACGGCTTAACCTAAAGATCGATCCGAGCGGCTGTTATTATTTAGCCACGAGCTCTTCCTAATATTTTATCCTTGTGTGTTGAATGAATTAGCTTTTGCCTGCGTCACCGTCTGCGCGGAACTCAAGTGAAACTTTGATCCCGTTCAGGACTATCTTTGAGAGAAAAACTATACCTATGTTTGTGTACTTTACCAGTTATTAACAAGATGATGTATTATAAAAGTACCTTTGTTACGGAAATTCGTTTGTACAATCACTTACCGCCAGCAATTAAGCAATTAAATGGAAATATGTTTTAATAGTTTGATAAAAATGATAATTGTTAAAGTATTTTATAATCTTCATGAGTTATTTGATAAAAAATAATATTTGTAAGTACCTAACTAATTTCTTAAAATACTATTGCATATCTGACTTGGGTTGACTGTTGAAGCTAAATATGTAATGTTTATTAATTGACCTTACTTATAATCAATGATCGGAATAGGCTGACTATATTTGCCTAAACTTCGGAGAACAGAGACAGAATTTGGAGACTTCCTTACGACTATTTTGTTTTTTCCCGGGATTCGGGAAAAATCTTCAATAAGTTGAAAATAAGCTTTATTTGAGATGTGTAAAAGTTATTTTTAACTAAGATTTTAAACTTTCATGGTCACTAAAATTATTATAACTAGAAGACGGGATATTTATTTATTTTTTATTTTTTGGATGATAACGAACAAGAAAGAGGGTAGATCGATTTGTCTGCTCATAAACACCCACCCGCAATAACTTCAGTTTATCCGTGATCATGGTGCTTGCAACAGCGCCGAAATATCGGGAACTCAAAGAAAACAATAAACATGGTAAATATCCCGTCTTCTAGTTATACTAATTATTTTTAACTAAACTTGCAGTTACCAAATTTTCGGGAGTATATATACTCCGAAACGGAGTATATATACTACCCGCCCCCCTAATTTTTTCAAAATATGACCTTTAATTTTTGATAATTATTAATAAATAAACTAAACTAAACTATATATAATCTCCGTTTCGGAGTGAAAAGGTAATTAACAGACATTAAACTCTCAAGTCTAGACAGCAAATACATTAGTAATATGCTTCAATGGGCGTACTCAATTAATTATGACATTCCCCAAAGTAATCTTAGGTGGAAAACTTTATCATAATGAGATCATCATGGACCCTGTCGGGCATACCAGGTGAAGTCGGGGGAATTAATTGTTAAGCAAATTGACACTACGTCATCACCGCCATTAGGATGCCAGTCCATTGAAGCGGAGTGTTCTCCGCTCTGCAGCCTCGCTCCGCTTTAATGGACAGGCAGCCTTATGGCCCGGACTCCACCAAAGCGGACCGGAGATGTGCGAAGCGGAGAGGAGAGGAGAGGAGATGCGTAAGAGCTAGGGTGTATCTACCGAAGCTATGCGTAAATGGGCAATGCGGGACGAAAACAGATGTGTACCGCACGCCGCTCACCGCACGCAGCACACAGCACACCGCTCACATCTGTTCTCGTCTTCGCTGTGCGCTTGACCGCCGAGAGCGGAGGCTGGCCTAAATAATTATTTAGGCCAGCAGGAGCAGGGCAGGAGATGACTCGTAATTTTGTTAATAGGACTTAGGATTTCAATAATATACAGAGTTACACTTATTAGAAAAAATATGGAGACAGCCATTACGCTATGGTGTTTGTACAAGAGGGAGTGTTGCCACTTTATAAAATTATACATCAAATGTAAGTGTTGCCATCTTTTAATCTTCAATACACCAACACTTATTTTTTTTCAAAAGAATTATTTCACAACTCATCATTTTTACTCGTAACAAAACAAAACAACTTTTATTTCTCTTCTATGTCTCGTAATTACAAGACATCTCTCCTCTCTGCTCAGTGCTCAACTGTTCTCCCCGTCTTTGAGATCATTTTTTTTCGGACCATACCTGTGAACCTTCTAGTTATGGAGATATTGGGGGTGAAATTTACAAGTTTTTTTTTAAATACATGTTTTTAATGTTAGGTTTTTACTTTACACACTCCCACGACCCCCGTACTATTCAATCCATCCATCAGCACAATGCTTTGAGTGGTTTTCATCGACTCCTACCGTAAAACGTGATTTTTCACCCCAAAAAAAAAGTCGTTTCCCAGCAATATTTTTTGCGTAAAGTTACTTAGTTTGATGTAAAGTAAAAAAAGCAAAAGTAAAGCTTTGTTGACGGCTTCGTGAAGGATCTGCTTACACCCTGTATTGATGGTTTACAAAATAAATCACCTAATCTCTTGGACAGGCAGACGGACAGACAGACGGACAGACAGACGGACAGACAGACGGACAGACAGACGGACAGACAGACGGACAGACGGACAGACAGACGGACAGACGGACAGACAGACGGACAGACAGACGGACAGACAGATGGACAGACAGACGGACAGACAGACGGACAGACAGACGGACACAGACGGACAGACAGACGGACTGACAGACGGACAGACAGGCGGGCAGACAGACGGACAGACAGTCAGACAGACGGACGGACAGACGGAGAGACAGACGGACAGACAGACGGATAGACAGAAGGGTAGACAGACGGACAGACCGACGGACAGCCAGACGGACAACAAAGTGATCCTTTCAATCAATCAATCAATAGTCTTTATTTGTAAACATATGTTATAACAGTGTGCAAGATGTTACAATAATTGTTATACATATTATAGTTTCTCTATGTTTTGCCATTTGGCGAACAAATATACATTTAAAGGAGGCTTTTGCCAGTTAGGTAAATTAATCTATAGGTGGTACTAGTATTATGAAGAGGTAAAAGTATAATTCGTAATATCAATATCAATTTTAATATAATGCATTAGGTAATGTCAGGTAATGTCAATCTTTAATGAAATAAGATAATGTCAATATTAAATGGTTATGATGTCAATAAGTTACTGCTAAGAAAAATATCTAAAATTGATATTGTCCACAGAAATGTGAGAGTTGTCATGCTTTTACAGTCATGTTACGAGCATACAAATATTTTATGTCAAAGAGATGTCATCAAAGTAGTCGCTGAGAGAGTAGTAACATTTCTGTATTAAAATAGTACATAATTTACGCTTGAAATTTACTAAATTTAGATTTTTCATTGAGCAAGGTAACTTATTAAATATCCTTTGGGCCATACAAAAAAAGCTTTTCCTCATTAAAGCCGTACCTGCATTTGGTACTTTAAGCTCTAACTTATTTCTGTCCCGTAGTTTCCTATATTGACTTTTAAAAGCTATTTCATATAGGTGCATGTTTGTTTTCACAAATACATTTACCTCATAAAAAACAGAGAAGGCAAGGTTAAGATATTGAGACTTTTAAATAGAGGTTGACAGCTGTCGGTACTTTGTAAACCACACATAGCTCTGATGCATCTTTTTTGGGCTTTGAAGACATAGTCCATATTTACTGAATTGCCCCAATATATTTTGCCAAATCTTAGTGTGGATGCCACATAGCCATGGTTAGCCTACCCTAAAGCCCCCCCTATAAGAGTTACCACGATACCCATTACTAAATAAGCCAGATAGGTAGTCGCTCCATGAAAAATAATAGTATTCAGCTGTATCCGGTTAGACTGGAAGTCGACCCCAACATAGTTGGAAAAGCATAGGCAGATGATCAGTCAATTTGCTTCACAATTAAATTCCCTGACTGTACATTTGAAATTCGAGGAGAATGTGGCTATGTTTTCAGGTTGAATGGATATCAGTCACGTTATAAAACGTATACAAAAATATCTAAATCTATTTTAGTATTCCCATGCTAATGACGTCACAGTTATTTCTGTACTAGCTTTTGCCTGTGGCTTCGCTCAATTTAATTTAGAATTCGACAATCAATTCGGGTTGTAGTCTGCTTGTAATAATATAATTCAATCATGATTCGAGAGACACGTGGCGCCATCTATTATCGTAAGAACGTTATTGTAGTTTTCCTAGGGAACAGTACTTTTTTTTGGGATGAAAGGTACCCTATGTCCGTTTCTGTACACCTGACAACGTATATGCAAAATTTCAGGATGATCGGTTCAGTGGTTTAGGCGTGAAAAGTTAACAAACAAACTTACTTTTGCATTTATAATATTATGTAGGATAGCCGATATAATACACAATCATTGTAATTTAAATCTTATGCCAAAGAGTTTAAAGTCACATGTCGCTCCCTCATGTATTAAAACAGATTTCAGTATACTTGACGTAGGTCCACCATCATTTTAATTTAAACCTTACATCAATGTAGATAAGTCACATATTTAACGCGTTTGTTTTTTGCAACGGTTATCTACGTAACTTCACCCTGCTTGTGACACTCGTGACGTATGTTTAAAGTTATTTATACAGGGTGAATTATTATTGTCAAATGAAAGTGGATGACTAAATCCGAAACTATGAGGAATAGCGAAAACTGCTCAAAGGAATCTCGAGTTCGAGTTTGATGAAAACTAAAATTGCATCGTTAGATTTTTGGAAAATCAATATTCCTAGCTAGGAATCGAACCCGTTGATTTTGAAAGAAAAACACACAATGTATCATTACGCCATCCGATAGTGTCGCTAATAAGGATCAAATTCTGGGAAGTAATGACATGCGGCAAATTTTAATATCCTGTGGTTGTCACTATTAAAATTTAATACGATGTGGAACGGACACGGACGCGAAAACGGTTACCACGTTTTCACTACATCATTCTGAGCCCCCCACATCAAAAAAAAAGAACAAGTGTAGAAAAGTGCAATACCTACACGGTCAAAATGTAAGGAACAGCTGTTTTTTTTTAAAATAACTGATGAAAAATTTCTATGTGGGGAGCTCAGAATGATGTACTGAATACGTGGTAACCGATTTCGCGTCGGCGTCCCTTCCACCCTGGATAATGGATTCAAAATAATTGTACCAACAGCCACAGTCATTAAATCAATCATTATATTTGACTTGATCCATGACAGCATTGAAGTAAGATTTCAAACTATCATGTTCGTTTTTTGCGCTCGCAACTCGATTCTGTTCCCGACACACGAAACTCACTGTGTGTGTGTGTCTCAAGAAAGAGGATAGACCGATTTGTCTGCTCATAAACACCCACCCGCAATAACTTCAGTTTATCCGTGATCATGGTGCTTGCAACAGCGCCGAAATATCGGGAACTCAAATCAATCAGTAAACATGGTAAATATCCCGTTTCTAGTGTCAATGAAAGCATTGAAGTATTTGATTTTTAGATTATACCTACTAAAAATAAAACACAAAAATACAACAACGACAATTTATTTAAATAATTATAACCACTCTCTTAAACTACAACAACAAACTCAACAACGCTTGCACAACCATGACGACCAGCTGGAGCAAACCAGGTAACAACGCCCCCCCGATACCCGTCAACACGTCATCTGTCAAATCCGTGACAGACGATATCAAGGTGGTCAACAACCCTTGAAGGTTAACCACATTCGAGGGCGGCGTGTTAGGGTTAGCACCCACCGCATACTCTGGCAATGACCTGAGGAAGTTTACAATAGCGAGAGCTTGAGAGTAAAGTTTCAGTAAGGAGGTTTCCAAAGCTCCTAGGTCTACGGGGATCATGCAGCTGATGTTGGCTGGTAAAGTGTCAAAGATTGATAAGAGAGAGAGCAGGAGATTATATACGTTGTTGAGAAGCGGTAGAAGGATGTTCACGAGGGGGTAGACGGCTGGGAGTTGCACGCTGGTTGCTGATACTGGTTGCTGGAACAAAGAGCTGTGGTTAATAATATATAAGTTAGGTAGAGAGGGGGGGTGAGTTGGGTAGGTTGCGTCTATGTTGTTTCATAAATACAGGGTGTAAAGGACAGCCCTCCACAAACTGACAGAATGCATTCAGCTCATTATTCTGAATCATATTCCACCGGAATTTTTCTCCGACTTTTTTTTAATTTTCAGTTACTATTCCTTTATTTCAAATAAAAATTACATTCCCTGTACGCAGCATTCCATTTATGTAAATAATACGGCTAAAATTAAAAATCCAACAATGGATGTTGAAATACTCTAACGAACGACGCGTAAAATCAGCTGTTCACTTCCAGCCTAGCTACAGAGTTCATCGAACTCGTCGTCGCGCTTGCCGTTTACTGCGTGTGTTTTGCCACGGTAACGATACATTACGTATGAGGAAATAAAACAAATCAAATTTATTGGATTCCCATAACATTCCTGAAATAATTTCTTGTACCGGTCATCTTAGTACGAGTATGATATACTGAATTCACCCCATCAGTTTGTGGAGGGCTGTCCCTTACACCATGTATGTTAGTTTAAAGGGAAAAAGGGAGGGGGGGTTAGGGGGGGATCTATGGTTTTAGCCTGAAATAAATGATGCTGTTGTTGATTTAATATTGTAGAATTAACTTTTTTTTTATTACAGTTATGAGTTCAAAAAACTTATAAAATAATTTAATTTTAGGACTTTTTCACAACACTAAGCAACTGCTAAATGAGTCACTAAATTTTATAGTTTCAATTTTCGGGGTAAACCGAAGAAATTCTAAATTGAATTTGAAAGGATCTCAAAATTAACTTAGAAGTTAGATGGATAGAGACAGTTCTAAGATATCATCATCATATGCCTAGCCTTTTTCCAACTATGTTGGGGTCGGCTTCTAGTCTAACCGGATGCGGCTGATACCCGTGTTTTACATGGAGCGACTGCCTATCTGACCTCCACAACCCAGTCAGTACTAGGTAATACGATACCCCTTGGTAGGACTGAGTTATCAGACTTTTTGAGCCACTGACTACCTGTAACGACTGTCAAAGATCTACAAATGACAGCCGGGACCAACGGCTTAACGTTCTTTCCGAGGCACGGAGGAAACTCGGTATGTGATGAGTGGTCACCCTTCCACAGATCAACCTAGGCAAGCACGGCTTAACCCAAAGATCCATCCGAGCGGCTGTTATTATTTAGCCACGAGCTCCTCAAACAGTTCTAAGAATATTGTAAACATTCACATCTAGGCTTAATGGCATTATCACTTCCACGTGCTAGAATCGAGAAAAATTGACATTAGACATTTTAGATAGTAATAAATGCACGTGGTCAAAACAAACGAGCAGAAAATTCGTAGACAAGTTTACATCGTTCAAAATGATAGAATGAAATGTGAGCGTTTCTACAATGTTGATCGCTTCATCCCATATAAATCGTAGCCAAGTTACAGTTTTGACAAGCGCTGACGAAACGATGTCGAAGTTTTTGAACGACCACTGAGCGATCGCCGACACCCAAGAGATAACGACAAAAATCGGCGTCTATTATGATTCCGCTGTGTTGCGTATCACGTCATTGTTTATGTTTCAAAGTTTCAAGTGCCCGAGCATGATAGAGTTTCGAATACCACAGGAAGATATTTACGAAAGAACTAATAATTTTCGTACCTTTCTATGAATTCCAATAAACCTGCGAACTGTTCTGGGCTTGCTCGAGATATTTTTCATTTAAATACGTTTAGAATTACATTCCACACTGTGATATTATAATAAACCAATTATAAGAAGAATTTGTTCCTTATTTCGCTTACTTTTTTATCACTTAAAAAATATTCCTTTCTTAACAATTCAAAACAAAAGTTAAGCCCCTGCGCACAAAGTAATCAACTGTGACTTTGGCGTTACTTTGACGTGGGTAGGAACGCTCACCATAGACTAAAGTATAGGTTTTATCTACAGACATTGGAGAACGAGCGATCGGCTCAATCGTGTCAAGTTGGCTACCAACATAGCGTTTTCTCAAATCGCTTACGACGAGGCGTCAATGATTGTAGAAAGACATTCGATAAGAAACGTTTGTAACTTGGCTAGGCCTGCTGATGTGAAGCGATGACGCGACCTAGGGTGGAGCACGCTTGCCTAGAAGAACCCAACTCACTCGAACTTAGAAGAGATCTAGATAATGATTTCGCGTGACCAGAGGGCTGACTCTTTCTTTGACCAAAGAATTAACATTGCCATTCAGCGTGGCAATGCTGCCAGTCTTCTGGGCACGTTTCCAGATGACAGCGATGCGGAGGACTTTGACGCCTAAGTGTCCTATTGTCGTCGTTGTTTAGATGTTTATATTTGCTTACTTTTAGTCTTATTTTTATCATTACTTCAGTTTTATTTGTCTGTTAAAGGGTGTAAATAGACCCTTAACGTATCCGAAAGGCACTTGTTCTTCCCATCTTTGCGATCAGTTTTTTGTTCTAGACCATACCTGGGAACCGTCTAGTTACGGAGATATTGGGGTTCAAAGTTCCAACTTCTTCACAAGTTTTTTTTTTAAATACATGTTTTTAATGTTAGGTTTTTACTTTACACACATCCACGACCCCCGTACTATTCAATCCATCCATCAGCATAATGCTTTGAGTGCTTTCCATCGAGTCCTACCGTAATACGTTAGTTTTCACCCCAAAAAAAAAAGTCGTTTCCCAGCAATAATTTTTGCGTTAAGTTACTTAGTTTGGTGTACATAATGCTTGGTTGACGGCTATGTGAAGGGTCTGTTTACACCCTGTGTAATGTACATAATATAGTTTTTAAAACTTAAAAGTATGATAACGATCGGAAAACAGGGATACCGGCAGTGAATTACACAGAAGAAAATTATTGTGTGTGAATGTGATGTGTGTGACTTGTGTGTGATTTTCTCTTACCGTGGCAAAAACTGCTGCAACGCACAAAACAACTAAAGCGAACTTCGACATTTTTAGCGACAAATGTGTAGCTCTCCCTAAAATAATATTTACAATGTTTACTTCTTGTAAAAAACAGTTTTATATACTTACAAGTTACTTCACTTATTTCTAATACAAAAAAGATAATGGAAGGTAATCTTTTATCGTTTTTAATTTCACAAATGGTTACCTAATTAAATAATCGAAGCAAAGTATTTTTGCGTAACTGTATTGCTAGCGATGCACATCGTGTTGCTATGCAGAAATAGCAAAGCATAACATTACGCTTGTACTCCCCAAAGGGTTAAGCAGAGGTGGAACTGTAGTACTGTAGAATATCAACATGGGGGCTGTATTCTACTAATAAAAAAAAAAACACTAAAAAAGTCTAAAAAATTACTTTACTTTTGGAAGTCTGTGACTTTGTTCGTTTCATTGACTTCCGAAAGTAAAGTTATTTTAGACTTTTTTAGTGTTTTTTTGAAGTCGGATTTTTTCGCAGATTTTATTTTTTTGACCTTATCATCATCATCATCATTTCAGCCGAAAGACGTCCACTGCTGGACATAGGCCTCCCCCAAAGGGTTTTTTGACCTGTTTAGTTGTAATATAACACACAAATTCTTGTCATGAATTAATGTTTACATTGTTTGTTACGGCTCGTACAAAATTGTAAGGTAACCATCACGCGAAGGCACGTGAACGGCCTTAACTTAACAGGCCAACGTCGCGTGATGTGGCAATTAACGTGAGGAAAAAACCAAATTACTGAACCAATTTTGATGAAATTTCTATTGGACCAATCGGGAAGTATGTAATAGATCCTTTCACATAAAAGAAGATTTTTTAAAATCGGTTTAGAAATGACGGAGTTATGAGGTAACAAACATAAAAGAATAAATAAGACCGAATTGAGAACCTCCTCTTTTTTGAAGAAAGAAAGACGTTTATAACATTAAACTTGAATAAATTATTATTATTTAAATAAAAATTTTAAAAGAATACATTGACACACTCTGACGAACGCCTCAACTGTGTAATTTTTTTTGTTCTAATTTCACCCTTATCATTTATTTCCTTTTTAACCGACTTCTAAAAAAGTAGAAGGTTATGCTTGTTATTAGGTTATTAATTTTTTCAAGTACTACTCTGTCAAAAAAGTACCAGGCAATTATCAATAATGTATAAAATGTTAGAATTATTCATCCAAAGTTATTTTACCGCCTTCAAAGTATGCTCCTTCAGAAACGATACACTTACGCCAACGAATAATCCAATCATCAAAACATTTTTTTAAACGCTTTTTCCGGAATTGAGTTCAGTACTCGCCGCGAATTCTCCTTTATGTCTTCTACCGAATGACGGGAAACGGGTGCCACAAAGTGGTAATTTGAGTTTAGGAAAAAGAAAGAAGTCGGCTGGAGCCATATCTGGTGAATAAGATGGTTGCTAGAAGCTATTTGTTGAGTTTTTGGTCCAAAATTCGTTCACTATGATAGATTTGTGCGAAGGCGCATTGTCGTGGTGCAAAGTCCAAGAATTTTCCTTTCACAAATCTGGCCTTTTTCGTCGAATTTGCTCTCTTAAACGCCGCATAACTCTTAAATCATCATCATTTCAGCCGAAAGACGTCCACTGCTGGACATAGGCCTCCCCCAAGTATCGCCACATTGACCGGTCCCGTGCGTCTCGCATCCAGCGGATCCCTGCAACTCTCAAATAATATTCTTTATTTACTGTTTGACCTTCCGGCAAGAATTCCGAGTGCACAACACCGCGATAGTCAAAGAAAATGGTCAACATAGATTTGTTGAGAGTGTTTGGATATAGTTACGGGCTTGTCCTAAAAAAAAACACTCACATTTCGTCTGATACTATCAAGAGATAATAATTATTCTCGCATCTAGACTTGACGACCCTCAAAGTTATATAGTGAAAGTTACTTAATGTATTTTTGATGACAGGTAATTTACTGCTAACAGTGTGGGCAGAAAAATGGATGGAATTATACAGGGTGTAAACAGACCCTTCACATAGCCGCCAACCAAGCATTCTGTACATAGTAATTTTACGCAAAAATTATTGCTGGGAATCGACTTTTCATTTTGGGGTGAAAAATCACGTTATTTACACTCTGTATGTGAATTAAAATCTTTTATTTCGTTTGTTACTAACATAGCTTATTAGTGTGTATTACTAACATCATATTAGGTCAAGGTCTGTATAAAGTGTTTTTTTTTTATTAGCTTCAGAAAAGCCAATGTGAATGTATTTGACAGTCGGTGAAATACAAAAGACTTTGACAGTGATTACGACTTGTCTTGGCTCACAGACACAAGTTTTATGTCCAATTTGTCCACTCAACGAATTCGTAGTTACACAATATTGTACCGTATCCACATAACAACATGACCTACATTAATGCACTTGACCTTTTTGTCTGGTTTAAAAATGCTGAGTTAGTAACACTAAGTAACATGTTATTGTTATTTTGCTGAGTAAGAACTTGAAATAAAAGCGCTGCGGAATCTGAAGTTTTGCTTGGTAAGCAATTTAATACTAACCTACTTTTTTTTCCGATGGGAAATCATCAAATGACCGTCCCCCCCTCCCTCACTCTGGGCGGACCGTAAGGGAGTGTCAGACTTCTACTGACTAAAACCCATCCATGTTCCTTCATATATACCAATGTGTGTATACCAATCGTCCAAAATCCCTGGATGCGATTAAAACCCTATTTTCGTGCTGTTATTGCCAACATCGACTCAGACATGCTGGGGAACGTGGACCGAAACTTCCGATGTCGATTTTCCTAATGTATTGACCAAAACGAAGACTACCTTTTTTTTTCGTATTTCGTATTTGCTTGGTAAGCAATTCAATACTAACCTACTTTTATTTTCCGATGGGTAATCATCAAATGACCGGGCCCCCGCTCAGGGCGGAGCGGAAGAGAGTGTCACACTTCTACTGATTTAAACCTATCCATGTTCCTTCCTTGCCCTTTGTGTTCCAGGGCCGCGGTATCTCTTTGGAACAGTCCCACAGCCCTGGCAGGCATCAGGCATCGGCCCTTACCTACTTTGATTCAAGAGCATACGGGGTGGAAGGGACACCGACGCGAAAACGGTTACCACGTATTCAGTACATCATTCTGAGTCCATAGAGTTTGTAATCGATAATTTAAAAAAAAAATGAGCTGTTCCATACGTTTTGAGCGTGTAGGTATTGCACTTTTGTAGGAAAAAGCTGATTAAAAAAAATCATCATCATCTGCCTAGCCTTTTCCAAACTATGTTGGGGTCGGCTTCCAGTCTAACCGGATGCAGCTGAATACCAGTATTTTACATGGAGCGACTGCCTATCTGACCTCCACGACCCAGTTACTACTGGGTAATACGATACCCCTTGGTAAGACTGGTTGTCAGACTTTTTGGGCCACTGACTACCTGTAACGACTGTCAAAGATTTACAAATGACACCCGGGACCAACGGCTTAACGTGCTTTCCGAGGCACGGAGGAAACTCGGTATGTAATGGGTGGTCACCCATCCACAGACCAACCTAGGCAAGCGCGGCTTAACCTAAAGATCGATCCGGGTGGCTGTTATTACTTAGCCACGAGCTCCTCAGCTCCTCAGCTCTGATTAAAAAAAATAACCGATGAAAAATTCTCCTAGCGAAACTAGTTCAGTTTCATTGTCTGAATCACATCCTTAAATATGACCACGCCTTACCAATATATGCTGTACACACACATACTCAATTGCTCGCAGAACGGATGGCCGATGGGGCCGGAAAGTTCTGGAGTGGCGACCGCGAACTGGAAGACGTTGCGTTGGAATTCCTCCCACTAGGTGGACCGATGACCTGGTAAAGGTTGCAGGAATCCGCTGGATGCGAGACGCACGGAACCGGTCAATGTGGCGACACTTGGGGGAGGCCTATGTCCAGCAGTGGACGTCTTTCGGCTGAAATGATGATGATGATGATGATGATACAAACGCTCACGACTTTTCTCTTGGGGATGGGCAAAAACTATAGAGCTCCATCTTCTAGGATCTTCGCATACACGTACTCATCTGCCTAGCCTATTCTCAACTATGTTCGGGTCGCTTCCAGTCTAAAAAAATGCAGCTGAATATCAGCATTTTACATGTCCAGCATTTTACGCCCTTACCAAATATGACATAATATAATTTAATTATCTTTGCACATAATCAAAGGCATTCGATTTAATTACTAAATGAATTATGTAAAAACAATTGCACATAACTTTATTTATAGATAACAGGTGTATTTATAAAGACAAAACTCGGAAACTATAGACAAATATAATTTATATTTAGATTTAGTGTTGACGTTCAACATGCGTTCCTCTGTTGTTGTCTTTGGTTTGTCGGTGGCTGTGCTGGTTAGTATACTTACTTTTTGTGATTATTGGGTCAATATTGTATCTTATTTTTTAAGAGTAAAAGAAAAAACAAATCTAGTTTAACTTTTCCATTAAGTTGGCCGTTGTAGCTAGGTCTATTTTTTACTCAAATAATATGTTTGCGTTCACATTGAGGGACCACAATTGAATTTTGAGCATTTGAATACACCTTTTTTTGTTTTTTTTTTCGGATGGGAAATCATCAAATGACCTGGGCGGAGCGGAAGGTAGTGTCAGACTTGTACTGACTAAAACCCATCTATGTTCCTTCTTTGCCCTTTGTGTTCCAGGGCCACGGTAATTTGTATATACCTTAAGTAAAAGTTTTCAAACAATTGTAAATTAAGCCTCTACTTTATAAAAGTAGACATTCAAAAGTTACAATCAGTTAAAGGTGGTCTCTCAGTCGTGACAGACAGGCATTCATATCTCAAAACCTAGGGAAAATTTACAACTGTTATAAATTACTGCTAAATGATTTGTAAAACGAATTTATTAAATTTCAACTCTTTCTGTTCACACCAAAAAGAACTAGCATGCGGAAGGTGGTCCCTCAACTGATCACTAAAAGTTCCCTTGAGTGGAGACCACAATAGAAATTGAAATTTACATATGGGTCTAGCGCTTGAAAACCATCCAGCACGCTCAGCAGAATCGTACCGTTAAGCGCATTGCATCCAATCGGAATACGAGAAATGACGGTCCAATTACAAGATCCGAATTTGAATCGAAATCGAATTCTAATCGGAAACGAATCGGTACGAATTTAGTTTCAGCCGTCATATTGTCGGGGATAGTGCAAATCCGCGAATCTACCATACGTAAAGTGCGCGGATCTGCACTACGTGTAGGTTTACAGGGGCAGGTTATAAGTTTATATTTTTTTTTATTTTAACGATTTCTGATTCATTTTTGCATGAATAGTAACAGTTCATGTGTTCTATGTATTGTTAACAGTAGAAATCTATTAAATTCATTAATTTAGTCGCTACGAAAATGCGTTATTGAAATTGGCCACATTTTTCAGATACGCGGAATTATACAATGCTAGTTTCGCGGATTTGCATTATCCCCGACGATATTTCGAATTCCGATCAACTACTGAGCGCATTTCATGGTGTCCTACTACTTCGAAAGCACCACCGTTATCCATTCACATTTTCCCCAATACTAACGTTAATTTTTTGTTTTTCAGGTCGGACAAACTCACGCAATGATCCCAGCCTATTCAGTCTCCGCTCTCCGGCTTGCTTTCGATGAAATATCCACCGTTCTACCCATAGCCAATCAACTAGCATGCCTACTCTTACCGTTCTTAATCAACCTGATAAACAATCTGAACAATTTGTCTAACATAGTCCAAAATTTGACACCAGCTTTGCTGCCTTACTTCGGATGTACTTTACCTTTGCTTTATGCTACTCTGACAGATTTAGCATCTGTGCTTTTCTTGTACATTAGTGTATTAATCTCTCTGTTCAGATCCAATGTGTTGGCAGCCCCTGGGTTGTTACTAGGGTTGGTTGCTCAGGTACTCAATTTGGTCCTCAATTTGTTGAGTGGTCTGACCGATGGAACCGGGTTGTTGAGCAGTCTGATCAAGCTGATCACTAGTATTGTTGTTGAGTTGGAGAAGTTGTTGGTTTAGTGTTGTATTTAATGTTATTTTTGTTGAGTGATTAAATATTTTGAAAACAATCCGTGTTTATTTTTACATTTTAATTAAGCTTTTATTGAAATTTAACTTGCAATATATACATATAAACCTTCTTCTTGAATCACTCTATCTATTAAAAAATCCGCATCAAAATCCGTTGCGTAGTTATAAAGATCTAAGCATAGGGACAGACAGAGTTAAACGACTTTGTTTTATACTATATAGTGATGTTTTTGTCAAAACTAGTAACTTTTGAAACCAGTTCCCCCCAACCGATTGAGCTAAAGTTTCACACACACCTTTGGTTCCGGTGACATTAAATTTTTGTGAGAGACATGACTTGATCCTGTAGCCAGGATCAGCTCCTCACGAGAAGATCCTGAATGGCTAATAGCACGTACACAAACCTTTGTATATGTGTTTAAGAGTCGGAATCGCGCATGAAAAGTTGCGTGCCATCGTAGTAAGCCCCCTTTAAATTATTTGTTGTACATGTTGGATAGAGCAGCGGTGGCACAGTGGTGGAGACCCCGACTTACGAGCAGTAAGTCGTGGGTTCGAACCCAGCCAGGCGCATTACTTTGTGTAAGTTATTTCATCACTACTGCTCTCAAAACGGTGAAGGAAAACATCGTGAGGAAACCGGCATGTAGAACCAAAAATTCGAAGACATGTGACATCTACCAACCCGCACTGGGCCCGCGTGGTGGATTATAGCCCATTCCCTCTCATAGAGAGGAGGCCTGTGTCCCAGCAGTGGGAACATTAATAGGCTGATTATGCTATGCTAAGCTATATGCTATTAGTTGTACATTATACTTAAACATAGCTGAGGAAAAGTGGGTGTTCTTTTGTACACCTCTGCCTATCCTTTCCGTGATTTTGGGGGCTTGAAGTTATGTATTTATCCGTATCAGTTAGTGATAGCCTAGTGGTGTGATCGTCGGACAGCCAAGTCATAGGTCTCGAGTTCGAACCCAAGACACGCACCTCTGATTCTTCCTGAACCAAAACAGCATGACGAGAGATATTTCTGGACGACATGTAAAGCCAAGTCAGAGGTCTGAGGCATAAAAATTCTGACACCAAGTTAGGAACTAACCAAAACTAAACCTGAATCGTTACCCCCTCCATCCCCCTCTTACAAAGAAGGTGAAGGGAGGTTGGTCCGCAGCCTGCTCGTTCTCAAGCGCGTTAAGGTTCCAAGTGAAAGCTACCTAAGTGCTGACACTTAGAAATACTGAATTTTGTATGAGAACTGAACGGGCGCTGACAACGCACTAAATAAAAGATTGAAAAATTTGGGCTAACACTTAAGAAACACCAAATGTGTTGACTTTAGTCTTTAGATGAAAAGACAATGTAATATATTTATATATACTCGTACAACATCAGTTTTAGTATATGCGAAAACTGAAACACGTGTCTAGTATTTTTATGTAAAGAATCTATGTACAAAATTTCATAACTGTATCATGAAAAATCACAAAGTTATAAACTTGTTCTGTTACCTGAAAAACAACAAAACGTGGTCACCACGTAGCGCGCGCCTCCAGCGTCGTCTTGAGCTCATTGATAATAACAATTTGGCAGTAGGTACCTAAATGATTGCGATAGGTACTTAGTGTCGCTCGGTGTCCAACTTGTAGCCTTTTTAAATATTTTTAAGACAAAATATAACATGGTTTAAAAATTATTGGAATCGATTTAGTTACTTATTCTGAACAAACTATATTCAGGTTTCGCATATACTAAAAATAATGTTGTTTATATATAAGGTCTATCTTTTCATACACGAAATATTTTAAAAACTTAACTAAGTAACTTCTATAAGTCGTAAAGTCGCTATAGCAACGGAAAAAAAAAATATCTGAGTGTTTTTTTTTACAAAATTATTATAATTCAAAAATAATTTGAGACTTTTTGCATAAAACCTTTACTCCCATATTCTAACAATGACAGTAGGTAAATACGATGTAGTAAACTACCGTAATGGATGCTTAAAAATAAGGAGCCAGTATTTATTTTGTGGGTCAAGTAATTTTAAATTATTTATTTTTATAAAAATATATAATTATCTTAGTATTATTTAAAATTATTTTCAGATATACTCCTACCACAGCTTGTCTTTGCATCACCCAAAGGTTGACTGGTAGAAAATGCCTATGGCATTAAGTCCGCCTCTGTACTTTTGTGCTTGAAGTGTTAAATAAATAAATAAATATACTCAGATAAAAAAAATCCCTTGAAATGGCTTTGTTATAGCTGTTAGATGATTTCCTGAAAATATTTCGTGTATGAATAGTTAGACCCTATATACCGGGTGTAAACAGACCCTTCACATAGCCGTCAACCAAGCATTCTGTACATCAAACTAAGTAACTTTACGCAAAAATTATTGCTGGGAATCGAGTTTTTTTTTGGTCTGAAACATCACGTTTTACGGTAGGACTCGATGGAAAGCACTCATAGCATTGTGCTGATGAATGGATTGAATAGTACGAGGGTCGTGGAGATGTGTAAAGTAAAAATCTTACATTAAAAACATGTATTTAAAAAAATTACTTGTGAAAACGTTGGAACTTTGACCCTCAATATCTCCGTAACTAGAAGGTTCCCAGGTATGGTCTAGAACAAAAAAAATATCGCAGTGACGGGGAGAACAAGTGCCTTTCGTTTATGTTAAGGGTCTATTTACACCCTTTATAAGTAGACGTCCTCTACAGCTCCGTCTCTTTCCTACACTGGAATTACATTAAAACAATAGGTACTGCTTTTAGACGTCATGGTAACCCCCCAGCTTAATTATGTTTCCAGTCTCTGAGAGAAATCACGTAATAATTATCAGTTTTATCCACGATAATTACTTCGTGGTATTTAATAATCTCATTGGTGGTTAAAGTTGGTAATTGGATACTTTTAAGTAGCATCGTGGATGAACGAGATTGATCTGCTTGTAGCAGGGGGTCTTAATTGGCCGCTTTAGCAGTATTATTATAGGATAATATTACGAATTACGTTAAAATTCATAAATTGGTCACAGTTGCAGTTAATTTTATGATTTGTCCCTTTGTGACCATTTTACGAATTGTAACGTAATAAAATTCATATTACAAATCAAATCATTTATTTAAGACATCATAATTATATTTGAAAGATTTTGGTAATATTTAATAGTAATGTCAAAACAATTAGGTAATAATAAAAATCTCAAAATCATAAACAATAATATCAAAATCAATCATGTCAAAAATATTAATAATACAATAATCAGGAAATATGTATAAAGTTATTTATTTTAGTGTATGTACTGTGTTATTGTGTAATTTATGTGTTAAAATTCAGATACAAATTAATGTTAATGAATAAATGACTATGACTATGACTAATAAAACGAAATAAATAAAGGAAAATAATTAAATAAGCAATAATTAAAGAGACATTATTTCAAGGCACAATTTAAAGATAATACTTGTTTTGTGGTCCAGACCCTCCGCCCTGTGACCAAGAGGCTGTTGGCGCTGCCCCGCACCCGCCGCATCAAGGAGGCAACACGCTTCCGCTTGACTGCGTAAAAATCGTCTACACGTGCCTCTGCGAACATCCCTGATGCACGACAGTGTCGTGGTAATCCCAACAACGACCTGTATGCGTTATTGTCCTGGACGCGTAAAGCGCTGTAAGCCTTTTGAGTGTAGTCGACCCATCATCATCATCATCATTTCAGCCGAAAGACGTCCACTGCTGGACATAGGCCTCCCCCAAGTGTCGCCACATTGACCAGTCCCATGCGTCTCGCATCCAGCGGATCCCCGCAACTTTTACCAGGTCATCGGTCCACCTAGTGGCAGGCCTTCCAACGCAACGTCTTCCGGTTCGCGGTCGCCACTCCAGAACTTTCCGGCCATATTATTATCTTATTTTAATTTTGCTAAAGCAGTCATTTTAGACCCTCTGATATCTCTCTCTGTAGGACGATGTGATTGGATTGGCCTATTAACGCCCGCGTGTACTCTAAATGTCTGTATTAAGATGACCATAGAGCATATAAGTTGACGTCATAGCACCAGGTGGAGTGTTTCTAAACATAACCTGACCGCATAATGGGTCGTGAAGGTTTTATGAAGTACTCACAAACAACATTATCTTAGTAAGAGTAGGTACTATCGTTTCGTGCTAAGATCGTGGTGTTAAACACAGAATTAACACGGGATGGATGAAATGGCGGCAGGTCACGGGAACAATCTGCGACTGTCGCATTCCCCTTAAACTTAAGGGGAAGATTTCTAAAAGGAGACCTGCTGTAATTTCTAGATAGAAAATTATATCATCATCATCATTTCAGACGAAAGACGTCCACTGCTGGACATAGGCCTCCCCCAAGTGTCGCCACATTGACCGGTCCCGTGCGACTCGCATCCAGCGGATCCCTGCAACCTTTACCAGGTCATCGGCCCACCTAGTGGGAGGCCTTCCAACGCAACGTCTTCCAGTTCGCGGACGCCACTTCAGAACTTTCCGGTCCCATCGGCCATCCGTTCTGCAAGCAATGTGCCCTGCCCACTGGCACTTATGTTTGGGTATTCTTCGGGCTACGTCGGTAACCTTGGTTCTCTTGCGGATTTCCTCATTTCTGATTTGATTACGCAAGGAAACTCCGAGCATAGCCCTCTCCATTGCCCTTTGGGTGACTTTAAGCCTTCTGATGAGGCCCATTGTGAGCGACTACGTTTCGGTCCCGTATGTAATTACTGGCAACACACACTGGTCATAGACAAAAAAAATTAAAAAATTGAAAATTATATGGTGGGTCTTTATTAGAGCAAGAGAAGCCAACACAACAGTTTTTAGAATGTTAGTCTGTGTGCCTTTCTGTCTGTATGTTTGTAAGCGCATCACGCAAAAACTACTGCATGGATTTGAACGCAGTTTTCACCGCTCTACTGCTAGATGCTTAACTTAAAATATAGGCTACATTAGTTATAGTTTTGGACCCGATAGGTGGAGCTGTGCGAAGCAAGGGCTGGTAGCTAGTTATGTAGATAAAAAGATAAAAGAGCAAGTTAGTGTTACGACATGGGTGATTGAGAAAGGAATCAAATAGTGAGAATCTGATTTGCTTTTCGTGCCTAATCGAGAAGACTTATCGATCTTATCATCTGTAATCGATAATGTTATCATTCGATTGAAAGTAATATAAATACAATACTAAATTACGTGCACGTATTTGAATATCAGATTTTGTGGAAGACAGTGACAGTTTTTAATCAAAATTGTCTAAAAAATAAGTGTTTTAATGTTTGTTTCTAGTTTTATGTGAATAATGACTATTAGAGAAGATGATTTTAAGAATTGTTTTGTTTCTCACAGGCGGGATTTTGGTATGTATTTTGTTTTTATTTTATCGTATCTTAGACATTAACATTTATTATTAGTATTAATTCATTTATTTCAGATCACTAGAATCCATAAAATACATTTCATTAAAAATCAATTAGTACAATTATAACACAGACACATTACATAAAATTAAATTAAAATCAATTAGTAATATCATTATATAAAATTAAGTACAAAATTATATAAAAATTAAATTAAAATTGTGTTAGTATTAGACATTAACTATGTGTTAGTGAGCGCCTAAAACAATGCGCATCCGTTTATTTTGGTTTGGGAATCCGTGCGAGATACAATCATCTGCAAGATGCTGTTGCTCTTGCCTCGCCCACGTTCTGACAAGGAAGCTACTTTCTTGTGCACAATCGCATGGAAGCCTCCGCAATCATACCAGACGCACTACAATAACAAGGCAGCCGCATGAGCATCCTGAAAATGTTTTTATATTGGACACGCAGAGCATTTCGCAGCCCGCTGAGTGTAATTTACCCATAAACTACTCGAGTAAAAAGACTGGGAATACGCCTTAAAAAGAGTTATCTTAACTTCTCTCTAGCAGCGAGCAAACCTACGCGCAACCATGTTTCTATTTGCCTGATGCAGGCTTCTGGGTGTATTAAATCAGGAATTATGAAACTGCATCGTTTAAGAGCGTTAACAACTTAAGGCATTTCATGCAAACTTTCAAGTCCTTTTTTTTCGAAATGACTGAACCGATTTTAATGAAACTTCATACGCATAAGCAGGATATATAGGTCTAAAAAGTTAGCAGAGAACATTTGACGATTCAGTTACTTATTCTGAACAAACTATATTCAGGTTTCGCATATACTAAAAATAAGGTTGTATATTTGTCCGTTATTTAACAATACACTTGTAATAATCAATCATCCTTTCATTCCAGGTATCGTCCAACAACGGATATACGATAATACCTGCTCAAACATATCCTAGTTACATACAAAATGAGTACGCGAATCCCTCTGCTAACCAGCCAAGCGATATCGTATCCTATCTACAAGACATGATGGTTCAAAATCAATCACCGTCACTGAACTTATCACCTTCTAATGTAAGGCAGATTTTATTGAACAGAATATTATCGTATCAACAACAGATGCAATCGAATTGCGACCCAAACTCAAGAGCTTGCGGTTCGAATTATGTTGAATTGCCCAACAATTCCTTTGCACCGAATGCTGTAAATAGTTATTCTGTAGCTCCTATAGTAAATGAGGTCGTAAATTATCAACAGACGGGTGCAAATAAGGAGGTCAAAGCAGTGGAAATTGAAACAGAAGAAAAACGTAAGAAAATTAAAAAAAGGAAATCAAAATCTAGAAGAAAGCATGGTGAGTCTGAGAAAAATCATAATAGTACTAGGAAAAATAACAAAGTCAATGATTTACAGGATAATGATAAAGAAACCAGTAAAAAAACAAAAAAACGATCTCGTAAACCAAAAATAGGCGCTTCATCACACGAAAATCACACAAATAATGAAAACAATAAGAACACTAAAAAGAAAAAACGAAAAAATAAAGAAATCGAAGTGAAAGATCTCGTTGAAGAAGACGATAAGGTTAAAAATCCAAAACCACGAAGACGTCATAAGAAAAAACAAAAATCAGATAAAGAAAATGCAGAGAAACTTGTTTCCGATCAAGCAACAACCCTTAAACCAACTCAAATACAAGAAGGTATAAACGTGGCTGATTTCAACGAAGGAATTGTCGAAGAGAATAGAATACCAAGAAACCCCATACCTGAAGGTAATGATTTGTTTAAATCTATTCCAAACCTTCCCGAAAATTTTGCCAACAGTTTTCAATTCAACGGAATGTCGCAATTTAATAATAATCCCGCTATGAGTAATTTCTTTGCGAACTATGAAAATATCTACCAAGCTATGATGGCTAAAAATAAAGGGACAAATGAACAGAAGGAAATTAAAAAAAGAAGACCGCAGAAAAGTAGAAACAATATTAAAAGAAAAATAGAAGTGAGGAAGAAAAATTCAACTGCAACTGAAGCTACTGTTTCAAAAAGTCCTAAGCCTGTGGTTACTCCAAAAGTTAATGGAGTAACTACAGAAAAAACCATATTCATTACTGAAAAAACCCTTACAAATGTCGACCCTATTCCAAAAGAAGAAAGCCTAAAATCTGATGATAAACCAACTGAAATGAAAGAAACTTTACATGAAATTGAGAATGAAGAAGTCAAAGACATGGAATCTAATATAGATGACCCTATTTCTAAGTATGGTTATATAGATGACTATTATCCACAGTTTACAGACAGTGCAGCTCATACTGCAAATAATAGAGAAATATACATTAAAAATTTAGGCGATACCAAATACTACTATGCAGTGGATAAAGAAAACCCTGAGCTCATAAACAGAATGCGATTCGAAGGATTTAGACTTCCTGAACGCATTGTAAAAGACTACAAAGTAAATAAAAAGTATGATGAGGCTGAAAAAGAAGGTAAAAAGAACAGTTCAAAATCTAATTTCAAGGAAATAAAAGAAGATGTGGTACAGTTCCGTAGTGCACCGCAATTAGAAATACCTGATTTCCAAACTAGGAAAGTTGAAAAGAGTGAAATTAATCCAGATCCTCAACACTATTTTGATGAAAATAACGACTACGTTTCAAGATTTTTTGGAGATAAAGCATCTATCTATTCCGAAGCAAAACTCCCATACCATGCAGGAACTAAAGAGAATAGTAAAAAGATAATAAAAGATACACGTAAAGATGTAGAAACAATATTCGCTAAATCTAAAGTAGCGAATTATGGTCCAGTTTATAACCCAGAAGAAGAATCTGCTTCTGTGGCAACTAGTAACCAAGATTTGACAGATGACAGTTCTTTTAAAGATGGCGGCACTACCTATGTTTTTTCAACATCTTTGAATTACCCAGAGTCGTATTGGTAGAAAAAAATTCTAGAATTTATTTTTTTAGACAAGAAGAGAAAATAACATGGGAAGCGTTGTGATTCAGATTATAATTTTAAGTTATTTATTATAATAAACTTTAATGAATAGTAATGTAAGCATTAATTTACGTGGTAACATTTTCTTGCTTTTTGGTTTTTTTTTGACCAATTCATTGATTTTGACTTCATCAATGATATCATGAAAAAATGATTTCTACTTACATTGTTACAATCTTGTCAGAAAGTACCATTAACACGGGATAGTGACCATGTCATATTTTACGAAATAGTACATTGATATTAGTGGGGATACAACCCAGCCGTAGGCGAGGCATTGTGATATTCTTTTTGTTCTATACCATACCTGGGAACCTTCTAGTTACGGAGATATTAGGGGTCAAAGTTCCAACTTTACACAAGTTTTTAATGTTAATAATTTAAAATATCTCTAGAACCCTTGTACCATTCAATGCATCCATCAGTACAATATTTTGAGTGCGTTACATTGAGTTTTACCGTAAAACGTGCTTTTTCACCCAAAAAAAAGTCGTTTCCCAGCAATATAATTTTTGCGTAGGGTTACTTAGTCTGATGTACGGAATGCTTGGTTGACGGTTTCTTGAAGGTTCCGTTTACACCACAGGTTTACACCTTGTATTCATTTTATAAATTGAAATCGTTTTTTCGTGTCTGTATGTGCGATCACGTTATGAGTTATTTTTTTTAACTACGTAACGAATTATGTAGCAAATTCCACCACCATTTATAGAAGTTCATCTTAAAAGTTAAAATGTGTTGAAAACATTCATTGTGACATTAATTTTGAACTTACCTTATAAGTACCTCGATGTTTTGTCAAGTCGCCGACGAAAACCTGGCGCATGTCGCTAGTTAACAATATTAGTGATTCTGCCACAGTTTTAGGTACTTATAAGTTAAATAGTTTTCTTGTTTGATCGCGTTCGTAGTCTTGATTGTTTAGTATTTATTATTTATTTATTTAGGATTTGCTCGACCGTTATTCAGGAATGCTAATCTGCTTATGAGTTTATACTCTTAGCAAATAACTATACCTACATACCATTATTACGAGCTAAAACTATGGATATTACAACATACATAAATAAACCCACGCCATTTTCCCATTATCGCCATTTTCCATTGGGGCTAAGTTGACACCAATCGATCGATAGACGATCACCAATCGTCGACTTATCCATTCTACCATCGATCGATGGCCTCGATTGACGATCGATCGATTGGTGTGGTAACACTCTTACAGAATGCCTAGTACTTCTATCCTACATTTTATACATTTGGGTCGAGTAGGTATTGAAATTTTGTATGGGACCGCTGATAATTTTGACCCATGGAGGAAGTTGTTCAATTTAATGGTCTGCAGCTTATCCTTTCATATGACTATACCCTTTCTGTTACACCCTCTATACTCTGTCTGTTTTGTTCACGTTCAAACATTAGAAATTACAAGTATACCGATGATATTTTCTTCGAATAAAACAACAAAATAATGTTAACAATAAGATTTTATTTACATGTTTAATTTATCTTATATGTCTTAAATAACAACCAAGCTTTCCAACGTATACACCTTAGATTCTATAAAAAAAACACGAAGGAGTTTAGACATCATTATGGCAATCATCAATGCGTTTCGTATTTCTCAAAGGACTTGTACCGTATGACCAGTTTATGTGTACAGTTTAAGGTGGCGCTGCTTGTCATATCGAGATGTCAAAGTTGATACATTTATTTTAGTTCTGTGTTTTCCGGCCTGCACAGATAAGTTGGCTGAAGACGGGTTTGACGTAAGTTTATAGCTTATGTCAGTGCAATATCGCAGATAGAACCTTCACTAGCTCCCTCCCCCCCCCCTTCCTCACTAACCCTCCTCCTCTCTCCCTCCCCCTCGTTAGCTCTTGTCTACTTATGGACAGCGTCGTGGGTTACTTTATAACCAAATTTCGATTTTTGTTAAAGTACGAGTAGTTGTAAGTTCTTATAATGTAACTGTTAGCTGTTCCTTTCAATCTATACTAATATTATAAAGCAGAAGAGTTTGTTTGTTTGGTTGAACGCGCTACTCTCAGGAACTACTGGTTCGATTTGAAAAATTCTTTTAGTGTTGTATAGCCCATTTATCGAGGAAGGTTATAGGCTATAAAATTTCACGAAGGTCGCGGGCAACAGCTAGTAAATAATAAAGTAAAATAGAACATCAGGCCAACGAAATCATTACGATCTTAAACCTTATAACGTAGCCTTTTAGCTTAAAGATAAAAATGCCAACAACGTATCCAAGTCATCCCAGTCGAAACTCTCATCATTATTCAATATTTCAGCTAGAAACATCAACTCTATTAGTTTCTCCAAATCAGAATCCTTTTTCGATGAACTTACTTTGTAAACAGGAGCTCCCATGGTAAATGGTGATGATATAGTAGGGTATGAAGGCAAAGTTGGTGATGGCAAAAATGATGGACAAAGTTGAGGTGGTGAGAAGGTTATCAAAGATATTGGCGGTACTATAGCAACTGTAGGCTGTGGTAAGGAAATTGGTAATGACTGACTAGCAGTCATTTCGTATTTTGGTAGTTGACAAGATGCATCTGACATATTTGTAGGAATGCGAATAGTTGGAGGATTTATACAATCAGTAATGGGAGAAATTATAATGGGTGATTGAGTGTTTACTGGCGATGGTAGAACTGGTGACGTTTGTTTGGAAATAAACTCAAGATTATCACAAGGATTTGATTGCATTATTGTATAAGTCGGATTTTGTGGTATATTTTGAGGGTCTGGATTTATGGAAGACTGATATGAAGATAGTATATTCTGAGCTATATTTGAAGTAGTTTGAGGTATAGAAATAGGAGTAGACTGACTTATGCTAGAGCTAGGAGTTTGCGATATTCCAGAAGGACAAAAAGATGAAGATGAAGTATAAGATGGTCTAGAAGATATTGTGGGTATTGGGTCACATGGAATTATAGGTGGGGAATAAATTGGCTTTGAAACACGTTCTTGAGAAAATAATGGATGTTGGTAAGATGCTAATTTAGGTGCGGACGGGCTAGAAAGATTCATTGGTTCCAAACTAGGGACATTTCTGGAATCTCCAATTTGACAATTGCTACAAATATCATCATTTATATCCGATCTTTCTATAGTTTCTACACAGGCACCTATGATAGGAATAAAGTCAAATCTATCAATATTTTTTGAACAGTCAACACTATTAATCTTGTTTGGCAACACATAAAGGATTGGAGAAGATGGTGAAACCGGTACTACAGGCGAAGAAGGAGAATTTGTAAAAATTGATGGTGGATTGAATCCTGGAGGCTTAATTTTTGGGGGAGTACAAGTACAAGGTTTCAGTTTGAAGTCAGATATTTTATCAGCCAACGTATTTGGCATAGAATTGTGAAAAGGATTTTTCTGGTTATTTAAATCAGCTGAAGATAACAAAGCTACTGAAGCCAAGCCAGTATTTGCTTCTGAAGAAGGCCAAAGATTAGCGCCTGTATTAAGAGCTGAGAACTGGGGCTTAGTTGAAACAGGTACATTGGAAGATGGTTTCGGTAGCTGTAATGGATTTATAGGTTCCGGGATCTCTGCAGTTTTAATTGAATTCAAATGACATGACGTGCAAGGATTATGTTTTTCTTGTAGAGAATTTACATTGGTGCCGGTAGTAAAAGTTTTAGGGCTTAATAAATTATGAGAACCAGATTGATTTGGAAAATTAAAATTACACGAAATGGGCCTGAATATTAAGGGCGATGTTTTAAAAGGTGTTCTAACTCTAGGTAAATATGTAGATTTATAGCATAATGGAGATGGCAATGAGGATGAAGAACCCGAAGGGAAGAAAGTATTTGAAGAGAATTGCTCTGAAAATGAAGGTTTACTGGTTTCTAAAGCTAGTGGTGAATCAATAGTTCGAGATCTTGGTAATGACACTGGACATAAAATATTTGAGCTGCTACATTTAAATGGTTTTATAGGAACAACAGGGAGTGACTCCATGCTCGATACTGATGATATTTTATTGAAAGGACTAGTACACAAATCCCTGGACGAAGAACAAGGCAATGAATTTGATGGTTTAGAAGGGGCTGACAAAAACTTATACTTATAAGGCAATGATACGTCTGGTGTACTTATATCTGGTATAGCTTTAGCTTTTATACTAGTGGTGCAACACAGTTTTGGGAGTACAAACTTTTCGCTCAATCTTTCTGGTAATTTGACATCTGCAATCGACGTTGAACCAATTTTAGGAACTGGCAAAGTCCTGGATGTTGACGTTAATACCAATGGTGATGAAAATTCTCGAGCTCCTGGGGCTGGTGATGTTGAAGAAAGTGATGAAATGGTTGAAGGAGTCAAGGGCTTGGGTTTTATTGGTGTCACTTTTCCTATCAAATCTGAGAATGGCAATGTGACTCCACCCAGACTTTCTGTGATTAGCGTCTGGAAACAAAAGAAACAGTTGTTAATAACTAGCGACCCATCTCTACTTCAAGTGACTTGAAAATACCTAATATAGCCTAATATACCATAGTATCCGAGTAGACTGGAATCTAACCGGATGCAGCTGATTACCAGTATTTTAAATGGAGCGACTGCCTATCTGTCCTCCACAAACTACTTAATGCTAGGTAATACGATACTCTTTGGTAAGACTGGTCGTCATACTTTTTTTTTTGGCCCACTGACTACCTGTAACGACTGTCAAAGATCTACAAATGACAGCCGGGACCAACGGATTAACGTGCTTTCCGAGGCACGGAGGAAACTCAGTATGTAATGGGTGGTCACCCATCGACAGACCAACCTAGGCAAGCACGGCTAAAGCTAAAGATAACTTCGCCAAAGTTCGGAATGGTTAATTATGCAGATACTTTTTAAAATGTAATAACATACCTGACATAACACATAAATAAGCAATAATTTCGCCCCCATACTGCCCACTTGAAAGTGATACATAACACAATGACACCCATTTATAACTTCGAAACAACAGTAATTAATAAACCAATTCCAGGAATATTAAAGGTATGTGTACAGTCACGAGCACCAATATGTAAACACTTAACAACTTTTAAAAGTGTTTTTCTCCTACTGTTCTGATTAAAATTTCATGTCGTTACGAACTTATTATTCTGGAACTCATGTTTTTATGAAAAAGATCCTATCTCCAAGTTACAATCGTTATTGTAGTGTATCTATTTAATAGATATGGAAACACTGTCTCAAAGCCACAAGTAGTCAGGTAACTGTCACTAATGACAACTGTCAGTCACGACGAATGGCGGGAAGTTGGAAAGTGAAGCGTACCCTTTTTTTTTTTTTTTTTTTTTCGGATGGGAAATCATCAAATGACCCCCCCCACTCTGGGCGGAGCGGAAGGGAGTGTCAGACTTGTACTGACTAAAACCCATCCATGTTCCTTCTTTGCCCTTTGTGTTCCAGGGCCACGGTATCTCTTTCGAACAGTCCCGCAGCCCTGGCAGGCATCGGTCCTTGCGGACCCCTACTTATTTGCTGACATCTCTTTGAGGCGCACGTGGAACACGAACGCGCCGTCGACACGGCCTGTCGTCATAAGACGGCCGGACGGCGAGCTGGCCCATAACTCGCCATCCACAGGCCCGCGCCTACGGTGGCCGGGAGCCACCACGTGACCCCCGACGCCCAGGGCGTCTCCCGCGGCGACTGGGACGTGAGGTTCTTTCCCTCTCACGTCCCGCCACCTCCTTCACTAGCATGACTGCTTCGCAGAAGGAGGTGACGGCTTCCCATTCCCTCTCGCTCCGGACCATGGCTTGAACCAAGGCCTGACGCGAGAGATCGCCGCCGCCAATCGCCGCTACGAGGACACGGCGGTGCTTCGCCCAAGCGGGGCAGACTTCCACGGTGTGCTCCACCGTGTCCTCCGGACGATCCTCGCAGTGGAAACACCCGGGCGTTTCCTCCCGCCCGATTCGGTGCAGGAACCTCCCGAAACAACCGTGTCCGGTGAGGACCTGCGTCAGGCGGTAGGTGAGGGCGCCGTGGCGCCTCTCTAGCCACTCCTCAAAGAGGGGACTTATCGCCACTATGGTGGCGTGCCCTGCACGGGGTTGCGACAGTCGCTCTCTCCATGTCGCCATGAGATCACGCCGGAGGTCTGTCCGCTGAGCAGCAATTTGCCGCGGCAGCGGAGTTTCCTCCCGACGTAGTGCCTCCGCGCGCCATTCGTGCAGGCGTGCGAGGACTATCGCCTCCAGATCCCATGGCGGCAATCCGGCAAGGAGGCTAGCCGCTTCGCCGGAGATCGTGCGGTACCCCCGGATTAGCCTTATGGCTATTACTTTTCGGGGCGCGTTCAGGTAGTGGGCGGCTTGCCGCCTCAAAGAACGCGCCCACACCGGGGCCCCGTAAAGGGCCATGGACCGCACGACCCCCGCGTATAGCCTCCGGCAGGAGGCGTTTGGACCCCTCAGGTTGGGCAAGAGCCGCTTGAAGGCAGCCCCTGTCCGTTCCAGTTTGGGAGCCAAACGTCGGAAGTGCTCCACGAAGTTCCACCGGCTGTCGAGGACGAGTCCTAGGTACTTCAACGTCGACCCGACGCCGATGGAAACCCCTCCTGCCGTCAGTAGGGATCCCGACGGTGGCGCATTCCGAGGCCCATGAAAACACATGGCCTCGGACTTGTGCAGTGCCACCTCGAGACCCAATTGCCGGATCCTCTCCACGACTATCGCAACCCCGCGTGTCATGTTTTCGGCCGCCGCCTCGTGCGACCTCCCTTGTGCCAGTACCAGCGTGTCGTCAGCGTAGCAAACTACGCTGACGCCGGTAGGGAGGTCGGCGCGCAGCACCCAGTCGTAACCGATGTTCCACAGGGCCGGTCCCAGAACCGATCCCTGTGGAACACCGCACGACATCTCTCGCCGGTTCCATTCTCCGCTTCGACCAGGGTAGATGACGGGAAGCGTACCCTGGACTAGGGGCTTGGTGGTATTGGCGAGCCTATGATATAGTTATTAAATTGTGTAATCAACATATTAGCTCAGCTACAGGTCTTTCTAGCGAAAATTGTTTTTAAATTTAGGAAAATGTATCCTTATTGGTGCTCGTGACTGTACCTACCTAAATGTGTTGTAATGTTTGTGACACTTTTATGTGTAATTTGGTGACAACATAGGGAATTACGACAAAGGGATTTCATTAGGTAAACAAAATTTATTACATACAGTTTTTTATGAATGTTTTTCATAGTATTCAGGCGTGATGAAATATTAGGATTTTCAGAATATGACGGCACGGTTGGCGCAGTGGCTGAGAGATTTGCTGCTGCGTTGCGTGTCGCGGTTCCGATTCCCGCACGGATCAAATATTTGTTTGCATACGCACCCAGGAGAAATTCCGAGTGTAAGGCAAAGTTAAAAAAAAAAGAAAAAATGAACGGATTCCGTTGCTCTGTTGTTCTGCGACTCACTGTTGCTCTCTGTCATGGTATAAACCCTAAATACGACGAAGCCTGGACAAAATAATATAATATAAGCGATAACTGTGACAGAAAAGTGTAAAATGCTTTTCGGTATTTCACGTAAAGAACCTTTATTAATGTAACTTTATAAAGATATTGAATAAACTAACTAAATACATTATTAATTAAAAACTATTAAATAACCTAAAATAAATAAACTAACAACAAACTACAAAAGGGCATCAAAAAATTCCTCCTCAACGCTGTCAGCTGGTAATGTGCCCAAGAGACTGGCGGCGTTGCCACGTTGTATGGCAACACTTAGGCTCTGGCCAAAGTAAAAGCCAGCCCTTGGGTCACGGGAAGCGTCAACTAGGCGTTTTGAAATTTCCTTAAACAGGCTATGAGCACTCAGACCCCACGACCCCAGAGTTTCAACCCCAAACGGCTCGAAAATATAGTTACCACAAAAGTTTCTATATTTACGCCGCTTGAGGTTCTCTGTAGCCGCAGCGGCAGCGCCAGCACAGCACGACGAGCTTGGAAGATGTGACGGCGCAAGAGTATCGACACATGTTGCGTCCCACTCTAAAGGCTTACCCATCTTCCAAGGAAACAACGACATGCCGTCCGGTCTCTTGCCATCGTCGCGTGCCAAGCCATGGGGTTCTAAAACAGCTGGAACGCCGACGGTGACAAGAGCTCGTCGGATGATGTCGTTCACGTAAATGCAATGGATGTAAACTACCTACTGTACTAAAGTTTATGTCAATTTTGTGGAAAATTGTTGTAGAAACAGACCTCAGTGTATCTGAAACTAGTTTCAGAAATAACAAATATTTCAGACTTAGAGAATCAATCTATTTATACGGGGTGAACGGGACACCGAAGCGAAAACGGTTACCACGTATTCACTACATCATTCTGAGCCGGCCACATAGAAATTTTTCATCGGTTATTTTAAAAAAAACATCTGTTTCCTACAAAAGTGTAATAAATACACGGTCAAAATCTATGGAACAGCTGTTTTTTTTTTTTAAATTATCGATAAAAACTTTCTATGTGGGGGTAGCATCAAATGATGTAGATACTGAATACGCGGTAACCGTTTTCGCATCATTGTCTCTTCCACCCCGTAACATAGTCAAAAATTGATGGCATATCACTACATAGTATAAAACAAAGTCACTTCCCTCTGTCTGTCCCTATGTATGCTTAGATCTATAAAACTACGCAACGGATTTTGATGCGGTTTTTTTAATAGATAGAGTGATTCAAGAGGAAGGTTTATATGTAAAAGTTAAAATCGGTAGACACCACCAAGAGATCTAACACCTAAATGCACAAAAGAAAATTAGACCTTTCTTTTTTCTATTTTTTTTTTATCTAACAGACTAGCGACCCGCCCCGGATTCGCACGGGTGCAATATATACATCTAAACCTTCTTCTTGAATCACTCTATTTATTAAAATAGCATCAAAATCCGTTGCGTAGTTTTAAAGATCTACGCATAAATAGGGACAGACAGCGGTAAGCGACTTTGTTTTATACTATGTAGTGATACCACGAATTATTTTTACATAAGAGAAGGATGGATACTTTAAATCAGTAATAGATAACATACATAGATATGTCCGTAACAATATATATTATATCGTAATAATGTTTTATTCTGTAATGAATAGATAGGTAACAAGATTACCCAAAGGGTACGTGACTTTAATAAATAAAAGAAATATATTATCTGGCTAATATTTTTACTGTTACAAAAGAAAGATTCTGGAAAAAATATGAAATAACTAACTTATGCTCGCGACTTCGCCCGCGTGGAGTTCGATACTCGAGTATCCTATGTATTAATCCAGGTTATAAACTATTTGTGTGCTGAATTTCATCCAAATCCATTCAGTAGTTTTTGCGTGAAAGAGTAACAAACAACCATCCATCCTCACAAACTTTCGCACCTATACTAATATTATAAAGCTGAAGAGTTTGTTTGTTTGGTTGAACGCGCCAATCTCAGGAACTACTGAATCGAAATGAAAGATTTGTTTAGTGTTGAGTAGTCCAATTATCGAGGAAGGCTATAGGCTATATTTATAACATCACGCTACGACCAATAGGAGCCGAGCAAAAAGAAAACAAGCCAGAAGCGGCGGGTGAAACCGCGGGGCACAGCTAGTTTATAATATTAGTAGGATTATAGAAAGATTTCACTCCCTTTCTAACAATATTGTCCTTCAGCAGGCAATCCATCGCTGCTTTGGTCACTGGATCTTAGAGTATGGGCCACTTAGCACCGGCTCCTGCTTCCTGCCGCTTGTTCCTTGTTCATTACTGGAACTGGTGAACGCTAGCCCAGTTCTGGGTCGTCTCAAGTCTCAAGTATAGACGTTCCAAAAAAACACAATGTGCAAAAATATATGGAACTTCGTCCAAGAGCCTCCACTGATGAGACTTGTGGGGAATGAAAGTACATACTTCTCATTTATGATTCTGTCAAAAGTTTATCAAAATCTGTCTGAAGATTCTTTTTTTTCACCCCGAAACAAAAAAAAAATGGTTAGGTTAGTTTCATTCGCACCCGCAGCTCTGGACGCAAGTGTGCGAGGGAACACCGGGGTGGATTTAGTCAGTCGAGTCTTACATGCCCCTCCACCTTCCTCGGGCGGAAGAATTCCATGAGGATTTCCACCACGAAATAATAAATAAATAAATAAGGTTAGGTTAGTAAGATCAACTGAGGAACTCGTGGCTAAATAATAACAGCCGCTCGGATCGATCTTTAGGTTAAGCCGTGCTTGCCTAGGTTGGTCTGTGGATGGGTGACCACCCATTACATACCGAGTTTCCTCCGTGCCTCGGAAAGCACGTTAAGCCGTTGGTTCCGGGTGTCATTTGTAGATCTTTGACACTCGTTAGGTAGTCAGTGGCCCAAAAAGTCTGACAACCAGTCTTACCAAGGGGTATCGTATAACCCAGTACTAATTGGGTTGTGGAGGTCAGATAGGCAGTCGCTCCATGTAAAATACTGGTATTCAGCTGCATCCGGTTAGACTGGAAGCCGACCCCAATATAGTTGGGAAAAGGCTAGGCAGATGATGATGAGGTTAGTAAGATCAACATAATCATAAAAAGAATCCTGGGACGGATTTTGATAAGTTTTTATCAGAATGATGTGATAAGTATGTGCTTTCATTCCCCACAAGTCTCATCAGTGGAGGCTCTTGGACCACTTTTACCCACTGTCCTTTACACGCTAAGAAGAAGACCGAAAAAGGAAAATGATTCCATGTGTTGTGCAGCCTCACGCTCATTTTTTCTTTCAAAAGAAGGCTCTTTTCAAAAGGTAAACATCAGAAATATATAGAACTACATACAATAAATATAGTCTCGTTATTGGGTGGGCAACTCGTAATCAATCACTGGGAGAAGTTCTCCCTACACATTTTTTTTGAGTAAAAATATACGGACAGTTAAACGGTATCTGAGTTCTAACGATATGATGAAAAACCATGCTGTCGATGGAGTTATAATTGAGGTTTGCGAAGAAACTAATACGTGTAAGTTAGTGTTATACACCGTGACTTTTTAGTCGTCTTACAACGGCAGCCCACTTCATGTATCCAATGAATACTAAACATTCATAAAAAAATAAGTATTTATGAGATTTTAATTATTTAAAAATAAAAATATTATTGAGTATTTATGACGCATGACGTAGTTAAAACACCCTGTTGCGAACGATGATCTACTGGACTCGAGTGCTGGGTAGGTATATGTTCTCCCGTTTGACACGTAAACATCATTAACTGGATGTTTCATAATTTTATTCTAATTTTTTATTATTATTTTTCTTTGTACCTATTATGGAAGATAAAAAAAAACTCGCGTTAGAGCTATTTTATGTCGGGTACATTGAGTGGACGACCTTTGTAAGACGACTAAAAAGTCACGGTGTATACATATATGTATATCTTGGTTAATTGGCGTAATTAATTAAACACCCGATAATATTTAGATGCATATTTAATAGAGAACCAAATACCAGAACCAAAATAGTGTTACAGCTAAATTAGACCGATTTTAAATTTTCCACAGAAACAGAGAATATATTTTAATGTTATCTGATAACTTTCTTTGGACCTATGTATCCTGCTTATGCGTATGAAGTTTCATTAAAATCGGTTCAGTCATTTAAAAAAAAAAGATTTGAAAGTTTCTATGAAAAGCCGTAAGTCGTAAACGCTCTTAATCAATGATTTTCGCTATCTAATATATTCACCAAAAGCAATCATTGTTAAAAAGAACTCGAAAAATATTTTCCTTTCTTTTACAAATTAAAAAAAGACTGGCTTTTACAGTAGCCAGAGGCTAAGTGTTGTGATACAACGTGCCACTTTTTTAGGCACATTTCCAGCTGACAGCGTTGAGGATTTTTTTGATGCCCTTTTATATGTAGTTTGATAAAAAAAACCTGCCTTGCCTTTTGTTGTTTGTTTGTTTTGTTGTTTTTTTTAATTGATATTACGAATTAAACTATTACTATAATAATAATTATAATACTACCACCTATAGATCAATTTACTTAATTGGCAAAAGCCTCCTTTAAATGTATATTTGTACGCCAAGTGGCAAAACATAGAGAAACTATAATATGTATAACAATTATTATTGTAACAACTTGCACACTAGTAACCTATGTTTACAAATAAAGACTATTGATTGATTGATTGAGTTTGTTGTTAATTTGATGAACCCATGTAGTTAATAACAAAATAAATGATTACTAAACTATTTTCCCTTATAAGTTATAACCTATAAGATCAGCAGACATCTAGCCAGAGGCAGCGTTTCAGTTCAATATCTGTCTCTGTATATTCCACGACATTGAAAGCTGCCCAACAAAGTTAGAGGTCGTATAATATCGATGCTACTCCCACGAGTCAGGCATGGATATGTGCCGAACTTTCAATATTTTGTTATTTTATGTGCTACCTAATACTTTTTTTTCCCTAGCTTGCTCTGTCCCACTCCTGGGCGAAGGCCTCTCTCCACTCGTTCCACTTCTATTATTATTCTGCCAGTGAAAGAATTTTTAGAATTGGATCAGTAGTTCCGGAGAATACCCCTACATACAAACTTGCAAACAAATTTTGTCTCTTTATAAAATTAGGGTAGATAAAATAAAATACTGGTATTAACTGCATCCGGTAAGACTGGAAGCCGACCCTAACATAGTTGAGAAAAGGCAGAAGATGATGAGTATGGATAAAATAACAAACATAAATCAACTCAAAAATACTTTTATTAACATTACTTATCATTTAAAAAATAAATAAGTAACTCAAATCATCAATAAATATAATTATAAGGACCCAAGCCGCAAGAATTAACAGGAGACACTATAGGACCAATTGGTGACATGACCGGACTAGCAGAAGACAATAGTCCGTAGTCCAAAGGAGATCCCAAGCCTAAAGCTGGGACTACAACATCTGGTTGTGATAACGGTAAAGTGTTACTAAGCAGGTTGCTCACGACTAAAAGCTGTAGCGCATTTGCCAGATTGTTAGCCACAGTACTATCTTGTATAATAGTCGTAGCTGGGATCTGATTGGTGGCTACCACTCTCTCCATGCCGAAAGGAACCTCCAGGATTGGTTGGCCGTAATTCGGACCAATGATCATCTGGTTTGGTAGCATAGTTTCGGTTACAGGCATTGGTAGAATGTTCTGTTGTAGACCTGGAATGAAGCGGTTTACGCAGTTCGCGTTGATGGTCTGAAAAAGAAGTACAGTTTTAATATTTTTATACGCTAGCCCTGCGTAGGGAACTGTAGCTGTTTTGATATGGAAAGAAAAATTCAACTGCGACCTTCCGATTCAGTACACCGGACGTCTTAACCAATTAGACCATCGCACCCTGCTCACAGCTCTCGAAATCAAACCCAAACCCTGCTCGCACTTAAATTTTTCTTTCCATATCAAAACAAGCACAGTTTTACTAGTTTTTATATTGTCATGGTTATTAACCTTATCATTAACACTAGAGACGGGATATTTACCATGTTTACTGTTTGTTTTGAGTTCCCGATATTTCGGCGTTATTGCAAGCACCATGGTCACGTATACATACTTTCAGTTTAGCCGTGATTATGATGCTTGCAACAGCGCCGTCTGTCTCTCTGTTTGTTCGAGCTAATCAACGAAAAGGCTGGACCGATTTTGACGGGACTTTTACTGGCAGATAGCTGATGTTATAAGGTTTACTTAAGCTACTTATATTTTAGAATAAGTGTTAGGTTTCCGTACAAAAAAATTAAAACCCTTGAAATTGGTGACAAAATCCGATTCAAAAAGGTAAGTAATATTTTTTGATAATAATTTCACGTGAATTTTGATGGATGGAGAGGGAGAGGAACGCCAAAGAAAAGATGGATGGATTTTGTGAAGACTGATATGAAAGAGAAAGGAGGAAATGATGCCGTGACGTCTGACAGGGGAGAATGGAAGAAGAAAACGTGTTGCGCCGACCAGAAATATAATGGGACAGTGGCAGGATGATGGTAAATTTCACGTGGACGAAGGTAAGGAAGGAAAGACAATAGCTAGTTGTAGATCTAGTGAGATGGTTGAAGCTCGTCCCTTCTTTAAATGAGTAGCTGTTACCGAAAGGTTCAACGTTACTGCGGCAATTCCGTCACGTACACCCTTCGAACCCTCTTACCATGGTTTAATAATATACTTCGCCTGGTCGCTATTCAGTGACAGGTAGGTCATGTGATTGGCCCAAGAATACGTCATCAGTTGCGATGCTGTCGATGTGTTGCCACGGTGTGTGATTGAATTACCCGAGCAAAATACATTTTTTAACTTAACAAAGCAATTATATATAATTCAATATTTAAATTAATTTTAAACTAAATAGATAAATCACACGAGTTACTAAATAGTTAAGCTAGTTAGTAATTTATTTTATTTTCATTCACTAAATGAGAGTCCCTAAATTTACCGAAAAGGACAATCAATGGTAACACTGGTAACCTTACCAGCTCTTAATTTTCATAAGGGTTTATAGTGTCCAAGTGGCAGTAGAACACTGACTCCTAAGTCACAGGTATTCCTAGTTTAGGAGTCAGGGTTTCAACTTCTGTGCGCCTTTAAATATTGTGAAATTTAGCTAGATAGTAAGCATATTGTAAGGAATTGTATCAATAAAGTATATTATTATTATTATTATTATCGTGACGTAGTCTTGGGCCATCGTGGGCAGAGAATACCAGGCGAAGTATATTACTATACCATGCCTCTAACGACCTGAGGGTCACTCTAATGGGGTAACTCCCATAAGGGAATGTTAACCCTTAACTAAATAAACATAACATAATCACGGCTATATTCCCCGATGGGCTAGGCAGAGTTGAATTTGTACTTTTAAAAGTAATTTTCTCTTGTTGTTTTGATTAAATTTTCATGTTGGTTCGAATTTATGGTATTCTGGAACTCTTGTTTTTATGAAAAATATCCTATGTCCAAGTAACAATCGTTATTTCTCCCGAAAATTGCTTTTAAATTTAGAAAAGTGTTTACATGTTGTTGCTCGTGACTTTACACCAACTCTTTGCCAGTATTGAATAGAGGGCGAGTCTAATGCCATTAATTAACTAGGCACAAATCCAGGTTGGGTACTCATCTACCCAGCCTTTTCCCAACTATGATGGGGTCAGTCTTCCTGTCTAACCGGATGCAGCTGAATACCAGTATTTTACATGGAACAACTGCCTATCTGACCTCCATAACCCAGATAACACGATACCCCTTAGCAACACTGTTTGTCAGACTTTCGGGCCACTGACTACCTGTCATTACAGTAACTGTCAAAGATCTACAAATAACAGCCGGGACCAACAGCTTAGCGTGCTTTCCGGGGCACGGAGGCAACTTGGTATTTAATGGATGGTCACCCATCCACGGACCAACCTAGGCAAGCGCAGCTTAACTTAAAGATCAACCCAAGCGGCTGTTATTATTTAGCCACGAGCTCCTCGATCCAGGCTCAGTACTGCTACTGAGGAATTCTTGACAGAGTGTTTTAAATAAATTCTACCATCATCTACATCACTTTCTTCCAACATGTTTCGGTTGGCTTCGAGTCCACCGGATCTTGCTGAATACCAATATCTATACAAATAAATGAAATTGAAGTGTCTGTTTGTATTATCAAAATAACAGCTTTTTACTGAATGCATATTATTCATCATCATCTGCCCAGTCTTTTCCCAACTATATTGGGGTCGGCTTCCAGTCTAACCGGATGCAGCTGAATACCAGTATTTTACATGGAGCGACTGCCTATCTGACCTCCACAACCCAGTTAGTACTAGGTAATACGATACCCCTTGGTAAGACTGGTTGTCAGACTTTTTGGGCCACTGACTACCTAACGACTGTCAAAGATCTACAAATGCATATTATTATTATATTAAAATATTTACGGCACTTATAACAAAAAACACATTTTTTTTAATTTTTGTCTGTATGTCTGTTTGTTTGTTCCGTCTAATCACCGAAAAGGCTGTACCGATTTTGACGGGACTTTTAATGGCAGATAGCGGATGTTATGAGTTCTAACCAAGGTTTATTTTAGAAAAATAATTAGGGTTCCGTGCTAAAAATGAAAACCATTGAAATTGTAAACAAATCCGATTCAAATAGGGAAATATTTTTTTATAATAATTCTACGGGAACGGAGGTCGCGGACAACAGCTTGTTTTATAAATAGGAACTGCCTAACTTATATCAATCCAACTACTGGGGAACACTATACTCCTTGATAATCGAAAGTAAATTTAAAAGATGAAAGTACTTACATTGAACAATGCTAATTGCAAGCAGACGAAAGCAATTGTTTTAGCGGCCATTTTGAAAATTGAATGTCTCCAATTAGTTTTCGAATTGAATACTACGTTTAGTGCAGTTTTAAATCAACCTTATATACTAATAATTATGTTATCTAAGGAATTTATTGGGTACTATCTGATGTTAAGTAATAAGTTACTGGAATGGGTGATAAAGAAGCAAATCATTAAGTAACATACAAACAGCCTTCAAGTGAATTTATAAAATATTTTATTGAACGATTTCATTAAGCCGTGATTGCTTAGGTTGGTCTGTGGATAGGTGACTGGCCCATTACATACCGAGTTTCCTCCGTGCCTCGGAAAGCACGTTAAGTCGTTGGTCCCGGCCGTCATTTGCACATCTTTGACAGTCGTTAGGTAGTCAGTGGCCCAAAAAGTCTGACAACCAGTCTTACCAAGGGGTATCGTATTATCCAGTATTAACTGGGTTGTGGAGGTCAGATAGGTAGCCGCTCCATGTAAAATTCTGGTATTCAGCTGCATCCGGTTAGACTGAAAGCCGACCCCAATATAGTTGGGAAAAGGCTAGGCAAATGATGATTTCATTAATGCATTACTTTAGCCCGAAGAATTGCCAAACTTAAGTGGCAGTGGGCAGGGCACATTGCTCGCAGAACGGATGGCCGATGGGGCCGGAAAGTTCTGGAGTGGCGACCGCGAACTGGAAGATGTTGCGTTGGAAGGCCTCCCACTAAGTGGACCGATGACCTGGTAAAGGTTGCAGGGATCCGCTGGATGCGAGTCGCACGGGACCGGTCAATGAAGCGACACTTGGGGGAGGCCTATGTCCAGCAGTGGACGTCTTTCGGCTGAAGTGATGATGATGATGATTACTTTAGTATGAAGAGTGTGAAAGGATATACTTACTTTCCGATTGGTCACACAGAAATTTCATCAAAATCGGTTCAGTAGTTTGGTTTTTTCTTCTTGTTCTATGTTGACATGATGGTCCTTAATAACTTACAATAAAGTCTAAAATAACTTACTTTTGGAAGTCGGTGGCAAAAAATTCAATGAAACAAACTAAGACACCGACTACCTAACGTAAAGTTATTTTAGACTTTTTAGTGTTTGTTTTGAAAGTCGGTTTTTCTTTGCAAAAAGTTTTTTTTAATTTTTTATATTTACATTGCCTGGGCGCCCCACTACCTGCAAAGTCCTCCTTTTCTCCCTTCTCCATCTTGAGACAATCTTCATCTGGCCAGGTCAGGTCTGCCATTGAAGTCACCGAAAATTTTCCGGGAAAATTTTACCCACATTTTGATTGTTTTATTTTATTTTATTTATTCAGGGACAATAAACAGCTACAATATGTGTTGGAACAGAGGAAAGATAATACAAAATATTAACAATATTGCAGCCCACTACATTATCCGCATATTAACAAAACAGAATATGATAATGAGTACCACTAGATAGGTAATAAATAATTAATTAATTAGTTTTAGCTCATAATTCGTTCGATTTGCGGCAAACGTTACCGGCCCAGACACATTTTAGCTTTGCAACTTATTGGATGACGTCATGAGTTCTAAGTAATCTAGACTACACTTCCTAATTTTAAATTAAATCATTCATTCGTTCGACGCTCAATGCTTTAACAAAGAGATCGTGAAAAAAAAATACTGATCTTCTAATAAATTAATTTATTAAACATAATAATGACTCCTATCCCCTAGATACTACGATGGTGGCATGTGTGGTAAGTGTGACGTATACACAGGGTGTAAGCGACAGCACTCCACAAACTGATGGGGTGAATTCAGTATATCATACTAAGCTGACCGGTACAAGAAATTATTTCAGGAATGTTATGGGAATCCAATAAATTTGATTTGTTTTAAAATCAAAATCAAAATCAAAGCATTTATTTCAAGTAGGCCAGTTACAGGCACTTTTGAATTGTCGAAACAAAGACAACAGTAAAAAATAGCTACAGTCCCAGTCACAAGGCACAAAAACTGTGAAAGTACTGTAGTTGCCCATTCCCTAACGTAGATCTCTATGGAGAAGAACGGGCAAGAAACTCCATGGACACTCTTTTAAATCAGAATACTTTAACAAAACCTTGGTTACATCATTCATTTTGAGATGGTACATTATGTGAGAACGATGCAGCAAGATGTGTACGTAAAAATAAAATAATGAATTCAAATAAACCGTGGCAAATAAGAGATGACCAGTCACAACTGACAGCGCCCGTTCACGAACATGACGCATGTATCAGCACCATTCAACTCAACCATTTTGAAGGGAACTAAATGATCCGACACACGTGCCACCATCAGCGAGACATTTGAGTGAGCATGACATACTCCTAACCGCCAGGGCACATTCAAGTCAAGAAAAAACGCAGGTTTCCAGCGAATGACAGCTTTCTAGTACATAGTACTCACACAATATGGGCTAGGCGGCTATATTACAAAAAGATAGATAGATAGATTATTATACAAAAGAGAATGAATTTATTTAATCATACGCAATATCGTTACCGTGGTAAAACTCACGTAACAAACGGCAAACGCGACGATGAGTTCGATGAACTCTGTACTAGGCAGGAAGTGAATAGCTGATTTCACGCGTCGTTCGATGGAGTATTTCAACATCCATTGTTGGATTTTTGATTTAGGCCGTATTATTTACATAAAAGGAGTGCTGCGAACAGGGAATGTAATTTTACATTGAAATAAAGGAAAAGTAACTGAAAAAAATAATAAAAAATAAAAAATTTCCGGAGATAAAAATTCCGGTGGAATATGATTCAAAATAAGGAACTGAATGAACCCTGTCAGTTTGTGGAGGGCTGTCTCTTACACCCTGTGTGTTGGACGGCTGTAGAACTCAAGTGTGGATGACCGGGCCACTGTCTAGGTGTTGAACCCAAATGCGTGTGCGAAGGTATGGGGTGTGATGGGCCCATATGTTTGGGTGAGGGCCACGGTTTACGAGTTGGCCCAAGTTGTGGTTGTGTTAGCCACTGCCCTGGTGTTGGGCCTATCTGCGACGGCATGGTCCAATGCCTAAATGTTGTAACAAACTGTTGTTTCGTCGGCCCGTGTGTTGGGCCCGAGTGTGATTGATGAATTTGCATCGGTGGTCTTCCAGGGTACCTAGGTAGCATGCTGCTTTGGTACTGTTGATGGTATCCCCAAGGAATTAAATAGTTTGGGAATCCGAAGAAGACAGGACTCATCCAGTGATCAACTGATCAATGCCCTAAAAAGAAAAAAAGTTTAATGTAACGTAAAAAAATGCATCTGTTTACCACTTGGGGTAGGTCGGTACATGACACCCCAGGTTCATTTTTATGTAATAACTAGCTGTTCCCGGCATGCGTTGCAATGCACCTATCCTACTACCTACTACCTACCTACTACCTGCGTACTACCTGCCTACTACCTGCCTACTACCTGCCTACTACCTGCCTACTACCTGCCTACTACCTGCCTACTACCTGCCTACTACCTGCCTACTACCTGCCTACTACCTGCGTACTACCTGCCTACTACCTGCCTACTACCTGCCTACTACCTGCCTACTACCTGCCTACTACCTGCCTACTACCTGCCTACTACCTGTCTACTACCTGCCTACTACCTGCCTACTACCTGCCTACTACCTGCCTACTACCTGCCTACTACCTGCCTACTACCTGCCTACTACCTGCCTACTACCTGCCTACTACCTGCCTACTACCTGCCTACTACCTGCCTACTACCTGCCTACTACCTGCCTACTACCTGCCTACTACCTGCCTACTACCTGCCTACTACCTGCCTACTGCCTGCCTACTACCTGCCTACTACCTACCTACTACCTACCTACTACCTACCTACTAAGAACCTTCTCCTGACAGTAACAAACAGAACAAAAAAATAATAAGCGAAATCGGTTCAGCTGCTCTCGAGATTTGCGCTTAGCAACAAATTCAGGGATCCATTTTTATATTATAGAAGATTTAATATGAACTTTATTCAATAGCAATAAAGCTCAAATTGACTACGTTTTAGTTAGAAAACGTTTGTATTGGAAAAAAAAATGACTGTTTTAAGGGTTTTTCCGGCAATTATTCGAATTTTTCTCGCCGTAAAAACCATCCTTGAACTCCAACGAACATTTAAAAAAAAAATTGGCCAAATTGGTCCAGACGTTGTTGAGTTATGCGCTTACCAACACGTTTTGCGATTCATTTTTATATTATAGATAAAAGTACTATACAGGGTGCGCTAAGAAACTTCCTTATTAAAAAAAAATCATAAAACAAAAAGTATTAGACAAATCATTTTAATTTTACATTTAAAGTTATTTTTAATTAAGTACTTCTTGAAAATGAGATCTTGAAAATAATATGGTTTTTCAGTTCATTCTTAAATCCTTGGTGTATACCAACCGTCGAAAATCCCTGGATGCGAATAAAACCCTATTTTCGTGCTGTTATTGCCAACATCGACTAAAAACAAAGCAAAAAAAAAAACATGGGTAAAGTGGACCTAAACTTCCGATGTTGATTTTCCCAATATATTACGGACTATGTGACAGATTACTTGGGTTTCTTGAGAAGACTAACTGCCTCACCGACCGACAATACGCCTACAGGAAGGGGCGTTCGACAACTGCCCTTGCCCGTGTCGTCATCCGCCATGTGATGAAAGCTCGGGAGGAAAAACAGCAGGTAGCAGTGCTCTTCTGCGACCTCTCAAAAGCTTTCGACGTCGCGGACCATGGCGTGCTGGCACTGAAGATGAGGCACCTTGGGGTAGAGGGAAAGGCATTAGAGTTGCTACTCGACTTTTTGAAAGGCAGATCGCAGGTAGTGATGGGCGATGGTGGAAAGGTTAGGTCAGACCCTCTTAACATTACTAAGGGTGTACCCCAAGGCTCCTCCCTCTCTAACATCATGTTCAGTCTATTGCTTAATGACCTGCCTGAAGCAATAAGTGAGGCTTATGTCTTTATGTACGCGGACGATGTTGCTGCCGTTGTGTGCGCGCAGTCGATGGAAAGTCTACAAGAAAGACTTAACTTAGTGGTGGGGAAAATTAACAACTGGTTTAAAATAAATGGCTTGATCCTTAACACAACCAAGACCCATTACATGTACGTCAATCTTTCCGGTCGATTGTGTACACCACTGTCACTTCGGGTAGGAAGCAATGTGGTCGAACAAGTACAAGTCACCACATTCCTCGGCTTCGAACTGGACAGTTCTCTCACTTGGGGGCCGCATATTGATAAAATGTGCGGCAAACTCGGACGAGCATGCTTCGCTCTGGAACGACTAGCGCAAACGCTCCCACGTAAAATGATGATAGGGTGTTATTACGCCTTGGTACACTCGGTGCTCCAGTATGGCGTGGAGTTCTGGGGCCGAGCTGCCGATTGGGAGCGAGCCTTCAGGATGCAGAAGCGTGCAGTGAGAGCTATTACGCGTTCACAATGGGATGCCACCGCGAGACCACTTTTTAAACGTCTAAAAATATTGACTGTTCCCGCTATGGTGATATTGCAGGCGGCGGTATACGTTAGGCACCATCTAGACGAATACAATAGACGCGGAGATAGACATGATTACTGTACTCGTGGTAGAAACAAATTGGCTGGCTACCCACACACCCTATCTAAGTCTGGAAAGTTAATTCATGTTATGGGTCCATCGGTATACAACCGGCTACCGGATAATATTTTGAGCGCGACGTCTGACACTGTTTTTAAAACTAAACTGAAAGGTTGGCTAACCGACCAGGCATTATATGACCTAAAAGAATGGTTTTAAGAAAATTTATGTGATTAGTATACTGTAAGGTTCTATTATTCTGTTTATTGTGTATTATTATTATTTTTTTTTTTAATTTATGATAATTTGTGTTTAATGCTCTTTTTAATGTATAATGACTTGTTTTTTTTTTAATGTATTATGATTTGTGTTTTTACTTTTTTTCAAAATATGACCTGTAATTTTTGATAATTATTAATAAATAAACTAAACTAAACTAAACTAAACTATTGACCAAAACGAAGACTACCTTTTTTTTCGTAAGGGTAAATCATCAAATGACCCCCTCACTCTGGGCGGAGCGGACTGCCTTCTGACTGACTAACTGACTTCTACTGACTAAAACCCATCCATGTTCCTTCTTTGCCCTTTGTGTTCCAGGGCCACGGTATCTCTTTCTAACAGTCCCGGAGCCCTGGCAGGCCCATGCGGACCCCTACGTATTTGCTGACATCTCTTTGAAGCGCGCGTGGGTAATCATCAAATGACCCCTCCCGCTCTGGGCGTATCAGACTTGTACTGACTAAAACCCATCCATGTTCCTTCTTAGCCCTTTGTGGTCCAGGCCGGCGGTGTCTATTCCGAACAGTCCCGAAGACCCGGAAGGAAGGCTACCTTCAAGTTATCATTTTCAAGAATTAAAAACACCTTTAAATATTATTGTTAAAGTTTGTTCAGTTTTAATATGACTACACCTTACTGATAAGTAAGACGACGAAATACGGTATAAGAATAAATTAATATTCTTTTTGAGTTTCCGTACCTGATTAGGCCTCCATCCATTACTCGTAGAGGGTGGTATCACAAACGTCGTATGGTGGTGTACCTTTGGCCACCCGTGTGGTACGATCCCCCATGGTAACCATGGATGCTCCCATTGCCTATTATCTGGTTTGTCAACCTAGAACACACGGTTGATGAGAAACACTTGAAAACAACGAAAAAGAAAAAGAAATATGCTCCAAATGTCCATCCTTTACGGTGACTACAGAAAGAAAGAAAGAAAAGAACACACATACACAGGTTCGCTTGATTTACGTCATGTGGTTTTTTTTGCTCGGTACCCTTCGTAATGAGTACACTTAACAACCACCGATTTTCTCTTACTGCATTGATTGTAATTTTGTGCGGTTACGATTAATGTGAAAAAACGCTTTTGTTTTTTGCTAAGCATAATTATAAACATAGGTACATGATTGGTGTTTGTGACTGTACTACTACTTATTAGAAAAAACACGGTGTCGATCGTGAAAAATCGAGCTAATCGAAAAATCTTGAAAAACAGGCTGGAGAAGCAAATCGCATTTTGAAATTAGTTATCGTTTTATGTCAAAAGGATTTTTCAGGCAAACAATTAAATATGGGTAGTATTTAAACGAGCGAAAATAAATTCAAAAGAAAGGTGTCAAAAATATTGAAAATGGGCTACTGACATACTAAGTGAGCGACAAACAGTGGGCGAATACAAATGTTTAAAACAGCGACTTGAAAATACAAATTTGAGTTACTAGTTGTTCAATACGATCAGTGTAATAATTCAAGGACTCTGAAAAAAAACCTAAAACAAATTTATTAACCACTAGATTGTAGACAAGGCGAAGACGACGTAGCCCCGCTGCGCGAGGCTCCTATTTCTGTTTGCAGGGTTTAAAGTAACCTAACGCGAAGGGGATTCCGGGGTCTTAGTTCGCTCACTTCGCTCGCTCACTAGACCCCGCCATCCCCTTGGAACCTGACCTGTCCGAGTCGGGGTGCCACAAATCTCTCTCAGCCTTCGCTCGCTCTTGCTTCCTATATTCTCCTTGCCGCAATTACCGGACAAATAGTTACTTACTTGGTATAATAGTCGCCCATTCAGTATATTGGTCGCCAATTAAAATTTTACTCGCCTGATTAATAATTTCTCTTTAAATATTAGCGTAAATCATTGACGATACATAGCCTAAACACATACCTGTGCTAAACTTAAAACAGTTAGTCCTAAAAATAAAAATAAAACTAACAATTTTATTTTGAAATGAAACCTCTTTTGAAAAAATTAAAAAAAATCGCCGAACTGCTTATATAGTTATGTAAATGTAATTCATTCACTGTTCGATTTGTTCTACATTATCGTAAAAGTTATTAAAACAAATTAAGTAATATCACGGTAAATAATGAAAGCAGGGAAATGTTTTACATACAATTGCAATTAGTTACATCATTTTATTACGATTGGTTTTAAGTATTTTCAGGACAGCTATTCGGTATTAAGACAGAAAATACATTGATATTTTAGTTCCAATTCGTAGCGGTTTTCCACATTTTTTTGTGGTGATTTTTAGCTAATGCAACTTGCATCCAATAAGATTTCTTACGAGTAAGTGAAAAGGACGAACAAACTTTCATTCATTATTTTTTAATATCTTAAGATTTCAAGAATTAATCCTTTTGATTACATGGTTAGCGCAGTGCAGTCGCGGGTTCGATTTCCGCACGGAGTAAATATTTCTATGGCCTACAGGCAGTTGTTCCAGGCCTGACTGTTTGTTTATATGAGTTTAAATGTTTGTAAACGCACCCATGATACAGGAGAAATTCCAAAATTGGGGCAATGCTTAAAAAAAAATATATATATATTAAAATGCACCCCCTCATCTTCTTGCTAGCTTTTTCCAACAACGCTGGGATCGGCTTCCAGTCTAACAAGATCCATCTGACAACCAGTATTTTACAAGAAGCGACTGCCTGTCTGACCTCCACAACCCAGTCAGTACTGGGTAAGACGATATACCTTGGTAAGACTGGTTCCGACGTAAAAGTCCCGCCTTAGACTTAGTGTAGACCGTAATTCACCACGTCCTAGCTTGAGGTGTAAACGGACCCTTCACGAAGCCGTCAACGATGCATTCTGTACATCAAACTAAGTAACCCTACGCTAAGATTATTGCTGGTAAACGACTTTTTTTTTGGGAATAAAATTCACGTTTTACGGTACAACTCAATGTAACGTACTCAAAACATTGTGCTGATAAATACATTGAATAGTAAACGGGTCATGGAAGCATTTAAAGTTAAGTTATAACCTTAAAAAATAGTATGGGAAAAAAAAACATGCGAAAAAGTTGGAACTTTGACCCCAATATCTCGATAACTTGAAGGCTCCCAGGTATTATAATAATAATATCGAAGAGAACAAGTACCTTTCGTCTTCGTTATGGGTACTTTTACACCCATTATGACTATGACATCCACCACCTAGCACGAAGCTGCAAACTGACCTCCCGCCTTTTTCCTTGTAGTCAGAATTTTGCTATTACTAGCGACATCTAAAGGCCATTTTATTGTACAAAACTTACTTACTTTCGAAGTATTACGTCTGTCAACAAAGATTTTCAATATAATTGACATTGACAGTTGCTTTTCGGTAGCTTGTGTCAATTCGTAAACATTTCTGACTTTTCGATAGCGATCGAAAATTACTAATACTATTAAGATTGCGGTATGTTTTGCTTTTTGTTTTAAGTTTATTTTTAGGTAAGTGCCTCTTGCCAGACTTGTTTTTGAAGCGGGAGAGAGGAGGCTAGAAAAAAATAAAGTCTTCTGGTAGGACAAAGAGGGTAAATAAAAACCATCAACAAATTCCTTAAATCTATAATTTAACAACATTTTTTAAGACTGAAGACGTGTTTATTAATATTAATATTCTTTATTAAGTGTATTTTTTTTAAATTGGCCTACTCTCGACCTCAATCTAGTCCTGAGGACAGATATGAGGTCGATGATGGAACGAGCTAACCCAAAAGAAGCCTATTAACTCGTATTATTATTGTTGTATTTATACAACATTATTTTTAGTATATGCGAAACCTGAATATAGTTTGTTCAGAATAAGTAACTGAATCGATTCCAATATTTTTTAAACCATGTTATATTTTTCTACAATAATATTTAAAAAAGTTAAAAGTTGGACACCGAGCGACTTTAAGTACCTATCGCAATCATTTAGGTACCTTCTGCCAAATTATTATTATCAATGAGCTCAAGACGACGCTAGGCGCGTGAGTGGGCGCGCTGCGTGGTGACCACGTTTTTGAGCGGACAACCAGGTAACAGAACAAGCTTACAACTTTGTGATTTTTCATGATACAGTTTTGAAATTTTGTACATAGATTCTTTACATTTTTCTTTTTCTGTTCTTTTTTTTTTTTTTTTCTGATCCTACTTTCCTCTCGCAGGTCTGCTGGAAGAGATTTCGCATGAAATAAGCAGTACCTTTGTGCTCTTCTATCTTAATGTTATGTCTTGTTGAGTATTTTGTGTGTACATAAATAAATAAATAAAAATAATAAAAAATACTAGACACGTGTTTTAGGTTTCGCATATACTAAAACTAATGCTGTATACAGCTTAGAAGCTCCACGACCATGTCTTGAGTTTCGACCATCCATTGCCATTTCCCGTGTTATAGTACTCAGTAGTTGCTGGTGGCACGTTCCAACTTATCGGCCATTTTCTAAACAACCAGTTAAGGGGACTTAGTGCTCCTGAAAACGGTGAGCCGAAAAATCCTGAAAAAACAGGACATTCTGGTTACATTAATGCTGGTTAACAAACAGCTTGTCTTTGTTGTAATCTAAGATCTCGTCTGAGATCCACCCATCTGTGTACTAAAAATACTTTTTTAGAAATCTTAAGAGTGCTTGAGCAGAAAGTGGGCAAATAGCTGTCAAATATTTCACTGTTTTGATTAATTTGGCAATATTACTGTATGGAAATAAGAAATACGGCTAACTAGTGAACTAAAGTATTGATTATGGAATGCAATCATTAATATCGTAACACCGAATATTTAGTTTTAGATGTAAAAAAAAGTATTTGGAGACTTTCCAAATGCCTTTTTTACACCTAAAACGGTTTCAACATCAAATTTAGTGTTTTAATTGCAATTTAAACTTTTTTTTTTTTATTAATATACTTATTATATCTAGTATTACTATCTAGTTCACTAGTTAGCCATATTTCTTATTTTAACTAACTATACACCGTGACTTTTTAGTCGTCTTACAACGGCAGCCCACTTCATGTATCCAATACATACTAAACATTCATAAAAAAAAATTAATTTGTGAGATTTTAATCATTTAAAAATAAAAATATTATTCAGTATTATGACGCATGATGTAGTTAAAACACCCTGTTGCGAGCGATGATCTACTGGACTCGAGTGCTGGGTAGATATATGTTCTAGGTAGGTAAACATCATTAATAGGACGTTTCATAATTTTATTCTAGTTTTCTTTGTACCTATTATGGAAGATAAAAAAAATCGCGCCTAGAGCTATTTTATGTCGCGTACATTGAGTGGACGACCTTTGAAAGACGACCAAAAAGTCACGGTGTATAAGGTCCCAATAAAATGGATGGACAAACTTTACAAAACATTCAGACCATCAAATTAAGGTAAACAAAAGAAAAACGTATTAGATACTTATAAGAAAAAAAAATCAGCTAACGAAAATACACTAAAAATGTTGGTTACCCAATGCATAAACACATCCATGTCTTTGTTATCTCCTAATTCTGATACTACAAAATGTGCGAATGCAAGTACCTACCCATAATGGATGTGTTTATTCTAGAGTGCCGGCAATTTTTATTTTAGGTCAAAATAAAATGATTTTAATCAGTGTTTTTTTTTGCTTGGACATCTTTGGTTAGACGTACTGAACGCTTTGTTAAAATTTGTCCATCAATTTTAATGGGACCTTATATACATTATTAATTAAAAACTAATAAATAAACTAAAATAAATAAAACTGACAACAAACTATAAAAGGGCATCAAAAAACTCCTCCTCAACGCTGTCAGCTGGTAATGTGCCCAAGAGACTGGCGGCGTTGCCACGTTGTATGGCAACACTTAACCTCTGGCCAAAGTAAAAGCCAGCCCATGGGTCACAGGAAGCGTCAACTAGGCGTTTCGTAATATCCTTAAACAGGCTATGAACACTCGGACCCCGGCCCTAGAGTTTCAACCCCAAACGGCTCGAAAATATAGTTTCCACAGAGGTTATTACGCCGCTTGAGGTTCTCTGCAGCCGCAGCGGCAGCGCCAGCACAGCAATGAGCTTGGAAGATGTGATTGCGCAAGAGTATCGATCCATGTTGCGTCCCACACTAAAGGCCTACCCATCTTCTAAGGAAACAAAGACATCGGGTATTTTGCCGTCGTCGAGTGCCAAGCCATGGGGTTCTAAAACAGCTGGAACGCCGACGGTGACAAGAGCTCGTCGGATGAGTCCGTTCATATTCGCGTGCCGTGCAAAACGGCCCGCACTTCGGCTGCATGACATGCCGTGATGACCGAGGTTGTTGACAGCTTCACCACAGTGACAGCGATGAGGAGAACAGAATAGCGTAAAGAAGCAAAAGACTATTGTTAGTTTTATGTGGCTTTGAAATTATGTAACAAAACAAGACAGTGGTGTCTGATGAGAAACCAATATGTATTTAAACAAACATAGTTATGGTAATGGGTCGCAATATTGATGAGAATGTTGTCACCACTGATTAATTTCTAGCGAGAGATTTTGTAACCAGATACCTACCTATTACTAAAGCTCATGGACTGGTGGTAATGTCAAAAGATAGGAAGGAAATCATGCTTAAAACCCGAAATAATGTGTTTACTTTTGTGCAATTAAAAATTCTTTTGTTTTTGAAAGTTTGTCCAGAAATTACTCTTTACAAATTTACAAAGATCACTAATTAATCTCCTTTAGTAATTATGAAAACCCCACGGCTGCCAACAGATGGATTCAACCTGACCGTGGTTGACTACGACAACCGTCGCCTCAAGTCTATGTCTTAGTGTCGGTGATCGACTACGGTCGGATTACGTCCTTAAAGGTCATCGATGATAAGAATAGAAGGGAAGAGAGTAAGAAAAGATCAGTAAAATGCATGAGCATATTCTTTTGTGCCAAGTTTTGAATGTGTAAAATATGCGCGAGCATACTCAAAACAGCGAAAATCATTTGTGCAGCTCATGCGCTGTTATTCAGTTAACACTTTTGATTCATCAAGAGAAAGTAGTTCAAGCTATTTGGTGCTCTGCCTTCGTTCGTCAAAACCAAAGCGATCCATCGCTTTTTGTTCAGCAAACCCGAACGCGTCTTGCGTTTTAGCGAACAAATGAGTGACAGAGGAACGCGACATTCCCAGGATGCGGTATGAAATGAAGAAGAGTAAATGATTCATGGTCGGCATCGAACATTTACGTGTTGATGATGATGACAACATAGGTGATGGATCAGAACACTGACTCGACTCCTGAAGATGCGGTCTGCGTACGAAATTATCTGATGAAGAGCCAGGTGATGAGTGACCCATCACATGGTTAACATCTGAAAGGTAAGCATTTGTTTTTGTTATCAATTTTGGCAAAGATTGTTTGGTTAACTCACATAAGTGTTATCTTTGAGTTATGTATGACTACTTGCTGCCAGTTAAGATGGCAATAGCGGTCATTACCCTTTCCCTGATATCTCTTTACACGAACTGAAACCATAAACCGTGTACTTATCGTTTCTTCTGTTAATGTTCAGGATCACAATCAATGTCAATTCAGGGGCAATTAACAGGTTTGTATACGTTTTTTTAAAAGAAGAGATTCAATAAATGTATGTGGTTCAATGACCGCTATTGCCATGCTAAAACACAACTACTATAGTAAATGAACGAAAATTCTAAATAGTAATGGGGATTTTAGAATTGTTTTCTTATGAAACTTAAGGAAAGAAAAATGTGCTAATGCACACTGGCAAGCAAATAAGTCTCATCCAGTATCATCAGAAATCCGTGAGCTCTCCGAGTTTTCTTGTGGACTTATCCCCCCGGACATCACATAGACATTGAGCCATCTATCTTCATTCGACTCATCATGTTACTAAAGAAACATTCGAGAACGAGGAGTCCACAGTGTAATACCGCAAGTGTAGCACCGCACTGTGACAATTCATGACAAGTCCCTACCAGTGTCGTTGACAGACACTCATCATCATTATCATTTCAGCTGAAAGACGTCCACTGCTGGACATAGGCCTCCCTCAAGTGTCGCCACATTGACCGGTCCGTGCGACCCGCATCCAGCGGATCCCTGCAACCTTCACCAGGTCATCGGTCCACCTAGTGTGAGGCCCTTCAACGCAACGTCTTCCGGTTCGCGGTCGCCACTCTAGAACTTTTCGGGCCCAAACACACAGACACACACACACACACACAAACACTACTCACAGACACGGACACACGCAGAAAGACAGTACTCTTCTTTATTTCATATAACAGTATTAGGGACAGCTCAAAAAAAAAAAACCATTCAAATTGATAACCTCCTCTTTTTGGAAGTCGGTTAAAAAACGGAAGCTCACTGTCTTTAAAGAAAGCACTAGAAAGAAAAAAATGAATGAAGAAAAAGAATTTTCAAAGATTATAAAAAAAAGAAAATGGTTTGTATGTGTTATATTATTATATTGCCTTTATTTAACCGTAGTATGATGGAGGTGCTCCGGAAAATCCTGGGAAACCGGGTACAAAGGGTAACGAGGGTATGTACGGGTTATATCCGGGATTAAATCCCGGTATATATTCCGGGTTATAGCCCGTGTTAAAGCCTTGGAAGAAAGATGGTACCCACGCTTCGATACTCTGAAAATATAAAGGGAACGTTATTTAGTGTAAACTAAAGACTAAACTAAATAAAGGGTGTAACAAGACCCTTAACGAAGCCGAAAGCCTCTTATTCTCCCCGTAATTGCCATATTTTTTTTTGTTCTGGGCCATACCTGGGAACCTTCTAGTTACTTAGATATTGGGGGTCAAAGTTCCAACTGTTTCACAAGTTTAAACACCTCCACGACCCCCGTACTATTCAATCCATCCATCATCACAATGTTTTGAGTGCGTTACTTTGAGTCCTACCCTAAAACGTGATTTTTCACCACAAAAAAAGTCGTTTCCCAGCAATAATATTTGCGTGAAGTTGCTTAGTTTGATGTACATAATGCTTGATTGACGGCTTCGTGAAGAGTCCTTGTACACCCTGTATTTTGTTACAAAACAGCGATGGCCAGTTGAGCAAATGAATCTTTGAATTGAGACATGAACCACCAAATCTATCTGCACCAAACTGCGGTTTGAGGATGTTCAAAGACATTTCATTTTTAATTATTTACGAGCGATAGACGGGACAAGACGAAGAAAATCGTAATTCAATACTTGTTACTACTTAGTAACAAATCGGTCTGTCGAGTGTCACACGCTCGCTTAATAGCACGTAACATTAAATTTGTGTGTCAAAATCGAAAATGTTGGATCAAAATAATCCCAATGCCCGCTCTATAAGTATTTCAGATCCCTTTGCTCCTTCTTCTTAGCGTGTCGATGGCAATCTAAATTGTGTCAGCCCAGAACTGAGCTACTAGTTTGGCGCTTTCGGTAGCGTCCATCAGTTCCCGAAGTGAACAAACAACAGGACACGCAGGACACGATATTAAGTGCCCCATCGTTTGTGGAACAGCTCCACATTTGCACTGCAGGGCAGAGTCATTAATGAATCTCCACCTGAGCAGGTTTTCCTTGCTGCGACCAACCTGGTACCGGAGTGTATTTAAAGACTTCCAGGTCAGCCATGGCAAGTCATTTCCAGGTGGGAGATTCTCAGCAGGTGGAAAGAATGGGTCATAAAAAACACGGTAACGCAGTGTTTGCTGATCCCGGCGTAAGCATACTATCCACCAAGTGCTCAAACGAGAATGGTATCCCTTTGCTGATGATACATTTTTAGATCATAACGCGTAAAAACGCTGTATCGTGTTTCTCTTAAAATCCAAGAAAAAATTACAAGAAAATTATCCGTAAACATTTAAAAATTTCACACATTTGTTTTAATTTTTTTTCGCGTTGTGTAAATTTAGGTTTTTTTTTTTTTTTTTTTTTTTATGCACTTTTGGTAGGTGCCAAATAAATATGTTTTCTTTCTTTCTTTCTTTCATTTCACACAATTTACCAAATGTAATAATGTATTTATAATATTTGATTAATCCATGATTTGGTTCGTTTTAACGGGTCCATTACGCCCATGTCGTACCTATAAATGACTGATAACAATACATCAACATTAAAAGGTAAAATACAATTTAGATATCTATTCAAATGTATCTAGTTTGACTCAACTTCCCGAGTCACTAAACAAACTAATAACCCCAGTTGAGACAAATGTCAAAGTCAATCAATCAAAAAAAAAATCAATCAACAATGATAAATCAAAAAATCAAATCAATGTCAATGTGTGGATGAGAATATCATATGCCAGTCTTCTCTATCTTTAATAATGAGCATTTTTCTAGACTGATTTATTATTATCTAGAGCCTCTCTTTTTTTGAACCATCGACAGCCAGGTTGACTTTTTTTTTTTTGCTGGCCTACAATACCTAATAGTAGGCCACACACAATAATATAAGACCTGTTCTAATTGCTGCGGGACTGTTCGAAAGAGACACCGTGGCCCTGGAACACAAAGGGCAAAGAAGGAACATGGATGGGTTGTAGTCAGTACAAGTCTGACACTCCCTTCCGCTCCGCCCAGAGTGGGGGGGGTCATTTGATGATTTTCCATCCAAAAAAAAAAAAAAAAAAAAAAAAAAAAGACCTGTTCTAATGGTTTTTTAAAATAAACATAAAATCATCATCTGCCTAGCCTTTTCCCAACTATATTGGGGTCGGCTTCCAGTCTAACCGGATGCAGCTGAATACCATAAAATAAACATAAAATATTGATAGAATTTGATGTGACCAAAGAGTTCATAAAAACTCTTTGATCAAATTTTGGAATCAGTTCCCACCAAATAAAAAAAAAGGTATTCTACTTTTGGAGGATGAACGAAAAGTTTTTCTTATGAAAGTCATCTTTGTTAATTACATAATAATTAGATTTGATATTAAGAGTGCTACATTATTCATTAAAAACTATTAAATAACCTAAAATAAATAAACTAACAACAAACTACAAAAGGGCGTCAAAAAACTCCTCCTCAACGCTGTTAGCTGGTAATGTGCCCAAGAGACTGGCGGTGTTGCCACGTTGTATGGCAACACTTAGCCTCTGGCCAAAATAAAAGCTAGCCAGTCAGCCCAGCTTGCTACTGATATTAATACCAAGTTTGTATTCCATAATGTATGTGCACAAGTTTATAATAAATACAATTGTTGGTACTGGAAAAGGCGTATCATTTCAAAAGTGTGTTTTAAATACTACCTCTTCTTAATTTCTGAGAATATTTGTCGATCACTTGTGGTCACCACACGGAGATGAATTAAAAAGATAAAACACATTACGTACTTGAACCAAAACAAGGACAGCAACAGTTAAAAATAATAAATTCGCCGCGGAGGCCATTTTGAATTTACACTCTCTTAGTTCAAAATAACAACTGCGATAACGCGCTTGGTAATTGCTGCTATATACTGGAATCGGCATCTAATCATTAAATTGTAGTAAATTATAACCGTACATGGTACTAATATCACGGTTGGAATAGCGACAAACAACACAAACTTTGTTTAACGGTAATTTGCCAGGGCTGCGGGACTGTTCGAAAGAGATACCGTGGCCCTGGAACACAAAGGGCAAAGAAGGAACATGGATGGGTTTTAGTCAGTACAAGTCTGACACTCCCTTCCGCTCCGCCCAGAGTGGGGGGGGTCATTTGATGATTTCCCATCCGAAAAAAAAAAAAAAAAAAAAAAAAAACGGTAATTTTAGATTACACGATATCAGGCGTGTGTTATGGGACTAATAGCTTTGTAAAGTGATGGTTTACCCAGAGGAAGTATAATGGAAACCGAACGGTTGTCACTGTCAAATTCGGGATTTTAACAGCTACGATTAAAAATTCGAATAGGTACTTCACCAATCTCATGAAAATGCCTTTTTTCATAAACAGTAAGGTACCAAGAAATGGAAATAAACATCATTAATTTTGTTGTCAGCCAGTAAAATAATTATAATATAATAGTTATCTATATTATGGGAATGAAAAACCTTTCACATTGTAACAATAATTTATTTATAACCTATAAAATAAATAACCTTAAATTAAATTGTAGACATTTTGCAATCAGTAAAAGAATCATTCAAATTCAAATTAAGCATCTTATACATTTACAAATGTCAAGTGAATGAGCAAAAAAATACTGTTTTTCTCAAAGCATTAAAGTTGGTAAAAGTAGGTACATTTCAGCCCATTGGAAAATCAGCTTGGTAAAAATATCGCTGTGTCAAAAAAACAATGGATTTAGAAACATTGAGAAATATGAAAGCAGAAGAAAAATTGGTGCGATCCCAAATAAATTGGAATATTAGCAAGAGAATGATGATGGATTTAGAAACAGTTGTCCTTTGGCGAAACAATTTCGTCATATCGACTACTGAAAATACTGGTATTGACCTGCATCCGGTTAGACTGGAAACCGAACCCATAGAACGAATCCAGCATCAAAGAATGATTAAAACAGGCCATTCATTGAAAACATATCCTGGTCAGCCATCAATGAATAAGGTGACTGGAAATCCTGCCGCGGATTCGTAGACGCATACTGATTCAAACTCGGATTTGAATAAGGCGAATTTGGTGCCAAAGCTTCATAGGGTGACATCAAAGACATACTATTTCTTGTAGGCCTGTAACCCTGAGCAATAGTAGGTTCTGCAAAACTTGATGAACCTACGAAGTTAGAATTTGGCATAGCAACTTGATTTTGAGTGTGATTGGGCTCAACACAAGCCGGAATTTCTTTTGTTTTGGCTACTGAAGAATCTGTTGGAGGTGGTGAATTTAAAATATTACTAACTATTAATAATTGCAATGCTATAGCTAGATTGTTTAATAAGTTAGAATCTATACTACTTGAAGGATTGGCTGGTTTAACTTCAGAATACTTTTGGACTGGAAACTGTTGCAAACAAGAAACCAAATTAGGAAGACCTAAACCTGAGAACGAAGACAACCCAGTTGAGGGTATAGCTTGATTGGTTAACTGGTTCTGAAGTGCAGTCTGTTGAGTAGCTGGTAACTGTTGTATTCTTGAAATCAGTTCAGGAAGAGCTAAGGCGGAGAATGAAGGTAGTCCGGTAGCAGGTCTGGGTTGGTTGGTCGGTGCTATGTTGGGTGGTGGTGCCGTATGGTGGGTCGTCGGTACGGTGATGGTGTGGGTTGAATGTGGTGACCCTGTTAGGTGGAGGTATTGCTGGATGGCTGGCTGCGCGTATATTGATAAGACCTGGAAAGTAAACATATTTACATGAGAGCCTGTTTTATACTTTGCTACAAAATTGACTTTAAGTTAAATATACAAAACAAAAATGAAAGACAGACAAGTTCTGATTATGTGAGACGTCATGCGTTCGTAAGCGAAGAACACGGGCAACCGAATGACGTCTCGCAGCGCGGGTCGTGGGCGGGCTTGCTGCCACTTATGTCGCGCGTTGACAGTGTAAAACGCGACCAAGGTGACCTTGAAATGCGGTGGGGCCAACGGGAACAATTTTCAAATATTTTAATCAATTGCAGTGGGGTCGACGGGAATTCTCCTGAGATTGTGTAGGGCGCACGCACTTCCTCTGACGTTTTGTGAGAGAGACGCCCGAACAATAGTCTTAGAGACACTGACACAATTACTACCAATCTACTGTTGAACATAAGCCCTTTGGGAAAACACAAAACTATTGTTGGTCATGCACAACTCGAAGGATTTAAAAGGAAATCACTATGCATATATTTGAAAAATGTGTGCAACGCAATGAATATTGTTAAATTGTCAAATTGCAATTGTAAGTGAAGCCTTAAGCCTCTTGATAAAACTATTAAGAAAGAACTGATAAACTTCATCATCTTCTGCCTAGCCTTTTCCCAACTATGTTAGGGTCGGCTTCCAGTCTAACCGAATACAGCTGAATACCAGTATTTTACATGGAGCGACTGCCTATCTTATCTCCACAACCCAGTTAGTACTGGGTAATACGACACCCCTTGATAAGACTGGTTGTCAGACTTTTTGGGCCACTGACTACCTGTAACGACTGTCAAAGATCTACAAATGACAGTCGGGACCAACGGCTTAACGTGCTTTCCGAGGCACGGAGGAAACTCGGTATGTAATGGGTGGTCACCCATCCACAGACCAACATAGGCAAGCACGGCTTAACCTAAACATCGATCCGAGCGGCTGTTATAATTTAAGAAGAACCTCTAAATATCATCAAATTAATTACACTAATGACTACATTCTTTCTCTATCTAACACATACCTTTTTTTTTTTTTTTTTTCCGGATGGGAAATCATCAAATGACCCCCCCCCCCCACTCTGGGCGGAGCGGAGGGGAGTGTCAGACTTGTACTGACTAAAACCCATCCATGTTCCTTCTTTGCCCTTTGTGTTCCAGGGCCACGGTATCTCTTTCGAACAGTCCCGCAGCCCTGGCAGGCATCGGCCCTTGCGGACCCCTACTTATTTGCTGACATATCTTTGAGGCGCACGTGGAACACGAACGCGCCGTCGACACGGCCTGTCGTCATAAGACGGCTGGACGGCGAGCTGGCCCATAACTCGCCGTCCACAGGCCCGCGCCTACGGTGGCCGGGAGCCACCACGTGACCCCCGACGCCCAGGGCGTCTCCCGCGGCGACTGGGACGTGAGGTTCTTTCCCTCTCACGTCCCACCACCTCCTTCACTAGCATGACTGCTTCGCAGAAGGAGGTGACGGCTTCCCATTCCCTCTCGCTCCGGACCATGGCTTGAATCAAGGCCGGACGCGAGAGATCGCCGCCGCCAATCGCCGATCTAACACATACCTTACAAATGGAGCTCTGCAACAATAACAAACAAAATATCCTTCGCGCCATGTTGTTACAAATAAAATATATTAATTAAATACTATCAAATTACTAATGTAACTCATTGATATAGACGATGTTATCTTTCATCTGAACGATATGACGTAATTATAATCTTGTGCATCTACAGATAATAAATGATGTGTGTTTTATCTGGTCCATGTGATCTCACTTTCTGCTCTTATTCCAAGAGATGCTGATAAGAGAAGTACCTATCTGTGACCATATTATTTAAGGTGGAAGCACCAGGAGGGCCCGCGAAATTTAAATTTTCTGACGCTATTTGCAATTTACAGGTCAGTTTCAGGTTGTATGTTGGTTAAGATATGATTCGCGACCGTAACAAATATGGCTCTACAGAGACCGTAACTAATAATAAATAAGATAAATAGATAGATAAAAGATAGATCGATAGATCGACCGATCGATCGATTGATAGATCGTAGATATATATGTGATCGTAGGTATGTTTGGAGTATATAAATAAACAAATAAATAAATAAATAAATATATACAACATGTAACGTAATTAACGCACACCCTCAGACACCCCAATTAGTATATTATGTTATAATCATAACACATACACTGAACTTTTAGTTAAACATATATGAGCATTGATTATTGATTGATTTAGTTATACTAATTCCGGAAGAATGTTGTGGTCACAGTACAAATCCACGAACGCAGACAGTCGCACACGTAGGTATGAGGGTCTTGTTAGCCTAGTAGGTATTCGCTCGCGTTTGAAACGAGTTAACGAGTTTTTACTGTAATTTACGGAGTTTTAATTATATTTGGGAAAAAAAAAACCTATAATAAAAATTATAGAAATCGATTCAATAAACGATTCTGAACAAACTAATTTCAGGATGTGCGTTAATTATGTTACATGTTGTATATAAATAAATCAATAAATAAATCAATAAATAAATCAATAAATAAATCAATAAATAAATCAATAAATAAATCAATAAATAAATTAATAAATAAATCAATAAATAAACAAACAAATAAACAAACAAACAAACAAACAAATAAATAATAAAAAATAAATAAATAAATATGGCTTTATAGGCTGCAACAACCCTCTTAGTTCATTTCATCATCTGCCTAGCCTTTTCTCAACTAGGTTGGGGTCGGCTTCCAGTCTAATCGAATGCAGCTGAATACAAGTATTTTACATGGTGCGACTGCCTATCTGACCTCCACAACCCAGTTAGTACTGGGTAATACGATACCCCTTGGTAAGACTGGTTGTCAGACTTTTTGGACCATTGACTACCTAACGACTGTCAAAGATCTACAAATGACACCCGGGACCAACAGCTTAACGTGCTTACCGAACCACGGAGGGAACTCGGTATGTAATGGGCGGTCACCCATCGACAGACCAACCTAGGCAAGCACGGCTTAACCTATGGATCTATCCGAGCGGCTGTTATTATTTAGCCACGAGCTCCTTTTTTATTTAAGTACCAAGTAAATTAGTGTATTCAGCTTATAAGTAATTCATGTGAGTCAAACCGGACATCCGAACCTGAACTATGAATGCGTTCGAAACGGCTCCGGAAATGAATACATTGACAATTTTATAACTGTTCCGGAGTTGCAAATTAAATTATTATGAAATCAAAATAAATGAAAGCAACATCAGTTTTCAGGTTATCTACCTACAGTACCTACATGAATATTCAATGTGACTTTAATCAGATTTATCTTCTGATTCGTGTCGGTGGCACTTCCACGGTTTCTTCGGTGGCGGTGCAGAGGTACCCTTTGCCTCCTTCTTTTGGGGCTCAGCGGGCAGGATAGGAGGTGGAGCGTATTTTGCGATACAGCTCCACACCCTGCCGCTGACCGGCCGAGGAAGCCCTACTTGACGAGGATGGAATTACATCTTCTAAATTTTATTAAACCAAATCATAACCATATTAAATACCTACATTTATAAAATAAAATAACCTTAAATAAATAACGTAATAATAAACTAAAAAATATAAATTACACAAACAGACATTAATCTACATGGTCCTCATATGACTTGAGCAATGTCTGGACTTTAAAAGAGACGGTGACCTCTGAGTTTGTTTCGGATGTTTCTTCTCAGAGTAGTCAGGTACGAAACACCGGCCCCATCTAGTTTTAAAACATAACATGATGTGACATGTAAAAGTGTTTTGTAAAACCAATTTACAGAAATAAATATGATTTGATGATGATTTGATTTGATACCTAATTGCATTTGTTATGTAAGTAATTGCACACTTTCGTGGAACGTAATTGTGTTATCATTTTTTTTCGAAATTAATTTGATGTCAATGTGTTAATAGTTTTTGAAATCGTTGTCGTTTTGGTATAAAAAACAGGTTGTAAGTTGTTATTATTACATTTATAATGTTTTCAGTTTTATTGTCACTCGTTTGCGCAGTTTTCGCTTGTCAGGTAATCTATAAGAAAACTTGAATAGAATTCACATACCGTTAGTAAATTTAATTTGACACTGTTCTTAGAAAAATCCAAATTTATAATTGTTTTTTTTTTTTATAGACGCAAGCGCAATTACTGCCACGACTACCAGTTCCATCATCACCTCAACTATGTAACCCACCACCACAAATATGCAATCTACCACCAAGGATCTGCGACCCACCACCAAGGATCTGCGACCCACCACCAAGGATCTGTGACCCACCACCAAGGATCTGTGACCCACCACCAAGGATCTATGACCCACCACCAAGGATATTTATCCCGCCACCACAGATTTGTAACCCACCCCCAGTCACTTGTAACCCACAACCACAGATTTGTAACCCGCCACCACAGATTTGTAACCCACCCCCAGTCATTTGTAACCCACCACCACAGATTTGTAACCCACCCCCAGTCATTTGTAACCCGCCACCACAGATTTGTAACCCACCACCAGTCATTTGTAACCCGCCACCACAGATTTGTAACCCGCCACCAGTCATTTGTAACCCGCCACCACAGATCTGTAACCCATCCCCAGTAATATATAACCCACAACCACAAGTCTGTACCACATCACAAGTGGTCACCAATCCACCACAACAAGTCGTCACCACAATCGTAGATAACTCTGTTGCCAATTCTCTTGCTAACGCGATTCAATTGCTTATAGTCAGTAATCTTATAGAGAATACTAAGAAACCACAGTGTGGTTGTGAACCCATCCAAACTATCTACTCCCCCACTATTGACTGCCTAGTTCCTCAAATAGACTACATAAAACCCTATAACCCCTATGATAACATCATTACTCCTTGTGACATAATTACTCCGTGTTGTGATCCCATAGATATTATACCCAGCGTTTGCTACCCAGAAGTGTTGCCAATACCCAATATTGCTTGTGGATGTGGGTGTGACGGACCAAACTATGGTCTAACGACTGTGGTCCCGAATTATGGATGTAGCTGCGATGGCTTTGGACCTACCTACGGACTGCCCAATGTTGGCTGTGGATGTGATACTTGTAGTCCTAAATATGGTCTACCAAACGTGGGATGTGGTTGTGGCTGCGATAACTGTGGTCCAAAATGTGGATGTGGTTGTGACAAATTCAATATCCAAAACTTATTGCCAAACATTGGTTTTGGCTGCGATTCTTGTGGGCCAAAGTTTAGTATACAGAACATTGGTTACGAACTCTTAGCCAACTTATTGGGACCAAGGTGTGGTGGTTGTGACGGCCCATTGTTTCCACCACAGAACTGTAACTGTGGATTCCCCAACCTGCCAGTTGGAATCAATGTGGAGTCTTTAGGTTTTGTTGATTCTTGCGGCTGTCCAAATAGGGTATATTATTAATTTGTTAGTTTTAGTACTTAGGCCTGTTATTCAATGGTAAGAAATAAAAAAGTTTTACAATATTTCTCTTGTTTTTTTTAAATATTCTCCACATTCTTCCTACTTTTCCTACGTGTTTCCTTCCCTTTTTGGAAGTATTTACTCCCTCGTTAGTCTAAGAGTAATAAGTTACTGCTCCTGAAGTGTTGGACTAAGTAACATAGACATTATCCAATAAATCACATGTACTGTCAGCGAAAAAATTATGACATTGACATAAGCTATCGAAAAGCACATTATTTTTGTTTCTGTCTTGCACGGTTGTCATGAATTCATGTAAGAAGCTTAAATCCTAATAGAAAAAGACTGAAAAGCTTAAATACAAGGTGTAAACGGATCCTTTACGAAGCCGTCAACCAAGCATTCTGTGCATCACACTAACTACGCAAAAATGATTTCTGGAAACCGTCTTTATTGGAGGTGAAAAATCACGTTTTACGATAAGACTCAATTTTTAATTACTCACTCAAAACATTGTGCTGATAAATGTATTGCATAGTACGGGGATCATGGAGGTATTTCAAATAAAGTTATAACATAAAAAACTATCTTTAAAAATACATACCCTCAATATCTCCATAACTAGAAGGTTCCCAGGTATGGCCCAGAATAAAAAAAAAATCTTCGTTAAGGGTATTTTTATACTCATTATGTCAAACCAGTTGCAAGTAATTGTAAAAATACGAAACGTTCATAATTATTACATTCAATCCTTGTCTAGGCCCTCTGAGCTCTGGGTTCGATCCCCTTGAGTAAATCAATGTAATTGGGTTTTTCAATTAGAAATATTTTGTCAGTAGCACTCAGTTTTGTACTCGGTTAACGACAATAAGCATACCTATTACATTGAACTTAAACTGACGAAATGTAGGTGTCCTAATTGGTCCACCAAGGAGGTCGCCAGGTGTCTATCCTATCAAAAAGTCAAAAGCATTTATTTCAATTAGACCATCACAGGCACTTTTGAACGTCAAAAAAAAACAAAGAAGCGAAGCTACAGTCACAGTCACAAGACATAATAACTTGAGAAAGTTCTGTAGTTGCACATTCCAAATCGTAGATCTCTATGAAGAAGAATGGGCAAGAAACTCCATGTACACTCTTTTAAATCAAAATATTTTAAATCAATATATTTTATTGAGGAATATAGCCATGAACAGCTCTTGGCTAGACGTACAGATGCCAGCACATCAAGCTATATATACTGTCAAATTTTTGAAATCAACATTACACCTAATGCTTTAGCGATAAAGTTGAAAATCAATTAAAGAAAGGAGATCATTTCGGATCCATACATTTTTGGGCCTTGGTGTATCTACGCCTCGCACCAAGTAGTTCACGACACCTTATAAATAGCTTTTGCCCCCGGCTTCGCCCGCGTGTATGTCGAAAATTATCCGATTACTAACCTTCATCCCCCTTTTTAACCCTTCGGGAGTAGAAATTTCAAAAACGCTGAGATACGTGTTTATTATTTTTCAATTGTTAGCCTAAACACAAAATTTGAAGATCCTAACTTCAAAACTGACGGACTTTCATATAAACTTCCATCCCCTATTTCACCCCTTTAGGGGTGGCATTCTTAAAAATCCTTTCTTAGTGGACACTTACTCTTCATAAAGAACACATCCTCCAAGTTTCATGTCTCTAGGACCAGCGGTTTGGGCTGTGTGTTGATATACGACCAGAATCAGAGTCGGATAAACAGAGAAGAATTAAATGTAGATGCCGCTCAGTTGAAGTGAAGTTGACACAATGACAATTGCTTCGGTTTTTTTTTGTTTTTTTTTTTCTAGCCTGCTTTTTCCCACTCCTGGGCAAAGGCCTTGGATTTGGCTTTTGTTCTAGCAAAATTTATCATTATTTTATGTTTCCCAGCACTTTAAAAAATCAATAAATGTATGAAAATGACCTGAGAGGAGCTCGGGGCTAAATAATAACAGCCGCTCAGATCGATCTTTAGGTTAAGCCGTGATTGCCTAAGTTGGTCTGTGGATGGGTGACCACCCATTACATACCGAGTTTCCTCCGTGCCTCGGAAAGCACGTTGAGCCGTTGGTCCCGGCTGTCATATGTAGATCTTTGACAGTCGTTATAGGTAGTCAGTGGCTCAAAAAGTCTGACAACCAGTCTTACCAAGGGGTATCGTATTACCTAGTACTAACTGGGTTGTGGAGGTCAGATAGGCAGTCGCTCCATATAAAATACGGATATTCAGCTGCATCTGGTTAGACTGGAAGCCGACCCCAACATAGTTGGGAAAAGGCTAGGCAGATGATGATGTATGAAAATGACCTACAACTTTTGTGCCATATTAACTATTGCTCCAAATGGCTATTTCTAACAATAGGTACCATTTTTTTTGGTGCTGGCACTTTCAGAAAAGGCCCAATAAAAATAATCTCCTTTGACAGATTGTAGTAGCTAGCTTGATGTGCCATGTCTGTACCATCAACACGAAAAGAGAGAAGAATGTTTAAAATACTTGCGCAAGTTGACTCGGTCGTAATGGAAACTTATTGGCATCTTGAAGTGTGTTCGTTTGTGACGGCATGAGCTACACAACGCACAGGATTTATCTTGTAATCTCATGTAGCGCTTAGAGAGTATTTCTATAGTGATCATTCATTTGGGGTCTCACGTCAGTGACGAGAGATTCATCTGCCAAAGGCTGGAGTGTAGCCTTAGGGGCGCTATGGAGCGAGGACTTTGACAAAATTTCGGACTTAGAAATTTTTTAGTTTATCTTTTTTCCCGAAATTTCCCAATTTTATTGCAGTATCCGGTTGACCTAGACCATAGAAACCATTTAGGTTCTGTGACGTATAGTCCTCCGACGCACCGTGTCCCAATTATGGACCTTCAAAAATAGAAATAAAACTAAAAAAAATTAAAGTCTCAATTTTTTTTTTTTGTTTTTTTGCTGCTCATAGTTCACCTAAGCGTATACTCCAACTCCTACAAATCCTAAGAAGACCACTGACCATGCCAAATAAGTACACAGTCGTAAAAAGCACAATCAAGGGTAAAAATCAGACGGATCTTGTAACAATATTCAAAAATAATTTATTTTCATAACTTATAACAAATCTCCAATAAACACTTTGTCTCTTAAACACTTTATCTTTGTCTCTTCAAATTAACCGCGAATATTACCCAACATTCCCATAATTGTGTTAAGCAATCCATTGACATCTGCAGGGCCTACTTGAGGAGGATTTAGACACGGGTTCGTAGGAGCAATGACTCTAGGAGGCAATGGCAATAGATTAGGAGAAATCACGTTAGGCGTAGGAGCAATGAAGTTAGGATTAACTAAGTTAGATGGATAAATATTTGGACCAACTACATTAGAAGGAATATAGTTAGTAATGACGTTAGGAGGAAAATTAGGAATGGCAATATTAGGAGCAATAATGCTAGGAGAAATGACGTTAGGAGAAAGTGGATTACTACTCGCACAAGGTAAAACAGGCAATGACATTAATTCATTCAAAATCGGTGCTGCCAACTGTCTACCAACATCAGAATTCTGGCTGTTCTGCAGTAAATTACAGACAATCATTAGCTGAATAGTGTTAGCTAAGTTTTGACAGATTGTAGGCGAACAGTCAGTGATCACTGTAGTGCTAGGTGGCGCAGCAACGTTAGGAATAGGAACGATGCTGTTGCAAGGAGGTTCGCTGATCACTGTAGGAGGTCGGTTGATGAAGTTGCCAGTTTCAATTATATTCTCTGCTATTGGTCTGCTGATGAAGTTGTAAGGTGGTGGGCGTAGTATCTGTGATGTTGCCAACTGAAAAAAGAATTGTGCATTAGTACATACCAAAGTTTATTGTTTTTAATCTCCAAAGAACTGTGCATGTATCTAACACATTGAGTTTTATACAGGATAATTTTATACAGAGTGAAAACGGACCCTTCACGAAGCCGAGCCGTCAACCAAGCAGTATGTACATCAAACTAAGTAACCGTACACAAAAATTATTACTGGGAAACGTAATTTTTTTTTTTGGGTGGTAATACACGTTTTACGGTAAAACTCAATGTAACGCACTCAAAACACTATGCTGATGATTTGAATAGTAAACGGGGATAGAGGTAATTAAAGTAAAATGTTAACCATAAAAACTAGTATTTAAAAAAAAAAAACTTGTGAAAAGCTGGAACTTTGACCTCCAATTATCCCCATAATTAAAAAGTTCCCAGGTATGGTCCAGAACAAAAAAATTATCGCAATGACGGGAAGAACAAGTGCCTTTCGGTTTCATTAAGGGCCTTTTACACCCGTTACATTCACATAGAAAGAAATAAAACAAAAAAATATTGTTGTTATTTAAAGTGGTTAAAAAAAAAATATATATATTTATAATAATTGTAAAATTATGTTGAAATAATACAACAAGATATTATATTATAGCTATTTTAGATATATAAGAATAGATTAAAATCTACCTGATTGTGCAAAGCCACGAGTAAAAAAACTATAAGAAACTTCATTTTGAATAATAAATATTACAAAATGATTGTAATTCAACTGCTTTTATTGAAATAAATTATTTGAAATGTTACTGCATTATTTATCCTACGTTTATCTTCGAATCGTGTCTTATCTTATTGCAAGTCAGTTGATAATAAGACAATAATAAAATTATGTGACAAACTTTACTGATCGAAAAATAATTACAAACATATTTTGATTGCGGAATTGAGTTATGTTTTCCGTAATGTTATTGCATTACAAAGCTTCTTAGTTATCATCCATATTACGTTTTGTTGCGAAAGTTCGTCACTACTCCATTTACAAATAATCTTGTAAGTGTAAGTACTTACAAACTTACTTAAGTACCCAACAAAATGAGCAAAAAGACAAGTTAGGATGTAATAAAAATAAGGAGATCACATTGATTGATAGAGAACAACACAACATCGATCACTGTATGTAGGGAGACCGTACCTTATAAACAGGACCCTTGTACACACAGCGGCACATGAAGCTGTACATTTCCAGTATAACTTGGCCCGGTTTTGTATAGATTTCCTATACAAAAGTTGGAAGCAGATATAATAAGCACATGGAATAGGCCCCATATTCAAATGGGCCTCACCTACTTTCAACTTTTGTTTAATTTAAAATGTGCTTGTTTTATGCTTTCCAGTTTTTTCAGTCGGGTTTTTTTTGTATAGCTTGATTGGCCTTTGTGCCTACCTACTTTCAGAAAGTGTTTTTTTTTTCTGATCGTACAACTATATTAAACCCCCGTGTTCACAAATGCTTCGATTCGGGAATTCGTAGGTATATCTCGTTCGCTTTCGTTATAAGTACCAAAAAATGATAAACATACGACTTCTCGAGTCAAAATCGAATCGAAGAGTCTGTGATGGGGGCTGATGGGATTTAGTAATATGGAGACACAAACAAAGCACGTTGCTCCACTTCATGGAATTTCTTCGATAGAGTCAAAATAAAAAAACAAATACTCATCACAAAACCTTTTTATTCACAAAATTATTGGTTTAACCAAAGGTGCAATTTCAGGGCTCACAGGTGCCGCCAATATCAAGGAATCACAAGGCGATGCAATAGGTATGTATGCTCCCGTTATCAAATAGTCTAAAGCAGGAGCATAATACTTTGCTACCAATGGCGACGCTGCTGGAAAATAACCTAAACCACAAGGCAGCTCAACTGACAGAGGAGGCAGAATGAGTTGATCGTTGAAACCACATTTGCAAGAAGGTTTGCGACCGACATAGTCTATGGATTCGATGAAGGCGGGGAACGGTGCTGCCAGATTAGAAAAGCAGAGTGACTGTTGCTGACACTGACATGGGCTGCGACGGGAGGGGCAGCAAGGACTGGCTGCTGTCATCTGTAAAAGGAAGATTTTTAAAAATTGTCACTAGTGTAATTTTAAATTGAGGTATTATTATATCTATCTTAGGGTAATGCTCACGCTTATTCCGATGACAACGAATAAAAATAACAGGTGTTGGACCTCCATAATAGATAGTTTATAAAACCTAAAATAATGCTGGCAACTTGTTTATATCCTAGTTAAATATCGTAGATGTCCTAACAAACGCTGTCTATCGGGTGATTGTGACATTTCGTAGTTTAGTTACCCATTTCTACATTTTTCTATTTGGTAAACCAACGATGACAGGCTATTAGCTGACTTCATATTCTCGGTATGTATGTAATGTAGGTAAATATGTCATTAAATGTATATAGTTAAAGATTTTCAATTTTATCGTTATAGCAATAGGTTCAAGGATGATTGGAAAAAATTGACAGGTTTGGATAGCTTGATGTGCTGGCGTCTGTAGGTATTTACAGAGAATTTTCAGACAACAAATATCTAAGGCTGATATACTCAAAGAGTAGAATACTTATACCAAACGGATGTTATACGCCTGCCCCCGTAGCATGACCACGGTCGACAAGGATTTATTTGACGGAAGAATCGACAAAATGACAGATAGTGCAAAGAAATCTGTCATTTTGTCGATTCTTCCGTTCCGTCAAAGAAATCCTTATCTACGGTGGTCATACTACGGGGGTGGTCTTTTACCGTTGTCGAAGATTGTCATAGAGACTGTGTCATAATATTTTGTTGACCAAAAAATTTCATAATTGCCAAGTTTGAAACTTACGTATTTGTCCCGACAGTAAGCAGCTGCTACAAAAATACGTACGGTCCAAACTTGGCAATTATTAAATTTTTGCTGTCACATTATCTGTTCTAAAAAGACAATCAGACTAGTTAAGTCGAATCTAAAATTGTATAAATTTTCAATACAAGACAAGCCTTGTGTTTTGCACACAAGACTCAAAAGGTTATAAACTTAATCAAAGGTTATAAACTTGGTAGGTAGGTACCTAATCCTGCAATACTACAATTATTACAAATAAATAAATTTCCATTCTGTTATTACAGTTTGTTTTCAAATAGATACGTAGATCTAGATACTTTATCTTTGAATGAACTAAATGCAATACTCTATGCTTTCTCAAATAAATTAGCCTGATAATTATTTATTGTATTTTTTTGTTTGAGTGATTGGTTAGAAAATGACGAAGATTTTGCTGATTTTCTTTATGAATTACTGTTTAATATTTCAGGTAATAAATCAACCATAATCATGTTTCCAATAGAACATAATAAATAGGTAATGTAACAAGGTGAAAATTTCGTTGAAAATTGATAATTTACCGGAAGAAAGGATAAGGATCAGTCAGATTTTTATTACGCAATCAAAACATAAAAAACATCAATATGGACATTGAACGTTATCAATTTCGTGCTTACGAGCAATAAATTCAGATAATTATCTTTCTAAAAGGAACGTGTTTTGTAATATTTTTTTTTGTTTCAGATAATTCATGGCCAGTACAACAATCGAGATTTGCCCAAAATTCCGCCAACACTCACTGCCAAAGCGCCACAGACATCGCCAACAGCACCATCACCAGTTCCAGCAAATGCACCAACATTTGACAAAATTACGCCAAAATGTTACCCTGAAACTGCCACTGCTTATTTCTTGCCTGCTCCACCTTCATCACCTAAAATAACTGTTTTAAATCCAAATGTGAAAGATTTACCTTCTTATTTTAACCAGAATGAGCGAGAAAAACCTCTTAATCTTTTCAAAGAAGTACCTGCAACTATGACTTCCCCACCTCTTAGCGAAATTTCAAGCCGAGTTGCTTTCCCGCCACCGCCAGCTTGTTTGACTGGGTTGCCAGACTTAATAGATGAAATCCCTTTTAAAACACAAGAAAGAATCAGTCGATTAGCAGACACAAAAGAAAAAGCTCCGGTGTGCGAATCGTGTGCAGCTTTAATAAAGAAATTGCCGATTTTTAACTTTGATCAGGAGTTATTGGATGGATTTTTGACTGGTATCGGAATATAATTTTAAGTATAAGCCGTTCATGGTTTTATAAATAAATATGTTTAGTATAATTTTAAATATCTCTTTGTTTTAATTTTCTTCCTTTATTTCAAGTAAAGCGTATTCCAATTTGGAAGAAGCAAAATGCCTAGATGCCAATCCTTCAAAAATTAAAAAATTGCATCAGTTGTCAACAACTGCTGTCAAAAAGTTAAGTGAATTAAATGCCGCTGTCTTTCCTTTCGGAAATTGTAAATTCTGAAATTTTGTAAAATTATTCATAATTACTGAATCAAAGACATCAAAATGGTTGAAGCACAGAAGTATAGGGTCGAGCAGGAGATGACGAACCTCGTCAACGAGTTGGACAAGAGTTATTTACGTAAGATGCAAGTAAGTGAGGTTATGTTCGTGATACCATGCAAGACTTACGCAATATCTGTAGAGCGGAGTTATTCCATACCTTATTCTTAAAGAGTAAAGATCATGACCTCAAGAACGTTATGAGAAAGTACAAAAATATAATGACGCAAAATTTATATACAGAAAATCATTTAGAAAATATAAGTCAATTCAAGAATGTTGGTCCTTTTATTGAAAACATGCCGCCCTAATTATATTAAATTAATGTATTTACACACTATGGTTATGGAGGTCAGAGAGACTCCATGTAAAATGGTAGTATTCTGCTGCATCCGGTTAGACTGGAAGCCGACTCCAACATAATTGTGAAAAGGCTAGGCAGATGATGATGCATATAATAATATACACTACTATCACATCTGGCACTAAATTAAAATGGTTCAAGACCTCTTTTCCAAAGGTTATTTGGGAAAGATTGCTTTTAGCGATACAATGGGCCTGCCTATTGGGTCACGAGTGTTCTATCTATCTACGACTAGAATATTGTCAAATGTTTTTTTTTTTTTTAGGGTGATATGCACAGGTGTGCAGCCAAATGTTGTGATGACCCTTCCACCTCGATAGAAAGGGTGCATGGCTGCATAGACTCATGTACGGGACCTCTAAATCAAGCTAATAATTATGTGCAGGTAAATTATTTATGATTTCTTGGTTATCTTAATTTTCAAGTAGAAAATAAGCAATAAAATATAACCCGCACGCAAAATACGCGCTTTGACATGGAGTTGCGGACACCAGCCCGTTATACAATACAAGCAATAAAATACATAAGAAACAGTTTCTCACAGTCGATTAGAATGTGAAAAAGTGAAACAAAACAAAATATTGAATAATAATCATCATTTGTATGCTTCAACGCAAGACATAGATGGACTCGCTATATACAACATGTCCCAAAATTCAACGATAAGCCAGCACCGGAGGATAGACCTGCCCATGACTACTCGGGGAAAAAAAGAAAAAAATATATATATCTCTTTATTTTTGAAGTTATAAAAAAAAAAGAGAAATTCTTAAAAAAGTGAGACCTTTTATGATATTTTTCACTACCATGACCACACTTTTTTAAATATTTCTGTTATTTTTTTTTATAAGCAACCTGAATAGCACTGCTATCTACCACAATTCTTAAAAAATCCAGAATACCTCTAGTTTTTTCACGTAAATGAATTAAACTTAATTTATTCCCTAAATTTTATGAAGATTTTTACTTTTAATCAACTTTAACTCATTGTGGTGTAAAAAAAAAGTATGAACACTACTATGGCAAGTTTTTTTTTATAAATTGACGCAACTAATCAAGATTCCAAAATGGTACAATACTCTAGGCAAACAAGTTTAAAAAAAAAATGTTCCTATTATTTCTAAACAGGGGCCAAATGACGGTCAGGTAATAAAACGTATTAGTTCTTGGAAAATGTTTAATATTTAAATAAATGGTCAAACAATTTCTCATGTAATTTATTAACATTATAACAAATGTTCAAATTGTTTGCCACCAGCAATAATACATGCGCATCGACTTAAAAATGACCGTTTTATTTGTCTTGCATATCTTCTGCGATTAATATGATCCGCAGCCTGACTGATATTTCGACGAAGCTCGTCCAATGACGCAATGGGTTTTGAGTAGACCCTGTTTTTAAGACAACCCCAGTAGAAGAAGTCCAGGGGGTTCAAATCGGGTGAACGAGGTGGCCATAAGATAGGACCAAGTCGCCCGATCCAACGCCCTGGATACTCTTGATTTAAATATTCTCGCACAGGGCGGGCATAGTGTGCTGGGCAACCATCATTTTGGAGCCACATGTTTTGGAGATCATTTAAGGGCACGTCGTCTAACAATTCTTGCAAGTCATTTTGTTTAAAAAGTTTAAATAACTATTGCCATCTAAGTTTCCTTGTAACTCAAAGGGCCCAATTACTTTTCCATTTAATATCGGTCGGCCGGTCCATAAGTTAACCTTGAATTGATATTGGGATCTGTCTTGTCTCATCAAGTGCGGATTTTCATTGCTCCAACTATGTAGGTTGTGAAGATTTAAATACCCATCTTTCTTGCATGTTGTCTCATCCGACCATAGAATTTTGTCCAGGAATTGGGGATCTTCCCTGTGCCTTTGCAGCATCACACGGCAAAATGTGACTCTTAATGGATAGTCCCGCGGTAACAACGTCTGCACACGCCTGTAATGATATGGGTGAAGCTTGTGACGTTGTAAAATTCGATGTGCAGAACTTTTCGGGATTCCTGTAGCTTCTTCTATGGCGCGTACCGAAGTAGTCGAATCATTTTCTATCTCATTGAGAACTTCTTCATCACGATCCGATCTAGGTCTTCCAGCGTTTCTCCTACTGGATGGCATACGACCCTCCGAAAACGCTTGATGCACATTAATAAACACTCGATAATCAGGATATCTTTGAGCATTTGGGTACCTTTCTCGATACAGTCTGCTAGCAGCGTTAGCATTGCATCGGGTTTCTCCATAGATGAGGTGCATATTTGCGTATTCCTGTGGTGTGTATGGTTGCGGCATGTTGATCGTTAAACAGTCCAAAATGCGCCAGAACTCCAAATCACAAAACACACAATCGTAGTCCAAGATAATGCCAGGTCAGTTCAGTTTGCAGATCGATTCCAGTCCAAAAAGCCAAGCCAGAAGTCGTTAGTACGTACGAGAGCCACGTCACTTGAATACGGAACGGTGCGCAGTAAACAAAGGAGCAGAGCGTACTGAACTGACTTGCTCTGAGAATAATAACAGCTTCTCTACCTGCCCTGTTGTTGTCTCTTTTTAACGTAAATATCTCTATCTATCTATCTCTCTCTAACTTCTAAGGTATGTATGCCCCATTCGAATTCCTAGAAATTGTAACAAGAACCCACTACCTACCCTGTTGTTGTCTCTTTTTAACGTAAATATCTCTATCTATCTATCTCTCTCTAACTTCTAAGGTATGTATGCCCCACTCAAATTCCTAGAAATTGTAACAAGAACCCATTTTGGGCACGCAGTGAAAGTGATTACTGTCAACTATAATTTAAGGAATTTGGTTCTTGTTTTGAACTAGTATGGATATTATTTTTTTGTGGTTGATTTTCCCAGAGTATTATACCATTTTGAAATCTTGATTAGTTGCGTCAATTTATAAAAAAACTTGCCATAGTAGTGTTCATACTTTTTTTTTACACCACGATGAGTTAAAGTTGATTAAAAGTAAAAATCTTCAAAAAATTTAGGGAATAAATTAAGTTTAATTAATTTACGTGAAAAAACTAGAGGTATTCTGGATTTTTTAAGAATTGTGGTAGATAGCAGTGCTATTCAGGTTGCCTATAAAAAAAATAACAGAAATATTTAAAAAAGTGTGGTCATGGTAGTGAAAAATATCATAAAAGGTCTCACTTTTTTAAGAATTTCTTTTTTTTTTATAACTTCAAAAAAAAAGAGACATATATTTTTTTTATTTTTTTCCCCGAGTAGTCATGGGCAGGTCTATCCTCCGTTGCTGGCTTATCGTTGAATTTTGGGACATGTTGTATATTTATTTGTAACACCCCTGTGTCTACAATTAAAGATTTTAATTTTTTTTAATCTTTTGAGCGCCACAGTCGGATATAGCGGACAAATGAAAACGTGCCTAACACGCCAGCGTAACTTGATTTATTAAAACATTGTAACTATTGTTTAATAATAGTATTATACAAAATAGTATTAAATTAAAAAAAAAAAAAACAATAAAGATGTTTAAAGTTATATTTCATTTAAAAAATAAAGAACGAAAAGCAGTGATTAATTGATTATCGATAAGATTTTGGAATAATTTTTTGTAGGTATTAATCACTGAATTTATGCCTTGACGTGGGAGGGTCGCCAATGCGTTTACACTGTGGAGTTCAAAAGGATATTGCACCAACCAAGCTTATGTTATCATTGGTCAGCAGATTTTTGGCATTAAACCTGTTTCATAAATATTGTATATGGCATCTACTGTCAAACTTGCATTCAATTAAAAAAAAACAAAAAAAATCATAATATGAATCTTGTCTCAGTACATGTTTCCAGACCCTTGGTGGTATTAAGTACTTGGTTCTAGGACAGGTTATTTTCCTCACAATGTTTTCTTTCACCGTTTAGAGAGCAGTGGTGATGAAATAAATTACACGAAATAATGTGCCTGGATTCAAACCCACAAACTAAAACGTTAAACGTAGTCATCAACGCTTCCATTAATGACTACATTCAGCATAAGTTGCTACGTACTGGTCGGACAAAATCTGACTAATCGATTCGGTACGAACAAGAATGCATTCATTCACCATACTTTACTTATTTTCAGGGTGAGATCAGCCACTTACAGAATAGACTACAAAGATGTGTGATGGACTGCAATGATTCTGCGCGGGACAGACTGGGATCTGATCCTAGCCAGGAGAAGGTACTTATATTAAAAAATTATAAAGTGTTGCCATAACTCAAAAATAGGTTTCGGGGTTGCCATTACAAGGCTTTTAAACTATGATTAGTTACTAAAGTGAACAGTTACTATTTTAATTGGCATGGTCACTATCTGGCTAAAATCACAAAAAAAAATTGAAATCATCATTCTGTTTCTGGCAAATGTTTGAAGATGACAGAGATAGAAGGATGTTCTAAAAAATATTTAAATTTAATTTTAATTTGTGTTAGTATACTCCAGCATTATTTCAATTTTACATGTTTCACTAATATATTTTGTATAAACTTCCATAGATCGATAAAGCAACAATAGAATTCGAGAAGTGCGCTGTGAAGTGCGTAGACAAACATGTTGGAATCATTCCTAATATGCTGAAGACAATGAAGTCTGTCCTGGCCAGCGGTAAACCCCCTTCACCCAGGAATGAATGAGGATGCAGTGAAGTGAATGTTGTGGGACGTTACTGTGTTGTGCAATGGTTTGAGGTCAAGCTCCTGAAACCTTTAATCTGCTGTCAATTCTTCAGGTCAACATTATTTTTGACAAACTTCTTAACCTTTTTAACGCCAGAGCATTAACGCACGCGCGTGCCCTCCACGCCAAGCCACAATTTCACCTACCATTTTGTCACGTATCTGTATCGTTTGGCGTACAGGGCACTCGCTTGCTTGTCACGTATATGTGACAAAGGCGTTTAAAAGGTTTAATAATAAATTATGTTTATTTTGTGAAGTGGCTTTTACAAACAATATTTTAAACAAAGATGAGGTTAGTGTTTTCTATCTGAGGAAAAACAGTCAAAACAAACTAGAGGTCAGTCTGTTCTAAAGGGTGTAAATAGACCCTTAACATAAACGAAAGGCACTTGTTCTCCCCGTCACTGCGATCATTTTTTTGTTCTAGACTATACCTGGGAACCTTCTAGTTACGGAGATATTGGGGGTCAAAGTTCCAACTTTTTCACAAGTTTTTTTTAAATACATGTTCTTAATGTAAGATTTTTACTTTAAACACCTCAACGACCCCCGTAATATTCAATCCATTCATCAGCACAATGCTATGAGTGCTTTCCATCGAGTCCTACCGTAAAACGTGATTTTTCACCCCAAAAAAAAAAGTCGATTCCCAGCAATATTTTTTGTGTAAAGTTACTTAGTTTGATGTACAGAATGCTTGGTTGACGGATATGTGAAGGGTCTGTTTACACCCGGTATAGTCCAGATAAAATCTTGGTCAAGCCACATGAGGTCTATGCAGTAGTATTCAGATTATAGACCGACCTCTTTGAGTCCTCCGCCTTGCCCCATCAAAGGCACATTAAGCGTCCACAAAGCCCTAAAAATATCCCATAGCTTATTTGCTTTAAAATAACCATAATCCATGTAGGTATTACGATACTAATTGTACCAATACGTGATCAACCTTCAGAGTATTCCATTTAAGTTGATACCTTCACGAGTACTCATATAAGCAGTCGGTCTGTTAGTGTCTGAGATGGTCTTTGAAGAAAGAACCACATAGATTTGAGTGAACCTGTCCAGTCAGTGCACGACCAGCCCAATCTATTTTTGAAGTGCATTATGGTGGCCACCGTGAACCGCAAGACATTGCATTAGAAGCCCTCCCACTAGGTGGACAGATGACCTGGTGAAGGTTGCGGGGAATCGCTGGATGAGTGTCGCACTGGACCGGTCAATGTGGCGACACTTGGGGGAGGCCTATGTCCAGCAGTGGACGTCTTTCGGCTGATGTGATGATGATGATAATTATGGCTGCAGTTTTACTTTTTATGACTAGTAAAGCCTCATTGGACCGAGTACCTATTCACTAAGCAAGCAGTTGAGCCAAGCTCAGGCCCTGAATTTGGTCTCCAGGCTGTGCCAAATGTAATTGACTGCAGATTTTCAGATCAAAGATTCGTTTAAGCTTTTAGAACCCGGAATTGATGACGCTGTTTGTGTCTCAGCATTTACTTAGATATAGATAATACAATTATTATATATTTATTTTTATGTCAGTGGCAAAAAGTGACCAACAATTTATAAATTGTTTTGTTTGTTATGTCATTTACTATGTACCTATCTGTTGCCTGTGAATTTTATGTGAATTTTTCCTCTTTTTTAAATATTGTGTTGATTAGGCTATATGACAACGAAAAAAAATAAATTAGTCCGTCAGTTAGATCCCCAAAAAATGTTGGACACGTATTATTTCTTTTGTCTCATAATCATAAAATGACGACGATACAGCGCATTAAAGTTCAAGAGGGTTTGTGACGTCACTGGCCAGTAAAAAGTAACAGAAATGGTGACGTCACGCGAGATTTCAACACGCTGTATCGTGATCTTTTTTTGTTTACATGACAAAAGAAAAAATACGTGTCCAATATTTTTTGATAATCTAACTGACGTACTAAATAGATTTTTTCAGTCAAATTCCCTATTGGCTGCTTCCTTGGTTCAGTGGTTGCAAGCGCAACTGCTGAGCATGAGGTCCTGGGTTCGATTCCCAGACTGAACAAAGTATTTTGGATTTTTCCATCAGGAATTTTATTACCTTTCTCTTTCGTCTTGATTAGTGTCCGAATGATGGCAATAGGTTCGCCCCCTATTACTTGGCACTTAAACATAACTGGCGAAATGTGGGTGTACTATTAGGTACACCTCTGCCTTCTTCGGGGACGTGACGTGACCTTACAGACGTGTTGTTATGTGTATGGCGTCGTCCTTATACAGGGTTATTTGTAAAACACCAACAACCTCGCAGGAGTAGATAACTAACATCATATACAACAACATTTGTTCTACGGCTTTTCCGAAAACAGACAAAAAAAAACGACTTTTCATACAAAACTCGATCAGCTGTTCGGACATTTATGTATGGAGAGTTGAATTTTTTTTGTCTGTTTTCGGAAAAGTCGTAGAACAAATGTTGTTGTTTATGATGTTAGTTATCTACTCCTGCGAGGTTGTTGGTGTTTTACAAATAACCCTGTATAAAGCGATCGTCGTAAGGCATAATGCTATATTATTATTATTCACACGTCACTTTTTATTTGTTGAACCGGAACGCGTGGTCGTGCCGACGGAGGGGGCGCCTTCCGATTTTCTAAACAAAAAGTAACATGAACGTGACGATCGCTTTATATTAGGACAACGACGCCAAAGTGTTGAATTGATGTCAGTCAGCCATGACACCTGAATATATTACTTTCCGTTCTGAACGGTAGCAGATACCGTTAGTGAATGAATTTAATTTCAGTTACATCCGGTAGTATCAATTTTCTGGAAGAGCTTTAATGTTGAAAACAAGGATATTCTGACATCTGCATTTACACAGAACAGAGGAGACGAGTATTAAAAATAACTTAAAATAATGTAGTCTAAGATGTGTGTAAAATATCCTTAACGCAGCCGAAAAGCACTTGTTCTCCCCGCCATTGCAATATTTTTTTTGTTCTAGACCATACCTGGGAACCTTCTAGTTACGGATATATTGGGGGTCAAAGTTCCAACTTTTTCAGAAGGTCTATTTTAAATACCTCCACGACCACCGTACTATTCAATCCATCCATCAGCACAATATTTTGAGTGCGTTATTTTGAGTCCTATGGTAAAACGTGATTTTTCACTCCAAAAAAAAAGATGTTTCCCAGCAATAATTTTTGCGTACAGTTACTTAGTTAGATGTACAAAATGCTTGGTTGCCGGCTTCGTGAAGGGTCCGTTTACACCTTGTACTTATTTATTGCAATAACTGCAGTACTTGTGTAAATTGAAAAAAAAAAACTATTCCTAACATATTTGAAAGTGTACCTGTGCTCAAACTACATAAATAATACTATTTTGTTACTGAATGTTGCCATTGTATAAAATTGTTTAGTAGGATTCTAATTATGTACAGTTTAGAAAATAAAAGTTGAATCAAAATGTTTTTCTTGTTTTATTGTTAATTAGCCAGGTATTTATTTATGTTTTTTTTTTTGTTTTGTATTTGTTTACTAATCGTTTCTTCCTGTCTGCTCCGACTTTCGGTATCTCGGTTCACTCGTGCAAAGCGATGGCGAAATAGATCGTAGTGTAAAGCACAGAATTAACACGGAATGGATGAAATGACGCCGACTGGTGCTGAGCCATCGTCGCATGGCTCTAGGCGTTCTGCTTCCTGTAAGTGATGAATGTTATCATAAAGTAGGAAAAAGTCATCATCTGCCTAGCCTTTTCCTAACTATGTTGGGGTCGGCTTCCAGTCTAACCGGATGCAGCTGAATACCAGTATTTTACATGGTGCGACTGCCTATCTGACCTCCACAACCCAGTTAGTACTGGGTAATACGATACCCCTTGGTAAGACTGGTTGTCAGACTTTTTGGGCCCCTGACTACCTAACGTCTGTCAAAGATCTACAAATGACAGCCGAGACCAACGGCTTAACGTGCTTTCAGAGGCGCGGAGGAAACTCTGTATGTAATGGGCGGTCACCCATCCACAGACCAACCTAGGCAAGCACGGCTTAACCTAAAGTTCGACCCGAGCGGCAGTTATTATTTTGCCACGAGCTCCTCTCCATTGCGATGACTAGTGTTATAAATGCATCGGGTGCCTAAATTCCAGTAAAGTTATTCGAATACGGACAAACGACCAAGTTTTTACGCACTAAGATAGACAAGTTAAAAAGCAATTAGTAGCCGTCGACCTGGTAAGAGCATATTAACATTTTGAACGCCAGAGCATAAATGCACGCTCGTTCCATACACACCAAGTTACAACTTGACCTACCATTTTGACATACTTGTGTCGTTTGGCGTACAGAGCATGCGCTTGCTTGTCACGTATATGTGACAGTGGCGGTCAAAAGGTTAACACAGTGTCTGCACATGTCGACGAGGAAACGTATCTCCTTGCAGTATAATCAAAACAGATGTAATTTGTGACCGGTACAAGCTGATACCACGTCGACAAGTTTGGTCATAACCGCACCGCATCGTTTCACGGCACCGCACTGCAGCACGACGCGACACGACGCCGCCACGCTTTGGTGATGTGTCCAGGCCCTTACCCAGTAACCTGGTATTCAGCTGCATTCAGTTTTGCTGAGGTAATGCAGTCGAGTGCTGAGAGGACCCCAACATAGTATACGGCTACTTGGCCGTGTGCGAACTCTCAGTATTCATTTGTCATCATCTACATAGATGATGACAAATGAATGGCGCTAGGTTGAAACGAAAATTACTGTCATCGCATGTAAATGAGCTCTATTTGTAAAAAATAATTCACAATTATCTAAAAATAAAACTGTCAGCAGTTAGAAAAAATCCGTTAAGCACTCAATATGTAAACAAACTAGTTCAAGTGAAATGTAAAACCGCAATTACGCAGAAAAGATTTTTTGGTATCACTCCACGCATAATAAACTACTTGCCTGATTTATGTAATAAAAAAAAATGAAAAAGCAAAACTTAAAAGGGCACTAAACCAACTGATAGCCTGACATTTTTTGTAATTCTAATGATTTGACATTTAAATTTATTCGGTACCTATCAATAGAATGTTATACAATTTCTCTTTAATTTTGGAATTGAATATATTTGCATGCTCATGTGACGGTAGATAATACAGGACTATACTTATTATATACCAAAACATCTACCTACCTATATATACCAATTACCCATTTTTGCAAAGAAATAAATGTTTTAATTTGAGCGTTGTTTAGTCATTAATCCTTATCATAATATTACAGCAATTTCCAGTAGGTAACTATCTATTTAATTTTAACACTCGATTTAATAACTTTGAAATCGATTAGGTATACCGAATATTATGAAAATCGATAAGCTTTTAATGTAATTTTTCAACTTATCAAAATATTGACAATCAACGTGGTATATAAAGACAATATATTTGTTTTATTTGTCATTGTATTCTACGCTATTTATTGTTAATAGAAGTAAAACAAGTATTCATTTATTTAAAATGTATTTCGGTAAGTTGGCGATTATTCTGCTGATCGCGTCATGTGTTGTCGTAAGTATTATTTTGAATTATTCACCTATTTTCAATAAAATAAGTTTCAATTTCCAACTGCAAGTCTACGGCTTGTTAAAAGATTCGTCTGGAAACCAAATAATATGTAGACACCTAGCTACTAACTTACCTACGCAGGAAGCTACTCCCTGTTTTGCACGATTCCTACAAGGTGTAAACGGACCCTTCACGAAGCCGTCAACCAAGCAATTTTTACTTCAAACTAAGTCACTTTACGCAAAAATTATTGCTGGGAAAGGACTTTTTTTTGGGTCAAAAATCACGTTTTACTCTTACTTATCTCAAAGTTACTATCGTTATTACACGAGAGAATCGCATTTCAATTTAGGCAAGTGTATACATGTTGATGCTCGTGACTGTACACGCGGTGACACATCAACCTATACATATCCAGTATAATCTGACCTCGCTTTGTATGAGCTTTCCGTACAATGAGAGATCAGCTTAAATTGGTTTAATATATTTTGATTGGTCGTCGTACGTACCTGTTTCTATCGCAGCAGATTTTCTGTGTACCTGATCAAAACACGTATTGCTTGTTTTTGGCCCGCCGTATTGAAAACGATACTTTCACTGCAATCTCTATGAAGTCCCATAGTTAGGTAACCAAAGGCCACCTTTTCAAATATCCAGTATTTTTTGTAGTATATTAATACTACCTTTTCTACAAAACCCTACTTACCCCCTAATCATCTAGCGGTGTGAAATATACTTTACGACCTCTCATACCTACCAAATATATAGGGTCTAACTATTCATACACGAAATATTTTCAGGGAATCATCTAACGGCTATAACTAAGCCATTTCAAGGGGTTTTTTTTTATCTGAGTATATTTTTTTATAATTACTTACTTTTTAATTTAAAAATTACTTGACCCACAAAATAAATACTGGCTCCTTATTTTTAAGCATCCATTACGCTAGTTTACTACGTCGTATTTACCTACTGTCATTGTTAGAATATGGGAGTAAAGGTTTTATGCAAAAAGTCTCAAACATTTTTAGAATTATAATAATTTTGTAAAAAAAGAAACACTCAGATATTTTTTTTTTTCATTGCTATGGTGACTTTACGACTTATAGAAGTTACTCTTAAAATATTTCGTGTATGAAAAGATAGACCTATTACATAAAAAAAAAACATAAAAATCGGTCGAGCCGTTTCGGAGGAGTGCGACCACAAACACCGTGACACGATATTTTTATATTTATAAATAATCTTTTTTTTGTTTTCAGATCAACGGCCAAAGATCAACGAAAAGAAAAATGACGAAATCAAAGTCTAAAATAAAAAAATCTGGTCTTCAGAACTTTGGATTATCTGGATGTCAGAACACTCTTATAGACATCCTCAGCTGTGGATGTCGGGGACCTGTAATAGAACCTGTGTACGCACCAGTAGCAATACCTAACCCTGGCCCTGTCATAGACGTACCAAACTACAGATATGCAGAGCCCATCGAAATAAGTCCTTTAGGATGCCTTTTCCAGACTACCGAAATACCTTATGGAGTTATTGCATCGCAAATGACAGTACCAAACATTGAGATCGTAACACCTGTGTTGGATCTTCCTTGTGGATGTTCGGGCTCTTGTGGATGTCCAGGCCCCAAATGTGGATGTAACAGAGCACCTGCTGTTAAACTCCCAGCTTGCCCATACGGGTCTCTAGCAGCTGTTGATGTTCCAAAATGCGGATGTCAAAGTTTGCAGCTGCCTACTTACTCTTACGGTATAAGTTCTGTTATTGAACTGCCTTCGTATGGCCCTGCTTGTGGATGTCAGGGACCCTGTACCTGTGGTCTACCAATGTCGTCTTGTGAATGTCTGGGTCCCTGTGGTTGCGGAGGAATTCAGTTGTCGCCTTGTGGATGTTCAGGCCCATGTAGTTGTGGAGGAATACCGTTATCCGCCTGTGAATGTGTGGGGCCTTGCAGCTGTGGAGGAATTCCGTTGTCTGCCTGTGAATGCATAAGCCCGTGCACTTGCGGTGCAATTCCTGTATCGGCTTGTGGTTGCAATGGTCCTTGTGGCTGTGCAAGTATACCTGTAGCACCCTGTGGTTGTAATGTGCCATGTGGTTGCTCTGGAGTTCCAATGTCATCTTGCAGTTGCGCGGCATCCTGTGGTTGTTCTGCCATACCAATTTCGTCTTGTGGTTGCTCTGGCGCTTGTAGTTGCTCTGGGTTAGCGGTTTCATCGTGTGGTTGCGCCGGTCCCTGTGTTTGTTCAGGGTTGGCAGTCCCATCCTGTGGATGTTCAGGCCCCTGTGGATGTCTCGGCATCCAGATGCCATCATACGGATGCCAGTTGCCAGCGATAGAGGTGCCATCTTGTGGGTGTGGGTGTGGTGTCCCAGGATGTGGATGCAACCCCAAGTATTTGCGTCAAGTCACGTTGCAACCTCCTTACTTGTGAATTGTTAATTTGATTAGAACATAAGTGTAAATAAATGATGTGATATAACAGTATTTTGGTGTGTTTTTGTCTTGTTAAACCTTCATCATCATCATCATCATTTCAGCCGAAAGACGTCCACTGCTGGACATAGGCCTCCCCCAAGTGTCGCCACATTGACCGGTCCCGTGCGACTCGCATCCAGCGGATCCTTGCAACCTTCACCAGGTCATCGGTCCACCTAATGGGAGGCCTTCCAACGCAACGTCTTCCGGTTCGCGGTCGCCACTCAAGAAGTTTTCGGGCCCATCGGCCATCCGTTAAACCTTCATCACGATTGAATTATGAATTTTGTGGTGTAAGCATCAGGAGACAAGTCAGACAGTGCCCTGCATTACCTGACCCCTCATAGTTTTTATAAGAGAGGTCAAATAATGCAGAGAGTTCCCTGACTCACCAATAGTGAGGCTTAAATGGCCCTTAACAAGTACGACTTGAATCAACTGTCTTAGAATTAATAAAAACATGATATACAATAGGTAGTTCATCGTGTATAATCCCTATACACATTATCTGAAAGTCTATCACGAGCCGAATAAAAATAATTATTTGCTGGTTCTTGTCTCTTGGTGGCTTTACCGAATGTTAAAAGTAGCGATTGTGATAGTATTGAATAAAGAGAAACTTGAATTTGTAGATAAAACGGTTTTCCTGGGGATTACGCTTGATTCAAGGCTACAATGGGGTTCTCATTTAACATCTCTTGGGGGCGGCTAAGTTCAGCAGCGTATGCTATAAGAAAAATCCGTCAATATACTGATGTACCGCTAGACTGGTCTATTTTAGTTACTTTCATAGTATTATGTCTTATGGCATTTTAATATGGGGACGGGCTGCAGACATTGAGTCTATATTTATTCTGCAAAAAAGAGCCATCAGAGCCATATATAATCTTCGTAGGCGCGATTTTCTAAGGGAACTGTTTAAGGAAATTAACATCATGACGGTACATTGTCAATACATCTACGAAAACATAATGTATGTAAGAAAAAATCTAAATCTAATCTAAAAGAGGTGACAGACACAATTACAGTACTAGAAATAGAGACCAATTAGTTCAGCCAGGCTTCAGACTCGCTAAAGTAGACTCATCTTTCATGGGGTACTGTTTGAGATGCTATAATAAAATTCCACAAAGTATTCTTGAACTGAATGAAACGAAATTTAAAACATGCATTAAACGCACACTATGTAAGAAAGCATATTACAAGTTGGACGATTATATCACTGATAAAAATGCTTGGCTCAATGCCGGTCCTGCTCCACAAGAACAGGGGCGCCTAAATTGAATGCATTAAATAGTATTGTTGGAGCTGCTGAAGATTGTATAACTATCTTTGCATTGTATAGATTCAATCTCTTTTGTATTATATAGCCGCCTAGCCCATATTGTGTGAGTACTATGTACTAGAAAGCTGTCATTCGCTGGAAACCTGCGTCTTTTCTTGACTTGAATGTGCCCTGGCGGTTAGGAGTATGTCATGCTCACTCAAATGTCTCGCTGATGGTGGCACGTGTGTCGGATCATTTAGTTCCCTTCAAAATGGTTGAGTTGAATGGTGCTGATACATGCGTCATGTTCGTGGACGGGCGCTGTCAGTTGTGACTGGTCATCTCTTTTTTGCCACGGCTTATTTGAATTAATTATTTTATTTTTGAATTGTTTTTACTATGGACACTTTTAACGTACACATCTTGCTGCATCGTTCTCACATAATGTACCATCTCAAAATGAATGATGTAACCAAGGTTTTGTTAAAGTATTCTGATTTAAAAGAGTGTCCATGGAGTTTCTAGCCCGTTCTTCTCCATAGAGATCTACGTTAGGGAATAGGCAACTACAGTACTTTCACAGTTTTTGTGCCTTGTGACTGGGACTGTAGATATTTTTTACTGTTGTCTTTGTTTCGACAATTCAAAAGTGCCTGTAACTGGCCTACTTGAAATAAATGCTTTGATTTTGATTTCTAATCACTAAAAGAGGTTAAACATACTTAGATACTAACCTAAGTCCTCCCCCGTTGGTGAGGACAGGTGGTTGGACTCTTCTAAGAGGGAGAAGGGCTTACGAAATTTAGAGCGATAGGTGTTTCAAGACATTACTTAATGTTATGAACAGATAAATCACGATTCCAACCGATAAACTACTCGATTCAGAAAATTCATAATTATCTGGCAATCGCTTGGCGTAATAGCAGATAAATTAACGTGAACTTTTTTTATATAAAAGAGATCTATTTGAATCATTGTTATAGTCTTTTGTATTGCTTCAGAAAGGTAAGAAAGATCTCTTGACTATTTAAGGAGTTTCAGTTCTATCCCGGCAAAAGCTTTAGGTCAATTCAAGATAACGTCTGGTAAATTTAATCTCTATTCATTGTCTTTTTGTATACTGTAAAAAATGTGAGCAGATCTGCCGCATGTTAGACGTTCAATGGGACGAACGCACGTTCCCCCGTTACATGGCATCGCCAGGCCCAAGCCGAGAAGGTAGGATGAACGGGACTCCTTCGATGAAGACTGGTCCCAAATAATGACAGCCACAATTTACCATAATTTCCTTATTACTTCTCTTTCAGACAAAAATGCAGTTAACACTCCTAGCCCTACTTCTATCACTCACTCTAGCACCATCCTCTACTCAAAAGCTAACTCCAAATGCGGTGACATCACTCCTTCAAGGCATTCTGTCACCGAGGAATACTGAACAGGTGATCCAAGTGTTGTCAGCTGCAGCCAATAAGAAGAGAGCACTGACAAATATGCCGCGGACTGTCAATAAAAGATTTGCAATCGCTGATAATGTGCCAAGAACGGTGGTAAGGAATGAAGTCCCAAATAGGATCGCACAGTTGGTGCAGATACCCCAGGAAAGTTGTATGAAGAAGAATGTGGTTGTCCAAAATTCAAATAATATCATCGTACAAAATGGTCAGCGAATGGTTTTACCAAAGAATGTTGTCATACAAAATGGCGGTGACTTAACGGTACCGAGAAATGTTATTGTAAGCAGAAAAGAAATTCCGAAAAGAGTGTTTGTACAGAACAACGACTTTTTGCTTCAAGTACCGCAAATGAGACCTGATGTAGTTTATCAAAAAGTATTGGCAAACCAACAAAAAAAGCCAGAGCTTCAGCAAGTATTGATCGGTCAACCTCAAATGAATGAATATGTCAATGTGCCTCAACGCAAAGTTTTAGTCCGTAATGAAAATCGTTTCCTGCCAGCTGCTTCACCAATTTCGCCTTTGACAGCATTATCATCTTCAAGTGCTTTACCACCAGCAATGCTACGATCTAGAGGACAGTTCTTAAGGAAAATTCCGATTCCTCCACCTACCTTGTAGCCGACAATGGCGTATCTAGTTTGAAACAGATGGTGACTATTTTGTAGGTTGTCATTTTTGGTTTGGTTGAGAATATTTATTCAGAATCGTCAACAAACGGTGAGGGATCTTTATTGTTCATTGTGTTCTTAGTTTTAAGGTAATTTATTTGTACTTATCTCTGAAGAAATAAATTGATTTGTAATTTAATGTTTGGTTTTACTTGTCGTCGGAATGGCTCCAAATGATGTAGTTACAGGAAATACAGCTTCCTAGTACCTAGCTACGATGCTATTCAGCCTATGAACTTCTAACTGCTGGGGCACAAGCCCATTCTCTGTGCTGTAAGAGGGAATAGAGTCTGGAGTATATTGCACTACGGAGTCCCAGTGCAAATAGCAGTCACGAAACACATTAGAAACGTCGCTAATTATCATTATGTATGAACCTTTTTAAACATTTCACAAAAAGGACTCAAACGAAAAAAGTATTTGTTACAGGACCTATAGAGTCTGTTATCATTATGAATAATTATTCAAACAAAAACGTTGTTTATAATTCGGAAAATACTGGTTATAAAAACTCAATAAAAAACCATTTGCCATGACAGAAAAAAAAAACAATAAAAAAATTAATGGCATCCCAGTTTTTTTTGACAGATAAATGCCAGCAGCCGGCCTGATTATGAACCTAAGGACTAAGAAAAATTAATAAGTAAGGATTATAAACATAGATGAAATTATACATGATTTCAAACAAAATGGTGTCAAAATCTATCTTTTATCTTGGCCAGAGGCTTAGCGTTGGCATACAACTTGGCAACGCCGCCGTCTCATGGCGATATTACCAGTTGACAGCGTTGAGAAGGAGTTTTTGACGCCATTTTTTAGTTTAATTTTAAGTAAGGTACTATAGGTTATTCAATTAGAAGTGTATATATTACGGCTAAAGGTTAAGCCGGCTAATCTTAAGTTTATGTTCACACCTACCTTTATAAATATATAAATAAAGGAAATAAACATACTAAGAAAAACAAAAAGAAATGTGTTAAATGAGAAATTAAATAAGCATTTTATTCAGCCTTTTTTTTATATGTTTCAGCATAATTTATTATGATTCAATTAAAGTAGTCCAATAGACAGTCTTTCTAAATTGGTCGCACGTCACGAAGTGACTTCGACGAATCGCACGGTTTTCGTTTCTTCAGCCCACATGTTACAGTGAATCTCTGTCACCAACTAGGCTCTACACACCAAAACCATTTCGGCGGCATGTTGCTGTTCCCCGGCGACACGCAAGCTGTAGTGTAAAAAATGTTGCACATTGCATGCCGCCGACAAACGAATGTCGCCAACAAGCCTAGCCCGCCGACAGCTAAGTTGGTGACACCAATATTCGACGGCTTTTGTGTGGTAAAGTCCTCAACTTACTCATTCAATGATAATTATGGGAAGGTAGGAACTACATGATATCATCCAAAGACCTAAGACTACTGCAGTTCTTTTTTCGACCATCATAATTTTGTCATGAGCTCTCTTCAAAAAACGAAATCTCTGCTTTAAGAAATGCCTCGTTCGACCCAAACTTCTCCTATCGTTAGCTCCGGAGTGCTTAGACATAAGGCATTCTAGCAGCTATAATGATTATGGAAAAGTCAAAAATGTATTGGATTTACATTAATCATTAGACTACCATCATAATCCTCATCATCTTCCTACCCTTCCCAATCTACTCCCGTCCCATTCTACTCGGGGTCGGCGCAACACGTTTTTTTCTTCCATTCTCCCCTGTCAGACGTCACGGCATCATTTCCTCGTTTCTCTTACATATCAGTCTTCACACAATCCGACCGTCTTTTCTTTAGCCTTCCTCTCCCTCTCCATCCATCAACATTCACGTCCATCACACTTTTAGTCACATCTCTTTCATCCCTCCTCATTACATGTCCATACCAAGACAAACGACTGCCTTTATTTTTTTCTGTAATAGGCGCCACTTTCAAACTTCCTCTAATATACTCATGCCTTACTTTATACATTCTTGCCACTCCACACATCTAAGTCAACATTCTCATCTCCGCTACATGCAATCGTTTTTCATCCATCTTCTTCATAGAACAGCATTCTGATCCATATAGATCTAATCACGGACTTGTATTTATAAGGTCTAACTATTCATACACGAAATATTTTCAGGGAATCATCTAACGGCTATAACAAAGCCATTTCAAAGGATTTTTTTTAATAAAAATAAATAATTTTAAATTACTTGACCCACAAAATAAATACTGGCTCCTTATTTTTAAGCATCCATTACGCTAGTTTACTACGTCGTATATACCTACTGTCATTGTTAGAATATGGAAGTAAAGATTTTATGCAAAAAATCTCAAAAAATTTTAGAATTAGAAAAATTTCGTAAAAAAAAAAAAAATTTTTTTTCTTTGCTATGGCGACTTTACGACTTATAGAAGTTACTTTTAAAATATTTCGTGTATGAAAAGATAGACCTTATATTTTCCCCTTTAACTTGAGGGGCATCCGTGGGTCATTAGACTACCCAAGGGCGAAATTAATAAAAAAATAACTACTTAAATAACAAAATAATTTATTAATCTAAATAAATAACTTAAATACAAGGAGGAGGAATAGGAATCTTCTTCAAATACTGGCATCTACTGCAAGTGTTGGCAGGTGGTAACAACGGCGAAAATGGTGCCAAAGCAGACACGGGCGACGCTGCTGGCAAGAACGGGTTAGCCATTGGCAAGCCAATTGGCAACGCAGCTTCACAGCAACCACAGGGCGCTTTTGCCACGGATCTTGGCATGGCGGCGGGCACTGGCAGGGGCAGAGGTAGTTCATAGGGTATCTTCATAACTGGCAATGGGGCGGGGTTGCCACAGGGGCAACCTGGCATTACCGCTGGTACTGTTCTTTGGTATGGCGCGAAGATTTGGGATTGTACCTGTGAGTAGAAAGGACACAGTTCATTATTGAATTTGCAAATAATATCAACAGACACTGTTTTAAGCTTTCACGGTTTACGGGGGATATCGGGATCTCAAAATAATGAACAATCATGGAAGATATCCCGTAAGTGATAGTATAAGTTTGAATATCAAGAGATTTATGAACTTGGAGGAAGAAAAATAGAGTATGTTAGGTTAGTAGTAGATGTCTTTCTGTTGTTTCTGCCAACCGCCATTAGAAAAATTCCTTACTTTATGTAGGTATGTGCTCGTGGATAAATAATAACAGTAGCTCGGGTCGATCTTTAGGTTATCCGTGCTTACCTTGGTTGGTCTGTGGAAAGCACGTTAAGTCGTTGGTCCCGGCTGTCATCTTTAGATCTTTGACAGTCGTTACACGTAGTCAGTGGCTCAAAAAGTCTGACAACCAGTCTTACCAAGGGGTATAGTATTATCCAGTACTAACTGGGTTGTGGACGTCAGATAGGCAGTCGCTCCATGTAAAATACTGGAATTCAGCTGCATCCAGTTAGATTGGAAGCCGACCCCAACATAGTTGGGAAAAGGCTAGGCAGATGATGATGTAGATATGTATTCCAGAGAAGCTTCTTCTCATAAACTAACAAATTCAAAAGATGAACGATGGTAGGTTTAAGGCTATAAAGAAAAAAATACAAATACTTACACCAACGAAAATGGAGAACGCAACAATAATAATAGAATTCATCTTGTATTGTAATAGCTTACTAATATTATACTGTGTTTATTGAATTCAAACTCATGGTATAAATACAAAATCATTATCAAAACTTTTGCAACAGAACAATCGAAATTTTCATCACTTTGATAATTATAAATGTAACATCTATTACATTATAATAATATTGATTGATAAGGTTTTCTATTGTGATTCTTAAAGCGATAAGACCTGCGTGTGCCTTAGATACAGTACCAGTGAACCACACATAACTGGTGCTAGGAGATAAGAAAACACAAGTTTTGTATGGACACAGGCTGATTTGAGCTGAATAATCGTTGTAAGTCGTGACATCACGGATTCGATTTAAATCGCTAGAAGTTTATCCCAATAGTCATCAACCGGGCACAAATCCAGACTCCGTGGGTGCTACTGAGACATTCCTGCACGCGTAGCTTGACCACTGTACAAACGGGTTTTGTCGACGGAAGAATCGACAAAATGACAGATCAACAAAATAAATCTGTCATTTTGTCGATTCTTCCGTCAACAAAACCTGTTTCTACGGTGATCAGGCTACGGGTGCTGATAGTTAAATCCAAAAAACCTTTTCACGTCCGGGGGAAATCGAACCGAAGACCAGCTCCGCAGTCGCATTCACGACCGCTAGACGAACGAGGCCCCCACTACAAGGGACTTAAACATAACTGGCGAAATATGGGTGTACTATTAGATACACCTCTGCCTAACCTTTCGGGGATGTTTATCCCTCGATGGAGATACTTGGGTCACGGGAAAAAAAAGTTGACGTTGAGATGAGTAAGTCGGGTTGTCACGATTTATTCCGATAGGCTCGTGCATCATGTGGGCAGAAGATGGGTTTCGTGCAATGAAAATAAACTGGGTGCGATACACTGTTTTTAATAAACTAAAAAATTACTTCAAATTACAATTTAACACAATAATCAATCAATCAATCAATCATTTATTTGGTTAAACATAGGTATGGTTACAGATAACAGATAGTATATTGTCTAGAATAGGTGCACTATGTTTTGCCAATTTATGGTGTACAAAATTAACAAATAAGGTGGCATGTCAATAGATTACATTAAGAACAAGAAAAAATCATTCAATTTAAAATATGTCAGTTAGGTAAACATGTCATTACAATTTTAGATAAATAAACACATTTATACTTAATCAATAAATAAAATCATAAATGTTTCATTGGCAAGTCGGAATCGTCATAGTAACTCTGTTTATCAGTAGTAAATTCAGTGATGGAGTAGTAACATCTATCTATAAGGAATTTAAACAAAGACCTCCTAAAGGACGCCAGACACTCTTTATTTCTGATAGCTTCTGGTATACTGTTATATATTTTAATTTAATTTTTAATAACACGGGGCACAATGAATCGTGTACAGTGCCAGGACGTCTCAACTCCGCTGCAATCAGACATTGAATGTCGTCCTCGCCTCGAGCTGTAAACATCAGGGCGCTGGAGAAGCACGCTGTGGTGTGGGTAGACTTTTAAGTAGGTCGCGTGATGTCACCACTGATGTACTTGCGATTCATTCCAAGTCCGTAATAATGACTGCATCCGACAACTATATAATAGTAACAGTTGCATATCTTGGATGGGAAGCTAGATTTTCCGTATCAGTGAGCTAGACAAACTATTTAACTGCTATTAACAACCAAACGACAACCTGACAACTATTTGACGCATTCTTTTTTTTCTCATATATAGGGTGTAAATAGACCCTTAACATAGCCGAAAGGCACTTGTTCTCCCCGTCTTTGCGATATTTTTTTTGTTCTAGACCATACCTGGGAACTTTCTAGTTAGGGAGATATTGGGGGTCAAAGTTCCAACTGTTACACAAGATTTTTTTTTAATGTAAGATATTTATTTTACACACCTCCACGACCCCCGTACTACTCAATCCATCCATCAGTACAATGCTTTGAGTAACTTTCCATCGAGTCCTACCTTAAAACGTGATTTTCCACCCCAAAAAAAAAAGTCGAGTCCCAGCAATAATTTTTGCGTAAAGTTACTTAGTTCGATGTACAGAATGCTAGGTTGACGGATATGTGAAGGGCCTGTGTACACAATGTAGATTCGAAAAAAAAAATGTAAATGTAAAAATACATTTTTGTAAACAGTCCTATTGATAATTGCTTGAAGAACCGATTTAGCATGTTTTTATTGACAGTTTCAGTTCTATATAGAAAAATAAGCTGTACTTTTGTAGTGATTAGTTTATTGTTATTATTTAATTTAAATATTATTTTAATTTATATTATTTTAAATTTTAATGTGGCCATATTATATGTCGAAATATATTGATAAAATTGTGAAGTTATTATTTATAAATTGTTGATGTAGTTTATAACATTCAAATGTAATTTATTTTAGTGTATGTACTGTAATTGTGTAATTTATGTGTTTAAAGTCAGATACGAATTACTTGCTAATGAATAAATGACTATGCCTACGACTTATGGGCTGTATAAAATTATCCCTCTGCTTAGCCCCTTGCTCATAATTTCCAAACATTTTCAAGTTTATATCTGACGTTATTATGTTGTAATTATAAGTTATCTTATCAACATTATCAATGCAATAAGTTTTACATAATATTCTGATGTTAATGATACCGATTACCGATAAAATATTCATACATAAACAGTTGTAGGAATAAGTTTAAGTTATACATAGATTGAATCAGTTATTGCTAGAAGTATTTAAGAACATTAAGTTCAAATAATAATAGTTCAGTACTCGAACATTTTAAGTCACAGTCACAAAAAAAAAAGCTAACTAAGTTTTTTTTTTTTTATAACAGCCCAAGCTTCTATTAAAAACTTTAAATATCCCAAGCTTATAAAGAAAACTTGAACTTTGGAGGTGTTTATTTAAACATAACGGTTTTTTAAGTGTAAAAAAAATGGCCGTTGTGATGAAACTGTATGGTGTGTTGCTGATTCAAATATTTATAATTAGTGTAAGTCTTGTATTTTTATTTAACACTTTATTATTATCGAGGTGTGTACTGTAGATTTGATTGTCAAAGCGTGCAATCACCACGCTTGACCAAGTCATTGGTGATTAGCTTCTAGCATAAATATTACACATTAGGCTATGCCAAAATGATTACCTTAACACGCCAGCTTCGGCAAAAAAATCAAATACTTTCATCTGGTGCAATGGCGGTCGGAATGCGCATTCATCGACCTTTTCGACAGTGCGTATCAGTCCTTTTTGACCTGACACCACTAAGATACCACATATAAATATACCATATATAAAATGATCCACATAAAGATACCATATATAAAATGATCCACAGAAAATTTTCATCGGTTATTAAAAAAATATCAGCTATTTCCTACAAAAGTGCAATACCTACACGGTCAAAATGTATAGAACAGCAGATTTTTTTTAGCTTCTAGCATAAATATTAGGCGATGCCAAAATGATTACCTTAACACGCCAGCTTCGGCAAAAAAATCAAATACTTTCATCTGGTGCAGTGGCGGTCGAATGCGCATCCATCGACCTTTTCGACAGTGCGTATCAGTCCTTTTTGACCTGACACCACTAAGATGGATAGAATCGTTCCGCACCAGCGAGTAAGATATACAGGGTGGAAGGGACTCCGACTCGAAAACGGTTACTACGTGTTCAGTACATCATTCTGAGCCCCACATAGAAAATTTTCATCGGTTATTAAAAAAAATATTAGCTGTTTCTTACAAAAGTGCAATACCTACACGGTCAAAATGTATGGAATTTTTTTTTTTTTTTTGAATGATTTACTGAATACGTGGTAACCGTTTTCGCGTCGGTGTCCCTTGCATTCCACCCCGTACTTAGTTATCACCGTGCGCAGCAGCGGTAAGCACCGTTTCGGGCTGATTTTGTGTGTTCCGCAGTGAAGGTATTAAATACGTGGGTTGCAACATTCGACTTACTCTGAAAGAGTAAAAATGTCGTGCCTTTACTTATTTTTAATAGATAAGGTCTATCTTTTCATACACGAAATATTTTAAGAGTAACTTCTGTAAGTCGTAAAGACGCCATAGCAACGAAAAAAACATTATCAGTGTTTTTTTTTTTTACATAATTTTGTAAAAAAAAAAACTGATAATTTTTTTTTTCGTTATAATTCTAAAATTTTTTGAGACTTTTTGCATAAAACCTTTACTCCCATATTCTAAAATGACAGTAGGTAAATACGACGTAGCAAACTACCGTAATGGATGCTTAAAAATAAGGAGCCAGTATTTATTTTGTGGGTCAAGTTATTTTAAATTATTTATTTTTTATATAAAATATACTTAGATAAAAAAAAAATCCCTTGAAATGGCTTTGTTATAGCCGTTAGATGATTCCTTGAAAATATTTCGTGTGTGAATAGTTAGACCCTATATACACTAATAAATTAAAATAACCCAAAGTAACTAACTTAAAAATAAAATAAGAAAATTGGGGTCAAACTCCTCCTCAACGCTGTCAACTGGTAATGTCCCCAAGAGACTGGCGGTGTTGCCACGTTATTTTACTTATTTAGGCAATCATTTCTAGTTTCTCCTACTGTAAGTGTAAACGGATTTAGGCTGTTTTACAACTTGCATGACTAAAGACCTCATCTTTTATTCTTCTATGTCTAATATAATTTTTAAACTAATCGCCATGCAATAAAAACAAAAATTTGTTTTCTTCCAGAATGTCTTCGCCCAATACCGAATCCAGAATATAATAGTTGCACCACAGATTCAAAACGCCTCCTACAAACAACCTCAGCCTCCATTGATAAACTCCCTACTGTCAACATACGCATCTAACATGCCATTCGTTGAAAAACTAAACGCCATTGCAGCTGTCATTCAAAAACTGCCTCCTAAAAATCCGGGCTTTGCTCATAAAAGGATCTATATGGCAGAGGCATTGAAGAAGACAGCCTTAGAGAGTTTGATGTATGCAGCCAATGCATGTAAATGTTCTAAAAATACAGAAGGCAGAGTCCCTTTGCCTCCTTTGAAGTCGCAAATGACAACTGGGAATGACATTTTAACTACTAGGACTGTCAATGTCAGATGTGACCGGTTTGTTTGATTTGAAGAAACAATCATCAATGTTTAATGTTTAGAATTAGATTTATTGTAAAATATTTATTGGAATTAAATTATTTCATTGATTGTTATTTGACTTTTAACGTATGTACCTAAACTTTCTCTTAACTAAGAAAATTCAACAAAAAATCTCACCGAGTCTATTGCACTTTTAAACTAAAGTTTTCTGTAAGACAATTTGACTCTAAAAAGGTTACCTGCTCTACAGAAAATCGATGCTGGCGACTTTCATATGAAAAGCAAGTCGAACACCATATTTTGCCATGAAAAAAAAACAATAAAAAGAAAACTTCATGGCATCAAAAAAATATTAGTCTAAAAACGGCTAGTAGCCAGCTTAAGTAGAACATTAAGGAGGATGAATAGTTTTCAAACTAAAATAAAGAGAATTAAATAAATAGTTTCTTTGGCCAAAGTATTAGCATTGCCATTCAGCGTGGCAATGCTAATGCGTGCTGGGCACGTTTCCATATGATAGCAATGCGGAGGAGTACTTTGACGCCTAGGTAAGTGTCCTACTTTTAGTCTTGTTTTTATCATTATTTTAGTTCGATTCCTAGTCTGTATATAATGTACATAATAACATAAATATAATATCTTTAGTTTTAAAATATTATTTAAAAAATTACAAAATAAAGAATTTTTTCATTAAATGATTTCATTAAAAATATTTATCTGGAGAATGGTGAAGATAATAGTAAAAATGTATTAAAATTATTTTAAGCTTAATAATGTAATATTTTTTCTACACTAGACAATGTACTACAAACCAGTACTACAAGGAAATGCAAACCAAAATGTAGCTTTTGATTTTATTTAATTCAATGTTACTTTTCATTCCCAAAATTCGAAATGTTTTGAGAAGGCAACGCCATTCACTTCAGTCACAGAAAAAATGTGTAGACAATAGTAGGTATAGTATTACCACTCTAAGTGTGCCGTTCAAGGGTGCTTGTCAAGAAAATTTGCATCGAAATGTCAAACTTAGTACATTTATTTTCAAATTCATTTATTTCGTGAACACGGTATATACAGAAGATGTTATAAATATTAGAGCCGAGCTGTGCCCCGCCAAAATGCATACAAAATATCAAAAGTTTTATTTTTCTTAAACAAGTACGTTTTCGAAATTCAAACAATATTTCTAGAATTCTACAATAGTTATAAATCATGTCAAAATTATATAAAAGGTCAAATAAAATAAAGTAAAAAGAACCAAAAAATACAAAAATAAAACAATAATGTCACTAATTCATTAATACACAAATATTAAAATTAACAAAATCATTTAGTATCTCAGTTCAGTATTGTAGTTCTGTGTTTTCCCGCCTGTACAGATAAGTTGGTTGAAATGTAACCTTGAACACAAGGTTTCCCAGAGCTTCATCCTTCGTCCAAGGTCTGACCTTGTGGCGAAGGTAGAGTTCATTCTTTCACCCTGAATGCGACCTTGTGACAAGGGAATATATTTTTAGGTGACCTTGGAACAAGGACGCTTCGGCCTCAATGTTATACAGAAAACAGCCTTGATATTATTCATTCAAGTGCTTGACAATTGGCAGGATAGTTCATATTGCTTAGAATAACATGATTTATTGGAATCGGTAAAGACGTGATGTTACGTTATAGATAGATAAGTAGTAGATAGCTAGGTAGCTTTGTTTTTTTTTTTTAAACGTTGCCCTAGGAATTTATCCTGTATCGTGGGTGCGTTTACAAACATTTAAAACTCACATACACAAACAGCTAGACCCGGAACAACTACCTGTAAATCATACAAATATTTGTTCCATGCGGGGATCGAATCCGCGACACGCAGCGCAGCAGCCAATTGCTCAGCCTCTACGCCAACCTGCTAGTAGATAGAATAAATTTGTATTGTAAGTACCAGTAGCGAAGTGTCAATTTTTGTAAGAGGTAAGCCGGAGTACATATCTTTAATGTGATTATATTATTTGTCTATAGAATACCGGCTATGCCATTTTTCAAAGGGAATCCGGTAGGAATCGAGTTGTACGGAACCTTCGCGACTGGTAGGTACACCACTAAAGTCATTTTTAGGTTTCTGTACCCGGACGGGACCCTAGCCTCCGCTGTCCGTCCGTCCGTCCGTCCGTCTGCCTGTCAGCGGGCTGTAATATTGCATTTTTTTTAATAGCCTACGCTGTGTCCCACTGCTGCACAAAGGCCTCCCCTTTCTTCGTCCAAACCTCTCTGTTCTGTGCAATTTCTGCCTTCCCGCGAACATGATCAGATCGTCACACCAACTTCGCCGCAGTCGACCTCGTCGGCGATGTCCACCATCAGGCGTCCAGTGAGTGACGATCCTTGCCCACCTCTCCGGATGCATCCGTGCGAGATGGGCAGCCCTCTCCCACTTTAGCTTGGCTGTTTTAACTCCAACATCAGCTACTTGAGTTATGGGGCGCAGGGTGCTGTTCCTAACGCAATCTGATCTCTTGGCACCTATTATGTTGCGCTCCGTCGCTCGCTGGCAAATCTTGAGCTTGGACTTTTGTTGTTCAGTAAGTGACCACCGTAGTGTACACCGTAGGTTAGGGGAGGCAGGATGCACATGTCGATGAGTTTTATTTTTAATGTTATTGGAAGACTTTCCTTCATGTGCTCTTTTTATGTATATAATGTGTTTATGTATCCTTGGATACTATGGTGAACAGTAAAACTCTAACTATAATTGAGCTGGTCTGAAAAGAGAACATTTTATTTAGTGACAAAAACTAGTTTTAACACTAATACATTCTTTAACCTTAATTAATAACAAACTCACCTGAAAAGAGAAACAACATTTAAAGCTATTGTTTCACCAGTTCTTAATCAGTATTATATAAATATTCAAATTTCAATCTAATTTTCATAACCTAATTCGCATGTGGTATTCAATACGCCAATCTGACAGACAGCTCCCTAGAAACGACCAAGTTCACTCACAGATAACTTATACATCAAAGTTATTACGCGGCAAATTCAAACATACTTAAATGAAGTGTTAAGCACTTTGTTTACATGTATTTATGCAATAAATGGTCCCTACCAGAAGGTCTTCCAAGCATTTTGGACTCGTCTTTCGACTTCCTTGTCTTTTATTGCATAAATACATAAAAAAGGAAGAATTAGTGGATTACCTTGTTAAAGGTGCACCAAATTCACAAAATAATTGGGTAATTTGTAAGATAATAAAACCCAGTCGCGAGAAAAATAATATGAAAAACACGTCTTGAAAAGATAAAATTCATCTTACAATAAACACAGAACCAAGATAAAACAGGTTCCTATTCAGAATATACATAATTATAATTAAGATCTATTGATAAGCACATCTATATAACTAGATAAGTACCTGCATAGATTTTAGTTACACAATACCGTAGTCAGAGTAATGAGACCTAAAATCGTAAAATGATTTTTAAAGTTTTTAGTGTTCTGCAATTTATTATAATTCAGGTAAAGTTCAGTTTCAAAAATATTGAGTCATATTTTATCAAACAAGTTTTCAAAAACAGAATTAGAATTTTATTTGCTATGACTGTAGGTACAGGTTAGGTGTTGTACATAAATTGATGAGATCGTCTACAGTCTACCTTACGGCGTGCAAATTATTACATAAGCTAAAATATTAATACAAACAAAAAAATGTCAACAAACAAAATAGAAATTAAAGTGAAGTCAATTAATAATACTATAGTCAGATACATAATTCTTACATGGTCAAATTTGCTGTTAATTATAACAATCATAATCTGGATAAATTCGTATCATTTAGAAAGTCTTTTACTGAGTAATAACATTTGCCTAAAAGCAGTGCAGTTACCTTAGATTTAAAAATGTTTATAGAAAAAATTACCTTAAAACCAAATGGTTTTACAGATATTATTTGAATTTATTAAATTTCTTTCATCATGAGCCTTCAGCAGTCCACTGCTGGACATAGGCCTCCTCAATCGCACGCCCAAAAACTCTTTAATTCTTAATAAATAAACAGTTAAAAAATGTATTTTTTTAGTCGTTGATCTTTAAGTTTTAACGTCTTTCAAAACGCTATATTTTAATTTTTTGTTATTTTACCATTATTTTGTTTGTCCACAGGTAATTTCTGCTCAGGTCTCAAATCGAGATCTGTCAAGCCAGAATGCACTGAATAACTTAGCAAATATGCCCCTGGCGGAATATGGCAGATCTAGAAGACAGATTAATAACTCGCCAGTTGGTTTGCCAGAAAATGAGAACTTAGCAGCAAACGGCTTCGCTTTTGGCGTGCCACTCAAAAATAATCTGCCAAATGGCAATTTTCTTCGTGGCAACGGGTTGCCGAATTTTGCCTTGAAGAATGGATTACCAAACAACTTTGCATTGAACAATGTATTGCCAAATAATTTTCCATTTCCAAATATGGACATTATACCACAAAACAGATTACTACCAAGTGGTAATGGTGTAATTAGTAACGGATTGCCTTTTAGTAACGTCCCTAATGGGTTGCCAGGTTTAAATAATGTGCCAAGTGGCTTGCCATCTTTAAATAACGGATTTCCAGGTTTAAATAATGTACCAAGTGGCTTGCCATCTATAAATAATGGATTGCCAGGTTTAAATAATGTGCCAAGTGGCTTGCCATCTTTAAATAACGGATTGCCAGGTTTAAATAATGTGCCAAGTGGCTTGCCATCTTTAAATAACGGATTGCCAGGATTAAATAATGTGCCAAGTGGCTTGCCATCTTTAAATAACGGATTGCCAGGTTTAAATAATGTGCCAAGTGGCTTGCCATCTTTTAACAATGGTTGGCCAAGTTTAATTAATGTGCCCAATGTATTGCCAGGTTCAAATATTGTGCCAAATGGAATACCAGGTTTAAACTATGTGCCAAACGGATTGCCAAATTGGAATAACAATCCAACATTTACGAATAAAGTCTTGAATCTAAACCACGTGCCAGCAGGAATTGATATTTTGAATTTAAATAAAAATTTACCAGCTGCAAATACATTGCCGAATATCAATAACATAGCAATTCCTAATGCATTGCCAAGTTTTAATAACTTGCCTTGTAATACTTTGCCTCTTAGCAAAGGATTGCCACTAAATAATTTGCCAAGTGGCAATATATTGCCACCAATCAATTACCAACTACCGTATTTAAATAACTTTCGTATAACTGAAATTGGGATTGGAAATGGGGTTGCAGATATCAAAAGATTTCCCCGTGCCAATCAGCCAGTTGACAATATGGCACCTAATGCAAATAATTTGCAAAATGTTAATGAATTGAGACAAGTTTCTGATGAATTGACAAATATGAATTGATTTTTAAACATTGCGAATATGCCTTCAGCCAGTACATTACCAAATATTCTGCCAGTTGACAATAGATTTTCAAATGTCAACCATTTTCCAATCAGCAGCGGCATATCTAACATTGCCAATGATGTACAAAATAATAATAATATTCAATTAAACAATGGACTGCCAGATGACTGTCATTTTCAAAATTACAACGCAATGCCTGTCAATGAACAACGATTTGTAAATAATGTTCCTTTTAATAATGATTTTACAGTTCTTAATAATTATCCCATAAATAGAGGTATGCCAAATACCAACAGCAGAATGGTGAATGCCATTGACAATGGCATGTCTCCTTCCAACGGGGGACATTTAAATGATATATTATTAGCTAAACGTGGTTTTCCAGAAACATACTCAGAAAATAGTGACGGCAGTGGCTTTTCCAGCAACGATTACCAATTTGGTAATATTCAGATGCCACTTAACAACTGGCATTATGACTTAGTACCATCAAAGATGCTAGCTAACCAGAACTTATTACTGCCTGAGGGAGTGCAAATGTTTTCAAATGTGCCAAATGATTACTCGTCTGTCTTGACGTCAAATAATTTGAATTTGGTTAAGAATTTGCAAATTGAAGGTTTAGCCAATATGCCATTTTTAAATGGCTTGCCAGTTGCTGGTATTACAGAAACAGTGACTGTGTTAAACGGTCCGTATAATAAATAATGTGTAATATAATTCATTGCGTTTTTGAAATTAATTATTTATTTGTTTTTGTTAAATGGCTGTGTTACATTTTAAAACTGACGAGTTTGGCGATAATATATATGTTACGGCTAAAAGCCGAAGTGCGGCTACACCTAGTTCTAGCCGGCTACACCTAGGTGCGGCCGGTAACAGTTGTGTATCTTTTTTATTGCTAGGACACACCGACCAAATGAATTAGGTTAGGTTAGAACTATGACCAAACGCGCTACATCCAAATTGGTTGCATGTTCTAACCGAAGATAAGTAGGATACAAATAAGTTTAACCGGCCGCACCTAGGTTTAGCCGGCTAAAACTAGGTGTAGCCGTACTTCGGCTATTAGCCGTAACATATATAAACGTAGATAATTAAGTTATTTTTTAGTCATGTTTTTGTTACTGAAAATAAATATTATGTTAATAAATTGTTCTTTCTATTCAATCTTTTCTAGTTTACGCATTTCAGCAATAAACTGTTTAAAATATATTATATTGTTACTTCTTGAAAAATAAAAATACTAGCAACCAATTAATTCGTCAGGGGACTAGCTCGTGGCTAAATAATAACAGCCGCTCGGGTCGATCTCTAGGTTAAGCCGTGCTTGCCTAGGTTGGTCCGTGGATGGGTACACCCATTACATACCAAGTTTCCTCCATGCCTCGGGAAGCACATTAAGCCGTTGGACCCGGGTGTCATTTGTAGATCTTTGACAGTCGTTAGGTAGTGGTGGCGTTTTTCTTTCCATGTCAAAACAGCTATAGTGGTCCAAAAAGTCTGACAACCAGTCTTACCAAGGGGTATCGTATTACCCAGTGCTAACTAGGTTGTGGTCAGATAGGCAGTCGCTCCATGTAAAATACTGGTATTCAGCTGCATCCAGGTAGACTGGAAGCCGACCCCAATATAGTTGGGAAAAGGCTAGGCAGATGATGAATTAATTCGTCAGCTCCTATACAGTGTGATAGGACAATTTATAAAAAATAAAAAAAAAATATCAAAAATAAATATCTTCATTCATAATTATATATTTCCAATAATTCTATTGAACAAACTACGTTAAAGGACAAAGGACATGAATGTATTTAATATTTCGACATAAGTACTGATATTAAAAGTATGCTTTGCTCGTAGGCACGTTTTATGTATAAAGCAAGCTACTGTTCATCATGTGGTTTTACCTGTGTTTAATTAAAAATAATGATAAAGAAGAGAAAAAAGTCAATAAACGAAAAATGAAGTTGAAATCGACGGAGTTTTATCGATAATAGGCGATGGATGTTTAGTTAGAACGTTTTAAAGTTTTTAAATAATACAGGGTTACTGTTAATATGACGGCAATCCGTTAAGGAGATATAGGTGAGATCATTTGCAACCAAATGACCCCTATCAATCAATCAATCAAAACGTTTATTTCGAACAAGAGTCCATATGGGTGAGTAGTGAGCGCTTAAGAACTATGTTAGTACGACTTTTAGACATAACACAATTCAATCCTATTCATTTTAATTCAATTTAATTGAGTTTAATCCAAAGTATTTCTGTGTTTTTTTTGCAGAAATCGACCAATTGAGTAAAAAAATGTGCTCAAAATTATGAAAATCTAACAATTTGTAGCTCTAATTTAAAAACTATTGAAGATAATTGCCATTTTATGATCGATTACTATGTATTAAAGTGTAAGCAAGCAGATAAGACAATCAGAAAAATATTTCATGCATTGCTTTTTTTTTATAAATTTTCAAAATGTCTACCGCAGATATCTTGAAAAAGAAAAACTCTAATGACTCGAAAATGGTTGACATTTGCACCGGGGTCTTAGGGGGTCATTTGATTGCAAATTTTACCTACATCCCCTTAACGGATTGCCGTCATATTACCAGTAATCCTGTATAATAACATAATTATGAAGCATTAGTAGTGGTACTGATGACAGTTATCCTTCTTAGCTTCTCGACGCAGGATATAGTCCGCAAGTTAATGCACCAACAAAGGTCTTAAGGGACTCTAGCCTCACTCTCAAAGTTCGATGGGATGATAATCCAACAGAACCAGGAAAAGATACAGGCTCAGGGCTAAGAGAGTTTGGAAGCTGGTGGTATACAGGGTGCAGCTGACAATACGACAATAAATTAAACTGCGTATATATCATGACGTTCCCAGTCTGCATACGAAAATTCAATTAAATACAGGGTGTAAACAGACCCTTCACATAGCCGTCAACCAAACCAACTTTACGCAAAAATTATTGCTGGGAATCGACTTTTTTTTTTGAGGTGAAAAATCACGTTTTAGAATAGGACTCGATGGAAAGCACTCAAAGCATTGTGCTGATGGATGGATTGAATAGTACAGGGGTCGTGGAGGTGTGTAAAGTAAAAATATTACATAAAAAAATATATTTAAAAAAAAAAATCTTGTGAAAAAGTTAGAACTTTGACCCCCAATATCTCCGTAACTAGAAGGTTCCCAGGTATGATCTACAACAAAAAAATGATCGCAAAAACGGGGAGAACAAGTGCCTTTCGGATATGTTAAGGGTCTATTTACACCCTTTATATCCAGTAGTTTAGTCACAGTACATTATTTTTCATTTTCAGGATTTTCTACTTGATGTAGATTAATAGGATAGGACCGATGGATTAACGACTCCCACATTGATATAAGCATTAAACTCATGTCGCCAATTCGCGACTTTAAAAACCTTTGCTAAATTCGTTCCTTAAGTTTTATTTTCAGACGCGAATCAGTGCAAATATTATACCTAAGGTTAGTAAACCAACAATAATAAATGGCGTTGCAGTTCGTTAACAATTTTAAGCTCTTTAGTTTGTTTGAATTTTTTTTATTTCGATGTTAGATTCCTTTAATAGTTAAAACAGTATTTTCATTTATTGTCGTATTGTCGGCGCCACCCTGTATGACTCCCGTGCCTCGGAATATGTATCAGTGAGGTATCAACACACGGACAGCTAAGACTTTTGTTCCTATACATAATAACTTCAAGATAATGCAGGTTGTTCCATATAAAAGTAGGTCACGTAAACTTCTCTTGTTCTGTGTTAATGTGTTCTAATGCATACAAAATGTGTCATCCGCTGATTTTCATTGTTTTGCAAGTGTGTGCATTACAGGCAAGTTATTTAATTACTCTTTATTATATAACTATATTATTATGTACATTATAAAGGGTGTAAATAAAACCTTAACATAGCTGAAAGGCGCTTCATTTCCCCGCCATTGCGATTATTTTTTTGTTCTAGACCATACCTAGAGATATTGGGGGTCAAAGTTCTAACTTTTTCACAAGTTTTGTTTTAAATTCATGTTTTAAATGTAAGATATTTACTCCACGAGCCTCTTACTATTCAATCCATCCATTAGCACAATGTTTTGAGTGAGTTACATCGAGTCCTACCGTGAAACATGACTTTACACAAAAAAAAGTCGTTTCCCAGCAATAATTTTTGCGAAGTTACTTAGTTTGATGTACATACATTTTGTATATAAGTATTAGTATCATTATAAGTGCCTATATAAATGTTCGATAGCAAGAAGTTATTTTTAATATATTTATTTAGTACCCTATCACAATGTTTTCTTATTTAACCCAAAGGTTGACTGGTAGAGAATGCCTTGTGGCATTAAGTCCGCCTATGTATCACTATTGTACATGAAGTTTAAATAAATAAATAAATATAATGCTTGGTTGACGGCTTCGTGAAGGGTCCTGGTGTGGGGTCTAGGAATCATATTTTGGGATAACTGTAGTGAGAGGGAGGAGATTTTTGGGGCCCAGAAACGGTGTATTAGATCTATGTCAAACCTTAAAAGCACAGACAGCTGTGAACCTGTGTTTCGGTCTCTCAGGATACTGACTTTTCCATGTTTGTACATATTGGAGGTGGCAATTTTTGTAAAAACAAATCTTCATTTATTCCCGTCACTAGCCAATATCAGAACACGCAATGGCCCCTTGAGATCCCAATACAAGAACTTGCTACATTTGGGAAATTACAAAACAGCACTGTTAAGGAAAAGTGTTATGACAATGGGACCTGTCATTTATAATAGAATACCTCATGGTTTTAAGAATTATCCTATAAACATTTTTAAATCTAAGCAAAACTGCACTACTTTTAGGCAAATATTATTACTCAGTGACAGACTTTCTAAATGATACGAATTTATCCAGATTATGATTGTTATAATTAACTGCAAATTTGACCAAGTAACACTAATGTACCTGACTATAATATTATTAATTGACTTCACTTTAATTTCTTTGTTTTGTTGACATTATTTGGTTTGTATTAATGTTTTAAGTTATGTAATAATTTGCACGCCGTAAGGTAGACTGTAGCCGATCTCATTAATTTATGAACAACACTGTACCTACTTTCATATCAAATAAAATTCTGATTCTGATTCCTGTTACACCCTGTATGTATTTAACACTCAAAATAAAAAATTAAAATATTAGGTACTATTGTTTTTCAGTCTGTGACATCGTACCCTTGCAAAGACTACATACTTGCTTACATACCGATTGAAGAGTTAGCATACATATTACCAGAGGTAAGGCAATTTAAACTATTAATTTTCTATAGGAGGATTTATAAGAATTGTACCACATGGCATCCTATTGTTTCTGCCTACTCTCATGGTAAAGAAGCGTGAGTGTAGGCATATAGGGTGACCGATACTTAAACACGTGATTGTACTCATGATAATGAACAACTTTCCCAAAGAAACATTTTATTTATACTCGTTCACTTTTATTACAATAAAAGATACGGAGCGGGCTTGCGAGCCGCGCGGGTGCTCTGATTACTCACTGTTGCACGGTACGATAGTAATGAGACAGAACGGCGTCATGCGGCTAACAGCTGATAGGTCAAAGACGCGCGCGTGCGAGTTTCAGAGTATAAAAAAAAATATTTAGGAAAGTTGTTTGTAATCATGAGTACAATCACGTGTTTATGTATCGGTCACTAATTACTAGTCACCCTATACACCGTGACTTTTTAGTCGTCTTACAACGGCAGCTCACTTCATGTATCCAATGAATACTAAACATTCATAAAAAAAATAGCTATTTATGAGATTTTAATCATTTAAAACTAAAACTATTATTCAGTATTATGACGCATGGCGTAGTTAAAACACCCTGTTGCGAGCGATGATCTACTAGACTCGAGCGCTGGGTAGGTATTGTTCTCCCGTTTGACACGTAAACATCATTAACAGGATGTTTCATAATTTTATTCTAATTTTTTATTATTATTTTTCTTTGTACCTATTATGAAAGATAAAAAAAATCGCGCCTAGAGCTATTTTATGTCGGGTACATTGAGTGGACGACCTTCGTAAGACGACTAAAAGTCACGGTGTATAATATGTTGTTGTTTTTTACCTCATCATCATCTTAGCAGCTGTCCCGTGTTACTTGGGGTCGGCGCAACACGTTTTTTTCTTCCATCCTCCCCTTTTAGTAGTTACGCTATCATTCACTCCTTTTTCCTTCAAACATTCTTCACACAATCCATCCATCTTTTCTTTGATCTTCCTCTCCCTCTCGATCCATCAACATTTATATTCATTACTTGATTTTTTTTAAATAATCACGCATGACCAATCTATTTTCAAGAAAGAATAAAATTGAGAAAACTTAAAACATTATAAAAGAACCTTAAAGACTTATGAACTTTTAAACACTGTTTTAAGCTTTCACGGTTTACAATTAAACTTATACTGTCACTTACGGGATATCTTCCGTGACTGTTCATTATTTTGAGCTCCCGATATTTCGGCGCTGTTGCAAGCGCCATGATCGCAGGTTGACTCAACTCAACTTGTCAACACGCGATCATGGCGCTTGCAACAGCGCCGAAATATCGGGAGCTCAAAATAATGAACAATCACGGAAGATATCCCGTAAGTGACAGTACAAGTTTCTGAAGTTTTGGTTAAATAAGTGGTATTTGCATAATTTTCAACGATAACCTATTGAAAACACACAAATTTTGTCCATTTTACAGAACATTCAAGCAATTCTCGTACCATATTACAACAATGCCCTCTTCTACGATCCTTGGAATTTTCAAGGTAGGATGATGCAAAGTGCTAGGTTCCCTTACCGGCAGACTACAGGGCCTGTATCCTTTGGTGGCCAGGTGGAGGCTAAAGGAGGGACCACCAGTACAGGAAGCTTTGGAAACCATGGATTTGGCAGTGAGTCTTACACCCATTATTATTAACACTAGAAACGGGATATTTACCATGTTTACTGTTTTCTTTGAGTTCGCGAAAAAAAAAATAAAAGAAAGAAAGAAAGTTCGCGTGCTGACACAGTGAGTTTCGTGTGTCGGGAACAGAATCGAGTTGCGAGTGACAGTGGTAGCGGTACTGAGTGTAAAAAACGAACAAGAAAGACGGTAGACCGATTTGTCTGCTCATAAACAACCACCCGCAATAACTTCATCTTATCCGTGATCATGGTGCTTGCAACAGCGCCGAAATATCGGGAACTCAAACAAATCAGTGAACATGGTAAATATTCAGTTTCTAGTATAATGTTTGTGACTATGATAGTTTAAAATCTTATAGTCTTACACCCGTGTGAATAAACAAGTCAAAGTGATCACTTGTGGAAAAATCATTATTTAAGATACGGTTTTTATTCTGCAGTTTAGTAATTGCTTGAAGTTAGAACTGTCAAAAGTTAGAATTCTTAGCTTTGCTTTCTTTGACGATTTTCTTACTTTGTTTAAATTCTTGTCTATTGCATAAAAATGTTTGCCTAAGGCCCGTCGCCCACATGATCAAGAGGCGAGGTGCAGGTGCGGAAGTGCCCCAGAGTGTGACGTCATTTTATTATTTCGTTTCGTGCGTAGCAACGTATAGAAAAGGGATGGAAGCATAGCCCGAGCGTCGACTCCACATAGATACTACGACTCGAATGTGTCGCGACTCCGCCTCTGTCTTGCTTGAGCGACGAATACGACGCGACGCGACGCGACATGACATGATGCAATACGACGCGATGCTACACCCGACAAATGTCCTACGTGATTTTGGTCAATTCAAATTTATTCTTGAATCATAGAGAAGTACAGTACAATTTTGCTTGAAAGTTCATATTTAAAGTACAGACTTATAAAACAATATCGTAAAAAACACAGAAAGAAAACAAATATAATATTTTTCCAACCAACCCTTTCACCCATTTCGTAGTTCGTGGTGTCGCGTCTGGTCGCCCTCAAAACTAGGCCGCAAACAGGGTATGCCGTTGAGTTGATCGCGTACGTCGCGTTCGCAGCGTCGGGTCGCGTCGTATTCGTCACTCACGCAGGACACCCCGTTACTAGTGAACGACGCGCCTAAGTTATTATTTAAACTCAAGTTATTCCTTTAACTTGACTAAGAAGTGGAAAATAACTAGAATTTTAGACTTACCCTGGTAACTTTACCAGAATTAGTTTAAAATTCTAAACGATTTTATTCTAGATTTGTTACAAAGTACGTAAAGTCCACTGGAAAATCTAATTACATCATATGAACGAAGCTCCAACCATCATTTCTTGACGACTGCTTTACATTCAGTATTAGACTTAGTGTGGACATTCATTATTTTTATACATAAAGTATGTAGCTATTATGGTCGTCTGACAGCGAGATGGGAAGACGACATTGTTGCCATCGGGAGAAACCTGGATGACACAGGGACATGGAGATTCACAAAGAAAGGTTCCCTCCTGTTGGTGAATTCAGTTTAGATGACGATGATGTAGCTGAATTCACCACCATAAATGATCCAGTTATTTTCAAATTACTTAGGTGAATGCTAGTGGTGTAGGGCCGATCGTTGTTACAAATCTTTTAGCAGGTCCTTGGTTGGAGTGTACGTAACGGGGCATTGAGGAAAAAAGACAGAAAATTTTAGCCAAAAAAAAAGTGTTAGATGCAAGAGCGAGCGAAGTGAGCTCGGGACTTGGGGCACTCCGACGTTAGGTTAGGTTACTTTAAACCCTGCAGAGAGAAATAGGACTACTTCGGCTCCTTGTTTATCAGATGTGTCTTTTGACCGAAATGAAGAGATGGAGACGAAACCAGAGTATTTACTCTAAATAAATACCTACATTCAACGTTTTTTCCAGCCTTTACATCATACTCAGCACCAACCACGCCACTAACAGTGACACCTCAACCAGCTTTGCAAGCCACCTCCAATTTGCTGGCAGACACAATATCGCCAATATCTGCAAGGTTGCCCACGATCACAACGTTGCCAGCAGTAACACTGCCATCTCCAACAATCAACCAGCCATTTACAGACATCATGCCATCTACAGTGTCCGTGCCAACTATGCCTTTGCCATTTATAGTGGTCACAACGACAGTTCCTTATAATCGAGAGTTAAATGGCAACGTGGCTAGCTCAGTTAAGTTTAATGGCATGGTGCCAGCTTCTGGTCGTGTCAGGATTTCTAGGCATTTTTGTTGATAACTATTTTAAATTGCTTTGTGAATAATTAGGAAGTTTCATGTACTATTAAAAAAAATATGTGTTTTTTTTTTAGTCAAAGTACTGCAAAATAATTAGACGACCAGTTTGTATATAGATTTTTTTATAAATACAATGTTTATTTGGTGTGTCTTTTATTAAAAATCATCATCATCTGCCTAGCCTTTTCCCAATTATGTTAGGGTCGGCTTCCAGTCTAACCGGATGCAGCTGAATACCAGTATTTTACATGGAGCGACTGCCTGTCTGACCTCCACAACCCAGTTAGTACTAGGTAATGCGATACCCCTTGGTAAGACTGGTTGTCAGACTTTTTGGGCCACTGACTGTAACGACTGTCAAAGATCTACAAATAACAACCGGGACCAACGGTTTAACGTACTTCCCGAGGCACGGAGGATACTCGGTATGTAATGGGCGGTCACCCATCCACAGACCAACCTAGGCAAGCACGGCTTAACCTAAAGGTCGACCCGAGCGGCTGTTATTATTTAGCCACGAGCTCCTTTATTATAGTGTTCCTTTGTAAACCTTGCAAGGTTATGAGTCTTCCAAGAATAAGGTCTTGTGATAATTTAATCTAAACTTACAACATCTTTTATCATTTCAATGATAACTTTCTCATTAACGAGTGTTATTGTTCGTGAATGTGCATGTCTTATCATTTGATAGTTATCAAGTATCAAATCGGTAGTATTTGAATTTAGAAATTGGTTGACAAATACATTGATTATATTGTTTCTTTTCATCTGCAGTCATTCATAATCATTCTCGACCTCTGTGAAAAAAGTATAATTTTTTTTAATTTATTTTTATCTGACTAATTTTATACTGATTAGATCTGGAACACGTGTTGATATTGGTTTTATAGTCTATAAATAGTCTTGTCACCTAGGAATTTTGTGATTATCATAAACGTTTCTACTCGAGATGATTGCTCTGAGCTGCTTATTTTTTGCAATTGCCGTACAGGTAGATATTAAACCGTCTTTATAAGTCTAAAATCATTTTGAAAATTATTTCTACTTTCCTCATTCTAAATTAAACTTTAATAAATAATCAACATGTATAAAGTTCTAAGCAAAATAAAAAATTAGCTATTAAATTGTCAGAGCTTCCATAATTGAAATGGCTTGTAGAAATAATGAATAACGCACCTGGCATAATGATATTTTTTTTCTTTGCAGTACGTATCAGCACAAGCAATACCATATGGCGTGTCAAACAGAGGAACGACAAATGGCCTGGCAATGGGAAGAGGCTTAGCAAATAGAATTGGCAGAAACATGCCAATGGCTGGCAATAATATGGCAAGAGAACATATTAACTGTCACAATTTAGCAAATCCTTATTACGCAAATGATAATTTAGCAAATAACTTTGTTTATGCTAATCAGAAAATGGCAAATCCAACCTTGGCTAACATTGTTGAGACTAACTTAGCAACTGTGGCAACGCTAGAAAACTTGGCCAGTGCTAATATAATGCCAAATGTTGCCACTCCTACTGTTATAGCGAACATGCCAAAAGTAACAGCTTACAACTTTGGTAATAACCCTATTCCTGTAACAGTCACAGGCAGTTCACATGGTACCCACCATGTTGGCATAAACATTGTGGCAGATAACTTGGAGGTGAACGGTTTGGTGAATGTGGTTGGCAGAATGCCAATCTTTGGCGCGGTGACATTGAATGGCAATGTGCCATCGGATGGCAAGGCGTCTGCGAATTATAGCTGTGGTTCAATAACTGCTGTTTAGTGCGGTTAATTTTATTAATTTATTTTAGAAATAAAGTTATTTATTGATTCTATTTTGTTATTTTTTTCTCATCGTCTATCAGTAGTTTCTGTTTTTTTTTTTGAGAACGAGACTTTATTTTCAAAACTAGAATAATAGTTTTTTTTAAACGTTGCCCCACACTAGGAATTTCTCCTGTATCGTGGGAGCGTTTACAAACATTTAAGCTCACATACACAAACAGCCCCAGCCGCCTGTAGGCCATACAAATATTTGTTCCGTGCGGGAATCGAACCCGCGACACGAAGTGTAGCAGTCAATCACTCAGTCACTGCGCCAACCGTGCCGAGTATATAGTTATATGGGTAAACATAAAACTGTGAATGTGTTTGGTATGAACAGTATGGGTATTGGTTTCTAGGCCCATGAGATAATCCACCTCTTTATCTACAAAAGGTGCAATGGCTCCCAGCACACATAGGCTTACGGGGCAACGAGGAGCCTGACGGTCTGTTAAAGCTTGCAATAGAGATGGAATGAAACCTGCGTCTTTTCTTGACTTGAACCCTGTTGGTTAGGAGTACGTCATGCTCACTCAAATGTCTCGCTGATGGTGGCACGTGATCATTAAATTCCCTTCAAAATGGTTGAGTTGAATGGTGCTGTTACATGCGTCATGTTCGTGAACGGGCGCTGTCAGTTGTGACTGGTCATCTCTTGGTTGCCACGGCTTATTTGAATTTATTGTTTTATTTTTTAATTGTTTTTACTATGGACACTTTTTAACGTACACATCTTGCTACATCGTTCTCACATAATGTACCATCTCAACATGAATGGTGTAACCAAGGTTTTGTAAAAATATTTTGATTTAAAAGAGTGTCCATGGAGTTTCTTGCCCGTTCTTCTCCATAGAGATCTACGTTAGGGAATGGGCAACTACAGTACTTTCACAGTTTTTGTGCCTTGACTGGGATTGTAGCTACATTTCATCGTTGTGTTTGTTTCGACAATTCAAAAGTGCCTGTAACTGGCCTACTTGAAATAAATGCTTTGATGGGTAGCGAAAAGACATATATTCCAGATCACTGGGAATATTGCTCCAATTTTAAGCTGTCGTGTTTTGACAGATAGAGGCATAACTTTGATGAAAATATATCGAAAGTTAAAGGAATTTGCTATAAAGTAATTCAGAGTGAGCCTCCTCGCGTGCCCTGGTTCGAGGATACAAGTTTGGTGACTTCCCACGTCGCACTGAAACCAAAACCCTCTGGGAAATGCTTGGACAAGACCCGTGGCTGACCTCAGAGCACACGATCTCCATCGCGATATGATCGAAAAACTAACTTCTCTGACGATCAGCGGCCTAGAAGATACTGGCCCCGTATATACGAGATAAATAGACAATACAACCCATTCCTTTTCTCAAATAGAATAGGCGATATAGAATATATAAACAAATCGGAGAGGGCTAAATCGCTCCAATAAGAAAGAATCCAAATCATTTTAGCAAACCCTACATCAACGATTGCAAAGAGGTTGTGTGGCTTGGTGAAGATGTCTAGTCATGGATTCTGTTTCTAATACATAGTAAGTAAATATTCCACATACTGGGTGCCACACATACCCTTAATGAAGCCGAAAGGCATTTTTTTTCCCTGTCATTGCAATCTTTTTTTTGTTCCAGGCCACACCTGGGAACCTTCTAGTTACGAAGATATTCGGGGTCAAAGTTCCAACTTTTTTACAACTTTTTTTTTAAATACAAGTTTTAAACGTTGTAAATTTACTATAAATAAATCCACGACCCCCTTCCTATTAAATGCATACGTATGCGCAATGTCTTGAGTGCGTTACATTGAGTCCCACCGTAAAACGTGATTTTCCACCCCAAAAAAAATGTCGTTTTCCAGCAATAATTATTGCGTAGAGTTACTTAGTTTGAAGACAGAATGCTTGGTTGACGGCTTCTTGACGTAACATAATTATATGTTACAACATTAACACCATTTTCCACGAAGTGTTAGGCATCTGAAGTGAAGCTACCCATAGGGCACCCGCATTTCGCCATTTACACACGTATCCAGACACGACCGTATCCAGACACCGGGGTACTACAGACATACTTTATTATAGTAAGTAGTCTTGCAATGAAGCGTTTTGACCCCATGTAACTTGTAAGACCGATTGGGTATCAAAACAAGTACTTACTCCTTTTTTTGTCTGCAATTACACTATAAAGGCAAATAAAATTCGTGAATAAATTCATAAATTAAAATCATTTATTTTACAACTAAACAAAAACATAATTATCAATAAACTATAGACTTTAAATTAATATGAGTGACGAGAATAATTGTAACAACATTTTAACATCTAGTCCTACTTGTTGCAAGCACAATTGTTGTTATTTGCAACACTGACTAAACCACCAGCTGGCACGGTGCCTTCAAACGTCACGTAGCCAATAACTGGCACATTGCCAGATATAGCCGTGTTGCCACCTACTGGCAACTCGCCAATTACTGACACATCGCCGTAACCGATGTTGCCAGCATTTGCCATACCAGCCAGATTGTTGTTTAAGGCATTGTTGGCAGCTAAGCCATTGAAAGCCAAGTTGTTGTTGAGCGGGTAATTGCCCAAGTTAGCGCCAGCCAAATTTGCTGCAGCCAAATTGTTTGCGGCAAAATTGTTAGCAGCTAAGTTACCGCCAAAGTTGGCATTCGCCAAGTTGTTTCCAGCACAATTTCCAGCGGCCAAGTTGGTTGCGGCCAAGTTTTTCGCTGCAAAATTATTTGCTCCAAAGTTGTTGTTGCCAAAGTTAGGACCCAGCCCATTGGGGGACAGCCTATTTAATCCTAATCCATTTCCTTGGAGTCCATTAGGTCCCAAACCATTGCCAAAACCGACAGTTTGGCCAAATGCATTCTGTGAAAAAATAAAAGTATTACTTAATATTTGAAACTGGCAGAATAAAAATAAAATACTTTCAGTACACCGGACGTCTTAACCAATTAGACCATCGCACCCTGCTCACAGCTCTCGAAATTTAACGTCACTGTATGACGTTATTAATGGAACGAAAATTTCGAGAGCTGTGAGCAGGGTGCGATGGTCTAATTGGTTAAGACGTCCGGTGTACTGAAAGTCGCAGGTTCAAACCCTGCTCGCACTAGAATTTTTCTTTCCATGTCAAAACAGCTATACAATTTATTTACAATACAATTTATTTAATATTATTAGTTCCCATGTACTACCGTTGTCAGTGTAGAAATAATTGTTAAAATACATACCTGTGTTAAACAGATGACTGACAAAATAATAATTAAGGACGACATGATGATTTATATTAAAATAATACCTAATTGTAATGATTTACTAAACGGCCTATACCTTATATACTAGATTATTTCGTCACTTTTAATGCAATGATCGAAAAATATCTTTTTAGATAGCGAGTTCATGTTGATACGAAATTGAGCATAACATCACGAAGTGAGATAAAAATATCTGTAAGACGTTTTTTATGCTGAAAAGGAACCATTAATCTACAGGGTGTAAACGGACCCTTCATGAAGCCGTCAACCAAGCATTCTGTACATCAAACTAAGTAACTTTATGCAAAAATTATTGCTGAGAAACGACTTTTTTTTTGGGGTGTAAAATCACGTTTTATGGTAGGACTCGATGGAACGCAGTCAGAGTTTTGTGCTGATGGATGGATTGAATAGTACGGGGCTCGTGAGGTGCTTAAAGTAAAAATCTTACATTAAAAACATGTGTTTTAAAAAAACCTTGTGAAAAAGTTGGAATTTTGACCCCCAATATCTCCGTAACTAAAAGGTTCCCAGGTATGGTCTAGAACAAAAAATGGTCGCAAAGTCGGGGAGAACAAGTGCCTTTCGACTTCGTTAAGGGTCTATTTACATCCTTTATAAGGGGTCGTCCTAGGGATCTAAAATGACCGCTTTAGCAGAATCGTAATAAGATAATAATATGAAAACCGTTAAAATTCGTAAAATGATCACAAAGTGACACCATCTGCATGACCTTTTCCCAACTATGTTAGGCTTGTCTTCCAGTCTAACCGAATGCAGCTGAATACAGTATTTTACATGGAGCGCCTGCCTATCCGATCTCCACAACCCAGTTAGTACTAGGTAATACGAAACCCCTTGGTAAGACTGGTTGTCAGACTTTCGGGCTACCTGTAACGACAGTCAAAGATCTACAAATGACAGCCGGGACCAACGGCTTAACGTGCTTTCCGAGGCACGGAGGAAACTCGGTATGTAATGGGTGGTCACTCGTCCACGGACCAACCTAGGTAAGCACAGACCTAAAGATCGACCCGAGCGGCTGTTATTATTTAGACACAAGTGCGAGCAGCGACAGCGAGTTCTTCACTACGTGTTTTTATGAAATTTTGTATGAATAATGGCAAAAATAAGAACGCAGATAGAATGTTACTGGGTTGCCCTTTCGAGTTTTTTAGCAAACGAGAAGCTTGTTTATGTATGTACATTAGGTATTTGCAGCGCCTCTAATTAAATTACCGTTAAGTGTATAGTTACTGCCAGTTAAGATGGCAATAGCGGTCATTGAACCACATGCATTTATTGAATCTCTTCTTTTAAAAAACGTATACAAACCTGAATTGACATTGATTGATTGATATCCTGAACATTAACAGAAGAAACGATAAGTTACACGGTTTATGGTTTCAGTTCGTGTAAAGAGATATCAGGGAAAGGGCAATGACCGCTATTGCCATCTTAACTGGCAGCAACTATAGTAGTATGTATTTTACACATATTTGGCAATAGGCTGACGCCGTTTTACCGACCTTAACACGTTATTGGTGAAATTGACCACAAACTTATCGTATGAAACAGCTGCCGTGTTGTAATATTTCATTATAAAATCAAATGCTGAAAGTTCACGGAAATTCATGACAATTTTCATAACCCCGTCACACACCGGCGCCGATTCAACTGATGTGTCAAAATCTCGTCGTGCATAGTAGTTAATTAAGTAAAGTGTCTGAACTGTAGTCCATAAAATCTTACTTGATTAAAAATGACATGACAGCTGTAAAACCAAAGGGACTAGTAGCTTCGGTCATTTCGAAATAAATAATTACAAATGCATATTTATGCAGTCAGTATTTTATTAAAAAATAGAGTTATTAATTAGGGCAAGATTAATAAAGAGAATTAAATAAAACTTTAAAAAACATAGTGTTTATAAAATTATTAATTATGCACATCAAGCTATTACAATCTGTCAAATTTCTTTAATAGTGTTTCGATTTTATCGATATAGCATTAGGTTCAAGGTTGGTTGGGAAAATTTGATAGGTTCGGGTATATGCTGGCGTCTGTACATACATTCTGACAGCTGGCATTTTAATCAAGATAATTTTGTAAGAACTTTACTTATCAGTCTATTTGATTCTACGCGAGGTTATAACAGACATATCTGATGGAACCGACACGGCGTAGAATGCTTTAGAAATTAAATTCACAAGATTGCTTCGATGAAAATTAATTTATAAGCGTGAATAATGAGGGTTTCTGAGTTCGATACTCAGGTCAGGAAGGGGTTTTATTCATGTTTGACCAAGTACTAGTCGACACGGTCGCAGTGGCGAAGGGTCAAATTTTAGTAAGGAGAAGTCCAAGAAAAACAATGAGAATTGTGGATTTTTTTGTTACCCTGTATTCTATTTTCGTTAACAGCGACTGTTGCTTTCTTTGTTGACATGAAAAACGTTGGCATTTTTGTAATGTTTTCAATCTTATGACGTATTAAATGTCTGTACTGTGATGTGAAACCCACAGATGTGCATCTAATATACTATTTGACGTTTTTTATGTTTTTTTTTTCTATTTGATTTTTTTTTTTTTATTATTTTTTAACTATTTTTTCTATTTTTTTTTTTTTACAGTAGACTTGCACAAGGCACTCTACAGTACACACCTAGACTAGTGTCTAGGTGTCTACTGTAGAGTGTCTTGTTCCCAAAGGGAAGCCGGCAGAAATCGGCTTCTTAGGTGCCTTCGGGCCTGCATGGTCGAGACTTTACCATAACATTTTCGCAAAATACACATTTTTTTTTTCAGCAAACTCTGTCCCACTGCTGGGAAAAGGCGTCCCCGAGGCGGCTTTCGAATTTTATTTACAATTTGCCACTCCGTTAAGAATGAGTCCAGATCGTCACGCCAGCGTTTCTTCCTGCCCTATTTACGACGGCCGTCTTCAGGCACCCACTGTGTAACTCACTTCGCCCATCTGTGCGGCTTCATCCTGGAAACGTGACCCACCCAGTCCCATTTTATCGCCAACATCGGCAATGCCTAGACCGTATTAAGGTGTTGAGCATTCGATCGGAGAGTCTAATACTGAGAATGCTACATTCACGTGCAACACATTGCGTTGCATTTTTGCTACATTTATTTATTGTTTAGTTTTTTTTTTTCTGCTTTTTTTTCTGCTCTTCTGAGCATCAGTCAAAGACCGAGTCTGAGTGGTTAGGTTAGATAAACATGAAAATGAAAATGCACATAAGCATAGTTTAACCTTTCCACTCCACGCCAAGCCACAATTTCATCTACCATTTAGTCACATATTTGTGTCATTTGGCGTACAGGACACGCGCTTTCTTGTCACGTATATGTGTCAAAGGCGTTCAAAAGGTAAAAAAAAAATACTGTTCTCTTTAAGAAGTGTGCAGCAGTTAGCGCCTGAGAGTTAAGAATAGAATAGTCGACCTCTATCTTTTTACCGCACCTTTTTTTAACATTTTATACTTCAATCACTTAAATAAAATTTAAATTTAAATTAATAATTAATTTAAATTTAAATTAATAATTAATTTAAATTATTTTCAGATTTACACCTACCACTGCTTGTCTCTGCATCACCCAAAGGTTGACTGGTAGAAAATGCCTATGGCATTAAGTCCGCCTCTGTACTTATGTGCTTGAAGTGTTAAATAAATAAATAAAAATACCTTGTTTTACGACGTGAAAGTGACAATCAACATAAGAGTGACAAAGCAAGTACGGGGTAGACTATACAAACGTATTTGCATTCGTGTTATGTTATCTATACTTATATATATTATATATTAATATTATAAAGCTGACGAGTTTGTTTGTTTGGTTGAACACGCTAATCTCAAAAACTCCTGTTTAGAATTGACAAATTATTTTATTGTTGGATAGCCCAGTTATCGAGGAAGGCTATAAGCTATATAACATCACGCTACGCAAAAAGAAAACAAGTCATAAGCATATATATCACTGGCAACGGTCATAGCAAAGGTGCTGGATAGTCTGCTGGATACATACATGGCCCCCAGGATTGACTTGCATGATGCACAGTTTGGCTTCAGGCCTGGGCTGTCGACTGAAAGTGCCATTATGTGTTTAAAACGGACTGTCCGGTATTATACGGATAGGAAAACACCTGTTAATGCATGTTTCTTAGATCTGTCCAGGGCATTCGACCTTGTGCCTTATGACCAGCTGTGGGATAAGCTAAGAAATGAGAAAAAAGTAGATTTTGAGGTCACGTCATTGTTAAGATTCTGGTATGAGAACCAAATAAACAATGTTAGGTGGGCAGGGAATATGTCTGAAGAATATAGATTGAAGTGTGGGGTGAGGCAGGGGGGAATCACCTCCCCTCGCCTTTTCAATTTATATATAAACCAACTGATTGTTGAGCTCGGCAATACTGGTGTCGGCTGTCATATTGACGGAGTGGCTATGAACAACATCAGCTATGCGGACGATAAGGTCTTGCTGAGCCCATCAATCAGTGCATTAAGACGTTTGCTGAAGGTCTGTGAGAACTATGCGGTGACTCAGGGGCTTAGGTATAATGTTGCTAAGAGTGAGTTACTTGTTTTCAATGGTGGTGCGACAAGATACTTAAATGTTCCATGCATCTCATTAGCAGGTACACCCTTGAAGCAAGTCTCAAAATTTAAATATCTGGGCCATTGGGTCACTGAGGACCTGTGCGACGATTTAGATATCGAGAGAGAGCGTAGGGCGCTTTCTGTTCGAAGTAATATGCTGGCTCGTAGGTTTGCACGGTGTTCTTACGACGTTAAAATGACGCTTTTTCGAGCCTACTGTCAGACTTTTTACACCTGCAGCCTTTGGGTCAAGTGTACGCAGAAGGCATACAGCGCCCTGCGTGTACAGTATAACAATGCTTTCAGGATGCTTGTGGGGCTGCCGCGGTATTGTAGCGCTTCGGGTATGTTTGCCGATGCGAGAGTGGATGATTTTTATGCCATCATTCGAAAACGATGCGCTTCTCTCCGGTACAGAACAGATATCAGCACCCACGGCATGTTGAGAGCATTGAGTGACCGGTGGGACTGCCCGATGCTTGGTCGATGGGTGAGACTGCACACACAGATCGGCTCTAGATAGCTGTACGTGCATTTAAATTTATTCCTTTATGTCATTATTGTTATTATGCCTTTTTGTGATTTTTATGTGTGTGTTGTGTTATTTTTATGTTTTGTGATTCGTTTCTATTATGACATTATTATGTAATTTGTGATGTATTTTGATTATGTTATTTTTGTTATTATGCCTATTACTTATCTATTTCTATGGACTTCAACGTCTGCGAATAAATGATTATTATTATTATTATTTATTATTATAAGCGGCGGGTAATAAGACACATTGTTTCAATTTCAATAATTAATATCCATATAATTAAAACTCAAACTAAAAATCAACAATAATACAATAATTTCTTGGATCTAATACAATCCGTTGCAACCACAACCGGCTCCAACACGACCGTTGTAACCCAGACCAGAGCCGCCCAGACCAACCAGACCAGGACCAGACAGACCAGGGCCGTAACCAGCTCTGCCAGGAACGAGACCAGCAGCAGGAGCAATAGCACCGTAAGGACCACCAGTGGCGCCAATACCTTCGCTCACAATACCGACAGCGCCGCTCCCGCAGCCGTAGTTAATACCGCCGGCGCCAGCAGTGGGCAGAGTGCCTTCGACAGCCACAGCGCTCAAGAACGGCAGCTCTCCGTTCACGGCGAGAGCACCTTCGATAGCGTTCTCAGAGAACACAGTGATGCCGGTGGGTGCGATGGGGGACGTGCTGGTGACCACGAAGCCGCCGCCGCTGGAAGGCACAAAGGAGTTGGCAGCCAGGCCGTAGCTGTTACATCCTGGGTAGCCCAGGGGTCCTGCTGCCAAGCCGCGTCCGGCTAGGTTGGAGCCGTAAGCGAGCGCGTTACCAGCTAGAGCGAGCTCTTCAGCTGGCAAGGTGGTGCCAGCGATGCAAGCGCCGATGGCTTGGCCTGAGATGGTCTGAAAATAATACGAATTAATTATTAGTTTAGATTTGTTTGAAAAGAGTGATAGAATATTACAGATTTCTAGAAAGTTTTTAGTACATTTGAAAATTCTAAAGCTTTATGTTGTTCAGTCGTAGTGGTTTGGTTTGGAATAAGAAATATCCCGTAAAATATCATTTAATTGAAGACTCACCACGAAAAACGCCGAAGCAAGCAAAATAACAACTTTGACGGCCATTTTGAGTTTTGTAAGTTTGTTATTAGTAGTGTGGTCAGGGGTAAAAAACAGTTGAATGATATTTTTGAAAAAAGGTTTGAACTTTTTATACAAGATTATTACATTAAAATGTAATCTGTGTGTCAATGTGTACGATGAAGTTTCTTACTAACTTTTACTTAATAATTATAGGATTCCAAAGAACTGTGTTGCATTGATTTAGGCAATAATAACGGTCAATGATAAGAACAAACACTATATTACACAATTATTACAATATTGTTGAATTATACAATTAATGTTGTTATATATTTCAGTAAGCAGTGGAACTTTCCTATGACATACCTAACTTATGTAATTCTATTAATAGGTCTTTTGAGTGTTATGTACTGAAGAGCGTTTATTCTAAAAATTGGCAACGGCCCAAATAGCTGCCAAATATTTATCTATTTTAATTAAGTCGGTAATAATATTACTGTATGGGAATAAGAAATAAGTATGGCTAACTAGTGAACTAGAATATTAATAATGAATTGCAATTAAAAAACTGAATTTGATGTTGTAACCGTTGTAGGTGTAAAAAAGGCATTTGGAAAGTTTCCAAATACTTTTTTTACATCTAAAACTAAATACCACATCACACCATACCAACCACATACCACACCAAACCACCATACCAAAACCACACCACCACCATACCACCACCAACCACTACCACCCACCATACCACCACCACCTACTATATTAATTATTGCATTTCATTATCAATATTTTAGTTCACTAGTTATCCATATTTCTTATTTCCATACAGTAATATTGCCAAATTAATCAAAACAGCGAAATATTTGACAGCTATTTGCGACGTTGCCCACTTTCTGTACAAGCGCTTTTAATTAGGTATGTAATATTTATAGATCACGTAAATGTTCAAGGGCATACTAAATGAGAAATGAGAAAAGAAAGAATGAGTATAACTTTATACTTCATGACATTGCATCATTAAAATACACATTTTCAAAATGGACTCTTTAGTCTATAGTCTGTTTATAGTTTTAGTTCCTTACTTTCACTACGGGAAGGCGAAGGTTTATACAGGGTGAAAATAGACCCTTCACATATCCGTCAACCAAGCATTCTGTACATGAAACTAAGTAACTTTACGCAAAAATTATTGCTGCGAATTGACTGTTTTTTTGGGGTAAGAGATCACGTTTTACGGTCGGATTCGATGGAAGGCACTCAAAAGATTGTGCTGATGGATGGATTTAGTAGTACGGAGGTGTGTAAAGTAAAAATCTTACATTAAAAACATGTATTTAATGAAAATGGCGTTCAAAAGGTTAACCGGATTCGTGCATACTCACCGAAAGCATTCAGTGTAACGAACAGTTTGGACACGCCAACACCCCTACAGTCATCACCTGCCTAGCCTTTTCCCAACTACGTTGGGGTCGGCTTCCAGTCTAAACGGATGCAGCTGAATACCAGTATTTCACATGAAGCGACTGCCAGTCTGCCCTCCACAACCCAGTTAATACTGGATAATACGATACCCCTTGGTAAGACTGGTTGTCAGACTTTTCGGGCCACTGACTACCTGTAACGACTGTCAAAGATCTACAAATGACAGCCGGGACCAACAGCTTAACGTGCTTTACGAGGTACGGAGGAAACTCGGTATGTAATAAGTGGATTCATCCACAGACCAACCTAGGCAAGCACGGCTTAACCTAAAGATCGACCCGAGCGGCTGTTATTATTTATCCACGAGCTCCTTGGTTACGCTCGCTTGAGTTGCCGCTGTCGGTTTAATTAAATTAAACGTTCCACGTTTATCCCGTTGTAATAACAGACGTTAAAATTAATTTAGGCAGAATTGAAGTATTTTGACACTCACCAAAAATACGTTCATTTCATATTTATCTGTTTCAGTTTAACATCCGATCATGTAAAACCACGATTCCAGGATTTGGACTAGGCGAATGACAGATCGGTCGGAAAAATATTTCACAAATATTCATCATCAATGACATTCAAGCTACAAAAGATCCATATAGCACTGAAGAATAAGTTTTATATTCAACCTCCTTAGGTTAGTTATAGGTCGGTCAGGAACTGGCCTTATGTGTCAAAATAATTCTGTGGTGCCATTAAGTTTTATTCCTCATGTTTTTTTATTCTCTCTTATTAAATGGTTATTTATTTAGTTTTCATAAAAAAATCGCCAGTGTTTATAAAGTAGGCCTTTTCAAACTTTGAATCGAAAACTCTTTTGAAAGGTGTAATTTATTTATTTTTAGGTTTTGTAAAAAGAGCGCCATGTTTTTCTTTTGGCGCTTTGATGACATTGTCCGGAACATGGTATAATAATATACTTCGCCTGGTTTTCTCTTCCCGTGACAGCTGGGTCACGTGATTGGCTCAAGAATACGTCATCAGTTGCGATGCTGTCGATGTGTTGCCACGGTGTGTGATTGAATTACCCGAGCAAAATGCATTTTTTTTTTAACTTAACAGATTCTTGACATTATAATTAATAACCCTTTTTTTTTTTTTTTTTTTTTTCCGGATGGGAAATCATCAAATGACCCCCCCCACTCTGGGCGGAGCGGAAGGGAGTGTCAGACTTGTACTGACTAAAACCCATCCATGTTCCTTCTTTGCCCTTTGTGTTCCAGGGCCACGGTATCTCTTTCGAACAGTCCCGCAGCCCTGGCAGGCATCGGCCCTTGCGGACCCCTACTTATTTGCTGACATCTCTTTGAGGCGCACGTGGAACACGAACGCGCCGTCGACACGGCCTGTCGTCATAAGACGGCCGGACGGCGAGCTGGCCCATAACTCGCCGTCCACAGGCACGCGCCTACGGTGGCCGGGAGCCACCACGTGACCCCCGACGCCCAGGGCGTCTCCCGCGGCGACTGGGACGTGAGGTTCTTTCCCTCTCACGTCCCGCCACCTCCTTCACTAGCATGACTGCTTCGGAGAAGGAGGTGACGGCTTCCCATTCCCTCTCGCTCCGGACCATGGCTTGAACCAAGGCCGGACGCGAGAGATCGCCGCCGCCAATCGCCGCTACGAGGACACGGCGGTGCTCCGCCCAAGCGGGGCAGACCTCCACGGTGTGCTCCACCGTGTCCTCCGGGCGATCCTCGCAGTGGAAACACCCGGGCGTTTCCTCCCGCCCGATTCGGTGCAGGAACCTCCCGAAACAACCGTGTCCGGTGAGGACCTGCGTCAGGCGGTAGGTGAGGACGCCGTGGCGCCTCTCTAGCCACTCCTCAAAGAGGGGACTTATCGCCACTATGGTGGCGTGCCCTGCACGGGGTTGCGACAGTCGCTCTCTCCATGTCGCCATGAGATCACGCCGGAGGTCTGTCCGCTGAGCAGCAATTTGCCGCGGCAGCGGAGTTTCCTCCCGACGTAGTGCCTCCGCGCGCCATTCGTGCAGGCGTGCGAGGACTATCGCCTCCAGATCCCATGGCGGCAATCCGGCAAGGAGGCTAGCCGCTTCGCCGGAGATCGTGCGGTACCCCCGGATTAGCCTTATGGCTATTACTTTTTGGGGCGCGTTCAGGTAGTGGGCGGCTTGCCGCCTCAAAGAACGCGCCCACACCGGGGCCCCGTAAAGGGCCATGGACCGCACGACCCCTGCGTATAGCCTCCGGCAGGAGGCGTTTGGACCCCTCAGGTTGGGCAAGAGCCGCTTGAAGGCAGCCCCTGTCCGTTCCAGTTTGGGAGCCAAACGTCGGAAGTGCTCCACGAAGTTCCACCGGCTGTCGAGGACGAGTCCTAGGTACTTCAACGTCGACCCGACGCCGATGGAAACCCCTCCTGCCGTCAGTAGGGATCCCGACGGTGGCGCATTCCGAGGCCCATGAAAACACATGGCCTCGGACTTGTGCAATGCCACCTCGAGACCCAATTGCCGGATCCTCTCCACGACTATCGCTACCCCGCCTGTCATGTTTTCGGCCGCCGCCTCGTGTGACCTCCCTTGTGCCAGTACCAGCGTGTCGTCAGCGTAGCAAACTACAATTAATAACCCTTGACATTGTATTTAACCATTCTTGACATTGTAATTTTTAACCCCTGACATTGTATTTCTTAGTAGTTAACGTTTTCCTTATTCTCGACATTGTATGATTTAATATTAATTTTAATTCTTTGAAATATTTGTACGCTGGAAACAGCAGAATATTATGGACATCATATTATGTGTAACACCTATGTAACAACAATATTCTAGCAAATAAATTTATTGTTATTTAAAGCAATTATGAACTAATAATTCAATATTTAAATTAATTTAATACTAAATAGATGAATCACACGAGTTACTAAATAGTTAAGCTAGTTAGTAATTTATTTTATTTTCATTCACTAAATGAGAGTCTCTAAATTTACTGAAAAGGACAGTCAATGGTAACACTTATCGTGACGTAGTCTTGGGCCATCGTGGGCAAAGAATACCAGGCGTAGTATATTATTATACCATGGTCCGGAGGACGTTTTTTTTTTATTTTCTGTGAAAATTATACTGAAAAAGTATTTATTTTCACGTTTCCGTTTCTTGTTTTTTCAGAAATAAAGATTTCCGTTGACAGGCTTCCGTCTCCATCGTCACACCCGCGATGGCAGTCATACCCCAGCTAGGTCTAAAGTTATGTGAAGTAAATAAATCCAACACGATATATCTGCTGTAAACTGTTGAGGAGCTTTCACAGCTGTCTTCCGGCTCCATCATCAGATCAACTCCTAGTCTCTATTATAATGTAGTGTCATCAGAACTATACAAATTATTTAGTTGTAACATTCATTCTGTTGAAAATTCAGTAGGTAAAAATCAATCAACCGTATTTTTTATCCTAAGGCGCGAATTATACAGAAACGTGAAGAAGAATGAAGAAGAAGGCGCGGCACAGGCGCAGCGCAGGTATGATGCCGCTTCAAAACGTTTTCATACAAAATGTACGTAGAGGGAGTGTCGTGAATTACACTTAATTATTTCTTATATACAGCAAGCTTAGTGCATGTTGTCTGATAAAATTACGTCAAGACTAAATATAAATTGCGACAGTCGTCAGTTTTTTACCGTGACTCCACCTAAACCTATTCGTAGTAATTATGTTTGTTCATGTATTAAGATTCCTAAAAAGTGTTTTTCGGAATAACAATCAGAATAATAAAATCGTAGATTAATCTAATGTACTGAATACGTGGTAACCGGTTGTGCGTCGGTCGGTGTCTCTTCGAACCTGTATAATATCATTCATCATACACCACAGAGCTATTTCCATGTCAATAGTCGAGAGCTCCTAATCCATAACGATCTTGTGATACCTACCTGCACGATTATTTTCCATCGTATCGCTTAGTTGTTTCGCAAATTAAGGTAGGTAATAAAAATCAAAATACAAAATACATACAACAAATAACTTTTATTTATTCATAAACAACAAATAACAATTACCCAACTAATAACCACATCCACCCAGTCCAAGTCCAGGGCGTCCACTAAAACCAAGTCCGTTACCCAGACCTGTGCCATAGCTCAAACCTCCAGCCAGACCATTAGCATTGCCCAGACCAGCTGAATAGGCTGTAGCGGCTCCACCAGGGGCAATGCCTTCGCTGACAATACCCACGGCGCCATTCCCGCAGCCGTAGTTGATGCCACCGGCTCCAGCAGTAGGCAGAGCACCTTCTATGGCAATAGCTCCAAGGAAAGGTAAGTTACCATTGACTACTACAGTACCTTCGATAGCATTCTCAGAGATGACGGTGATACCGGTAGGAGCAATAGGTGAAATGCTCTGGACGACAAAGCCACCACCGCTGGTGGGGGCAATAGCGTTGGCTGCGTAACCGCATCCCAGTGCTGGGCCAGCGCCAGGAGCTCCAAAGCTTCGACCATAGGCGATGTTGCCAGCTAGTGCGTTGCCAGCGAGAGCGTTGCCAGCTAGTAACTCTTCAGCTGCGATAGCTGTGCCGACGACGTTGTTTATTGCGCCGATACATTGCGCTGAGCTGATCTGTGATGAGATAATAGAATTTAGTTGGATGCCTCTGTGTAGCCACTTTTGCAATTCAAAGAAATAGAGGGACAAATAGTAAAGTACAGGAAACAAAAAGCGTACTACAGTAGGAAGGAGATGATGGCTGAATATTAAACTATACTTTTGTGATTTACTTAGTAATTTTCACTACGGTAAAGCTTCCTGACTATGAGCATCTTCATAGAATGGGTGTTGTCTATATACCAAAATTACTACATAGTACAAAACAAAGTCGCTTCCCGCTGTCCGTCTGTCGATATTTATGCTTAGATCTTTAAAACTACTCAACGGATTTTGATGCGGTTTTCAGTAATAGATAGGTTGATTCAAGAGGAAGGTTTTCATATAAATATAATTATATTGCGAAGCCGGGGCGGTTTGCTAGTGAATTCTAATTTAGATATTATTTTAACTCACCTTAACAATGCAAGCTGAAGCACAAAGCACAAGGATAGACTTGGCGGCCATTTTGGATTTGTATGTTGGTCTGTACGATTTAAACTTGTGAATGATTTCCCTGTCCAATATCGAAGAATTTATACTGATTAATTGCATTTATATTTAGTAATATAATTTTGTAACATGTTATTGCATTGTTGATAAAAGCTTACGTTAATGTGACGTATTTTTATCGAAACATACACTTTTATGTAATACCACTTTTATGTTTTAAAATGTTGTGGGTAGTATATCATCATCTGCCTAGCCTTTTCCCAAATATGTTGGGGTCGGCTTCCAGTCTAACCGGCTCTGGAATTTCAGATACTCTTAGGCGTCAGTTAATTTTTATAGATTGTTATTGTTGAATTATACACCGTGACTTTTTAGTCGTCTTACAACGGTAGCCCACTTTATGTATCCAATGACTACTAAACATTTAAAAAAAAATGGTATTTATGAGATTTTAATAATTTAAAATATAAATAATATTCACTATTATGACGCATGACGTAGTTAAAACACCCAGTTGCGAGCGATGGTCTACTGGACTCAAGCGCTTTGACATCATTAACAGGATGTTTCATAATTTTATTCTAATGTATTATTTATTTTTCTTTGTACCGATTACGGTAGGTAAAAAAAAAGTCGCGCCTAGCGCTATTTTATGTGGGGTACATTGAGTGGACCACCTTTGTAAGATGACTAAAAAGTCACGGTGTATAATTATGATTGTGGAGTCTTACTATTTCTTCTTAGCTTGGGCCTAAAATTTGTCGACCAGTTTGGCACTTACAGTAGCATCCATTAGCTCCTGTACTGTTCTAATAACAGGACAGGCAGGACACGATGTATTTTGTGTCACGACGCTTCTACAACATTAGTTTTAGTATAATATGCGAAACCTGAAACATGTGTCTAGTATGTTTATGTAAAGAATCTATGTACAAAATTTCAAATCTATTTCATGAAAAATTACCTGGTTGTCAGCACAAAGACGTGGTCACCACTCGGCGCCGCCGCGCTCGCGCCTCCAGCGTCGTCTTGAGCTCATTGATAATAATAATTTGGCAGTAGGTACCTAAATGATTGCGATAGGTACTAAGTGTCGCTCGGTGTCCAACTTGTAATCTTTTTAAATATTTTTGGGATAAAATATAACATGGTTTAAAAATAATAGGAATCGATTCAGTTACTTATTCTAAACAAACTACAACGTGTAACAGATTAAGCACAATACCTCAGACACCCTTTTTTTTTTCCGGATGGGAAATCATCAAATGACCCCCCCCCCCGCTCTGGGCGGAGCGGAAGGGAGTGTCAGACTTGTACTGACTAAAACCCATCCATGTTCCTGCTTTGCCTTTGTGTTCCAGGGCCACGGTATCTCTTTCGAACAGTCCCGCAGCCCTGGCAGGCATCGGCCCTTGCGGACCCCTACTTATTTGCTGACATCTCTTTGAGGCGCGCGTGGAACACGAACGCGCCGTCGACACGGCCCGTCGTCATAAGACGGCCGGACGGCGAGCTACTCCATAACTCGCCGACCACAGGCCCGCGCACCTCAGACACCCCAATTAGAATATTAAATTATAAGTCTTAAACAACATCCGTAATTAAATAAATTGAAACCAAACCTAGTCATTTTTATAAAATAGTTATCCTTAATAAACGCAAAACGTATGTGTATCGCACACACACTCATGCAATGTTAGCGGCCGACGCGACACGCACACTCGTGCGCCCGCCAGCTGACCATAGCTGTAAGGATTAGATATGCGTTAGTTCAATGAACGAAATTTTCTAGTAAGTGAAATTATCAACACGAATCTAAGACTTTAGGCTTAGTAACGGGGATGCATTTAAAACAGCGACTTTATCTTTCGAGATTGCACCCCCGCGAATCCCTCGATCTCTCTGATAAGTTGTGTTTAGGTACAGTTTATTGTTTGTACTACAAAAATATTCAAAGACGGCGTATTTAAAAGATCGGTAAGATTTTAATCATAATATTTACAGTGATAGGAATACAATCGTATTGATAGGTAGAAGTAGGTAGGTACTTACAGAACTGGACTATTTACACTTTACACTTAGCTTATTAGTTTGCACTATTTCTGCTATCCACTTTCATTAAAGTTCCGTGACCTATCCAACGACTGCTTTACTCCGCATCCAGATGCCTCAGTCGCTGAGTTGCAGCCAGCATCGTCCTGGCGCTCACACTGCAGCCAAAACGGTCATTGAACTCCCGACAAGCTAACGCGACATTATCAAGACAGCGAGCCAGTGTCCTCACCATCTCCGTGTATTGTATGTTGGTATATCGGAAAGTCACAAGTAAATTCAACTACTCTAGATCACTACTGGCGGATGACTGGCTTAATGTTAGGTATCGTGGTATTCAGCGGCGTGTGTGTCGGCGTTTCGCATAACCGTCAAAGAGGTTGCCGACAAATGCTTTATCTCTTTGCAATAAGTTCTAAATATCTTCAAATTAAATAATTTTATTTTGTAAAAATGCCTAAATATGTTTGTAGGGATACTCTGATGACCAACTAAGTTAGGTCGTGTATTCAAATAAGCCTTACACATTGGACATAAAGTTGGAATTCCTTTAAATTACCTCTTTATTTGACGCACACTGCTTTTAATGTAAAATGCATTGATCTTATTTACGTGTGTGTATTACGAGCTATGAGCGAACTACAAATAATGTCGTGCGTTTTAGTAGCCCTTATTGCTTTGAGTTAAGGTTTCAATTTCCTTGAATTAAGGATTGTATTAATTTGTTACGATACTGTGTTTCTAATTTAAGTAATTAAAAAAAAAAAATCCGTCAAAATTTAACACCTATTTTTTATGACGGAAATCGATTCAGAAGCCGATTCTGAACCAACTACTTTCAGGAATTGCATTTATTCTGTTACGCGTTGTATATTCAGGTTTCGCATATACTAAATCGGATCCTATTATATAATTTAACAACTTATTTTTATGTACCTACATTCTAAGCAAATAAAGACCTATTCTATTCTATTCTATTCTAAAAATAATGTTGTATACATGTTGTATGATAATTTATTGAACGGGCGCCGCGTCTGCGACGCGTTCTCGTCTTACGTCTTTTCTGTTTGTCCCACCCCAAAAATAATTAAGAACTCTATGCGTGATATGTGCTGCCATCTAAGCCACAACTAGAAAACTTAGATCAACTTAAGATGTCATCATTTCTGTCGTACATCAACAGATGTCGTTGCGATAACAATCTTGTATCTTTTTTCTTTGTAAAAAGATCTTAATATCGATTGTTCTGAGAAAACCATTGCATTTGCATGATTTATCAAATTAATGCTAATTTTGTTGCAAAATGGTTTTTATATAAAAGGAATTATAGGGTCGGTTAGACATCATTAGAGATTCTTCTGTTAAAGAATAACGACACGTCATGTCTACTGCTTTTGTCGTCTTCTGTATTCAAATTTGCTTGATCCAGGTTGGTTCCCATTATATATTCAAGTCCATTATAATATTAAAATATATTATTTCTTTTCTTCATTATTTTGTAAACTTTTCCACGTTTTGTCTTCTACCTATGTTGCCGTCGTAAGTAAAAGTGGCGCATCTCATCATCTGCCTGGCTTATCCCAACTATGTTAGAGTCGGATTCCAGTCTGACCGGATGCAGCTGAATATCAGTAACTTACACGGAGCGACTGCCAATCTGACCTCCACACCCAGTTAGTACTGAGTAATTCGATACCCCTTGGTAAGAATGGTTGTGAGACTTTTCGGCCTTTTGCTTACCGAGGCACGGAGAAAACTCGGTATGTCATGGGTGGTTACTCATCCACGGACCAACCTAGGCAAGCGCGGCTTAACCTGAAGATCGACCTGAGCGGCGGTTATTATTTAGCCACGAGCTCCAAAGGTACCGTACCTAAGGGAAGAGAATCTGAAAATATAAGCCTGACTCTAGATGCATCTTTTTGTTTTGCAAGGCTTATTTATCGCCGCATCACATTTTCAGTTGATGCGGGGTGCAACTCTGTTCATTTTGCTCACCTCGGCGGAATCTTTATCATTATTGTTTGGTTAACGTTTATTTACATGCCAAAGAGCATTAGTGAATTTTACTGTTTTTATCAAAACTTACCATAGTTTTACTATAGCAAAACTAATTGATTTTAATTTCTTTCAGTATGCAATCAGTCAACGTGTTAACGGGATCCCGATGGTGAACAATGGTCTCCAATATGGACCCAATGTTGGACCTGGCAGTGCAATACAAGGGCCAGGTCAATATAACGGAGTCATGAACGGACCTGGAATAGCTTCAATGGGACCAGTAGTACCTAATCAAGCACTTGGTCCTTATGTTCAAATTATGCCCAATGGTCAGGCATTTGCTGGCATGCCAAATCAGGCTTTTGCCAGTGTGGGAATGCATAAACAAACTTTTAACGCTGCTGGCAAATCAAGTCAATTTAATGGCGGCGCTGGCAATCAATACCCTGCATATGGCGGAGCTGGCAACGGTGAAGTAGCTGTGAATGGTGAGGTGCCAGTCTCTGGCATGACGTCTGTAACTGGACATGTGCCTCTGACCGGCAAAGTGGCGTTCAATGGCAACGTGCCTTGTGGTGGTATTGTCACTATTACGGGCAGTTGTACTTCTTGTGGGCTTAATGCTCCGTTTGCCCAAAGTCTAATGCCAGCGTATGGCATTAAGTCTTATGGGCATTAGGTATTTTTTAGATAATAATAAATTATTTTATTTATGCGTACCTAGTGTGTAATTAAATATTATTCTTTTAATAAATTTATAATGATAAAAACGGGCTTATTTTTCTTTCTTAATTTCGTCATATTTACTCATTCATCATACCTACTGTACTAATATACCATATTGTTTACTGAATCCAACGGCACAACGTAGTAGAAAATTCCTTAGTTTTATACACTTCGCCAGTTAGGTTTAAATCACTTATAGGGGGCGACTCTTATTTTTTTATTTTATTAAGTAAAATCAAAGGTCAAAATGCTGGCACTAGGCTCCTACTTACATAAGAAATTCTCTTTCAAAAATCTTATCCGTCGTGATCTTGCCACGCCGCCGCGCCGGGATGATAGCTGTCTTAGAACCCAAGAAAAGTTCGGCCTGATAGCAGACCTTCTGATCCTGACATTCGAATTAGATCTTAATATATTGTACCTACCAATCCGCACTGGGCCCGCGTGGTGGATTATAGCCCATTCCCTCTCATAGAGAGGAGGCCTGCATCCCAGCAGTGGGAACATTAATAGGCTTATTATGCTTAATTATGCATAATTTTAATTTGAATGTTATGTGCAAACATCGTTACGTAACAAAGACATGACACAATTTCTTTGATCTGACAATGCATCGTGGAAAGAATGCAGCGCTGTTCATAAATTAGCATAATGTGCAGTTCTACGTACGACCTTTAGAGACTGATGTGTCAGCAAGGTTCATTGAGCAATGTTTATTGTGATTAGTTGCCACATATTATTGCTAACTTGGCACGGTAACGTGATGGTAAGCTGTAGGTAAATGAACTGCCTTGTTTACATCTTTCACCTTATGGCACATTAAGAAGGTGTAACTTCGGTTCCTATAATTGACGGGCCGCTAAAGAAATACACTCCACACTCAAATGGGAATCTTTCCCGTTTTGCAGGGAATGTGTTTGATTTAACGATAATTGCATACGCACATACTGATACCTCGACATAACCACGGGGATTAGTACGATACGCAATGAGGCAGCAACCTAAAAACAAAATAGAATAATAATAATAGAACCTCGTGAAAGCTGAGAAAAATAAGCAAATCAAGTATCTTGACTTGGCTCGCGAGGTTGTCGACATGTGGGATGTGGACTCGGTGATCATTGTGCTGATAATTGTATCAGCCCATGGCTTAATTGTCAAGAGCCTCGACCAATACCTGAGGAGGCTCTCATTAGGCAGCTGGATCAAGAGCTTGATTTAGAAAGCGGTACTCTTGGTCACGGTTCGTTTAGTTAGGAGGTTCCTCTCTCTGGAGCCCTGACCTTGGACCCTGTTCCCGATACCGGTGGGCTACAATTTTTCATATTTTTAAATGGTTTTTTATATTGTTTTTTGTAAGGAATATTTAAAAATATAATTGATTTTTATATTAATAAATAAAGGAAATAATAGAATAATATTTTTTTTTTATAAAATAATTGGTATTTTACTAAAATATTAATACTCAATTAATTTTTTTAATATAATTATTTTTTTAACACCGCAACGCATAATGTAGCACAAACTACGCCATTTAAAAAAATGTACTGATCAAAGCATTATTATTTTGAGGACCACGAAGAAAAGTAGAAAATTTAAAAATCCAACATCATGTTAATGAATAAGTATTCTATTCTATTCTAACACACCCAGTCACACGGCATGATCAAACTTTTCCCAACTTCGGTAGGTATAAAGGGTGTAAATAGAACCTTAACATAGCCGAAAAGCACTTGTTCTCCCTGTCTTTGCGATTTTTTTTGGTTCTAGACCATACCTGGGAACCTTCTAGTTACGGAGATATTGGGGATCAAAGTTCCAACTTTTTCACAATTTTTTTTTTTTTTAAATACATGGCTTTAATGTAAGATTTTTACTTTACACACCTCCACGACCCCCGTACTTATCAATCCAACCATCAGCACAATGTTTTGAGTGCTTACCTCAATGCTTGGTAGACGGCTATGTGAAGGGTCTGTTTACACCCCGTATTTAACTGTGGTGCGGTCCATCGCATGCAATTTTGACAGAGTTCACAATTGGTCGGTTTAAAATAAATTTATGCAAATTCGGTATGTAGTTTCTGTTGATCGCAATAGGCTCGCCCCTATTACGTAGGACTTTTTTTTTTTTTTTTTTTTTTTTTTTACGGATGGGAAATCATCAAATGACCCCCCCCACTCTGGGCGGAGCGGAAGGGAGTGTCAGACTTGTACTGACTAAAACCCATCCATGTTCCTTCTTTGCCCTTTGTGTTCCAGGGCCACGGTATCTCTTTCGAACAGTCCCGCAGCCCTGGCAGGCATCGGCCCTTGCGGACCCCTACTTATTTGCTGACATCTCTTTGAGGCGCACGTGGAACACGAACGCGCCGTCGACACGGCCTGTCGTCATAAGACGGCCGGACGGCGAGCTGGCCCATAACTCGCCGTCCACAGGCACGCGCCTACGGTGGCCGTGACCCCCGACACCCAGGGCGTCTCCCGCGGCGACTGGGACGTGAGGTTCTTTCCCTCTCACGTCCCGCCACCTCCTTCACTAGCATGACTGCTTCGGAGAAGGAGGTGACGGCTTCCCATTCCCTCTCGCTCCGGACCATGGCTTGAACCAAGGCCGGACGCGAGAGATCGCCGCATTACATAGGACTTAAAGAGACTGATGAAATGTGGGGTGTACTATTAGGTACACCTATGTCTAAGCCCTCGAGGATTACAGGCGTGATGTTGTTATGTATGTAAATGGTTTGTTGCAGTTCACAAATTTTCGAAAGCTTCTAATCTTATGACATGGATTATGAACTAACGATGTCTACAATCAGGAATTCAATTTCTATGATGACACTGTGTCATCATAGAAATTGAATTCCGAGTCTAGTAGAAAAAAGGAGATTGTTGCGCCATTTCCTTCCACACAAAAGGAGCTCGTGGCTAAATAATAACAGCCGCTGGATCGATCTTTAGGTTCAAGCCATGCTTGCCTAGGTTGGTCTGTGGATGGGTGACCGCTCATTACATACCGAGTTTCCTCCGTGCCTCGGAAAGCACGTTAAGCCGTTGGTCCCGGGTGTCATTTGTAGATCTATGACAGTCGTTAGGTAGTCAGTGGCTTAAAAAGTCTGACAACCAGTCTTACCAAGGGGTATCGTATTACCCAGTACTAACTGGGTTGTGGAGGTCAGATAGGCAGTCGCTCCATGTAAAATACTGGTATTCAGCTGCATCCGGTTAGACTGGAAGCCGACCCCAACATAGTTGGGAAAAGGATAGGCAGATGATGACTTTCATACAAAAGGAAAGGACCAAACAAATCCCGTCTGGGTTAACCAATTTTTTTTTACGTCACCGCTTATTGGGGAGGTCTGTCTCATGGCAGTCCACTTCATGCATCCAATGACTGCTAAACATTCTTAAAAAAATCGTGCCTAGAGGTATTTTACATCGGGTACATTGAGTGGACCACCATTGTAAGACGACTAAAAAGCCACGGTGTGGAGAGATAGTACTGAAAGCATAAAACAATCTTGTTTAAGTTTCTTATTTCAGTCGATAACAAATATATTCGTAGACGATGCCGATGTTAACTATCATAGCGGAGAAACACTGCAAAGAATTTAAACGAAACGGCCAAGATAAAATCTGAAAGACAGTTCCTGAAAGTTGATCGATGGAGAGGGAGAGGAAGGCCAAAGAAAAGATGGATGAAAAAAAAAATCTAAAAAACAAAGCATTTATTTCAAGTAGGCCAGTTACAGACACTTTTGAATTGTCGAAACAAAGACAACAGTAAAAAATAGCTAAAGTCCCAGTCACAAGGCACAAAAACTGTGAAAGTACTGTAGTTGCCCATTCCCTAACGTAGATCTCTATGGAGAAGAACGGGCAAGAAACTCTATGGACACTCTTTTAAATCAGAATACTTAGATGGATTGTGTAAGGAATGATATGAAAGAGAAAGGAGTAAATGATGCCAAGACGTCTGACAGGGGAGAATGTAAGAAGAAAACGTGTTGCGCCGACCCCAAGTAGAATGGGAAAGATGTTAGACTAGATGTTTAATCAAGGCAGCCTATCGAAGAGCACTGCTGGCCCCTCCCAAGCTGTGGCACCACACCCTGTTTTCCACATCCAGTCTGACTCAGCCACCTTCCTAAGGTTTCCGTTACTATGCAACTTACACCTGTCACCTGACTCAATTTTCACACAATGTTGGATGACATAATCACTTGTATCTGTTATTAGCTCAAAAACGTGACTTTTCATCTAATACAACACAAAATCAGGTGCGTTATCTGTGTGCATAAACCTATTATTTCATATTCTACCAACTGCTATTGTAGCACGTAATAATTACATTTCCTTACCATCGATTGCGACGACATATTGTAATATTTAAGTATAAAATGTTAAGGGCGTGCGATGTAAAATCATTCAGTTGTTTGTCCTCAACACAAACGTACACAAAAAACAAAATGGCCGCCAAATCTTTCTTAGTCTTCTGCACTTCTGCTTTAATGGTCCAGGTGAGCACCTCCTTCTTCTTTGTATCTAAAAAGTTTTCTGGATGAGAACACCCCTGACCTTTTGTACATCGGAATTTGGCGTCAGGAAAAGTTAATTTTAAACCTATATGAAAGGAAGAATATTCATCTCTTGCGCTTTTTACTTCCAGACCATCTCAGGCCAAGCCATCGGCGCTTGCAACAGCATTGCTGGCACAGCCTTAGCAGCTGAAGAGCTCGCTCTAGCCGGCAACGCACTCGCTTACGGCTCCAACCTAGCTGGTCGAGGCTTGGCAGCAGGACCCCTGGGCTACCCAGGATGTAACAGCTACGGCCTGTCTCCCAACTCCTTCGTGCCCTCCAGCGGCGGCGGCTTCGCGGTCACCAGCATGTCTCCCATCGCGCTCACCGGCATCACTGTGTTGTCTGAGAATGCTATCGAAGGTGCTCTCTCTGTGAACGGAGAGCTGCCGTTCTTGAGCGCGGTGACTGTGGAGGGCTCTCTGCCCACTGCTGGCGCCGGCGGTATCAACTACGGTTGTGGGAGCGGCGCTGTCGGTATAGTGAGCGAAGGTGTTGGCGCTGCTGTTGGTCCTCACGGTGGCATTGCTCCTGCTACTGGTCTCGCTCCTGGCAGAGCTGAGTACGGCCCTGGTCTGGCTGGTATGGTCGGCCTGGGCGGCTCTGGTTTGGGTCTTGGTGCTTCCAGTCTGGGACTTAATGGTCTAGTCGGCCCCGGTTGTGGCTGCAAGGGAATCTTTTAGGTATTTTATGAAATAGTTATACACTGTTAATGTTGATTTTTCATTTGTGTTTTAATATATGAAAGTTCTTAATTTCTGTGTTTTCTTCTTACCGTTCACAATTTATTATCCCCTCATTTCATTTAAATTAAAATACAACACTAATAATATTAAAACGATACGATACGAAGAAAAATGTACTCGTACATTTTAGAGCCGTTCCACCAAGTAATAAATTGAAAAAAATAACCAACTCCTTTGAACTTGAACTAAAATAGGATGTAATGATGTACTAGAAGGTACTAATTTTTTAAAGACCAGGATGAACCAGTGGATGAATCATTAGGTTGTGCTGTAACACCAGACCAATATTGACCTACATACATTAAGGCTTCGCTTCTGAGGCCTAAATTAAATAGGGTCATCATCATCTGCCTAGCCTTTTCCCAACTATGTTGGGGTCGGCTTCCAGTCTAACCGGATGCAGCATAATACCAGTATTTTACATGGAGCGACTGCCTATCTGACCTCCACAACCCAGTTAATACTGGGTAATACGATACCCCTTGGAAAGACTGGTTGTCAGACTTTTCGGGCCACTGACTACCTAACGAAAGTCAAAGATCTACAAATGACACCCGGGACCAACGGCTTAACGTGCTTTCCGAGACACAGAGGAAACTCGGTAAGTAATGGGTGGTCACCCATCCACAGACCAACCTAGGCAAGCACGGCTTAACCTAAAGATCGACCCGAGCGGCTGTTATTATTTAGCCACGACCTCTTAATTTAAATAGAGTTTTGGTCTTAAAACCCGCGACGAGCTCAGGGCTTATATGTTACCAATTTAAATAATTTTATTGATTTGAAATGAAGTCGTTTAATTCCCATTATTCACTGGCCTTCTCCCATGTCAACATTTACAATTCATGTCTCCATTTAAACTGCATAGTTTCACAGCGATTAAAATCTTTTAATTGAGATGTAATTATTTAAAGCCGTGCTTGTATTTTTTTTTTTTAGTTAGCCTGTATTATCCCACTTCTGAGCAAAGGCCTCCCCCTATTCCTTCCACTTCTCACGATAGTTGACGAAGACGTCCCGCCATCTTCTCTTCGGTCTACCTCGACCCCGTCTAGCTGTTCCGTGTGGCTGTGCTTGTATTGTTAGCTTAAAAATAGTGGTCAGTGATTCTTCAATTGCTGTTTTTGGGGTTCCAAGGAATCATACATGTGAAAGTAACGGCGCCAAGTCAAGAAAGCAAGCCAAGAATGTTTTGTTCCATTGGTTTGTTAAATACAGCCAAATAAACCGTTCAGATATTCTATTTAATTAAAAGGTTAACAAAGGCCTCAAAAAATTAGTCTTGTCAATACATACAATACATGCATGGAGTAAACGAACCCTTCACGAAACCGGCAACCAACCATTCTGTACATCAAACTATGTATTTAATGTATATTTACGCATAAAATATTGCTAGGAAATGACTTTTTTTTTGGGGGTAAAAAATCACATTTTACGATAGTACTCAAAGTAACGCACTTAAAACTTTGTGCTGAAGGCCCCCAATATCTTCGGAACTAGAAGGTTCCCAGGTATGGTCTAGAACAAAAAAAATGTCGCAGTGCCGTCACTGGAAAAGAGGTCCGCAACAGTTTACAGCAGCTATATCGTGTTTGGGCTCATTTCATGCACATTGATGAGAACATTAAACCTAACTAGAGTATGACTTTCATCGACGTTCTAACGATGGAGGCGGAAGGCAGTTGCAAGAGGTCCTCAACAGTTTACAGCGGCTCATTTCATGCTCCTTGATGAGAACTTTAGATCTAGCTGGAGTATGGCTGTCATCGACGGTCTACCGATGGAAACGGAAGGCAGTTGCAAGAGGTCCTCAACCGATTACAGCTACAACAGATTAGCTATATTGTTATTGGGCTCATTTCATGCACCTTGGTGAGAACTTTAAACCTGCCTGAAGTATGTCTGTCATCGAAGGACTGACGATGGAGACGGCAGGCAGTTGCATGAGGTCCGCTACAGTTTACAGAAGCTTAATCGCGTCTCAGCTCATTTCATGCACCTTGATGAGAACTTTCGACCTAGCTGGAGTATGACTGTCATCGAGTGTCTAAGGATGAAGACTTAAGGCTGTCGAGGTAAGCCCTTATTTGGAAAAAACTAAGTAGAATATTTTAGCGATTAATGCAAATATTGAATCTTTACGAATATTATAAAGATGAAGAGTTTGTTTTATTGGTTAAACGAGCTAATTTCAGGAACTACTGGTTCGAATTGAAAAAATATTTTAGTGTTGGATAGCCCATTTACCGAGGAAGGCTACAGGTTGTATAACATCACGCTACAACCAAAAGGAGCGGAGCATCAATGAAAAATATTGCAAAAACAGGGAAAATGTATTCCTTTCGAGAGCTTCCGTTGCGTGCACTGTGTAAACGGTTAAAGTTACGCAACAATTATGAGTCCGCGATAGCATATGTCTATTTTTTAAGGTTGACTCACACTCTCTCTAACCCTCTCTCTTATGTGGCGCATACGAAGTTGCGCGGGTCAGCTAGTATGAAATAATTAACGTCACATAAAACTCTGTAATGAATTAAGTGCTACAAACTCATTTGAAAGTTTGTTGTTTTATTAGTGATTCAAAGAAGTATCAGTCACAACATGGTCAAAAACATACAGGGGTATAAGTATAACCAAGGGTATAACTGAATAAAATATACGGTTACAGAGTCAGAGGCTTGTGACACTAAATTTAAATTGCAAATTGGCAGCAAGATAAGGTAAGGTAAGGAGATGGACGTTGGTGCTTTTAATATGCTTCGAAAATGTCTACAGATATCATTGTAGTGTATGTTAGTAAGTATCATTAGTATTATTATGTAAGTGTGTGTAACCATACCGTATATAGGATTAGCCAAGTAAGTAAAATACAATAAATCGAAACTTTATCCAGAGCGGATGTCTTTCATTTACCACGACACTTCAATTATATGTTTCGAAATATTTCGATACGTGACTATGTAAGTAAATAAAAATACTAAAATGCAAATAAAATAAAATATATTTTATTATCAAATCCGAACAATCAAAATCATTCAGTAGATTGAACTGCATCCACATGCACAATTACCGGAGATAGACACACCCCCAGCAGCCGGCACAGCGCCACCGAAGCTCACAGCACCAGTGACACCTGACCGGTGAGCGCGGTCTCTCCAGCGATCGGCAGCTCACCGAAGACGGCCACGTTGCCTTCACCAGCGCCGCCGTAAGCAGAAGCAGAACCGATGGCAGCAGCCGGGGAGTAGGTAGCAGTGGCAGGTCCGTAGGCGACAAAACTATGATAGCAGGATAGAGAAGCGTAAGCCACGGCAGAAGTCAGGGCAGCGCCACAAGCGGCATGGGCAAGTGGGGCCTCTGGAGCCGCGGGTACCAGACCCTCCCTAGATGGGCAGTAGCCAAATGCGTTCTGTGGAAACAACATAATTAGTGTTTGTTTAGTCCACTATCGGCCCCTCGACCCCCATAAAATAATGTGTCCACTGGACCCCAAACTATAGTTTATTCTGGACCCTTGGGGGTTAAGAGTGGATTTTATTTTACTGCCAAGTTTTAGTTTGCTCTCGACCCACGAAGTACAGTTACCTATGATGATAAATCATCAGTCTACCATATAGTTGCATACTTTTTAAGTAAAATACCCTCAATGTATTTTTTATAATACTTATAGTCGAGTGCAATTAGACAATAAGGTGGAACGAAGTTTATACTGCTCGGATTTTCATGAGACTTTTTTTATTGAGTTTCTAGAGGACTGGAGAAACACGCGGGGTTTCGATAGCCGTGGAGAGGATCCGGCAATTGGGTCTCGAGGTGGCATTGCACAAGTCCGAGGCCATGTGTTTTCATGGGCCTCGGAATGCGCCACCGTCGGGATCCCTACTGACGGCAGGAGGGGCTTCCATCGGCGTCGGGTCGATGTTGAAGTAACTAGGACTCATCCTTGATAGGCGGTGGAAATTCGGAGCATTTCCGATGTTTGGCTCCCAAACTGGAACAGGCCGGGGCTGCCTTCAAGCGGCTCTTGCCCAACCTTAGGGGTCCAAACGTGGTCGTGGGGCCAAGAGTAGACTTAAACGTTACTGTTAGCCACAACAAACAAAACAAACATGAAGAAAAGAAATTGCCGATTCAAGTAAAGATAGACTTTAACTCACCTAGACCAGGCAAGCTTGGATGCAGAGCAATAGTATAGTGAAGGAGGACATGGTTGATGTTTGTTTGTGTTCAACGAGAAGCTAAAGACTGGGTGATGAACTGGCTCTGTTCACTAACTTTCCGATGACCTGGTGAAGGTTGCAGGGATCCACTGGATGCGAGTCGCACGGGACCGGTCAATGTGGCGACACTTGGGGGAGGCCTATGTCCAGCAGTGGACATCTTTCGGCTGAAATGATGATGACTAGCTTTTATACTCGGCTCACGGCCGCTCTAGTCCTAGATTCGTATTATCTACTTACGTGACTTGCAAAATTTTGATTAAATTGTCAATATTTATCGCGAATTACACAAACAACATTTCATAGGTAATTAAATAATTGTGATAAGACAGTTTAGTATAAATCTACTAGCAGTTGTGTTGAACATTACTCTCGTGTCAGTATTCGAACCAGTCTGTAGCTATTAAATAAACCACAATGTCAATACTGTCACCTACGGGATATCTTTCGTGACAAAACGTCTAGGGAAACTCGTCTGAAAATACTAGGGTTCTGTTAGCACAAAAAAAAAAATGTTTACGCTCAATTTTCAATATGGACTGGATTGATTCTTGCAGACCAGTGTATAAATCACACAACCTTCTCACAGTTCCTTGTATTTATATATATGAAATCGCAAAGTTTGTCAAAACTAACTGTTCACTTTTTGAACTTAAAAACAATCTTAATAAACGTACAGTTACACAGTGTCTATTAAAAATGCCTGTACCTAGAATTTAATTATTCAGGCTCCACTTACCTTTAACTCTCTACCAAACTTTATCACTGATCTTCCGTACAGAAAATTCTGCGAAGTCTTGAAAAAATGGCTTATTTCTCATAGCTTTTATTCCATAGCGGAATTTCTCAAAAATCTAATTGTCACTCATATCACTACCGAATTGCATTGTAAAGAATTATCTTCATTATATGATGTTGTGTTTGTATACTTGAACAATTTTATTACGCTAAGAATTTTTTGTATGTTAAAAATACTTAAATATGTTAACATTATTCGCTTTAAGTATTTAACATCAAAATTTTGTTTTATGTTATTTAAAACTTATTAATAGTCTAACTAAGCTGTTATAAATAAATAAATACTGTATTTAGTTAGCTACCAAATTTAATGTTTGTCTTTAATAATATTTGCATGCTATTTTATGGCGAAATGTGTCATTGCACTTCATGTCATTTTTACCATCTTTTGTACCACACTTACAGAAAATAAATAATTTTTACTTTGACTTTGACAATTTATTTTCCATCCACCTGAATTCTCAGTCAACCCGCGATCATGGCGTTTGCAACAGCGTCGAATTATCAGGAACTCAAAATAATGAACAATCACGGAAGTTGCCGTTCGTGAGTGCTGTGGCTTTGGAGGGCGTGTTGCCAAGTGCTGGTGCTGGTACCATCAGGTACGGCTGCGGTAACGGTGTTTCTGCTAATAAGAGCATCGCTCCTTCTGCTACTGCTTACCCCATCGCCGCCGGTGCAGCTTACAGTCCTGGCGTAGCAGCTTATGGCCCAGGCTTAACAGGCGCAGCGCCTGCTGCTCTCACTCCAGGTCTTGGCTATGGCAGTCTTGTGGGCCACGGATGTGGATATGGTCATTATTGATTAAATTCATAAAAAACTACAAAAATAAAACTTTTTTGAAACTATACCTTGATTTTTAGTTCAGTAAGTGCTGCTTATCCATTAATTTCCTGTCTATTGACAGTGTTTCTATGAGATATGTCGTTGGAGGTCTCATTTTTAACGATAGAACACGGCGCAGCTGTTTTCTTTTGACACATAAGCAATTTTTGAATGTAGGTGTTTTGTGTACACAAATGTGGGCGTACCGTTACTTGCTAGAAACGATTTTTCAACTTCAGTAAAAACATTGTTCGGTTAAAATAATGAAATAGCTTCCTATGAAATACAGTATTTAATGCCTAATATGCAGTACAGTCGATTTTATCCCTTGACGATCTAATCTATAGCAGCAGCCTTTAATGTTCCCATTGCTGGGACACAGGCCTCTCTATGAGAGGGAATGGGCTATAATCCACCACGCGGGCCCAGTGCGGGTTGGTAGATGTCACATGTCTTCGAATTTTTAGATTCTAGGACATGCCGGTTTCCTCACGATGTTTTCCTTCACCGTTTTGAGAGCAGTGGTGATGAAATAAATTACACAAAGTAATGCGCTTGCCTGGGTTCGAACCCACGGACCACTGGGCCACCGCTGCTCTCAATCTAATCTATATATATAAAAATTAATCCCTATTTCCCTTGGTCACGCCATCACGCATAAACGGCTGGTCCGATTTCACAATTTTTTTTTTCTTATTTCGTTACTGTCAGGAGAAGGTTCTTAGGTGGAGTAGGTAGGTGGTATGTAGGTAGTAGGTGGGTAGTAGGTGGGTAGTAGGTGGGTAGTAGGTGGGTAGTAGGTGGGTAGTAGGAGGGTAGTAGGTGGGTAGTAGGTGGGTAGTAGGTGGGTAGTAGGTGGGTAGTAGGTGGGTAGTAGGTGGGTAGTAGGTGGGTAGTAGGTGGGTAGTACGTCGGTAGTAGGTGGGTAGTAGGAGGGTAGTAGGTGGGTAGCAGGTGGGTAGTAGGAGGGTAGTAGGTGGGTAGTAGGTGGGTAGTAGGTGGGTAGTAGGTGGGTAGTAGGAGGGTAGTAGGTGGGTAGTAGGTGGGTAGTAGGTGGGTAGTAGGTGGGTAGTAGGTGGGTAGTAGGTGGGTAGTAGGTGGGTAGTAGGTGGATAGTAGGTGGGTAGTAGGAGGGTAGTAGGTGGGTAGTAGGTGGGTAGTAGGTGGGTAGTAGGTGGGTAGTAGGTGGGTAGTAGGTGGGTAGTAGGTGGGTAGTAGGTGGGTAGTAGGTGGGTAGTAGGTGGGTAGTAGGTAGGGGGGAGTAGGTAGTTAGTAGGCAGGTAGTAGGAAAAGGTGCATTGCAACGCATGCCGGGAACGGCTAGTTGACATTAATTTTATCTATGGGCAATACAAAATGGAATTACTAGCAATTAGTAAGTCATATTCTTGTCATCAACAAGTGTTTCTATTGGAGTATTGGTTTACAATTATTCTTACCATAATTTTTTTTAAGTATTACAGTTTTTCTTAGTTTTGAGAAAATTTGAATATAATAATAGTAATTCATTAAATATTTTATTTGTTGAAAATGTTTATTTATTATTCAATCTATTAAAACAGATCTAGTAGAGGGGACCACAGCCGCACGCGCACTTGCCTGATATAGACACGGCACCAGCAGCACAAACAGGACCACCGAAGCTCACAGCGCCCATGATGGGGACCTGACCGGCGACGGCGGTAGTACCGGCGACTGGCAGCTCACCAGCGACCGCCACGTTGCCTTCACCGGCGCCGCCGTACGCGGCAAGTCCGGCACCGCGGCCGGCAGCGGGGTATGCACCAGCGAAACCGGCGGCGGGGAACCCAAGTCCATCAAAAGCTAATCCCGAAGCAGCTAAGCCGCAAGGACCAGCCAGTATGGGAGAAGCAATCGTCGGGCCGTAAGCACCAAGGCATGCCTGGCTGAATACATTCTGTAAAAAAAATCTGTGATATTAAAATAATAGTCAGGAGCTCTTGGCTAAATAATAATAGCCGCTCGGGTCGATCCTAAGGTCAGGCCGCGCTTGCCTAGGTTGGTCCGAGGATGGGTGACCGCCCATTACTTACCGAGTTTCCTTCGTGCCTCGGAAAGCAAGTTAAGTCGTCGGTCCCAGCTGTCATTTGTAGATCTTTGACAGTCGTTACAGGTAGTCAGTGGCCCGAAAGTCTGACAACCAGTCTTACTAAACGATATCGTATTACGCAGTACTAACTGGACTGTACAGGTCAGATAGGCAATCGCTTCATGTAAAATACTAGTTTTCAACTGCATCTGGTTAGACTGTAAGCCGATCCCAATATAGTTGGGAAAAGGCTTGGCAGATGATGATTACAATAAGAATAATAAGAATAAGAATAATTTATTTAAAAAGTATTACAAAAAGTGTACATTTAAGCGCAGTAGTATTATTTCTCATACTAATTATAAGTACTTATAAGTAATCTATAACTAAAATATATTTTACAGTCGCAAGTATTCAATAGTTCAATTTAGATGTCAGCGACCTGCCCGAACTAGGTTTATTTAAACCTGTGTTTCAGGCCATCACTTTACCTAGCACAATTCAATAAGGACAATAAAATTATAAAATTAAATTAATCTATTAACAATTATTATGCATCAAGTTGGTATAAAAGAAAAACCTTAAAACTAGCTTAAGTAAATATGTACAAATAGATACGATAACATAATCAAACCACAACTTCTAGAAGTTTTTCTGTGTCTGTGTAATTAAGTACCGCTAAATAATCTGACATTACCAAACTACATTTTTTATAACTTAAACTGTAGAAGTTTAGTATCTTGTTGAGTCTATTGTAAAGAAAAGGTCCTAAAAACACATAAAAACGATTCGCAAACGCATGATAATAGTCATATGAACCCCAGAATGTGCAAATTCAGTGTCAATAATTCGTTTCTGATGTGAAAAGTAGACTAAAATCATCCAAAATATTAAGAAAAAAAGTTACAATAATAGCAGCTGTAGGTACAACATTCAAGACTGTGTAAAATGCAAAAGACCAATTATCATTGACTGCTAAAATAGAAAAAAAATAACTTTGAAAAAGAAGTGAACCCCTTTACCTGAACCAAGCAAGCTTGGATGCAGAGCAACAGAACAGTGAAGGAAGACATGCTTGATGTATTTTTGTGTTCAACAAAAAGCTAAAGACTGAATAATTTTCTACTAATCCATTACGCTTTTATACTTTATTAACGCACTTTGTTATCAGCTGTAAAGTATTTCTATAAAATTTCACCATATTTTCTTCAGTAATTGTGTGTTGTTTCAATAAGTTGTGTATTAAGTTTCAAAATGGTAGGCTTATCGTTTATTTACAAGAATTACAATTACCTATATACCAATAATTTCTGGAAAATTACTTCGTAGCTTAGTATATAAAGTGTTTGGAAAGTCCAACGGAAATCATTCAAGTGTCATCATTTGCAGTGACTGTAGTACCATCAGTACATTCTTCAAAATGGCAGCTAAAATTATCCTGGTCCTCTGCGTTCAGGCGCTCTTTATCCAGGTAAGCTTACTACCATTTTTTTACTGTTTCTACTTCGCTATTTCATTTCATCATCTGCCTAGCCTTTTCCCAACTATATTGGGGTCGGCTTCCAGTCTATCCGGATGCAGCTGAATACCAGTATTTTACATGGAGCGACTGCCTATCTAACCTCCACAACCCAGTTAGTACTGAGTAATAAGATACCCCTTGGTAAGACTGGTTGTCAGGTTTTTTGGGCCACTGACTGCCTAACGACTGTCAAAGATCTACAAATGACAGCCGGGACCAACCGCTTAACGTGCTTTCCGAGGCACGGAGGAAACTCGGTATGTAATGGGCGGTCACCCATCCACAGACCAACCTAGGCAAGCACAGTTTAACCTAAACATCGACCCGAGCGGCTGTTATTATTTAGCCACGAGCTCTTCGCTATTTCATTTGTTTTTCTCAAATTCGAAACTTTAAAGTTTATTTGGGTCTGAGTATTTAGCAAGCCAAAGATTCGTTTACTTATTTACATTTGACAGCGTTAGCATACAAAAAATAACGGTCTGCAAGGTCAAATGTTGCCCAGCCGCCGCGGGAGACGCCCCGGGCGTCGGGGTCACGTGGTTACTCCCGGCCACCGTAGGCGCGGGCCTGTGGACGGCGAGTTATGGGCTAGGTCGCCGTTCGGCCGTCTTATGACCACAGGCTTTGTCGACGGCGCGTTCGTGTTCCACGCGCGCCTCTAAGAGATGTCAGCAACCATATAGGGGTCCGCATGGGCCGATGCCTGCCAGGGTGGCGGGACTGTTCGGAAGAGATCCCGTGGCCCTGGAACACAAAGGGCAAAGAAGGCACATGAATGGGTTTTAGTCAGTAGAAGTCTGACACTCCCTTCCGCTCCGCCCAGAGCGGGTCATTTGATGATTTCCCATGCGGAAAAAAAAGGTCGAATGTTGCACAAAGTGCAGTATTAGCATTTGCTGAGTTTGCTTATTTAGACATATCAAGTACAGACCTTCATAATACTTTCTATTGTTTCTTATTAATCTCTTTTACTTACCTTAGTGCCATTCGATACCCAAAAATGATCTTAACTCACATTTTCTTCTCTTTTAGTCATCCTTCAGCCAATGTACCAGCCGTGCCGTAGTTGATGCATCAGGTATTGGTTCCCCCTTCGGATTCGGCAGCCCTCTTACCAATGGCTTCGCAGGCTTAGCATACGACGGACTCGCTGGTCCTGCATGGGCTTATGATCGTTTGGCATTCCCTGGAACTGGCTGTGCAGGCAGGGGACTGGCTTACGATGGCTTCTATTCTCCTGCTATGGAGTTCACCGCTACTAGTGGCGGAGCTTTGCCAGTCACCAGCTTTTCTGGTGTGGCTCCTGTCGGCATCTCCATTATATCAGATAATGTGTATGAAGGCGCTCTGAACGTGCTTGGAGAGCTGCCTTTTGTTGGTACTACTGCTTTGGAAGGTGTTTTGGATACTGCTGGGTCCGGTGCTATCAACCATGCTTGTGGAAACGGGCTTAATGCTATGGTGAGTTCTGATTATATTCTTCTTGATTTTACTTTCTTATTCTTCCGATGTCACTCAATCAAATAATTTAGCGTTTCAATATTTTCATAGTATTCACGCCACCCTGACATTTAAAATGTTTTTATTCAATCCAAATCGACAAACACCAATTATTTATTTATCAAGTTTTTTTTACAACAACTGTCAATAGTTTCTGACCTTTCTTTTTTTATTTCCAGTCTGCTCTCAGTGGTACTTCCACCCCTGCCTCAGTTGTATCGGCTGGCCCTGTTTACGGCTCTAGTTTGGCCTACGATGGACTCTATGGCACCGGTCTGGCCGGCTCAGCCTTCGGTGCCAACGCTGTAGCATGCGACAGACTAATGGCACCTGGTCTTGCGGTTCCCGTAATGGCATACGATGCTCTGCCATACGGTGACGCTGCATGGACTGGAAGAGGTCTGGCCTGCGACGGTCTCTTATACGGTTCTCCCTTCGACGGCATTGAATTCACTCCCACCAGTGGCGGTGCTCTCCCCGTTTCCAGCGCTTCCGCCATCCCTCCCACTGGCATTTCTGTCGCGTCCGACAACGCTTATGAGGGTGCTCTGGCTGTGGGTGGTGAGCTGCCGTTCGTGGGCACTGTTGCTATGGAAGGTGTGTTGCCTTCTGTCGGTGCTGGCGCCGTGAACCATGCCTGTGGTAATGGCAGGAATGCCATGATCAGTGAGACTGCTGCTTACGGTCCCGCTGGTGCATATGCTCCTATGGTTGCGTACGGTCCTGGTGCCGCTTACGCACAGCCTGCCTTTGGACCTGGATTTGGGGCTTCATCCCTTGGTTACCGCGGTGCTGGCCGAGGATGCGGTTGTGCTTACTAAGAACTAAGTTAATATTAATATCTGATTATATTTTTATTTGATACATAATAAATTAAATTCTATTATTATTATTACTTAAGGCTTTTATTTCGCCAACTGTCCACTGCCTTCACATAGGTCTTAGAGAAAACGGGCAACCTAGGTATGCTTAGTTAAATTATCATATTATTTTAAACTGTGCCTATTTTAAATCTTATTATGTAAATTGGAATCATCAAATTATACCGCTGATAACGTCATCATCTGCATAGCCTTTTCCCAACTATGTTAGGGTAGGCTTCCAGTCTAACCGGATGCAGCTGAATACCAGTATTTTACATGGAGCGATGTCTACCGCTGATAATGTAGGTAAAAGCAAAAAAGTGCCATGTACCTAGTTGATCGTAGTGACTGTTTGCAGGGTTTAAAGTAACCTTCACTCGCTCACTAGACCCCGCCATCCCCTTCGAACCTAACCTGTCCGAGTCGGGGTGCCACAAGTCTCTGTCAGCCTTCGCTTGCTCTTGCTTCCTATATTCTCCTTGCCGCAATGACCGGATAAATAGTTACTTACTTGGTACAATAGTCGCCCATTCAGTATATTGGTCGACAATAATTTTTTTATTCGCCCAATAAATAATTTCCCGTAGTGACTTTGCTCGCAAGTTTAATCTCCATTTAAAATAAGTAGTTGAAATCAGCTTTCTTTTTTTGTACTCTTATTCGTACACACAGCCATAAATCAAGCTATACATTTCCAGTGTATGAAAAATTAAAATAAATTTCCTGGACAATAAGCGATCCGCTTATATTGGTTTTGTATAGCTTGATTGGTCGTTCGATGATTAGTGGTCCAATGTCCCGGTGCCGAATTTCATTTTCGAAATTTTTCAGGCGTTAAGACGTGAAAATGTCACAATCAGACGAAGGTTTTAATTTTTTTTACTATAAACTTCGCCCTACTAGGAATTTCTCCTGTATCATGGGTGCGTTTACAAAAATGTAAGCTCACATACACAAACAGCCAGACCCGGACAAATATTTGTTCTGCGCGGGAATCGAACCCGCGACACGCAGCGCAGCAGTCAGTCGCTCAGCCACTGAGCCAATCGTGCCGTCAAAAGCTACTTTTATTATTTAAAAAAAATCAGTAAATTTATAGTATTTTGGAATAAATATTTAAATAAATTTATAATATTTTATATATACTTGTAGTATACATATAATATATCGTAGTATTAATTAAAAAAAAAAGTATTATTATATACATCATCATCATCACCTTCCACAGCCCGAAATAACCCACTGCTAGGTATAGGTCACTCTTTTCTTCTGCCAATTATATTACAATAAGTATTAATTAAAATTAGTTTCAGTTATATACCTACCACTATAATGTTTGTCTCTGCATCACCCAAAGGTTAACTGATAGAAAATCAATGGATGTCCTCCGCCCTGGGGAGAGCGGAGGGGTCTGTCAGACTCGTTCTGACTAAAACCACACCGGTGTTCCCTCGCACACTTGCGTCGGGGGGCAACTGGATCTGATGCGACTTCCGCTGCCCCAGACTAGTGCCGGCCCGCCTGACCTGCGGGCCTCGTCCCGGGGGGGAGAGAGGCGTAAGACTCCCCCCGTTACGTCTGAGAGAGGCGCGCGTGGAACACTACGCGCCGCCGTCTCGGGTCCAGTATGATCGGGGGCGACAGATGTCCCCGAATCCGTCGCCCCTGGACCTTTTTAGGGGGGCCGGAAGAGAGCGTTGCGTAGCTTAATGCCTATGGCATTAAGTCCGCCTCTGTACTTTGTGTTTGAAGTGTTAAATAAATAAATCAACACCCGTCTGGTTTGGGAAACCTCCCTTTTCTAAAGAGGATAAGGAACATTAAAACATAATTGTGTACTTTCCGGAGCTCTCAAGCAGTAAATCACTCAGCAAGCTAGCACTCACCGTATCAGCGGGCATCCACCAGCATGTAGTAACATCATACTTGGGTATCAACTTAACCTTGACACAGCATTCTGCACTTGCGGCCAGTCAATAGTCGACGCCAGCAGTCAGCCTTCTTTTTCGGATGGGAAATCATCAAATGACCCCTCCCGCTCTGGGCGGAGCGGCAGGTAGTATCAGACTTGTACTGACTAAAACCCATCCATGTTCCTTCTTAGCGTTTTGTGGTCCAGGGCTGCGGTATCTCTTTCGAACAGTCTCGCGGCCCCGAACAGTCCCGCAGCCCCGAACAGTCCCGCAGCCCAGAACACTCCCGCAGCCCGCCAGCAGTCAGCCTCAAAGCAGTACTGCGCTTAGCATAAGCATAATCAGCCTATTAATGTTCCCACTGCTGGGACGTAGGCCTCCTCTCTATGAGAGGGAATGGGCTATAATCCACCACGCGCGCCCAGTGCGGGTTGGTAGATGTCACATGTCTTCGAATTTTTTGGTTCTAGGACATGCCGGTTTCCTCACGATGTTTTCCTTCACCGTTTTGAGAGCAGTGGTGATGAAATAAATTACACAAAGTAATGCCCCTGGCTGGGTTCGAACCCTCGACTTACTGCTCGTAATTCGGGGTCTCCACCAATGGGCCACCGCTGCTCTGGTACTGCGCTTAGATGCGACTTAATACCAGATTTTCTCCTTTATTTTCACATTTACGAAGTTTACGATTACAGTTACGAATATAGTTTAGATATCAAGTGGGATTGCTGTATCGTTTACCAATATATTTCTTGCCCATCCTGCACAGCCACCTGCGCCTTCCAGGATTTAAATGAAGCTAACGACAGGGCTGTGCGGGTGGCTATACACTGGTGGGGTATTATTTGAATCTATCGACACGCAAAGAAGAAGTATCGTTTAGACTAAAATGGGAAACATACATTTAATAAAGGGAAACGGAAAATTTTTGCAGATATATATACCTACCACTGATTGTCTCTGCATCACCCAAAGGTTGACTGGTAGAAAATGCCTATGGCATTAAGTCCGCCTCTGTACTTTGTGCTTGAAGTGTTAAATAAATAAATAAAGGGAAGGTTTCCAGGCTACAAAAAAGGTGAGATTGATCATAAAAACCTCAAACTTTCAAATCGTATAATATAGTTTATTTTCAGAAAATATTGTTCATATCTAGTACAGATAGTAGTAATGACAACCGCAGCCACAGGACCACTGAAGCTCACAGCGCCCATGATGGGGACCTGACCGGCGACGGCGGTAGTACCGGCGACTGGCAGCTCACCAGCGACCGCCACGTTGCCTTCACCGGCGCCGCCGTACGCGGCAAGTCGGGCTCCGCAAACGGCAACGGGGTATACGCCAGTGAAACCGGCGGCGGTTACGCAAGTCCATCATAAGTCAAACCCGGTACAGCTTAGCCATAAGGATCGAGGCAAGCCTGGGTGAAAATTTTACAAAATAAATACAAAAAAGCTCACAAAAAAAGCAACACAAAATTGTAAAAAAAAAACCGTATACGTTTTCGAAAATGGACTAACCTGGACCAAGCAAGCTTGGATGCAAAATAACAGAACAGTGTAGAAATACATGTTTGACGTTTGTGTTGCGAGAAGCAAAAGCCTGTCTGATTGATGACGTGAAATAATTGACACATTTAATACCCAATAAGTTTGTTGATACCAACTTAAACGACGACACAACGTTTTCGAAATGAAACGTTTCGTTTTCGTTGAAAAACGTGACTAAGATATCTTTGTGAAATATTGAAGGTTTATTAATGTATTTAGTAGGCTTATCATGCTTGCACAAGATATTAATTAATTACACTTACCTACATATTGATTTTCTTGGAACTTGAAGCCTTAGGGAGTATAAAACCACCAACAGTTGCACTGAACTTCATTCTTGTTTCAGCACTCGAAACAAACTACAATGTCTGTCAAAGCTATCCTCGTCCTCTGCGCTCAGGTGCTCCTGGTCAAGGTAAGAAGTCAATTATTTATAAATTATATAATTTGTCCCCAAACCACAATTAATTATAATTCAAAAAGTGGCGTGGTGGAATTTACTCATAGAATACCTTTTGTTATGATTTCAGTCTGCACTCGGACAGTGCACCAGCCGCGCTGCGGTTGCTGATATCTCTGGACTTGCTGCTCCCTGCGGCTTGGCCGCTCCCGCCTTAGCGGCCCCTTGGGGTGCTCCTGCTTGGGGATGTGATGGACTCGCCTTCTCTGGCACTGGCTTCGCAGGCAGAGGTCTTGCTATCGACGGACTGGCCGCTGGCTTAGCAGGCAGAAGCCTGGCTTACGATGGAATCTACGCCCCCGCCATGGAGTTCAGTCCCACCAGTGGCGGTGCTATGCCTGTCTCCAGTGCCTCCGCCATCGCTCCCGTCGGTATCTCAGTAGTGTCTGACAACGTTTATGAGGGTGCTCTGGCTGTGGGTGGAGAGCTGCCGTTCGTGGGTACTATTGGTATGGAAGGTGTGGTACCTTCTGCCGGTGCCGGTGCCGTGAACCATGCCTGTGGTAATGGCAGGAACGCCATGATCAGTGAGACTGCTACCTACGGCCCTGCTGCCGCCGTGGCCCCTCTTGCTGCTTATGGCCCTGGTGCTGCCTTCACTCCCGCTGCTCTTGCTGCTCCTGGCGTCGGTCTCCGTGGTGGTTACGCTGGCAGAGGTTGTGGCTGCGCTTTCTAAGATGATGTTCAACAAAAAAGGGTAGAAAATGACCAAAATAATAAATCAAAATACACCAAATATTTTGTGCTTTAATTCTTTGTCCTATTTAGACTGTACTGCATGTGTGTGTATCACTGCTGCAAGCTTTCTACCTCGGTGTTGAACGTATAGCAGGGGTTCTCATCATTTTGGCAGGGGTAAATAACCTAATGTTATGTTCACACTTCACACAGACGTGACGCATTTAAGTGTGTGGATTAAGCTTACTATTGTTACAGAAATATTCTTACTAACTGTTGAGTCTATATTACGAGTTTCATATTAATCATGAAGCTGTGCCCGCGCCACTTCGCTTACGACTGCGTATTTTTTCGACATTGTTAAACTCTATGAATGAAAGCAAAATACTAAAAATCAATCCTTGGTCCCTACGGTTAAAATCATTAAAAAGTTTAAAAAATCTTTTAAGTCTGAGGACTCAATCAGCTGATGGAAAACAAAAGTGAGAATACGCAAAAAAAACTTTACTGAAAAATACTGTAAACGCCAGTATTAATCAATACATCATAAATTTTTTGATGAAACCATTAACGATATTGTAGCATCATATTTCTGGTTCAAATAGCAAACTCGAGTAAAACCAGAACAATCCCAGTCAAGACAAGACCACAAGACCGGTAGTCCCTGTTAATTGGTTGGTTCCGGTTTCGAGGACCAACAACCAAACGATGCAGGACTCGTTTTTATGCTATGCAATTTTAAGTTTTAATACCCCCTGGATTAAAACTTGTAATTGCATAGTCTTTAAAATTAATAAATTGCATATTGCATAATATATTAATTATCCACCCCTTTTATCTCGTTTTAAAATAAAGGTCCAGATAGCACGCATGCGTATATAGCTTAGAGAGGCGATACAATCCTCAGACGAAACATTTTTTTATGCGTTTTGCAGATTTTGTGAGCAGTGTTTTTTAAAAAAGTATTGCGTTTAGTAGCAATGTGGACGTATATTTTAAGAAAATGATCGAAATTGGCGAAATGTAGGTATCTCATTCGTATGTCAAAAATTGTATACTTGTCGGATCCGGTCGTCAGTACAGTCTACCCACACCACAGAGTGCTTCTACAGAACTCTGATGTTCAGCTCGAGGCGAGGGCGACAGTCAATGTCTGATCTCAGCGGAGTTGAGACGTCTTGGAACTGTACCCGATTTATTGTGCCCCGTGTTATTGTGTTAAGTTTTAATCTCAAGTAATTTGTTAGTTTTGCTAGAAACAGTGTATCGCATACAGTGTGTTTTCATAGCACGAAACCTATCGTCTGCCTACATGATGTACGAGCCTATCGGAAAAATTCTAACATATCCGACCTACTTAAAAAGTTATCCCCATTTCGTGCAATGTTAAATTGTGTGTTTGAAAGTTTTGTTTAGGGACAGCCTCTAAAAAGTTTATAAGTTAGTAATCATTATCGCAGTGTCTCAAGACAAAAGTCTATGACCAGTGTGTGCTGCCAGTAAAACACACGGGACCGAAACGAGGTCGCTCACTATGGGCCTCATCACAAGGCTTAAAGCACCTAAAGGGCAATGGAGAGGGCTATGCTCGAAGTTTCCTTGCGTGATCACATCCCACACAAAATGAAGACATCCCCAAGAGAACCAAGGTTACCGACGTAGCCTGAAGAATTGCCAAACTTAAGTGGCAGTAAGCAGGGCACATTACTCACAGAACACATGGCCGATGAGGCCGAGAAGTTCTGGAGTGGCGACCGCGAACCGGAAGACTTTGCGTTGGAAGGCCTCCCAATATGTGGACCGATGACCTGGTGAAGGTTGCGTGGATCCGCTGGATGCGAGATGCACGGGACCGGTCAATGTGGCGACACTTAGGGGATGCCAATGTCCAGCAGTGGAGGTCTTTCGGATGAAATGATGATGTTGATGAATCATGAACCCGAGTATAATAAAGTAAAAAGACCGATAACGAAACCGTAAGGCACTTATTGTTCTTCCGTCATTGTAATTATTTTTTTGTTCTGGATACTACCTGTGAACCTTCTAATTACGGTGTTATTGGAAACTTCCAAATTTTAACAAGTTATTAAAATATCCTATTTATAAATGTTATAACTTGAAATACCTCCAATAATCAAACATTCCTATAAAATGTCATTTTCCAGCAAAAGTTTTTGCATAGAATTAGATACTTAAGTAGATCAAATAAAAATATCATCAGTACTTAATTTATTTTCCGTTGTTCAGATGAATATAAAGCATTTACAATTAATACAGGTATTAGTAGAGGGGACCGCAGCCGCAATGGTCAGCAACAGGGTAAGTTCTTATTCGTAGGGTGGTTCGAGTAAAAACTGTTATTATGTACATTTCATTTATTTCCAGTGGTTATAATATTGCGTATCTGCATCTAGTATAGAAATTAGCAGATGGGACCGCAGCCACAAGCGCATTTGCCGGAGATAGACACGGCACCAGCAGCCGGCACAGCGCCACCGAAGCTCACAGCGCCCATGATGGGGACCTGACCAGCAACAGCGGTGTTACCGACGACTGGCAGTTCTCCAGCGACCGCCACGTTGCCTTCACCGGCGCCGCCGTACGCTGCAGCACCAGGGTAGGCGAGTCCGTCATAAGCCAAACCAGAACCCAATCCCAAGGGGGAAGCCAGACCAGGAGCAGCCCAGCCGAAAGGAGCGCCCAAGCCAGGAGCCGCCAATCCACAAGGAGCAGCGAGAGCAGGTGCGGTCAAGCCACAAGAAGTGGCCAAGCCATAGGGACCAGCTAATGCAGCATCAGCAACCGCAGCACGGCTGGTGCATGACTGTCCAAGTGCGGACTGAAAGTGCAGTAAACATCAAATGAGAATCATAGCGAGTGCCGTACATCCAATTTATGGATTAAGTAATATTTAAATCAGCTGGTACTTAGTCTTCTTGCCATCTTGGATTTGTAAATTATTATCAAAATATTGAAATTTAACAAAAAGAAAAAAACATAAAGAAACAGGATTCTTACCTGGAGCAAGCAAGCTTGGATGCAGAAGAACACAACGGTGAAGGTAGTCATGTTTGATGTTCGTTTGTGTTCAACGAGAAGCTGAAGACTGAATGAGGAACTGGAACAGCCGTCTCATTTTATACCCAGCCTCTTATTGATATCAGTACTTAGATAGTTCAGTTTCTAAATTATTGAAAACGTGACTGAACTGTCACAATACGAAAAGTTTCTTTGTTATTAAATAATAGGCTTATCGTGCTTGCACAAGCTATGTATTAATTGTTTTTACCTACTTAGTATTTTTCGTGGAACTTGATAACTTCTGGAGTATAAAACCACCAACAGTTGCAGTGAACATCATTCTTGTGTCAGCACTCGAAACAAACTACAATGTCTGTCAAAGCTATCCTCGTCCTCTGCGCTCAGGCGCTCCTGTTCCAGGTAAGAAGTACCTAAATTATTTGTTTATACTCATAATTTTATACACGTAAAAAAATCAAATTTGTATTGTGTCGTCCAAATACATAATCATGTACGATACATCTAAAAGTTGTGTAGTGGAAGGAACTCACAAAATACCTTTTGTCACAATTTCAGTCCGCACTCGGACAGTGCACCAGCCGCGCTGCAGTTGCTGATATCTCAGGACTTGCTGCTCCCTGCGGCTTGGCCGCTCCCACCTTAGCTACCCCTTGCGGTTTGGGTGCTCCTGCTTGGGCATATGATGGACTCGCCTTCTCTGGCGCTGGCTTGGCAGGCAGAGGTCTGGCTTACGATGGAATCTACGCCCCCACCATGGAGTTTAGTCCCACCAGTGGTGGCGCTCTGCCTGTCTCCAGCGCCTCCGCCATCGCTCCCGTCGGGATCTCCGTAGTGTCTGACAACGTTTATGAGGGTGCTCTGGCTGTAGGTGGTGAACTGCCCTTCGTGGGTACTGTTGCTATGGAAGGTGTGGTGCCTTCTGCCGGAGCCGGTGCCGTGAACCATGCCTGTGGTAATGGCAGGAACGCCATGATCAGTGAGACTGCTACTTACGGTTCAGCTGGTGCGTTAGGCTCGATCGGTGCTTACGGTTCAGCTGGTGCGTATGGCCCGATTGGTGCCTACGGTCCCGGTGCTCTTGCTGCTCCTGGCCTCGGTCTGCGTGGCGGTTGGGCTGGCAGAGGTTGTGGCTGCGGTATATAAGAAACTGTTTGAAAAAGATATTACTGACCTCCTGAATAAACTTAATTGCAATTATTTTTGAACTTTTATTTATTACACACTTTTTCATGCTGTTGATCAACATCTTACAATAAATGTAGGTATTCTTGGGACTAACCTGGGACTTTTCTTTTGAGCAAAATTTTAACACACATCATCATTTTGTGTTCTTGCAATATGACGTCACGAATTTTCCTCCTATTAATGTCTTTCACGAGCCAAACGATCCCTGTGGCTTTCTTCTCACTTTGCAGTCACACCATATTAAGTGCGATACCTATATAACGAAAACCATTAAAAACTTTTTGTATTGAAACTCATACAATTATACAGGCACGTTATCGACAAAAGGCAAAATGTCATTTAAAAATTCATACACATTATCTCATTATTATCTGACATAATGGAGATGCCGACAGGAGCCACGCCAGAGGAGCTGGTGACTGGCAAAGCTCCGCCACTAGTAGCGGTGAACTCCATAGCAGGAGAATAGTAGCCATCGTAAGCCAGTCCCCTGCCTGCACAGCCAGTTCCAGGGAATGCCAAACAATCATAAGCCCATGCAGGACCAGCGAGTCCGTCGTATGCTAAGCCTACGAAGTCATTGGTAAGAGGGCTGCCGAATCCGAAGGGGGAACCAATGCCTGATGCATCAACTACGGCACGGCTGGTACATTGGCTGAAGGATGACTAAAAGAGAAAAAAATGTGAGTTAAAATCATTTTTGGGTATCGAATGGCACTAAGGTAAGTAGAAGAGATTAATAAGAAACAATATAAAGTATTATGAAGGTACTTGATATGTCTAAATAAGCAAACTCAGCAAATGGTAATACTGCACTTTGTGCAACAATCGACCTTTTTTTTTCGTATGGGAAATCATCAAATGACCCCCCCGCTCTGGGCGGAGCGGAAGGGAGTGTCAGACTTCTACTGACTAAAACCCATGCATGTTCCTTCTTTGCGCTGTGCGTTTCAGGGCCACAGTGTATCTCTTTCTAACAGTCCCGCAGCCCTGGCAGGCATCGGCCCATTCGGACCCCTACAAGGTTGCTGACATCTCTTTGAGGCGCGTGTGGAACACAAACGCGCCGTCGATATGGCCAGTCGACATAAGACGGCCGGACGGCGAGCTAGCCCATTACTCGCCATCCACAGGCCCGCGCCTACGGCGGTGGCCGGGAGCCACCACGTGACCCCCAACGCCCGGGGCGTCTCCCGCGGCGGATGGGACGTGAGGCTCTTTCCCTCTTACGTCCCGCCACCTCCTTCACTAGCATGACTGCTTCGCAGAAAATCTGTTAGTCTGCTAGGGAGAAATTCTAAGCCGTTAAGGGGATGCTGAAAGTTGCCAACTTCTTAATTATGTCGCTGTTATGATGAATTTCTTCAATATTACTAAGTAATATTTCCAATTTCTTTAAGTCTTAATGAAAATGGAAATACAGAAAATGGAACTGGGATAACTAGTACGGCACTGATCATTTTATTGAAGTTGTATAAAAAGCATTATTGCTAATAACTTTCAGAATGCAGGGTTCTATCTTAGAAAAAAAAACATAAAACAAAAATGAATGAAAATTTAAACAACAACTTTTAAATTGACTTAAAGAACAATGTCAGGTTTCGGCCTACACTTTAAAACTAAACATTTTTTTTTTAAACTAAATTCACACGAACACAAAGTTTTTACTTATAACAATTTAAATATTGTTGTAGGTAAAAACCTGTTTCGCCACTGTAAACATCATCATCTGCCTAGCCTTTTCCCAACTATGTTGGAGTCGGCTTCCAGTCTAACCGGATGCAGCTGAATACCAGTATTTTACATAGAGCGACTGCCTATCTGACCTCCACAACCCAGTTAGTACTGGGTAATGCGATACCCTTTGGTAAGACTGGTTGTCAGACTTCCGCCACTGTAATCGATTATTCTAAATAATTAATTTACTCTATTTGTTTATTTACCACTTCACAATTGTATTTTATTTCAATTTTTACCTAAATAATACGTTCATCGTGTTTATTATAAATACATTTAGTATTTTTAAAGAATATAAAACGAAATTCAAGAAATCGTTTTGTTGACCTGTGCTCGATAACTCAATTGTAATGTAATCAATTTGCACTGTCCATGACAAATAATTAATATCAAGCGAACCAAAGTTACTATGGACTTACTGGTGCTTTGACATTTGGTCGTCATTCTGAAAAAATCAGTCAAATATTAGCTATCTTGATTATTCAATCAGTATTATGCCGCGCAAGATGGGTGGGCCTGTGGTGTGGGATGCAACTTGGGTCGACACCCTTTCAGCACTCTTAGCATGCTGCATGTGCTAAAAACAAGCCTGACTGCCATACTATGCCATATTTTGCCCAATGCCCACGTAGTCTTCCGAGATATCGCCAGGCAGTTGGCTATGTTAGATTATTGTTTATTTAATTTAGCCTTTTAAACGCCAGAGCGTAAACGCATCGCCGTTATACCTACAAAAAAAAATCCAACATCTTAAGGCGTTGCGTTCGCTGTCACTAGGTGGACCGATGACCTGGTGAAGGTTGCAAGGATCCGCTGGATGCGAGTCGCACCAAACGGTTAAGGTTGGGGGAGCTTGGGGGAGGCCTATGTCCAGCAGTGGACGTCTTTTGACTGAAACGATGATGATGATGATGAGTCGATAAAAATTGTGAAGGCAGCCACATATTTAAAGATTAAAAAAATATTAATTTTTAAATTAAGTTTCGCCATTTGTCAATAACATGCCTGTATAATTTTATGTGTATCAATACGAAAAAGTCTTTAATGATTTTCATTACTTTGTTTTGCACTTACAGGAATATGGTATGACTGAAAGGTACGAACAATGCTACAAGGATCTTTTGGCTTGTGAAAGTCATTAATAGGAGGAAAATTCTTCATTGCAAGAACACAAGGTGATGAAGTGAGTTCAGATTTTGTTCAAAAGAAAAGAATTATTATCAAAACCTCCCTCATGTCCAAACCTTACTTACTCCCGGGAATTATTGACCTACATTAATTGTAATATGTTGATCAACAGCATGAAAAAGTGTGTAATAATAAAAATCTAAAAATAATTGCAATAAAGTTTATTAAGTAGGTCAGTAATATCTTTTTTCAACAGTTTCTTATATACCGCAGCCACAACCTCTGCCAGCCCAACCGCCACGAAGACCGAGGCCAGGAGCAGCAAGAGCACCGGGACCGTAGGCACCGATCGGTCCATACGCACCAGCTGAACCGTAAGCACCGATCGATCCTAACGCACCAGCTGAACCGTAAGCACCGATCGGGCCTAACGCACCAGCTGAACCGTAAGCAGCAGTCTCACTGATCATGGCGTTCCTGCCATTACCACAGGCATGGTTGACGGCGCCGGCTCCGGCAGAAGGCACCACACCTTCCATAGCAACAGTACCCACGAAGGGCAGCTCACCACCTACAGCCAGAGCACCCTCATAAACGTTGTCAGACACTACGGAGATCCCGACGGGAGCGATGGCAGAGGCGCTGGAGACAGGCAGAGCACCACCACTGGTAGGACTAAACTCCATAGTGGGGGCGTAGATTCCATCGTAAGCCAGACCTCTGCCTGCCAAGCCAGCGCCAGAGAAGGCGAGTCCATCATATGCCCAAGCAGGAGCACCCAAACCGCAAGGGGTAGCTAAGGTGGGAGCGGCCAAGCCGCAGGGAGCAGCAAGTCCTGAGATATCAGCAACTGCAGCGCGGCTGGTGCACTGTCCGAGTGCGGACTGAAATTGTGACAAAAGGTATTTTATTAGTTACTTCCACTACACCTCTTTTAAATGTATCGTACATGATTATGTATTTGGACGACTCAGTACAATTTGATTTTTTTTACGTATATAAAATTATGATTATAAACAAATAATTTAGGTTCTTCTTACCTTGACCAGGAGCGCCTGAGCGCAGAGGACGAGGATAGCTTTGACAGACATTGTAGTTTGTTTCGAGTGCTGACAGACGAATGATGTTCTGTGCAACTGTTGGTGGTTTTATACTCCAGAAGTTATCAAGTTCCAAGAAAATTATTATGTAGGTAAGTGTAATTAATTAATAGCTTGTGCAAGCACGATAAGCCTACTATTTAACAACACAGAAACATTTTTCGTATTGTGACAGTTCAGTCACGTTTTCATTTATTTTGAAATTGAACTATCTAAGTACTGATATCAACAAGGGGCTGGGTATAAAATGTGACGGCTGTTCCAGTTCCTCATTCAGTCTTCAGCTTCTCGTTGAACACAAACGAACATCAAACATGACTACCTTCACCGTTGTGTTCTTCTGCATCCAAGCTTGCTTGCTCCAGGTAAGAATCCTGTTTCTTTGTTTTTTTTCTTTTTATTAAAAATTCAACATTTTGATAATAATTTCCAAATCCAAGAAGGCAAGAAGCCTGAACCAGCTGATTTAAATATTACTTACTCCATAAATTGGAGGTACGGCACTCGCTATGATTCTCATTTGATGTTTACTGCACTTTCAGTCCGGACTCGGACAGTCATGCACCAGCCGCGCCGCGGTTGTTGATGCTCCATTCGCTGGTCCCTGTGGCTTGACTGCACCTGCTATCGCTGCTCCTTGTGGATTGGCGGCTCGTGGCTTGGCCGCTCCTTTCGGCTTGGCTTCTCCTGGTCTGGCTGCCCCCTTGGGATTGGCTTCTGGTTTGGCTTACGACGGACTCGCCTACCCTGGTGCTGCCGGTTATGGTGCTGCCGCGTACGGCGGTGCCGGTGAAGGCAACGTGGCGGTCGCTGGCGAGCTGCCAGTCGCCGGTAACACCGCCGTTGCTGGTCAGGTCCCCATCATGGGCGCTGTGAGCTTCGGTGGCGCTATACCAGCTGCTGGATCCGTGTCTATCTCCGGCAAATGCGCTTGCGGTTGCGGTCCCATCTGCTAGTTTCTATACTAGATGCAGATACGCCATATTATAACAACTGGAAATAAATGGAATGTACATAATAACAATTTTTACTCGAACCACCCTACGAATAAGCTTGCAAGAACTTACCCTGTTGCTGACCATTTCAAGCTTATTAGTTCAAAATTATATTTTAACATGTTACGCACTGACAGGCGTCTTGCGTTCTTTTATGTTTATTTCTGGTTACGAAATTGGCATGAAAATAGTATGTATCTCCTTTTTAACCATCTTCAAAAAAAGGAGGAAGTTCTCAATTCGTCAGAATCTTTTATTTTTATGTATGTTCACCGATTACTCGAAGACACCTGAACCGATTTGGAAAATAACCTTTTTTTGTTGGAAAGAGTATACTCCCAAATTGGTCCTATAGAAATATTGTCATGATCTGATCGTGGACTTCGGAGATATGAAAAGGAGCTCTTCAGTCATTGACAACAATTCAGTCGTGATTGCTGCAACCACTTGGTTGTGTATTGTTTACACAACATCATTACATAACATCACGTCTGTATGCTCTGAGGTTGTAAAGATGTGTACAGTTTACCCACATTTCGACAGTTAGGTATGTTAAGTTCCATTTTATTGCGGATAACCATGAAATGAACTGTTAACAATTTGAAATAAATGCATAGCAAATTGTATGGGATATTAAACTAAAAATGGTAAAATAATTAAAACTTTTTATGGAAAAACTAAAACCGACATCAAAAACACAAAAAAAAGTGAAAATTAACTTTAGCTTCAGAAGTCGGTGGCAAAAGTCACCGACCTCTCGATATAATGCCCTGAATTTCATGAAGTAACGAACGAAGATGGTAGCACTCTGTATTATTTTTATGTACCGTGTATACTCTGCCCAGAGCATGCTGTTTTTTTTCGCCTGGCCATCCATCCACATTCCTATATGCGGCCTACTCAAATGTCTTTTCTTTAGTATTGTTCGTCGTGTCGTTGAGCTCCTTGGATTATGAGTCGAGCTACACGATCACTGACAAATGCTTGCACTGTCTGGACAGGTCCACTCAAATCTGTGTGGTTATTTCTTCAAAAGACCATCTCAGACATTACTCTGCATGGTCCTCATATGACTTGAGCAATGTCTGGACTTTAAAAGAGACGGTGAAATCTGAGTTTGTTTCGGATGTTTCTTCTCAGAGTAGTCAGGTACGAAACACCGGCCCCATCTAGTTTTAAAACATAATATGTTGACAAGTAAAAGAGTTTTGTAAACCAATTTACAGAAATAAATATGATTTATGATTCATTAGCTTCTGTTTTTCTCCTTACAAATTGTTTATTCTTCCAAACATAATATGGTATTTCACAATACAGGACATTTTTCGCAAAGTTATCTACTTGACATACGTCGTTTTAGGTGGACTGGATACTTTACCAGCCACATTTTCTTGGTTCTAATAAAGTCTTTGCCAATTTTCTAAGTGCACGGTGGGGTGGACCACCGCAGGAACACGCTCATGAATGGCAACTAGCGAAATTTTGAGAAAACTTCGAGGAAATGAAAGCGCTGGGTCTAGAGGCATGAAATTTTGAACAGAGGTTTCTTAAATGACGTAAATACACGCCAATAAGGGACTTTTTTAAATTCATTCTCTAAGGGGTTAAAATAGGGGTGGAAAGTTTGTATGAAACTTCGTCATTTTTGTATAATTATGAACCCTAGGTAAGAAATAATTTTTTACTGGTCACTTTGTAATGGAAATTTATTCTTTATGGGCGTAAAATAGGGGATGAAAGTTTGTGTAAAACTTTTATGGAATGGTAAAAAGATTTAGATGAGCTCATGCTTGGTTAGAAATAAAACCATACTGCATCACTTTTTTTGGAACTTCAAAAATGACGGAGTTTCATACGAACTTCATCCTTTATTTTACCCCCTTAAAGAAAGAGATTTAAAAAAAATAGTGTTACAGTTAACTTTTGTTTTGAACCATGAACTCATAAAATATATTTTTTTTTCATTTTTTTAACTTCAAATTTGACCAAGTTTCATACAAACTTTCAATCCTCGTTTTAACCCATTTATGTATGAAATTCGAAAAAATTCTTCTTAGCGCACACTTACGTCATTCAAGGAAGGTTTGTGCAAAATTTCATGCTTCTAGACCCAGCGGTTTCAGCTGTGCGTTGATCGATCAGTCAGTCAGTCAGCCAGTCATTATATGTTTATATACACGGGGTGTAAACAGACCCTGCACGAAGCCGTCAACCAAGCATTCTGTACATCAAACTAAATAACTTTACGCAAAAATTATTGCTGGGAATCGACTTTTTTTTTTGGGGTGAAAAATCACGTTTTACGGTAGGACTCGATTAAAAGCACTCAAAGCATTGTGATGATGGATGGTTTGAATAGTACGGGGGTCGTGGAGGTATGTAAAGTAAAAATCTTACATTAAAAACATGTATAAAATAAACTTATGAAAAAGTTGGAACTTTGACCTCGAATATCTATGTAAATAGAAGGTTCCCAGGTATGGTTTAGAACAAAGAAAATATCGAAATGGGAAAATAAGTAGCTTTCGGCTTCGTTTAGAGTCCTCCTTTAGAGATTCTTTTAGCAGTAGATATCAAACAGGTCCTAAAATCGATGCCGTGATAATTATCAACTGGGTAAAGTGTTGCAACACTTTTCGCAAAAAAGTGCGGCAGGCTCCTGAATGACTTTGGAGGGGGAGGGGGGGGGGGGACAGAATTCTTTGTCTTGAAAGAACGACAGATTACAACGTGAGTTTCGATTTGGCCGCTCACCAAAAGATCCTTGTACAATAGACGCTCAAAAGTCCACTAGCATGCTAAAGATTACATTGCTATGAACTGTGCTAGCGCGATACAGCAGTGTGTGTGCGTGTGCGTGGCTGAGTGATGTCTCAACATTCCACGCATAACACACACTAATGAGCTGTCGTCACACTACGCGAAAAAGCATTATATTTCTGTTGCATTTAGAATACACATCATAGTGATGACCTGTTCTTACCATAGCATTGATAAAATTCGCGTAGTATTAACATGTGTTGGTAGCTGTTTGGGCTCAGCATGGGTTCACGATTAATGAAGTCTAAGTTCGAATGTATGTTATTACAATGTGTGGATGTTTTTTGTTTCTTTGAAACCTTAATAATATTTGTATTTTAAACAGAAAGTCGTTAGGTATTTATGTTTATTTATAATGTAGTTATGCTTATTATTTATTTTTTATAAGTAGTTATATGTTAGAGATTAAACTCATTAATTGATTTTTATTTTATCTTTTCGGTGTTGGAAGGTGGAAATAAAAAAGTCGTGCTGTCGTTATAATAATGTTTAATCGTTTTATTTATTTATAAAATTAACAAACTTTTATGACAATTGTGACGTCACATTCCTACCTAGGCAAAAGAAGTTCTCTTATCACCATTCATAAGATTTTTTGTTGTACATACCCACTTAGTCAATTCATAATGAGAATAACGGGTGTACTATGCCAAATCGAATACCAAATAATCGAATATCAATTGATCGACCACTATAAGTCGAACATCTAAATACTCGAACGTTCTTAATATCGAATGGTTAATAAATCGAACATTCAAAATATCGTACACTCAATACATCGAGTGTTCAAAATAACGAATGATTGTTTGATCGAGCGTTCAAGGCATCGCATATTCATTCTATCGAAATATCAATACACTGAATACTTTTTATATAGAATACAAGAAAAACACAAAATTTACTAATAAATCACATTTTAATCTTTAATTATTATCTTTTACAGGTACATTTTAATACTTTGAGTGAATTGCAATTGCACGGAGATGTTGTTTTTATTCGATTTTAAACACCTTTATAAAATGATTACCTCTTTTTTTGAAGAGTATTATGATTATATTGAAAATTAATCATAGATAAATTAAATGTATAATTTTATTACAATACATAAACTTTCGTTAAAAACAAGTATATTTCTGAACGAACAACTAAGTAAGTCATATTTATTTCAGGCTACCCTCATACATTGTAATATTGTTTTCACCTCATAAATAAAACTATGTTCATCTGCAGAAAGCATTGTGACTAAGTAGTGCATTACAAGTGAATTTTGTGAAAAATGTCTGTAGGGTCTTATTATAAGCCAGAATTGTCCCAAAAACGCAAGTCGGTCTTAGTTTTGGATGGCTATGTAATGGCAATAAACAAAAATATTAATAACAAGTTCTACTGGCATTGTTCCTACAAATATAAATACCATTGTAATAGTACTGCAACAACAAAATTGCACGGAAGTGAGGAGCATTTGTTGGAAAGCTATACAACGCAGCATAATCACGCACCAGATCCTGGTAAGGTAGATGAACTACGTTTTAGGAATTCCCTAAAAAGTGATGCTACCAGCTCGCTTGATAGACCGAGTCAAATTATTCAGCGAAATGAGGCCAACATTTCAAAATCAAGTTCGTGTGCTCTGCCAAACAAAAAAGCAGCATCGCAAATTATACGTCGAGCAAGAAGAAAAGAAATGCCAAAGGAGCCGATTACTTTGGATGATATAAACATCCCCGATAGATTGCAGAAAGTTGATGGTGAAAGATTTTTAGGGCGTCAGGTTAAGTTTGAAGAAAACTGTGTTATGTTATTTGCAACGAAATCGAATTTAATACTATTAAATAAATCACAACTTTGGGTGATGGATGGTACCTTCGCAACATGTCCTATACTTTTCAAACAAATATATAGTATACATGGTTTGGTGGACACGGGTACAGATCGTTATTACGTACCTTTAGTATATGCGTTTCTAACGAATAAGACGCTAAATTGTTACTTGTATTTTTTTCAAGCACTAAAGGCATATGCTCTAGAATATGATATCCCATTGAACCCACGAGTAATAATGACGGATTTCGAGATGGCGGTCATTAATAGTGTAAAAGAAGAATTTCCTGATGCGCAACACAAATGCTGTCTATTCCACTTAGGTCAAAATGTATGGCGTCAAATTCAACAAAATGGTTTGCAAAGTAAATATGGCCAAGATGCTGAGTTTGCTGTCAAGTTAAGACACATTATCGCACTTGCTTATTTACACCAAGATGAGATACCAGATGCTTTCGATAAATTGAGAGAAGAAGTGTTACCCGACGAGGCAAGTGATATCACCAACTGGTTTGGAAAATATTATGTTTGGGGAAATATTAATTCTCGTGAGACGGGAAATAATAAATTACTTATAGCACGCTCAGCACCGATGTTTCCACCTTCACTGTGGTCTGTGTTTCAAAATAATACACTGGGTTTGCCTAGGACTCAAAATAACATTGAAGGATGGCACAGAAGATGGAACACGTTGCTTGATAAGCACAAAAGGGGTCTTTATGCTACCATAGAATTTTTAGTTAAGGAGCAAGCTATAACAAATAGGACAATTGAAAAGGCAAACGCGGGATTGGAAAGACCTACTCCACAAAAAAGAGGCAAAAGAGATGACAATGCGATTGAAAAAATATTAAACAGTAAAAACAACATGGATTTATTAGAGTTCCTCCGTGCAAATGTACCTGTAAAAGATAATAATTAAAGATTAAAATGTGATTTATTAGTAAATTTTGTGTTTTTCTTGTATTCTATATAAAAAGTATTCAGTGTATTGATATTTCGATAGAATGAATATGCGATGCCTTGAACGCTCGATCAAACAATCATTCGTTATTTTGAACACTCGATGTATTGAGTGTACGATATTTTGAATGTTCGATTTATTAACCATTCGATATTAAGAACGTTCGAGTATTTAGATGTTCGACTTATAGTGGTCGATCAATTGATATTCGATTATTTGGTATTCGATTTGGCATAGTACACCCGAGAATAACATAACACGGAAAGGATATTCTAATAACACAAATATAATTGTTGATGGATATCAACAATTATATTTGTGTTATTAGAATATCCTTTTTTTTTAAAAAAAGACGTTCACAAAGTCTTACTCATATATTAATTTTCAATTAACTCTGCTGAATACCGATACCTATAATAAGTACCCACTTACTACGACTTTGTGAACGTCTTTTTTTGTGTAACGTCATATTGAATGTATTGAGGTTATAGCTTAAGTGTTCATTTTCTTGAAGAAAAGAAGATTGAAACTAAACCCCAATTTAAGATCATTAAATTTAAAAATTTCATTACGGAAATGTTAATATTACTAAATATTTAGTTACCCGGTGTACTTATTAACTTTTCACCATAAATGAAGTCTTAAATGTCTTCTTGGCAAGACTTGAACTTCTCGTCAGAAAATACAGTCACCTCCCAGTTAAAATCTAAATAATCTCGATCAAAACGTAGTCTTTCCTCCCTGTGTTTTTGTGTCAAATATGGTTTTTCAGCTGACTTCCGATGATGTAAACGTTCAGCATGGAGTGCATGGCAAACAGTTTGCAATGTAGTATCAAATTGATCTGCAAACATTATAGTTGGAATGAAACCATTTGTTTCATATTCTTCCACCATAAAACGTTGCTGAGTCGGGTTAATAAGCGGCGGCCTTTCACTTCTTAGAAGACTCTTCAGACTATCTTCTTCCTCAAACCTCTTTACCCAACGGCTAACCAGTATTTCTAAAAAAAACAAAATACACTTGCAACTAGCAATTTATTTAATAATAAGAAAATCACACCCCACAACTATCATCATAAGAATTATAATCTTTAAAAATAACTTACACATTATAAGCCATTGTTTAGTTGAAATTTGAGAAATATTAAGCCCATTTTAACGCAAAGCGACTATATTTACCCTGGCATCAATACTAATATTAGCTTGCATCTTGAATAAAGACAATCAAACAATACGCTAATCGTAATAATAACACAAACGCTCGTAACACAGTTCACCAACTAACAAAGTCATAACTAACTACTTTGTTCAATCCAGAAGTTTATTTTATTTCACATTAACCCTCATCTTTTTTGTTAATAAGTTTCAACTATTATTTAGAAAAACATGTCTCATCGCGTCTACCGTATCATTCATAATTAAAACACAAAAAGTGTAATGACACTTGGGTTCGAACGCAGGCAATATCGTTCGAGACATTTTATCTATAGCGTTAACCGCTAAGCCAGATAGACACAAAATTATTAGTTTGAAAGTAAATACCACTAACTTAATACTCCGTCGCGACATGACAGGCTTGTCACTAAGGCAAATGATCATTATATCGCAATCTTTCTGACTAGGTAATGATGAAAGAGTGCGATATACGAGATCGTGTATGTGTGCAAAATGTTTGTTATGGAAAAAGGTCGTAAGTGCGACTTGTTTTGATGCGATCGTTTTGTGAAACTGCTAATGGACTTATGGTCTCTACTGTACATCTTTATCTAAGGTTTGTTCAAAAAGGAAATTGCATTACAAAAACGAATCTATGACTAGACTTGACTTCATCCAGCGAATAATTAAATTTTATTGAACGATTTTGATTTACAGCATGAAGTAATAAAATCACGAAAATAATTTGGAATTAAGTTTATTAACTTAAAGTCGGTAATCATTTTTGTTTCAACATGTTCTTAGATGGCACAACCACAACCTCTGCCAGCCCAACCGCCACGCAGACCGAGGCCAGGAGCAGCAATAGCAGCGGGACCGTAGGCACCGACAGGGCCATACGCACCAGCTGAACCGTAGGCACCGATCGGGGCGTACGCACCAGTTGAACCGTAAGCAGCAGTCTCACTGATCATGGCGTTCCTGCCATTACCACAGGCATGGTTGACGGCGCCGGCACCGGCAGAAGGTACCACACCTTCCATACCAATAGTACCCACGAACGGTAGCTCACCACCGACAGCCACAATGCCCTCATAAACGTTGTCAGACACTACGGAGATACCGACGGGAGCGATGGTGGAGGCGCTGGAGACAGGCAGAGCACCACCACTGGTGGGACTGAACTCCATGGCGGGGGCGTAGATTCCATCGTAAGCCAGGTTTCTGCCTGCTAAGCCAGCGGCCAGTCCGTCGATAGCAAGACCTCTGCCTGCCAAGCCAGCGCCAGAGTAGGCGAGTCCATCACATCCCCAAGCAGGAGCACCCCAAGGGGCCGCTAAGGCAGGAGCGGACAAGCCGCAGGGAGCAGCAAGTCCAGAGATATCAGCAACCGCAGCGCGGCTGGTGCACTGTCCGAGTGCGGACTGAAATTGTGACAAAAGGTACTTTATGAGTTACTTCCACTACACCACTTGTAGATGTATCGTACATGATTATGTATTTGGAAGGCACAATAAAATTTTAATTTGTTATGTATGATATTACTTTAAATAAATAATTGACTTCTTACCTTGAACAGGATCGCCTGAGCGCAGAGGACGAAGATAGCTTTGACAGACATTGTAGTTTGTTTCGAGTGCTAACACAAGAATGATGTTTATTAGCGTAGCTGTGGGGGTTTTTATACTCCGTTTCGTATAGTGTTATCAAGTTCCAAGAAATATACTTAGTAGGTGAAAACAATGAATTAATAGCTTGTGTAAGCTTGATAAGCCTACTATTTACCAACAAAGAAACGCTTTTTGTATGGTGACATTAATTCAGTCACGTTTTCAACAATTTCGAAAATGAACTATCTAAGTACTGATATCAACAAGGGGCTGAGTATAAAATGTGGCAGCTGTTCCAGTTCATCATTCAGTCTTCAGCTTCTCGTTGAACGCAAACGAATATCAAACATGTCTACCTTCACCGTTGTGTTCCTCTGCATCCAAGCTTGCTTCCTCCAGGTAAGTTTCTTCCTTTTTTGTGTTTTTTAAAAAACTCACTATTTCGATAATGTTTTACGAATCTACGGAAGCTAGAAGATTATGTTTCTAGTAGATCCAAATAATTGGTAATTATAGATACATTTTACTTTTTAAATTGGTACAATGATTATCATATTTGAATCTTTACTTTCAGTCCGCACTCGGACAGTCATGCACCAGCCGCGCCGCGGTTGTTGATGCTCCATTCGCTGGTCCCTGTGGTTTGACTGCACCTGCTATCGCCGCTCCTTGTGGATTGGCGGCTCGTGGCTTGTCCGCTCCTTTCGGCTTGGCTGCTCCTGGTCTGGCTGCCCCCTTGGGATTGGCTTCTGGTTTTGCTTACGACGGACTCGCCTACCCTGGTGCTGCCGGTTATGGTGCTGCCGCGTACGGCGGTGCCGGTGAAGGCAACGTGGCGGTCGCTGGTGAGCTGCCAGTCGCCGGTAACACCGCCGTTGCTGGTCAGGTTCCCATCATGGGCGCTGTGAGCTTCGGTGGCGCTATACCAGCTGCTGGAGCCGTGTCTATCTCCGGCAAGTGCGCTTGCGGTTGCGGTCCCATCTGCTAGTTTCTATACTAGATGCAGATACGCAATATTATAACCACTGGAAATAAATGGAATGTACATAATAACAGTTTTTACTCGAACCACCCTACGAATAAACTTGCAAGAACTTACCCTGTTGCTCACCATTTCAAGCTTATTAGTTCAAAATTATATTTTAACATGTTACGAAATTAGCATGAAAATAGTATGTATCTCCTTTTTAACCGACTTCAAAAAAAGGAGGAAGTTCTCAATTCGTCAGAATCTTTTATTTTTATGTATGTTCACCGATTACTCGAAGACACCTGAACCGATTTGGAAAATAACCTTTTTTTGTTGGAAAGAGTATACTCCCAAATTGGTCCTATAGAAATATTGTCATGATCTGATCATGGACTTCGGAGATATGAAACGGAACTCTTCAATAATTGACAACAATTCAGTTGTGATTGCTGCAACCACTTGGTTGTTTATTGTTTACACAACATCATTACATAACATCACGTCTGTATGCTCTGAGGGGGTAAAGATGTGTACAGTACACCCACATTTCGACAGTTAGGTATGTTAAGTTCCATTTTATTGCGGATAACCATGAAATGAATTGTTAACAATTTAAAATAAATGCAAAGAAAATTGTATGGGATATTAAACTAAAACTAGAAAAACAAATAAAACTTTTTTTGCAAAAATTAAAACAGACTTCAAAAAAACAAAATGAGAAGTGAAAATTAACTTTATCTTCAAAAGTCGGTGGTAAAAGTCACCGACCTCTCAATATAAGGCTCCGAATTTCATGAAGTAACGAACGAAGATGGTATCACTCTGTATTATTTTTATGTACCGTGTATACTCTGCCCAGAGCATGCATTTTTTTTCGCCTGGCCATCCATACACATTAGCTTCTGTTTTTAACCGACTTCCAAAAGGAGGAGGTTATCAAGTCGACTGATTTTTTTTTAAATAAAATTCATTTAATTCAGATAACTTGATCCATACAGTGAATTTAAAATTAAATTAAATTAACATTGAAGTGAAATCAGTATTAAAAATAAAATAAATTTACATTTAAAATAAAAAAAAATAAAAATTACTATCACAATTAAAATTAACATTAAAATCAGAATTAAAATAAGATAAAATTAAATTTCATTCAAAATTAAAAAAGATAAAATAAAACAAACAAATAAAATAAGATAAAATAAATATTAAACATTCAAATAAAAATAAGATAAATCTGTTATTCTAAAACATTCAAATTACCCTCTTAATAAACGTCACCCATAATGGAGAAGAGATCCTGTCTGCGAAAGTCTTCAGAAATCCGTTGCTGCTGCCTCACATTCTGCATATCAGGGAAACAGTTTTCTTGCGAATGACGGCATAAAAGCCATCAGTTCGATACAGCGCGAACATCCCCGATGCACTACAGAAGCGAGGCAGCCCCAACATCATCCTAAAGATGTTGTTAAATTAGACGCGCAGGACATCCAGCGATCTTTTGGTGTGCATGACCCACATAAAAGCCGTATAAAAGCTTTGACAATATGCTTTAAACAACGTTATTTTTACTTGTTCAGAGCAGCGGGAAAATCTGCGGGCCAGCATGTTACCTCTGACCGCCAAAACCCTGCGCTCCCTCTCAATGTCCATATCGTCTTCAAGACCCTCGGTAATTAAATGCCCCAAGTATTTAAATTTCGTGACACGGTTCATGCACAAGCCATCAAGGGTAATATTATGTAAATACTCAGAGCATCCACCGGCGGCCCCAAAAACCAAATATTCAGATTTTTGGACATTGTATACAAGACCATGTGCAGCAGCATAGGTCTCACATATTCTTAAAAGCTCTCCAAGACCTCAAGCCGTCGGGCTCAGCAGCACCATGTCGTCAGCGTAGCTAATGTTGTTGAGATAGACGCCTTCTATCGAACAACCGACACGCTAGCTACTGAGCTCGACAATGAGGTCATTTATGTATAGGTTGAAAAGCTTGGGTGACGTCAAACTGCCCCGTCTCACCCCGCTTTCCAACATATACGCCTCAGAGAGCGTATTATTCCACCTAACAAAATTTGTTTGGTGGGAATACCAATACCTAAGTAAATTGAGCACCACCACCGGTACACCCGCGTTCCCCAACTTTCTCCAGAGCACATCGTATGATACAAGATCAAAAGCTCTGGAGAGGTCAAGGAAATACGCATATACCGGTGTCTTGCGGTCTATATAGTATTGGACAGTGTGCTTGAGACTTACGATGGCAGCCTCAGTGGATAGTTCGGGTCTAAACCCAAACTGCGCGTCGCGTAATTTTATGTATTTATCTATGTAAGAATCAAGCACACCATCCAGCACTTTAGCAATTATCGTTGCTAGAGATATGGGCCGGTAGTTCCCCCTGTCAGAGATATCCCCAGTCCTATTCTTCACAATAGGCTCTACGATGGTTTTCATTAAGTCATGTGGTAAGTATGAGTGACTCTAGCACATCGTGAAGAACAAGGCCAGGACCCTCGGCAGGTGAACCCCAGCATGCCGCAGATGCTCCACACTAAGCCCATCGTGACCAGGAGATTTACCGCCTGTCATTCTCTTTAAAACGCATCTCACTTGACTAGCCGTAAAATGAACAGGTGACTCCTCCCCCTCATATCCGGGCTCAGACCTAACAAATGACACTGAAGGGCCCAGCGGGGAGCGCACCATAAAATGTTCCCTGAACATATTAGAAATATGAACTGCTTCGCTTTTTCCGTTCACGCTCACCGGGAGGCCAGGCTTAACCTCGTGCTTTCCAGTAGCTTTCCAGAACTTAGAAAAGTCCTTTGCCGATCTGTGTTTAGCCAGAATGTTCATCTTAAGCTGCTCTTGATTATTCTGGCACCACTTCAAGCGACTTTTAAACATTTTACGTGACTCTAGCATTTCGCCATTAATAATGCCTGAAGTGGGCCGGTTGGAAGCTATCCAAGTTTCGAACTTAAGCCACTTTATGAGCTAGCTTTTTTTGTGTGTATGTTCAGCGATATCTTCGCCAATTGTGAACCGATTTTGATGATTCTTTTTTTGTTTGGAAGAATATTATTCCGCGGTGGTCGCATTATTTGGTGAAGATCTGACGCTGGTCTTCGGAGATTAACAATGGAACTCTTCAATAATAGACAGCAAATCTGTCGCGATGGCTACAATCCCTTGGATGTTCATTGTTTACCTTGTAATGTTCTCATCAAGGTGCATGAAATGAGCCGAAACACGATATAGCTGCTGTAAACTGTTGCGGACCTCTTGCAACTGCCTTTCGTATTCAAAACGCATGGAAAGCGATCGAACACACACTCTACAGGTTATATGTATAGATTTTCAAGCAGTGTCATGTAGACTAATCTAAAGTACGCTATCATAACTTTTTAACAAAGCCGGTCAATTTTAAAGTTATCTTGTGAGCACATTTTTATTCATTGGTACCATTTTGGTTCAATAGATGTCGCTGCATGTATCTTTCATATTGATGATAAGTTCTTCTTGAACACTCAGTATATTACTGCTACATAAAAACCCTTGATAATAAAACGATTTGAATAAGAATTTATACTACGATACGAATGTGGTTACATTCGTATCGTAGTATAAATTCTTATTCAAATCGTTTTATTATCAAGGGTTTTCATGATGACCAACTTTTGTTTCTACCGGGGCGATCTAATTAAATTTTAGAACACAAAAGCTGCTATTGTGACTTAACTATGATAGTTAGATATACACTCTCGCGGAATTTTTTGTATGTAATAATGAGTACTGTAATCATGTAGTACATCATTCTTAAGTATCATCAATAGTTTTTTTTTTAATTTTTTTTTTTTTTAAACTTTGCCCCACACTAGGAACTTCGTCTGTATCGTGGGTGCGTTTACAAACATTTAAACTCACAAGCAGCCAGACCCGGAACAACTACCTGTAGGCCATACAAATATTTGTTCCGTGCGGGAATCGAACCCGCGACACGTAGCGCAGCAGTCAATCGCTCAGCCACTGCGCCAACCGTGCCGTCAGTTTTCTAAGCGCACGCCAAATAATGAATTTTATAGGCATAATAAATGTAAGGCAAATACTTGTATATGATTGTAATAACCTATAAATACACTAAAAATGGAAAAATAAAAAATCTTTTTGCAAAAAATAAAAACGACTTCAAAAACACAGAAAAGTGAAAAATAACTTTAGCTTCAGAAGTCGGTGACAAAAAAACTGAATTAAACAAACAAAACTCACCGACTTCAGAAGCTAAAGTTATTTTTCACTTTTCTGTGTTTTTGAAGTCGGTTTTATTTTTTGCAAAAAAGATTTTTTATTCTTGTTTCAAATTGTTTATTCTTCCAAACATAATATGGTATAACACAATATAGGAGATTTTTCGCAAAGTTATCTTCTTGACATTCGTCATTTTAGGTGGACTGGATACTTTACCAGCCACATTTTCTTGGTTGAAATAAAGTCTTTGCCAATTTTCTAAGTGCACAGTCGGACCACCGCAGAAACACGCTCATGAATGGCAAGTAGCGAAATTTTGAGAAAACTTCGAGGAAATGAAAGCGCTGGGTCTAGAGGCATAAAATTTTGAACAGAGGTTTCTTAAATGACGTAAATATATAGCCAATAAGGGACTTTTGGAAATTCATCCTCTAAAGGGTTAAAATAGGGGTTGAAAGTTTATTTGAAACTTCGTCATTTTTGTCGTTCGAAATGTAAAAATTGATATAATTATGAGCCCAAGGTAAGAAATATTTTTTTACTGGTCACTTTTTAATGGAAATTTATTCTTTATGGGCGTAAAATATGGGATGAAAGTTTGTGTAAAACTTTTATGGAATGGTAAAAAAATTTAGATGAGCTCATGCATGGTTAGAAATAAAACTATACTTCATCACTTTTTTTGGAACTTCAAAAATGACGGAGTTTCATACAAACTTCTTCCTTTATTTTGCCCCGTTAAATAAAAGAGATTTTTAAAAAATAGTGTTACAGTAAACTTTTGATTTGAACCATGACCTCATTTTTTTTTTTTTCATTTTTCTATCTTCAAATTTGATAAAGTTTCATACAAATTTCAATCCTCGTTTTAACCCCTTTAGGTACGAATTTTGAAAAATCTCTTCTTAGCGCACACTTACGTCATTCAAGGAAGGTTTGTGCAAAATTTCATGCTTGAACCCAGCGGTTTCAGCTGTGCGTTGATCAATCAGTCAGTCAGTCAGCCAGTCATTATATGTTTATATACACGGGGTGTAAACAGACCCTGCACGAAGCCGTCAACCAAGCATTCTGTACATCAAACTAAATAACTTTACGCAAAAATTATTGCTGGGAATCGTCTTTTTTTTTTGGGGTGAAATATCACGTTTTACGGTAGGACTCGATGGAAAGCACTCAAAGCATTGTGATGATGGATGGTTTGAATAGTACGGAGGTCGTGGAGGTATGTAAAGTAAAAATCTTACATTAAAAACATGTATAAAATAAACTTATGAAAAAGTTGGAACTTTGACCTCGAATATCTATGTAAATAGAAGGTTCCCAGGTATGGTTTAGAACAAAGAAAATATCGAAATGACGGGGAAAATAAGTAGCTTTCGGCTTCGTTAAGAGTCCTCCTTTAGCGATTCTTTTAGCAGCAGATATCAAACAGGTCCTAAAATCGATGCCGTGATAATTATCAACTGGGTAAAGTGTTGCAAGGGAGCCTTGCAACACAAAGAAAGTCGTTAGGTATTTATGTTTATTTATAATGTAGTTATGTTTATTATTTATTTTTTAAAATTAGTTATATGTTAGAGATTAAACTCATTAATTGATTTTTATTTTATCTTTTCGGTGTTGGAAGGTGGAAATAAAAAAGTCGTGCTGTCGTTATAATAATGTTTAATCGTTTTATTTATTTATAAAATTAACAAACTTTTATGACAATTGTGACGTCACATTCCTACCTAGGCAAAAGAAGTTCTCTTATCACCATTCATAAGATTTTTTGTTGTACATACCCACTTAGTCAATTCATAATGAGAATAACATAACACGGAATCTTTCTGACTAGGTAATGATGAAAGAGTGCGACATACGAGATCGTGTATGTGTGCAAAATGTTTGTTATGGAAAAAGGTCGTAAGTGCGACTTGTTTTAATGCAATCGTTTTGTGAAACTGCTAATGGACTTAATTATGGTGTCTACTGTACATCTTTATCTAAGGTTTGTTCAAAAAGGAAATTGCATTACAAAAACGAATCTATGACTAGACTTGACTTCATCCAGCGAATAATTAAATTTTATTGAACGATTTTGATTTACAGCATGAAGTAATAAAATCACGAAAATAATTTGGAATTAAGTTTATTAATTTGAAGTCGGTAATCATTTTTGTTTCAACATGTTCTTAGATGGCACAACCACAACCTCTGCCAGCCCAACCGCCACGCAGACCGAGGCCAGGAGCAGCAATAGCAGCGGGACCGTAGGCACCGACAGGGCCATACGCACCAGCTGAACCAAAGGCACCGATCGGGCCTAACGCACCAGCTGGACCGTAAGCAGCAGTCTCACTGATCATGGCGTTCCTGCCATTACCACAGGCATGGTTGACGGCACCGGCACCGGCAGAAGGCACCACACCTTCCATACCAATAGTACCCACGAACGGCAGCTCACCACCGACAGCCACAATGCCCTCATAAACGTTGTCAGACACTACGGAGATACCGACTGGAGCGATGGCGGAGGCGCTGGAGACAGGCAGAGCACCACCACTGGTGGGACTGAACTCCATGGCGGGGGCGTAGATTCCATCGTAAGCCAGGTTTCTGCCTGCTAAGCCAGCGGACAGTCCATCGATAGCAAGACCTCTACCTGCCAAGCCAGCGCCAGAGTAGGCGAGTCCATCACATCCCCAAGGGGCCGCTAAGGCGGGAGCGGCCAAGCCGCAGGGAGCAGCAAGTCCAGAGATATCAGCAACCGCAGCGCGGCTGGTGCACTGTCCGAGTGCGGACTGAAATTGTGACAAAAGATATTAGTTACGTTAAGCTATGAGCGACTTCCACTACACCACTTCTTGACATACACATAATTATGTATTTGGAAGGCACAATAAAATTTTAATTTGTTATGTATGATATTACTTTAAATAAATAATTGACTTCTTACCTTGAACAGGAGCGCCTGAGCGCAGAGGACGAGGATAGCTTTGACAGACATTGTAGTTTGTTTCGAGTGCTAACACAAGAATGATGTTTATTAGTGTAGCTATGGGGGGTTTTATACTCCGTTTCGTATAGTGTTATCAAGTTCCTAGAAAAATATTTAGTATGTGAACAATTAATTAATAGCTTGTGTAAGCATGATAACTATTTACCAACAAAGAAATTCTTTTCGTATGGTGACATTAATTCAGTCACGTTTTCAACCATTTCGAAAATGAACTATCTAAGTACTGATATCAACAAGGGGCTGAGTATAAAATATGGCAGCTGTTCCAGTTCATCATTCAGTCTTCAGCTTCTCGTTGAACGCAAACGAACATCAAACATGTCTACCTTCACCGTTGTGGTCCTCTGCATCCAAGCTTGCTTCCTCCAGGTAAGAATACCGTTTCTATTTTTTTTATGTTTCTTTAAAAACTCACTATTTCGTTAATGTTTTACGAATCTACGGAAGCTAGAAGATTATGTTTCTAGTAGATCCAAATAATTGGAAATTATAGATACATTATTTTTACTTCTTAAATTGGTACAATGATTATCATATTTGAATCTTTACTTTCAGTCCGCACTCGGACAGTCATGCACCAGCCGCGCCGCAGTTGTTGATGCTCCATTCGCTGGTCCCTGTGGCTTGACTGCACCTGCTATCGCCGCTCCTTGTGGATTGGCGGCTCGTGGCTTGTCCGCTCCGTTCGGCTTGGCTGCTCCTGGTCTGGCTGCCCCCTTGGGATTGGCTTCTGGTTTGGCTTACGACGGACTCGCCAACCCTGGTGCTGCCGGTTATGGTGCTGCCGCGTACGGCGGTGCCGCGTACGGCGGTGCCGGTGAAGGCAACGTGGCGGTCGCTGGTGAGCTGCCAGTCGCCGGTAACACCGCCGTTGCTGGTCAGGTCCCCATCATGGGCGCTGTGAGCTTCGGTGGCGCTATACCAGCTGCTGGAGCCGTGTCTATCTCCGGCAAGTGCGCTTGCGGTTGCGGTCCCATCTGCTAGTTTCTATATTAGATGCAGATACGCAATATTATAACCACTGGAAATAAATGGAATGTACATAATAACAATTTTTACTCGAACCACCCTACGAATAAGCTTGCAAGAACTTACCCTGTTGCTGACCATTTCAAGCTTATTAGTACAAAATTATAAGAAATCCGAAGTGTACCAAAACTGATCTCCGACCAGAATAAATTTGAAAGTAAAGAGGACCTAAGCAATTTTATCTCTAAGTTGGACAAGATAGTGGATGCAGAGTTCAAGGATACTGACATCAAAGAAATCTTCAGATTAAAGCCACATGAAAAATCGAATGGCACAGGTACTGTCATTGCTGAGTTTTCTACAGTACTAGGAAAGGAAAGAGCTTTAACAGCTATAAAAAAATTCAACAAGGATAAACAAGTAAGTGACAAGCTACATACGGAACATCTTTGCTTGAAAGGAGAAAGGAAGCCCATCTATGTATCTGAGAGTGTCACAAAAAAGACTGCCAAATTATTCGCTCAGGTCCGTGATTTTGCTAAAACAAATGGCTACACATGCTGGATTTTTCGTGGAGCAATTTTTCTACGACTCAATGATAACAAACGCGTGCAGATCAAAGCAGAGCACGATCTCGCTAGCATTCAAAATAAACCGTAACTTTCAACATTTTTACCTTTTTAAAATTTTGTTTTATAATTTTGTTCTTATCATTTTGTTTTGTATAGTTCTAATTATTTTATTAATTGTAAAAGAAAATTGTATCAGTTTTAAATGTACACTCACCTGTAAAAAACAAAAGAATACACAACCTTCAATCACATCCATCAATCACTCTAGGCCACACCACTTCAATAAACACACTCTTAAAATATATGTCCAATCAAATCAAAACACACATAAAACAAACACAAATATCATGCCAACACACTACACACATTATAAACAATGGTCAGCAAGGACTAGTATAACTTATTATTTTAAAAATGGCTGCCACGAGTGAATCATTACAAACACTACAAGAAATTGACAAAATACAGATTGCCAAATCGATCACATGCGATTGTATTGATCTTGTGAAACATACAACCATACACAAAAATGATTTCACTATAATTTCCCAGAATATTAGAGGCATTTGCTGCAATTTTGATGACTTTTTAATTACATTATCTTCTCTTAAATTTGAAACAGACACTATTATTTTAACGGAATGCCAACTTAATTTAAACAAACCTATTCCACAACTTGATAATTACAACTGCTATTATACCACAAACCTTTCAAATAAACATGATGGAGTCGTCGCGTATGTGAAAAAAAATTTAAAACAAAGTTACTGAAGTTAAGCTCATTCATGCAACCTGTCTTCAAATCGAGGTACTAAATAACATTGTCGTCGGTGTATATAGATCCCCTGCAAATTTAAGCGCAGATAATTTTATTGACTCTTTAAGCTCACATTTGGAATCACTCAACATACAAAAAAGAAACATTGTTATCACAGGGGACATAAACATTAACTTGAGATCCAGCGAAACTGAACAATACTACCACCACAAAAATAGAGTAAATTACCTGACTATGTTATCGTCGTACGGAATTCTGGCCGGGCATACACTACCCACTAGAGAAATGAATTGTCTTGATCATTTCATGCTTAAAATTAACCCGAAAAAAATTTCAGCATTTATAGCTATTTTACGCACTACCACTTCAGACCACTATACCACCTTTCTTTCTTTGGCAAAAACAAAAGACAAAATTGCTCCAGATTAAATTAAAACAACTATAGATTTTGACAGTGCTCTCCTATATTTGCAGAATAAAAATTTAGCTGAACTTCTATTTATTGATGATCCAAGTGTGGTTATAATCTCTTTGATAGAAAAAATAACTGAATCTTTGTCGGTTAATACACGCACTATTACCATACCAAGCAGTAAACGTTCATCAGTGGCCGAGACCGGGTGGCAGGTGGCCGAAGAGAGAGCGAGGGAGCGAAGGGCGGCCAAAAAGGCCAGGAAGCAGGAGCGGAAGCGCCGAGAAAAGAAGCGGAGCGGCGCTGCTAGGCTCAGCGCCCCGAAGACCGCAGCGGTAGTGATAACACTACAGCCGGAGGCGGAAAAGAGGGGCGAGACCTATCGCGACGTGCTCGCTAAGGCGAAGACGATGGTGGATCTCGGGGAGCTCGGGATCACCGGGGGCCTCCGGCTTAGAGTCACCGCAACAGGGGCTCGAGTGCTGGAGATCCCTGGCGAAACCCGTGGCTCGTCCGCTGACGCTCTGGCTGAAAAGCTTAGAGCGTCCCTAAATGCGGACGAGGCCCGAGTGTCCAGGCCCGTCAAAAGCGCAGACCTGCGCATCCTGGGTCTGGACGACTCGGTGACCGAGGAGGAGGTGGTGGCTGCCGTCGCCAGGACCGGTGGGTGCCGAGCAGGTCAAGGCAGGCACCTTACGTCCGGATCTGTCGGGCATGCGAACCGTAACGGTAAGCTGCCCTGTGACGGCGGCGAAAGCCATTGTGGAGGGCCGAAGGCTCTTGGTGGGCTGGGTCTCGGCGCAGGTGAAGCTGCTGGAACCCAGACCTCTGAGGTGCTTCCGCTGCCATGTGGGGCACCACGTTTCGGTCCGGTGCACCGCGGAGGTGGACCGCAGTAGCCTATGCTTCCGCTGCGGCCAGCCCGGTCACATGGCCGCGGCTTGCTCCGCCGCGCCGCACTGCACCGCATGTGCGGCAGCTGGCAAGCCGGCCGATCACCGGGCAGGGAGCAAGGCCTGCGGTACTCCCGCCAAGGCCAGGGGCAAGGGAAGGCCCTCCGCCACCACCGTCAAAACCCCCACCGTCGCCACCACCGCAGCCGCCGCCACTGTCGCCGCCGCTGCCGCTACTGCTGCAACTTGCGCATCGGGGCCCTCGCAGGGGGCCCGGGAGGGGGCTGAAATGGAGTGCTACTAACGGCCCCATTACGCCTTCTCCAGGCGAACATCAACCACTGCGCCTGCGCTCAGGATCTGTTGCTCCAGAGCATGGCGCAGTGGTCGATTAACATCGCCGTGGTCGCTGAGCCGTACTTTGTCCCGCCCAGGGATGACTGGGTGGAGGACATTAGCGGCTCAGTGACCATAATTGCGTCGGCCGCCGCCGGTACCCCGACCCTTGAGAGTGTCAGGAAGGGTCAAGGGTGCGTAGCAGCACGGTTCGGGGAGATCATTGTAGTGGGAGTCTACTTCTCCCCGAGCCGAACTCTCGCCGAGTTCCACAACTCCCTCACGGAGTTGAGTGTCATCATCGGAAGCCATTCCCTCCCCGTGCTTGTTCTCGGGGACTTCAATGCCAAGAACTTGGCTTGGGGTTCTCGTTACACGGACGTGCGGGGTAGGATGGTGGAGGACTGGGCTCTGGAGACAGGCCTGGTCGTCCTAAATCGGGGTTCTGTCCCCACGTGCGTGCGGATGCGGGGCGAGTCGGTGGTGGACATCTCGTTCGCCAGTCCCGGTCTGTCACCGCGTGTCGTTGACTGGCGCGTCATGGAGGGGGTGGAGACCTATTCCGACCACCGGTACATCCGGTTCGACATCTCCACCCAGACCTCAAGCGCGCCGGTCCTACAGGCCCCGAGTGGTCCGCGATGGGCGCTGAAGCAGCTGGACCGGGAGCTCCTCCTGGAAGCCTCGATCGTGCAGGCCTGGGTGTCATCACCGGTCAGGCCTGCCGACATTAACAACGAGGCGGGTTGGTTCCAGGAGGCCATGTCCGAGATTTGCGACGTGGCAATGCCCCGAGTTCGGCCAGGAAGCGTCCGGCGTCAGGTGTACTGGTGGTCGCGAGAGCTGACGTCTCTGCGCGAGGCGTGTGTTGCCGCGCGGCACCTGTACGCCAGGCATCGCAGGCTCCGCATCCGCCCTCCGGATGCGGCAGCCATTGAGGCGGAGCTGTACGAGGGGTACAGAGCGGCGAAGACCGCCCTCCAAGAGGCTGTCCGGCGGGCCAAGAACTTGGCCCGCGAGGAGATGCTGGAGTCTCTGAACGGAGATCCGTGGGGGCGGCCTTACAAGATGGTGCGGGACAAACTCCGCACCCGGGCCCCCCCGTTGACGCAGAGTCTCCGGCCTGAGCTCGTGGAGGACGTGGTGAGCGCTCTGTTCCCTTCGCGAGGGGAGCATCCTCCCCCGCCTATGGCTCCGCCGCCGCGTGCGGTGCCGGAAGCGGACCACACCGATGACGATGACGACGTTCCGGAGGTGACTGGGGTAGACCCGAGAGTGGCGGTACGCAGGCTGAAAACCAGAAACACCGCTCCGGGACCCGATGGCTTGCCTGGCAAAGCTTGGGTCCTGGCCTCTGAGGCTCTCGGGCCCCGACTGGAAGGGCTCCTAAGCGCATGCTTGGAGAGAGGCCAGTTTCCGCTTCGTTGGAAGACGGGGAAGCTGGTCCTCATCCGGAAACTAGGGCGCCCTGCGGACTCTCCGTCCGCATACCGGCCCATCGTGTTGCTCGACGAGGTGGGCAAGCTCTTCGAAAGAGTCATTGCCAACCGCCTCGCCGGGCACCTTGCGGGGATGGGGCCGGATCTTGCAGAACACCAGTTTGGTTTCCGCAAGGGCCGCTCCACGATGGACGCCATCATGCGCGTGAGAGCCCTCACGACGGGGGACGCGGTGTCCCGGGGTAGGGTCGTCCTGGCGGTGTCTCTTGACATCGCCAACGCCTTCAACTCCATGCCCTGGAGCTGCATTAGGGAGGCACTCCGGTATCACCGGGTGGCAACCTTCCTTCGTCGTGTGGTCGGGGACTACTGGACGGATAGGGCCGTCATCTACCCCGGTCGGAGCGGAGAATGGAACCGGCGAGAGATGTCGTGCGGTGTTCCACAGGGATCGGTTCTGGGGCCAGCCCTGTGGAACATCGGTTACGACTGGGTGCTGCGCGCCGACCTCCCTACCGGCGTCAGCGTAGTTTGCTACGCTGACGACACGCTGGTACTGGCACAAGGGAGGTCGCACGAGGCGGCGGCCGAAAACATGACACGCGGGGTTGCGATAGTCGTGGAGAGGATCCGGCAATTGGGTCTCGAGGTGGCATTGCACAAGTTCGAGGCCATGTGTTTTCATGGGCCTCGGAATGCGCCACCGTCGGGATCCCTACTGACGGCAGGAGGGGTTTCCATCGGCGTCGGGTCGACGTTGAAGTACCTAGGACTCGTCCTCGACAGCCGGTGGAACTTCGTGGAGCACTTCCGACGTTTGGCTCCCAAACTGGAACGGACAGGGGCTGCCTTCAAGCGGCTCTTGCCCAACCTGAGGGGCCCAAACGCCTCCTGCCGGAGACTCTACGCAGGGGTCGTGCGGTCCATGTCCATTCTTTGAGGCGGCAAGCCGCTCACTACCAGAACGCGCCCCAAAAGGTGATAGCCATAAGGCTAATCCGGGGGTAGCGGACGATCTCCGGCGAGGCGGCTAGCCTCCTTGCCGGATTGCCGCCATGGGATCTGGAGGCGATAGTCCTCGCGCGCCTGCACGAATGGCGCGCGGAGGCACTACGTCGGGGGGAAACTCCGCTGCCGCGGCAAATTGCCGCTCAGCGGATAGACCTCCGGCGTGATCTCGTGGCGACATGGAGATAGCGACTGTTGCAACCCCGTGCAGGGCACGCTACCATAGTGGCGATAAGTCCCCTCTTTGAGGAGTGGCTAGAGAGGCACCACGGCGCCCTCACCTACCGCCTGACGCAGGTCCTCACCGGACACGGTTGTTTCGGGAGGTTCCTGCACCGAATCGGGCGGGAGGAAACGCCCGGGTGTTTCCACTGCGAGGATCGTCCGGAGGACACGGTGGAGTACACCGTAGAGGTCTGCCCCGCTTGGGTGGAGCACCGCCGTGTCCTTGTAGCGGCGATTGGCGGCGGCGATCTCTCGCGTCAGGCCCTGGTTCAAGCCATGGTCCGGAGCGAGAGAGAATGGGAAGCCGTCACCACCTTCTGCGAAGCAGTCATGCTAGTGAAGGAGGTGGCGGGACGTGAGAGGGAAAGAACCTCACGTCCCAGCCGCCGCGGGAGACGCCCTGGGCGTCGGGGGTCACGTGGTGGCTCCCGGCCACCGTAGGCGCGGGCCTGTGGTCGGCGAGCTATGGGCTAGCTCGCCGTCCGGCCGTCTTATGACGACAGGCCGTGTCAACGGCGCGTTCGTGTTCCACGCTCACCTCAAAGAGATGTCAGCAACCACGTAGGGGTCCGCATGGACCGATGCCTGCCAGGGCTGCGGGAATGTTCGAAAGAGATACCGTGGCCCTGGAACACAAAGGGCAAAGAAGGAACATGAATGGGTTTTAGTCAGTACAAGTCTGACACTCCCTTCCGCTCCGCCCAGAGTGGGGGGGGGGGTCATTTGATGATTTCCCATCAGAAAAAAAAAAAAAAAAAAACCAGTAAACGTTTATTAAAACCTTGGATTACTCAGGGTTTTCTGAGATGTATTCGGAATCGTAATGCGTTACAGAAAAAGGCACGAAATGATCCTCACAAAGAAATTGCCAAGATGACGTATACGCGTTATAGAAATTATTGCAATAATCTAATTAAAAAGTTAAAAAGAAAATATAATAGGGAACAAATTACTAACGCTATAAGTAACAATAGACTTCTTTGGAAAAATATAAAAAACATCACTTACACGAATAAAACACGAACAGAGAACTTAGAATTGCTCCAGGTTAAATCATCTCCCATAGAATCCGCTAACTACATAAATAAATATTTTGCAAGTATAGGCAGACATCTGGCCCAGAACATAGCATCTGGTAAAAACTTATTTGATAAACCCCTAAATAAACCGCCATCACACACAAGCTCAATGGTACTTTTAGGTACTGATCAACCCGAAGTTTGCTCTACGCTCATGAATCTAAGATCTGACAGTGCCCCTAGATGGGACAACATACCCACTTGTTTCTTGAAACTTGCTAAAAATGAAGTTGTTCCTATTATCACGCACCTTGCCAATCTATGCTTTCAAAAAGGTGCTTTTCCAGCCCCTTTAAAAAAATCTATTATTACCACCTGTGTATAAGGGTGGTGATAGAGACGATGTTAGCAATTATCGACCTATTTCCGTTTTAACTGCGATTTCAAAAATTATAGAAAAATTAATAAACACTCGGCTCTTGAAGTATCTAAGCAGATTTAATATTCTGTCACCTTTTCAATTTGGATTTAGGCAAAAGAAGTCAACTGAAGATACTGTTATAGCACTAAGTTCTTTGGTAACCGAGCAACTTGACAAAGGAAATAAATGTTTGGCTGCCTTTCTGGATCTAAGAAAAGCCTTTGACACCGTCTCTACTCCCATTCTTTTACACAAGCTTGAAACTATTGGAATTCGTGGAATACTTCTGGCACTTTTTAGGGACTATCTCTCTGGTAGAACACAAAAAGTGAAACTGGATCAAATCGTTGGTGAGGACGCAGATGTATCATACGGCGTACCACAAGGAAGTGTACTAGGACCTACGCTATTTTTAATTTATATAAATGATCTCTGCAACATGAGGATCATTAATGCCAAAGTATTCTCATACGCCGATGATACAGCTGTCGTCTTCTCAGGGAAAACATGGGATGATGTTAAAAATGGTGCTGAAGAAGAGCTAGCTCACGTTGCTAACTGGCTAAAAAATAATCTGCTCACCCTGAACACAAGCAAAACCACATACATTTGTTTTAATATTTATAATACTCAATTACAATCAGACAAAGAATTTAATTTAAGAATCCACACATGCGACATTACTACAAATGGAACCTGCAGCAATTGCCCTACTATACAGCAAGTTACTCGAACTAAATATCTGGGAGTGATAATTGACCAGCGTCTTTCCTGGTATCCTCAACTGGATCAAGTCATGAATAGAGTTCGAAAATTCATCTGGATATTCAAAGAGCTGAGATATGTTGTACCAAGGAGAATAAATAAAAATAATAGCAACCAAAGAAATCTATTAAATGAAATTTATGTATCTTTGGTCCAGTCTGTTTTAGTATATTGCATAACTGTGTGGGGTGGAGCAACGAAATCTAGTTTCCTAGAGTTAGAACGCGCTCAAAGAGCGATACTTAAGGTGATGTACTTCAAAAAAAGAATATTCTCCACTGAAAAGCTTTATGATTTATGTAATCTGCTGTCAGTGAGAAAATTGTACATCTTTCTGATCATCCTCAAAATGCACAAGGAGACACCATATGATCCCAAAATAGTAAAGAAGAGAAAGAAACATTGCATAGTCAACGTTCCCAGGACTAAAACAGAATTTGCCAGCAGACAATTTAAAAAACGCTCAGCCTTCTTATATAATAAAATAAATAAAAATATATATATCTATGATAAAAAACTAATTGAATGCAAAAAAAAACTTATAACATGGCTTCATAGTTTAAATTATGATGATACAGAGCTACTTTTGCAACGTGTGACTTAATACTGAAAACCTTTTTTAATGACATAACACATACACATACATACACACACACATGCACACACAGACACGCACATACACACACACTCTTTTCTTAATTACGTAATTGTATATTTATATTGTAAGGGAATGAGCGGAGCCTTCAACTACAGGCATTTCTATGCCTAAATGGAGACTCCTTGATATGCTATGTAAGCCAAATTGATATGAAATAAACTTATTTTATTTTTATTTTTTTATTATATTTTAACATGTTACGCACTGACAGACGTCTTGCTTTCTTTTGTGTTTATTTCTGATTACGAAATTAGCATGAAAATAGTATGTATCTCCTTTTTAACCGACTTCAAAAAAAGGACGAAGTTCTCAATTCGTCAGAATCTTTTATTTTTATGAATGTTCACCGGTTACTCGAAGACACCTGAACCGATTTGGAAAATAACCTTTTTTTGTTGGAAAGAGTATACTCCCAAATTGGTCCTATAGAAATATTGTCATGATCTGATCATGGACTTGGGAGATATGAGGAGCTCTTCAATCATAGACAACAATTCAGTCGTGATTGCTGCAACCACTTGGTTGTTTATTGTTAACACAACATCATTACATAACATCACGTCTGTATGCTCTGAGGGGGTAAAGATGTGTACAGTACACCCACATTTCTACAGTTTGGTATGTTAAGTTCCATTTTATTGCGGATAACCATGAAATGAATTGGTAACAATTTAAAATAAATGCAAAGCAAATTGTATGGGATATTAAACTAAAACTAAAAAAACAAATAAAACTTTGTTTTCAAAAACTAAAACAGACTTCAAAAACACAAAAAAAAAGTGAAAATTAACTTTAGCTTCAAAAGTCGGTGGTAAAAGTCACCGACCTCTCATATAAGGCCCCGAATTTCATGAAGTAACGAACGAAGATGGTAGCACTCTGCATTATTTTTATGTACCGTGTATACTCTGCCCAGAGCATGCATTTTTTTTTCGACTGGCCATCCATCTACATTAGCTTCTGTTTTTCTTCTTTCAAATTGTTTATTCTTCCAAACATAATATGGTATTTCACAATACAGGAGATTTTTCGAAAAGTTATCTACTTGACATACTACGTCGTTTTAAGTGGACTGGATACTTTACCAGCATTTCTTGGTTCTAATAAAGTCTTTGCCAATTTTCTAAGTGCACGGTGGGGTGGATCACCGCAGGAACACGCTCATGAATGGCAACTAGCGAAATTTTGAGAAAACTTCGAGGAAATGAAAGCGCTGGGTCTAGAGGCATAAAATTTTGAACAGAGGTTTCTTAAATGACGTAAATATATAGCCAATAAGGGACTTTTGGAAATTCATCCTATAAGGGGTTAAAATAGGGGTTGAAAGTTTGTATGAAACTTCGTCATTTTTGTCGTTAGAAATGTATAAATTGATATAATTATGAGCCCTAGGTAAGAAAACATTTTTAACTGGTCACTTTGTAATGGAAATTTATTCTTTATGTACGTAAAATAGGGGATGAAAGTTTGTGTAAAACTTTTATAGAATGGTAAAAAAATTTAGAGGAGCTCATGGCGCATGGTTAGAAATAAAACTATACTGCATCACTTTTTTTGGAACTTCAAAAATGACGGAGTTTCATACGAACTTCATCCTTTATTTTGCCCCTTTAAAGAAAGAGATTTAAAAAAAATAGTGTTACAGTAAACTTTTGTTTTGAACCATGACCTTATACTGGGTGTAAACAGACCCTTCACATATCCGTCAACCAAGCATTCTGTACATCAAACTAAGTAACTTTACGTAAAAATTATTGCTGGGAATCGACTTTTTTTTGGGGTGAGAAATCACGTTTTACGGTAGGACTCGATGGAAAGCACTCATAGTATTGTGCTGATGAATGAATTGAATAGTACGAGGGTCGTGGAGGTGTGTAACGTAAAAATCTTACATTAAAAACATGTATTCAAAAAAAAACCTGTGAAAAAGTTGAAACTTTCACCCCCTAATATCTCCGAAACTAGAAGGTTCCCAGGTATGGTCTAGAACAAAAAAAATATCGCAGTGATGGGGAGAATAAGTGCCTTTCGTTTATGTAAAGGGTCTATTTACACCCTTTATATATTTTTTTAATTTTTCTAACTTTAAATTTGACCAAGTTTCATACAAACTTTCAATTCTCGTTTTAACCCCTTTTTTTTTTTTTTTTTTTTTTTTTTTCCGGATGGGAAATCATCAAATGACCCCCCCCCACTCTGGGCGGAGCGGAAGGGAGTGTCAGACTTATACTGACTAAAACCCATCCATGTTCCTTCTTTGCCCTTTGTGTTCCAGGGCCACGGTATCTCTTTCGAACAGTCCCGCAGCCCTGGTAGGCATCGGCCCTTGCGGACCCCTACTTATTTGCTGACATCTCTTTGAGGCGCACGTGGAACACGAACGCGCCGTCGACACGGCCTGTCGTCATAAGACGGCCGGACGGCGAGCTAGCCCATAACTTGCCGTCCACAGGCCCGCGCCTACGGTGGCCGGGAGCCACCACGTGACCCCCGACGCCCAGGGCGTCTCCCGCGGCGGCTGGGACGTGAGGTTCTTTCCCTCTCACGTCCCGCCACCTCCTTCACTAGCATGACTGCTTCACAGAAGGTGGTGACGGCTTCCCATTCCCTCTCGCTCCGGACCATGGCTTGAACCAGGGCCGGACGCGAGAGATCGCCGCCGCCAATCGCCGCTACAAGGACACGGCGGTGCTCCGCCCAAGCGGGGCAGACCTCCACGGTGTGCTCCACCGTGTCCTCCGGACGATCCTCGCAGTGGAAACACCCGGGCGTTTCCTCCCGCCCGATTCGGTGCAGGAACCTCCCGAAACAACCGTGTCCGGTGAGGACCTGCGTCAGGCGGTAGGTGAGGGCGCCGTGGCGCCTCTCTAGCCACTCCTCAAAGAGGGGACTTATCGCCACTATGGTGGCGTGCCCTGCACGGGGTTGCGACAGTCGCTCTCTCCATGTCGCCATGAGATCACTCCGGAGGTCTGTCCGCTGAGCGGCAATTTGCCGCGGCAGCGGAGTTTCCTCCCGACGTAGTGCCTCCGCGCGCCATTCGTGCAGGCGTGCGAGGACTATCGCCTCCAGATCCCATGGCGGCAATCCGGCAAGGAGGCTAGCCGCTTCGCCGGAGATCGTGCGGTACCCCCGGATTAGCCTTATGGCTATTACCTTTTGGGGCGCGTTCAGGTAGTGGGCGGCTTGCCGCCTCAAAGAACGCGCCCACACCGGGGCCCCGTAAAGGGCCATGGACCGCACGACCCCCGCGTATAGCCTCCGGCAGGAGGCGTTTGGACCCCTCAGGTTGGGCAAGAGCCGCTTGAAGGCAGCCCCTGTCCGTTCCAGTTTGGGAGCCAAACGTCGGAAGTGCTCCACGAAGTTCCACCGGCTGTCGAGGACGAGTCCTAGGTACTTCAACGTCGACCCGACGCCGATGGAAACCCCTCCTGCCGTCAGTAGGGATCCCGACGGTGGCGCATTCCGAGGCCCATGAAAACACATGGCCTCGGACTTGTGCAGTGCCACCTCGAGACCCAATTGCCGGATCCTCTCCACGACTATCGCAACCCCGCGTGTCATGTTTTCGGCCGCCGCCTCGTGCGACCTCCCTTGTGCCAGTACCAGCGTGTCGTCAGCGTAGCAAACTACGCTGACGCCGGTAGGGAGGTCGGCGCGCAGCACCCAGTCGTAACCGATGTTCCACAAGGCCGGCCCCAGAACCGATCCCTGTGGAACACCGCACGACATCTCTCGCCGGTTCCATTCTCCGCTTCGACCAGGGTAGATGACGGCTCTATCCGTCAGGTAGTCCCCGACCACACGACGAAGGTAGGTCGGCACCCGGTGATACCGGAGTGCCTCCCTAATACAGCTCCAGGGCATGGAGTTGAAGGCGTTGGCGATGTCAAGAGACACCGCCAAGACGACCCCGCCCCGGGACACCGCGTCCCCCGTCGTGAGGGCTCTCACGCGCATGATGGCGTCCACCGTCGAGCGCCCCTTGCGGAAACCAAACTGGTGTTCCGCAAGATCCGGCCCCATCCCCGCAAGGTGCCCGGCGAGGCGGTTGGCAATGACTCTTTCAAAGAGCTTGCCCACCTCGTCGAGCAGCACGATGGGCCGGTATGCGGACGGAGAGTCCGCAGGGCGCCCTGGTTTCCGGATGAGGACCAGCTTCCCCGTCTTCCAACGAAGCGGAAACTGGCCTCTCTCCAAGCATGCGCTTAGGAGCCCTTCCAGTCGGGGCCCGAGAGCCTCAGAGGCCAGGACCCAGGCTTTGCCAGGCAAGCCATCGGGTCCCGGGGCGGTGTTTCTGGTTTTCAGCCTGCGTACCGCCACTCTCAGGTCTACCCCAGTCACCTCCGGAACGTCGTCATCGTCATCGGAGTGGTCCGCTTCCGGCACCGCACGCGGCGGCGGAGCCATAGGCGGGGGAGGATGCTCCCCTCGCGAAGGGAACAGAGCGCTCACCACGTCCTCCACGAGCTCAGGCCGGAGACTCTGCGTTAGCGGGGGGGCCCGGGTGCGGAGTTTGTCCCGCACCATCTTGTAAGGGCGCCCCCACGGATCTCCGTTCAGAGACTCCAGCATCTCCTCGCGGGCCAAGTTTTTGGCCCGCCGGACAGCCTCTTGGAGGGCGGTCTTCGCCGCTCTGTACCCCTCGTACAGCTCCGCCTCAATGGCTGCCGCATCCGGAGGGCGGATGCGGAGCCTGCGATGCCTGGCGTACAGGCGCCGCGTGGCAACGCACGCCTTGCGCAAAGACGTCAGCTCTCGCGACCACCAGTACACCTGACGCCGGGCGCTTCCTGGCCGAACTCGGGGCATTGCCACGTCGCAAATCTCGGACATGGCCTCCTGGAACCAACCCGCCTCGTTGTTGATGTCGGCAGGCCTGACTGGTGATGACACCCAGGCCTGCACGATCGAGGCTTCCAGGAGGAGCTCCCGGTCCAGCTGCTTCAGCGCCCATCGCGGACCACTCGGGGCCTGTAGGACCGGCACGCTTGAGGACTGGGTGGAGACGTCGAACCGGATGTACCGGTGGTCGGAATAGGTCTCCACCCCCTCCATGACGCACCAGTCAACGACACGCGGCGACAGAGCGGGGCTGGCGAACGAGATGTCCACCACCGACTCGCCCCGCATCCGCACGCACGTGGGGACAGAACCCCGATTTAGGACGACCAGGCCTGTCTCCAGAGCCCAGTCCTCCACCATTCTACCCCGCACGTCCGTGTAACGAGAACCCCAAGCCAAGTTCTTGGCATTGAAGTCCCCGAGCACAAGCACGGGGAGGGAATGGCTTCCGATGACGACACTCAACTCCGTGAGGGAGTTGTGGAACTCGGCGAGAGTTCGGCTCGGGGAGAAGTAGACTCCCACTACAACGATCTCCCCGAACCGTGCTGCTACGCACCCCTGACCCTTCCTGACACTCTCAAGGGTCGGGGGTACCGGCGGCGACCGACGTAATTATGGTCACTGAGCCGCTAAGGTCCTCAACCCAGTCATCCCTGGGCGGGACAAAGTACGGCTCAGCGACCACGGCGATGTTAATCGACCACTGCGCCATGCTCTGGAGCAACAGATCCTGAGCGCAGGCGCAGTGGTTGATGTTCGCCTGGAGAAGGCGTAATGGGGCCGTTACTGGCACTCCATTTCAGCCCCCTCCCGGGCCCCCTGCGAGGGCCCCGCTGCGGAAGTTGCAGCAGTAGCGGCAGCGGCAGCGACAGTGGCGGCGGCTGCGGTGGTGGCGACGGTGGGGGTTTTGGTGGTGGTGGCGGAGGGCCTTGCCTTGCCCCTGGCCTTGGCGGGAGTACCGCAGGACTTGCTCCCTGCCCGGTGATCGGCCGGCTTGCCAGCTGCCGCACATGCGGCGCAGCGCGGCGCGGTGGAGCAAGCCGCGGCCATGTGACCAGGCTGGCCGCAGCGGAAGCACAGGCCGCTGCGGTCCACCTCCGAGGTGCACCGGACCGACACGTGGTGCCCCACATGGCAGCGGGAGCACCTCAGAGGTCTGGGTTCCAGCAGCTTCACCTGCGCCGAAACCCAGCCCACCAAGAGCCTTCGGCCCTCCACAATAACTTTCGCCGCTGTCACAGGGCAGCTTACCGTTATGGTTCGCATGCCCGACAGGTCCGGACGTAAGGTGCCTGCCTTGACTTGCTCGGCAGGGCACCCACCGGTCCTGGTGACGGCGGCCACCACCTCCTTCTCGGTCACCGAGTCGTCCAGACCCAGTATGCGCAGGTCTGCGCATTTGACGGGCCTGGACACTCGGGCCTCGTCCGCATTTAGGGACGCTCTAAGCTTTTCAGCCAGAGCGTCGGCGGACGAGCCACGGGTTTCGCCAGGGATCTCCAGCACTCGAGCCCCTGTTGCGGTGACTCTAAGCCGGAGGCCCCCGGTGATCCCGAGCTCTCTGAGATCCACCGTCGCTTTCGCCTTAGCGAGCACGTCGCGGTAGGTCACGCCCCTCTTTTCCGCGTCCGGCTGTAGTGTAATCACTACAGCTGCGGTCTTTGGGGTGCTGAGCCTAACCGCGACACCCCGCTCCTTTTGCCGGCGTTTCTGCTCCTGCCTCCTGGCCTTTTTGGCCGCCGATCGCTCCCTCGCTTTTTCTCCGGCCACCTGCCACCCGGTCTCGGCCGCGGAAGGCTTAGGGGGCGGGGGGGGGCGGCGATAGCGGCTGTCTCGCGGCTGGCGCTGGCATATTCGCCGCCTTGCCCTTCTTTTGGGCCGCCGCCTTGCCCTGTTTCAGGGCCGCCGCCTTGCCCTGTTTCAGGGCCGCCGCCTTCCTAACCGGAGCCGGTTTCGTCGGGGCCGACATAACCCTGCCGGGGGGCTGGCTGGACGGCCCCGGTACGGAGGCCGCAGCAGACGCATATGAGGCCGCCGTCGGGCCCGCGGGCGACTTGTTTGCCGCTAGGGGGGGGCGCAGGACAATGCCCTCCAGGACGGAGAACCGCGCCTGGAAGGCAGCCAGCTCCTGCCGAACCAGATTCAGAACCTGGTTCTCCACCGGCACGGACTGGCTTGGATGCTTCTGGCCCCCATTTTGGGGCGCCTCGCGAGAGCCGGACTCGCGCAAACTGGCCAGGTCTGCTCGGAGCTTCATGTTCTCCTCTTTGAGAAGCTCCGTGGCGGCCGTCAGGCGAGCGACCTCCGCCCTCAGAATGGCCACGCCGTCTGGCGGGGGCCCCGCAAATCTGGCCTCCGCTGCCGCCATAATGGAGGCGACCGCTGCAGGTATAGCCCTTTGCCTGGTGGAGGGCTTTTGTTTCAAAGAGACAGCCCTCAGCGCCGCCTCCACCTCCTTCGCGAGTCCGGCCTTACGCTCCGCATCGGAGCCGCCATCTGCGCCCGCTTCGTCGCCAGAGGAGCCCGAACGGGTTACCCCGTGACCGGTGGCCACCCCCGGATGGCGCCCCTCCTCGGCAAGCCGCGCCGACCTCTCGGTGGCAGAGAGGCCTCTCCCCTTGCCACGGATCCCGCCGCGCTTGCTGGTGGGGATCTTACAAGCCGAAGCCAGCTCCCCATCTGACGACGACTCTCGGTCGCCTACCGGCCTGGACCGCTTGCGTAGGAACTCCCTGTTCCCCGCAGCCGCCCCGGGCCTCCCGCGCTGGGAGCTCACTGAGCCTCCCGCGCTCACCTCGCTGGATGCGGCGCCGGACTCCGACACCGCATCCCTCTCCTCCCTTCCTTCGCCGATATCGGCCGTGTTTTGGGTTGTATTCGTTTCCATACTGTTCCCACGAGTATGGGGGAAATAAAAAGTCCATCTGGGCAGTGCCCCCTGTACCCAGATAAGCCATAGCCAGGCCCGGCAGTGGTTCGCACTAGAGACTGATTTTCCAAAGGAACCCGTCAGCCATACATCTCCTCGCGGTGCGCCGCCGCTTGAGATTCGGAGTAACTTTTTATAGAGGTTTTCTACCTCGTGGTCCGGGCGGTTAAGCCAAGACCCTCGGTCCCAATCGAAGCCGCGAGACGTGTTCCACGACACTTCGATGGTGGGATTACGATATCGACGGAGACAGTGAGGAACGCACGTCCTTCACTGTCTGCTCGGAGGCAGGGTAAGTGCACACCGAGCCCGCCCTTGCTCCTCCGCTGTGCCCTCTGCTTTTCAGAGGGTCACGCGGAGCAACGCCCCCTTGGTCCATGAGGGACCCGCCCATGTCAGAATATTAGCCATGGACAGTAACATTCCCCGAGGAATAAGAATCTCTTCCCATTCCTCGGGGAAGGATACTGCCCACGCCCAGGGTGCACCGGCCCAGCAGCTGCTATTCCCTCCAGACGTATCGAGAGGGACCGGCAGCCATCAGGCACACGAGGAGGAATTCTGACAACGCACCCCTCGTTTTAACCCCTTTAGGTATGAATTTCGAAAGATCCCTTCTTAACGCACACTTAAGTCATTCAAGGAATGTTTGTGCAAATTTCATGCTTCTAGACCCAGCGGTTTCAGCTGTGCGTTGATCGATCAGTCAGTCATTATTTATTTATTTATTTATTTATTTAGGATCTCCAACAAAGGATATACACAGACACATGAAAATAAAAAATCGACGACAAAAGTATCACGTAAGTGTACTCCTTCACTTATAGGAGACCACCGCATGCATAATAAGATGTACAACTAAGCCAACAAAGGTATAGCATTTAAAAATTAAAATCGAAACACATTATTTAGTACTAAAATTAAAATTAGAAAAATAAAATAATTAACAAAGTCATAACAGCAATTAAAAAAAAAAAATCGAAACACATTTGGAAGTAATTTTGGAAAAAAATTAAATTAAATTTAAAAAATAAATTAACAAAGTCATAGCAATTAAACAAAATCAAGACACATAAAATTAAAATAGTAATTAACAAATATAATTAAAATAGGTGCATAGATTATAGATTTTATTAAATTAAAATTGAACAAAATTAAATTAAATTAAATTAAATTATATTACATCAAGTATTATATTACATTAGGTTAAGTTAAATGGTATAATAAATTAACGGATAACTGAAATTTAAAATTATTATTATTATTTATCTTTTATTTAACTTTACACAAATCTTATATATTTTTAAATATTTCTTAAACTAAAAACAATATAAAAAAACATTTAAAAATATAAAAAATTGTAGCCCACCGGTATCGGGAACAGGGTCCAAGCTACCGGCGGTCAGGGCTCCAGAGAGAGGAACCTCCTGACAATACGAGCCGTGTCCAGGAGTACCGCTTTCTGAATCAAACCCTTGATCCAGCTGCCTAACGAGAGCCTCCTCAGGTATTGGTCGAGGCTCTTGGCAATTAAGCCATGGGCTGATACAACTATCGGCACAATGATCGCTGAGTCCACATCCCACATGTCGACAACCTCGTGAGCCAAGTCAAGATACTTGATTTGCTTATCTTTCTCGGCTTTCACGAGGTTCCCATCATGCGGGACCGTTATGTCAACAATCATTGCACGCCGCTCTGATCGATCCACCACCACTATATCAGGCTTATTGGCTACAATAGTCCTGTCAGTTACGATGGATCGATCCCAGTACAATGTGATATTGCCATTTTCGAGAACTGGGTCGGGCACATACTTATAGTACGGTACTTCCGATTCCACAAGGTTGTATTTTAGAGCAAGTTGCTGATGGATAATCCTGGCTACAAGGTTGTGTCTATGCAAGTACTCTCCGTTAGCCAGACGAGAACACCCGGAGATAATGTGACGGATTGATTCGCCTGGACGGTGGCATGCCCGACATATGTCAACCGTACCGTCCTTCACAATAAATCTCCGGTAGTTATTCGTCATCATAACTTCATCCATAATTGCACAGACAAAACCTTCGGTTTCTCCAAAGAGGTCCCCGGAACGTAGCCAGGCTACGGACGCTGGTAGGTCTACATCGGGCCCATGCAGGGCCCGGAAAAACCGTCCGTGAAGCTCCTTACTCTGCCATACTTCCATGCGGTCGTTAGTGTCAAGCACTACAGGTTTGCGCCAGTTCTCTTTAGCCAAGGAGAGCGGGGTGAGCCCCTTGTCCACTGCGACCACATCTCGATGCATCCCCACGTCGGTTTCAAGGAAATATTCCCTGAGACTGCATATCTCGCGATTGTGAAGAGTCTTAGCGTTTAAAAAGCCTCGACCCCCACACCTCCGCGGGATATACAGTCTCATAACAGAAGAACGCGGGTGATGCATTCGATATGTCGTCAACAATGTACGGACCCTCCTATCCAGGGCGTCTAGTTCTGTCTGAGTCCATTTGAGTATGCCGAAAGAGTACATCAGAACCGGCATGACCCAACCGTTGAAGGCACGCACCTTATTGCCGCCTGATAAAAGACTATTAAATACTTTTTTCAGACGGCCAAAGAAGCGCTCCTTCAACGATTGCTTCATGTCAGCAACATTGATGCCCAGCGCTTCCGACATACCCAAATACTTATAGGTTTCAGTTGCTGAGAGGGATCTAAGATTTATGGAATCCGAGAGCTGGGTTCCCACAGATTCCACAATCTCCCCTCGCTTTACATGCATGACCGCACATTTGTCCACACCAAATTCCATCCTGATGGCGCTACTGAAAGTTTCAGTTACTTTCAGTAGCTCCATCAGTTGCAAATCGTTGGGGGCAAAGAGTTTCAGGTCATCCATGTAAAGGAGGTGAGATATAACTTGACCACCTCTCCTTAACCGATAGCCTAGACCTGAATCCTCCAGCAGCGTGCTAAGAGGATTCAAGGCTAAGCAGAACCAAAGCGGACTCAAACTATCGCCCTGAAATATACCTCGCTCTATCCTTATCGGCTCGCTATTCCTCTGGATTTGCCGACATCCCGGATAGCGAAGGACTGTCCTCCATTGCCCCATACATGACATCAGGAAGATGCGCAGAGTTGAATCAACTTTATACAACTCTAGCACCCTCATGAGCCATGTATGTGGCACCGAGTCATAGGCCTTCTTATAGTCTATCCAACATGTCGACAGATCCATTCGGGAACGGCGAACCTGTTGACTAATGGCCATATCAATGAGGAGTAGCTCCTTAGTACCGCGGGACCCGTTCCTACATCCATTTTGAGAAGCGGACATTACAGAATTGTCATCAATGTGTTTGTTAATTTTAGCTCTCAAAATGGATGTAAGAACTTTATAGACTGTCGGAAGACAGGCAATCGGTCTATAATTTTTGGGCTCCGCAGTACTACCCGATTTATGGAGCAGGTGGGTTATCCCTGTTGTCAGGAACTCTGGCAGCGACCCTGACTCTAAGGCTGACTGGAACAGGATCGCCAGGCGAGCGTGCGACCTTGTAAACCATTTAATCCAGAAGTTGTGCAGCCCATCCGGCCCTGGAGATTTCCAGTTAGGTAACGGACGGACTGCACGAACTACGTCTTGGGGGCTGATAGTGATTGCCCCCATTTCTGGTACTAGATCGCACGCTCGCTCGACCTCCCGAGTCCATTCACCCTCGGTATGGCTAACAGGCACCGACCAGATGCTGCGCCAGAATGAACACATGGCATCATCATCCGGCAGGTGCGTGTCAGCCACACCTTGGTCGGGTCGCTCCCAAGCCCTATAAACCCACCTTTCATCTCTTTGGAATGTGCGATTTTGAGTGTATCGGTCCACCCGCCGTTTATACCTACGAATACGGTTTGCCCATGCATAAACTTTCTGCTTCAGGAAGTCGATGCGCTCTGTGACACGGGACATGTAGTCTCGAGCACTGATATCAGTCCCCGAGAACGCCCGCCTCACAAAACGCATCACTCTAGGGCGAGTATTGCCCTCCCTGAAGCAGATCAGTTTGCCGATGAGTGCTCTGGCCTCACCAATACGTCGTTCAATCCTGTACTGCCATGACGGTACGGCTGGTTTAGGTCGTGTAGCTCTGTCATCAGAAAATTTGACATGAGCTACACGACATGCCGCTACAGCCGCACAATACAGGACCGAGTGAGCATCGGTGAGGTTTTCGCAGTTATCAAAATAGTTTGACAACTGCGAATCCAGAACTGCCACCAGCACCTTATTTTTGTTATGCATGGGCAAACGAGGTACGCGTGGTCTAAGATCGGGTTGCATGAACCGATATTCTCGAATCGCACCCTCCAAAGCACACCTCATTTCCTCATTGCACTGGGTACTTACATTAGTAACCATGTCATTACTCACGTTGTTATCGTGAGTTGGTATTATGGTAGACTGTGGTGGAACCACAGTCTGCGGCGGCGTGGCAATGACATGGCTACTCTGCATTTCAGTCCGCAAGCGATCAAGTACGGTGTCATCCAACATACCATTACGCTGGATGACTCGCACCTGATCCGACAGTCGTTGTGCCGACACGTTGACAGCTGGCTCAAGCACCTGAAACAGAGAGAGCATCCGAACACGGTACGCGGTCAGGTTGTTACCCCCCTCTGTAGCCCCATAGTATGCGCGCATGACATTTGCATTAATGGATTGCGTCCATCGCATGCGCGGCACACTCCCGCCGGGAGCTGGGACCCTATCAGAGGCCGGTGGGCCTCGAGGTCCTAAACCGTCCGGCGGCCGGCGTCCTCCTCGTCGACGAACAGGTGGTGGCGTCGTCGGCGGAGAGAAATACTCGTCGCTCGAGCTCGACGCAACTGCCACGGCCGGTGTCACAGCACTCACGATTGGGCTGGATTCCGGCGGCGGCGAGGCGGAGCTGAGCGACGGGTCCGGAGGCGATAGGCGTGCGCGTCGTGTAGCTGATAAAGCTGATTTTTCTATCGAAAAGTACTCCTAGGTCCCTGATTGTTTCGAGTTCTTGAACTTTAACTTGGTCAATGTAGTATTCTGTACTTATATAGTTATTTTTTCTCGTAAATTTAACGTGATAACATTTGTCAGAATTCAGTTGCATTCTGTTATTTTTACACCATTCAATTACTCTGTTAAGGTCATCCTGTAGAAGCTCGTTGTCTATTGGGGATTCAATCATTCGTGCAAACTTCAAATCATCGGCATACAAAAAAGGTTCTGAATATTGGAAACATTGGGGAAGGTCATTTACAAATATATTAAATATTATTGGAGCTAAATGCGTACCCTGAGGAGCGCCAGAAGTTATTATGTGCTCTGAAGATTTAAATCCATTCACAACAACGTAGAAATTGCGTTCTCTTAGATATGATTCAAACCATTTTAGTAGGGACCCCGTAACACCGTAAGCTGCAAGTTTGTAAATTAGTATGGCGTGGGACATTTTGTCAAACGCTTTACTGAAGTCCGTATATATTACATCAAATTGTTTGCTTTTGTCTACTGCCTGAACTAATGACTCCGTGAAAGTTACTAAGTTTGTAGTAGTAGATCTCGCTGTTACAAAACCATGCTGATGGTCACTAAGGTATATTTTAAGATGATGTTGAATGTACGGACAAATAATAGATTCAAAAATCTTTGCGAAAGTAGAAAGTATTGAAATAGGTCTGTAGTTTGAAATGATATCTTTGCCATTTGACTTGTACACTGGAACCACTTTTGCTTTTTTCCATTCCGACGGAAAAGTCCCTGAGGCTAACGACGCATTAAAAATTATCATTAAAGGAGAGACCAGAGTTGCCGCGCAGGAAGAAATGAATATCGGTGGGATGCCATCAGGTCCTGGTCCCTTGTTAATATTAATTGTTTTGAGTTTCTTAAGCAAACCGTCGCGATCGATTACCGGGGCACTCAAGCACTGACTATTACTATGTAGAGCTTGTAGAAACTCTGTCTTGCAATTTATTTCCATATTACTGTCAGATGTGTATACGGACGAGAAGTAAATGGCAAAAAGATTGCAGATTTCAGAACCATTACATGTTATAGTCTGTCCGTCAGTCATAGTCTGTGGGTAAGCACTAGATCCGCCTCGTTTTGCTTTTATATAACTCCAGAAAAGTTTAGGATTATTTTTGATACCCTGTTCTAAATTCTTAAGATAATCATTATATAAATTAATGGCTAATTTTTCACATCGCTTGGAAATTAAATTAAGCTCAATTTTATCCATAGGATTACTATATTTCTTAAAGCGTATCCTTAACTTATTTTTTTCCTTTAAGGATTTAATTATTGTTTTGTTAAACCATGGTGGGTAACGACAGTTCTTTTGTTTTCTTTCAGGCACAAAATTTTTAATGGCTTCGTATAAATGTTTGTAAAATATTGTTAACATGTCATTTACATGATCACTATTTTTAAAAAGTCCATTCCAGTCTTGCTTATTAAGATAATTATTAATTTCTTTATAGTTTGCCTTATAAAAGTTAGGTCTAAAATTAGAGCTATTATATGGCAGATTACGATTATTTACTGATGAAAGAGTTATATCAAGGGGAGGATGGAGTCTATCGATAACCGCTAGAGAAGAGTTGGATTCCTTTACTGAACATGAGGGCACAGAAGATAGCACCAAGTCCAGTGTACGCCCAGAATAGTTTTTTATGTGATTACACTGTACAAGCTGACTTACATTAACGAAGTCCATTAGAATTTGGCTAGTTTTAGGCAAAGAGTCATTTACAGTCTTCAAGTCCCAATTGATTTTACCTTGGTTAAAGTCTCCAACAATACAAATAGGAATATTTGTTGAGTCGATAACCTTGTTGCAGTGCTCGATAAAATGTTCAAGAGTTGCTGGACTTACAGGCGGAGGGAGGTAAATCGCACATAAGGCCAGTTTCTGATAATTTTGAGATAGTGATATATCAATAGTTACCCAGAGATCCTCACACTTACTTTGCCAATGCACAATATGTGATGAGTTAATCTGTTTATTAACAGCAATCAACACACCACCACCGTCCTTGTTACCCTGAAATCCAGTTGTTTCCCTATCTCTCCTGTACACTTCATAACGATCATCAAATAACTCACTGTTCAGCACGCTACTATTTAACCAGGTTTCCGTTAATATTATTATATCATAATTCAGACAACACAAATTACAGTAAAAAGAACTAGTTTTCGTTCGTAAACCTCTACAATTTTGATAATAAATTAAAATATCCTTGAATTTTATAAGAGTTAGACACCATTACATGCATTCAATTACATTTAAAGATACTTGATTATACCATTTTACTTATGCTACCTTTGTTCTTGATTTGAATATGTTCAGCACCGTCGTTTTTCCTCACAAATATTCTACCGTTTCTGACCCACACATACTTGTAGCTCATCTCCTTGGCTTTGATCCTAGTAGCTGCGTGAAGGGCTCTGTTGGTTGGTGACAGATGTTCCGTAACGTACACAGGAGATTTTGGTCCTGCGTATCCAAGATGGGTACAATTTAGCTTTTCTTGTGGGTTTGCTTGATTATACTTTATAGTTGCAGCCAATAATTGATCTCGTAGTTTTGGTGATGCCAACTGAACTATTATTGAGCGAGGACGAGCACTGGATGGATTGGACTTAGCGATGCGTGAGCAGTGTGAGATGTCTTTATCATTTATTTCGCACTTTACCACACGCGCGAGTTGTGTTATTATATTAAATACGTTTTCATTTTTATTTTCGGGTACACATTGCACTTCCAAATTATTTGAACGGGACTGTTGCTCCAAGTTGGCAAGTCTCTCGTTTATATCTATAACTGTAGCCTTGAGTTCTATATTTTCTAATTCCAGGTTTTTGACACTCTCTTTTGAAGACTCCTGTTCTTTCTTTATGTCTTCAAATTTTTCATTCATAAAGGACATTGAATCTCGAATTCCTTGCATTTCTTTCCTTAACGGTTCTAACTCTTTGTTGATCGTGCTAATAATAGTTTCATTTATCTTTACTAACATCTCGCTAAGTTCTTCTCTCATTATTTCTTTAATGACAGAGCGAATGTCATCATTATTGCTAGACGATGAGGGAGGCGAGGGGGAGCCAATGGCTTGTCTTTTAGGTCCCCTGCACATGCTAACGTTACGAATTGGAGTTGAGTCGTTTCGGCTTACCTTCGGGGCACTACTCACACATGTCGGACATTTCCAGGTATTAATATTATTCGGAGGTTCATTAATAGAAATACAGGTGTAATGGTAAGATTTTCCACAGGTCGAACATATCAAATATTTTTCCTTCAAGTTCGTTTCATTTTTATTAGCGCAGCAACCCCAGTGTGCAGCTTCACCAGCCATTATAACCAAATAAAGTTATTAGTTCAAAAACAAAAGCAACAACAAAAGAAAAAATAACAATACTTTTTTGCAGTCGTCCTCCCAGAGGCAATGCAATGATGGTACAAAACGTTGCGCGATCACTGTCGGTTAGTCTTTGGTGCGAGCTGTCGCATGCGTCACCGCGCGTCGGTGCAAGCGATAATGTGACTTCTGCGCGCTACCGAACCGCGAGAATACAGTGCACTGCGCGCAGACTGTCTTGTCATTCACTCACAAGCTGACCAGTTGTCATTTCAAGTTGAGTTTATGCACCGTTTCACATTTATTTATTTAAGTAATTCACTTCACTGATGTTCTGCCGTTACTGAGTGGTAGTTTATTGTAAATTATAATGGAATTGAGTAGAATTAGACTTATTTAAACACAGAGCAAATAAACACGTATGTTGACCGTACGAATGCTGGGCAAAGATGTATGTATGTAATTATATGTTTATATACACAGGGTGTTAACAGACCCTTCACGAAGCCGTCAACCAAGCATTCTGTACTAAATAACTTTACGCAAAAATTATTGCTGGGAATCGACTTTTTTTTTGGGGTGAAAAATCACGTTTTACGGTAGGAAAATCTTACATTAAAAACATGTATGAAATAAACTTATGAAAAAGTTGGAACTTTGACCCCAAATATCTATGTAAATAGAAGGTTCCCAGGTATGGTAGAACAAAGAAAATAACGAAATGACAGGGAAAACAAGTACCTAGCTGTCGGCTTCGTTAAGAGTCTTGTCCTTTAGAGATTCTTTTACCAGCAGATATCAAACAGGTCCGGTCAGGTAAAATCAATGCTGTGTCTTTGGAAACATAATTATCAACTGCGTAAAGTATTGCAAGGGATTTTAGGCTCCTGAATGACTTTGGAGGAGGGGGGGGGGGGGAGAATTCGTTGTATTGAAAGAACGACGGATTACAACGTGAGTTTCGATTTGGCCACTCATCAAAAACTCCGTGTACATCTTTGTCTCTAAGGTTTGTTCACAAAGAAAATTGAATAACAAAAAAAAAAAAATAAAAAATAAAAAAAATAATCTATGACCAGACTTGACTTCATCCAGCGAATAATTAAATTTTATTGAACGATTTTGATTTACAGCATGAAGTAATAAAAGAACGAAAATAAATTAAAATTTAGTATATTAACTTGAAGTCGGTAATCATTTTTGTTTCAACATGTTCTTAGATGGCACAACCACAACCTCTGCCAGCCCAACCGCCACGCAGACCGAGGCCAGGAGCAGCAATAGCAGCGGGACCGTAGGCACCGACAGGGCCATACGAACCAGCTGAACCAAAGGCACCGATCGGGCCTAACGCACCAGCTGAACCGTAAGCAGCAGTCTCACTGATCATGGCGTTCCTGCCATTACCACAGGCATGGTTGACGGCGCCGGCACCGGCAGAAGGCACCACACCTTCCATTCCAACAGTACCCACGAACGGCAGCTCACCACCGACAGCCAGAGTACCTTCATAAACGTTGTCAGACACTACGGAGATACCGACGGGAGCGATGGCGGATCCGCTGGAGACAGGCAGAGCACCGCCACTGGTGGGACTGAACTCCATGGCGGGGGCGTAGATTCCATCGTAAGCAAGACCTCTACCTGCCAAGCCAGCGCCAGAGTAGGCGAGTCCATCACATCCCCAAGCAGGAGCACCCCAAGGGGCCGCTAAGGCGGGAGCGGCCAAGCCGCAGGGAGCAGCAAGTCCAGAGATATCAGCAACCGCAGCGCGGCTGGTGCACTGTCCGAGTGCGGACTGAAATTGTGACAAAAGATATTAGTTACGTTAAGCTATGAGCGACTTCCACTACACCACTTCTTGACATACACATAATTATGTATTTGGAAGGCACAATAAAATTTTAATTTGTTATGTATGATATTACTTTAAATAAATTAGTGACTTCTTACCTTGAGCAGGAGCGCCTGAGCGCAGAGGATGAGGATAGCTTTGACAGACATTGTAGTTTGTTTCGAGTGCTGACAGACGAATGATGTTTATTAGTGTGGCTGTGGGGGGTTTTATACTCCGTTTTGTATAGTGTTATCAAGTTCCAAGAAAAATACTTGGTAGGTGAACAATTAATTAATAGCTTGCGTAAGCATGATAACTATTTAACAACAAAGAAATTCTTTTCGTATGGTGACATTAATTCAGTCACGTTTTCAACCATTTCGAAAAATTAAATGAACTATCTAAGTACTGATATCAACAAGGGGCTGAGTATAAAATGTAGCAGCTGTTTCAGTTTATCATTCAGTCTTCAGCTTCTTGTTGAACGCAAACGAATATCAAACATGTCTACCTTCACCGTTGTGTTCCTTTGCATCCAAGCTTGCTTTCTCCAGGTAAGAATGCCGTTTATTCCTTTTTTGTGTACCTTTAAAAACTCAATATTTCGATAATGTTTTACGAATCTACGGAAGCTAGAAGATGATGTTTCTAGTAGATCCAAATAATTGGAAATTATAGATACATTTTACTTCTTAAATTGGTACAATGATTATCATATTTGAATCTTTACTTTCAGTCCGCACTCGGACAGTCATGCACCAGCCGCGCCGCGGTTGTTGATGCTCCATTCGCTGGTCCCTGTGGCTTGACTGCACCTGCTATCGCCGCTCCTTGTGGATTGGCGGCTCGTGGCTTGGCCGCTCCTTTCGGTTTGGCTGCTCCTGGTCTGGCTGCCCCCTTGGGATTGGCTTCTGGTTTGGCTTACGACGGACTCGCCTACCCTGGTGCTGCCGGTTATGGTGCTGCCGGTTATGGTGCTGCCGCGTACGGCGGTGCCGGTGAAGGCAACGTGGCGGTCGCTGGTGAGCTGCCAGTCGCCGGTAACACCGCCGTTGCTGGTCAGGTCCCCATCATGGGCGCTGTGAGCTTCGGTGGCGCTATACCAGCTGCTGGAGCCGTGTCTATCTCCGGCAAGTGCGCTTGCGGTTGCGGTCCCATCTGCTAGTTTCTATACTAGATGCAGATACGCAATATTATAACCACTGGAAATAAATGGAATGTACATAATAACAGTTTTTACTCGAACCACCCTACGAATAAACTTGCAAGAACTTACCCTGTTGCTCACCATTTCAAGCTTATTAGTTCAAAATTATATTTTAACATGTTACGAAATTAGCATGAAAATAGTATGTATCTCCTTTTTAACCGACTTCAAAAAAAGGAGGAAGTTCTCAATTCGTCAGAATCTTTTATTTTTATGTATGTTCACCGGTTACTCGAAGACACCTGAACCGATTTGGAAAATAACCTTTTTTTGTTGGAAAGAGTATACTCCCAAATTGGTCCTATAGAAATATTGTCATGATCTGATCATGGACTTGGGAGATATGAAACGGAACTCTTCAATCATTGACAACAATTCAGTCGTGATTGCTGCAACCACTTGGTTGTTTATTGTTAACACAACATCATTACATAACATCACGACTGTATGCTCTGAGGGGGTAAAGATGTGTACAGTACACCCACATTTCGACAGTTAGGTATGTTAAGTTCCATTTTATTGCGGATAACCATGAAATTAATTGGTAACAATTTAAAATAAATGCAAAGAAAATTGTATGGAATATTAAACTAAAACTAGAAAAACAAATAAAACTTTTTTTGCAAAAATTAAAACCGACTTCAAAAACACAAAAAAAAAGTGAAAATTAACTTTAGCTTCAAAAGTCGGTGGTAAAAGTCACCGACCTCTCGATATAATGCCCTGAATTTCATGAAGTAACGAACGAAGATGGTAGCACTCTATATTATTTTTATGTACCGTGTACACTCTGCCCAGAGCATGCTCTTTGTTTTCGCCTGGCCATCCATCCACATTAGCTTCTGTTTTTCTTCTTTCAAATTGTTTATTCTTCCAAACGTTATAAGGTATTTCACAATACAGGAGATTTTTTGAAAAGTTATCTACTTGACATACGTCGTTTTAGGTGGACTGTATACTTTATCCACCACGAAGGGACTTTCGGAAATTCGTCCCCTAAGGGGTTATAATAGGGGCTGAAATTTTGTATGAAACTTGGTCAGTTATTTTGCAGTTATTTAGGGGATGAATTTTGAAAAATCCCTTCTTTCTCACTTACGTCATTCCAAAAAGATTTGTGCAAAATTTCATGCTTCTAGATCCAGCGATTTCAGCATTGCACTGATCGATCAGTCAGGCAGTCAGCCAGTCAGTTTCTAACTTTATATGAAAACTTTGTTTTAGTTTTGGTATAATCTCTATGATTATTAACTCAATACTCAATACTTTATTGCATTCCATAATGTTAAATAAAACAGTTGGTATGTTAAAACATTGACTCAATTATGGACCCTGTCGGGCACAGCAAAGTTAAATTAATTGGTAATAGGAGAGAGGATGAAGGCGCTTTTTAAAAAGTTAAGAAATATTAAATTCAAATAGTAAAATGGCTTTTGTGGTATTTACATTATAGATCATAATTATATTTAATTGAGTACTAATAAATTTATAAGTCTTAAATGTAATATTTGGTTTTAGTTTATTTTATTGCACCATTATATACTAAAATTATAAGTTATAATAATAATCTAAAATTAACTTTTTTTACAGTATTTTTTAAATAAATTGGATAATTGGATTGAAAGGTGCGCTATTTAGTATAGTTATTTTAAATGAACAGTATTTTCGAGTTTTAAATTAAATAAATAAATAAATTCAAAGTCAAATTTAAATTGAAATGTCGGTATTATATCAGAAAAATGTCACAATGGTTTTTATTATTGTTTAAATTTATCGTCAAAGTATTCGTTAATGGTGTAGTAGCTTTTATTGATTAGTAATTGTTTAAGTTTATTGGTGAATATATTATTGTTATTAGTATTTTTAATGTCTTCCGGTAGTTTGTTGTATATTTTTATAGACATAACAAATGAACTAGAAGAGTGCATTTTTAATCTTGAAGTGGGTATGTTAAGTCTATTTTCATGTCTGAGTAAAATTTTATTTTGGATGTCTCCTCTTTTGGTATAGAACTGGGGATATTTTCGTACAAATTTACAAATTTCAAGTATGTAGAGGCAAGGCAGTGTTAATATTTGAAGTTCTTTAAAGTGGGGCTTACAGGAGTCTGTTTCTTTGATATTTGTTAATATTCTAACCATTTTTTCTGCAGATTAATAATGTTGGCGCGTCTGTACTATTTCCCCATAATATAACTCCATACTTGAGCCATGCGAATGCGTATGCGTAATATGTTACCATTGCTGTTTTAAGGTCTGTTGTCTTCTTTATTTCTCGGAGTGCGTATGAGAACTTAGATAATTTCGTTTTAACTTTTTGAATATGTGATTTCCAATCTGTGTGTGAATCGAGGTCTATATCGAGGCCTAAAAGTGTGAATTTATTTACTGTTTCTAATTTTAATCCGTTGTATTTTAAACTTATAGTTAAAGGGACTTTTTGTCGTGGGTAGAAAGTTATTATTTTTGTCTTATTAAAGTTAATTTCAAGGTTGTGTTTGTTCATCCATTGTGTTGTAGTGTCAAGTGTAGAAGTAAGTTTTTGGTTTAAATTTATATTATTATCACAAGATGTTAAGATAGAGATGTCATCGGCGAATAATACGCATGACTCATTAATGTGGTTGGGAAGGTCGTTTATGTAAACGAGAAATAGTAGGCACCCTATTACGCTTCCTTGTGGTATAGAAGCATTTATGGGTGTGTTTTGTGATCGTATTAATTCTATTTCTTTTGATTTATGATTGTAATGTTCTACTTCTACAACTTGTTCTCTGTTTTTTAAATATGATGTAAACCATTCGTAGCTTTTTCCGCGGATGCCGATGTTACATAGTTTATTTAATAATATATCAAATTTTACCTTATCATAAGCTTTTGTCATGTCTAATAACAATCCTACAGCATATTTTTTATTATTAATTATATTGAGTGCTTCTTGTACATATTTATAAACAGCCAAAACGGTAGATCGGTTTTTGCGAAAACCTTTCTGACTGTCATTGAATATATTATATTTCTCACAAAATGCATAGACACGATTGCACATGGCTTTCTCAAATATTTTTGAGGCTGTTGGTAGAAGAGCAATGGGGCGATAGTTATTTGGGTCAGTTCTTATATTTTTCTTGTGGATCGGTTTTATAAGAGCTTTTTTTAATAATTCGGAAAAAATGCCTTCTTCAAAAGATTGGTTAAGTAGTATGTAAAATGGCAAAGTTAGTTCGTCAGCGCATTGTCTTAATAAGGTGGGTGGAAGTTCGTCAATTCCATGGCTTCTTTTATTTTTTAGATTTTTAATTATTGTATTTACTTCGTAAGGATCTACTGGGCTAAGGTACAGTGTATTTTGAGTAGTTGAAATCGCCGTGGGGCCTTTTGGTTGGCTGGTAGTAGACAATGTGCTATTCCCACCAATGGAGGCAAAGAAATTATTAAATATATTAGCTACTTCTTTTGGTTTTGAAGTTAGGCAGTTATTTATTTGTAGAGTTATGTTGTATTTTTCACTTTTTAGTTTCTTGTTTGTGCGTTCATTTATTATTCCCCACATAGTTTTAACTTTATTGTTAGATTGCATCATTTTATTTTTAAAGTGAAGTTTTTTTGCAATGATTACAGCTTTTTTTAATGTTTTTTCATACTTTTTATAGTATTTTGTTAATATTGGATTTTTTATTTTTGTTGTTAACGTTTTTAATAGTCTTTTATTTAAACAAGATTTTTTTATACCTACAGTGAAGCAATATTTTTTATAATCAGTTTTTAGTTTAATTTTACGCAGCGGCACACATTGGTTTAGGATAGAAATAAGACTGTCATGAAATAGTTTATAATTAATGTCAATGTTATTATGTGTAAGAATGTCATTCCAATTGAGTTTTTGTATTTCCTTTTTGAATTTTGATATATTTGTGTTATTAAATAGTCTTTTCTTTGTGTACCAGTAATATTTTACAAAAATTAAGCCAAAGTTTTTCATTAATTAAGCATACAGGGTGTAAACGGATTCGTCGACCAAGCATTATGTACATCAAACTTAGTAGTATTACGAAAAAATTATTGCTGGTAAACAAATTTTTTTTTTGGGGTGAAAAATCACGTTTTACACAATCAAAACACAACGACTCAATGTAACACATTCAAAACATTGTGCTGATGGATGGATTAAACAGTACGGGGGTCGTAGACGCATTTAAAGTAAAAAAAATATATTAAAAACATATATTTATGAAAAAAAACTTGGAACTTTGACCCCGAATATCTATGTAAATATAAGGTTCCCAGGTATGGTTAAGAACAAAGAAATTATCGAAATGACGGCGTTACAAGTACCTTAGCTTTCGGCTCCGTTCAGAGTCTTTAAAGTTTCTTTTACCAGTAGATATCAAACAGGTCCTCAAATCGATGCTGTGTGTTGCAAGGGGTTTTAGGCTAATGAATGACTTTGGAGGGGGGAGGGGGAATTCGTTGTATGGAAAGAACGACAGATTACAACGTGAGTTTCGATTTGGCCACTCACCAAAAGATCCATCTTTATCTAAGGTTTGTCCAAAAAAGAAATTGAATTACAAAAACGAATCTATGACCAGACTTGACTTCATCCAGTGAATAATTAAATTTTATTGAACGATGTTGATTTACAGCATGAAGTAATAAAAGAACGAAAATAATTTGGAATTAAGTTTATTAACTTGAAGTCGGTAATCATTTTTGTTTCAACATGTTCTTAGATGGCACAACCACAACCTCTGCCAGCCCAACCGCCACGCAGACCGAGGCCAGGAGCAGCAATAGCACCGGGACCGTAGGCACCGATAGGGCCATACGCACCAGCTGAACCGAAGGCACCGATCGGGCCTAACGCACCAGCTGAACCGTAAGCAGCAGTCTCACTGATCATGGCGTTCCTGCCATTACCACAGGCATGGTTGACGGCGCCGGCTCCGGCAGAAGGCACCACACCTTCCATACCAATAGTACCCACGAACGGCAGCTCACCACCGACTGCCAGAATACCCTCATAAACGTTGTCAGACACTACGGAGATACCGACGGGAGCGATGGCGGAGGCGCTGGAGACAGGCATAGCACCGCCACTGGTGGGACTGAACTCCATGGCGGGGGCGTAGATTCCATCGTAAGCCAGGTTTCTGCCTGCTAAGCCAGCGGCCAGTCCATCGATAGCAAGACCTCTGCCTGCCAAGCCAGCGCCAGAGTAGGCGAGTCCATCACATCCCCAAGCAGTAGCACCCCAAGGGGCCGCTAAGGCGGGAGCGGCCAAGCCGCAGGGAGCAGCAAGTCCAGAGATATCAGCAACCGCAGCGCGGCTGGTGCACTGTCCGAGTGCAGACTGAAATCATAACAAAAGGTATTCTATGAGTAAATTCCACCACGCCACTTTTTGAATTATAATTAATTGTGGTTTGGGGACAAATGATATAATTTATAAATAATTGACTTCTTACCTTGAACAGGAGCGCCTGAGCGCAGAGGACGAGGATAGCTTTGACAGACATTGTAGTTTGTTTTGAGTGCTAACACAAGAATGATGTTGATTGGTGTAGCTGTGGGGGGTTTTATACTCCGTTTCGTATAGTGTTATCAAGTTCCAAGAAAAATACTTAGTAGGTGAAAACAATTAATTAATAGCTTGCGTAAGCATGATAAGCCTACTATTTACCAACAAAGAAACGCTTTTCGTATGGTGACAGTAATTCAGTCACGTTTTCAACCATTTCGAAAATGAACTATCTAAGTACTGATATCAACAAGGGGCTGGGTATAAAATGTGGCAGCTGTTCCAGTTCATCATTCAGTCTTCAGCTTCTCGTTGAACGCAAACGAACATCAAACATGTCTACCTTCACCGTTATGTTCCTCTGCATCCAAGCTTGCTTCCTCCAGGTAAGAATGCCATTTCATCCTTTTTTGGGTTTCTTTAAAAACTCACTATTTCGATAATGTTTTACGAATCTACGGAAGCTAGAAGATCATGTTTCTAGTAGATTCAAATAATTGGAAATTAAAGATACATTTTACTTCTTAAATTGGTACAATGATTATCATATTTGAATCTTTACTTTCAGTCCGCACTCGGACAGTCATGCACCAGCCGCGCCGCGGTTGTTGATGCTCCATTCGCTGGTCCCTGTGGCTTGACTGCACCTGCTATCGCTGTTCCTTGTGGATTGGCGGCTCGTGGCTTGGCCGCTCCTTTCGGTTTGGCTGGTCCTGGTCTGGCTGCCCCCTTGGGATTGGCTTCTGGTTTGGCTTACGACGGACTCGCCTACCCTGGTGCTGCCGGTTATGGTGCTGCCGCGTACGGCGGTGCCGGTGAAGGCAACGTGGCGGTCGCTGGTGAGCTGCCCGTCGCCGGTAACACCGCCGTTGCTGGTCAGGTCCCCATCATGGGCGCTGTGAGCTTCGGTGGCGCTATACCAGCTGCTGGAGCCGTGTCTATCTCCGGCAAGTGCGCTTGCGGCTGCGGCTGCTACTAGTATTTATACTAGATGAAGATACGTAAATGATTTAAACCAATAAAAGAAATTTATATAACAACAGTTTTTACTTGAACCAACGAATACGTTTGCAAGAACTTACCTTGTGACTGAGGTAAAGTTTGCTTATTTATGAAACAATATTTTACAGCCCATAACAAAGCATTAGTCTTCTTTGTTTATATATTAAAGGATCTACTCTTTATCTCTAAAATTAAACGATGATTTCAATGATAGAAACGGATTTATTTTTAAAGAAACGTTTGGTTCAACCGTCGAATAACGAATGAATCTATTTCACAGTGCTTTGAAATGTCAAAAATAATTCATAGACAAAATATTGCCATAGTCGATTCTGATTCGATACAATTCAATAATCGATTTAATATTAAAACTTAAATAATAATAATAAGTAGTACTTTAATATTTATCAAATTTGATGTCCATCATGCATACAATAATGTGTTACATTATTGTATCCATGATAGTAAACTGGACGAATATACCCACATCTTGACTAATAAAATTGACCTTACAACTCGGCCATCCTGTGAAAGTGAGTCCTCTCACTTGTTTGGTGTAAATTATTAGTTATTATTAGTACAAGAAAGAGAAAAAAAAAAATGCCAGTAATACAATAAACAATGAATAGCTAGTAACTTAATCATGAATACATGCTTGTACAACTAAAATTTCTTTTCAATAACTCATTACTACAATATAAATTCAAATTAACTTTACAGTACAAAGGTACATTTTTATCATAATTTATGTCTATTATAAATTTTCATCACAATCAAAATTTTAGGGTATCATTATAATCTAAGTTCAATTCAGTTTAGCTTATCGTTTTTATCTAGGTCACAAATCATAATTACAATTCAAATTCATGAAGCTAGATCTGTATTCTCATTCTTTGTTTCTTGCACAATCTGTCACGATCTTCGGTCAACTGTGCAGCACCGTTGTCTTGGTGCCATTCATAATCTGCACTGACCTCTTATCACAAATTGTGCTCACATCGTATCGTATCTTACTCACTATCTTGCAATCATTATGTGCGACATTGATTTCTCATTGCCATTCATTATCTGCACTGATTGCTCATTACAATAAATATGGATATAATTCCTAATAATGACACGCAGTCTCTCTCTCACTCATTTTCATCAGGGAAGATGATTAACCAATGTAATTTAGCTTAATTATTATTAAGCATCGACGCACTTAAATAATCCCACCTATGTTTAAGTTACTCTTTCTCTACTTCAATTTCTGTACCCTCACTCTGATCACTGTCAGTGCTTTCACTGTTGTAACCTTTAAAGCTCATCCAGGGATGGATTTTATCTAGCGCGACAACATTCTCATACCTCTTGTTACCTTTTCGTGTTAATGGGGTGTCTTCGACGAGAAATCTGTCATTAGGTAATATTTTGAGGATTCGATAGGGGCCTTGGAATTTAGGAATGAGTTTATGCGATTTTCCTACATGATCTTTGTCTATTACGGTCCTTTCTACCCTGACTAGATCGCCTACGTTATAATATTTGGTCTGATTCTTCCTACGCTTATCAAACTGCTTTTTAGCATAATCTTGCTGTTTTTGTATCCTTTCGCTAGCATTCGACCTAAGCTCTACTAACGCATCACCATCGATTCGTTCAGTTGTTTCTGCAATTACGCCTGTCAATACATTTTCTGACGCATTCGTCAATCTGCAACCGAACAATAGCTCAGAGGGACTTTTCCCTGTCGTCTTATTTATAGTGGTATTAATACCTAACTGTACGTCACCGATATAATCATCTCATAAGTTGTCATTTCCGCCATGACATTTTGTACTCAGAGCATCAATTATGGTTCGGTTAAACCTTTCGACCTGTCCGTTAGCTCTTGGGGTAGCTACTGCATTTAAGATGTGTTTGAATTTAAATTGGTCCACGAAATTCTTAAATCTTGCACTTGTGAAACAAGAGCCACGATCTGTTATGAGGCGAGAAGGTACACCGAAATAACTAAAATGTTCTTTAAATGCCTTGATTGCCGTAGCCGTCTTAGTATCTTTGACGGGTCGTATATTAATAAATTTTGTAAAGGCATCTATAATCACTAGCAAATACAAGTTGCCTTTTTTAGAGCGAATGAACGGCCCCAAATGATCCGCATGAAGCGTATGGAATGGTTTTTCCAACTTAGGAATGGGATGAAGCAGACCTTCTTTGGGACCACCAGGTGCCTTATGATGCGCACACTCTAAACATGCTGAGACATATTTCTTAGCAAACCTACGCATTTTTGGGAACCAAAATATGCTTCTGATACGACTCAAAGTTTTTTCGAAGCCAAAATGGCCTACTTCATCATGGTTCATGCGTAGCACTTGCCACCTGCAACCCTTCGGAACTACCCATCGCAATCCATCGTCTAAAGTTTTATACACGTAACTACCTTTCAACACATAATTTTTAGACACGTCAGCTACAAACTTAGTCTTATCGTCTTCTAAGATGTCTCTTATACGTTTTATCTCACTATCATTACCCTGTACAGTAGCAATCCAGTCACGGACGTCTACGCGTAAAACATCAAAAACATGCTCTGTATCACCGTCAGTTGACTCACTGACGGGGGCACGACTGAGAGCATCTACGTGCGCCATACGCAAACCCGGTCTGTACTCAATTTCGCAGTCATATTCCTGGAACTGGATCCACCAACGAGAAATTCGTGGTATAAGATCCCTCTTAGTTAGAGTGGTGCGAAGTGCGTTACAGTCGGTGACTATTTTAAACTTTAGTCCCAGTAAATAGACTCTGAATCGATTTAAGGATGCGACAACCGCTAAAGTCTCTAATTCAAATGAGTGGAATTTTTGTTCATCTACCGTAGTCTTACGACTGTAGTACGCCACTGGCCTAAGTAAACCGTCTGTACCCCGCTGTAGGAGAATCCCAGCGATACCTAGCTTCGAGGCGTCCGTGTGAACTTCGGTCTGTAATTGAGGGTCGTATAAGGCTAATATAGGTCGTTCAACTAATTTTGCCTTTAAAATTTTAAACGATTCCGCTTCCTCCCCTGTCCATTTCCATTCAGATTTAGACTTTAACAGGTCTGTCAGCGGCCGGACAATAAGGGCGAAGTCTTTTACGAACCTCCGGAAAAACCTAGTTAGACCGATAAATCGTCTGACATCATGAACGTTTCGCAGAATTGGAAAATTTTCTATTGCTAATGTTTTGCGCTTTCCTGGGCGTATTCCCTCACCACTTACGTGAAATCCTAGAAACTCTAGCTCGGTACAGAAAAAACTACATTTTTTTAGTTTAAGTGTAAGGCCTGCGTCTTTTATAAGTTGGAGTACCTCCTCTAATCGTTTCATTCCCTGATCAAAAGATCGTGCAGGGATCAACACGTCATCCATATAAACGATAGTGTAACAGACTTTTGACAATATTTTATTAATTGCTCGTTGAAAAATAGAGGGAGCATTTGCCAAACCAAAGAGCATGCGTTTAAACTGAAATTGCCCATCCGGAGTAACAAATGAAGTCTTGTCTTGAGACTTTGCCTCTACAGGAATCTGGTAGTAGCCAGATGCAAGGTCTAAGCTTACAAATACGGAGTTACCAGCTAGTCTGTCAAGTTGATCATCGATCAAAGGTAGCGGATAGTGTTCTTTTTTTGTTTTGTTATTTAATGCACGATAATCGACGCATAATCTGCTTTCGCCTGTCTTTTTCTTTACCAGTAAAACTGGGCTAGCGTAAGATGAGTTTGACTCGCATACTATGCCTGCATCGATCATTTCCTTCACCATAGATCGCACCTGTCTACGCTCCGGAAAGGAGAGCCTATACGGGCGATAAACTACTGGTTGCGAGTCACTCAATTCAATTTCCATTTGAACTATATTAGTCAATCCTAGGTCTCTTAAGTTATCCGAGAAACACGTTTCATAATTTTTGAGCAACTCTTTTAATTTTTCAACCTCATTTTTGGTAAGCTGTTTACCATAATTGAAAGCGGAATTTATTTCAGCGTTTTCGAAATCTATTAAATTTATGCTCAAGTAATCTCTGGAACAAGGAGCTCGTGTAATGAGCGTATCTTTATTTAAACAAACCGTACGGTCACTAAAGTTTTGTACCAGTATCCTAACCTCTCCATTTTCTATTTCATAATCGCCCGGCATCAAATAATATTCGTTCTGTGACATGCCTCGTAAGGAACCATTAACGTGTACTACACCCGAATATTTGTTGGTAGAAATACAAGGTAATGGGTACATTTCTTTAGGGGGAATTACAATATCGGTTTTTAAACTTAACTGTAATTTAATCGAGTGTTCACGAGTGAATATTAATGAATTTGTAGTTTTCGTTATGACTATACCTGGTTTCTCTGTAAAACTATGTCCAATTAAAACTGAATATTTAATGACGTTATCATCAACAACGTACGTGTTAACCTCTTCCACGACACCTTGGATTTCGATCATGACGTTTGTTACACCCAATGGAACTACTATACTTTCACCTATACCCTCAAAGTCGGTAAGTTGCTATCAGTCCACGTGATTCCCCTCCTAACGGCCTCCTTGTGACGGATCAGCGTGCATTGACTACCCAAATCTACGTAGCCTTGAATTACTTCACCGTTGAGTTTCAGGTACATTAAATATTTATTATCATTAAAATTATTTGTTTCAATACGCATCACATCTTTTTCTTTAGGTTTATCATTTTTATTACCCGAGTCAGAGGGTAATCTGGGACAGTTAATTGACAAATGACCTAATTTGGCACAAACATTACACTTCAATATCTTTTTTGTACATTTGGAACTGTAATGCCCAGCTTCATTACAGTTAAAGCATACAACTGACGCAATATTGTGGGACTTCGAAGTCTTATTTTCACTGCCATTAGTAGTCTGCTTAATAGTATTACTGGATAATGAAGAGGTATTGTTATTACGTTTGTCATAGTTCACTTTTGACCGATCTGGTTCACGAATCTGCTGCTTGATCGATTGAAAATATGTTAGAACCTGTTCCGGCTCCTGACATTTTGCTGCTTTCGCGCCTAATCTCACTGACCGGTCCTCGATCCCATATAGTAGACAATCTACCGCACGTTTACCATGTATTTCGCATCGATTTAATAAATTTATTTTATCGTAATAGTAAAGTTCTAACGAATCGTTAAATTTGACACGCTTTGACAACATCTCGGTGAGCAATTCGGCGTAGTCTTCACTACAAGGAAATGATTGCTCCAGTTTGCCCTTCCACTCAGACCATGAGTACGACATAGATGGAAGAGCCTGATACCACGATTTGGCAATCCCTGACAGCTTAGGCAGAGCGTAGTGAATTATCTGGTCATCGCCCCAACCGTAAAGCCTCGCGCATTGCTCAACCTTATTTATCCACATCACTATAATCTGACTCTTAACCATAGGGTCGAATTCTGGCAGCACATTGCCTAACATGGGAAACCTGTTACCCTGAGGTCGACCATTGGTTAAAGCCTCCACTAAAGTTGAGAAAAACGCTTGCGTGTCACTATTAAGAGCATTGGGGGTACTCACGTGACCAGGAAGTGGAGGTGTGTGTCGCTCGATGCTGGATTCTGACTGTCTGCTGTGACCTCGCCTGGTGCGCCTCCCATCCAAGCCCCGGCTGGAACGATGTCGTCGACGCTGCTCACTGCTGCTGCTTCGACTGCGGTACCCGTCACGGCTGCGACTCCGGCTCGGTTGGTGACGGCGTCTCGTAGGCTGATCACAGGAACTGCGGCCTCCACTACGATGAGATTCTAACGGACCATCTTGATCACTAGATCGCTGCCTTCGCTGCTTACGCTTATACGTGGTGCTCGCCCTTGTTTCTCTGCTCCGATCACGGCGACGCTTACGCTGTCTGCTCTTGCGATTTCCGTTAGTTTTATCCATTTGAACTCGGAGAATTTAGAATGCAAGAAAAACACGTCGTTTTTGTTTTCGGTAATATTTCTTCAAAATTATGGGCGTAATTGGCAAATCCCACTTCTGAGATAAAGGATCTACTCTTTATCTCTAAAATTAAACGATGATTTCAATGATAGAATTTATTTTTAAAGAAACGTTTGGTTCAACCGTCGAATAACGAATGAATCTATTTCACAGTGCTTTCAAACGTCAAAAATAATTCATAGACAAAATATTGCCATAGTCGATTCTGATTCGATACAATTCAATAATCGATTTAATATTAAAACTTAAATAATAATAATAAGTAGTACTTTACTTTACTTTTTACCGTACTATAAGTATCTGCCCGACCCAGTTCTCGAAAATGGCAGTATCACATTGTACTGGGATCGATCCATCATCACTGACAGGACTATTGTAGCCAATAAACCTGATATAGTGGTGGTGGATCGGTCAGAGCGGCGCGCAATGATTGTAGACATAACGGTCCCGCATGATGAGAACCTCGTGAAAGCCGAGAAAGATAAGCAAATCAAGTACCTTGACTAGGCTCGCGAGGTTGTCGACATGTGGGATGTGGACTCAGCGATCATTGTGCCGATAGTTGTATCAGCCCATGGCTTAATTGCCAAGAGCCTCGACCAATACCTGAGGAGGCTCTCGTTAGGCAGCTGGATCAAGGGTTTGATTCAGAAAGCGGTACTCCTGGACACGGCTTGTATTGTCAGGAGGTTCCTCTCTCTGGAGCCCTGACCGCCGGTAGCTTGGACCCTGTTCCCGATACCGGTGGGCTACATTTTTTTATATTTTTAAATGTTTTTTTATATTGTTTTTAGTTTATGAAATATTTAAAAATTTAGAAGATTTGTATAAAAATAAATAAAGGAAATAGTAGTACTTTAATATTTATCAAATTTGATGTCCATCATGCATACAATAATGTGTTACATTATTGTATCCATGATAGTAAACTGGACGAATATACCCACATCTTGACTAATTAACCTTACAATATGTATATTTTAAACTTACTACAGAACCACCGCACAATTAAAGTGTAGCGACCAAAACCGATACGACATCCGCTACCGCTTGTGAACGGTGAGACCTTGGCATGGAATTACGTCGGTGTCAGCAGTGAAGTAGTATAGTTAGGCATTATGAACGGAACACTAACAGCAGCAGGGTTAATACTTTGTTTGCACTAGGTTCAAATAACAATAACACAATTTTAACAAAACAAGGTTGTAGGTTCTACAGTAATGGATGTACCGACGCGAAAATAGTTACAACTATTTTCTTTTTTAATAACAAATAAAAAACTTCTATGCGGCTTATCCGAATGATGTACTGAATACGTGGCAACCATTTTTGCACCAATGTCCCTTCCACCCTGTATATGTGTCGGATCCGGTCATTAGTACGGACATAACATGAATGGCAAGCGCGCCAGTGGCACCATCACGTGACCCACTTCCCAGTCTACCCTCACCCACAGCGTCTACAAAGTCGCGGCAACAAACTAATGTGATTTAGGGTTTTAAAAATAATTAAAATGGGTAGCTAAAATAATAGGTTGGCAGCTACAATTAACCACTAGATTGTAGATAAGGCGTAGTCGACGTAGCTTCGTGCTCCTATTATTATATTTCTGTTTGCAGGGTTTAAAATAACCTAACACGAAGGGGATTCCGTGGTCTTAGTTCGCTCATTTCGCTCGCTCACTAGACCCCGCCATCCCCTTCGAACCTAACCTGTCCGAGTCGGGGTGCCACAAGTCTCTGTCAGCCTTCGGTCGGTCTTGCTTTCTATATGCTCCTTGCCGCAATGACTGGTTAAATAGTTACTTAATTGGTACAATAGTCGCCCATTCAGAATATTGGTCGCCAAGTAAATTTTTATTCGCCCGATTAATAATTTCCCTATGTTTTCTATTATTCCTCTGACAATGAAATTAGTGTTTATCTTCTTTTATTTACATTTAGCTGTTGCCCACGATCTTCGTCCGTGTGAAATTATTAGAAAAATATGAATCGGATTTTGTTAACAATTTCAAGGGTTTTAATTTGTTTGCAGAGAACTCTGATTTAAAAACTGGCTCATTTTGAATTATTTATTGAATTCGACAGTTTTAGAATTCGTCCAATGGCATAAATTATTTTAGTTTTTTTAAATGTACCGATATTTAAACAAAAATTTCAGGTGTTAATGAGTTGTAGCGTGTCAGCAGGGCGGAGACCAATAAATTATTGTCTCGAAGGCGAAGGAATAAAAAAAACGTTGCTGCTCGATTCAAAATGGTATAATGATATGTCACGATCTAAATAGAACCACGCCTGTGGTCGTGCTGTCCGTTGGACAGAGATGACGTTGGCTCAATATCCTCATTTTGTCAGTACCTACTTACTCTATATTCTGACATTATGCATAAGATCGACTTTCACATAATTATCTGTTAACCTAATAAACAATACTTTTTAGGAATCTTAATACATGATCATAATATGTTTGTTCGTGTATTAAGGTTATTAATAATAATAATATTATTGTGAATGGGTTTACATTAATTGGTATAAGGGTGTCTAGTGTCTAAGTATATTATCGTCTTGACTCAATTTTATTCGACAACATGTAGTACTAAGCTTACAAATAAATATTTTTCACATACGGTGAACAAATGAATGAAGTTCGGTATCCTAGACTACTAAATTGAGTGTGCGAACAGCGAGTACGTGTTCGCTGATGTGAGTCCACTACTACTTTTGATAAAAAAGATTCATTTGTGCGGCACACTGTGCGCCATTGAGCCGAACATTGGTGGAATCGCACCATAACACTGTTATAGTGAATTAGTCATGAGAATCCCTGCTACAAGTTCTACACCGAGGCAGAAAACTTGTAGCAGCTATATCTACACAAGCAGTCCCGTCTGAAAAAGGACAACAAATGAAAGTACAAAATATTTGGTGCACGTTGATTTATTTAGTAGTTTTCAACATTTTATTTTGGTGAAAATCTTACAATGCACAGCCACAACCTCTGCCAGCCCAACTGCCACGCAGACCGAGACCTGGACCAGCAAGAGCAGCGGGACCGTAGGCACCAATCGGGGCATACGCATCAGCTGAACCGAAGGCACCGATCGGGGCATACGCACCAGCTGAACCGTAAGCAGCAGTCTCACTGATCATGGCGTTCCTGCCATTACCACAGGCATGGTTGACGGCGCCGGCTCCGGCAGAAGGCACCACACCTTCCATAGCAACAGTACCCACGAACGGCAGCTCACCACCCACAGTCAGGATACCCTCATAAACGTTGTCAGACGCCACGGAGATACCGACGGGAGCGATGGCGGAGGCGCTGGAGACAGGCATAGCACCGCCACTGGTGGGACTGAACTCCATGGCGGGGGCGTAGATTCCATCGTAAGCCAGGCCTCTGCCTGCTAAGCCAGCGGCCAGTCCGTCGATAGCAAGACCTCTGCCTGCCAAGCCAGTGCCAGAGTAGGCGAGTCCATCACATCCCCAAGCAGGAGCACCCCAAGGGGCCGCTAAGGCGGGAGCGGCCAAGCCGCAGGGAGCAGCAAGTCCAGAGATATCAGCAACCGCAGCGCGGCTGGTGCACTGTCCGAGTGCAGACTGAAATAAATTGTAATAATAGTTTGTAAGATTGTTCGTTAGTTACTTCTCCAACCCTTATTCTCATTAATTGTACATTAAATACAGTTATTTATTTAAATGTCTTTCGACCATAAATTAAATAAATTCTTACCTTGAGCAGGAGCGCCTGAGCGCAGAGGACGAGGATAGCTTTGACAGACATTGTAGTTTGTTTCGAGTGCTGACACAAGAATGATGTTCAGTGCAACTGTTGAAGGTTTTATACTCCAGAAGTTATCAAGTTCCAAGAAAATTAGTATGTAGGTAAGTGTAATTAATTAATAGCTTGTGCAAGCGCGATAAGCTATTATCATTTACCTACAAAGAAACGCTTTACTTTGTTTAAAACACAATTATCATCACGTTTTCCAAAATTTCGAAAACAGTGTTGACATCAACAAAGAGTTGAGTATAAATAGTGTGAGTACGATTTCGGTCATCACTCAGTCTTCAGATTTCGTAGAACTTACTTGAAACATGTCTTCCTTCACTGTTCTATTGCTCTGCATCCAAGCTTGCTTGGTCCAGGTGAGTGAATATTGCTTGATATGTATTTAAAAGTTGTTTTTAACACTCTTAGCATAACATTACGCTTGTATTTCATCGAAGGGTGAGGCAGAGGTGTGCATTCCCTCTTCGCTAGTAGAAAGGGCGAGCCTATTGCCATCAACCGGACCCCAAAAATGTTATTATTTGTGAATATTGTGTGCACTCCTGATCAATTATTCTAACTAGTCATGACTATTATTTTTACAGAACGTTTTCTCCCAAGCATGTGGTGCTTATGGCCCGGCGATCGCTTCTCCCATACTGGCTGGTCCTTGCGGCTTAGCTGCTTCGGGTTTGGCTTATGATGGACTTGCGTTCCCCGCCGCCGGTTTCGCTGGTGCATACCCCGCTGCCGGTCGCGGTGCCGGTCTTGCCGCGTACGGCGGCGCCGGTGAAGGCAACGTGGCGGTCGCTGGTGAGCTACCAGTCGCCGGTACTACCGCCGTCGCCGGTCAGGTCCCCATCATGGGCGCTGTGAGCTTCGGTGGTCCTGTTTGTGCTGCTGGTTCCGTGTCTATATCAGGCAAGTGCGCGTGCGGCTGCGGTGTCCCTACCAACTGTCTGTACTAATTGTTGTTATATTTTATGGCATTCGAAAACTCACAAAGGAATTATTAATAAAAATGTTCATGCAGCACTAATATTGTAGTTTTCATTTAACTTATTTTTTGTGAACAAAACAGAGCACATTGCAACTATTAACTCAGTGTTTCGAAATATAATATGAATTATATAGAATTCACAATAACTTCGTGGTATTCCCAATTTTAAGTTCAACTTAAGCATGAATGCGACTTTTTAAGCTTGTATCCCGAAAAATAGTGTCACTTAACACAACTCACATGGTTCTGCAAGTTTTAAGACAACCAGTTCTCACGCGTAAAATTCTTATTCATCTACCTTTGACTGTCAATGGAAAGATAGACACAAAAAATAACTTGTTATGTAAACCTTTTTGCCATTAGAATGTCCCTAACGGATGAAATTAGGAAATAACGATAAACTCTTCAGAAATGATATCAAAGAATGTATCCATACAAACACTATACGTAAACTAATGGCGCAGTTCTCAGTAGATTCCACATTCCTATCCACGGCCAGCCAGGTCAGACCACTGTTACTGAGATCAGGAGTGATGGCAGCAGCAGAAGTTAAAAATCTCGTCCCTGGACCAAAAGTTGCTACTCCAGGACCGTAACCAGCACCGGCAGCGGGATATGCAAAAGAAGCAATTCTATCAATAATAGTAACCGCGTTACCGCAGCTCACCGTCCTCGTATAGAACACCCTCATACACATTCTCAGACGCTACGGAGAAGCCACTAAGAGCATCGGTACCAGATATACTGGAGACGGGCAGTCCACCGCCACTAGTGGGAATGACTTCAATAGTAAGACCTACATTGCATGCACCAGCCCCGCAGGCCAGGCCCATGCCTGCTAAAGCTGCGCCAGGTGCAGCCAGAGATGCAGCCTGCTAGACCTGCGCCACAGCTGCCTTCGGAGACGCAGTAACTGAATGCGGGCTGAAAAAGTGAAAAATAATCAGTGATTAATCCTTTCTTCCTTACTTTTTTTTTTTTTTTTTTTTCCGGATGAGAAATCATGAAATGACCCCCCCCACTCTGGGCGGAGCGGAAGGGAGTGTCAGACTTGTACTGACTAAAACCCATCCATGTTCCTTCTTTGCCCTTTGTGTTCCAGGGCCACGGTATCTCTTTCGAACAGTCCCGCAGCCCTGGCAGGCATCGGCCCTTGGGGCCCCCTACTTATTCCCCTCTGACATCTCTTTGAGGCGCACGTGGAACACGAACGCGCCGTCGACACGGCCCGTCGTCACAAGACGGCCGGACGGCGAGCCGGCCCATAACTCGCCGTCCACAGGCCCGCGCCTACGGTGGCCGGGAGCCACCACGTTACCCCCAACGCCAATCGCCGCTACGAGGACACGGCGGTGCTCCGCCCAAGCGGGGCAGACCTCTACGGTGTGCTCCACCGTGTCCTCCGGACGATCCTCGCAGTGGTAACACCCGGGCGTTTCCTCCCGCCCGATTCGGTGCAGGAACCTCCCGAAACAACCGTGTCCGGTGAGGACCTGCGTCAGGCGGTAGGTGAGGGCGCCGTGGCGCCTCTCTAGCCACTTCTCAAAGAGGGGACTTATCGCCACTATGGTGGCGTGCCCTGCACGGGGTTGCGACAGTCGCTCTCTCCATGTCGCCATGAGATTACGCCGGAGGTCTGTCCGCTGAGCGGCCATTGGTCGCGGCAGCGGAGTTTCCTCCCGACGTAGTGCCTCCGCGCGCCATTTGTGCAGGCGTGCGAGGACTATCGCCTCCAGATCCCATAGCGGCAATCCGGCAAGGAGGCTAGCCGCTTCGCCGGAGATCGTGCGGTACCCCCGGATTAGCCTTATGGCTATTACCTTTTGGGGCGCGTTCAGGTAGTGGGCGGCTTGCCGCCTCAAAGAACGCGCCCACACCGGGGCCCCGTAAAGGGCCATGGACCGCACGACCCCCGCGTATAGCCTCCGGCAGGAGGCGTTTGGACCCCTTGGGTTGGGCAAGAGCCGCTTGAAGGCAGCCCCTGTCCGTTCCAGTTTGGGAGCCAAACGTCGGAAGTGCTCCACGAAGTTCCACCGGCTGTCGAGGACGAGTCCTAGGTACTTCAACGTTGACCCGACGCCGATGGAAACCCCTCCTGCCGTCAGTAGGGATCCCGACGGTGGCGCATTCCGAGGCCCATGAAAACACATGGCCTCGGACTGGTGCAGTGCCACCTCGAGACCCAATTGCCGGATCCTCTCCACGACTATCGCAACCCCGCGTGTCATGTTTTCGGCCGCCGCCTCGTGCGACCTCCCTTGTGCCAGTACCAGCGTGTCGTCAGCGTAACAAACTACGTTGACGCCGGTAGGGAGGTCGGCGCGCAGCACCCAGTCGTAACCGATAACCGAACCAAGGCCGGCCCCAGAACCGATCCCTGTGGAACACCGCACGACATCTCTCGCCGGTTCCATTCTCCGCTTCGACCAGGGTAGATGACGGCTCTATCCGTCAGGTAGTCCCCGACCACACGACGAAGGTAGGTCGGCACCCGGTGATACCTAATGCAGCTCTAGGGCATGGAGTTGAATGCGTTGGCGATGTCAAGAGACACCGCCAAGACGACCCCGCCCCGGGACACCGCGTCCCCCGTCATCATCGTCATCTCTAAACAACAAAACATTTTACCGAATATCTCAAATAATGAGTCCAAGACTAAAGAAACTCCTTCCAAAAAAATTAAAATGCTTAATATGGGAACCCAAACATCCAATTTGAATAACGACAAATCGACGCAAACTAATCAAAAGTCAATAGCAACTTCTCAAGTGTGTAAAATTACATCAGGAGAGGTATATGTACCAAAACGTAAAAAGAGATTATCTGTAATAAGCAGCAATTGCACAAAGGGAACGCTGCCCTTAATCGAAGAAGTCTTCTCAAAACATTTTAATTTTTGTCATCATTTACTGCCACAAGTCACCACACCAGGCTTCCTGAACTCTCTTATTTATAAATTAAAAGATTTCACGATGAGTGATTGCTGCCTGTTTTTCATTGGAGAAAATGATCTGAACAATGGAGACTACTTGAATATACTTTACAACCTTAAAAACGTGATGAAAAATATCAACCACACAAACATTATTATCTGCGCTCCGACATACAAAACTGGGGCTCTAATTCACAATTACAAAGTCGATTTATTTAATAACCTGCTATATTTAGACATAAAAAACAATCAATACGCATACTTTTTCGATAGTAATCGCACCCTGTCACTTGAAATGTTTTCCAATAGTACAGGAAAATTAAGCAGAAATGGATAGAGGAACATTTTTGAACAAATCATGTCTAACATATTGATAGACTACAAATTATTCTACTCTCAAGACGATTTCAGAAACGACAATATTGACCAAACGCCACAATTCTCAAATAGCGTGATTGAAGACAAATCAACAGGAACACAAGACCAGTTATTTCTTTTATAAGCACATGAACATCATGCACCAAAACATCGCTGGACTTCTTAATAAAACCGATATGTTGACGCGGCTGCATATCCAAGAGCTATCCGCAAAAAACAAAAATTTAGACATAGATGTTTTATGCATCACCGAACATTTCGTAACCTCAGGACAGCAATCTTTAATCAACGTTCCAAATTATAAGCTTGCAGCGTGGTACTCAAGAAGTAAGAAGCGGGGAGGAGCATGTATCCTTATTAAAAACAAATATGAATGTAAAGAGCTACCTAACACATCTATTACGGGTGTATTTGAATATTGTGCTATAGAATTAAGTCAGCAGGGATTGATAGTTATTTGTATTTATAGAGCACCGAACATGTCTTGCATTAATGTGTTTTTTGATCATCTAGATACCTTGTTAAAGAAAGTATGTACCAAGGCAAAAAAAAAAAATTGTAGTATGCGGTGACTTCAACATCAACACACTGAAAAAAAAGAACTTTACATTGGACTATGAAAATTTACTGTTGAATTATAATTTAAAGTTAGTGATTAATCAAGCAACTAGACCAAAGAGCAACACGTGTTTAGATAACTTGGCACACAATTCCAAACAAAATTGTATGAGCGAAGTAATCGACTTCGGTTTATCGGACCATACCGCTCAAATTTTAAAAATACCGGTAAGCAAAACATGTACAATAAACTCCTGGCGAATTCAAAAGCGTAACTTATCCAGAGAAAATTTAATTTTGTTTAAAAAGCACCTTCAGTGCCTATCTTTCTCAGAAGTACTTGAAACAGATGACCATAATGATGCATATAATAATTTTATAGATCACTTTCGTCTATTATACACGGTTATTTTTTGGTCGTTCTGGAACCGAAAGCCATAAACTCAATCATCGATTTCGAAACGATTGGGACTATTTTTTTCAAAAAGTAAAAATAAAAAAAATCACGAAAAATTTAATTTAATGTTTTTTTTTGTGAAATAATGAGAACTCGAAGTAACGCTTCCTTGCGGTAAATGCATATGTGTGTGTAAAACGTATTCACGATCGGCAACACATGCGAACGGTACCCATTGAAAAATCCATTCATCGATCCGTAAGCCACGCCCCCACCCCACGCTTACACAGTCTAGCCGTCGCGCGGTTCGTGTTCGGTCACTCACGCGCAACCTAATAACATGTTAAAAATGAGTCGGCAATACGCGTACTCCAATGAGGAGTATTGGGCAAGGGTGGATTTTTATGGGATGGCGCACAATAACCTGGAAGAGGCTAGACGACTTTATGCTCAGCCGGAACACCTGAACTCACTGCGCGCACGTGGAATCACCGACCCTCAAGTTCCCTTTACCTCCACCATCCTGCAGTGCGTGCGTACCTTAACAGTGAGTTTGGTGAGCAGTGGATAGGTCGTCGTGGCCCTGTGGCTTGGCCCGCAAGGAGCCCTGACTTAACACCACTGGATTTTTATTTGTGGTCCGAAATTAAAAGACTAGTTTATTTCGAGGAGCATACTGCTCGAGATGAGTTAAGTATGTAATTCGTCAACTAACTTAAAATCATATTAAACATTGTTTTAAATACCAAAGAGAAAAGTAGGTTGCTGCGTTTGCAGCCTGACGGAATGTACGTAAACCGTACATGCTCCCGAGGGAAAAGGCGGGATGAGCATCCAGTACATAAAACGTTTTAAAGTAAAAATTCCAAAACGCAATAATAAAAAAGTATAGACCGTATAAAAGTAGGTTAAGTAAGTAAAAATATAAAAGTAAGACATCCCAGAACGTCACAATAAAAAGTAAAGACAGTAAAGTAAACATTAGTAAGTAAGTAAAATTAAACATGTACACATAAAAACAATAAGCTTTACTGCTCCTCAAAGTGAAACAGTTGTTTCGGCCTCGCGTCGCTGTATAGTGGCTCCGGCGGTGTCGAATGGCGTATTTCTTGCATCTCGATTTCGACTTTGTTGTCGATTCCTGTAGGTTGTCTTGTAGGTGGCCTTTTAGTTTTCTTATGCCATAGTCTCCTAATCCAAATGTAGACAGCAAACGAAGCAGCTCCTCCCAACAGCAGAGAAGTCACAGAGTAGAGATATATGTCGTGACTCGATATATCTATCCCTTGTGGTAGTCTTTCCTGCTCTTTCTGCTGAATTATTTGCTTATCTATGTTTCTGATATTTATTGCAGATGTATCCAGTTCTGTCATATTCAGCTGTGCGTTTTTCCAACTTAGATCAAATAAATTGTTGATAGTCGTGTTAAGTGTAGGTACTTCAATATCCGCCTCCATGTGAAATTTGCTTCCTAAGTGGTTATAGGTGAATATTGTCGCATCTTTCTTTTGTAGTATGCATTTTGGTTTCAAGGCAATCACCCCAGTACCGTTGATGACTGCTGGCGTAACTTGATCGCTACATATGACGCGCATCAGCTGTCTGTCGCATAATGTAAACAACCACCAGTTAGGTTTATGTAATTGGGTCCAAGTTTCTTTGCAAGTTACATCATTGATGACACAGGATAATGAAGTTTGTTGACTGAATACCTTGGCCTCGCAAGGTGCGTCCTTGTCTTGTAAGCTAAATACCGGCTGACGTGAAATGCATGTGTACTCGTCTTCTCCGTATGGCGTGCATTGGCGCATGTCTTGCTCTTCCATAGTGATGTACGAATTTTTCACGAAGTTTATGGCGATATAATTGGAGAAAGGCTGCACGATTTTGTAGTCCTCATCGCTCAAAAGTGGAATATGCAATTCGAAAAGTAGAAAGTTGTTTGTAATCCGAGCCTTGACATGGATTAGTTCGTAGATGTCACGGAAATCTTTTTGTATGTCCTTTATCGGTAAGGCTAGTCCCTGTGGAAGTTTTCCAGAGATGATGTTCAGCTGTTCTATTATTTGAGATGCAGGAAACAAGTGTGTATCCAAATGACCTCGATAAATGTTGGCGAGAGCATTCATTAGCATTTCTTGAATTCTATGCAAGTCGCTCAAAATTAAAGTTGATGATAAAGCGGCAGAGTTCACGTCATTTGCTGTGTATAAAATTTGTGCTCTGTTCTCAATTTTTGTGATTATGTTGCAAGTCTGATTTATGTAGGTTTGTATTGCGTGAAATTGTTTGTCCATAAATTCCGTATTGTTTTTAATTACATTGTTTTCAGCCTCTATGATCAAAGTTTGATTCTTCATCAACTGTAACAAGTAATTATCGTTGATTTGCAAGTTTTGGATATCCTTCTCGTACTTTTGCGCAAAGTCTTCATCCAAAACCCCGAAAAGTATTCTGGCTAATTTTCCGATTCCATCAAAGTAGCCTCGTTTTTGTCGCGAATGCTGAGAAAGTAACATAGTGTTATAATTCTCAAGGTGATGCATTTCATGACGTAGGTGTCTGACAACTGCTTCGCATGGTGTAAACTCGTGCGCGATTCTTTGACAGAGTTTATCAATTTGGTTTATGTAGTCGTTCATGTTATTCGCAGCTTGCCAGTAGGACGTTAGGTTGTAATAGATCAGTAGAGTCCATTCATCATGTATAAGTTGCAGTTTTCCGGCTTCATCGAAATAAATAGGTTGATTGTTGGGTATAGAGGTCACCTTATAGTTGTTTGTTACTGGTGACGATTGTGCAGTTCCTAACATTCCTATTAAAGTTATAAGAGCGAAAGTCAGGAAACTGTACTTGTTGGTTCGCGTGCTCCTTTTTCTTCTTTGGTTTTCAGTTATTGTATCTTCTTCTCTTTTGTTATTTGTTGTTTCTTCGGTAGGTAGCAGTGTTTCTTGCTGTGGTAATGGAGTTAGTTTAACAGTGGGTCGTTTTATCACTCCAGTTTTTGTTTTAAGGGTGGCCACTCGTACTAGACCATCCTTACCGGGATGAGTTTCCATCACTCGTCCCATGGCCCATTTGCCAGGAGGTAAGTTTGTTTCCTTGATTAGGACCACGTCGTTTAGTTTGAGGTTTTGTACAGTTCTGTTCCACTTGCTTCTAGACTGTAAGGTGTTCAGGTAGTCATTGGACCAAGCTTTCCAGAATTGATCCAGCATGTGCTCCGTTAGTTGCCAACGTTTTCTCAGATCCATCTTTCTGTTGTCAGGCTCCGGTTGAGGTAGAGACAACGTAGCACTGCCAGTTAGAAAGTGGCCAGGAGTGAGAGTGCTGTAAAATTCCTCCGGATCTTCTGTTAGCTGACATAGAGGCCTCGAGTTTAGGCAGGCTTCTATTTTCGCTAGTAACGTAGTGAATTCTTCCCAGGTCAGTTTTTGATCCCCAAGAACCCGCTTCAAGTGGTGTTTTAATGATTTGACGGCTGCTTCGAATATCCCCCCCGCACTAGGCCAAGCAGGGGCGTTGAAGTGCCAATGAATTTCTAGTTTCCCAATCTCGTCAAAGAACTCAGGAGAGAGTAGCTTCTTGAAGTTACTGAAATCCTCTCTCAGTACTTTGGATGCTCCAACGAAGTTCGTGCCGTTGTCTGAGTACATGTGAGCAGGCGTTCCGCGCCTCGCGCACATTCTCTGAAGGGCCGCAATAAACGCTTCCGTGCTTAGTTCTGAGACTAATTCGATATGTACAGCTTTTGTAGCCATACAGACGAAGACCGCGATGTATGCTTTTGAGGTCTTCACTCCTCTTCCTTTGTTAAGTTTCACGTCTACGTGACCAGTAAAGTCAACACCAGTGTGAGTGAATGGACGGCTTGGTGTTACTCTTTGTTTTGGCAGATCGGCCATTAGTTGAGCATTGTCCGTAGAATTGTAACGATGACATTTCACACAGCGTCGTATTCTTCCCTTTACCGCCCGATTTCCAGAGACTATCCAGTATCGTTGCCGTATGTAAGTAAGGGTCAGACGGGCTCCTCCATGAAGCGTCATCGAATGTGCTTGGTCGATCAGTAGTTCAGTGAAGCGGCTGGAGTAGGGTACCACTGCGGGATTCTTCATATTTGCAGGAAGATCAGAGTGCTGTAGTCTTCCGCCTACGCGAATGATTCCCTTGCTATCCAGATAAGGTTTGAGTTTGTAAATGTTGCTTTTTGGTGACACAGTTTTATTTTGTTTCAACTGTTTGTGTTCTTGCGCAAACTCGCTTTGTTGAACATATTTTATTATATATTCTGCTGCGTATTGTAGGTCAGTTGTTGTTAGGTAAGTAGCGCTTGGTCGTAATTTTTGCTTTAGTGATGCAATATATCGCACAATTCGAGCAGTAATTCTTATTACTGAAGTCAGCGAACTGTGGTTCTTCAACAACTTGTAAACAATATTTTCAGTGTTGTAGTTTTTCGAACTGACGTCATTGGGTTCGACCCTGTTTGCTTCGCTTGTAGTAAAGTGGCAATTCACATTATGAGGTGTTTCTGTTTCTGCAAAGTTTTTCAGAAACATAGGTCCGTTCCACCATAAGTTGAACTTGACTACTTTGCTCGGTAGCAAGCCTCTCGAAGCGCAGTCAGCTGGATTAAGTTCCGATCGTACATAACACCATTGTTGAGGTGGAATTACGTCTTTTATTTTCCCCACTCTGTTAGCTACGTATCTTTCCCATCTTGAGAGGTCTCCCTGAATCCAAGCTAGGACCACCTTGGAGTCACACCAACCATAAGCTGATATCTCATGCTCCGTTAGTGATTTCTTCACTTTTTCCATGAGTTGGGAGAGTAGTAGTGCTCCGCATAGCTCAAGTCTGGGCAATGAAGTTTTTTGAGTAATCGGCACTACCCTAGTTTTTGATACTAGTAATGTGATCCTTGGGTCGCCCTTTTCGTCGATTACTCGGCTGTATATGACGCAAGCGTATGCCTTTTCGCTTGCGTCACAAAATCCATGTAGTTGGATATTTTTCTGCGTTCTGCCAATCCATCTGTTTATTTTAATGTTTTTAATTAGATGTAGTTCTTTGTTTAGATGCCGCCATTCGTCTTGTAACTCAGTAGGTAGTTCAGCATCCCAGTTTATTTTAGTTAGCCACACCCTTTGGAATAGTAGTTTAGCTGACACAGTTATAGGCGCCAGCCAACCCAAGGGGTCGTATAGTTTGGATATTTGTGATAGCAGGTTTCTTTTAGTTAGTGGTTCGTTGTTGTAGTCGTCTATGGACCAGTTGAATATGAAAACGTCATCTTTTGGATTCCAACTCAACCCCAACGTTTTCATTGATTCGTCGCCTCTAAAATCAAATGTACTTTTCGATATTTGATCTTCGTCTAAGTGTCGTAGAAGCTCAGGATCGTTGCTTGACCATTTTCGCAGATTCATTCCGGCTCCCTTTAACATGTCGATAAGCGATGTCTAGAGTTCCTGGGCCGCTTCCAGTGAGTTGTGGCCGCTTATGACGTCATCGACGTATGCTTCGTCCAGTAGTACTTTGGCTGCCATGGGGTATTTGTAGCCATCATCGTATGCCAGTTGTTTGATGGTTCTCATGGCTAGCCACGGTGCACATTTAGTGCCATAAGTGACGGTGTAAAGTTGGTATTCTTGCAGGTTCTCTGACGGCGTAGTTTGCCAAATAATTTTCTGCAAATGTTGTTGTTCCTCAGACAGCCAGATACATCGGTACATTTTCTCGATGTCAGCTTTAAAGGCGTATTTGTAAGTTCTCCATTTTATGATAAGTTCTTGGATATCTTTTTGTAGGTTGGGGCCCTTTTCTTGTAGGCCGTTCAGGCTGTATCCCGTTTTAGTTTTCTGAGATGCATTGAAGACAACTCTGAGTTTCGTGGTAGTAGACTCTTTATGAAGTACTCCGTGGTGCGGTAAGAAACATTCAGTCGTTGAAGATGTCATGGGTTTAGCTAGTTTCATCTTGATTATAGATGATAGCTTCCTTGTAGTTCAAAAAATACCTTTTCGGAAAGTCCCGAAGATCCTCCTTGTAGTTGAAGGCTCTTCCAGTAGTCGAAGGCTCTTCCAGTAGTCGAAGGCTCTTCCAGTAGTCGAAGGCTCTTCCAGTAGTCGAAGGCTCTTCCAGTAGTTGTAGTTATCTCCAGTAGTTGAAGGCTCTTCCAGTAGTCGAAGGCTCTTCCAGTAGTTTTAGTTATTTCTAGTAGTTTAAGGCTCTTCTAGTAGTCGAAGGCTCTTCCAGTAGTTGTAGTTAGTTTCAGTAGTTGAAGGCTCTTCCAGTAGTGGAAGGCTCTTCCAGTAGTTGTAGTAAGTTCCAGTAGTTGAAGGCTCTTCCAGTAGTCGAAGGCTCTTCCAGTATTTGTTTTTTCTTGATGTAGTCGTTTCGGTAATCGAAAGTAGTAGTAGTAGTAAGATGTAGTAGTAAAGTAGGTATTGAAGAACACGTAGTTCGGTGTCTTCTAGTTTGTAGGCCTCGTATTACCCGCAGTTCACGTTGTAGTCCGGAAGCTGTAGTAGCAGTAGTCGTAGTAGTAGTTGGCTTGTTGCCGCAGTTGAGTCTTGTTTTTCCGCTTGATTCACGAAGAAGTTCCAAAGTATCCCCTCTTCGTTGATTGCTCAGAGCTCTTGTACTCTTTTTACGAATATGCGCGCTTTCTCAACTTGACTGGTGAGCTCCGCTTGTGGAAGGCCAGCCAAGCCGATTCGCTGTCGTTCCAAGAGATACAATTACCCCAAACTGTGAAATACTCGAAGGACCATTAAATGTAAGGTCCCGTAGTAGTTGGTACCTTACACTTGTAGCTTTAAGTGAGAAGTGGTAAGTCAGTACTTGGAGTTAGGCGAGTTGATGTAAACACACACAGATTTGGTAACACTAAAGGTTTATTAGAGTACCGATCACAACAAAGTAAAAGTGGGTTGGATGCTAATCCGCGGTGTTCGCGTAAGTATGTAATTCGTCAACTAACTTAAAATCATATTAAACATTGTTTTAAATACCAAAGAGAAAAGTAGGTTGCTGCGTTTGCAGCCTGACGGAATGTACGTAAACCGTACAAAGTGCGATAGTGAAAAGTGACAGATACACATTAGGAAAATTAAAAGACAATGTGATTAAACGTGCCCGTTTGTGTATCGAGCAAAGTGGACTCCGTTTTGAGCAGTTGCTTCGATACAGGGAAGTGTAAATTATTTAAAAAGTGTTTAGCCTTAGTTAGTTATAAGTTGATTATGTTTGTAGATAGCTCCAATTTTTTAAATACGCCTGCGCCTGCAATACCTTTTCTTGATAATAAAAGAGTACTTACAAAGTTAGTAGGTAGGTACCGACTTAGACGTAAAATGTATTACTGACGCGACGGTCCTAAGCCCGTAAAAAGTATGAAGGAAAAATTAGAGTTATTTAACTGTTAAGTACTAAACGCAATTTAGATCAAACACAACAAACAACACAATGGTCATGAATGCGGAATTAGTATGAATTTGTGCCCGGTTGATGGCAATAAGCTCGCCCCTTATTACATGGGAATTAAACATAACTGGCGAAAAATGTGGGTGTACCATTAGGTACACCTCTGCCAAACCCTTCGGGGATAACAGGCGCGCAAATAGGTACCTACGCGATAGATAAATTGGTACACAAATAAAAATACGAAAAGCGAATTTAGACTTTATTTCTTAACCGTAAACGATGAAAATTAGAAATTTTACCCAAACTAGGTACCTAAGTAAAATACGCAGTTTACTAAAATTATTCTGAGAAACCTATTGTCTCGTGTCCGACCTGACTGTTACAAAAATGCACAACCGAATTACACGGTTCACTTGATTAAAATAAGGTCTTAATTCCAACCTAATACCTCCAATACCTAATAATACATCCAACTAATAATGAACTCTATTCGACAGACGAAACGATTCATTTTTCTGTGCGAATTGTCTGCGTTTGTAACAGCCGCCAGCATTACCGCAAAAAAAATGTTTTACGCAGTATTATTTTATGAATCAGGTAGGTAGTTTCGATTGGTCGACACTCGATTTAAGGCCTAATTCCCAAGCGTACTGTCGTCGTGTCGGAGTCTAGTTCAATAGGTACGAGTAGTAGTGATTTCGTGATGCGAGAGTGGTGAATTAAATGCCAATTAATTTCTCTCGTTAACAAAGAGATGTGATAGTGGTAAAAACCGTGCCGTGCTTCTGATACGAACGAGAAATGATGTAGGTAAATGAACCTACACCAACCTAAATCGGACCTGAAATGAAATACTACTTGCAGTCGGTTAATAAATTCGTCCGACGTCCATTGACCCGCTCAATTGACTCGCAGTTGAGCGGGTCAATGGACGTCGGACGAATTTACGCACAGCTGAGCCGCGCTACGTCATCATCGAGCGGACCGCGTACGTTATTGCGTTTATGAATGAAATAGTGGGAGCCCTACTAAGATTTAACTCGAATGACAGAAAAAATGTGATAAATTTCTAACTTCTATATTAGACGTCATAAAAAAAAAAAAGAATATGCCAATAGTAACTATTACTCGACTGGAGTTACTGTGTTTCGGTTCCAGAACGACCTAAAAGTATTCGTGTATAACTTACGCTTCCCAATGCAATTAAAAAATGTTAAATCTGATAAAAAAATTAAATGGCTATCACGCGGTATTAGGATTTGTAGCAGAAAACAACGGAATATGCTATGGAAATACAGAAAATTACCTACAAGCGAGAACAAAAATAAATTTCAAAACTATGCACAGAAACTTAAAAAGATTGTAAAACTGACTCAAAGAGCCCAAAATAATTATTTGATTAATAGCTCAATAAACAAATCAAAATCATCATGGCAAATAATAAATAATAATAATAATTTAATTAAAGAACCAATTTTGCAAATTAAGGACGGAAACAAACTAATAAAAGCCCCTAGGCAGATTGCAGAATCATTTAATAACTTTTTTGTTGACCAAATACATGATGTATCCAGTAATTGTACGGGAAATACAGCTGCAATTACCAAAACCCGTAATTCTTTGTTGATGCAGTTGGTAGTCCCCCAAGATATTACACGTGTGATACAAAACTTGAAAAATAAAAAAAGTTTCGGATTCGATGGCTTCTCCACAGTTGCAGTCAAATTTGTCTCTGATATTATCGCAAAACCATTAAGCTACATAATAAATGTTTGTATAAGCTCAGGTATATTCCCTGATGAATTAAAGACTGTGATCATAAAACCATTGCACAAAAAGAATGACAAGGAAGACATGACAAACTATAGACCTGTAGCTCTTATTTCAGTATTCTCTAAGATCTTTGAAAAAAACATCTATGAATCTATTTACACGTTTATAGATAAAAATGACATTTTATGTGAAGAACAAAAGGGCTTTCGAAAAAATAAAAATATCAACATGGCAATATTCGATCTCTTGAAAGTAATCATGAATAATGTGGATAAAAAAAAACCCTATATGTGCAATATTCACAGATATGACAAAGGCATTCGATTATGTAAAACATGACACTCTTTTAGATAAACTTAGCGACTATGGCATAAGAGGAAATGTCCTAAACCTAATAAAGTCATATCTCACGGATAGAAATCAGGACACAGAACTGTCGAGAATCTGTACTAAAACTAAACGTGAATTAAAATACCTATCGAGTTGCAGAGTAAAAGAGTTCGGAGTTCCACAAGGCAGTGTACTGGGTCCATTACTGTTTCTACTTTATATTAATGACCTACCCCGTCAAATTCGACACCCAATGACATTATTTGCCGATGACAGCACTGCTATAGTCGAATGTATGAATGAGACGAATTACGAAGATGAATTAATAAATTTACAAAAAACTAAAGTCATGCATTTTCACCAGAGGTTACAGCCAAAAAAAGTAATCGTTGAATATAATGGCCAAATCGTTGACACTACTTCAGTGACTAAATTCTTAGGAGTGCATATTGACGATAAATTGACATGGAAATCTCATGCTGAAAATGTATGCCAAAAACTTAGTAAATCTTCATACGTACTCTATAACCTCTCAAATAAACTAAACATAAATACATTAGTTATAGCCTATCATGGATTAGTTGCTTCATTATTAAGATATGGTGTGATATTCTGGGGCAATTGCAGTGAAAGGAAAAGAATATTTAGAGCCCAAAAACGATGTATTCGATCAATGACAGGTCTTAAGTTTACTGAAAGTTGTCAACCTGTATTTGTATCCCTAAACATTCTGACATTTCCTTGTTTATATATACTAGAAGTTGCCCTATTCGTTAAAATAAATAAACACCTATTTACTTCAATGATTGACATAAGACAACGCACAGCACCAATGAGGTCCCAGTATAAAAACCAATTGTGCACAGGTGGTCATAAAACAGCCTTATTAAAAAATAGCATCCTTTCCATGGGACCGCTTGTATATAATAAATTACCTGAAAATTTAAAAGATCTTCCCATAAAAATGTTTAAAAAACAATTAATAAAACTACTGCTGGAGAAATGCTATTACACAATTAAGGACTTTTTAAATGACAAAACTATTTAGGAAAATGTTATCGATAAATGTACGTTGTCTTTGCAATTTCGAATGTTTTAGATTATAATAATGACATTGTTATTTATTTGTTGTTTTTTATGGCTGTAGCTATATAGTTATTTGACAAACAGATTTTGACATTAATTATAACTGGTAGTAATTGTGATTGTGGTTAATGTTTTGGATTATTTTGACATTTAGCTTTTTAACATTACACATTATGACATATTCTTCATTATATAATTTGCGAGAGATTTATATTTAATTAATTGATTATTTTGATTGTTATTGCTATTATTATTATTATTTTTTCGTTTTAGTCCGATCTGTAATTACATATTAAATTTGACTATGGCTAATAATGATCATATCGATAGCTGTATCTATAGTATTATATTTAAATTCAAACCTAATATGTTGCATGCCGTAAAGTAAAATGTATCGGGACACTTAGCAAATATTCCAACTTATATGTATACCTACATTATCAGCAAATAAATGATTTCTTTCTTTCTTTCTTTCTTTCCGTCGTGAGGGCTCTCACGCGCATGATGGCGTCCACCGTCGAGCGCCCCTTGTGGAAACCAAACTGGTGTTCCGCAAGATCCGGCCCCATCCCCGCAAGGTGCCCGGCGAGGCGGTTGGCAATGACTCTTTCAAAGAGCTTGCCCACCTCGTCGAGCAGCACGATAGGCCGGTATGCGGACGGAGAGTCCGCTGGGCGCCCTGGTTTCCGGATGAGGACCAGCTTCCCCGTCTTCCAACGAAGCGGAAACTGGCCTCTCTCCAAGCATGCGCTTAGGAGCCCTTCCAGTCGCCCGAGAGCCTCAGAGGCCAGGACCCAGGCTTTGCCAGGCAAGCCATCGGGTCCCGGGGCGGTATTTCTTGTTTTCAGCCTGCGTACCGCCACTCTCAGGTCTACCCCAGTCACCTCCGGAACGTCGTCATCGTCATCGGTGTGGTCCGCTTCCGGCACCGCACGCGGCGGCGGAGCCATAGAGCGCTCACCACGTCCTCCACGAGCTCAGGCCGGAGACTCTGCGTTAGCGGGGGGGCCCGGGTGCGGAGTTTGTCCCGCACCATCTTGTAAGGGCACCCCCCTCCATTCAGAGACTCCAGCATCTCCTCACGGGCCAAGTTCTTGGGCCGCCGGAAAGCCTCTTGGAGGGCGGTCTTCGCCGCTCTGTACCCATCGTACAGCTCCGCTCAAGCTCAATGGCTGCCGCATCCGGAGGGCGGATGCGGAGCCTGCGATGCCTGGCGTACAGGCGCCGCGTGGCAACGCACGCCTTGCGCAGAGACGTCAGCTCTCGCGACCACCAGTACAACTGACGCCGGGCGCTTCCTGGCCGAACACGTCGCAAATCTCGGACATGGCCTCCTGGAACCAACCCGCCTCGTTGTTGATGTCGGCAGGCCTGACTGGTGATGACACCCAGGCCTGCACGATCGAGGCTTTCAGGAGGAGCTCCCGGTCCAGCTGCTTCAGCGCCCATCGCGGACCACTCGGGGCCTGTAGGACCGGCACGCTTGAGGACTGGGTGGAGACGTCGAACCGGATGTGCCGGTGGTAGGAATAGGTCTCCACCCCCTCCATGATGCGCCAGTCAACGACACGCGGCGACAGTGCGGGGCTGGCGAACGAGATGTCCAATACCGACTCGCCCCGCATCCGCACGCACTTGGGGACAGAACCCCGATTTAGGACGACCAGGCCTGTCTCCAGAGCCCAGTCCTCCACCATTCTACCACGCACGTCCGTGTAACGAGAACCCCAAGCCAAGTTCTTGGCATTGAAGTCCCCGAGCACAAGCACGGGGAGGGAATGGCTTCCGATGACGACACTCAACTCCGTGAGTGAGTTGTGGAACTCGGTGAGAGTTCGGCTCGGGGAGAAGTAGACTCCACTACAACGATCTCCCCGAACCGTGCTGCTGCGCACCCCTGACCCTTCCTGACACTCTCAAGGGTCGGGGTACCGGCGGCGACCGACGCAATTATGGTCACTGAGCCGCTAAGGTCCTCCACCCAGTCATCCATGGGCGGGACAAAGTACGGCTCAGCGACCACGGCGATGTTAATCGACCACTGCGCCATGCTCTGGAGCAACAGATCCTGAGCGCAGGTGCAGTGGTTGATGTTCGCCTGGAGAAGGCGTAATGGGGCCGTTACTGGCAGCGTTTTAACCCCTTTAGGTATGAATTTCGAAAGATCCCTTCTTAGCGCACACTTAAGTCATTCAAGGAAGGTTTGTGCAAAATGTTATGCTTCTAGACCCAGCGGTTTCAGCTGTGCGTTGATCGATCAGTCAGTCAGTCATTTAGCCAGTCATTATATGTTTATATACACAGGGTGTTAACACACCCATCACGAAGCCGTCAACCAAGCATTCTGTACATCAAACTAAATAACTTTACGCAAAAATTATTGCTGGGAATCGAGTTTTTTTTTGGGGTGAATAATCACTTTTTACGGTAGGAAAATCTTACATTAAAAACATGTATAAAATAAACTTATGAAAAAGTTGAAACTTTGACCCCAAATATCTATGTAAATAGAAGGTTCCCAGCCCACGTAGCATGAGCAACGTGGAAACGGGTTTTGACGGCGGAAGAATCGACAAAATGACAGATTGTAGAAAGATTTCTATCGTCCTAAGCATGGCGATGTTAGACATGTGGAAAAGAAAAGTTTCTATTCTTCTGTCAACAAAAGTCGACAACGGCGAGCATGGCGACAGTTTCTTCTCTACTTTTGGCACTTGGGTGTAGAAACGTTTCTTCTCAACCAATGTCAAATAGTCCACATCACATCGGACCTAGAAAAGATTATTGTTATAACTCTTATTTGTGTTTGTGAGCCACTTTGGTTTTAAAAACATGTCGGGGTCCTACCGTCGCCACCTTCTCAGTTTTTATGCCGAGAAGAAAGAAAGAAAGGCCAAAAGGAACGCTGTACGAGCTTTAACTGGGGCTTTTGATCTCCCTGAAAACGAGTTCCTCGAAAATTATAAGATAAGTAAAGAGATGGTGCAATATTTGTGTAGGGAGCTGAGCCAGGATCTGTCTCCTAGCACATCACAGGGTCTGCCTGTTCTCGTTAAAGTAAGTTCAATTCAGGTTAGGTACGCCTTCCAACTACCTTGTAAAAATAATAGGCAACCTTATTAGTGGATTAAACATTATCATTCTCTTGCCCTTATCAAAATTCATTTGGGGTCAGTGCATCATGTCTTCTTCTTCCATACTTCTCTATTACTCGTCATCTCATCAGACACCTCCTTTTCTTGCCATATCATTCTTTCGACAGTCCAGCCATCTTTTCTTTGGTTTTCCTCTACTCATATACCCATCCACATTCATACTCAAACGACACTTTCCTCATTCCTCCGCATCACATGCCTATACCACGACAACCGATTATCACACAACTTTTCAGTCACCGGTGCCACTTTCAGACTTCCTCTTATATACTCATTTCTTATTTTATCCATTCGCGTAACACCACACATCCCCCTTAGCATTCTCATCTCCGCCACATGCAAATGCCTTTCATTCCCTTTTGTCGGCCAACATTCTGATCCATACAAGACAGCAGGTCTAACCACTGTTTTATAAACCTTCCCCTTAATTTTAAGGGAAATGCGGGAGTCGGTAATTGTTCCCGTGACCTGCCACCATTTGATCCATCCCGTGTTAATTCTGTGCTTTACACTACGATCTATTTCGCCATTGCTTTGCACGAGTGAACCGAGATACCGAAACTCGGAGCAGAGAGGCAGAAACACGTCATCTAGCGCTATGGCTCCAGAACTGGAGAACATGTATTAAGTTTTAGTTCTGCTGATTTTCAAGCCAACATTCTCCAGCTTCTGTTGCCATTTTTCCAATCTGCTCTGGATCTCAGATCCATCTTATTATAAATATATTTATTCTCCGTTGCTAAGGAAAGAATTCCTGTCTTTGTCTTCGTGAAAACTCGAGTCTACGGCTCGCCGCATGCTCGGGCAGAAGACATGTCGAGTTGTACAGAAAAAGCTTTGTCGATTCTTGAAGAATAGAGATAGATAAACGCCATGCTACGGGGGCAGGTATGGTAGAACAAAGAAAATATCGAAATGACAGGGAAAACAAGTACCTGGCTGTCGGCTTCGTTAAGAGTCTTGTCCTTTAGAGATTATTTTACCAGCAGATATCAAACTGGTCCTAAAATCAATGCTGTGTGTTTGGAAACATAATTATCAACTGCGTAAAGTGTTGCAAGGGATTTTAGGCTCCTGAAAATTGAATAACAAAAAAGAATCTATGACCCAGACTTGACTTCATCCAGCGAATAATTAAATTTTATTGAACGATTTTGATTTACAGCATGAAGTAATAAAAGAACGATAATAAATTAAAATTTAGTTTATTAACTTGAAGTGGGTAATCATTTTTGTTTCAACATGTTTTTAGATGGCACAACCACAACCTCTGCCAGCCCAACTGCCACGCAGACCGAGGCCAGGAGCAGCAATAGCAGCGGGACCGTAGGCACCGACCGGGCCATACGCACCAGCTGAACCGAAGGCACCGATCGGGCCTAACGCACCAGCTGAACCGTAAGCAGCAGTCTCACTGATCATGGCGTTTCTGCCATTACCACAGGCATGGTTGACGGCGCCGGCACCGGCAGAAGGCACCACACCTTCCATACCAATAGTACCCACGAACGGCAGCTCACCACCGACAGCCAGAGTACCTTCATAAACGTTGTCAGACACTACGGAGATACCGACGGGAGCCATGGCGGAGGCGCTGGAGACAGGCAGAGCACCGCCACTGGTGGGGCTGAACTCCATGGCGGGGGCGTAGATTCCATCGTAAGCCAGGCTTCTGCCTGCTAATCCAGCGGCCAGTCCGTCGATAGCAAGACCTCTACCTGCCAAGCCAGCGCTAGAGTAGGAGAGTCCATCACATCTCCAAGGGGCCGCTAAGACGGGAGCGGCCAAGCCGCAGGGAGCAGCAAGTCCAGAGATATCAGCAACCGCAGCGCGGCTGGTGCACTGTCCGAGTGCGGACTGAAATTGTGACAAAAGATATTAGTTACGTTAAGCTATAAGTGACTTCCACTACACCACTTTTTGACATACACAATTATGTATTTATAAGGCACAATAAAATTTTAATTTGTTATGTATGATATTACTTTAAATAAATTATTTTTCTTCTTACCTTTAACAGGAGCGACTGAGCGCAGAGGACGAGGATAGCTTTGACAGACATTGTAGGTTTCGAGTTCTAACACAAGAATGATGTTAATTTACACTAATCAACGGGTTTTATACTCCGTTTCGTATAGTGTTATCAAGTTCCAAGAAATATACTTAGTAGGTGAAAACAATGAATTAATAGCTTGTGTAAGCATGATAAGCCTACTATTTACCAACAAAGAAATACTTTTCATATGGTGACATTAATTCAGTCACGTTTTCAACAATTTCGAAAATGAACTATCAAAGTACTGATATCAACAAGGGGCTGAGTATAAAATGTGGCAGCTGTCCCAGTTCATCATTCAGTCTTCAGCTTCTCGTTGAACGCAAACAAACATCAAACATGTCTACCTTCACCGTTGTGCTCCTCTGCATCCAAGCTTGCTTCCTCCAGGTAAGAAAACCGTTTCTTCATTTTTTGTGTATCTTTAAAAAACCACTATTTCGATAATGTTTTACGAATCTACGGAAGCTAGAAGATCCAAATAATTGGAAGTTATAGATACCTACATTATTTTTACTTCTTAAATTGGTACAATGATTATCATATTTGAATCTTTACTTTCAGTCCGCACTCGGACAGTCATGCACCAGCCGCGCCGCGGTTGTTGATGCTCCATTCGCTGGTCCCTGTGGCTTGACTGCACCTGCTATCGCTGCTCCTTGTGGATTGGCGGCTCGTGGCTTGGCCGCTCCTTTCGGTTTGGCTGCTCCTGGTCTGGCTGCCCCCTTGGGATTGGCTTCTGGTTTGGCTTACGACGGACTCGCCTACCCTGGTGCTGCCGGTTATGGTGCTGCCGCGTACGGCGGCGCCGGTGAAGGCAACGTGGCGGTCGCTGGTGAGCTGCCAGTCGCCGGTACTACCGCCGTCGCCGGTCAGGTCCCCATCATGGGCGCTGTGAGCTTCAGTGGTCCTGTTTGTGCTGCTGGTGCCGTGTCTATATCAGGCAAGTGCGCGTGCGGCTGCGGTGTCCCTACCAACTGTCTGTACTAAATGTTGTTATATTTTATGGCATTCGAAAACTCACAAATGAGTTATTAATAAAAATGTTCGTGCAGCACTAATATTGTAGTTTTCATTTAACTTATTTTTTGTGCACAAAATAGAGCACAATACAACTCTTAACTCAGTGTTTCTAAATATAATATGAATTACATAGTATTCACAATAACTTCGTGGTATTCCCAATTTTAAGTTCAACTTAAGCATGAATGCGACTTTTTAAGCTTGTATCCCGAAAAATAGTGTCACTTAACACAACTTACATGGTTCTGCAAGTTTTAGGACAACCAGTTCTCACGCGTAAAATTCTTATTCATCTACCTTTGACTGTCAATGGAAAGATAGACACAAAAAATAAATTGCTATGTAAACCTTTCTGTCATTATAATGTACATAACGGATGAAATTAGAAAATAACGATAAACTCTTCAGAAATACTATCAATCAATGTATCTATACAAACACTATACGTAAACAAATGGCGCAGTTCCCAGTAGATTCCATATTCCCACGGCCAGCCAGGTCAGACCACTGTTACTGAGATCAGGAGTGATGACAGCATCAGAAGCTAAAAATCTCGTCCCTGGACCAAAAGTTGCTACTCCAGGACCGTAAGCAGCACCGGCTGCGAGATATGCAGAAATAGCAATTCTATCAATAGTAGTAACAGCATTACCGCAGCTGTAGCTGTCGGCACCAGCACCAAAACTGTTCAATGTGCCGTCCAAAGCCAAAGTACTTACGAACGCATCTCACCTTTCACGTACGGAGCACCCTCTAACTAAATTCTCAAACGCTACGGAGAAGCTAATTGTCAAATTCTAAATTAACACGAGCGTAACGTCGGTCAAAAGCTAGTTTATTATTTGTTGTCCGTAAGTTAGGAAATCCATTACAGTATTTATGATGACACATTTAATTGTTACAAACGTATGTATGTAACTTACCTGTATAAAGAGTGCCTGAGCGCAGAGGACGATAGCTTCGACAGACATTGTAGTTTGTGTATTAGCTACTGTTCCAGTACTAACACGAGAACGATCTTCAGCACCACTGCTGGTAGTTTTATACTAAACTTTGTTATCAGAACCATTTTATAATGCAATAAAAATTGTTTTGTCTGAGAATATTTTTTTTTAATAATTTTGTTTTATTTCATCAAGGTATGTACAAAAATTTCTTAATCTAATAACAATTTAAATTTAAATGTTAGTTTATAGGTTGCTGTACGCTTTCACGTAGAATTATGGAATTCTCTAACTCCTAAACTAAGTCAAGCTTGTATTATAGGAGTTAGTGAGCTGTTGACTTAGACACAACCTTGAACTTACATAACTGTAAAACATAACAAAATATTGCTTAAAAAGAAATAAAATAAAATAAAAACACATATACCTACTGTAAAGTTTTACAAAAAGATATCAATCAATAAACATCTACCACTTACATATACAAACAATACTAGACACCTGTTATACCTACTTACTTTTTAACTATTAAAAGTACTTCTGTCTGATCATAAGTCAAAGTTAATAACCAATTGTTCAACTTATGCTTTACCTCACGTTTGGTTAAATTATATATTGCCAGTATTTTGTTGACCTTTTTTTTTTTTTTTTTTTTCCATGTTCCTTCTCTGCCCTTTGTGTTCCAGGGCCACGGTATCTCTTTCGAACAGTCCCGCAGCCCTGGCAGGCGTCGGCCCATGCGGACCCCTACTTGATTGCTGACATCTCTTTGAGGCGCGCGTGGAACACGAACGCGCCGTCGACACAGCCATATTGGCGGCTAGCAAAAGCTGTTCTACAGCTAACGCCGGGACATACAACTGCACCGGAGCGCTTTTTATTAGTTTTTTCATTTAGAGGTAGCCGGAGGTGTCTTCGGAGAATGGTTTTTTGTATGTATAGCTGTCTCACGGTCAGTACGCGGCATTCAGCATATAGTTTGGTGGTTGGATACAATCGAGGCTTATAATGAATCACCTTCAAGACTGCTCGCTGCGATCTTTCCAGCCTAATAAATAGGGTTTTATAGGTACCACCCCATATAGGTATACAGTAGGTTAGTACAGATTGGCAGAGGGCAGTATAAACCATGTAGATTGTAGATTTCTCTGCAGTAGATCTGAGCTTCTTAAAAATATACATAAGCCTTCGAATACGGTTAGTGAGAGCAACTACCTGTGGACGCCAACCAAGTCGCTCGTCCAACACTATTCCAAGGTATTTGATGCTGTTCTCTCGCGTTAAGGACAAACAGTCGCAGCCCGTAGGCTCGGCACATGTATTAAGTTTCAATAAGTTAGTAGACTCGGGTGGAACTGGAGAACTTGGTAAATGAAAACGGATGAATTTAGATTTTTCTACATTTAATGTAAGTAGGTTATCGGTTAGCCATTTCTTAATTGTACGCAGTCCATTTTCGGCATGTTCTTTGGCAGAATTCCAGTCTGCTCCATGTGTTAGTATGACGGTGTCATCTGCGTAAGTGGTTATATCACAATTTGATATTTTGAGACTACACAAGTCATTAATGTATATTAAAAACAACGTTGGACCCAGTATGCTCCCCTGGGGAACGCCGTAATCAATTTGTTCTTCATCACTCACTACAGTGCCGATCCTAACAGATTGCTTACGATTTGTCAGATAGTCTTTGAAAATGTTTAGGACTTGACCACGTATACCGATACTTTCCATTTTGGTAATAAGTGTGGGAATAGAGACCGTTTCGAAAGCCTTGGACAAATCTAAGAAGATGCCAAAGCATTTCTGCTTCTTATCCAGCCTACTAATCACATTATTACAAAAATTTGCTACAGCGTCCTCCGTTGATAGACCTTTTCTAAAGCCGAATTGATTGGCAGAGATGATTCTTGTTTTATCTAAGTAACTTATTAAGCAAGTATTTAGGATGCGTTCTAAAATTTTTGACATTGATTAACATCAATGTCAAAAATTTTAGAACGCACCGAAATGGTTCTGTAATTATTTACTAGGTCTCTATTCCCACTCTTATATACTGGCGTTACAAGTGCTTTCTTTAAAGCCCTTGGAAATATACCTGTGGCTATAGACAGATTGCATACATGAGCAATTGGTGGAACTAGAACTTTACTTGCGAGTTTAATAACCTTTGAAGGTATATTGTCCCAACCAGTGGCGCAATCATTTTTCAGGGACATGATGATGGTTTCAACTTGCTCATTGGTAACTGGAATGACGCCCATAGAGTCACTGGGTGACTGAGTCGTTTCGAGAGGGGCACTTAATTTTTCTTTGTTGTTCTTTTTACCGACTACAGAGGCCAGATTTCTTCCAATGTTAACAAAATACTTATTTACGGTATTAGCAGAAGCAACTTCGTTACTCGACAGCTCAAAAAGTTCTACGGGTACTTGGGTGTGGTGCTTTTTATCAGCCATTGTGTTAATTAATTTCCAGGTAGCTTTTGTATCATTTTTGGCTATAGAGATTTCATTAGATTCATATGTACACCTAATATTTTGAAGCAATGTGTTGCAAAAGTTACGATATCTTTTACACGTAATAGAAAGAGTGTTATTTTCCGGATCTTTCTTAATATTAAGATGCATTTTGTCACGGTTTACAATGCAGCGCAAAAGACCAGGAGTAATCCATGGTTTTAATATTGTAGTTTTACTAGTTTTTCAAAAATTTTTCGTATTTTGTGTGATAATGTTTTGTAATTTCGAAACTAAATAGTCGGTGGCCAAATTTGCGTCAGTTTCAGTCATGACAGCGCTAAAGTCACATTGATCAATTTCGTTTTTTAATTTTGTCGTGGTTAAAGTGGGACATTATTGTGTTTTTATGCGATTTAGAGTGGATTTTTTGTCCAAGGCACAGAACTACTGGTTGATGATCCGTTATATAAGTCTCTAAAACAATTGTTGTAGCTGGTAATAGTGTTTTTAATAGAATATGATCCAGACAATTTTCATCCCTTGTAGGATGTGTGTGTCCCGGTAAGAAACCTAGTGATGCAGTGAAGGTAAGGAAATCGTCGGTATTTTTATCTTTGCTATGAGTTTTAATATCCACATTTCATCATCATCTGCCTAGCCTTTTCCCAACTATGTTGGGGTCGGCTTCCAGTCTAACCGGATGCAGCTGAATACCAGTATTTTACATGGAGCGACTGCCTATCTGACCTCCACAACCCAGTTAGTACTGGGTAATACGATACCCCTTGGTAAGACTGGTTGTCAGACTTTTTGGGCCACTGACTACCTAACGACTGTCAAAGATCTACAAATGACACCCGGGACCAACGGCTTAACGTGCTTTCCGAGGCACGGAGGAAACTCGGTATGTAATGGGTGGTCAATATTATATTATATTATATTTTAATATCCACATTTAAATCACCTATAATAACCATGTTAGAGTGCGACTTGAGAGAATTTACTGTACTGTCTAAACTATTATAAAATCTGCTGAGATCGTAGTACGATGGTGATCGATAAATGCCAATAATTTTATTGACGTGTTTCCTATGTTGCAGACCAAACAGTTTGCATCTAATACGGGCGGTTCAGACACTGCGCACTGGCTTTTGTGTAAATAACAACGCCATCATTTTGGATTGGGTTATTGGTAGTAGAACTAGCACAAAATCAAAATCAAAGCATTTATTTCAAGTAGGCCAGTTACAGGCACTTTTAAATTGTCGAAACAAAAACAACAATGAAAAGTAGCTACAGTCCCAGTCACAAGGCATAAAAACTGTGAAAGTACTGTAGTTGCCCATTCCCTAACGTAGATCTCTATCGAGAAGACATCATTCATGTTGAGATGGTACATTATGTGAGAACGATGTAGCAAGGTGTGCACCAACGGCGTACTACTCATGCGCGCAATCTGAACTCTCCATTTTACAACGTGATATAAAGGGTGCACTGTACGAGTGTACGACCTCTCCATTAAAATCTAAAATTGCATTCCATTTTATAGTGGCCTGTATCGCGCTATTAAAGTTTTCCTCACAATTTGAGTGAATACAAGGTCCTAATTCGGGGAGTCAGTTTGTACAAAGTAAGGTAGTATTCAGGACAGGACTGCTTTAAACCGTCCCTACGTTGTCAAGTTTCGGCCATTGACACTATCGCCACGTGTGTAGGGATCGATATCCTGCGACACGTGGTGGCGGCGTCAATCACACTGGCATAGCGAGCATGCTCGACTACGCCCCCACGACCCACTGTAGTGAAAGACCAGGTGGTGTTTCACGACAGTGAGTCGTGCACCTGCACCTATACTCCACTGATGTAGAAGCTTTGACACTCGTTGCGATGCTATATTATCTTTAATGGTTCAATAGAAAAATTAATGATATTTTAATTTATATAAAACTCATAACATAGACGCAAAAGTCAGTAAGAATATTTATCAACAACTATAACAGTAAACTTAGTCCACACACTGCGAACATAACATAAGGTAAATTGAATGGTCCAATTTCACCAAAAGTAGTTCGCGAACATTTTGTGCCACACAAGTGTTTGTGAACATTTTGTGTAGCGCAATATTTTCGCACAGAACCGTTTCCTCCGGCAAAGCTGTGCGTAACTTTTGTTCGCTTCAGTGCAACACATTTGTGAGCGAACATTTTAGTAGGAGAGCCCATATCCAAATTGTTTACCTCAACGTTTTACGACCAAAATAGTATAAAAAAATTCTGATTTCAAAAATGTTTTCATTTTTATTTTTATAATCATTGTGACTGAATTAAACTGGCTTAAAATCGAAGGCTTCTATGAATTCGACAGTTTTAGAATTCGTCCAATCCATAATTAAAATTGAACAATGTAATAAATCATTTAGTTTTTTTTTAAACAGAAATTTCAGGCATAGGTTGACTTGCAATAAACTGACTTATTTTTAAATTTTAGACTAAATGGGTGACATCCTCATTTTGTCAGTACCTACCTACTCTATATTCTGACCACCTGCATAAGATCTACTTTCATATAATTTATTATCTGTTAAACTAATTAAATAATACTTTTTAGGAAGCTTAATATATGAACATAATATGTTTGTTCATGTATTAAGGTTATTAATATTATTGTGAATGGGTTTATTACATTAAGGTGGTATTAGGGTGTCTAAGTATAATCGTCTAGACTCAATTTTATTCGACAACATGTACTAAGCTTACTAATGAATATTTTTCACATACGGTTATCAAATGAATGAAGGTCGTTCTCCTAGACTACTAAATTGAGTGTGTGAACAGCGAGTGCGTGTTCGCTGATGCGAGTCCACCACAACATTTGATAAAAAAGATACATTTGCGCGACACACTGTGCGCCATTGTGCCGAACACTGGTGGAATCGCACCATAACACTGCTATAGTGAATTAGTCATGAGAATCCCTGCTACAAGTTCTACACCGAGGTAGAAAACTTGTAGCAGCTATATCTACACAAGCAGTCCCGTCTGAAAAAGGACAACAAATGAATGTACAAAATATTTGGTGCACGTTGATTTATTTAGTAGTTCAACATTTTATTTTGGTGAAAATCTTACAATGCACAGCCACAACCTCTGCCAGCCCAACTGCCACGCAGACCGAGACCTGGACCAGCAAGAGCAGCGGGACCGTAGGCACCAATCGGGGCATACGCATCAGCTGAACCGAAGGCACCGATCGGGGCATACGCACCAGCTGAACCGTAAGCAGCAGTCTCACTGATCATGGCGTTCCTGCCATTACCACAGGCATGGTTGACGGCGCCGGCTCCGGCAGAAGGCACCACACCTTCCATAGCAACAGTACCCACGAACGGCAGCTCACCACCCACAGTCAGGATACCCTCATAAACGTTGTCAGACGCCACGGAGATACCGACGGGAGCGATGGCGGAGGCGCTGGAGACAGGCATAGCACCGCCACTGGTGGGACTGAACTCCATGGCGGGGGCGTAGATTCCATCGTAAGCCAGGCCTCTGCCTGCTAAGCCAGCGGCCAGTCCGTCCATAGCAAGACCTCTGCCTGCCAAGCCAGTGCCAGAGAAGGCGAGTCCATCACATCCCCAAGCAGGAGCACCCCAAGGGGCCGCTAAGGCGGGAGCGGCCAAGCCGCAGGGAGCAGCAAGTCCAGAGATATCAGCAACCGCAGCGCGGCTGGTGCACTGTCCGAGTGCGGACTGAAATAAATTGTAATAATAGTTTTTAAGAATGTTCGTAAGTTGCTTCTCCAACCCTTATTCCCATTAACTGTTCATGAAATACAGTAATTTATTTAAATGTCTTTCGACCATAAAATACATAAATTCTTACCTTGAGCAGGAGCGCCTGAGCGCAGAGGACGAGGATAGCTTTGACAGACATTGTAGTTTGTTTCGAGTGCTGACACAAGAATGATGTTCTGTGCAACTGTTGGAGGTTTTATACTCCAGAAGTTATCAAGTTCCAAGAAAATTAGTATGTAGGTAAGTGTAATTAATTAATAGCTTGTGCAAGCGCGATAAGCCATTATCATTTACCTACAAAGAAACGCTTTACTTTGTTTAAAACATAATTATCATCACGTTTTCCAAAATTTCGAAAACACTGTTGACATCAACAAAGGGTTCAGTATAAATAGTGTGAGTACGATTTCGGTCATCACTCAGTCTTCGGATTTCGTTGAACTTACTTGAAACATGTCTTCCTTCACTGTTCTATTGCTCTGCATCCAAGCTTGCTTGGTCCAGGTGAGTGAATATTGCTTGATTTGTATTTGAAAGCTGTTTTTAACACTCATGGCATAACATTACGCTTGTATTTCATCGAAGGGTGAGGCAGAGGTGTGCATTCCCTCTTCGCTAGTAGTAAGTTTTGGGGTCCGGTTGATGGCAATAGGCTCGTATTGCCATCAACCGGACCCCAAAAATGTTATTATTTGTGAATATTGTGTGCACTCCTGATCAATTATTCTAACTAGTCATGACTATTATTTTTACAGAACGTTTTCTCCCAAGCATGTGGTGCTTACGGCCCGGCGATCGCTTCTCCCATACTGGCTGGTCCTTGCGGCTTAGCTGCTTCAGGTTTGGCTTATGATGGACTTGCGTTCCCCGCCACCGGTTTCGCTGGTGCATACCCCGCTGCCGGTCGCGGTGCCGGTCTTGCCGCGTACGGCGGCGCCGGTGAAGGCAACGTGGCGGTCGCTGGTGAGCTGCCAGTCGCCGGTACTACCGCCGTCGCCGGTCAGGTCCCCATCATGGGCGCTGTGAGCTTCGGTGGTCCTGTTTGTGCTGCTGGTGCCGTGTCTATATCAGGCAAGTGCGCGTGCGGCTGCGGTGTCCCTACCAACTGTCTGTACTAAATGTTGTTATATTTTATGGCATTCGAAAACTCACAAAGGAATTATTAATAAAAATGTTCGTGCAGCACTAATGTTGTAGTTTTCATTTAACTTATTTTTTGTGAACAAAATAGAGCACAATACAAGCCTTAACTCAGTGTTTCGAAATATAATATGAATTATATAGAATTCATAATTACTCTACCTCTACCTATTCCAATTTTAAGTTCAACTTAAGCATGAATGCGACCTGCCAGGGCTGCGGGACTGTTCGAAAGAGATACCGTGGCTCTGGAACACAAAGGGCAAAGAAGGAACATGGATGGGTTTTAGTCAGTACAAGTCTGACACTCCCTTCCGCTCCGCCCAGAGTGGGGGGGGGTCATTTGATGATTTCCCATCCGGAAAAAAAAAAAAAAAAAAAAAAGCATGAATGCGACTTTTTAAGCTTGTATCCCGAAATCTAGTGTCACTTAAAAACCACTCTTCTTCCGCTAGAAATAGCACAACGGGCAATCCTTAAAGTTAGCTCCTTTCGACCCATATATTATCCTACATATTTATTATATCAATCCTGGAAATTACCTACCGTCCGCCAACACTTCATTATAGCTACGATCCTCAAACAACACACTCTCACACCTTTAGACAGCAGTATTGTACTTAAACGACGTCGCAATGCCGTGGTACCAAGATCCAATCAATTTAAACACGTATTTACTCATAGGTTCTTCTGTTTCTGCGGTCCTTTCCTTTACAACAAACTCATTTCCATACTCAACATCTACACACTAAACAAACAAGAATGCAAAATCAAACTAATAGATTTTCTGCTTACATGCGATTACCATACTACTGAGGATCTTATTAAAATTTTAATATAAAATAATAATCCAACACCCGTCCATATAAACACTACACACACCCACAACACCCACACCTACACCCACAACACAACACTCACAATCACCTCAAAATACACACACAAACACAACTTTTTTTTGGAAATTCATTTTTATAAACAAATTTGATTTATTATTTCTGGACGCAGAAAGCGATAAACTGAATTGTGAATGGTTAATATCGCTCATAATACTGGGAAGAGAACTGTGACCTGAAATACAGGCTCAGTCTAGCTCAGCAGCACAGCTGCTCATATTACTCTTTGTGCTTATTCCTAACTACACTTAAATATTGTTCAATATGTTATATCTTTAAGGAGCAATAAATAAACTTATAACTTAACTTAACTTAACTTATAACTCAACACAACTAACAACTCAATGCGCGAAAATATTACAAAAAAAAACACAAAACACTTGTGTGGCACAAAATGTTCGCGAACGACTTTTGGTGAAACACATTACATACACATTATATTAGGTTTACCTTATGTTATGTTCGCAGTGTGTGGACCAAGTTTACTGTTATAGTTGTTGATAAATTTATTATATATACAGGGTGTTTGGTGCATCGTTTGCCAAATTGAATTGGCCGAATGGAATTTGCTATCTCTTCAGGCCCAAGAACTCACTCTTGGCCACACCGGTTTTTATATTCGGTTTCTCTAAATTTTATTTTGAAAAATTCCCAAACTTTGCATTTAAGCTTAAATTTAAAAAAAAAGTTATCAGTATAATCCTTAAATTACATTTTAATTTTGATACGTATTATTGTATGGTTCTATTAAACTCAAAATTACTCGCTAGTAACATCTAGTTTTTTTTTTAATAACTCACAAAGCTTTTTGAAGAAGAAAAAATAAACTTTAAACTCAACTTTAAATTGCTATAAAAAAAAAAAACTAAAAGCGATCGAGATCTTCGAATTCTTTTAAAAAGTTTTCTAGTCTGTCCTCTTTCCAACGGTATGCAATATGCTAAAATAATCTTTTAATAACTTCGCTAATTCGTTAAATTTGTGTATTGGGACGCACCATCAAGCTACTCCATGTTCAGGATAAAACACTAGTTTTCGCATAAATAACATGCTGAAGTAGTACAGTAGTAGTGGTGTAGTAGTACTGTCATCTCACTTCTCATTCTTACGCAGTCTCTTATCACTTTCTTACATAGGGTTCTAACTTTCATCGAACTTGAAATAAAAAAGAAAATTAAAAATAATAATTTATTTAATAAATACCTAATTACAAATCTTGTTCAAATTCTCCGCCACTATTGCGTATGCACGTGCGACATATTCGTCTTATATCGACTGTAGTGGTGCGTAGTACAACGGAGGTCGAGTTAATAGCTCGCGATGGGAAAACAATTGAAGCATGCAATTGAAAGTGGTTTTTAAGTTGCGTAAATGAGAACTGTAACACGATTTAAAAGAGTGTGTAAGGAGTTTCTTATCCCGTTCTTCTCCTTATAAACAACCATGTTCGCGAACGGGTGGCTCAACTTGTAAATGGTTTATTAGAAAGTATTGTGTGTGATTTAAACTGCCCACCTACCTATCTACCAACAAAAACAATGAAGAATCGTGTCCCACGGTCGGTGTTATAGACGCGAATACAATATGGCGGATGGCGGATAGCGTCGATATTTGGGAATAGTGTTCCTTCTAATCAGTTTCCTGTCTTAACATATATAATATTTTAGGTTCAATTAGGAAAGACACATAAACACCGTATTCTCTTCTGTTTCTACACACTATTGTCTACATTTCTTTATTTTCATTTCTCCTTTTGCGGGTCTGCTGGCAGAAATTTCTTAGGAAATAAGCAGTGCCTATGTACTCAAGTATTAAAATGTAATTTTCTTGTGTTGCATTGTGTGTACATACACAGTAAAATAAATAAATATTCTTACTGACTTTTGCGTCTATGTTATGAGTTTCATATAAATTAAAACATCATTAATTTTTAAATTGAACCATAAACGATAATATAGCATTGCAACGAGTGTCAAAGCTTCTACATAAGTGGAGTACAGGTGCAGGAGGTGGTCTTGTGCCAGCTTCACGACAGTGGGTCGCGGGGGCGTAGTCGAGCACCACGTGTCGCAGGATGTCGATCCCGTCGTCCCGTCGTTCCTACACACGTGGCGATAGTGTCAATGGCCGAAACTTGACAACGTAGGGACGGTTTAAAGCACTCCTATCCTGAATACTGCCTTTTTTTTTTTTTTTTTTTTTTTTTTTTTTACTGTGCAGAAACTGACTCCCCGAATTAGGATCTTTTATTCACTCAAATTGTGAGGGAAACTTTAATAGCGCCACTAAATGCAGGCCAGGATTAAATTAAATGCAATTTTAGATTTTAATGGAGGGGTCTTACAGTCCACCCCTTATATCACTTTGTGAAATGGAGAGTTCAGATTGCGCGCATGCGTAGTACGCCGTTGGTGCACACTTTGCTGCATCGTTCTCACATAATGTACCATCTCAACATGAATGATGTCTTCTCGATAGAGATCTACGTTAGGGAATGGGCAACTACAGTACTTTCACAGTTTTTATGCCTTGTGACTGGGACTGTAGCTAATTTTCATTGTTGTTTTTGTTTCGACAATTTAAAAGTGCCTGTAACTGGCCTACTTGAAATAAATGTTGTATGTAATTTTGATTTTGTGCTAGTTCCATTCTCAGACAAAACAGTTTTTATTGCATTATAAAATGGTTCTGATAACAAAGTTTAGTATAAAACTACCAGCAGTGGTGCTGAAGATCGTTCTCGTGTTAGTACTGGAACAGTAGCTAATACACAAACTACAATGTCTGTCGAAGCTGTCGTCCTCTGCGCTCAGGCACTCTTCATACAGGTAAGTTACATACATATATTTGTAACAATTAAATGTGTCATCATAAATACTGTAATGGATTTCATAACTTACGGACAACAAATTATAAACTAGCTTTTACCAGCGGTTTCGCTCGCGTTAATTAAGAATTTGACAATTAATTCGGGTTGTACTCTGCTTGTAATAATATAATTCAATCATGATTCGAACGACACGTGGCGCCATCTATTATCATAAGAAAGTTATTGTTGTTTTCCTCAGGAACAGTACTTTTTTCGGGATTAAAGGCACCTTCGGTCCGTTTCTGTACACCTGACATCGTAAGTGCAAAATTTCAGAATTATCAGTTTAGTGGTTTAGGCTTGAACAAGTAACAAACAAACTAACTTTCCCATTCATACTACTATATTAAGTAAGGAAGAAAGGATTAATCACTGATTATTTTTCACTTTTTCAGCCCGCATTCAGTTACTGCGTCTCCGTAGGCAGCTGTGGCGCAGGTCTAGCAGGCTGCAGCTCTGGCTGCACCTGGCGCAGCTTTAGCAGGCATGGGCCTGGCCTGCGGGGCTGGTGCATGCAATGGAGGTCTTACTATTGAAGTCATTCCCACTAGTGGCGGTGGACTGCCCATCTCCAGTATATCTGGTACCGATGCTCTTAGTGGCTTCTCCGTAGCGTCTGAGAATGTGTATGAGGGTGTTCTATACGAGGACGGTGAGCTGCCGTTTATGAGTTCTGTGGCTTTGGACGGCACGTTGCCCAGTTTTGGTGCTGGTGCCGACAGCTACAGCTGCGGTAACGCGGTTACTATTATTGATAGAATTGCTTCTTTTGCATATCCCGCTGCCGGTGCTGGTTACGGTCCTCGAGTAGCAACTTTTGGTCCAGGGACGAGATTTTTAACTTCTGCTGCTGCCATCACTCCTGATCTCAGTAACAGTGGTCTGACCTGGCTGGCCGTGGATAGGAATGTAGAACCTACTGAGAACCGCGCCATTCGTTTACTTATAGTGTTTGTATGGATACATTCTTTGATAGCATTTCTGAAGATGTTATCGTTATTTCCTAATTTCATCCGTTAGGGACATTATAATGGCAAAAAGGTTTACATAACAAGTTATTTTTTGTGTCTATCTTTCCATTGACAGTCAAAGGTAGACGAATAAGAATTTTACCCGTGAGAACTGGTTGTCCTAAAACTTGCAGAACCATGTAAGTTGTGTTAAGTGACACTATTATTCGGGATACAAGCTTAAAAAGTCGCATTCATGCTTAAGTTGAACTTAAAATTGGGAATACCACGAAGTTATTGTGAATTCTATATAATTCATATTATATTTCGAAACACTGAGTTAATAGTTGCAATGTGATCTGTTTTGTTCACAAAAAATAAGTTAAATGAAAACTACAATATTAGTGCTGCATGAACATTTTTATTAATAATTCCTTTGTGAGTTTTCGAATGCCATAAAATATAACAACAATTAGTACAGACAGTTGGTAGGGACACCGCAGCCGCACGCGCACTTGCCTGATATAGACACGGCACCAGCAGCACAAACAGGACCACCGAAGTTCACAGCGCCCATGATGGGGACCTGACCGGCGACGGCGGTAGTACCGGCGACTGGCAGCTCACCAGCGACCGCCACGTTGCCTTCACCGGCGCCGCCGTACGCGGCAAGACCGGCACCGCGACCGGCAGCGGGGTATGCACCAGCGAAACCGGCGGCGGGGAATGCAAGTCCATCATAAGCCAAACCCGAAGCAGCTAAGCCGCAAGGACCAGCCAGTATGGGAGAAGCGATCGCCGGGCCATAAGCACCACATGCTTGGGAGAAAACGTTCTGTAAAAATAATAGTCATGATTAGTTAGAATAATTGATCAGGATTGCACACAATATTCACAAATAATACAATTGTTGGGGTCCGGTTGATGGCAATAGGCTCGCCCCTACTACTAGCGAAGAGGGGATGCACACCTCTGCCTTACCGTTCGATGAAATACAAGCGTAATGTTATGCTAAGAGTGTTAAAAACAACTTTTAAATACAAATCAAGCAATATTCACTCACCTGGACCAAGCAAGCTTGGATGCAGAGCAATAGAACAGTGAAGGAAGACATGTTTCAAGTAAGTTCAACGAAATCTGAAGACTGAGTGATGACCGAAATCGTACTCACACTGTTTATACTCAACTCTTTGTTGATGTCAACACTGTTTTCGAAATTTTGGAAAACGTGATGATAATTATGTTTTAAACAAAGTAAAGCGTTTCTTTGTAGGTAAGGTAGGTTTGGCTTATCGCGCTTTCACAAGCTATTAATTAATTACACTTACCTACATACTAATTTTCTTGGAACTTGATAACTAAATGGAGTATAAAACCTCCAACAGTTGCACTGAACATCATTCTTGTGTCAGCACTCGAAACAAACTACAATGTCTGTCAAAGCTATCCTCGTCCTCTGCGCTCAGGCGCTCCTGCTCAAGGTAAGAATTTATGTAATTTATGGTCGAAAGACATTTAAATAAATTACTGTATTTCATGTACAATTAATGAGAATAAGGGTTGGAGAAGTAACTAACGAACAATCTTACAAACTATTATTACAATTTATTTCAGTCTGCACTCGGACAGTGCACCAGCCGCGCTGCGGTTGCTGATATCTCTGGACTTGCTGCTCCCTGCGGCTTGGCCGCTCCTGCCTTAGCGGCCCCTTGGGGTGCTACTGCTTGGGGATGTGATGGACTCGCCTTCTCTGGCACTGGCTTGGCAGGCAGAGGTCTGGCTATCGACGGACTGGCCGCTGGCTTAGCAGGCAGAGGCCTGGCTTACGATGGAATCTACGCCCCCGCCATGGAGTTCAGTCCCACCAGTGGCGGTGCTATGCCTGTCTCCAGCGCCTCCGCCATCGCTCCCGTCGGTATCTCCGTGGCGTCTGACAACGTTTATGAGGGTATCCTAACTGTGGGTGGAGAGCTGCCGTTCGTGGGTACTGTTGCTATGGAAGGTGTGGTGCCTTCTGCCGGAGCCGGCGCCGTCAACCATGCCTGTGGTAATGGCAGGAACGCCATGATCAGTGAGACTGCTGCTTACGGTTCAGCTGGTGCGTATGCCCCGATCGGTGCCTTCGGTTCAGCTGATGCGTATGCCCCGATTGGTGCCTACGGTCCCGCTGCTCTTGCTGGTTCAGGTCTCGGTCTGCGTGGCAGTTGGGCTGGCAGAGGTTGTGGCTGTGCATTGTAAGATTTTCACCAAAATAAAATGTTGAAAACTACTAAATAAATCAACGTGCACCAAATATTTTGTACTTTCATTTGTTGTCCTTTTTCAGACGGGACTGCTTGTGTGGCTATCGCTGCTGCATGCTTTCTACCTCGGTGTAGAACTTGTAGCAGGGATTCTCATGACTAATTCACTATAGCAGTGTTATGGTGCGATTCCACCAGTGTTCGGCACATAGGCGCACAGTGTGTCGCGCAAATCTATCTTTTTTATTAAATGTTGTGGTGGACTCGCATCAGCGAACACGCACTCGCTGTTCACACACTCAATTTAGTAGTTTAGGAGACCGACCTTCGTTCATTTGATAACCGTATGTGAAAAATATTTATTAGTAAGCTTAGTACATGTTGTCGAATAAAATTGAGTCTAGACGACTATATTTAGACACCCTAATACCATCTTAATGTAATAAACCCATTCACAATAATATTAATAACCTTAATACATGAACAAACATATTATGTTCATATATTAAGCTTCCTAAAATGTATTATTTCATTAGTTTAACAGATAATAAATTATATGAAAGTAGATCTTATGCAGGTGGTCAGAATATAGAGTAGGTAGGTACTGACAAAATGAGGAAAAATATGTCAGTTTATTGCATGTCAACCTATGCCTGAAATTTCTGTTTAAATATAGTTACATTTAAAAAAAAACTAAATGATTTATTACATTGTTCAATTTTAATTATGGATTGGACGAATTCTAAAACTGTCGAATTCATAGAAGCCTTCGAATTTAAGCCAGTTTAATTCAGTCACAATGATTATAAAAATAAAAATGAAAACATTTTTGAAATCAGAATTTTTTTATACTATTTTGGTCGTAAAACGTTGAGGTAAACAATTTGGATATGGGCTCTCCTACTAAAATGTTCGCTCACAAATGTGTTGCACTGAAGCGAACAAAAGTTACGCACAGCTTTGCCGGAGGAAACGGTTCTGTGCGAAAATATTGCGCTACACAAAATGTTCACAAACACTTGTGTGGCACAAAATGTTCGCGAACTACTTTTGGTGAAATTGGACCATTCGATTTACCTTATGTTATGTTCGCAGTGTGTGGACTAAGTTTACTGTTATAGTTGTTGATAAATATTCTTACTGACTTTTGCGTCTATGTTTTGTTGTTTCTATTGAACCATTAAAGATAATATAGCATCGCAACGAGTGTCAAAGCTTCTACATCAGTGGAGTATAGGTGCAGGTGCACGACTCACTGTCGTGAAATACCACCTGGTCTTTCACGACAGTGGGTCGTGGGGGCGTAGTCGAGCATGCTCGCTATGCCAGTGTGATTGACGCCGCCACCACGTGTCGCAGGATATCGATCCCTACACACGTGGCGATAGTGTCAATGGCCGAAACTTGACAACGTAGGGACGGTTTAAAGCAGTCCTGTCCTGAATACTACCTTACTTTGTACAAACTGACTCCCCGAATTAGGACCTTGTATTCACTCAAATTGTGAGGAAAACTTTAATAGCGCGATGCAGGCCACTATAAAATGGAATGCAATTTTAGATTTTAATAGAGGGGTCGTACAGTCCACCCTTTATATCACGTTGTAAAATGGAGAGTTCAGATTACGCGCATGAGTAGTACACCGTTGGTGCACACCTTGCTGCATCGTTCTCACATAATGTACCATCTCAACATGAATGACGTCTTCACGATAGAGATCTACGTTAGAAAATGGGCAACTACAGTACTTTCACAGTTTTTATGCCTTGTGACTGGGACTGTAGCTACTTTTCATTGTTGTTTTTGTTTCGACAATTTAAAAGTGCCTGTAACTGGCCTACTTGAAATAAATGCTTTGATTTTGATTTTGTGCTAGTTCTACTACCAATAACCCAATCCAAAATGAAGGCGTTGTTATTTACACAAAAGCAGGTATCCAGTGCGCAGTCTCTGAACCGCCCGTATTAGATGCAAACTGTTTGGTCTGCAACATAGGAAACACGTCAATTATTGCCATTTATCGATCACCATCGTACTACGATCTCAGCAGATTTTATAATAGTTTAGACAGTACAGTAAATTCTCTCAAGTCGCACTCTAACATGGTTATTATAGGTGATTTAAATGTGGATATTAAAACTCATAGCAAAGATAAAAATACCGACGATTTCCTTACCTTCACTGCATCACTAGGTTTCTTACCGGGACACACACATCCTACAAGGGATGAAAATTGTCTGGATCATATTCTATTAAAAACACTATTACCAGCTACAACAATTGTTTTAGAGACTTATATAACGGATCATCAACCAGTAGTTCTGTGCCTTGGACAAAAATCCACTCTAAATAGCATAAAAATACAATAATGTCCCACCTTGACCACGACAAAATTAAAAACGAAATTGATCAATGTGACTTTAGCGCTGTCATGACTGAAACTGACGCAAATTTGGCCACCGACTATTTAGTTTCGAAATTACAAAACATTATCACTCAAAATACGAAAAATGTTAGAAACACTAGTAAAACTACAATATTAAAACCATGGATTACTCCTGGTCTTGAAGAAAGATCCGGAAAATAACACTCTTTCTATTACGTATAAAAGATATCGTAACTTTTGCAACACATTGCTTCAAAATATTAGGTGTACATATGAATCTAATGAATTCTCTATAGCCAAAAATGATACAAAAGCTACCTGGAAATTAATTAACACAATGGCTGATAAAAAGCACCACACCCAAGTACCCGTAGAACTTTTTGAGCTTGTACGAAGTTGCTTCTGCTAATACCGTAAATAAGTATTTTGTTAACATTGGAAGAGATCTGGCCTCTGTAGTCGGTAAAAAGAACAACAAAGAAAAATTAAGTGCCCCTCTCCAAACGACTCAGTCACCCCCAGTGACTCTATGGGCGTCATTCCAGTTACCAATGAGCAAGTTAAAACCATCATCATGTCCCTGAAAAATGATTGCGCCACTGGTTGGGAAAATATACCTTCAAAGGTTATTAAACTCGCAAGTAAAGTTCTAGTTCCACCAATTGCTCATATATGCAATCTGTCTATAGGCACAGGTATATTTCCAAGGGCTTTAAAGAAAGCACTTGTAACGCCAGTATATAAGAGTGGGAATAAAGACCTAGTAAATAATTACAGACCCATTTCGGTGCTAACATCAATGTCAAAAATTTTAGAACGCATCCTAAATACTTGCTTAATAAGTTACTTAGATAAAACAAGAATCATTTCTGCCAATCAATTCGGCTTTAGAAAAGGTCTATCAACGGAGGACGCTGTAGCAAATTTATGTAATAATGTGATTAGCAGGCTGGATAAGAAGCAGAAATGCTTTGGCATCTTCTTAGATTTGTCCAAGGCTTTCGACACGGTCTCTATTCCCACACTTATTACCAAAATGGAACGTATCGGTATACGTGGTCAAGTCCTAAACATTTTCAAAGACTATCTGACAAATCGTAAGCAATCTGTTAGGATCGGCACTGTAGTGAGTGATGAAGAACAAATTGATTACGGTGTTCCCCAGGGGAGCATATTGGGTCAAACGTTGTTTTTAATATACATTAATGACTTGTGTAGTCTCAAAATATCAAATTGTGATATAACCACTTACGCAGATGACACCGTCATACTAACACATGGAGCAGACTGGAATTCTGCCAAAGCACATGCCGAAAATGGACTGCGTACAATTAAGAAATGGCTAACCGATAACCTACTTACATTAAATATAGAAAAATCTAAATTCATCCGTTTTAATTTACCAAGTTCTCCAGTTCCACCCGAGTCTACTAACTTATTGAAACTTCATACATGTGCCGAGCCTACGGGCTGCGACTATTTGTCCTTAACGCGAGAGAACAGTATCAAATACCTTGGAATAGTGTTGGACGAGCGACTTGGTTGGCGTCCACAGGTAGTTGCTCTCACTAACCGTATTCGAAGGCTTATGTATATTTTTAAGAAGCTCAGATCTACTGCAGAGAAATCTACAATCTACATGGTTTATACTGCCCTCTGCCAATCTGTACTAACCTACTGTATACCTATATGGGGTGGTACCTATAAAACCCTATTTATTAGGCTGGAAAGATCGCAGCGAGCAGTCTTGAAGGTGATTCATTATAAGCCTCGATTGTATCCAACCACCAAACTATATGCTGAATGCCGCGTACTGACCGTGAGACAGCTATACATACAAAAAAGCATTCTCCGAAGACACCTCCGGCTACCTCTAAATGAAAAAACTAATAAAAAGCGCTCCGGTGCAGTTGTATGTCCCGGCGTTAGCTGCAGAACAGCTTTTGCTAGCCGCCAATATGAGGTCGCTAGCTCAATATTATATAATGAGGTCAACAAAATACTGGCAATATATAATTTAACCAAACGTGAGGTAAAGCATAAGTTGAACAATTGGTTATTAACTTTGACTTATGATCAGACAGAAGTACTTTTAATAGTTAAAAAGTAAGTAGGTATAACAGGTGTCTAGTATTGTGTGTATATGTAAGTGGTAGATGTTTATTGATTGATATCTTTTTGTAAAACTTTACAGTAGGTTTATGTGTTTTTATTTTATTTTATTTCTTTATAAGCAATATTTTGTTATGTTTTACAGTTATATAAGTTCAAGGTTGTGTCTAAGTCAACAGCTCACTAACTCCTATAATACAAGCTTGACTTAGTTTAGGAGTTAGAGAATTCCATAATTCTATGTGAAAGCGTACAACAACCTATAAACTAACATTTAAATTTAAATTGTTATTAAATTAAGAAATTTTTGTACCTACCTTGATGAAATAAAAAAAAAAAATATAAAAAAAGAAATATTCTCAGACAAAACAATTTTTATTGCATTATAAAATGGTTCTGATAACAAAGTTTAGCATAAAACTACCAGCAGTGGTGCTGAAGATCGTTCTCGTGTTAGTACTGGAACAGTAGCTAATACACAAACTACAATATCTGTCGAAGCTATCGTCCTCTGCGCTCAGGCACTCTTTATACAGGTAAGTTACATACATACGTTTGTAACAATTAAATGTGTCATCATAAATACTGTAATGGATTTCCTAACTTACGGACAACAAATAATAAACTAGCTTTTGACCGACGTTTCGCTCGTGTTAATTTAGAATTTGACAATTAGCTTCTCCGTAGCGTTTGAGAATTTAGTTAGAGTGTGCTCCGTACGTGAAAGGTGCCGTTCGTAAGTACTTTGGCTTTGGACGGCACATTGCACAGTTTTGGTGCTGGTGCCGACAGCGACAGCTGCGGTAATGCTGTTAATAATATTGATAGAATTGCTCTTTCTGCATATCCCGCAGCCGGTGCTGCTTACGGTCCTGGAGTAGCAACTTTTGGTCCAGGGACGAGATTTTTAGCTTCTGATGCTGTCATCACTCCTTATCTCAGTAACAGTGGTCTGACCTGGCTGGCCGTGGATAGGAATGTGGAATCTACTGAGAACTGCGCCATTCGTTTACGTATAGTGTTTGTATGGATACATTCTTTGATAGCATTTCTGAAGAGTTCATAATTATTTCCTAATTTCATCCGTTAGGGACATTATAATGGCAAAAAGGTTTACATAACAAGTTATTTTTTGTGTCTATCTTTCCATTGACAGTCAAAGGTAGATGAATAAGAATTTTACGCGTGAGAACTGGTTGTCCTAAAAGAACCAGAACCATGTTGCAGAACCATGTAAGTTGTGTTAAGTGACACTATTTTTCGGGATACAAGCTTAAAAAGTCGCATTCATGCTTAAGTTGAACTTAAAATTGGGAATACCACGAAGTTATTGTGAATTCTATATAATTCATATTATATTTCGAAACACTGAGTTAATTGTTGCAATGTGCTCTGTTTTGTTCACAAAAAATAAGTTAAATGAAAACTACAATATTAGTGCTGCATGAACATTTTTATTAATAATTCCTTTGTGAGTTTTCGAATGCCATAAAATATAACAACAATTAGTACAGACAGTTGGTAGGGACACCGCAGCCGCACGCGCACTTGCCTGATATAGACACGGCACCAGCAGCACAAACAGGACCACCGAAGTTCACAGCGCCCATGATGGGGACCTGACCGGCAACGGCGGTAGTACCGGCGACTGGCAGCTCACCAGCGACCGCCACGTTGCCTTCACCGGCGCCGCCGTACGCGGCAAGACCGGCACCGCGACCGGCAGCGGGGTATGCACCAGCGGAACCGGCGGCGGGGAACGCAAGTCCATCATAAGCCAAACCCGAAGCAGCTAAGCCGCAAGGACCAGCCAGAATGGGAGAAGCGATCACCGGGCCGTAAGCACCACATGCTTGGGAGAAAACGTTCTGTAAAAATAATAGTCATGATTAGTTAGAATAATTAATCAGGATTGCACACAATATTCACAAATAATACAATTGTTGGGGTCCGGTTGATGGCAATAGGCTCGCCCCTACTACTAGCGAAGAGGGGATGCACACCTCTGCCTTACCGTTCGATGAAATACAAGCGTAATGTTATGCTAAGAGTGTTAAAAACAACTTTTAAATACAAATCAAGCAATATTCACTCACCTGGACCAAGCAAGCTTGGATGCAGAGCAATAGAACAGTGAAGGAAGACATGTTTCAAGTAAGTTCAACGAAATCTGAAGACTGAGTGATGACCGAAATCGTACTCACACTATTTATACTCAACTCTTTGTTGATGTCAACACTGTTTTCGAAATTTTGGAAAACGTGATGATAATTATGTTTTAAACAAAGTAAAGCGTTTCTTTGTAGGTAAATGATAATGGCTTATCGCGCTTGCACAAGCTATTAATTAATTACACTTACCTACATACTAATTTTCTTGGAACTTGATAACTTCTGGAGTATAAAACCTCCAACAGTTGCACTGAACATCATTCTTGTGTCAGCACTCGAAACAAACTACAATGTCTGTCAAAGCTATCCTCGTCCTCTGCGCTCAGGCGCTCCTGCTCAAGGTAAGAATTTATTTAATTTATGGTCGAAAGACATTTAAATAAATGACTGTATTTAATGTACAATTAATGACAATAAGGGTTGGAGAAGTAACTAACGAACAATCTTACAAACTATTATTACAATTTATTTCAGTCTGCACTCGGACAGTGCACCAGCCGCGCTGCGGTTGCTGATATCTCTGGACTTGCTGCTCCCTGCGGCTTGGCCGCTCCCGCCTTAGCGGCCCCTTGGGGTGCTACTGCTTGGGGATGTGATGGACTCGCCTTCTCTGGCACTGGCTTGGCAGGCAGAGGTCTTGCTATCGACGGACTGGCCGCTGGCTTAGCAGGCAGAGGCCTGGCTTACGATGGAATCTACGCCCCCGCCATGGAGTTCAGTCCCACCAGTGGCGGTGCTATGCCTGTCTCCAGCGCCTCCGCCATCGCTCCCGTCGGTATCTCCGTGGCGTCTGACAACGTTTATGAGGGTATCCTGACTGTGGGTGGTGAGCTGCCGTTCGTGGGTACTGTTGCTATGGAAGGTGTGGTGCCTTCTGCCGGAGCCAGCGCCGTCAACCATGCCTGTGGTAATGGCAGGAACGCCATGATCAGTGAGACTGCTGCTTACGGTTCAGCTGGTGCGTATGCCCCGATCGGTGCCTTCGGTTCAGCTGATGCGTATGCCCCGATTGGTGCCTACGGTCCCGCTGCTCTTGCTGGTCCAGGTCTCGGTCTGCGTGGCAGTTGGGCTGGCAGAGGTTGTGGCTGTGCACTGTAAGATTTTCACCAAAATAAAATGTTGAAAACTACTAAATAAATCAACGTGCACCAAATATTTTGTACTTTCATTTGTTGTCCTTTTTTAGACGGGACTGCTTGTGTGGCTATCGCTGCTGCATGCTTTCTACCTCGGTGTAGAACTTGTAGCACAGTGTGCCGCACAAATGTATCTTTTTTATCAAAAGTAGTAGTGGACTCACATCAGCGAACACGTAGTCGCTGTTCGCACACTCAATTTAGTAGTCTAAGATACCGAACTTCATTCATTTGTTCACCGTATGTGAAAAATATTTATTAGTAAGCTTAGTACTACATGTTGTCGAATAAAATTGAGTCAAGACGATAATATACTTAGACACCCTTATACCAATTAATGTAAACCCATTCACAATAATATTATTATTATTAATAACCTTAATACACGAACAAACATATTATGTTCATGTATTAAGATTCCTTAAAAGTATTGTTTATTAGGTTAACAGATAATTATGTGAAAGTCGATCTTATGCATAATGTCAAAATATAGAGTAAGTAGGTACTGACAAAATGAGGATATTGAGCCAACGCCATCTCTGACCAACGGACAGCACGACCACAGGCGTGGTTCTAATTAGTTCGTGACATATCATTATACCATTTTGAATCGAGCAGCAACGTTTTTTTTATTCCTTCGCCTTCGAGACAATAATTTATTGGTCTCCGCCCTGCTGACACGCTACAACTCGTTTTTACCTGAAATTTTCGTTTAAATATCGGTACATTTAAAAAAAATATATATTTATGCCATTGGACGAATTCTAAAACTGTTGAATTCAATAAATAATTCAAAATGAGCCAGTTTAATGGGATACTAGTCACAATGATTATAAAAATTGGAAAAAAAAATTGTTGCAATCATAATAATCAAATCGATTTTATTCTATTTTGGTCGTAAAACTTTGAGATAAACAATTTGGATATGGGCTCTCCTACTAAAATGTTCGCTCACAAATGTGTTGCACTGAAGCGAACAAAAGTTACGCACAGCTTTGCCGGAGGAAACGGTACTGCAAGTCAGTGCGCGAAAATATTGCGCTACACAAAATGTTCACAAACACTTGTGTACTGTCTGTTTGTAATTTAAAAATAACAGCTTTTTACTAAATGCATGTGAAAGCTTAAAGTGATAACAAAAAAAAATTAAAAATTTGTTTCTCCGTCTGTCGGTCTGTCTGTCTGTTTGTTCCGGTTAATCTCCAAAACGGTTGGACCGATTTTGACGGGACTTACTGGCAAATAGCTGATGTTGTTGTACAAGTAGTAGTTTAGGCAACTTTCTTTTTTTTTTTTCTTGGACTTTTTCTTTTTATTTTTAATTTTTTTTTAACAAAATCCGATTCAAATAGGGAAATAATATTTTTCTAATAATTCCACGCGGACGAAGATCGTGGGCAACAGCTAGTTGTAAATAAAATGAGATAAACATTAATTTCATAATCAGAGGAATAGAAAACATAGGGAAAAATCGGGCGAATTTAAAATTAATTGGCGACCAAAATACTGAATAGGCGACTATTGTACCAAGTAAGTAACTATTTAACCAGTCATTGCGGCAAGGAGAATATAGGAAGCAAGAGCGAGCGAAGGCTGAGAGAGACTTGTCGCACCCCGACTCGGACAGGTTAGGTTCGAAGGGGATGGCGGGGTCTAGTCAGCGAGCGAAGTGAGCGAACTAAGACCACGGAATCCCCTTCGTGTTAGGTTATTTTAAAATCTGCAAATAGAAATATAATAATAGGAGCCCGGGGCTACGTCGACTACGCCTTGTCTACAATCTAGTGATTAATTGTAGCTATTATTTTTACTACCCATTTTAATTATTTTTAAAACCCCAATTCAGATTAGTTTGTCATAGGAAGAGCTAGAAATTTATGTCAGGGCGTAACATGTTAAAATAAAGGGTGTAATAAGACTCTTAACGAAGTCATTGCGGCATCCATCAGTACAATGTTTTGAGTACGTTACAGTGAGTCCTATCGTAAAACGTAATTTTTAACCCCAAAAAAAAAGTTGTTTCCCAGCAATAATTTTTGCGTAAATTTACTAAGTTTGACGTACAGAATGCTTGGTTGACGAAGCCGTCAACCAAGCTAAGCCTAAGCCTAAGCAAAGTTAAGGATCTTGTTACACCCTGTGTGATTTTGAACCAATATCATTCAAAACGAGCATAGACGGGACAAGACGAAGGAAAGCGTAATCTGTTACTTATTTCTAGGTACTTCTACTTTAGAACAAGTCGGTCTATCCAGTGTCATGTGCAGGATTGTCAGAAAGCATTCGTGTGTCAGAATCGAAAATGTTTGGTATCAATTTTTTTATGACAAATTTCCCAAAAGTAATATCATAAATATGTCGGGAATTCAGGATTTATTCAGTTAAAATTGAACATCATGTGGGTGGAAAGTGAAGAGGTTTCGTGCAATGAAAACCCACAGGTTACACTTCTTTTTTTAAAGTAACAAATTAAGTACCTGAAATTAAAATTAAACACAATAACACTAGGCTCAATGAATTGGGTACAGTTCCGGGACGTCTTAGCTCCGCTGCAATCAGACACTGCACTATCCTGCTGCAAGCTCAAAACATCACGACTTTGTAGACGCTGTGGGTGAGGGTAGACTGGGAAGTGGGTCACGTGATGGTGCCACTGGCGCGCTTGCCATTCATGTTATGTCCGTACTAATGACCGGATCCGACACATATACAGGGTGGAAGGGACATTGGTGCGAAAATGGTTGCCACGTATTCAGTACATCATTCGGATAAGCCACATAGAAGTTTTTTATTTGTTATTAAAAAAGAAAATAGTTGTAACTTTTTTCGCGTCGGTACATCCATTACTGTAGAACCTACAACCTTGTTTTGTTAAAATTGTGTTATTGTTATTTGAACCTAGTGCAAACAAAGTATTAACCCTGCTGCTGTTAGTGTTCCGTTCATAATGCCTAACTATACTACTTCACTGCTGATACCGACGTAATTCCATGCCAAGGTCTCACCGTTCACAAACGGAAGCGGATGTCGTAGCGGTTTTGGTCGCTACACTTTAATTGTGCGGTGGTTCTTTAGTAAGTTTAAAATATATATATATAAACAAAGAAGACTAATGCTTTGTTATGGGCTGTAAAATATTGTTTCATAAATAAGCAAACTTTACCTCAGTCACAAGGTAAGTTCTTGCAAACTTATTCGTTGGTTCAAGTAAAAACTGTTGTTATATAAATTTCTTTTATTGGTTTAAATCAATATTACGTATCTTCATCTAGTATAAATACTAGTAGCAGCCGCAGCCGCAAGCGCACTTGCCGGAGATAGACACGGCTCCAGCAGCTGGTATAGCGCCACCGAAGCTCACAGCGCCCATGATGGGGACCTGACCAGCAACGGCGGTGTTACCGGCGACTGGCAGCTCACCAGCGACCGCCACGTTGCCTTCACCGGCACCGCCGTACGCGGCAGCACCATAACCGGCAGCACCAGGGTAGGCGAGTCCGTCGTAAGCCAAACCAGAAGCCAATCCCAAGGGGGTAGCCAGACCAGGAGCAGACAAGCCGAAAGGAGTGGCCAAGCCACGAGCCGCCAATCCACAAGGAGCAGCGATAGCAGGTGCAGTCAAGCCACAGGGACCAGCGAATGGAGCATCAACAACCGCGGCGCGGCTGGTGCATGACTGTCCGAGTGCGGACTGAAAGTAAAGATTAAATATGATAATCATTGTACCAATTTAAGAAGTAAAATGTATCTATAATTTCCAATTATTTGGATCTACTAGAAACATGATCTTCTAGCTTCCGTAGGTTCGTAAAACATTATCGAAATAGTGAGTTTTTAAAGAAACACAAAAAAGGATGAAACGGCATTCTTACCTGGAGGAAGCAAGCTTGGATGCAGAGGAACACAACGGTGAAGGTAGACATGTTTGATGTTCGTTTGCGTTCAACGAGAAGCTGAAGACTGAATGATGAACTGGAACAGCTGCCACATTTTATACTCAGCCCCTTCTTGATATCAGTACTTAGATAGTTCATTTTCGAAATGGTTGGAAACGTGACTGAATTACTGTCACCATACGAAAAGCGTTTCTTTGTTGGTAAATAGTAGGCTTATCATGCTTACACAAGCTATTAATTAATTGTTTTCACCTACTAAGTATTTTTCTTGGAACTTGATAACACTATACGAAACGGAGTATAAAACCCCCCACAGCTACACCAATCAACATCATTCTTGTGTTAGCACTCGAAACAAACTACAATGTCTGTCAAAGCTATCCTCGTCCTCTGCGCTCAGGCGCTCCTGTTCAAGGTAAGAAGTAAATTATTTATTTAAAGTAATATCATACATAACAATTAAAATTTTATTTTGCCTTCCAAATACATAATTATGTGTATGTCAAAAAGTGGTGTAGTGGAAGTCGCTCATAGCTTAACGTAACTAATATCTTTTGTCACAATTTCAGTCCGCACTCGGACAGTGCACCAGCCGCGCTGCGGTTGCTGATATCTCTGGACTTGCTGCTCCCTGCGGCTTGGCCGCTCCTGCCTTAGCGGCCCCTTGGGGTGCTACTGCTTGGGGATGTGATGGACTCTCCTTCTCTGGCGCTGGCTTGGCAGGTAGAGGTCTTGCTTTCGATGGACTGGCCACTGGCCTAGCAGACAGAAGCCTGGCTTACGATGGAATCTACGCCCCCAACATGGAGTTCAGTCCCACCAGTGGTGGTACTATGCCTGTCTCCAGCGCTTCCGCCATCGCTCCCGTCGGTATCTCCGTAGTGTCTGACAACGTTTATGAGGGTACTTTGGCTGTCGGTGGTGAGCTGCCGTTCGTGGGTACTATTGGTATGGAAGGTGTGGTGCCTTCTGCCGGAGCCGGTGCAGTCAACCATGCCTGTGGTAATGGCAGGAACGCCATGATCAGTGAGACTGCTGCTTACGGTTCAGCTGGTGCGTTAGGCCCGATCGGTGCCTTCGGTTCAGCTGGTGCGTATGGCCCTGTCGGTGCCTACGGTCCCGCTGCTATTGCTGCTCCTGGCCTCGGTCTGCGTGGCGGTTGGGCTGGCAGAGGTTGTGGTTGTGCCATCTAAGAACATGTTGAAACAAAAATGATTACCGACTTCAAGTTAATAAACTAAATTGAAATTTATTTTCGTTCTTTTATTACTTCATGCTGTAAATCAACATCGTTAAATAAAATTTAATTATTCGCTGGATGAAGTCAAGTCTGGTCATAGATTCAATTACCTTTTTTAACAATCCTTAGATAAAGATGTACAAGGATCTTTTGGTGAGTGGCCAAATCGAAACTCACGTTGTTGCAACACTGTACGCAGTTGGAAAAAGCATTCATTAATTAAGCAGATAACGCCATAGTACAAACTGGAGTGCAACTCTCAATCGCTTGTCTTAGTATTCTTCAACCTCCAGCAGCAAGCACCTTGAAGGCTGTGTGTTTTACACGCGCACAGCATAGATTTGAAGACCAGTTTGATATCTGCTGGTGAAAGAATCTCTAAAGGACAAGACTCTTAACGAAACCGAAAGCTACCTGTGAACCATACCTTCTATTTACGGCGATATTCGGGTTCAAAGTTCCAACTTTTTAACAATTTTTTTTTAAAACTTGTTTTCAATGTAAGATGTTTGTCTTTAAACACCTCCACGACCTTCGTACTATTCAATCCATCCATCAGCACAATGTTTTGAGTGCGTTACATTGAGTCCTACCGTTAGCCGTGATTATCACCCCAAAAATAAAATCGTTTCCCGACTATAATTTTTGCGCAAAGTTATTTAGTTTAATGTTCAGAATACTTGTTTGACGGCTTCGTGAAAGGTCCGTTTACACCCTGTATGCTTAATTAATAAATAGCTTTGGCGTAATTTTTGTCATAATCTGTATATATCTTCTATCTTTATATCGGATTTGTCAGGATTTATTCCACAGATTGGGTGCGATACACTGTTTCTAGCAAAACTAACGAATAACTTGTGATTACATCTTAACACAGTAACACGGGCACAGTGAATCGGGTACAGTTCCAAGACGTCTCAACTACGCTGCGATCAGACACTCGATGTCCTCTTCGCCTCGAGCTGTAACATCAGGGCTCTGTAGAAGCCACGTTGTGGTGGGGGTAGACTTGTAAGTAGGTCGCGTGATGTCACCACCAGCGGACTTGCGATTCAATTTATGTCCGTACTAATGACCGACTGACTGACTGACTGATCGATCAACGCACAGCTGAAACCGCTGGGTCTAGAAGCATAAAATTTTGCACAAACCATCCTTGAATGACGTAACTGTAAGTGCACTAAGAAGGGATTTTTCGAAATTCATACCTAGAGGAGTTAAAATGAGGATTAAATGTTTGTATGAAACTTGTTCAATTTTGAAGTTAGAAAAATTAAAAAAAAAAAACTGAGCTCATGGTTCAATACAAAAGTTTACTGTAACACTATTTAAAAAAAAAAAACAATTTTTTTAAGAAACTCCGTCGTTTTTAAAGTTCCGAAAAAAGTGACACACACTTTAATTTCTAACCATGCATGAGCTAATCTAATTTTATTTACAATTCCATAAAAGTTTCATATAAACTTTCACACCCTATTTTACACCCATAAAGAATGAATTTTTATTACAAAGTTACTCAGTAAAAATGTTTTCTTACCTAATGCCCCTAATATCAATTTTTACATTTCTTACGTCAAAAATGACGAAGTTTCATACAAACTTTCAACCAATATTTTTACGTTAGAATATTTATTTCCAAAACTTCCTTCATCGTGCACTTTAACGTCATTTAAGGAAACTTTATGCAAAATTTCATGCCTCTAGACCCAGTGGTTTCAAGAGCGTTTCCCTCCGGTAGTCCAAACCGCCGCGTTTACTTAGTATTTTTTTTCTCTTACCTAGAGGTCATAATTATATCAATATTTACATTTCTAACGACAAAAATGACGAAGTTTCTCACAAACTTTCAACCCCTATTTTAACCCCTTAGAGGATGAATTTCCAAAAGTCCCTTTTTCTCGTACATTTACGTCATTTAAGAAACCTCTGTTAAAAATTTCATTCCTCTAGACCCAGCGCTTTCATTTCCTTGAAGTTTCCTCAAAATTTCGCTAGTTGCCATTCATGAGCGTGTTCCTGCGGTGGTCCACCCCACCGTGCACTTAGAAAATTGGCAAAAATTTTATTTCAACCAAGAAAATGTGGCTAATAAAGTATCCAGTTCACCTAAAACGACGTATGTCAAGTAGATAACTTTGCGAAAAATCTCCTGTATTGTGAAATACCAATAATACAGAGTGCTACCATCTTCGTTCGTTACTTCATGAAATTCGGGGCCTTATATCGAGAGTAGTTTTTGCAAAAAAGTTTTTTTTAATATCCCATACAATTTGCTTTGCGAGAATAAAAACCAACTTCAAATACACAAAAAAAAGTGAAAATTAACTTTAGCTTCAAATGTCGGTGGCAAAAGTCACCAACATCTCGATTTTATTTATTTATTTTAAATTGTTAACAATTCATTTCTTGGTTATCCGCAATAAAATGGAATTTAACATTCCTAACTGTCGAAAAGTGGGTGTACTTACATATCTTTACCCCCTCAGAGCATACAGGCGTGATGTTATGTAATGATATAAGATTTTAAACTATTATGGTCACTAACATTATTATAACTAAAAGACGGGATATTTACCATGTTTATAACCATGCCATGTTTCATGCCATGTTGTTCCATGTTTTTTGTTTGTGTTTTTTTTTGTGATTGTCTTTTTTTTTGTTTGTTATTGTTTGTTTTTGTTTTATTATATCAGGAACTCAAAGAAAACAATCATCATCATTATCATCTGCCTAGCCTTTTCCCAACTATGTTGGGGTCGGCTTCCAGTCGAACCGGATGCAGCTGAATACCAGTACTTTACATGGAGCGACTGCCTATCTGACCTCCACAACCCAGTTAATACTGGGTAATACGGTACCCCTTGGAAAGACTGGTTGAAAGAAAAGAAAACAATAAACATGGTAAATATACCTTCCTCAAGTTTTAATAATGTTATGTTATGATGTTGTGTAAACAATAAACAATCAAGCGATTGAAGCAATCACGACAGATTTGTTGTCAATGATTGAAGAGTTCTGTTTCATATATTGCACAAGTGTATTTCAGATCAGGTAACTTCTCGCCTGACCGACGCTCAACACGGTTTCCGGACTGGTCGAGGTACGGGGAGTAACTTGTTGTCTTTCATGACATACCTGGCGCCAGTTGTTGACGCTGGGGGGCAGGTGGACACTGCGTACTTCGACTTTCGGAAGGCGTTCGACACCGTCGACAACGATGTGCTGTTGGCTAAGTTTGTGGCATTTGGTTTTACGCCGCACCTTCTGCAATTCTTCGCAAACTACCTTGGCGATCGCCGGCAGTACGTCGAATATGGTGGATACGTCTCCAAGCCTTATTTCACGTTTTCGGGGGTGAGTCAGGGTAGCAATATCGGTCCATTAGGCTTCATACTCATGGTCAATGATCTACCGGAAGTTGTAAAGGAGGCGAAATGTTTGCTATTCGCGGACGACCTAAAGTTGTTCCTGTCGGTAGCAGACACTTCGGATTGTGAACGGCTTCAACAGGATATTGATAGGGTACTGCAGTGGAGTCTAGATAATAAGTTAGGTTTTAACGTTTCCAAATGCGGTATAATGAGTTACACTCACGGGCGCGAACCTCTGCTGCATCAGTGTCAGATGGAAGCCATGGTCATGTCACGAGTCACGCATGTGCGGGATCTAGGCGTGGAAATGGTTCCAGAATTAATGTTTCGTGAGCACATCTTAGACATATGCGGCAAGTCCTTCCGAAATCTTGGATTTATACTCAGACAGTGCAAAGACTTTCAGAATACGGCAGTGGTTAGAATCCTGTTTAATTCGTTGGTATGGAGCCATCTTGAAACGAGTGCGATCGTTTGGAACCCTCATGAGGCTAAATACAGTGTCATGGTGGAAAGAATCCAAAATAAATTCACTCGTTTTTTGTTTTTTTAACAGTACGGCGTCTATCCCTTCTTCCCGCTCATGTACCCGAGTCTCTTCGTAATAGGGATGGTGGGGTACAGCAGGCTGGCGGTGCGGAGGGACGTCGCTCTGTGTAGCTTCGTGTTTCGGGTGCTGCGCGGCTGGCTACACCACCCCGATCTGTTAGCGGAGCTGGGGCTGCGCGCGCCGCCCGGTTGCGGGGGCATGCGTCGCCCCACGCCTACGCTACTGGAGCCATCCTCTAGGACTAACCTTAACAAGTTTGCCCCTTGTCACGCGCCATAAGACTGTTAAATATTATCTCAGATGAGGTAGATATATTTCACTGCAGTCTGATAAAGTTCACAGGAGTAGCACTGAAGTGCATTGAAAATATTTAGAGGTGTGCCTATTGTAGGTATTTTAATATTTTTCATTTTTGAAATGTATTCTGATTGTGTTTTAATTGTATTTTTGTTAGCTTATGTAAGTTATTGTATCTTGGTGGTGGTAACATCGCATTGGCGTTATAGCTGTAAAGGTGTTATTTCATAATTTTAAATAAATAAATAAATAAAAAATAAATAAATATCTCCGAAGTCCATGATCAGATCATGACAATATTTAATTGGGACCAATTTGGGAGTATAATCTTTCAAAAAAAAGGTTATTTTTCAAATCGGTTCAAGTGTCTTCGAGTAATCAGTGAACATACATAAAAATAAAAGATTCTGACGAATTGAGAACTTCCTCCTTTTTTTGAAGTCGGTTAAAAAGGAAATAAATACTATTTTCATGCTAAATTCGTAATCAGAAATAAACATAAAAGAAAGCAAGACGTCTGTCAGTGCGTAACATGTTAAAATATAATATTGAACTAATAAGCTTGAAATGGTCAGCAACAGGGTAAGTTCTTGCAAGCTTATTCGTAGGGTGGTTCGAGTCAAAATTGTTATTATGTACATTCCATTTATTTCCAGTGGTTATAATATTGCGTATCTGCATTTAGTATAGAAACTAGCAGATGAGACCGCAGCCGCACGCGCACTTGCCGGAGATAGACACGGCACCAGCAGCTGGTATAGCGCCACCGAAGCTCACAGCGCCCATGATGGGGACCTGACCAGCAACGGCGGTGTTACCGGCGACTGGCAGCTCACCAGCGACCGCCACGTTGCCTTCACCGGCACCGCCGTACGCGGCAGCACCATAACCGGCAGCACCAGGGTAGCCGAGTCCGTCGTAAGCCAAACCAGAAGCCAATCCCAAGGGGGCAGCCAGACCAGGAGCAGCCATACCGAAAGGAGCGGCCAAGCCACGAGTCGCCAATCCACAAGGACCAGCGATAGCAGGTGTAGTCAAGCCACAGGGACCAGCGAATGGAGCATCAACAACCGCGGCGCGGCTGGTGCATGACTGTCCGAGTGCGGACTGAAAGTAAAGATTCAAATATGATAATCATTGTACCAATAATTTAAGAAGTAAAATATATCTATAATTTCCAATTATTTGGATCTACTAGAAACATAATCTTCTAGCTTCCGTAGATTCGTAAAAACATTATCGAAATAGTGAGTTTTTAAAGATACACAAAAAAGGAAGAAACGGTATTCTTACCTGGAGGAAGCAAGCTTGGATGCAGAGGAACACAACGGTAAAGGTAGACATGTTTGATGTTCGTTTGCGTTCAACGAGAAGCTGAAGACTGAATGATGAACTGGAACAGCTGCCACATTTTATACTCAGCCCCTTGTTGATATCAGTACTTAGATAGTTCATTTTCGAAATGGTTGAAAACGTGACTGAATTAATGTCACCATACGAAAAGAATTTTTTTGTTGGTAAATAGTTATCATGCTTACACAAGCTATTAATTAATTGTTCACCTACTAAGTATTTTTCTTGGAACTTGATAACACTATACGAAACGGAGTATAAAACCCCCCACAGCTACACTAATAAACATCATTCTTGTGTTAGCACTCGAAACAAACTACAATGTCGGTCAAAGCTATCCTCGTCCTCTGCGCTCAGGCGCTCCTGCTCAAGGTAAGAAGTCAATTATTTATTTAAAGTAATATCATACATAACAAATTAAAATTTTATTGTGACTTCCAAATACATAATTATGTGTATGTCAAAAAGTGGTGTAGTGGAAGTCGCTCATAGCTTAACGTAACTAATATCTTTTGTCACAATTTCAGTCCGCACTCGGACAGTGCACCAGCCGCGCTGCGGTTGCTGATATCTCTGGACTTGCTGCTCCCTGCGGCTTGGCCGCTCCTGCCTTAGCGGCCCCTTGGGGTGCTACTGCTTGGGGATGTGATGGACTCGCCTTCTCTGGCGCTGGCTTGGCAGGTAGAGGTCTTGCTTTCGATGGACTGGCCACTGGCCTAGCAGGCAGAAGCCTGGCTTACGATGGAATCTACGCCCCCAACATGGAGTTCAGTCCCACCAGTGGTGGTGCTATGCCTGTCTCCAGCGCTTCCGCCATCGCTCCCGTCGGTATCTCCGTAGTGTCTGACAACGTTTATGAGGGTACTTTGGCTGTCGGTGGTGAGCTGCCGTTCGTGGGTACTATTGGTATGGAAGGTGTGGTGCCTTCTGCCGGAGCCGGCGCAGTCAACCATGCCTGTGGTAATGGCAGGAACGCCATGATCAGTGAGACTGCTGCTTACGGTTCAGCTGGTGCGTTAGGCCCGATCGGTGCCTTCGGTTCAGCTGGTGCGTATGGCCCTGTCGGTGCCTACGGTCCCGCTGCTATTGCTGCTCCTGGCCTCGGTCTGCGTGGCGGTTGGGCTGGCAGAGGTTGTGGTTGTGCCATCTAAGAACATGTTGAAACAAAAATGATTACCGACTTCAAGTTAATAAACTAAATTGAAATTTATTTTCGTTCTTTTATTACTTCATGCTGTAAATCAACATCGTTAAATAAAATTTAATTATTCGCTGGATGAAGTCAAGTCTGGTCATAGATTCAATTACCTTTTTTAACAATCCTTAGATAAAGATGTACAAGGATCTTTTGGTGAGTGGCCAAATCGAAACTCACGTTGTTGCAACACTGTACGCAGTTGGAAAAAGCATTCATTAATTAAGCAGATAACGCCATAGTACAAACTGGAGTGCAACTCTCAATCGCTTGTCTTAGTATTCTTCAACCTCCAGCAGCAAGCACCTTGAAGGCTGTGTGTTTTACACGCGCACAGCATAGATTTGAAGACCAGTTTGATATCTGCTGGTGAAAGAATCTCTAAAGGACAAGACTCTTAACGAAACCGAAAGCTACCTGTGAACCATACCTTCTATTTACGGCGATATTCGGGTTCAAAGTTCCAACTTTTTAACAATTTTTTTTTAAAACTTGTTTTCAATGTAAGATGTTTGTCTTTAAACACCTCCACGACCTTCGTACTATTCAATCCATCCATCAGCACAATGTTTTGAGTGCGTTACATTGAGTCCTACCGTTAGCCGTGATTATCACCCCAAAAATAAAATCGTTTCCCGACTATAATTTTTGCGCAAAGTTATTTAGTTTAATGTTCAGAATACTTGTTTGACGGCTTCGTGAAAGGTCCGTTTACACCCTGTATGCTTAATTAATAAATAGCTTTGGCGTAATTTTTGTCATAATCTGTATATATCTTCTATCTTTATATCGGATTTGTCAGGATTTATTCCACAGATTGGGTGCGATACACTGTTTCTAGCAAAACTAACGAATAACTTGTGATTACATCTTAACACAGTAACACGGGCACAGTGAATCGGGTACAGTTCCAAGACGTCTCAACTACGCTGCGATCAGACACTCGATGTCCTCTTCGCCTCGAGCTGTAACATCAGGGCTCTGTAGAAGCCACGTTGTGGTGGGGGTAGACTTGTAAGTAGGTCGCGTGATGTCACCACCAGCGGACTTGCGATTCAATTTATGTCCGTACTAATGACCGACTGACTGACTGACTGATCGATCAACGCACAGCTGAAACCGCTGGGTCTAGAAGCATAAAATTTTGCACAAACCATCCTTGAATGACGTAACTGTAAGTGCACTAAGAAGGGATTTTTCGAAATTCATACCTAGAGGAGTTAAAATGAGGATTAAATGTTTGTATGAAACTTGTTCAATTTTGAAGTTAGAAAAATTAAAAAAAAAAAACTGAGCTCATGGTTCAATACAAAAGTTTACTGTAACACTATTTAAAAAAAAAAAAAACAATTTTTTTAAGAAACTCCGTCGTTTTTAAAGTTCCGAAAAAAGTGACACACACTTTAATTTCTAACCATGCATGAGCTAATCTAATTTTATTTACAATTCCATAAAAGTTTCATATAAACTTTCACACCCTATTTTACACCCATAAAGAATGAATTTTTATTACAAAGTTACTCAGTAAAAATGTTTTCTTACCTAGGGCCCCTAATATCAATTTTTACATTTCTTACGTCAAAAATGACGAAGTTTCATACAAACTTTCAACCAATATTTTTACGTTAGAATATTTATTTCCAAAACTTCCTTCATCGTGCACTTTAACGTCATTTAAGGAAACTTTATGCAAAATTTCATGCCTCTAGACCCAGTGGTTTCAAGAGCGTTTCCCTCCGGTAGTCCAAACCGCCGCGTTTACTTAGTATTTTTTTTCTCTTACCTAGAGGTCATAATTATATCAATATTTACATTTCTAACGACAAAAATGACGAAGTTTCTTACAAACTTTCAACCCCTATTTTAACCCCTTAGAGGATGAATTTCCAAAAGTCCCTTTTTCTCGTATATTTACGTCATTTTAGAAACCTCTGTTCAAAATTTCATGCCTCTAGACCCAGCGCTTTCATTTCCTCGAAGTTTTCTCAAAATTTCGCTAGTTGCCATTCATGAGCGTGTTCCTGCGGTGATCCACCCCACCGTGCACTTTGAAAATTGGCAAAGACTTTATTTCAACCAAGAAAATGTGGCTGGTAAAGTATCCAGTCCACCTAAAACGACGTATGTCAAGTAGATAACTTTGCGAAAAATCTCCTGTATTGTGAAATACCATATTATGTTTGGAAGAATAAACAATTTGAAAGAAGAAAAACAGAAGCTAATGTGGATGGATGATCAAGCGAAAAAAAACAGCATGCTTTGGGCAGAGTATACATCTTCGTTCGTTACTTCATGAAATTCGGGGCATTATATCGAGAGGTCGGTGACTTTTGCCACCGACTTTTGAAGCTTAAGTTAATTTTCACTTTTTTTGTGTGTTTTTGAAGTCGGTTTTAGTTTTTGCAAAAAAGTTTTTTTGTTTTTCCAGTTTTAGTTTAATATCCCATACAATTTGCTTTGCGAGAATAAAAACCAACTTTAAAAACAAAAAAAAAGTGAAAATTAACTTTAGCTTCAAAAGTCGGTGGCAAAAGTCACCGACCTCTCGATTTTATTTATTTATTTTAAATTGTTAACAATTCATTTCATGGTTATCCGCAATAAAATGGAACTTAACATACCTAACTGTCGAAAAGTGGGTGTACTTACATATACCCTCTCAGAGCATACAGGCGTGATGTTATGTAATGATATAAGATTTTAAACTATTATGGTCACTAACATTATTATAACTAGAAGACGGGATATTTACCATGTTTATAACCATGCCATGTTTCATGCCATGTTGTTCCATGTTTTTTGTTTGTGTTTTTTTTTTGTGATTGTCTTTTTTTTTTGTTTGTTATTGTTTGTTTTTGTTTTGTTATATCAGGAACTCAAAGAAAATAATAAACATGGTAAATATCCCTTCCTCAAGTTTTAATAATGTTATGTAATGATGTTGTGTAAACAATAAACAACCAAGCGATTGCAACAATCACGACAGATTTGTTGTCAAGGATTGAAGAGTTCCGTTTCATATCTCCGAAGTCCATCATCAGATCATGACAATATTTCTATGGGACCAATTTGGGAGTATACTCTTTCAAAAAAAAAGGTTATTTTTCAAATCGGTTCAAGTGTCTTCGAGTAATCAGTGAACATACATAAAAATAAAAGATTCTGACGAATTGAGAACTTCCTCCTTTTTTTGAAGTCGGTTAAAAAGGAAATAAATACTATTTTCATGCTAACTTCGTAATCAGAAATAAACATAAAAGAAAGCAAGACGTCTGTCAGTGCGTAACATGTTAAAATATAATATTGAACTAATAAGCTTGAAATGGTCAGCAACAGGGTAAGTTCTTGCAAGCGGATTCGTAGGGTGGTACGAATAAAAATTGTTGTGATGTACATTCCATTTATTTCCCGAGGTTATAATATTGCGTATCGTCGTATAGTATAGAAATTAGCAGATGGGACCGCAGCCGCACGCGCACTTGCCGGAGATAGACACGGCACCAGCAGCTGGTATAGCGCCACCGAAGCTCACAGCGCCCATGATGGGGACCTGACCAGCAACGGCGGTGTTACCGGCGACTGGCAGCTCACCAGCGACCGCCACGTTGCCTTCACCGGCACCGCCGTACGCGGCAGCACCATAACCGGCAGCACCATAACCGGCAGCACCATAACCGGCAGCACCATAACCGGCAGCACCAGGGTAGGCGAGTCCGTCGTAAGCCAAACCAGAAGCCAATCCCAAGGGGGCAGCCAGACCAGGACCAGCCAAGCCGAAAGGAGCGGCCAAGCCACGAGCCGCCAATCCACAAGGAGCGGCGATAGCAGGTGCAGTCAAGCCACAGGGACCAGCGAATGGAGCATCAACAACCGCGGCGCGGCTGGTGCATGACTGTCCGAGTGCGGACTGAAAGTAAAGATTCAAATATGAAAGAAAGAAAGAAAGAAAACATATTTATTTGACCCATGCCACAAGTGCACACAACAAGCACAAAAAAAAATTAAAAAAATACAAATATCTTAAATTTATACAATAAAATGTTAAAACAAAACAACAAAAAAAAAAGGAGATAATATTGTGTGTCTCACGGCTGCGCCAAATAGGCCCAGTTCAGCAAACTGCCGAGCAGATAGTGCCAAATATGATTATCATTGTACCAATTTAAGAAGTAAAATGTATCTATAATTTCCAATTATTTGGATCTACTAGAAACATAATCTTCTAGTTTCCGCAGATTCGTAAAACATTATCGAAATAGTGAGTTTTTAAAGAAACACAAAAAAGGAAGAAACGGCATTCTTACCTGGAGAAAGCAAGCTTGGATGCAGAGGAACACAACGGTGAAGGTAGACATGTTTGATGTTCGTTTGCGTTCAACGAGAAGCTGAAGACTGAATGATGAACTGGAACAGCTGCCACTTTTTATACTCAGCCCCTTGTTGATATCAGTACTTAGATAGTTCATTTTCGAAATGGTTGAAAACGTGACTGAATTAATGTCACCATACGTAAAGAATTTCTTTGTTGGTAAATAGTAGGCTTATCATGCTTACACAAGCTATTAATTAATTGTTTTTACCTACTAAGTATTTTTCTTGGAACTTGATAACACTATACGAAACGGAGTATAAAACCCCCCACAGCTACACTAATAAACATCATTCTTGTGTTAGCACTCGAAACAAACTACAATGTCGGTCAAAGCTATCCTCGTCCTCTGCGCTCAGGCGCTCCTGCTCAAGGTAAGAAGTCAATTATTTATTTAAAGTAATATCATACATAACAAATTAAAATTTTATTGTGACTTCCAAATACATAATTATGTGTATGTCAAAAAGTGGTGTAGTGGAAGTCGCTCATAGCTTAACGTAACTAATATCTTTTGTCACAATTTCAGTCCGCACTCGGACAGTGCACCAGCCGCGCTGCGGTTGCTGATATCTCTGGACTTGCTGCTCCCTGCGGCTTGGCCGCTCCCGCCTTAGCGGCCCCTTGGGGTGCTCCTGCTTGGGGATTTGATGGACTCGCCTACTCTGGAGCTGGTTTGACAGGCAGAGGTCTGGCTATCGACGGACTGGGTGCGGGCTACGCAGGCAGAAGCCTGGCTTACGATGGAATTTACGCCCCCGCCATGGAGATCAGTCCCACCAGTGGCGGTGCGATGCCTGTCTCCAGCGCCTCCGCCATCGCTCCCGTCGGTATCTCCGTGGCGTCTGACAACGTTTATGAGGGTATCCTGACTGTGGGTGGAGAGCTGCCGTTCGTGGGTACTGTTGCTATGGAAGGTGTGGTGCCTTCTGCCGGAGCCGGCGCCGTCAACCATGCCTGTGGTAATGGCAGGAACGCCATGATCAGTGAGACTGCTGCTTACGGTCCAGCTGGTGCATATGCCCCGATCGGTGCCTTCGGTTCAGCTGGTGCGTATGGCCCTGTCGATGCCTACGGTCCCGCTGCTATTGCTGCTCCTGGCCTCGGTCTGCGTGGCGGTTGGGCTGGCAGAGGTTGTGGTTGTGCCATCTAAGAACATGTTGAAACAAAAATGGTAACCGACTTCAAGTTAATAAACTTAATTCCAAATTATTTTCGTGATTTTATTACTTCATGCTGTAAATCAACATCGTTCAATAAAATGTAATTATTCGCTGGATGAAGTCAAGTCTGGTCATAGATTCGTTTTTGTAATTCAATTTCATTTTTGAACAAACCTTACATAAAGATGCACAAGGATATTTTGGTGAGTGGCCAAATCGCACGCAGTTGGAAGAAGCATTTATTAATTAAGCATACAGATGACGCCATGGTACCTCGTGTTACCTGCCTCTTTCACTCTTCAGTAGAGTGCGCCAATTTTACAAACTGGAGTGAAACTGTTAATCGCTTGTCATAGTATTCTTTAACCACCAGCAGCAACCACCTTGGAGGCTGTGTGTTTTCCGCACGTACAGCATAGATTTGAAGACCTGTTTGATATCTGCTGGTGAAAGAATCTTTAAAGGATGTAACAAGACTCTTAACGAAGCCGAAAGCTACTTGTTTTCTCAGTCATTTTGATATTTTCTTTGTTCTAAACCATACCTTCGGTTTACGGCGATATTGGGGTTCAAAGTTTCAACTTTTTCACAAGATTTTTTTTAATACTTGTTTTTAATGTAAGATGTTTGTCTTTAAACACCCCCACGATCCTCGTACTAATTAATCCATCCATCAGCACAATGTTTTGAGTGCGTTACATTGAGTCCTACCGTTAGCCGTGATGATCACCCCAAAAAAATCTTTTCCCGACAATAATTTTTCAAAGTCATTTAGTTTAATGTTCAGAATGCTCGTTTGATGGGTTCGTGAAAGGTCCGTTTACACCCTTTATATATATACATATACAGACTAACTGACTGACTGACTGACTTACTGACTAATTGATCGATCAAAGCACAGCTGAAACCACTGGGTCTAGAAGCATAAAATTTTGCACCTTCCTTGAATAACGTAAGTGTAAGTGCACTAAGAAGGGATTTTTCGAAATTCGTATCTTTTTTTTGAAATGACAACTCTGGGCAGAGCGGAAGGGAGTGTCAGACTCGTACTGACTAAAACCCATCCATGTTCTTTCTTTGCCCTTTGTGTTCCAGGGCCACGGTATCTCTTTCGAACAGTCCCGCAGCAAATTCATACCTAAAGGGGTTAAAACGAGGATTGCAAGTTTGTATGAAACTTGTTCAATTTTGAAGTTAGAAAAATGAAAAAAAAAAAATGTGCTCATGGTTCAAATCAAAAGTTTGCTGTAACACTATTTTAAAAATAAATCTTTCTTTAAGGGGGTAAAATAAAGGATGAAGTTTTTAGGAAACTCCGTCATTTTTAAAGTTTCGAAAAAAGTGACACATTATACTTTTATTTCTTTACCATGCATGAGCTAATCTAATTTTATTTACAATTCCATAAAAGTTTCATATAAACTTTCACACCCTTTTTTACACCCATAAAGAATGAATTTTCATTACAAAGTTACTCAGTAAAAATGTTTTCTTGCCTAGGGCTCACAATATCAACTTTTACATTCCTTACGTCAAAAATGACGAAGTTTCATACAAACTTTCAGCCCCTATTTTAACCCCTTACAGGATGAAATTCCAAAAGTCCCTTATTGGCGTACATTTACGTCATTTAAGAAACCTCTGTTAAAAATTTCATTCCTCAGAAACTTCAAGGAAATGAAAGCGCTGGGTCTACGCAGCGCTTTCATTTCCTTGAAGTTTCTTCAAAATTTCGCTAGTTGCCATTCATGAGCGTGTTCCTGCGGTGGTCCACCCCACCGTGCACTTAGAAAATTGGCAAAAATTTTATTTCAACCAAGAAAATGTGGCTAATAAAGTATCCAGTTCACCTAAAACGACGTATGTCAAGTAGATAACTTTGCGAAAAATCTCCTGTATTGTGAAATACCAATAATACAGAGTGCTACTATCTTCGTTCGTTACTTCATAAAAAAAGTTTTTTTTTAATATCCCATATAATTTGCTTTGCGAGAATAAAAACCAACTTCAAATACACAAAAAAAAGTGAAAATTAACTTTAGCTTCAAATGTCGGTGGCAAAAGTCACCAATATCTCGATTTTATTTTTTTATTTTAAATTGTTAACAATTCATTTCTTGGTTATCCGCAATAAAATGGAATTTAACATTCCTAACTGTCGAAAAGTGGGTGTACTTACATATCTTTACCCCCTCAGAGCATACAGGCGTGATGTTATGTAATGATATATGATTTTAAACTATTATGGTCACTAACATTATTATAACTAAAAGACGGGATATTTACCATGTTTATAACCATGCCATGTTTCATGCCATGTTGTTCCATGTTTTTTGTTTGTGTTTTTTTTTGTGATTGTCTTTTTTTTTTGTTTGTTATTGTTTGTTTTTGTTTTGTTATTCAAGTTTTAATAATGAATTACGTTAGCTGCAACCGGATGATTGAAAAAAAACCAAAATGATTTTAACTTAGGTTTATTTTAAATAAGAACTCTTACAATGAATTACAACTAATTAGCCTAAGTGCCTATTCGAAGTAAGAATATGGAATGCATCTGTATAAAATTAGTCTAATTAAGAAAACACAGATCGGACGTCATAAAGTGTAATCTAGGCCATCATTTACATCGCGCGATGTCTGTTGCAATATTTCGTCAATATGTGCAATTGCTGCGTCGGCGATGCCCTTTGGATGGCAACGCGTAACATCTCCACCCGTAGATCAGCAACTATTTTAGAATTTTAAGAGAAAATGTTGCTGGGACTTGTCCTCCGGGCGCCTGTTCCTCTTCGGCTTTCTCAGGTTCGGCATAGATATGTCGGTCGGCGTTAGTCTGCGTAGGCGTCTTACAGAACCATTTATATCTATAGCTTAGTACAGCTACGGTGAGTGCTCCTGCACTTAATAGTACAGTGTAGAAGGGTATCGTAGTGTGATACAAAATGTCGGATTGATTCTGGCTAAGTTGTATGGGTTGGGTCATCGTAATCTGATTCTGAACGCTGTGTAGTCCTGTCAAGTCGATGGAGTTGAGGTGAATAGAAGGTGACTCGTCATCTTGCTTCTCTTCATCATATGCGATGTTCATAAGTGTCAACGGTTGGCCGCGTATTTCATCTTTTTCATTGATAAGGGTCAATTCATCTGTACGCAGGTAGCAGTTTACAGGGATTGTAGCGAGGTAGCTGCCTTGTAGCGTGTTGAAGCTTTCTCCGCCACAGGATAGTTGAACCTTCGTTGGCTGAGGGAACGTCAAGACGTAGTGTTGGTCGTCAAGTTTCTCCATAGCTTCTTTCGTCAGAAATACTTTAGTGAACTGGCAGATATTCTTAAGGGCTTGATTGACGACAAGTTCTTGGATGCAGTCGAATTTTGTACGTATTTGATGCGATACTTCTTTTTCACAGAGATACCAGTTTGTGAACTTCGAGCATTCTGCTTCTATGTACACGAATGAGTCTTGATTGGTTGCTATGAAAGGATAGGTGGGGATAAGGGCTTGACCGTACCTATTGGGTACTATAGATAATCTGTATAAATTATAAATGCTTTTAGAAACTATAGGAAACCTGAAAACTAAAACTATTTGATTTTCATTAAAATATGATCCTGGGCTTATAACTTTATAATATTCTCTTAGTTCTAACTGTAATAGCTGATCTTTACTATATATTTTTTCTGACCTATTTATCATAGACTTAAGAGTATCTATATCTATCATAGAATGGTGAGTGCTTGACGCACGAATAAATGCTAATATGTTTTCTATTCTAATTAATTCTAACCTCAAATCTTCTACATTTTCACCAACGATAGTTAGAAGTTGACCAAACTTGGCGTAATTAATCAAATCAGCTGTTTGGTGTGTAACATTTAAAAGAAATGCTAAGGAGCTATTAATTTTATTCTGATTTTCAATTAGTTGTAATAATACATTATTGTGTTTGCTCATCCATTCTTTACTGAGACTAATATGACTATTAAACTCATTCGCTAATTTATCTTGATTATTTTGCAAAACCTGAATAGCGCTATTGTATTTTAACGCGTCTGAATAATCTAAATTTCCCGTTATACTTTTAATTACTGACCCAAGGCTGTCTACTAGACCTCTTTTAACTCGATCAGGTTCTAGAGATCTTAACTGATGTGCTAATTTGCCAATTTTTCCAGTAGGATAATTGACCTGAAGCTCAAACAATGCGTATACATTTTTACTAACTCGATTTTGATAATTTGAAATTTGACTTTGTAAAGCTGTGACTTGATACTCTACGTCCTTTAAATTAATATACTGAAGGAAAGTATGATGGTGGGTGGTCATTCTTGTTGGTCCGAGTTTGTAGGGTAGTAAGCCTGGTCCGTCAGCCAAACTTTCAAGTTTTATCTCCATTGGCCGCGTCTCGTGGACAGTCAGTAATAGTAGAATCCTGTAACAAGTTAGGGTTTTTAGGGCCCCTCTTCAATCTAGCTTTAGCCACAGGCCCACGTTTTTTAGACGTGTAGATGTGAATAGGCAAGTCCGCTAGAACAGTATCTTGGGTATACCGTGGTGCTGTTTTTTGTCTGGATGCTAAGGGATTCTTTATAAATACCTGCTGTTGAGGAACGTACTCTATTTCAGGCTCACGATCTTTATTTCTATTTTCTATTAATGCGGTTCGGTTAGCTAGGGAGGATTCGCTAATGATTTGATAAACCTGTTTCATTCGATCTCTATGATTCTGTATATATTGTTGTAGTAGCTGCTGGGTGAAATCTAAGTCGGAAATATCTCTAGGATCAAAGTGACCAGTTAATAAGTCAAATGGTCTACATTTAGTGAAACTATGTATTGAACTATTATAACCAATAATAGCGTATGGCATAAGATTGACTATAGGTTCGTCTTTGTGCTGTAGCTTTAAAATTCTTATGTGCTCGAGGATGGTTGAATGGAGACGTTCAATGTTACCGTTGTCGCTTGGAGAATGCGGTAAAACTTTGTGGTGATTTATCTTATGGAGACGTGTAAATTCAGAGAAGAGCTCATTAGTGAATTCTGTGCCATTGTCGGTTACTAATGTTATGGGTACTCCGTGGTGAGTACAGAATTTTAAAAGGGACTGGAGTATGCTTATTCCCGTGCTATCTCTGAGATGATATGCCTGGCCGTATTTGGTGAATACATCTACAAAGGTAATATATTTTTCATTGTTAACCGTAAATAAATCCATATGAACTATCTCGAATGGTTTTGTGGCAGGAGGTACAATATTAAACTGGGGTCTAATAGGCCTTCTGTCATATTTAGCCTGGCCGCATATAATACACTCACTAATGAATTTTGTTATATGGTCTTTCATTTTTGGCCAATAGTACTTCCTAGATAAAGCCAAATAACATTCAGTGATGCCGCGGTGATTGGTTTTGCCATCATGGTAGTGTTGAATTATTTTCTGTTGGCGAAGATATTCTTTTACATTTTCGAGTTCAACTTTGGTTAATACAAGGTTCATGGAAGAACTTTTAAAATTGTCCTGTATAACCGGTATAATTGAGTACATAGCGAGAGGGGGATTTATTATAATTGCGGTCTTAACTTTTGGATTCACGTATTCTTTAATGGCATTAATTACTTCGTTTTTCAAATTTGAAGTTGAGATCTGAATAGCTATTCTTGTGTGAGTTTCGAACGGCTTGGATGCAACTGGCTTACGTTTGATATCATCTACTACTGTGAAACATATCTGGCGGTGGAACTTGTTAAGGGGCTCATCGGTGATGGGTACTTCTAATATAGGGTGTTCTAAACTAGTGTGTACTGTTGCAGTGGAAGAATGTGCAGAGGGCAGATTTTCGGTTGGGCTAGGCATTATGGAAAATATTTCGTCTATAAGGGAGTTAGTGTCCTCGTTGTGAATCTCCACCCGGGAGAGGGCATCCGCATTAGTGTTGTTTTTACCCTTCTTGTAAATGACACTAAAATCGTACTCACTAAGTTTCAATCGCCATCTCGTTAATCGCGAATTCGGCTCTTTAATGTTCATCATCCACTGTAACGGTCTATGGTCGGTCAGCACCTTGAATTTCCGACCAAACAAATACGGTCTAAAATATTTGGTGGCCCACACTACCGCGAGAAGCTCCTTTTCAATCGTACTGTAGTTAAGCTCGCTATCATTAAGAGTTCGTGACGCATAACATATAGGCTTATCAGATCCAATTGATCCTTGGGATAAAATCGCGCCGATAGCTACATTTGAAGCATCAGTCGTCAGAATGAATTCTTTGGAAAAATCGGGGTACTGTAATATGGGGTCATTTGTTAGTAATGTTTTACATTTCTCGAAGCTATTAACATATTCTGGATCTAGAACTATCTTTCTACCCTTCTTTAAGCATTGAGTGAGTGGTTTAGTTATTTTGGCAAAGTCTGGGATGAATTTACGATAGTACCCGACAAGTCCTAGGAATTGTTTTATCTCCTTGGGAGTTTTAGGGATAGGATATTTTTCTATGGCACTTATTTTATCTGGGTTCGGTTTTATACCTTCTCTTGTAATAATATGACCGAGATAAGCGGTTTCGAGATTTAGAAACTCAGACTTGTCCATTTGGATTTTAAAGTTGGACTCTCGAAGCCTTTGAAATACCTTTTCGAGGTTGATCATGTGTTCCGCTAAAAACGTTGAAAAAATGCAGACGTCATCTAAATAAACGAGACATATCTCGTTTTGGAGGCCCCTAAGGACATTGTCCATCACTCGTTGAAAGGTTGAGGGTGAGTTCTTAAGACCCATTGGCATTCGAAGGAACTCAAAATGCCCATGTTCGACATTGAATACTGTTTTGTGAACGTCCTGAGGGTCCATTTCCACTTGGTAGAATCCGCTAGCAAGGTCTAGGGTTGTGAAATACTGGCACCGGCCTAATTTATCAAGGATATCATTTATATTAGGGATAGGGTATTTATCGTCAATGGTTTTCTCATTAATTTTCCTAAAGTCGACTACTAGTCGCCATTTCTGTTTACCCGATGCGTCCATCTTCTTAGGAACTACCCAAATAGGTGAGCTCCAAGCGGAATCTGACGGTCTTATAATTCCCTGCTCTAACATCTTAGATATTTGATCTTGAACTTCTTGGCGATGAACGAACGGATATCGGTAGCTTTTTGTGTAGACGGGCATTTCATCAGTGGTTTTAATTCGGTGTTTGATTTGATTCGTGAACGTTAATGCCTCGCCTTCAAGGTAAAAAACGTCACTATATTTAGAACAAAGGGCTATAAGGTTAGCTTTCTCTTCTTCATTTAAATGATCCGTACGTAAACGTGAAATAACGTCCTTAACCCTATTGCTATTGCGTTGCTCCAAAAAATCCGTCTCAATGTTAAATAAACTAGCTTGTACAGGTCGGTCAAGTGATATTATAATGTCATTACAACTCGGATTCTCTATCTCTAAATAGCCGCGATTATTCTTGATAGTAGTAACGCACTCGCGTACGACACAATTACATATAGTCTGTTCATTAATATAGGCTGCGCCGTCAGGGGCATTAATTGGAATTCTAACTAATTTTTTCGACCGTGCCGGTATAATATCTTCGTAAAGATTCACGTTACATGAATTATACATACGGATTGGATTGGATGAAAATCGCGTTATTAATCTCTGATCCTTCAAATCTATCCTTGATTCAAACTTGGTCAATAAATCTAAACCTATTAAGCCATCGAAATAATCATGAAAGCGATATATGAATAATTTAATATTATCTGAATCCTTAAATTCCTGAAAACATGGTATAGTTATTGAATAATTGTTTCTACTAACTGCATGAACATTCGTGACCTCGAAGGGGTCATAATTAAGAGGAAAATTAGGGAAATATTTTTCCACAGCTTCTGGGCTAATAAATGATTGATTCGCGCCAGTGTCTATTAACAGTTTTAAGGGAGGGTTCGATGTCAATATATAAGGTAACTGACGCTGTGTCTGAAGGTTTAATTCTATGTTGGCCTTTTTGCATGGGATTCCTTTTGAAAATCCTGGCTAGATGACGGAGAAGAGTGGCTTGGACCGGGTTGCGGTTCATTTTTGCACTCAACATCATTATCCGTAATGCTGTGATTATATATCGGTTCATAGTTGCACTCTAATGCAGCGTATGAATCATAGTTACTATAATTAAAATCATTACTATAATACTCGGGCTCGTAACAATACTCCGCTGGGTAATATGACTCGTCATATGACGCGCACTCGTTCATATTCATTTCACGAGTTTTAAAATAGCTATTAGGTGGCGGGTTTCCCGATTTATGCCAATCATGTCCAGATAACATAGGCCTAGGGGTAAAATGTTGTACACCACTGATAGGTTTCGGGCCTGGATTTTGTGGTGGAATGTTTCTAGGTGGCAAACGGAAAACATTACTTTGTGCGTTATAAGACTGTGGTATAGTGCGGAACATTTGCTGAGTACGCATAGGCATACGATATTGTGGTTGCTGATTCACATTTGGGTTAAATTTAAATGGTTGGGGAGGTGTTTGATTAGGTTTCAGTCCTACAGGTCTTGGCCAGCTCGGATTAGGTCCTGGCAGGTTTGGAAATCGTGGCGGCATTAAAGTGACGGGTTGTGACGAGTGATTAACGGGTTTATTACTACTGGATGGTTTCTGAAAGTCACTACGTTCCCGCAGATAAATCACATTAAGTTCCTCTTGAACATATTCAAGGGCCTTTTCTATAGTGTCGGGTTGCATACACCTAATACGGGACCCTAATGGCTCCTTCAAGCCTTTTACGAAAGCCTGCATAGTTACTTTTTTATATAATGCTCGTTTGGCCTCAATAGTAGTTGGAATTGATTCATGCAGTGTAACATAAGTCATTATCGTACTGAATAAAGTTTGGCAATGCTCGTAAAATTCCTGAGGGGTCTTGTTACCCTGCGTAGCTAAAGAGAGGTCTCTGTACAGCGCTGTTTCGTCTCTTTGATCGGAGAAATTGTTAATTAATGCTGTCCTAATACCCTGCCAATTATCTGGTATGCCATTTGAATTAATAGTGCAAGCGGCTGAACCCGAAATTTTATTTAATATACCATTAATTAAACAAGCGTTTGTTAACTCACTACCTGGGGCGGTGCTTATATACGTTTTAACTATCTGGTCACAAATTGAAATAAATCTAGTCAATATATTCGGGTTTCCATCGAACTCCGGCACCATGCGGAGAGTTTTGTAAATGGTGTCGGCATCCGGAGCCATCGTAGAATTAGTATTCATTGAACGATCGTTATCTAAATCTCTACCTGTATCTATAGTACTCCAGCGAGCCGTACGCGATGTAGGCTCCCCGGTCTTAGAGTTTTTCGGATGAAAAATCTTGGAAAAAGGGGACACACACTTAGGAAATAAAGGGAAGCAACACTAGACAAATTCAAGTGTACTTACATATACATCATATCTGGTTCTCTCGTGAATCGATGTCTAGATTCCTCTTCCGGAACTGCAGCTGGACCGTAGATTCGGATATTCGGCGTCGGGGCTTGATAGCCGCCCGGGCGACTCGCGTACGCGGATATCGATGTTAGAGATCCCTAAGCTCGCGAATCGGCCCGCGAATATCCTACCGACTGCGCCAATTACGTTAGCTGCAACCGGATGATTGAAAAAAAACCAAAATGATTTTAACTTAGGTTTATTTTAAATAAGAACTCTTACAATGAATTACAACTAATTAGCCTAAGTGCCTATTCGAAGTAAGAATATGGAATGCATCTGTATAAAATTAGTCTAATTAAGAAAACACAGATCGGACGTCATAAAGTGTAATCTAGGCCATCATTTACATCGCGCGATGTCTGTTGCAATATTTCGTCAATATGTGCAATTGCTGCGTCGGCGATGCCCTTTGGATGGCAACGCGTAACAAATGTTATGTAATGATGTTGTGTAAACAATAAACAACCAAGCGATTGAAACAATCACGACAGATTTGTTGTCAATGATTGAAGAGTTCTGTTTCATATATTGCACAAGTGTATTTCAGATCAGGTAACTTCTCGCCTGACCGACGCTCAACACGGTTTCCGGACTGGTCGAGGTACGGGGAGTAACTTGTTGTCTTTCATGACAAACCTGGCGCCAGTTGTTGACGCTGGGGGGCAGGTGGACACTGCGTACTTCGACTTTCGGAAGGCGTTCGACACCGTCGACAACGATGTGCTGTTGGCTAAGTTTGTGGCATTTGGTTTTACGCCGCACCTTCTGCAATTCTTCGCAAACTACCTTGGCAATCGCCGGCAGTACGTCAAATATGGTGGATACGTCTCCAAGCCTTATTTCACGTTTTCGGGGGTGAGTCAGGGTAGCAATATCGGTCCATTAGGCTTCATACTCATGGTCAATGATCTACCGGAAGTTGTAAAGGAGGCGAAATGTTTGCTATTCGCGGACGACCTAAAGTTGTTCCTGTCGGTAGCAGACACTTCGGATTGTGAACGGCTTCAACAGGATATTGATAGGGTACTGCAGTGGAGTCTAGATAATAAGTTAGGTTTTAACGTTTCCAAATGCGGTATAATGAGTTACACTCACGCGCGCGAACCTCTGCTGCATCAGTGTCAGATGGAAGCCGTGGTCATGTCACGAGTCACGCATGTGCGGGATCTGGGCGTGGAAATGGTTCCAGAATTAATGTTTCGTGAGCACATCTTAGACATATGCGGCAAGTCCTTCCGAAATCTTGGATTTATACTCAGACAGTGCAAAGACTTTCAGAATACGGCAGTGGTTTGAATCCTGTATAATTCGTTGGTACGGAGCCATCTTGAAACGAGTGCGATCGTTTGGAACCCTCATGAGGCTAAATACAGTGTCATGGTGGAAAGAATCCAAAATAAATTCACTCGTTTTTTGTTTTTTTAACAGTACGGTGTCTATGCCTTCTTCCCGCTCATGTACCCGAGTCTCTTCGTAATAGGGATGGTGGGGTACAGCAGGCTGGCGGTGCGGAGGGACGTCGCTCTGTGTAGCTTCGTGTTTCGGGTGCTGCGCGGCTGGCTACACCAACCCGATCTGTTAGCGGAGCTGGGGCTGCGCGCGCCGCCCGGTTGCGGGGGCACCCTCTAGGACTAACCTTAACAAGTTTGCCTCCTTGTCACGCGCCATAAGACTGTTAAATATTATCTCAGATGAGGTAGATATATTTCACTGCAGTCTGATGAAGTTCACAGGAGTAGCACTGAAGTGCATTGAAAATATTTAGAGGTGTGCCTATTGTAGGTATTTTAATATTTTTCTTTTTTGAAATGTATTCTGATTGTGTTTTAATTGTATTTTTGTAAGCTTATGTAAGTTATTGTATCTTGGTGGTGGTAACATCGCATTGGCGTTATAGCTGTAAAGGTGTTATTTCATAATTTTAAATAAATAAATAAATAAAAAATAAATAAATATCTCCGAAGTCCATGATCAGATCATGACAATATTTCCTTGGGACCAATTTCGGAGTATAATCTTTCAAAAAAAAAAGGTTATATTTCAAATCGGTTCAAGTGTCTTCGAGTAATCAGTGAACATACATAAAAATAAAAGATTCTGACGAATTGAGAACTTCCTCCTTTTTTTGAAGTCGGTTAAAAAGGAAATAAATACTATTTTCATGCTAACTTCGTAATCAGAAATAAACATAAAAGAAAGCAAGACGTCTGTCAGTGCGTAACATGTTAAAATATAATTTTGAACTAATAAGCTTGAAATGGTCAGCAACAGGGTAAGTTCTTGCAAGCTTATTCGTAGGGTGGTTCGAGTCAAAATTGTTATTATGTACATTCCATTTATTTCCAGTGGTTATAATATTGCGTATCTGCATTTAGTATAGAAACTAGCAGATGGGACCGCAGCCGCACGCGCATTTGCCGGAGATAGACACGGCACCAGCAGCTGGTATAGCGCCACCGAAGCTCACAGCGCCCATGATGGGGACCTGACCAGCAACGGCGGTGTTACCGGCGACTGGCAGCTCACCAGTGACCGCCACGTTGCCTTCACCGGCACCGCCGTACGCGGCAGCACCATAACCGGCAGCACCATAACCGGCAGCACCAGGGTAGGCGAGTCCGTCGTAAGCCAAACCAGAACCCAATCCCAAGGGGGCAGCCAGACCAGGACCAGCCAAACCGAAAGGAGCGGCCAAGCCACGAGTCGCCAATCCACAAGGAGCGGCGATAGCAGGTGCAGTCAAGCCACAGGGACCAGCGAATGGAGCATCAACAACCGCGGCGCGGCTGGTGCATGACTGTCCGAGTGCGGACTGAAAGTAAAGATTATAATATGATAATCATTGTACCAATTTAAGAAGTAAAATGTATCTATAATTTCCAATTATTTGGATCTACTAGAAACATCATCTTCTAGCTTCCGTAGATTCGTAAAACAATATCGAAATATTGAGTTTTTAAAGGTACACAAAAAAGGAAGAAATGGCATTCTTACCTGGAGGAAGCAAGCTTGGATGCAGAGGAACACAACGGTGAAGGTAGACATGTTTGATGTTCGTTTGCGTTCAACGAGAAGCTGAAGACTGAATGATGAACTGGAACAGCAGCCACTTTTTATACTCAGCCCCTTGTTGATATCAGTATTTAGATAGTTCATTTTCGAAATGGTTGAAAACGTGACTGAATTACTGTCACCATACGAAAAGCGTTTCTTTGTTGGTAAATAGTAGGCTTATCATGCTTACACAAGTAATTATTTAATTGTTTTTACCTACTAAGTATTTTTCTTGGAACTTGATAACACTATACGAAACGGAGTATAAAACCCCCCACAGCTATACTAATAAACATCATTCTTGTGTTAGCACTTGAAACAAACTACAATGTCTGTCAAAGCTATCCTCGTCCTCTGCGCTCAGGCGCTCCTGTTCAAGGTAAGAAGTCAATTATTTATTTAAAGTAATATCATACATAACAAATTAAAATTTTATTGTGCCTTCCAAATACATAAATATGTGTATGTCAAAAAGTGGTGTAGTGGAAGTCGCTCATAGCTTAACGTAACTAATATATTTTGTCACAATTTCAGTCCGCACTCGGACAGTGCACCAGCCGCGCTGCGGTTGCTGATATCTCTGGACTTGCTGCTCCCTGCGGCTTGGCCGCTCCCGCCTTGGCGGCCCCTTGGGGATGTGATGGACTCGCCTACTCTGGCGCTGGCTTAGCAGGCAGAGGTCTTGCTATCGACGGCCTGGCCAATGGCTTAGCAGGCAGAAACCTGGCTTACGATGGAATCTACGCCCCCGCCATGGAGTTCAGTCCCACCAGTGGCGGTGCTCTGCCTGTCTCCAGCGCCTCCGCCATCGCTCCCGTCGGTATCTCCGTAGTGTCTGACAACGTTTATGAAGGTACTCTGGCTGTCGGTGGTGAGCTGCCGTTCGTGGGTACTATTGGTATGGAAGGTGTGGTACCTTCTGCCGGTGCCGGCGCCGTCAATCATGCCTGTGGTAATGGCAGGAACGCCATGATCAGTGAGACTGCTGCTTACGGTTCAGCTGGTGCGTATGCCCCGATCGGTGCCTTCGGTTCAGCTGGTGCATATGGCCCTGTCGGTGCCTACGGTCCCGCTGCTATTGCTGCTCCTGGCCTCGGTCTGCGTGGCGGTTGGGCTGGCAGAGGTTGTGGTTGTGCCATCTAAGAACATGTTGAAACAAAAATGATTACCGACTTCAAGTTAATAAACTTAATTCCAAATTATTTTCGTTCTTTTATTACTTCATGCTGTAAATCAACATCGTTCAATAAAATTTAATTATTCGCTGGATGAAGTCAAGTCTGGTCATAGATTCGTTTTTGTAATTCAATTTCCTTTTTGAACAAACCTTACACAAAGATGTACAAGGATCTTTTGGTGAGTGGCCAAATCGAAACTCACGTTGTAATCTGTCGTTCTTTCAATACAACGAATTCTCCCCCTCCCCTTTGTATATATCTTCTATCTATATGTTGGATTTGTCAGGATTTATTCCGTTGGCAGGCCATGGGGTTCCGTGTTATGAAAACAGATTGGGTGCGATACACTGTTTCTAGCAAAACTAACGAATAACTTGTGATTACATCTTAACACAGTTAGAGGAGTTAAAATGAGGATTAAATGTTTGTATGAAACTTGTTCAATTTTGAAGTTAGAAAAATCAAAAAAAAAAAAAATGAGCTCATGGTTCAAAACAAAAGTTTACTGTAACACTATTTTAAAAATAAATCTTTCTTTAAGGGGGTAAAATAAAGGATGAAGTTTTTAGGAAACTCCGTCATTTTTAAAGTTCCGAAAAAAGTGACACATTATACTTTTATTTCTTTACCATGCCTGAGCTAATCTAATTTTATTTACAATTCCATAAAAGTTTCATACAAATTTTTAAACTCTTTTTTACGCCCATAAAAAATGAATTTTTATTACAAAGTTACTCAGTAAAAATGTTTTTTTACCTAGGGCCCATAATATCAATTTTTACATTTCTTACTTCAAAAATGACGAAGTTTCATACAAACTTTCAGCCCCTATTTTAACCCCTTACAGGATAAAATTCCAAAAGTCCCATATTGGCGTACATTTACGTCATTTAAGAAACCTTTATTCAAAATTTCATTCCTCTAGACCCAGCGCTTTCATTTCTTTGAAGTTTCCTCAAAATTTCGCTAGTTGCCATTCATGAGCGTGTTCCTGCGGTGATCCACCCCACCGTACACTTAGAAAATTGGCAAAAATTTTATTTCAACCAAGAAAATGTGGCTAATAAAGTATCCAGTTCACCTAAAACGACGTATGTCAAGTAGATAACTTTGCGAAAAATCTCCTGTATTGAGAAATACCATAATTATTTTTGGAAGAATAAACAATTTGAAAGAAGAAAAACAGAAGCTAATGTGGATGGATAGCCACGCGAAAAAAAACAGCATGCTCTGGGCAGAGTATACACGGTACATAAAAATAATACAGAGTGCTCCCATCTTCGTTCGTTACTTCATGAAATTCGGGGCCGTATATCGAGAGGTCGGTGACTTTTGCCACCGACTTTTGAAGCTTAAGTTAATTTTCACTTTTTTTGTGTGTTTTTGAAGTCGGTTTTAGGTTTTGAAAAAAGTTTTTTAGGTTTTTCCAGTTTTAGTTTAATATCCCATACAATTTGCTTTGCGAGAATAAAAACCAACTTCAAAAACACAAAAAAAAAGTGAAAATTAACTTTAGCTTCAAAAGTCGGTGGCAAAAGTCACCAACCTCTCGATTTTATTTATTTATTTTAAATTGTTAACAATTCATTTCATGGTTATCCGCAATAAAATGGAACTTAACATACCTAACTGTCGAAAAGTGGGTGTACTTACATATGTTTACCCCCTCAGAGGATACAGGCGTGATGTTATGTAACGATATAAGATTTTAAACTATTATGGTCACTAACATTATTATAACTAGAAGAGGGGATATTTACCATGTTTATAACCATGCCATGTTCCATGTTTTTTGTTTGTGTTTTTTTTTTTTGTGATTGTCTTGTTTTTTTGTTTGTTATTGTTTGTTTTTGTTTTGTTATATCAGGAACTCAAAGAAAACAATAAACATGGTAAATATGCCTTCCTCAAGTTTTAATAATGTCATGTAATGATGTTGTGTTAACAATAAACAACCAAGTGGTTGCAGCAATCACGACAGATTTGTTGTCAATGATTGAAGAGTTCCTTTTCATATCTCCGAAGTCCATGATCAGATCATGACAATATTTCTATGGGACCCATTTGGGAGTATACTCTTTCAAAAAAAAAAAAGGTTATTTTTCAAATCGGTTCAAGTGTCTTCGAGTAATCAGTGAACATACATAAAAATAAAAGATTCTGACGAATTGAGAACTTCCTCCTTTTTTTGAAGTCGGTTTAAAAGGAAATAAATACTATTTTCATGCTAACTTCGTAATCAGAAATAAACATAAAAGAAAGCAAGACGTCTGTCAGTGCGTAACATGTTAAAATATAATTTTGAACTAATAAGCTTGAAATGGTCAGCAACAGGGTAAGTTCTTGCAAGCTTATTCTTAGCTTAGGGTGGTTTGAGTAAAAATTGTTGTTATGTACATTCCATTTATTTCCAGTGGTTATAATATTGCGTATCTTCGTCTAGTATAGAAACTAGCAGATGGGACCGCAGCCGCACGCGCACTTGCCGGAGATAGACACGGCACCAGCAGCTGGTATAGCGCCACCGAAGCTCACAGCGCCCATGATGGGGACCTGACCAGCAACGGCGGTGTTACCGGCGACTGGCAGCTCACCAGCGACCGCCACGTTGCCTTCACCGGCACCGCCGTACGCGGCAGCACCATAACCGGCAGCACCAGGGTAGGCGAGTCCGTCGTAAGCCAAACCAGAAGCCAATCCCAAGGGGGCAGCCAGACCAGGACCAGCCAAGCCGAAAGGAGCGGCCAAGCCACGAGCCGCCAATCCACAAGGAGCGGCGATAGCAGGTGCAGTCAAGCCACAGGGACCAGCGAATGGAGCATCAACAACCGCGGCGCGGCTGGTGCATGACTGTCCGAGTGCGGACTGAAAGTAAAGATTATAATATGATAATCATTGTACCAATTTAAGAAGTAAAATGTATCTATAATTTCCAATTATTTGGATCTACTAGAAACATCATCTAGCTTCCGTAGATTCGTAAAACATTATCAAAATATTGAGTTTTTAAAGATACACAAAAAAAAGAAAAAATGGCATTCTTACCTGGAGGAAGCAAGCTTGGATGCAGAGGAACACAACGTCATCAAAATCTCCGTAGTGTCTGACAACGTTTATGAAGGTACTCTGGCTGTCAGTGGTGAGCTGCCGTTCGTGGGTACTATTGGTATGGAAGGTGTGGTACCTTCTACCGGTGCCGGTGCCGTCAATCATGCCTGTGGTAATGGCAGGAACGCCATGATCAGTGAGACTGCTGCTTACGGTTCAGCTGGTGCGTATGCCCCGATCGGTGCCTTCGGTTCAGCTGGTGCATATGGCCCTGTCGGTGCCTACGATCCCGCTGCTATTGCTGCTCCTGGCCTCGGTCTGCGTGGCGGTTGGGCTGGCACAGGTTTTGGTTGTGCCATCTAAGAACATGTTGAAACAAAAATGATTACCGACTTCAAGTTAATAAACTTAATTCCAAATTATTTTCGTTCTTTTATTACTTCATGCTGTAAATCAACATCGTTCAATAAAATTTAATTATTCGCTGGATGAAGTCAAGTCTGGTCATAGATTCGTTTTTGTAATTCAATTTCCTTTTTGAACAAACCTTACACAAAGATGTACAAGGATATTTTATTGAGTGGCCAAATCGAAACTCACGTCGTAATCTGTCGTTCTTTCAATACAACGAATTCTCCCCCTCCCCTTTGTATATATCTTCTATCTATATGTTGGATTTGTCAGGATTTATTCCGTTGGCAGGCCATGGGGTTCCGTGTTATGAAAACAGATTGGGTGCGATACACTGTTTCTAGCAAAACTAACGAATAACTTGTGATTACATCTTAACACAGTTAGAGGAGTTAAAATGAGGATTAAATGTTTGTATGAAACTTGTTCAATTTTGAAGTTAGAAAAATCAAAAAAAAAAAAAAATGAGCTTCAAAACAAAAGTTTACTGTAACACTATTTAAAAAAAAAATAGTGTTACAAAGTTACTCAGTAAAAATGTTTTTTTACCTAGGGCCCATAATATCAATTTTTACATTTCTTACTTCAAAAATGACGAAGTTTCATACAAACTTTCAGCCCCTATTTTAACCCCTTACAGGATAAAATTCCAAAAGTCCCTTATTGGCGTACATTTACATCATTTAAGAAACCTCTATTCAAAATTTCATTCCTCTAGACCCAGCGCTTTCATTTCCTTGAAGTTTCCTCAAAATTTCGCTAGTTGCCATTCATGAGCGTGTTCCTGCGGTGATCCACCTCAGCGTGCACTTTGAAAATTGGCAAACCAAGAAAATGTGGCTGGTAAAGTATCCAGTTCACCTAAAACGACGTATGTCAAGTAGATAACTTGCGAAAAATCTCCTGTATTGAGAAATACCATAATTATTTTTGAAAGAATAAACAATTTGAAAGAAGAAAAACAGAAGCTAATGTGGATGGATAGCCACGCGAAAAAAAACAGCATGCTCTGGGCAGAGTATACACGGTACATAAAAATAATACAGAGTGCTCCCATCTTCGTTCGTTACTTCATGAAATTCGGGGCCTTATATCGAGAGGTCGGTGACTTTTGCCACCGACTTTTGAAGCTTAAGTTAATTTTCACTTTTTTTGTGTGTTTTTGAAGTCGGTTTTAGTTTTTGCAAAAAAGTTTTTTTGTTTTTCCTGTTTTAGTTTAATATCTCATACAATTTGCTTTGCGAGAATAAAAACCAACTTCAAAAACAAAAAAAAAGTGAAAATTAACTTTAGCTTCAAAAGTCGGTGGCAAAAGTCACCGACCTCTCGATTTTATTTATTTATTTTAAATTGTTAACAATTCATTTCATGGTTATCCGCAATAAAATGGAACTTAACATACCTAACTGTCGAAAAGTTTGTGTACTTACATATCTTTACCCCCTCAGAGCATACAGGCGTGATGTTATGTAATGATATAAGATTTTAAACTATTATGGTCACTAACATTATTATAACTAGAAGACGGGATATTTACCATGTTTATAACCATGCCATGTTTCATGCCATGTTGTTCCATGTTGTTTGTTAGTGTTTTTTTTTTTGTGATTGTCTTTTTTTTTTGTTTGTTATTGTTTGTTTTTGTTTTGTTATATCAGGAACTCAAAGAAAACAATAAACATGGTAAATATGCCTTCCTCAAGTTTTAATAATGTTATGTAATGATGTTGTGTAAACAATACACAACCAAGCGATTGCAGTAATCATGACTGATTTGTTGTCAATGATTGAAGAGTTCCGTTTCATATCTCCGAAGTCCATGATCAGATCATGACAATATTTCTATGGGACCAATTTGGGAGTATACTCTTTCAAAAAAAAGGTTATTTTTCAAATCGGTTCAAGTATCTTCGAGTAATCAGTGAATATACATAAAAATAAAAGATTCTGACGAATTGAGAACTTTCTCCTTTTTTTGAAGTCGGTTAAAAAGGAAATAAATACTATTTTCATGCTAAGTTCGTAATCCAAACTAATATTATAAATGCGAAAGTAACTCTGTCTGTCTTTCTGTCTGTCTGTCTGTCTTTTCTTCACGCCTAAACTACTGAACCAATTTGTGTGCAATTTGGTACAGACATAGTTTGGAACTTGAGAAAGGACATAGGATAGCTTTTATTAAAAAAAAAAAAAAAAAAATATTAAATGCTCTAACGGAGTATAGATAATTCTATTAGTACTATATGTCGAGTTGTCCTTATGCTCGATAGATGGCGGTGATCGCGCAATGGTGTCGATCGTTACATGAGTTCGGTTCATGTTATTGTTTTAATTCATGGGAAAAAAGTAAATAAATAGTAAAAAGGTATGAAAAAAATAATATCAATATAATAAAACTTTTAGTACAAAGAAAATGCCCGAACGGAGTATAGATAAATAATCCGGCGTTGGGATCGAAATAGATCGCGCTATGGTTTCGTTACACGCATTTGGTTGGGTATCGGCCGAGCGCTTCGGTACTGTCGTGGAAAAATTGTATTGTCGGTTGCATGATAGTTCATGTGGATTGGTCCTGTTTCGTAAATTTTAAATTGGTTCCGTTGTATTTGTCGATTAAAAGGTTTATTTGTTGGGTTGTACTGGGTGTCTGGTTGTTGTTTAATGTAGGTTTAGTTTGATCTCGATTATTAGTAGTTACTGTAGTTAGTTAGTTTGTTTAATAAAATTGTAAGTCTAAGTTCGTTTTAATTTTTAAATTAATTAGATTTAAGTCGTTTCTTTTAAATTATTTAGTTTCAAGCTTGGTTATTATAGAGGATAGGTTGTAATATAATTTCTTTTAAATTGTTATAAGTTCGTAATTCGTATCTTTTTTTAATTCTTTAGTTTTAAGTTAGTTTTCAACTTAAGTTCGGAAAGATTTTGATATTTCTTTAGTTTAAGTTCGTTTTTAAACTATTTTTTTCAATGACTAGAAAACGCAAGTCCAATTTAGCACGTAGTTCCAGCGGAGCTCGAGCTAAAAGAGTTGCAAGAAGTCAAGAGTCTGAAAAACAGACTCAAGCCCGTTTGACTTTAGACGCCGAGCGTCACGCTGCTCGAAGAGCTGCTGAGACTGAAGAGGTGAGGCAGGAGCGACGGCTCTTAGACGCTGAGCGTCACGCTACTCAAAGAGCTGCTGAAACCGAAGAGATGGCTCGGGAGCGCCGGCTCTTAGACACCGAACGTCACGCTGCTCAAAGAGCTGCTGAGACTGAGGAGATGAGGCAGGAGCGACGGCTCTTAGATGCCGGCCGTCATGCAACTCAAAGAGCTGCTGAGACCGCAGACATGACTCGGGAGCGCCGCCTCTTAGACACCGAACGTCACGCTGCTCAAAGAGCTGTTGAGACTGAGGAGGTGAGGCAGGAGCGACGGCTCTTAGATGCTGGGCGTCATGCAACTCAAAGAGCTGCTGAGACAGAAGAGATGGCTCGGGAGCGACGGCTCTTAGATGCTGGGCGTCATGCAACTCAAAGAGCTGCTGAGACTGAGGAGGTGAGGCAGGAGCGACGGCTCTTAGACGCCAGGCGTCATGCAACTCAAAGAGCTTCCGAAACTGAAGATCAAACTCGAGTACGTCGGCTTTTGGATGCTGAGCGTCATGCGTCTCTGATTGCTGCAGAGTCACATGAAGAATCTCAAAGACGACGTGTTCTATTAGCTACACGGCAAGCACAAAGACGAAATATATTTACAGGTAATACGTGGGAGGTATTTCATGATGCTGCTTTTGATTATGACCCTTTAATCGATTACATGAACCATCGATTAGTGCTCTTAGGACGGATGGCTAAAAAGTGCACATATTGTATGGCACTAAAATGGAAAGAGGAAACTCCGGGTATGTGCTGTTCTGGAGGTAAAGTTTCACTTCCATCACTAGGTATTCCAGAAGAACCCCTGAAAACATTCCTTTTATGCGATAGTAATGAGTCACGACTCTTTTTGAACAGTATAAGGAAATATAATAGCTGTTTCCAAATGACGTCATTTGGAGTAGATCATGAGGTTGTTATGCCTGGATTTTCCAGTACATTTAAAATACAAGGTCAAGTTTACCATAGGGTTGGGTCTTTACTGCCTACAAACGATCAGCCTAAATTTTTGCAAATTTATTTTATGGGAGACGAAAATAGTGAAGTTAACCGTAGATGCCAGAATATTAATGGAGTTGTAAGGGATACTGTCTTAAAAATCCAGAGAATGTTGCACGAGCATAACAACCTCATTAATACTTTCAAAACAGCATTAGAAAGAATGCCGGGAGAAGAATACAAGTTGATTATGCACCCTGACCGTACACCAACTGGGGAACATGAAAGACGGTACAATGCACCGCTTATTAATGAAGTAGCAGCTGTAGTCACAGGCGAACAGTTTGCTTCCCGTGACATTATTTTGCATGCCCGTAATGACATTTTAAGTAGGGTACCAGATACACACAAATTTTACGACGCATTGCAATATCCGTTGATATTCAGCAAGGGGCAAGAGGGGTACCACTTTCAAATACCCCAAGTCAGTCCTGTAACAGCTTTGCCTGTAAACAACAAAAAAGTCTCATGCATGGATTTTTATGCCTACCATATCATGGTTCGAGAAAATGATTTTAATTTTAATATAATATCACGATGTAGACAACTGGCCAATCAGTTTTATGTTGATATGTATGTAAAAGTTGAAAGCGAAAGATTACGATACATATCATTAAACCAAAACAAATTGAGAGCGGAGAACTATGTCCATCTTCAAGATGCTGTGGCAAATGATGGTAATGTTAACCCTAACGATTTAGGTAAATTGGTAATTTTGCCATCATCTTTTGTAAATAGCCCCCGATATTTACACGCTTATACACAGGACGCATTCGCTTACGTACGTACATATGGTCGCCCCGATTTGTTCGTGACTTTTACATGCAACCCAAGCTGGCCTGAAATAGTTGAAGAGTTGCTGCCGGGACAGAGGGCAATCGATAGACATGATATTGTTGCAAGGGTTTTTCGATTAAAAGTTAAAAAGCTTATGGAAGTTGTCAATAAAGGAAATGTGGTCGGTGAAGTACTATGCTTTATGTACTCGATAGAGTGGCAAAAACGCGGGCTTCCTCACATGCATATTTTAATCTGGCTGAAGGACAAGCTGAGACCCGATCGAATAGATAATGTTATTAGAGCGGAAATACCGGATCCAAGTAGTGACCAGGCACTTCATGAAATTATTATTAAAAATATGATTCATGGTCCTTGCGGTCCTGACAATCCTCAAAGCCCCTGCATGAAAAATGGAAAATGCTCTAAAAAATATCCTCGCACGCTTATTAAAGAAACTGTCCATAATGACAATGGATATCCGCTGTATCGAAGAAGAGCACCAGGAGATGGGGGACAAACGGCGTCTGTAAAAGTTCGAAATGATTATGTTACTATTGATAATAGTTGGGTAGTCCCTTTTGCGCCCGTATTGTCAAAAATGTTTAACGCCCATATTAACGTAGAGGCTTGCAGCTCAGTGCGCGCTATCAAATATATATGTAAATACATAAACAAAGGTAGCGACCAAGCTATTTTTAATTTCAAAAACACCGATGCTGCTAATCCCATAAATGAAGTCCAAACGTATCAGTCTGGTCGTTATGTTAGCAGCAACGAAGCCGTGTGGCGGCTTTTAGCCTTCCCGTTACACGAAAGGCACCCGACAGTCACACACCTGACTGTACACTTGGAAAATGGTGAACGTGTCTATTTTACTGCAAACAATTTCCAAGAGAGATTAACCTCTGCTCCAAAAACAACACTCACCGCTTTTTTTGAGCTCTGCACAAGAGATGAATTTGCAAGGACGCTCCTCTATGTTGATTTACCAAGATATTACACTTGGAACGCAACAAGGAGGGAGTGGAAACGACGAATCCAAGGAGTACCGGTTCAGAATTGGCCTGGTGTCAAATCTGGAGATGCCTTAGGCCGAGTTTACACGGTCCACGTTACTAATATGGAGTGTTTTTGTCTGAGAATACTGTTACACCACGTGCGGGGGCCAACTTCTTTTGCAGATCTCAAAAAGCTAAATGATCAAGAATTCTCGACATTTAGAGAGGCATGTGAGGCAAGAGGACTATTAGAGAACGATAATCATTGGGATCTAACTCTAGAAGAGGCCGCACAATGCAAATCTGCGCCACAGGTGAGAGAGCTTTTTGCTATATTAATAGCAACGTGTGGACTCTCAAACCCTGAATATCTGTGGGGAAAATATAAAAATGATATGGCGGACGACATTTTACGCAGATTTCAAGAAGAGGACCCAAATATTTCGTACAATGATGTAATTTACAATGACGCTCTGACCAAGGTTGAGGACCAAGTGATAACTATCACTGGTAAATATTTGTCCGATTTTGGTATGAGCAGACCACAAAGAATTGGGGAAGTCAGTAATGATTTAATGCGAGAGCTAAATTATGATCCAGTTTTGTTACAGCAACAAATAACAGAGGCCCTTCCACTTTTAAATCCAGAACAAAGATTAGTCTTTGACACAATCATCAACAAAGTTGCCAGTGGCGAAGGTGGTTTGTTCTTTTTGGATGCTCCAGGAGGTACCGGCAAAATCTTTCTTCTAAACTTATTATTAGCTGAAATCCGGAAAGATAAAGGAGTTGCTGTGGCAGTAGCTTCATCCGGAATAGCTGCTACGCTGCTTAGTGGAGGACGAACGGCCCACTCAGCTCTGAAATTGCCACTAAATTTAGCTCATGAGGAAATGCCAGTTTGTAACATAAGTAAAAGTAGTGAGCGTGGAAGAATGTTACAACAATGTAAACTGCTGGTTTGGGATGAATGTACGATGTCCCATAAAAGAGCAATCGAAGCACTTCATCGCACGATGAAAGACATTAAAAACAATCAAGGTATTATGGGAGGAATGGTGGTTCTATTGGCCGGTGACTTCCGGCAGACCCTGCCGGTTATAGCAAGGGGCACACCCGCAGATGAAATCAATGCCTGTTTAAAAGCATCTGTGCTATGGACACATGTGAAAAAGGTTTCACTGTCGACGAATATGCGAGTATTACTCCATAATGATTGTCAAGCCGGGCAGTATGCTGCTGCTCTTCTGAAGATCGGTGAGGATCGTATGCCTACCGACTCCGAGAGTATGATCACGCTGAGCAGCGAATTATGCCAAATTGTGGATAGCACATACAATTTAAAAAATAGTGTCTATCCGGATTTACGCGCCAATATCGAAAATCGGGAATGGTTATGCGAAAGGGCGATATTGGCGCCAACAAATGAAATAGTAGGCCGGATAAATGACCGAATTATGTCTGACGTAGAGGGAGATGTCATCGAGTATCTATCAGTAGATAACGTCGTGGATACCGAGCAAGTGACATCTTACCCAACAGAGTTTCTCAACTCCTTAGAGTTATCAGGAGTGCCTTCTCACAAGTTGAGGCTGAAAGTTGGTGTTCCTGTGATGCTTATGAGAAACCTAGATCCACCAAGGCTATGTAACGGCACACGGTTACAAATAACCTATTTAGGACGGAATGTCATTAAAGCCGTTATTATGACTGGAATGGCAAAAGGCGAAACTGTAATTATTCCCCGCATTCCCATCATTCCAACTGATTTGCCATTCCAATTCAAAAGAGTTCAGTTTCCGCTGAAAACTGCGTTTGCAATGACCATAAATAAAGCCCAAGGGCAAACGCTAAAAGTTGCGGGGGTACATCTTGAAAAAGACTGTTTCTCCCATGGACAACTCTACGTTGCGTGCTCAAGAGTGTCGAAACCACAAAACCTTTATATTTTTGCAAAGGATGGCAAAACTAAAAACCTGGTATACAGAAATGTCTTGGTGTAAGAAACTTCCATAATCTGTAAAGCTTAAAATAATAGAAAATTTGTCAAGGGGAAAACATTTTCGCCTTTTTCGATCGGCAATAACGGCTTTAATGCCCTAAGTGAGTATACATCTCTTAAATTCAAACGCAGAGCTCATTATGTTGATTTTGAAGAGTTCCCTAGAATATCTTCCACATTTCATTTTTGAAGAGATCCCGCGAGATCGGGAACTATGTGGGTAAAACCAAAAATCTGCCGGAAGTCACTATTCCTCGCGAACGAAGTCGCGGGCAAAAGCTAGTCAGAAATAAACATAAAAGAAAGCAACATGTTAAAATATAATATTGAACTAATAAGCTTGAAATGGTCAGCAACAGGGTAAGTTCGTGCAAGCGGATTCGTAGGGTGGTACGAGTAAAAATTGTTGTGATGTACATTCCATTTATTTCCCGAGGTTATAATATTGCGTATCTTCGTCTAGTATAGAAATTAGCAAATGGGACCGCAGCCGCACGCGCACTTGCCGTTGATAGACACGGCTCCAGCAGCTGGTATAGCGCCACCGAAGCTCACAGCGCCCATGATGGGGACCTGACCAGCAACGGCGGTGTTACCGGCGACTGGCAGCTCACCAGCGACCGCCACGTTGCCTTCACCGGCACCGCCGTACGCGGCAGCACCATAACCGGCAGCACCATAACCGGCAGCACCATAACCGGCAGCACCAGGGTAGGCGAGTCCGTCGTAAGCCAAACCAGAACCCAATCCCAAGGGGGCAGCCAGACCAGGACCAGCCAAACCGAAAGGAGCGGCCAAGCCACGAGCCGCCAATCCACAAGGAGCAGCGATAGCAGGTGCAGTCAAGCCACAGGGACCAGCGAATGGAGCATCAACAACCGCGGCGCGGCTGGTGCATGACTGTCCGAGTGCGGACTGAAAGTAAAGATTCAAATATGATAATCATTGTACCAATTTAAGAAGTAAAATGTATCTATAATTTCCAATTATTTGGATCTACTGGAAACATAATCTTCTAGCTTCCGTAGATTTGTAAAACATTATCGAAATAGTGAGTTTTTAAAGAAACACAAAAAAGGAAGAAACGGCATTCTTACCTGGAGGAAGCAAGCTTGGATGCAGAGGAACACAACGGTGAAGGTAGACATGTTTGATGTTCGTTTGCGTTCAACGAGAAGCTGAAGACTGAATGATGAACTGGAACAGCTGCCACATTTTATACTCAGCCCCTTGTTGATATCAGTAGATAGTTCATTTTCGAAATTGTTGAAAACGTGACTGAATTAATGTCACCATTCGAAAAGCGTTTCTTTGTTGGTAAATAGTAGGCTTATCATGCTTACACAAGCAATTAGTTAATTGTTTTCACCTACTAAGTATTTTTCTTGGAACTTGATAACACTATACGAAACGGAGTATAAAACCCGCCACAGGTACACTAATAAACATCATTCTTGTGTTGGCACTCGAAACAAACTACAATGTCTGTCAAAGCTATCCTCGTCCTCTGCGCTCAGGCGCTCCTGTTCAAGGTAAGAAGTCAATTATTTATTTAAAGTAATATCATACATAACAAATTAAAATTTTATTGTGCCTTCCAAATACATAATTATGTGTATGTCAAAAAGTGGTGTTGTGGAAGTCGCTCATAGCTTTACGTTACTAATATCTTTTGTAACAATTTCAGTCCGCACTCGGACAGTGCACCAGCCGCGCTGCGGTTGCTGATATCTCTGGACTTGCTGCTCCTTGCGGCTTGGCCGCTCCCGCCTTAGCGGCCCCTTGGGGTGCTCCTGCTTGGGGATGTGATGGACTCGCCTACTCTGGCGCTGGCTTGGCAGGCAGAGGTCTTGCTATCGACGGCCTGGCCACTGGCTTAGCAGGCAGAAACCTGGCTTACGATGGAATCTACGCCCCCGCCATGGAGTTCAGTCCTACCAGTGGCGGTGCTATGCCTGTCTCCAGCGCCTCCGCCAACGCTCCCGTCGGTATCTCCGTAGTGTCTGACAACGTTTATGAAGGTACTCTGGCTGTCGGTGGTGAGCTGCCGTTCGTGGGTACTATTGGTATGGAAGGTGTGGTGCCTTCTGCCGGTGCCGGCGCCGTCAATCATGCCTGTGGTAATGGCAGGAACGCCATGATCAGTGAGACTGCTGCTTACGGTCCAGCTGGTGCGTTAGGCACGATCGGTGCCTTTGGTTCAGCTGGTGCGTATGGCCCTGTCGGTGCCTACGGTCCCGCTGCTATTGCTGCTCCTGGCCTCGGTCTGCGTGGCGGTTGGGCTGGCAGAGGTTGTGATTGTGCCATCTAAGAACATGTTGAAACAAAAATGATTACCGACTTCAAGTTAATAAACTTAATTCCAAATTATTTTCGTTCGTTCTTTTATTACTTCAAGCTGTAAATCAACATCGTTCAATAAAATTTAATTATTCGCTGGATGAAGTCAAATCTGGTCATAGATTCGTTTTTGTAATTAAATTTCTTTTTTGAACAAACCTTAGATAAAGATGTATGAGGATCTTTTGTTGAGTGGCCAAATCGAAACTCACGTTGTAATCTGTCGTTCTTTCAATACAACGAATTTCCCCTAACCCCTCCAAAGTCATTTAATTTAAAAATGGATATACGTAAAATAACACATGTCGAACAAACTAAATTTTTAGGTATTGTATTGGATGAATATTTAGACTGGAAGGCGCAGGTTCAGTACGTATGCAATAAAATAAATAAATTTGTATATGCCCTTAGAAAAATTAAATATGTAACTAATATAAAAACGGCTGTAATGTCTTATCGAGCGTACGTTGAGTCCTCGTTGCGGTACGGACTAATAACATGGGGAAATAGTACGGAACACAACAGGGCATTTATCGCACAAAAAAAGTGTATATTTTATTTTATTTTATTAGGGAAACAAACAATTGTACATTGTGTCTTACCACTAATTAATAATATAAAAATAGGCTAACGTACAATTCACGACATTTCCACATATTACTAAGAAAGATTTAGTTGGTACATGCAGAGAGAGTGTTGAGGCTAATACTAGTCTTATCTAATCTTATCAAATACATAAGTGACATAATGGTGTTATTTTAGTATTTTAACAATGCTTTTTTTGAATTCATTGTGTTTTAAGGCAAATATATCAACTTTATCGAAGTGAACATTATAATTTTTAATTAGTCTATGGAGGGGCGCCCGCTCACCCGCATTTGTACGACTCATAGTCGTGGCAAAAGTCGGGTAATCACGCACCTCTCGCCTTATTATCGTTCTTGGCACGACATACGATAAGTCATTGACTAGATCAGAGCAGTCAAACTTATTGTGAACCAGTCCATGAAGCATCATAGCTTGGAGTAGCCGCCGCCTGGATTGTAGGGATATTAAGCCGAATCTATGCAAAGACCCCTCGTAAGAAAGATGGTCCAAATGACATTTGTACTGCAACGTACGGAGAAACTTGCGCTGAACTCTTTCTATAGCGTAGTTATATTTGGCATAATGAGGGTCCCATATCATGCAGGCATACTCAACTTGTGGCCGTATCAAATTGTTAAAAAGATATAGGAATGTGGCCGGGCGTTTAAAGTCGGTAGCTGATCTCATAACGAAGTTATACATTTGGAAAGCTGTCGCTGTTATCTTTTTGATGTGTAAATCTAGGTGTAATTTGGAGTCCAAGAGTACTCCTAGATCACGCATCTCTACCTCTCTAAGAAGGAGTTCATTGCAGAGGGAGTAATCGTAGCTAATAATATTTTTATTTTTGGAAAAGTTAACAAATTTACATTTAGGTAAGCTTAATTTAAGTTTATTATTGCTACAGTAATCAGAAAGTCTATTTAAGTCGTCTTGAAGCAGATAACAATCGTCAAGTGTAGAGATTTTCTTGAATATTTTTAGATCATCAGCGTACAACAAAAATTTGCAGTTATGAAAGCATTTGCCAATATCATTTATATAAAGAATAAACAACAAAGGTCCCAGTATCGATCCTTGTGGGACTCCAGATGTAGCCAAAAATGGACCAGACTGGTATCCGTTACATACAACAGTCTGATTACGATTGCTGATATACGATTGAAACCAACGAAGTAAATTGCCTCTGATGCCATTAAATGCAATTTTGTTCAGCAGTATCTCATGATCGACTCTATCAAAGGCCTTTTTAAAGTCTGTGTAAACAGCGTCAGTTTGTGCTCTTATGTCCATATTCTTAAATAAGTAGTTGGTAAATATCATTAAGTTAGTAACGGTTGATTTTTGTCTAACGAAACCGTGTTGCTCTGGAATAATACTGTGTTGAAAATATGTATAAATCTCGTGATGGACGAGCCTTTCAAATATCTTAGCAATAACACAAAGGAGCGAAATAGGTCGATAATTCTCTATGTTTTGCTTGGAACCGCATTTGTGCACAGGTACTATGTTAGCCGTTTTCCAGATGGAGGGGAAAGAACCAGTACAGATGCACTTATTAAATATGATATGTAATGGCTTACATATTGTATTTGCTGTGTATTTTAAAAAGCTGGGGGGAATCCCATCGGGTCCCGACCCTTTAGCGACATCTAGCATCTTTAATTGCTTACGGACCATAGGAAGGCTGAAGTATATGCTCTGGAGCGACAAATTATGGTCATTAGATTGTTCAGGTACTGGGCTCCAATATGGTGTAAGACTAGAGGGTTCATAGACAGATTGAAAGAAAGAAGCAAAGAGGTTACATATTCTGAGAGGGTCGTTTGATGTTTCATTTTTAATGCACATGCGCGTAGGGATGCCAGCCTTGCCTTTGCGATTACCAACATATGTCCAGAAGTGTTTGACATTTTCAGGAATACTATCCTCTACACTTTTCATGTATACGCTGTAACATTTTGCGCATTCTGTTTTAAAACGAGCTCTATACAACGAGAACACTTCGTAATCGGATAAGTTATTGTACGTTTTCCACTTACACCAGGCCTTCCTTTTATATTTAAATATGCGTATCAAAGCTTTTGAAAACCATACAGGAAAATTCGCGTTTTTCGGTTTAGACATAGGTACTCTGTTTTTAGTAATACCATATATATGATTATAAAAGACTTCTGTGCATTCGCCCGCAGAATTATTATCCAGTACAGTATCCCAGTCAATTTCATTTATATCTTCATTTATGAGATTATAGTCTGCCTTACGAAAATTAAATCTAGGAGTGCGTAAAGGGCGTATGAAATCTAAATTTATGTTTAGCGCGAGCAAAGTGTAGAATGGAGGATGGTGGTTATCAGCTTGCAATAAATCCTGATTTGGTCTTAAAACGCTGCAACTAATATTGGATAATAAGAGATCAAGGATGCGCCCATTAGAATTAGTTACATGGTTATATTGTTTGACATCATGAACAGTCATAAAGTTTTTTAACCGGGTACAGATAGCAGAAGTGCCCATACATATCAGAAAGTCAGATGAAGGATCAGACTTTAACCAATTTGCTGTTGGTATATTATAATCGCCAAATAGCAACAAGTGTTCGACGTTCATTGCATTAATTAAAGTATCCAGGTTATCAAAGTGCAGGTTATAAACTTCTAGTGACGAGTTATTAGGTAAGTACACAGCGCTAATAATGGTATGAGTATTGTTATTACTGTTAGGAATTGCAACTACAACTTGTTCGAGATGTTTCTCAAGTAAAGTTTGCAACTGAAGTGGTATACAGACAGGGTTGTATTCCCGCAAGATAGCTATTAACACTCCGCCCCCATCAGACTTATTAGTTGCTGTTCTATTACGGTCACAACGAAACACAACATAACGGCTATCAATAAATTCACAATTATTTACAGCTGGAATCAACCAAGTTTCCGTTAAAATTATTACATCAAAACAATTAGATAAAATATTCATGTATATGGTGTTTAGTTTTGTACGTATGCCTCTACTATTTTGGTAGTATATACTTAGATTATTTAAATTAGTAGCCATTGTAACTATTTAAGACAGAGTATTAACTACAAAAATTAAAAAAAAAAAAAAGAAAAGAAAAAGAATTACAATTTGTTATTAATGTTGTGTGATCTAATTTTGCATAAATCATTTGAGGATTTTATGGCTATAGTAGGAGAGGTTTCACTAAATTTTGCAAGAATGGTGGCATGTTTGACCCATACGAACTTGCACTCGTACTTTTTTGCCAGCTCCCGAGTTTCACGTAGTAGTTGCTTTTTCTGGAGAGTAAGATGTTCGTTCACATAAACGGTCCGAGACGCACCTGAAATGCCTAGTTCAGTGGATCCAAGACTATTTTTTTTCAGTCGGTATGCGCTGAGGATGTTGTCTCTAAGGCTGCGGGTTTTGAACTTGGCAATTATGTTTTTAGGCCTGTCGTTAGCTGCAGCGTGTGGTACGCGATGAACTGTAGTTATCTCTTCACGTGGTATTGTAATGTCGATTTTTTTCCCCAGATTCTCTAACAATGTAAATAAATTCTCGTCACGCCGCTCAGGAACGTTAGATATTTCCAGGTTACATTGCCTAGCTTGTTGTTCTAGATGGTCGATTTTAGCTTCTAGTGCCTTTAGTGCACTCGGGTTAGAACTTCTCTCCTCGACGCTGATAAGTCGTTTTAAATAATCATCATATTTATTCGAAATGAATTGCGCTGAGGCCTTAGTTTCCTCGATCTTAACGGACATTTCAGTTATATTTTTTTTAATTGAAATGTTTTCAGAACGAAGATAGTCTATTTCTTTTTTAGACTCTTTCATGTATGACTCTAAGTCACTCCTTATAGTTTTTATGTTGTCATTGATAGTCACAAAGTTGGCATCAAGACTAGTCTTCCATTCATCGAGAGTATTTTTCAAGTCCGCGTGCATACTAGCGATTTGTGCAGCATGTTCACACTCCGGTTGCTTTCGTTTGCGAGTTGTGATATTCTCCTCACTCTCCACTTGTAGATGTTTCGCTAGGTCAGGCTCCGAAGTCGATTGCTCCGATCGTATCAATGGTTTTTTTGGCGTTTGCGTCGTACTGAACATTGTGTTGTAGCAAGACAAAAACAGCTATGTGCAAAAGCGTAGGCGCTGCGGTAATATTGCTCTTAAGTTATGTGTAGGCGCCACGTCTGGCGGCGCAGTGGCAGAGGAATGACGCACCAGCGTAGGAGTGGGGCGCGTAGCGCGGTCGCTAATTTTGACTTGCAGGAACTAACCTTGATGGCGCGGTGGCGGGGCGGCCGACTGCAAATCCAAGCGTCGCAAGATCAAGACCAGGCGGGACCTCGACGAAACTGGAGCGTCCGAAACTATATATCTCGCTCTAAGACGGCCCACTAGGCGGGAACAATCCCTTAAAACACTTGAAGAGCAAGCGAGAAATGGTTTTTTCGACCAACAGCCAATCACAAAAATACGACTTCCAGATAGCCACAACACGTCCACACTGTACTTAGCCGCTTGGTACAATGTATACGCGCCTTATACGGAATTCCGTCCGATGAATCGTGTAGACCAATATTTAAAAAGCTTGGTTTGCTACCGTTGCCATCGTTATATATTTATGAGATGTGTATGTTCGTAAAGAAACACAAATAATTATTTAAAACAGCAGAAGAAGTATGTTCACGAAGTCGGCGTGACCAATACACACTTGTACTTGGCGAACTGCCTAGGTGTACTAAATATAATAAAAACTGTGTAGCTATGTGTGTACGTGTATTTAATAAGTTACCAAAGACACTGAAAGAATTAAATTGTAGACTATTTAAATTTAAATTGTACAATTGGTTGAATGAAAATAATTTCTATAGTATTAAGGATTTCCTAGAACACTAATATTAGCAACATGCAACACTTGCATATTGCACTTGCTTGTGCTTAACAATTTTGCATGCTTTATTTTTAAGCTAAACATGTATGATCTCATTTTTATGTAAGACCTTTTTATACCGTGTTTTAAGCAAATAAATATATTATTATTTTCGGAAAATGTTTTTCTTCTCAGCCCTTAGACTGGGTTTCAGCTACATTTACGGGCCGAAACCAAAGCAAATGTAGCGTGTGGTGTGTAATGTTTATGTGTTGTGATGAGGTCCTATTTCGTTTTCTTCTATCTGCAAGAATTTTCTAACAATTCTGCACGTATTTAGAATCGCAGCTTTTTGCAGTATGATATAGATGGATTCTTTTAGGTCGAGTAATTTTAAACTATGGAGAAGATGATTTGGTATAACGCCTGTTGTGGAGAGAGGACTATAGGCACTACATATACTTTTTCTTGTCGCCAGATTCTAGTAACTTCGTCTTTGAGCTCTGCGTACTTACTAATTTTTTCTGTGATTGTCTTCTGAATATTGTGTGTATTGGGAACAGCAATGTCTATAAGGTAAGTTACTTTATTTATTTTATCCTGTAGGATTATATCCGGTCTATTGTAGTGAATAGTCTTATCTGTGAGTATAGCTCGATCGTAATAGAGTTTATGTGTTGTATTTTCTAGGGTAGCTTCTGGTTTATAATTGTAGTAAGGAGTGCTGGTATTATGAATGAGTGTGTGTTTTAGTGCTAGTTTCTGGTGAATGACATTGGCCACCTGATTGTGCCTGTGAGTGTAGTCGGTTTGCGTGAGAGTTGTGCATGCCCCTGTTATGTGCTGGATGGTTTCTGGTTGGCTGTGACATTTGCGACATTTATCATTTGTGGCTGTAGGATCTTTGATTATGTATTTTCTGTAGTTTTTTGTGTTGATGATCTGATCTTGAATAGCTATTATAAATCCTTCAGTTTCGGGGAATAAGCTGCCTATTTTAAGCCACTTATTTGAAGCTAATTTATTTATGTGGGATTGCTCTAAGTCATGAGGGTGCCGACCGTGGAGTACTTTCCTCTTCCAGTCTTCTATTTTATGTTGCTGTGGGTCATCATTAGTTGTGTTTAGTGTTTCTATCTGATGACTTAGATTAAGTGGAGTGTAGTTGAGATCATTTATCACTATGGCTTTGTGTATGCTACTAGTGCGGGATTTTGAATGAAAGAATGATTTTAATCGACTAATTTGTTTCCGCCATAGGTGCTGGATGTCTATTAAGCCTCTCCCTCCATGTTGTCGTTTAATGGTAAGTCTCTCTATGGCGGACTTAGGGTGTAAATTGTTGTGCTTTGTAAGTGTCGTTCGCGTAGTACGCTCTAATTGTTCAGTGTCTGTTTTGGACCATTTTATAACTCCGAATGAGTACGTTAATACGGGAATGGCGAAGGTGTTTAAAGCTTTGATGAGATGTTTACCTGAAAGTTGCGTTTTACAAATGGCGTTCACTCTCCTCTTGTACTCATTACTAAGCGTATTTTTAATGCGTGTATGATCAAGACCTTTTAGTTGCGCGTACCCTAAATATTTATACAAGTCAGTCTGTTCCATTGCTGATATAGTGTCCGTGTCATTTACTACATAGTCGCCGGGCCGTACCTTGCCACTCACAATGTGAAGTGTTTTACATTTTTCTAACCCAAATTGCATGTTAATATCTTTACTGAACTCTGCTGTAACATCTACTAATTTCTTCATGTCGTTTTCTGTTTTTGTATAAAGTTTGATGTCATCCATGTATATAAGATGGGATATTATTGTTTCATCTGTAGTGTGTTTGAGGCAGTATCCGGCCCCGCAACCCTGCAGCAAATGGGACAGAGGATTTAGGGCGAGACAGAACCACAACGGGCTCAGGGAGTCACCTTGGTAGATACCTTTTTTGATGGAGATTTGACGAGTGGTGACAGTATTGTGGTTGTAATTTATTTGTAGTGTTGTTTTCCACTGAAGCATTATGTTGCGTATAAAATCTATAATTTTCGGGTTTATTCTATAAATTTCTAATATTTGTATCAACCAAGAATGAGGAACACTGTCAAAAGCCTTTTTATAGTCAATATATGTGCAATGTAAATTTCTGTTTTTAGAGGTGGCATGTTTATGAATAGTGGAATCAATAATCAGCTGTTCTTTGCATCCCATGTGGCCCTGCCTGCATCCCTTCTGTTCCTCAGCTATTATATTGTGACGTTCGATATGCGAGCTAATTTTCTTTGTAATTGCAGATGTCAGTATTTTGTAAATTGTGGGTAGGCATGTAATTGGTCGGTATTGGGAAGGCTGAGGTGAATTTGTAGTTTTAGGTAGCATGTAAGTAATTCCTGTTGCAATAAATTCGGGTGTGTTCTGTTGTCCTAATATGATATCTGTCAAATTTTTTGCTAAAGATTTGTGTAATGAAGTTAACTTTTTGTACCAAAAATTATGTATTTTATCGATACCAGGTGATTTCCAGTTATGTAATCTGGCTGTTATGTGTGTAATGTCAGTCTCTGCTACCTCTAAAAATTCCATTTCGTCAACACCTCTCCATTTTACTTCTTCTTCTGCTATCCATGATGCTTTGTCGTTGTGCTGAACTGGCTCTTCCCAAATGCTAGCCCAATACTCTTCTAGTTGTTCCTTTGTAGGTAGGTTAGGTATGTTTGTGTTATTTTTATCAATTGTGTCTGTTTGTGGTTTGTGTAAGTTTCTATAAAACATTTTTTCGTTTGTAGCAAATGTGGTGTTATCTTTTTTACGTTGTTGTGCTTTTTTATATCTTCTGAGCCTATGAACTTTGAGTGCTAGTTTTTGTTTTAAGGTGTCTAAAAATTCTTCAGATTTTCTGTTATTTTTTTCGTGTCTGGTGTGTGTCAAATTGTTTCTAAATATGACCTCAACTCTTTTTACTAGTTTATTAGATCTGCAACCGTTAATATATTGAGTGAGTCTACCAATGTCTGCCCTTAATTTTTCAATATCTTTTTCTAGTCTCTGTTGCCATGCTGGTGCTAAATTCTGTCTTGTTCTTGGAGTTCCTGTGTGGTCTGTGATTTTAAAGTTTAGTTCTTCAGATATAACTACGGCTGTGCAATATATAAGTAGGTGTATGTCTATAAGCTGTGTGTCATCAGATATAAATTGTGTAAGTATACTCTCATTAAATAAATTAACTAGACGAAATAGGTTAGGTGTGTATTTAAGTTTAGGTAACCTAGGTCGAGCTGCTGGGTCCATCCCCGAGTATTGTGTTATCGTTGTTCTAAATTTGTCATTAATTTCTTGAATATATGTATGTGTTGTTAAGTGTTGGTATGGGACGGCTATGGTCTCAATGTCATTTTCCAGCATAAGGGTAATGGATTCGGTTTGTGTGGCTGTGTGCGATATTTGTGTGTGGGCTTGTGATTGGTTGTACGGTTGAGATTGGGAATAAATAAGTTGTGATTGACTAAGTAATTGTGGTTGTTCTTGATGATAAATTTCGTTTACGTTTTGTGTAATATTGTTAGTATCTATACAATTTAATGTTTCTTCTTGTAGTAATTGTGTTCGTATTTCTTCTTTTAACTGATCTATAACTTCTTGAGATAGAAGTTTATTCCTAACTATGGTTCTTCTTTGGTCTGCAATTCTTTGTTCTGAAACCGCAATATCTGGATATTGTCGGGTGAAAAGTGCATGCATTTGTTGTCTGTATGTGGTCATATCGGTCTCTAATTTAGTTATGTATAGGTAAGTTCGCATGATAAATGTGTTTACTTCTTTGCTCCATTTCATGCGAACTCTAGCTTTTCCAGCCTTGGTGGACGCGGGCAAAAAGGTAGATACCCCCCGCGTAGCATTCAAGGTCGGAGTGGGTGAAACAGTATTAAAACTAATAATGGGGGGTGATAAAGGTGTAGGTGACGATGGTATGGATGGTGATGATCGCCTAGAAGGTGTGTATGATACTGTGCTTGGACTATACGGTTCTACAGGGGTGTCTGTCCTGTCCGTCAGTCTGTCACCATCGTCAATGATTTCGGCTGTAGTATCTTTGTCGGTGGGAGCCCGCCTGTTCAACTCCTCACCGCTGACGGTTCGCATGCTGAGACACCCAGCGTCAGCTCCAGGTGCGCCCCGGCGATCGCCCCCGGGCAGCGGTCCTATACGTTTTTTCTTTGAACGTGTCTCCATTTTTAGTGGGTTTCCAGAGCCACGTTAGCCACGCCAGTAATTTCTCATTCATGTGTCCGCCCCCCACGTGATTAGATGGTCAATCAGGACGTGTGGTTGTTTAGGGGGCATATTATTATTATTTCCTTTATTCATTTCTATACATATAATTTACATTTTTAAATATTTCTATACAAAGTAATATAAAAAAAAAACATTTAAAAATATAAAAAAAAGTAGCCCACTGGTATCGGGAACAGGGTCCGAAATACCGGTGGTCAGGGCTCTTGAGAGAGGAACCTCCTAACAATACGCGCCGTGTCCAGAAGTACTGCTTTCTGAATCAAGCCCTTGATCCAGCTGCCAAGCGAGAGCCTCCTCAGATGTTTGTCGAGGCTATTGGCTATTAAGCCATTGGCCGACACGACTATCGGCACAATGACTGCTGTACTCACGTCCCACATGTCGACAACCTCGCGAGCCAGATCTAGATATTTGAATTGTTTATCTTTCTCTGCTTTCACGAGGTTCTCGTCATGCGGAACTGTTATATCAACAATCATTGCGCGACGCTCCAATCGATCTATCACCACAATGTCAGGTTTATTGGCAACAATAGTCCTGTCAGTGATGATAGATCGATCCCAATACAAAGTGATATTACCATTATCGAGAACTGGGTCGGGCGCATACTTATAGTATGGTACTTCTGATTCCACAAGGTTGTACTTCAAAGCAAGTTGCTGGTGGATAATCCTGGCAACGAGGTTGTGTCTATGCAAGTATTCTCCGTTAGCCAGACGAGAACACCCAGAAATAATGTGTCGGATCGATTCTCCCGGACGGTGGCATGCCCGACATATGTCAACCGTGCCATCCTTCACAATGTATTTCCGGTAGTTATTCGTCATCATAACTTCGTCCATTATTGCACAGACAAAACCTTCGGTTTCCCCGAATAGGTCACCGAAACGCAGCCAAGATACGGACGCTAAGAAGTCTACATCGGGTCCATGTAGGGCCCGGTAAAAGCGTCCGTGAAGCTCCTTGCCCTGCCATACCTCCTTGCGATCATTAGTATCTAATACTGTAGGTTTGCGCCAGTTCTCGTTAGCCAGAGAGAGCGGGGTGAGGCCCTTGTCCACTGAGACCACATCTCGGTGCATCCCCTCGTCGACTTCTAGGAAGTATTCCCTGAGGCTGCATATCTCACGGTTGTGCAGGGTCTTAGCATTTAAGAAGCCACGACCCCCGCACTTCCGCGGGATATACAGTCTCATCACCGACGACCGCGGGTGATGATCGATTTGCGGTCAGCAGTGCGCGGACCCTCCTATCCAGGGCATCAAGTTCCGTCTGAGTCCATTTGAGTATGCCGAAAGAATACATCAAAACCGGCATGACCCAACCATTGAAGGCGCGCACCTTGTTTCCACCTGACAAAAGACTGCTTAGTACTTTGTTCAGGCGGCCAAAGAAGCGGTCCCTCAATGATTGTTTCATGTCGGCAGTATTGATACCTAATGCTTCCGACATACCCAAATACTTGTAGGTTTCTGTTGAGGAGAGGGATCTAAGGTGTATGGAATCCGAGAGTTGAGTTCCCACGGATTCCATAATCTCCCCTCGCTTCACATGCATGACTGCACATTTGTCCACACCAAATTCCATCCTGATGGCGCTACTGAAAGTTTCCGTTACCTTCAGTAGCTTCATCAGTTGCAAGTTGTTGGGGGCAAAGAGTTTCAGATCATCCATGTAAAGAAGGTGAGATATGACCTGACCACCTCTCCTCAACCGATAGCCTAGACCTGAACCCTCCAACAGTGTGCTGAGAGGGTTCAAGGCTAAACAAAACCACAATGGACTCAGACTATCACCCTGGAATATACCACGCTCAATCTTTATCGGTTCGCTGTTCCCCTGGATCTGTCGACATCCTGGATAGCGAAGGACCGTTCTCCAGTGCCCCATACATGACATCAGGAAGGTACGCAGAGTTGCATCAACTTTATACAACTCCAGCACCCTCATGAGCCATGTATGAGGGACAGAATCATAGGCCTTCTTGTAATCTATCCAACATGTAGACAGATCCCTTCGCGAGCGGCGAACTTGTTGGCTAATGGCCATATCAATAAGGAGCAGCTCCTTAGTACCGCGGGACCCATTCCTACATCCATTCTGAGAGGCAGACATGATAGAATTACTATCAATATGATGATTGATTTTAGCTCTCAAAATGGATGTAAGAACTTTATAGACCGTTGGTAAACAAGTGATTGGTCTATAATTTTTGGGTTCCGCAGTACTACCTGATTTATGGAGCAGGTGGGTAATTCCTGTCGTCAAGAACTGGGGCAGCGACCCTGACTCTAAGGCTGACTGAAACTGGGATGCTAAGCGAACATGTGATCTCTGGAACCATTTAATCCAGAAGTTGTGCAGTCCATCCGGCCCTGGAGATTTCCAGTTAGGCAACGGACGGACTGCACGAGCTACATCTTGGGGGCTGATGATAATTGCCCCCATTTCAGGTATTGAATCACACGCTCGTTCAACCTCCCGGGTCCAATCACCCTCAGTGTGACTGACAGGCACCGACCAGATGTTGCGCCAGAACGAACACATGGCGTCATCATCTGGTAGACGCGTATCAGTCACACCTTGGTCCGGTCGTTCCCAAGCCCTATATACCCACCTTTCATCACTTCGGAATGTGCGATTCTGAGTGTAACGCTCCACTCGCCGCTTGTACCGACGAATACGGCTTGCCCATGCACAGATCTTCTGCTTCAGGAAGTCGATACGCTCTGTGACGCGGGCTAAGTAGTCTCGAAAACTAACATCAGTTCCCGAGAACGCCCGCTTCACAAAGCGCAACACTCTAGGTCGAGTATTGCCCTCCCTGAAGCAGATTAACTTGCCGATGAGTGCTCTAGCCTTACCGATACGCCGCTCAATCCTGCATTGCCAAGCTGGAACAGCAAATTTTGGTCGTGTAGCTCTGTCGTTGTTGGGAAATTTGACGTGAGCTACACGACATGCCGCTACAGCTCCACAGTACAATATTGAGTGGGTATCGGCGAGGTCTTTGCTGCTGTCAAAGCAGTTTGACAGCTGCGAATCTAAAGCACACACCAGCGCCTTGTTTTTCTTGTGCATAGGTAAACGAGGTAGACGTGGTCTAAGTTCAGGCGGTGTGGATCGGTACTCCCGGAATGCACCCTCCAAAGCGCTCCTCAATTGTGCGTTGCACTGGGTACTCACGGATATAACTTCGTCATCATCTTCTTCACCATCGTGTTCGGATCGCGGTGGAGCACTGGATACATTTTGTAGCTGTACCGCAATCATTGGCGAAGCAGGTATAACTAGGTTACTCCGTGAATCGAAGCGTAGTCGCTCAAGTACGGTGTCATCCAACATGTGGTTACGCTGTATGACCCGCACTTGATCCGACAGCCGTTGCGCCGACACGCTGACACCTGGCTCAAGCACCTGAAACAGAGAGAGCATCCGACCACGGTACGCAGTCAAGTTGCTTCCCCCCTCAGTAGCCCCATAATATGCGCGCATGACGTTCTCATTAATGGACTGAGTCCATCGCATGCGCGACACATTTCCACCGGCAGCGGGGACCCTGTTCGGGGCCTGTTGGCCTCGAGGTCCCAAGCCCGCTGGTGGCCGTCCTCTTCCTCGTCGTCGTGGTGGTGATGGGGTCGACGGCGGGGAGAAAAACTCGTCACTCGAGCTCGACGCAACTGCAGCGATCGGAGACACAGCACTCACGATTGAGGGGCGTCCCGGCGGCTGCGAGGCGGAGCTGAGCGACGAGTCCGGAGATGGTGGGTGTGCCTGATGTTTTGCCCGGCTTCTTGTCAGCATTTTTTAAGACGTACGTCGTACATGCACATTTTCAAATATTTATATGATTTTAGGCTCCAGTTTTTTGATGTATCTGTTTTCTTTTTTTTTTCTTTATCATAATTATTGATAAAATTTGTTAATTATATTTTAAATATGGGTAAAATCGATAAAAAAAAATAAATAAAATTCAGTTTGATAAAATACGTGCTGTCAATTTGACACTCGGGCCACAGATTATTATTATTATTATCATTCAGGAGCCTAAAAATCCTTGCAACACTCAGCATCGTTTTGAAGACCTGTTTGATATCTGCTGCTAAAAGAAACTTTAAAGGACAATACTCTTAACGGAGAGTTTTTCTACTGTGGAAGTGACGGGAAAAGGAATGGCGTGGGAATAGTGTTAGATAGTAATTTAAAAGAAACCGTGATGGATGTAAAAAGAGTTAATGATAGATTGATAGTTTTAAAGGTTATGTTCGAAAACGTAATGCTGAACGTAGTTAGTGTGTATGCACCGCAAGTGGGATGTGATGAAAGAGTGAAAGAGAAGTTTTGGGAGGATTTTGACAACATTTTGATGAACATCCCGATGCATGAAGAATTGATAGTTGGAGGTGATTTCAATGGACATGTGGGAAGAATGAGAGGGATTTATGAAAGAGTGCATGGGGGGTGGGGAATCGGGAATCAAAACAATGAGGGGGAGACTCTACTGCAATCCGCTACCGCATTTGATCTGGCAGTAGCCAATACTTGGTTCCAGAAGAACGACGAACACCTTATAACATACAAGAGTGGTAACCACAAAACACAAATAGATTACTTCCTAGTCCGAAGAACCAAATTAAAGTGCATCAAAGACTGTAAAGTCTTACCGGGAGAAGACTTGGTTACACAGCACAGACTCCTAGTTATGGAAATAGTCACAGAAATAAAAATCAATAAAACGAAAGACCGACCTCCCCCTAAAATAAAATGGTATATGTTAGAGAAGGATGACTGTGCGAAAGAATTTAAAGAACGAGTGGTGAATAAAATGTTAGAGATGGGAGACATGAACGAGCGAAGTGTAAATGAATGTTGGAGTGAGATGGCTGGGTGTATTAGGAGTATAGCAAAGCAAGTCTTAGGAGAGACGAAAGGAAAGGGTACGATAGATAGGGATACATGGTGGTGGTCGACAGAAATCCAGAATGTGTTGAAGGAAAAAAAGAGGAAATTCAAGGAATGGCAGAGTGTTGAAGTTGCAAGTGTTAGTTTGAAAGCTGGAAGGAAGAGTGAGTATGATGCTCTCAAGAAAAAAGCCAAGAAAGCTGTGGCCATAGCTAGAGCAAAGGCCCAAGACAAGCTTTATGACACTTTGGATAGTACAGCAGGCCAAAAACAACTATACCGGCTTGCTAGAGCTAGAGAGAGAAAGGCGAGGGATGTATGTCAGATTAAATGCGTAAAAGATGAAGCTGGAATGGTTCTTTCGGATGATGAGGAAATTAGGTATAGGTGGAAGGGATACTTTGAAAAACTGATGAATGAGGAGAATGACTGGAACGGTGTGCTGGACAATAAACCAGTGAATGAGGGGTTAGTGAGTAAGGTTAGTATGGATGAAGTGAGAATAGCAGTAAATGGAATGAAGAATGGTAAAGCTCTAGGACCTGACGGTATACCGGTTGAAGTTTGGAAGTTATTACGGGTGGATGGATGGACGTGGTTAGCTTTATTTTTCAATAAGTTGTTGCTGGAAGAAGCCATACCTGATGAGTGGTGCAACAGTTCGCTGGTGCCCATCTTTAAAAATAAAGGTGATGTGCTGGAGTGCAATAACTATAGAGGAATAAAGCTGATGGCGCATAGTATGAAAGTTTGGGAGAAAGTTATTGAAAGACGACTGAGAGAAGAGAGTGAAATTTCACGAAATCAATTCGGTTTTATGCCTGGTCGGGGATCGATGGATGCCATTTTTGCCATCCGCCAGCTGTGCGAGAAATACAGAAGTGCGCACAAAAACTTGCACATGGTGTTCATCGACCTCGAAAAGGCATACGACCGGGTACCTCGTGAAGTTTTGTGGTGGGCCCTGAAAGAGAAAGGTATGCCTGGGAAGTATGTGCAGTTGATCCGAGCGATGTACAGTCGATGTAGTACCCAAGTTCGGTCTACAGCGGGCAATACCGGCAACTTTAATGTGGCGGTCGGCTTGCACCAAGGGTCGGCTCTAAGCCCTTACCTCTTCCTGGTGATAATGGACGCACTTACGTCGGACATCCAGAAAGAGGCTCCTTGGTGTATGCTGTTTGCCGATGACATTGTGTTGGTTGCCGAGAGTGGCCTAGAGGTCCAGAACAGATTGGAGGTGTGGTGGCAAAGACTGGAGAATGTTGGCCTGAAAGTCAGTAGGACTAAAACAGAATACTTGTTCTGTGATTTCGGCGGTCTCTCCAGTCCTGTGCCCATAACACTTGCCGGAACGCCCATACCGATCTGTTCCGATTTTCGGTACCTCGGGTCATTTGTCCAAGGGAATGGCGAAGTAGACCGAGACGTAACGCACCGGATCAACTCAGGATGGATGAAATGGCGACAGGTCACTGGAACAACTTGCGACCCACGGATGCCCCTCAAATTAAAGGGGAAAATATACAAATCCGTGATTAGACCTGTCGTACTGTATGGATCGGAATGCTGGGCTGTGAAGAAGATGGATGAAAAAAGATTGCATGTAGCCGAGATGAGAATGTTGAGGTGGATGTGTGGTGTGACAAGAATGGATAAGGTAAGGAACGAGTATATTAGAGGAAGCTTAAAAGTTGCGCCAGTTACAGAAAAGCTAAAAGGGAATCGACTGTCTTGGTATGGGCATGTGATGAGGAGGGACGAATCGCATGTGACTAAAAGAGTGATGAATATAAACGTGGATGGATGGAGAGGGAGAGGAAGACCAAAGAAACGATGGATGGATTGTGTGAGGAATGATATGCAGGTGAAAGGAGTAAATGATAGCATGACGGTTGATAGAGGAGATTGGAAGAAGAAAACGTGTTGCGCCGACCCCAAGTAACATGGGACAAGGGCAGGAAGATGATGACTCTTAACGGAGCCGAATGCTACTTTTTCTCCCCGTCATTTCGATATTTTCTTTGTTTTAAACCATACCTTATATTTACATAGATATTCGGGGTCAAAGTTCCAAGTTTTTTTCATAAATATATGTTTTTAATGTATTTTTTTTACCTTTAATGCCTCCACGACCCCCGTACTGTTTAATCCATCCACCAGCACAATGTTTTGAATGTGTTACATTGAGTCCTACCGTAAAACGTGAATTTCACCCCAAACAAAATATTTGTTTCCAAGCTATATTTTTTGTGTAATACTACTAAGTTTGATGTACATAATGCTTGGTCGACGGGTCCGTTTACAACCTGTATGCTTAAATAATAAACAACTTTAGCTTAATTTTTGTCATATTCATAGAGATTATGCCAAAACTAAGACGAAGTTTTTAAATAATAATAATAATAATAATCGTTTATTTATCTCATCCACAAATAAAACAAATGAAAAACTTAATACTAACAAAATAAAAGGAACTTATCTCCGATCATGATGACTTAACTAGGTAGGTATTGGTAGAAATGTCATAGGTAGATAAATTTAAACAATATTTTATTTGTGGGAGACTGGTGCTTAAACTAAGCCAAGGCCTGTATTTTAGGACACCAGGTCGCCACCTAAAATGCTTTTTTTTTTTCTTCTTTTTTTTTTCGGATGGGAAATCATCAAATGACCCCACCCACTCTGGGCGGAGCGGAAGGGAGTGTCAGACTTGTACTGACTAAAACCCATCCATGTTCCTTCTTTGCCCTTTGTGTTCCAGGGCCACGGTATCTCTTTCGAACAGTCCCGCAGCCCTGGCAGGCATCGGCCCTTGCGGACCCCTACTTATTTGCTGACATCTCTTTGAGGCGCACGTGGAACACGAACGCGCCGTCGACACGGCCTGTCGTTATAAGACGGCCGGACGGCGAGCTAGCCCATAACTCGCCGTCCACAGGCCCGCGCCTACGGTGGCCGGGAGCCACCACGTGACCCCCAACGCCCAGGGCGTCTCCCGCGGCGACTGGGACGTGAGGTTCTTTCCCTCTCACGTCCCACCACCTCCTTCCTTAAAAATTTCCAAAACCAAAATAGAAAAAACTAATAAATAAACATTGAAACAAGTTATAGCTAGAAACTTGTTATAAATATATTAGAAGAGTGAATGGGTGTGTGAGTATTGAAACAGAGTATGTGTGTCGTGTAATGAGTGTATGTGAGGTGTAGTGTGTAGTGAATGTCTGTGAAACTTATTATATTTGTATGCTTAGGATGAAAGGTTTATATTTTATATTTAAATACTGCATTTTATTTTTTTTATTTCTTAATTTCCAGGAGTTGTTCAGTTTGTTGATAGTCCAATCCACACAACCATGAAGCCACTTTTCTTTTACATTCGCGCGTGTTATCATTAAAGATATTCTTAGATTTATTAATTTGATTGTATAATCTAGGTCCAATAAAGTTATAAAATTTTTGTGCAAATCTGGTATTAGTTTTATAGGTTTTGCAAACGGTATAGTGCCGTCTCGTGTTAATCATGTCTGGACTAAACACCGATGCCGATCTTTATGCTGCCGAAGAACGGTTGATAGTGTGAACAGCTGTCTAACAGTTAGTACTCCAGTTTCCTGATATAGCTCCCGGGTAGAAAAGAGTCTAGGCTTAAAGAACGCAACCTTCAAAATCAGCCTCTGGGCTCGCTCCAATTCTAACAACTTTGTTTTGTCGGCGCCGCCCCATGAGGTAATACAATAGCTCACTATAGACTGAATCAAGGCCAAGTAAACCATGATCAGTGTCTTGCTATCTGCCACATGTCTGAGTTGTCTAAAAATATACGTAAGTTTGCGCACTTTTTGAGAGATATTATGAATGTGTTCACCAAACGAAAGCCTACTGTCAATTGTTACACCCAAATAGCGTATACATTTCGCTAATGTGATAAGTGGGCAATTTCTACACTGTGATGAAGGAGGAAAAGAACAATGATGAGCATATATTTGGGATACGTTTGGGTCACTGGTGCGTCTCGAATGGAGAATTTTATGAATTTGGTCTTGTCCGCGTTCAAAGTCAGCGAATTGGCAGCAAGCCAGTGGCAGACAGTGTTAAACCCAGCCTGAGCCCTAGCAAAAGCCTCCTCACAAGTATCACCCACAAATGTCAATGCAGTGTCATCCGCATAAGATATAACTGTACAGTCTTGGAGTTTAAGCTGACAGAGTTCATTAATGTAACACAGAAATAATGTAGGTCCAAAAATACTTCCCTGCGGGACTCCATATGACACCTGAAGATCATCACTCATGCGCTCACCGATACAAATACACTAAGATCTACCTGATAGATAATCTGCGAAAAGATCAAGTTGTTTGCCCCGAATACCCATGCAATTTAGTTTGTTCAAAAGGTTGGAGATACAGACTGTGTCAAACGCCTTAGCAAGATCCAGGAAAATGGTAATACATTTCTTATTTGCATTCATTTTTCTAACTAAGTAGGTAGTGAACTTATGAACAGCGTCATCAGTAGACTTGCCAGTCCTGAAACCATTTTGCGATGAAGAAAGTAGATCATTTGATTCCAGATAATTAATAAGCCTACCATTTATGACGCGCTCAAATATTTTTGATAGTGATGTGAGAATTGAGATAGGTCTATAGTTGTTGACACAGTCCGTATCTCCTGCCTTATGTATAGGAATAACAATCGATTTTTTAAGCGCTTTGGGGAAAACACCAGCGTCCAGACAGCGATTTATGAGGTCAGTGAGCACAGGAGTAACGAGATCAGAGACCCTCTGCAGAAACCCAGACGAAACGTTATCCCAACCCGCTCGACAGTCAAGTTTTAGGTTAAGTATAATTTTTTTAACTTCCTCACAGTCAACCTTGAGGAGTACAAACGAATTACAGGATGTGGCTTCTATATGTTCAGCGACATCTCGAAAAGGTGGAGTGGGAGGTATACGTTGTGCTAATCTACTACCAACAGTAGCAAAAAACTCATTTGCAGTATTAACAGACGACTGTGGGGAAGAATTTGCAGACAGCAAGTCATGAGAAGTTATTTTATTATTCTTATTACAGTTGGTTATGGTTTTCATAGAATCCCATAATTTAAAAAGTAAGAGACTGACTGGTCGATCAACGCAATGCTGAAATCGCTGGATCCAGAACATGAAATTTTGCACAAATCCTTCTGGAATGACGTAAGTGTGTACTAAGAAGGGATTTTTCAAAATTTATCCGCTAAGGGGTTAAAATGAGAGTTGAAATTTTGTATGAAACTTCGTCAATTATTTTACAGTTAGAAATGTAAAAAACAATATATGAGCTCATGGTTCAAAACAAAAGTTTGTTATCAGTATTTAAAAAAAAAGCTTTTTTTAAGGGGGTAAAATAGGGGATGAAAGATTGTATAAAACTTCGTCATTTTTGACGTTCCAAAACAGGGATACAGTATACTTCAATTTCTAACCATGCGTGAGCTCTTCTACCAATTATTAAATCTTTCGTACAAAATTTCAGCCCCTATTTCAACCCCCTTTTTTTTTTTTTTTTTTTTTTTTTCGGATGGGAAATCATCAAATGACCCCACCCACTCTGGGCGGAGCGGAAGGGAGTGTCAGACTTGTACTGACTAAAACCCATCCATGTTCCTTCTTTGCCCTTTGTGTTCCAGGGCCACGGTGTCTCTTTCGAACAGTCCCGCAGCTCTGGCAGGCATCGGCCCATGCGGACCCCTACTCGGTTGCTGACATCTCTTTGAGGCGCGCGTGGAACACGAACGCGCCGTCGACACGGCCTGTCGTCATAAGACGGCTGGACGGCGAGCTAGCCCATAACTCGCCGTCCACAGGCCCGCGCCTACGGTGGCCGGGAGCTACCACGTGACCCCCGACGCCCCGGGCGTCTCCCGCGGCGGCTGGGACGTGAGGTTCTTTCCCTCTCACGTCCTGCCACCTCCTTCACTAGCATGACTGCTTCGCAGAAGGAGGTGACGGCTTCCCATTCCCTCTCGCTCCGGACCATGGCTTGAACCAGGGCCGGACGCGAGAGATCGCCGCCGCCAATCGCCGCTACAAGAACACGCGGTGCTCCGCCCAAGCGGGGCAGACCTCTACGGTGTGCTCCACCGTGTCCTCCGGACGATCCTCGCAGTGGAAACACCTGGGCGTTTCCTCCCGCCCGATTCGGTGCAGGAACCTCCCGAAACAACCGTGTTTGGTGAGGACCTGCGTCAGGCGGTAGGTGAGGGCGCCGTGGCACCTCTCTAGCCACTCCTCAAAGAGGGGACTTATCACCACTATGGTAGCGTGCCCTGCAAGGGGTTGGAACAGTCGCTCTCTCCATGTCGCCATGAGATCACGCCGGAGGTCTGTCCGCTGAGCGGCAATTTGCCGCGGCAGCGGAGTTTCGCCCCGACGTAGTGCCTCCGCGCGCCATTCATGCAGGCGCGCGAGGACTATCGCCTCCAGATCCCATGGCGGCAATCCGGCAAGGAGGCTAGCCGCCTCGCCGGAGATCGTGCGGTACCCCCGGATTAGCCTTATGGCTATCACCTTTTGGGGCGCGTTCAAGTAGTGGGCGGCTTGCCGCCTCAAAGAACGCGCCCACAACGGGGCCCCGTAAACGGTCATGGACCACACGACCCCCGCGTAGAGCCTCCGGCAGGAGGCGTTTGGACCCCTCAGGTTGGGCAAGAGCCGCTTGAAGGCAGCCCCTGCCCGTTCCAGTTTGGGAGCCAAACGTCGGAAGTGCTCCACGAAGTTCCACCGGCTGTCGAGGACGAGTCCTAGGTACTTCAACGTCGACCCGACGCCGATGGAAACCCCTCCTGCCGTCAGAAGGGATCCCGACGGTGGCGCATTCCGAGGCCCATGAAAACACATGGCCTCGGACTTGTGCAATGCCACCTCGAGACCCAATTGCCGGGTCCTCTCCACGACTATCGCAACCCCGCGTGTCATGTTTTCGGCCGCCGCCTCGTGCGACCTCCCTTGTGCCAGTACCAGCGTGTCGTCAGCGTAGCAAACTACGCTGACGCCGGTAGGGAGGTCGGCGCGCAGCACCCAGTCGTAACCGATGTTCCACAGGGCCGGTACCAGAACCGATCCCTGTGGAACACCGCAGGACATCTCTCGCCGGTTCCATTCTCCGCTCCGACCGGGGTAGATGACGGTATTTTAACCCCTTAGGGGACGAATTTCCGAAAGTCCCTTCGTGGCTGATAAAGTATCCAGTCCACCTAAAACGACGTATGTCAAGTAGATAACTTTACAAAAAATATCCTGAATTGTGAAATACCACATTATAACGTTTGGAAGAATAAACAATTTGAACGAAGATAAACAGAAGCGTAAGAATGTGGATGGATGGCCATGCAAAAAAAAGAGCATGCTCTGGGCACAGTATACACGGTACATAAAAATAATACAGAGTGTTACTATCTTCGTTCGTTACTTCAAGAAATTCGGGGCCCTATACCGGGAAGTCGGTGACTTTTGTTTGTTTGATTTAGTTTTTTTTTTGTCACCGAATTCTGAAGCTAAAGTTAATTTACACTTATTTGTGTTTTTAAGTCGGTTTTAGTTTTTTGTTCCATTTTTAGTTTAATATCCTATACAATTTGCTAAGCATTTATTTTAAATTGTTAACAATTCATTGCATGGTTATACGCGATAAAATGGAACTTAACATACCTAACTGTCGATATGTGGGAATACTGTACACATCTTTGGACCCCCTCAGAGCATACCGGCGTGATGTTATGTAATGATGTTGTGTAAACAATAAACAACCAAGCGATTGCAGCAATCACGACAGATTTGTTGTCAATGATTGAAGAGTTCCGTTTCATATCTCCGAAGTCCATGATCAGATCATGACAATAATTCTATAGGACCAATTTGGGAGTATACTAACCGGTGAACATACATAAAAATAAAAGATTCTGACGAATTGAGAACTTCCTCCTTTTTTTGAAGTCGGTTAAAACGGAGATACATACTATTTGCATGCTAACTTCGTAATCAGAAATAAACATAAAAGAAAGCAAGACGTTTGTCAGTGCGTAACATGTTAAAATATAATTTTGAACTAATAAGCTTGAAATGGTCAGCAACATGGTAAGTTCTTGCAAGCTTATTCGTAGGGTGGTTCGAGTAAAAATTGTTATTATGTACATTCCATTTATTTCCAGTGGTTATAATATTGCGTATCTGCATCTAGTATAGAAACTAGCAGATGGGACCGCAACCGCAAGCGCACTTGCCGGAGATAGACACCGCTCCGGCAGCTGGTATAGCACCACCGAAGCTCACAGCGCCCATGATGGGGACCTGACCAGCAACGGCGGTGTTACCGGCGACTGGCAGCTCACCAGCGACCGCCACGTTGCCTTCACCGGCACCGCCGTACACGGCAGCACCATAACCGGCAGCACCAGGGTAGGCGAGTCCGTCGTAAGCCAAACCAGAAGCCAATCCCAAGGGGGCAGCCAGACCAGGAACAGCCAAACCAAAAGGAGCGGCCAAGCCACGAGCCGCCAATCCACAAGGAGCGGCGATAGCAGGTGCAGTCAAGCCACAGGGACCAGCGAATGGAGCATCAACAACCGCGGCGCGGCTGGTGCATGACTGTCCGAGTGCGGACTGAAAGTAAAGATTCAAATATGATAATCATTGTACCAATTTAAGAAGTAAAATGTATCTATAATTTCCAATTATTTGGATCTACTAGAAACATAATCTTCTAGCTTCCGTAGATTCGTAAAACATTATCGAAATAGTGAGTTTTTAAAAAAACACAAAAAAGGAAGAAACTTACCTGGAGGAAGCAAGCTTGGATGCAGAGGAACACAACGGTGAAGGTAGACATGTTTGATGTTCGTTTGCGTTCAACGAGAAGCTGAAGACTGAATGATGAACTGGAACAGCTGCCACATTTTATACTCAGCCCCTTGTTGATTTCAGTACTTAGATAGTTCATTTTTAAAATGGTTGAAAACGTGACTGAATTACTGTCACCATATGAAAAGCGTTTCTTTGTTGGTAAATAGTTATCATGCTTACACAAGCTATTAATTAATTGTTTTCACCTACTAAGTATTTTTCCTGGAACTTGATAACACCATACGAAACGGAGTATAAAACCTCCCACAGCTACACCAATCAACATCATTCTTGTGTTAGCACTCGAAACAAACTACAATGTCTGTCAAAGCTATTCTCGTCCTCTGCGCTCAGGCACTCCTGTTCAAGGTAAGAAGTCAATTATTTATTTAAAGTAATATCATACATAACAAATTAAAATTTTATTGTGCCTTCCAAATACATAATTATGTGTATGTCAAGAAGTGGTGTAGTGGAAGTCGCTCATAGCTTAACGTAACTAATATCTTTTGTCACAATTTCAGTCCGCACTCGGACAGTGCACCAGCCGCGCTGCGGTTGCTGATATCTCTGGACTTGCTGCTCCCTGCGGCTTGGCCGCTCCCGCCTTAGCGGCCCCTTGGGGTGCTCCTGCTTGGGGATGTGATGGACTCGCCTACTCTGGCGCTGGCTTGGCAGGCAGAGGTCTTGCTATCGACGGCCTGGCCACTGGCTTAGCAGGCAGAAACCTGGCTTACGATGGAATCTACGCCCCCGCCATGGAGTTCAGTCCCACCAGTGGCGGTGCTATGCCTGTCTCCAGCGCCTCCGCCATCACCCCCGTCGGTATCTCCGTAGTGTCTGACAACGTTTATGAAGGTACTCTGGCTGTCGGTGGTGAGCTGCCGTTCGTGGGTACTATTGGTATGGAAGGTGTGGTGCCTTCTGCCGGTGCCGGCGCTGTCAACCATGACTGTGGTAATGGCAGGAACGCCATGATCAGTGAGACTGCTGCTTACGGTTCAACTGGTGCGTATGCTCCGATCGGTGCTTATGGTTCAGCTGGTGCGTATGGCCCTGTCGGTGCCTACGGTCCCGCTGCTATTGCTGCTCCTGGCCTCGGTCTGCGTGGCGGTTGGGCTGGCAGAGGTTGTGGTTGTGCCATCTAAGAACATGTTGAAACAAAAATGATAACCGACTTCAAGTTAATAAACTTAATTCCAAATTATTTTCGTTCTTTTATTACTTCATGCTGTAAATCAACATCGTTCAATAAAATTTAATTATTCGCTGGATGAAGTCAAGTCTGGTCATTGATTCGTTTTTGTAATTCAATTTCTTATTTGAACAAACCTTAGATAAAGATGTATAAAGATCTTTTGGTGAGTGGCCAAATCGAAACTCACGTTTTAATCTGTCATTCTTTCCATACAACGAATTCCCCTCCCCCCTCCAAAGTCATTCAGGAGCCTAATACCCCTTGCAACACACAGCATCGATTTGAGGACCTGCTTGATATCTGCTTTTAAAAGAAACTTTAAAGACTCTGAACGGAGCCGAAAGCTAAGGTACTTGTAACGCCGTCATTTCGATATTTTCTTTGTTCTTAGGCGAGGTTATCCAGATAAACGTTGTTTTGTATTGTGCTTTATTCCTATATAGCACGGATTTAAATTCTGAAAAAAATATATTACATATTTCACACTTCGATCTAGATATTTCGGCACAGCGATACACGATTACTTGCACTTTGTTGCATCCAATTAAATCGCAAAGACAAGTCTAAATTATGGTTTTTAATATTACTTCATTCGAGTTATATTAGGTTTTTTAACAATAAAACTTATACCATTATAAAGGGCGTAAAAAATGTGACAGTACACGGCGATCATAATTTGAAATATTAAAAAAACCTATACCACCATTTCCAAAATTTGCTGTTTTCATCATTTCATACTCGCATCGCGTGCTTCAGTCCCGAGCGGAACGCGTTGGAGGTCGGATGTGTGCCAATTTTTCGAACCCGCCACCCCACCCCCGCTTAGTTCTGTTACGAACTGAGCCAAAAGTAGTTTGTAAAAAATAATACTTAGTAAACACCGAGCGTAGGTTTATTTGAAATGTCATTTGTTCACAAAAGTACAGTAGGTACCTAATAGGAAACGTAGTCAGAAGGTATAAGATAAGAGTTACGCATTAGAAAGAGAGGCAGCTTCTAGAAGAATATAACTGTAGATAATTAGCGCTGCGCGGCCTGAATTGAACTTTATTGTGTCGTAGCAAAAGTCGCTATTTATGATTTCGCAATATTATTTATAAATTTCGGTAATGTTGGAATGGGCAACTACAGTACTTTCACAGTTATTATACCTTTTGAATGGGACTGTAGCTTCATTTTATTATCTTTTTTTCGACAATTCAAAACTGCCTGTAACTGGCCTACTAAAATCAAAACATTTATTCCAATAATTTTTTTTTGTAAGGAGTTCTAAAAAAGTTTTGTAGGGAGCCCGGTAAGCCGAAGATTATCGAGTTCGACATGAGCAGAAAAAGAAAGTATGTAGGGGAGAACGAGATAGAATGAGTAATGGTCGATATCGTATTTTGTACGCACGACGACCGATCAATCTGGAGAAAACCAGTTTATGCCGATCTCTCATTGTATAGGAAATCTATACAAAGCGAGGCCAATTTATACTGGAAATGACAGCTTCATGTGCCGCCGTGTGTACCTAGTTTTTTTTCATTTTGTTGACTTATTTACATAATTAAAGATAAAATCACTTAATTTTTTTTTATTTTACTTTGCATTTTATGCTTTACTTTTTTTAGGTTTTTTCGTCATGGGTGTCATTTTGAAGGTTTTTGGGGTCGCTGATAACGAAAATTAGGTCAAAATGAAAATCCAAGATGGCGCCGACAAAAATTTTTGGTTTTGTCGTCATGGGTGTCATTTTCATGGTTTTCGGGGCCGCTGATAACGAAAATGAGGACAAAATGAAAATCCAAGATGGCGCTGACAAAAAATTTTGGTTTTGTCGTCATGGGTGTCATTTTCATGGTTTTCGGGGTCGCTGATAACGAAAATGAGGTCAAAATTAAAATTCAAGATGGCGCCAATGAAAATTTTCGGTTTGGTCGTCATGGGTGTCATTTTCATGGTTTTCGGGGCCGCTGAGAACGAAAGTGAGGACAAAATGAAAATCAAAGATGGCGCCGACAAAAATTTTTGGTTTTGTCGTGATGGGTGTCATTTTCATGGTTTTCGGGGTCGCTGAAAACGAAAATTAGATCAAAATTAAAATTCAAGATGGCGCCAATTAAAATTTTCAGCTTTGTCGTCGTGGGCGTCATTAACGACCCCGAAAAGCGCGAAAATGACGTGCTTTTCGGGGTCGTTAATAACGAAAATGAGGTCAAAATGAAAATCCAAGATGGCACCGACGAAAATTTTCGGTTTTTTCGTCATGGGTGTCATTTTCATGGTTTTCGGGGCTGCTGATAACGAAAATGAGGACAAAAGGAAAATCCAAGATGGCGCCGACAAAAATTTTTGGTTTTGTCGTCATGGGTGTCATTTTCATGGTTTTCGGGGTCGCTGATAACGAAAATGAGGTCGAAATTAAAATTCAAGATGGCACCAATGAAAATTTTCGGTTTTGTCGTCATGGGTGTCATTTTCATGGTTTTCGGGGCCGCTGATAACGTTGTTTTACTGCATCGCTCTACCCTGTAACGCAACTTAGTACCTATCCGAGTTCGTGAACTCATGACCAGTGCGCTAAGCGCGCGCGTTTTCGCGTCGCGTAATTTGTTACGTATCGCCTCTCAGTGCGGGGGCTGGAGTAAGCGATTGATGCATACGGCGCTCGGGGTAACCACGCCTTAACCATACCTGGGAACCTTATATTTACATAGATATCCGGGGTCAAAGTTCCAAGTTTTTTTTCATAAATATATGTTTTTAATGTATTTTTTTTACTTTAAATGCCTCCACGACCCCCGTACTGTTTAATCCATCCATCAGCACAATGTTTTGAATGTGTTACATTGAGTCCTACAGTAAAACGTGATTTTTCACCCCAAAAAAAAAATTTGTATACCAGCAATAATTTTTTACAAACAGAGCGGCAAAGACCGCCCTCCAAGAGGCTGTCCGGCGGGCCAAACATTTGGCCCGCGAGGAGATGCTGGAGTATCTGAACGGAGATCCGTGGGGGCGCCCTTACAAGATGGTGCGGGACAAACTCCGCACACGGGCCCTCCCGCTAACGCAGAGTCTACGGCCTGAGCTCGTGGAGGACGTGGTGAGCGTTCTGTTCCCATCGCGAGGGGAGCATCCTCCCCCGCCTATGGCTCCGTCACCGCGTGCGGTGCCGGAAGCGGACCACACCGATGACGACGATGACGTTCCGGAGGTGACTGGGGTAGACCTGAGAGTGGCGGTACGCAGGCTGAAAGCCAGAAATACCGCCCCGGGACCCGATTTCTTGCCTGGCAAAGCCTGGGTCCTGGCCTCTGAGGCTCTTGGGCCCCGACTGGAAGGGCTCCTAAGCGCATGCTTGGAGAGAGGCCAGTTTCCGCTTCGTTGGAAGACGGGGAAGCTGGTCCTCATCCGGAAGCCAGGGCGCCTTGCGGACTCTCCGTCCGCATACCGGCCCATCGTGTTGCTCGACGAGGTGGGCAAGCTCTTTGAAAAAGTCATTGCCAACCGCCTCGCCGGGCACCGACCGGGTGCCGACCTACCTTCGTCGTGTGGTCGGGGACTACCTGACGGATAGGGCCGTCATCTACCCCAGTCGGAGCGGAGAATGGAACCGGCGAGAGATGTCGTCACTTCCGACGTTTGGCTCGCAAACTGGAACGGACAGGGACTGCCTTCAAGCGGATCTTGCCCAACCTGAGGGGTCCAAACGCCTCCTGCCGGAAGCCTTACGCGGGGGTCGTGCGGTCAATGGCCCTTTACGCCTCTGTGTGGGCGCGTTCTTTGAGGCGGCAAGCCGCCCACTACCTGAACGCGCCCCAAAAGGTGATAGCCATAAGGCTAATCCCGGGGTACCGCACGATCTCCGGCGAGGCGGCTAGCCTCCTTGCCGGATTGCCGCCATGAGATCTGGAGGCGATAGTCCTCGCGCGCCTGCTTGAATGGCGCGCGGAAGCACTATGTCGGGGGGAAACTCCGCTGCCGCGACAAATTGCCGCTCAGCGGACAGACCTCCGGCGTGATCTCATGGCGACATGGAGAGAGCGACTGTCGCAACCCCGTGCAGGGCACGCCACCATAGTGGCGATAAGTCCCCTCTTTGAGGAGTGGCTAGAGAGGCGCCACGGCGCCCTCAATTACCGCCTGACGCAGGTCCTCACCGGACACGGTTGTTTCGGGAGGTTCCTGCACCGAATCGGGCGGGAGGAAACACCCTGGTGTTTCCACTGCGAGGATCGTCCGGAGGACACGGTGGAACACACCGTGGAGGTCTGCCCCGCTTGGGCGGAGCACCGCCGTGTCCTCATAGCGGCGATTGGCGGCGGCGATCTCTCGCGTCCGGCCTTGGTTCAAGCGAGAGGGAATGGGAAGCCGTGACCTCCTTCTGCGAAGCAGTCATTCTAGTGAAGGAGGTGGCAGGACGTGAGAGGGAAAGAACCTCACATCCCAGCCACCGCGGGAGACGCCCTGGGCGTCGGGGGTCACGTGGTGGCTTCCGACCACCGTAGGCGCTGGCCTGTGGACGGCGAGTTATGGGCTAGCTCGCCGTCCGGCCGTCTTATGACGACAGGCCGTGTCGACGGCGCGTTCGTGTTCCACGCGCGCTTCAAAGAGATGTCAGCAATCAAGTAGGGGTCCGCATGGGCCGATGCCTGCCAGGGCTGCGGGACTGTTCGAAAGAGATACCGTGGCCCTGGAACACAAAGGGCAAAGAAAGAACATGGATGGGTTTTAGTCAGTAAAAGTCTGACACTCCCCTCCGCTCCGCCCAGAGTGGGGCGGGTCATTTGATGATTTCCCATCCGGAAAAAAAAAAAGGGGTTAAAATGAGGGTTGAAATTTTGTATGAAACTTGGTCAATTATTTTGCAGTTAGAAATGTTAAAAATATATATGAGCTCATGGTGCGAAACAAAAGTTTAATGTATCACTATTAATTTAAAAAAAAAGCTTTTTTTAAGGAGGTAAAATAGGGGATGAAAGTTTGTATGAAACTCCGTCATTTTTGACATTCCAAAACAGTATACTTCAATTTCTAACCATGCGTTAGCTCTTCTATTAATTATTAAATCTTTCATACAAAATTTCAGCCCCTATTTTAACACCTTAGGGGACCAATTTCCGAAAGTCCCTTCGTGGTTGAGAAAGTATACAGTCCACCTAAAACGACGTATGTCAAGTAGATAACTTTTCAAAAAATCTCCTGTATTGTGAAATACTTTATAACGTTTGGAAGAATAAACAATTTGAAAGAAGAAAAACAGAAGCTAATGTGGATGGATGGCAAGGCGAAAACAAAGAGCATGTTCTGGGTAGAGTGTATACGGTACATAAAAATAATACAGAGTGCTACCATCTTCGTTCGTTACTTCATGAAATTCGGGGCCTTATATTGAGAGGTCGGTGACTTTTACCACCGACTTTTGAAACTAAGTAATTTTCACTTTTTTTTTGTGTTTTTGAAGTCGGTTTTAGTTTTTGCAAACAAAGTTTTATTTGTTTTTTAAGTTTTAGTTTAATATCCCATACAAGTTGCTATGCATTTATTTTAAATTGTTAACAATTCATTGCATGGTTATCTGCGATAAAATGGAACTTAACATACCTAACTGTCGAAATGTGGGTGTACTGTACACATCTTTACCCCCTCAGAGCATACAGCCGTGATGTTATGTAATGATGTTGTGTAAACAATACACAACCAAGTGGTTGCAGCAATCACGACTGAATTGTTGTCAATGATTGAAGAGTTCCGTTTCATATCTCCGAAGTCCATGATCAGATCATGACAATATTTATATGGGACCAATTTGGGAGTATACTCTTTCCAACAAAAAAAGGTTATTTTCCAAATCGGTTCAGGTGTCTTCGAGTAACCGGTGAACATACATAAAAATAAAAGATTCTGACGAATTGAGAACTTCCTCCTTTTTTTTAAGTCGGTTAAAAAGAAGATACATACTATTTGCATGCTAACTTCGTAATCAGAAATAAACATAAAAGAAAGCAAGACGTCTGTCAGTGCGTAACATGTTAAAATATAATTTTGAACTAATAAGCTTGAAATGGTCAGCAACAGGGTACGTTCTTGCAAGCTTATTCGTAGGGTGGTTCGAGTAAAAATTGTTATTATGTACATTCCATTTATTTCCAGTGGTTATAATATTGCGCATCTGCATCTAGTATAGAAACTAGCAGATGGGACCGCAACCGCAAGCGCACTTGCCGGAGATAGACACGGCTCCAGCAGCTGGTATAGCGCCACCGAAGCTCACAGCGCCCATGATGGGGACCTGACCAGCAACGGCGGTGTTACCGGCGACTGGCAGCTCACCAGCGACCGCCACGTTGCCTTCACCGGCACCGCCGTACGCGGCAGCACCATAACCGGCAGCACCATAACCGGCAGCACCAGGGTAGGCGAGTCCGTCGTAAGCCAAACCAGAAGCCAATCCCAAGGGGGCAGCCAGACCAGGAGCAGCCAACCCGAAAGGAGCGGCCAAGCCACGAGCCGCCAATCCACAAGGAGCAGCGATAGCAGGTGCCGTCAAGCCACAGGGACCAGCGAATGGAGCATCAACAACCGCGGCGCGGCTGGTGCATGACTGTCCGAGTGCGGACTGAAAGTAAAGATTCGAATATGAAAGAAAGAAAGAAAGAAAACATATTTATTTGGCCCATGCCACAAGTGCACACAACAAGCACAAAAAAAGAAATAAAAAAAATAAAAATATCTTAAATTTATACAATAAAAATGTTAAAACAAAACAACAAAAAAAAAGGAGATAATATTGTGTGTATCACGGCTGCGCCAAATAGGCCCAGTTCAGCAAACTGCCGAGCAGATAGTTCCAAATATGATAATCATTGTACCAATTTAAGAAGTAAAATGTATCTATAATTTCCAATTATTTGGATTTACTAGAAACATAATCTTCTAGCTTCCGTAGATTCGTAAAACATTATCGAAATAGTGAGTTTTTAAAGAAACACAAAAAAGGAAGAAACGGCATTCTTACCTGGAGGAAGCAAGCTTGGATGCAGAGGAACACAACGGTGAAGGTAGACATGTTTGATGTTCGTTTGCGTTCAACGAGAAGCTGAAGACTGAATGATGAACTGGAACAGCTGCCACTTTTTATACTCAGCCCCTTGTTGATATCAGTACTTAGATAGTTCATTTTCGAAATGGTTGAAAACGTGACTGAATTAATGTCACCATACGTAAAGAATTTCTTTGTTGGTAAATAGTAGGCTTATCATGCTTACACAAGCTATTAATTAATTGTTCACCTACTAAGTATTTTTCTTGGAACTTGATAACACTATACGAAACGGAGTATAAAACCCCCCACAGCTACACTAATAAACATCATTCTTGTGTTAGCACTCGAAACAAACTACAATGTCGGTCAAAGCTATCCTCGTCCTCTGCGCTCAGGCGCTCCTGCTCAAGGTAAGAAGTCAATTATTTATTTAAAGTAATATCATACATAACAAATTAAAATTTTATTGTGACTTCCAAATACATAATTATGTGTATGTCAAAAAGTGGTGTAGTGGAAGTCGCTCATAGCTTAACGTAATTAATATCTTTTGTCACAATTTCAGTCCGCACTCGGACAGTGCACCAGCCGCGCTGCGGTTGCTGATATCTCTGGACTTGCTGCTCCCTGCGGCTTGGCCGCTCCCGCCTTAGCGGCCCCTTGGGGTGCTCCTGCTTGGGGATTTGATGGACTCGCCTACTCTGGAGCTGGTTTGACAGGCAGAGGTCTGGCTATCGACGGACTGGGTGCGGGCTACGCAGGCAGAAGCCTGGCTTACGATGGAATTTACGCCCCCGCCATGGAGTTCAGTCCCACCAGTGGCGGTGCTATGCCTGTCTCAAGCGCCTCCGCCATCGCTCCCGTCGGTATCTCCGTGGCGTCTGACAACGTTTATGAGGGTATCCTGACTGTGGGTGGAGAGCTGCCGTTCGTGGGTACTGTTGCTATGGAAGGTGTGGTGCCTTCTGCCGGAGCCGGCGCCGTCAACCATGCCTGTGGTAATGGCAGGAACGCCATGATCAGTGAGACTGCTGCTTACGGTCCAGCTGGTGCATATGCCCCGATCGGTGCCTTTGGTTCAGCTGGTGCGTATGGCCCTGTCGATGCCTACGGTCCCGCTGCTATTGCTGCTCCTGGCCTCGGTCTGCGTGGCGGTTGGGCTGGCAGAGGTTGTGGTTGTGCCATCTAAGAACATGTTGAAACAAAAATGATATCCGACTTCAAGTTAATAAACTTAATTCCAAATTATTTTCGTTCTTTTATTACTTCATGCTGTAAATCAAAATCGTTCAATAAAATTTAATTATTCGCTGGATGAAGTCAAGTTTGGTCATCGATTCGTTTTTGTAATTCAATTTCCTTTTTGAACAAACCTTTCATAAAGATGTACAAGGATCTTTTGGTGAGTGGCCAAATCGAAGCTCACGTTGTAATCTGTCGTTCTTTCAATACAACGAAATTTTTCCCTCCCCGCCCCTCCCCGCCCCTCCTAAGCCACCCTTGCCACACTGTACGCTGTTGGAAGAATCATTAATTAATTAAGCATACAGATGACGTCATGGTACCTCGTGTTACCTGCCTCTTTCACACTTTAGTAGAGTGCGCCAATTTTACAAACTGGAGTGCAACAGTTAATCGCTTGTCATAGTATTCTTCAACCTCCAGCAGCAAGCACCTTGGAGGCTGTGTGTTTTCCGCACGCACAGCATAGAATTGAAGACCTGATTGATATCTGCTGGTGAAAGAATCTCTAAAGGACAAGACTCTTAACGAAGCCGAAAGCTACTTGTTTTCCCCGTCATTTTGATATTTTCTTTGTTCTAAACCATACCTTCTTTTTACGGCGATATTCGGGTTCAAAGTTCCAACTTTTTCACAAGTTTTTTTTAAATACTTGTTTTTAATGTAAGATGTTTGTCTTTTAACACCCACCAACAAACACCCTGTTTGTCTCTACGACCCTTTTACTATTCAATCCATCCATCAGCACAATGTTTTGAGTGCGTTATTTTTGGGGTGATAATCACGGCTAACGGTAGGAACCGTTAGCCGTGATTATCACCCCAAAAATAAAATCGTTTCCCGACTATAATTTTTGCGCAAAGTTATTTATTTTAATGTTCAGAATGCTTGTTTGACCGCTTCGTGAAAGGTCCGTTTACACCCTGTATGCTTAATTAATAAATAACACGGGCACAGTGAATCGGGTACAGTTCCAAGACGTCTCAACTACGCTGCGATCAGACACTCAATGTCCTCCTCGCCTCGAGCTGTAACATTAGGGCTCTGTAGAAGCCACGCTGTGGTGGGGGTAGACTAGTGAGTAGGTCGCGTGAAGTCACCACCAGCGGACTTGCGATTCAATTTATGTCCGTACTAATGACCGGTTCCGACATATATATATATAAACATAATTATAAAGACTGACTGACTGATCGATCAACGCACAGCTGAAACCGCTAGGTCTAGAAGCATAAAAATTTGCACAAACCTTCCTTGAATGACGTAACTGTAAGTGCACTAAGAAAGGATTTTTCGAAATTCACACCTAAAGGGATTAAAACGAGGATTGAATGTTTGTATGAAATTTGTTCAATTTTGAAGTTAGAAAAATGGTAAAAAAAAAAATATGAGCTCATGGTTCAAAACAAAAGTTTACTGTAACACTATTTTAAAAATAAATCTTTCTTTAAGGGGGTAAAATAAAGGATGAAGTTTTTTGGAAACTCCGTCATTTTTAAAGTTACGGAAAGGTGACACATCATACTTTTATTTCTAACCATGCATGAGCTAATCTAAATTTTTTTACAATTCCATAAAAGTTTCATACAAACTTTCATACCCTATTTTACGCCCATAAAGAATGATTTTTATTACAAAGTTACTCAGTAAAAAATGTTTTCTTTACCTAGGGCTCACAATATAATTTTTTTTATTTCTTACGTCAAAAATGACGAAGTTTCATACAAACTTTCAACCAATATTTTTACGTTAGGGTATTAATTTCCAAAACTTCCTTCATGTCCACTTTAACGTCATTTAAGGAACCTTTGTGCAAAATTTCATGCCTCTAGACCCAGCGGTTTCATGAGCGTTTCCATCCGGTGGTCCAGCCCGCCGTGCACTTAGTAATTTTTTTTCTCTTACCTAGGGCTCATTTTATCAATTTTTACATGTGTAACGACTAAAATGACGAAGTTTCATACAAACTTTCAACCATTATTTTAACTCCTTAGAGGATGAATTTCCAAAATTCCCTTTTTGGCGTATATTTTCGTCATTTTAGAAACCTCTGTTCAAAATTTAATGCCTCTAGACCTAGCGCTTTCATTTCCTCGAAGTTTTCTCAAAATTTCGCTAGTTGCCATTCATGCGTGTTCCAGCGGTGGTCCACCCCACTGTGCACTTAGAAAATTGACAAAGAGCTTATTTCAACCAAGAAAATGTGGCTGAAAAAGTATCCAGTCCACCTAAAACGACGTATGTCAAGTAGATAACTTTGCGAAAAATCTCCTGTATTGTGAAATACCTTATTATAACGTTTGGAGGAAAAAAAACAGAAGAGTATGTGGATGGATAGCCAAGCGAAAAAAAAGAGCATTCTCTGGGCAGAGTATACACGGTACATTAAAGAATGCAGAGTGCTACCATCTTCGTTCGTTACTTCGTGAAATTCAGGGCCTTATATCGAGAGGTCGGTGACTTTTGCCACAGATTTCTGAAGCTAAAGTTATTTTTTACTTTTTTTTGTGTTTTTGAAGTCGGTTTTAGATTTTCCAATTTTTTTTTTTGTTTTTCTATTTTTAGTTTAACATCCTATACAAATTGCTATGCATTTATTTCAAATTGTTAACAATTCATTTGATGGTTATCCGCAATAAAATGGAACTTAACATACCTAACTGTCGAAGTGTGGGTGTACTTTATACATCTTTGTAGCCCCTTAGAGCATACAGGCGTGATGTTATGTAATGATGTTGTGTAAACAATAAACAACCAAGCGATTGCAGCAATTACGACAGATTTGCTGTCATTGATTGAAGAGTTCCATTTAATATCTCAGAAGTCCATGATCAGATCAAACAAAAAAGGTTGTTTTTCAAAATCGGTTCAGGCGTCTTCGAGTAATCGGTGAACATACATAAAAGATTCTGACGAATTGAACGACGGATTACAGAAGTCCCTCTTACACATTCCCAGACGCTACAGAGATTCTCCTTAGAGCACCGGTATCACAGATACTGCCACTGGTGGGAATGACTTCAATAGCAAGACCATCCATTGACTGCACCAGCTCCGCAGGCTAAGCCCATGCCTGCTAAAGCTGCGCCAGATGCAGCCAGAGCTGCAGCCTGCTAGTCCTGCGTCATAACTGCTTTCGAAGACGCAGTAACTGAATGCGGACTGGAGTGAAAAACAAAGAGTGATTAATCCTTACTTCGTGAGTTATTAATCGTTATTTCGTGTTACAGTAATGTTTGAAATTACATTCCGCACTGTGATATTATAATAAACCAATTATAAGAAGAACTTGCTTCTTAGTTCGCTTACTTTATATCACTTAAAAGAGTTATTCCTTTCTGAACAATTCAAAACAAAAGTTAAGCCCGCGCACAAAGTAAACAACTGTGGTAAACAGGTGCCGATCACTAGTGTTGTGAGCTTCGGTGGCGCTGTGCCGTCTGCTGGTGGTGTCTATCACCGCTAATCTTGCTTGTGGATGCAGTTCAAATTAAAAATAAACATGAAGCCAACCTGCTTTAATTATGTTTTGAAAAGTAAGTATTATTTAAAACTATACTTATTTATTTATGAATGTCTTGGACATCTTTTATGCCACATATTAATTGTTGTTGTTGTTTAATTGTTGATCGTTGCCGCGAACTGGAAGACGTTGCGTTGGAAGGCCTCCCACTAGGTGGACCGATGACCTGGTAAAGGTTGCGGGGATCCGCTGGTTGCGAGACGCACGGGATCGGTCAATGTGGCGACACTTGGGGGAGGCCTATGTCCAGCAGTGGACGTCTTTCGGCTGAATCGATGATGATGATGATAAATCGTTGTCTTTTTATACTTTTTGTATGCTTTTCGTTTTACGATGTGTTTGTAGACCACTTCTGAACCACTTGACGTTAACCGGTAGATTATCTAGCAAGACTCGTTTCAAGCATGCACTCAATACATTCCATTTCACTCACACAACTTGTTTTGCTGGCACTGGATATCCTGTTTGTTTAATAAGTAGTAGAAGTATACATGAGAAGTTTTGCAATTGAAGGCAATAAGTTTTGTTGGAATTAAGAATCGTTATGGTTGCTATAAGAAGTCAAAGTAGCTTCTTTATCTATACTTCTATACTTATATAATATTATAAAGCTATAGAGTTTGTTTGTTTGTTTGGTTGAACGCGCTAATGTCAGGAACTACTGGTTCGATTTGAAAAAATCTTTTAGTGTTGGTTAGCCAATTTATCGAGAAAGGTTATAGGCTATAAAATTTTACGCAGACCAAGGTCGCGGGCAACAGCTAGCTGTTATAAATATAAGAAGATGTTTACAAAATGCCTTAGTTTGGTTGCGGTCAGGGACAATAAAATTCGAGGTACCTTCAGGCAATATATTTAATAATTTAACATACCTAATACAAAACAATTATTTATTAACTAAATTAGTACATCATTCCACGGCCACATCCACATCCTCCTATCTCTAATCTGTTGGCATTCGCAAAGCCAGCTGCACCAAAACTGGCAGCAGGACTAAAACTGTTACCCAGACCCATAGCAGGACCAGAACCGAAACTGCTACTAACACCGTATGCCACATTAGCACCTGGCACATAAGCACCGGGACCCATAGAACTGAAGGTCGTTGGGGTTGGTCCTTCACTCAACATAGCAACGATACCATTTCCGCATCCATATCCAATAGCCCCAGCACCAGTAGTAGGTAAATTGTTTTCCATAGCAACAGCACTCACGAAAGGCAGTTCCCCATCAATGGTTACAGGACCCACGTAAGTGTTATCGGATTTGACTGTGATTCCAGTGGGTGACATGAAAGATATGCTGGTTACTGGAAGACCTCCACCGCTGGTGGTGGTGAACTCCATAGCAGGGGAGTATCTATCGCAAGGCAATCCTCTGCCAGCAAATCCATTATATGCTAAACCTGGGGCAGCTAGTCTATCGTATGCCATCGCAGGAGAAGTTTGTGAAAATTCAGCCATTCCGTATGGAGTAGAGAATCTAAAAGCGTCAATCCCTGCACGGCTAATGCATTGCTGGCTGAGTGCAGTCTGAAAATGAAAAACCGTTGTTAGTCAAAGAGTTTTTTTTTATAATCTCAAAAATGATCTAAGAATCTGATTGGTACGTAAGGGATACCTTCATTGCAGTTTAGAACTTAAGAACAGATTGAATAAGAGTCCAAATTACATAGAAAAGCAACCTAACAAATATTTGATAAGATTATTTCGGTGACTGAAAAGTTGTGTGGTAATTGATTATCATGGTATGATGCGGAGTAATGAGGAAAATGTAGTGAATAGTGAAATTTTGTGAGTTGAGTATTTATGTAGATGGCTATAAGAGTAGAGAAAGACCAAAGAAATGATGGATGGACTGTGTGAAGGATGATATGGCTAGAAAGGAGGTGTCTGCTGAGATGATGAGTAATAAAGAAGTAGAAAAAGAAAGCATGCTGTGCCGACCCTAAATAAATTGGGATAAGGACAGAAGAATGATGAATGTTGATAACAATTATAAAGTAATAATTTACCTGAATGAAGAATGCTTGAGCACAGAGGACTAGGGTAGTTTTGGTCAACATTTTGTTTTAAATGTAGTAGTTACTGATCCAAGTGAAAATTTAAGAATGATTTCAATAAAATTTTCCTTTATTTTATATCAAGTTATGTTATCAGAAATGTTACTTCAACTTACACACAATTTGTTGATAAATTTAATAATCACTGTTTTCTTGATATTTTTTAATCGCATAGTGTAATATTCTACTTAATACGTTAGACATAGTTGAACAAATCGTGATGTTTGTTTTGTTTCAAAATATTCCTACAATATCATTAAATAAGCCGTATTGAATAAAAGGCTCCGTAGTCAATTCTAAATCATTATTAACTCTTCAACTTTTCGTAAAACATAATTATACAAAAATAAAACATGTCTACCTTCGCTTTTGTGTTCCTCTGCATCCAAGCTTGCTTGGTACAGGTAAGCTACCATTTTGTTTTTAAAGAGTCTTTACGGTTTAAACCAAATCAACATTTAATATTGACTTATTAATACTTGTTTTGACATGGAAAGAAAAATTCTAGTGCGAGCAGGGTTTTCTTTCCATGTCAAAACAGCTATAGTTCCCTACGCTGGGTTTGCTTATAAAAATATTAAAAATTATTAATACTTAATTTTAACCAGTGTCATCACAATGCTAATTGATCCAAGGCTAACATGGACCCCGTTCGCTGGACCATTTGACTTATTTTATTAAAATTATATCTCTTTTCACAGAACGTGTTCGGCCAGCAGTGCCTTGGTGCATATGGACTCAATGCTTTCGCTCCTGTGACCGCTCCCTTTGGTTACGGAACTGGATATGCTGAGCTCACCTACCCTACATCGAACTGGGCCAGTGCTTACCCTGCCATTGGCTACGCTGGTGCATACCCGGCTGCCGGTTATGGTGCCGCGTATGGCGGCTCCGGTGAAGGCAACGTGGCGGTCGCTGGTGAGCTGCCAGTCGCCGGTAACACCGCTGTTGCTGGTCAGGTCCCCATCATGGGAGCTGTGAGTTTCGGTGGCAATGTGCCAGCTGCTGGTGCCGTGTCCGTTAATGGGCAATGTGCGTGTGGCTGTGGATCTCCATACTACTATTAAAATGTAGTAAAGCAATAATAAAAAATCCTACAAACTAATCTTTCTCTTTAATTTATTAATCCGTGTTCTATATTTGCTTCCTCTCCGTCATTGCCTTGCCGAGGTCTGAAAGAAACCTTTTACTTATCCCGTAAACCCGTAAGTATATGCAGATAAATTGATTTGATTTTATTCCCTTTGAATTAAATCAAATCAGCAGCTTTAAAATGTTCTGAGAAAGGATCTGCAATCATTTAATTTGTAAGTTTAGTTTCGGTTTCCCCCCTCTGTAGCCCCATAGTATGCGCGCATGACGTTTGCATTGATGGATTGCGTCCATCGCATGCGCTGCACACTCCCGCCGGGAGCTGGGAACCTATCAGAGGCCGGTGAGCCTCGAGGTCCTAAGCCGTCCGGCGGCCGGCGTCCTCCCCGCCGACGCCGGTGGTGGCGTCGTGGGTGGAGAAAAATACTCGTCGCTCGAGCTCGACGCAACTGCCACGGCCGGTGTCACAGCACTCACGACGGAGCTGGATTCCGGCGGCGGCGAGGCGGAGCTGAGCGACGGGTCCGGCGATAGGTGTGCGCGTCGTGCAGCTGATCTCGTCAACATAATGTCTTCATTTTTTTTTATTTCTAAGTTTCGCATCGTAGACAGCTGTTGGTAAGCCGTTATGTTATTAGTACCAAGCAATAGGGCAACGGTCTGTTGTATTTAATTGGACACAAATCTAAATTATAACCTGCTACCGTGGACGAACACTTTTTTAATGTGAACATCCAGCTACTTTATTTCTCTTCCTGACGTTTCCAGTTGGCTTATATAGCTATACAGGTCGTCTAGCGCCATCTCTTTCCCACATTGGAATTACTCCTGCTTTAAGACGTCATAGTAAGTCCCAACAGGAACATTAAATGAAAATGTTGAGGAAGATGTCTGGAGTGTCAATAATGTGAAAAGTAATGAATGTGTATTTTTTTTTTCTTTGTTTGTTCACTCTACCGTCTATGTAGGTACATATATGAAATGGGAGTGTTTGTTCGCTGTAACCTGCATTTATTTGAAAAACTACGCTCTCGCCGTTATCAGAATACCATTCATGTTACCTCTCATAAAACCGCATTTTTAGGCAAAAGTGTGCTAGGTATGGCCCCAAAAATATATAACAGTATACCAGAAGCTATCAGAAATAAAGAGTGTCTCGCGTCCTTTAAGAGGTCTTTGTTTAAATTCCTTATAGATAGATGTTACTAATCCATCACTGAATTTACTACTGATAAACAGAGGTACAGTAGACGCTCAAAAGTGCACTACCATGCTAAAGATTATATTGCTATAAACTGTGCGAGCGCGATACAGCAGTGTGTGTGCATGTGCGTGTATGAGTGATGTCTCAACATTCCACACATAACACACGCTAATGAACTGTCGTCACACTACGCGAAATAGCTCAATATTTCTGTTGCATTTAGAATACTCATCATAGTGATGACCTGTTCTTACCATTGCGTTGTTAAAATTCGCGTAGTATTAACATGTGTTGGTAGCTGTTTGGGCTCAGCATGGGTTCACGATCAATGAAGTCTAAGTTCGAATCTATGTTATTACAATGTATGGCTGTTTTTTTGTTTCTTTGAAACCTTAATAATATTTGTATTTAAGCAGAAACTCGTTAGGTATTTATGTTTATTTATAATGTAGTCATGCTTATTATTTATTTTTTATAAGAAGTTAAATATTAGATAGTTATTGTATTATTATTTAACCTCATTAATTGATTTTTAATTTATTTTTTCGGTGTTGGAAGGTGGAAATAAAAAAATCATGCTGAATGATAACAAAAATGTTTATTCGTTTTATTTATTTATAAAATTAACAAACTTTTATGAGAATTGTGATGTCACATTCCTATCTAGGCAAAAAAAAGTTCTCTTATCACCGTTCATAAGATTTTTGTTGTATACCCACTTAGTCAATTCATAATAAGAATAACAACACGGAAAGGATATTCTAATAACACAATTATAATTGTTGATACCCACTTATTATAGGTATCAGTATTCAGCATGATATATGAGTTAGACTTTATGAACGTGTTTTTTTTATGTAACGTCACATTGAATGTATTGAGTTATAGCTTAAGTGTTCATTTTCTTGACGAAAAGAAGATTGAAACTAAACCCCAATTTAAGATCATTAAATTTAAAATTTGTTTTCTTATTTTTTTTTTTTAATTACGGTTATGTTAATATTACTAAATATTTAGTTACCCGGTCTACTTATTAACTTTTCACCATAAATTAAGTTTTCCTTTTGGCAAGACTTGAATGTCTTCTCGTCAGAAAATACAGTCACCTCCCAGTTAAAATCTAAATAATCTCGAGCAAAACGTAGTCTTTCCTCCCTGTGTTTTTGAGTCAAAAATGGTTTTTAGCTGGCTTCCGATGATGTAAGCCTTCAGCATGGACTGCATGGCGAACAGTCTGTAATGTAGTATCCAATTGCTCTGCAAACATTATAGTTGGAATGAAACTACTTTCAATACCTAATTATAAATTAGCCGCTTACTATACAAGAAGTACGAAAAGGGGAGGAGCCTGTATTTTGGTAAAATTTGGTCTCCAATACAAAGAACTTACGAATGTCAGTAAAATGTCAATTGACGGCGTTGTCGAAGTTTGTGCAATTGAACTAATACCACATAACACAATCATTATTTGCATATATAGAGTGCCAAAATTAAACAATTTAGAGGTTTTCTACTCAAAATTAAACATTATATTATCAAAATACTGTTACGACTCGAACAAGAATGTAATTCTATGTGGTGATTTCAACATTAATATTTTAAAACAAGATAAATTATCTATAGAATTTACTAGTTTCCTATTGAAGTACAATCTATGTTTACAAATAAATCAACCAACTAGATTACAAAGCAATACGTGTATTGATAATTTTGCACATAATATTTCACGAAACTGTACTCATAATGTCCTTGATTTACATATGTTCACACCGCACAAACTCTAAAGCTTCCAGTAAAAAAGACATGTTTAATCAAAAGTTGGAATATAAAAGTGCGTGACTATAGTAGTGAAAACTTGATGAAATTCAAAGACATTTTGAAATCAATTTATTTTTCTGATGTCTACCTCACTAAAGACCCTAACGTAGCATACTACAACTTTTTAGAACTATTCCAATTGTTTTATAATTTATGTTTTCCGATTACATAAAAAAAAAGAAAATTAAAAAAGAATCCAAATTGGTTAACACCTGGTATTAGACGGTGTAGCCAAATAAAAAGACAGTTGTTGTGGCACCATAGATTAAACCCATCTAAGATAAATGTGACGAAACTTAAAAATTACCCAAACAGACTTAAGAAAATTATAAAATTGACACAATTAGCAAAGAATAATTATAAAATAGAGACAGCATATAATAAATCTAAAATGACGTGGAAAATAATAAATGGAAATAAAAGCAACTCTCTACCAGAGTATATAAAAGAAATAAATTATGACGGAGTTACATTCACTACACCCAAAGATATAGCAAATACCTTTAACGACTACTTCATAAGCCAAGCAGAAAAACTTTCTTTCTGCTGCACAACTGACCACTGACAATAAAATAAATTTCTCTGTACAGTCAATGTTTTTAGCCCCTATCATACCAGAAGGAGTAAATAAAATTATAAAAGGCTTAAAAAATAAAAATAGTGTAGGATACGATGATATTTCAACAAAGGTTCTAAAGTATGTTTCAGAAATAATATCAGATCCTCTCAGCTACATAATTAATTTAAGTATTCAGTCTGGAACCTACCCTGATAAGCTTAAACCTACTGTAATAAAACCTTTATTTAAAAAAGACGACGAGAAAAACATTAAAAATTACAGGCCAATAGCTCTTATTCCGGTAATATCCAAGATATTCGAAAAATGGATCTATAGGTCCATAGACGGATACCTCAACAAACATAATATACTTGTGAAAGAACAAAAAGGATTTAGGAAAGATCATTCAATAAATATGGCAATATATGATTTTCTTAATGTTATCATAGCTAACATGAATGAAAGAGTCCCAATATCAGCAATATACATGGATATGACCAAGGCATTTGACATGGTCAACCACGATATACTGCTGAGCAAATTAAATGCGTACGGGATAAGGGGAAATGTTTTATCACTAATAAATTCTTACTTAAAAATAGAACACAATGTACAGACATAAGTCGAATTTGTAAATTAAATAAAACTGTTATAAAATACATATCTAAAGAACGAAAAATATCTTATGGAGTGCCCCAAGGCAGTGTGCTAGGGCCTTTATTATTTCTTATATATATAAATGACTTTCCCCAGAATATACCCTATCCTATGACATTGTTTGCCGACGACAGTACTATCATTGTTAAACTTGACAAAAATAATAAACACTTTGAAGCTGACATAATCAATGCATTACAACAAGCCGTTAACTGGTTAGAACATAACAACTTAATTATAAATTTAAAGAAAACAAAAATTATGAATTTTCGTCAAAGAGTAGGTAATTCGGAACTAAATCTAAGCTTTAATAATGAAGTTATTGAAGAAGTTGCGAATACAAAATTTTTAGGTTTAACAATCGACAACCAACTTAATTGGAAACAACATACTTCAATATTAATTAAAAAGATTAGTAAGTTTGCTTTTGCTTTGTATAAACTAAAGAAAGTAGTCAATCAAGCAGCTGCAGTCACTGCATACTATGAATATGTCGATTCTATACTACGTTACGGAGTCATGTTTTGGGGTAACTCCTGCAATAAGGACATGGTGTTCAAATCGCAAAAAAGATGCATTCGAGCTATTACCGGTCTAAAAATAACTGATAGCTGCAAACCTTATTTTATATTGTTAAAAATAATGACTTTACCTTGTTTGTACATATTTGAGACTGCTTTATTTGTTAAAAAGAACATGCATCTATTCAGAAAAGCATCTGAACAACGCTATAAAATGATTAGACGAGAATATAGACATGAATTATGCGTTCGACCATCAAAGACCGCCTTGATGCACAAAAGTATACTTTGCATGGCCCCAAAAATATTCAATAAATTGCCAAATGGAATTAAGGACTTAAATATTATTCAATTTAAAAACAAATTAAGACATCTATTATTGGAAAAATGTTATTATACTATTGACGAATTCCTTAATGATAAATTGTATTTGTAAATTGACATTGATATTTATTTAACTTTGACATTGGACTATTATCTTTATTTCATTCATTATTTCTATGTATACTCAATTGTTAATGTTTTGCTTGCTTTTTTTCTGTTTTAAGTTATGTTGTGTTTTGTTGCAATTATTTTATTTTAAAATGTTGATTATTCTTCTTTTTTATAATAATGACCAATAATGTAAAAGAGTGTACACCTTTAAGGTAGATTTTTGAGGAACTAATTATTTATTATTAAGATCTCATGTAAAATGTACCAAAAATCACACCAATAAATAAATTTGAATTTGAAATAAATTTGAATTTGAATTTGAAACCATTTGTTTCATATTCTTCCACCATAAAACGTCGCTGAGTCGGGTTAATAAGCGGCGGCCTTTCACTTCTTAGACGACTCTTCAGACTACCTTCTTCCTCAAACCTCTTTACCCAACGGCTAACAGAATTTCTAAAAAAAAACAAAATATGTTTACACACTTGCAACTAGCAATTTATTTAATAATAAGAAAATCACACACCACAACTATCATTATAATAATTATAATTTTTAAAAATAACTTACACATTATAAGCCAGTTTCAGTTGAAATTTGAGAAATATTAAGCCCATTTTTACGCAAAGTGACAATATTTGCCCTGGCATCAATACTAATATTAGCTTGCATCTTGAATAAAGACAATCAAACAATACGCTAATCGTAATAATAACACAAACGCTCGTAACAAAGTTCACCAACTAACAACGTCATAACTAACTACTTTGTTCAATCCAGAAGTTTGTTTTGTTTCACATTCACCCTCATCTTTTTTGTTAATAATAAGTTCCAACTAATATTTAGAAAAACATATCTCATCGGGTCTAACGTATTATTTATAGTTAAAACACAAAAAGTGTAATGTCACTTGGGTTCGAACGCAGGCTACAACGTGCGAGACATTTTATCTATAGCGTTAACCGCTAAGCCAGATAGACACATAATTATTAGTTTGAAATTAAATATCACTAACTTAATACTCCGTCGCGACATGACAGGCTTGTCACTAAGGCAAATGATAATTATATCGCACTCTTTTGGGCTAGATAATTATGAAAGAGTGCGATATACGAGATCGTGTATGTGTGCAAAATGTTTGTTATGGAAAAAGGTCGTAAGTGCGACTTGTTTTGATGCGATCGTTTTGTGAAACTGCTAATGCACTTATGGTCTCTTTTGTACTATGACGATTCCGACTTGCCAATTAAACATATATGATTTTATTTATTGATTAAGTATAAATGTGTTTATTTATCTAAAATTGTAATGACATGTTTACCTAACTGACATATTTTAAATTGACTGTTTTTTTCTTATTCTTAATCATGTCTATTGACATGCCACCTTATTTGTTAATTTTGTACGCCATAAATTGGCAAAACATAGTGCACATATTCTAGACTATATACTATCTGATATCTGTAACCATACCTATGTTTAACAAAATAAATGATTGATTGATTGATTGTATATTAAAGGAAGTTCGAAAGTGGCGCTTGTGACAGAAAAAATGAAAGAGAGTGTTCTGTCTTGGTATGGACACGTAATGAAGAGGAATGAAAGGCATGTGACGAAAAGATTGATGAATATGAAGTTTGGTAGATAGAGAGGAAGAGGAAGGCCATACAAAAATGGATATATGGCATCATTTTTTCTTTGATAAATGATCTTAGGAATGATGATTATAAAGAAAAAAGGGTATAATTTTATTGATGCTGTGATGTGGGGGAGGGAGAACGAAAGAAGAAAACGTGTGTGAAAAGTTAATTGGACAAAGGCAGCAAGGTGATGATATGATTCTGGGAACGTTCTGCAGTTGGGCATTCTATTACTAGACCAGGGGAACCTCCAGTGCATGCTGAACGAGGACTGGATGGCCTCGCTTCGGAAGACGTTATTAATGTTATACTGGGCGCTTACATTGAGGAGCTCGTGGCTAAATAATAACAGCCGCTCGGATTGGTCTTTAGGTTAAGCCGTGCTTGCCTAGTTTGGTCACCCATTACATACCGAGTTTCCTCCGTTCCTCGGAAAGCACGTTAAGCCGTTGGTCCCGGGAGTCATTTGTAGATCTTTGACAGTCGTTAGGTAGTCAGTGACCCAAAAAGTCTGACAACCAGTCTTACCAAACGGTATCGTATTACCCATTACTAACTGGGTTGTGGAGGTCAGATAGGCAGTCGCTCCATGTAAAATAGCATTCAGCTGCATCCGATTAGACTGGAAGCCGACCCCAACATAGTTGGGAAAAGGCTAGGCAGATGATGACCGGGCGCTTACATTGTTGCAATTCTCACACGACATCGCTAGTTCGCGTGGTTGGGCGAAGGCAGTGAAAAGAATTTTCTGGCAGTGAACCGCGCGCACGAACGGTGTCGTATGTGCTTACGTCTAAGATATTGGCAAAAAGTTACAAAATTAATGTCGACCATCCACCGCTACAGGATTTGCACGGAGATATTTGCCACTTAGTCTACCGACCATTATTTTGTTTTCTGCAAATGGTATTTACGCAAGTAATAGATGATCCCGCCTTTTTTTTTCTCGTATGGGAAATCATCAAATGACCCCCTCCCCCACTATGGGCGGAGCGGAAGGGAGTGTCAGACTTGTACTGACTAAAACCCATCCATGTTCCTTCTTTGCCCTTTGTGTTCCAGGGCCGTGGTATCTCTTTCGAACAGTCCCGCAGCCCTGGCAGGTATCGGCCCTTGCACAGCAGACCCACATACACACAGACCTTACCGGACCCCTTTCTGTGTGCAGACATCTCTTTGAGACGCGCGTGGATCACGAACGCGCCGTCGACACGGCCTGTCTTCGTAAGACGGACAACGGCGAGCTAGCCACCGTCCACAGGCCCGCGCGTACGGTGACCGGGAGCCATCACGTAACCCCCGACGCCCGAGGCGTCTCTCGCGCCAGCTGGGACGTGAGACTCTTTCCCTCTCACATCCCGCCACCTCCTTTGCTAGCATGACTCCTTCGCAGAAGGAGGTGACGGCTTCCCATTCCCTCTCGCTCCGAAAAAAATAACTTTAGGTTCAGAAGTCGATGGCAAAAAAAAAATGAATCTAACAAAAGTCACCGACTTCTGAAGCTAAAGTTATTTTTCACTTTTTTGTGTTTTTGAAGTCGGTTTTATTTTTTGCAAAAAACTTTTTTTTTATTCGAATGCTTCACAGTCAAGCTTGAAATGAAAAGTAATGACATAATTACACATGGGATAGTTTATGTTGCTATGCGAAAAGATAAACAAGTTTTCTAGAACATTTTTATTTCATCCAAATCAACAAAAATTAAATTTAAAATCACTGAATTTAGTAAACAATGTTACCACCACATCCACCCCGACCCAATCGTCCTGCTAACGGACCAGCTCCAAAGGAAGCTGCAGCAGGAGAGATACCGGCAGCTGGGAAGGTAGCAGCAATCGGAGGGATGGCAGCACCAGCGCCTAGGCCAATAGCAGCATCGCTCACCATAGCAGTCACACCATTACCGCAAGCATGGTTGATGGCACCAGCTCCAGCTGAAGGCATAGCGCCTTCCATACCAGTAGTACCCACGAACGGCAGTTCACCAGCAATAGACAGAGGACCTTCGAATATGTTCTCAGATACGATAGTGATGCCTGTTGGAGCAATAGCAGAGGTGCTGGTGACTGCTAATCCACCGCCGCTGGTGGCAGTGAATTCCATAGCGGGAGAGTGAACTCCATCGCAGGCCAGGCCTCTGCCAGCCAATCCAGGAGCAATTAGGCCGTTATTTAACAAGCCGGGTCCAGCCAAAGGAGAGAGGCCAAGGCCTAAGCCGTAGGGAGCGCCGAGGCCGATACCAGAAGCGTCGATAGCTGCACGACTGGTGCATTGGCTGAATGCGGTCTGGAAGTAGGAATAAGAATGGATTAAAAAAAATCAATTGATATGGTGAAAGTAAAATATCTTCAATTTCCGATGTGTTTACAGAAAAAGCAGTATCACTAAGGATTATCACGAATAAGTTGAAAGTTTTAATTAAAGCCACTTGTAAGACACAAAATAAAAGAACGTTTGAATGATCATGTTATTATAAAGGGTGTAAATAGACCCTTAACATAACCGAAAGGCACTTGTTCTCCCCGTCTTTGTGATATTTTTTTTGTTCTAGACCATACTTGGGAACCTTCTAGTTACGGAGACATTAGGGGTCAAAGTTCCAACTTTTTCACTTTTTTTTTCCAAATAAATGTTTTTTATGTAAGATTTTTACTTTGCACACTTCTACGACCCCCGTACTATTCAATCCATCCATCAGCACAATGCTTTGAGTGCTTTCCATCGAGTCCTATCTTAAAATGTAATTTTTCACTCCAATAAAAAAGTCGATTCCCAGCAATAATTTTTGCGTAAAGTTACTTAGTTTGATGTACAGAATGATTGATTGACGGCTATGTGAAGGATCTGTTTACACTCTGTATTAATTCATGGCGAATTCATTGCAAAAGAAAAGGTCGATGGAAATCATGAAATATTACAGCAATCACAACAATATTTACCTGGATGAACAACGCCTGAGCGCAGAAGACGAGGAAAGCCTTGGCTGCCATTTTATTTAGATGTGTTAGTTCCTTGTGATCTTACTGACACGTGAATGATGTTCAGCACCACTGCTGTAAGTTTATATTCGCCTCCTTATCAGTTCTCTTACATAAACCTTCGTTAATGATTGTAAAACAATATAGATAATAGTATGTTGTATAATAATAATAGCAATGCAATGAATAAATGTCACGTACCTAATATCGTTTCTATTTGATAATAATTTCATTGTTATTTCTATTATGTAATGTTAAGTTTTGCAATGTTTTAACGTTAGTATAAAATAATGCAAAAAGTTCCGGTTCATCATTCTGTCTTCTGCTTCTCGTTGAACACAAACGAACATCAAACATGTCTAACTTCGCTGTTCTGTTGCTCTGCATCCAAGCTTGCTTGGTCCAGGTAAGTCATGTTTTTTCTTAGATTTTTACTGATGATCGTGCCGGCGTACTACCAATGTTATCTTCGTATTTGAGCGAGTCTTCTACAACTTCCACCACACTCGTTGAAGTAAATGTATTAATTCGAAGGTATTCATTAAGTGTTTTAATGTCTGATTGGCTGTTTAAATATCTATAAAAGCCACCAAGGCCACCAGACTCTTCTTTTTTTGTAAGGATTTTTATTTTCATGTAAGCAGCAATATGATCTTGTCTTCCCCAGAATGTGTTCAGCCAGTGTGTTGGTGCATACACCCCCACTGTCACAGTTCTCCCGACCACCGCTCCCTGCGGCTACGGCGCTGGTATTGCTGAGCTCGCTTATCCTGCTGGATTAGGCTTATCTGGTGCCTACCCTGGCGCCCTTGGCCACGCTGGAGTATACCCTGGAGCTATCGGCACATTCCCTGCCGGTGCTGCCGCGTACGGCGGCGCCGGTGAAGGCAACGTGGCGGTCGCTGGAGAGCTGCCAGTCGCCGGTAACACCGCAGTTGCTGGTCAAGTCCCCATCATGGGCGCTGTGAGCTTTGGCGGCGCTGTGCCGGCTGCTGGTGCAGTGTCCATCAGTGGCAACTGTGCTTGCGGTTGCGGTACTCCTTACGTGTACTAAGAAGAAAGGGTACTTAATAAAATAAAAAATAATGATGAACAACAAAATATTTTTTTTTACATTATCCTTATATCTAAGCTCTTTAGTCAACTGATCCCACATAGGCGGGACTCGCGGGTCCACTCGACCTAATGCATGTTTGAATTAGTCAACTGGACCCGTTGACCAATTTTGTGACTTGTACAGTCAAGTAGAAAAGTTTTCTTGATATTAATCTTTATCTATTATATTAATTGTAGCCAATTATATTAAGAGATGTATCCCGTAGACACTCGAAAGCCAATATGGCTATGTCTTCTTCAGTCACCATCTGTATCCGTCTATTCCCAGTCGTCACCACCGGCTTTGTCACCACTAGCGACAAATGGGAAAAAAAGCCGATTGTAGCCATTGGTGATAAACGTTGCCATTGAGGGATATATGGCACAAATTATGTACCCCAGAGAGTACTAGGCTGGCATGAGTTCAAGGTAGTATGCATTAAGAATCGGTCTGCTAGTAATGAATACTATCATCTAAAAACCATCTTGGACTCATGCTAGCCTAGTACTTTTCGTGAGGTTACTGCCCATAACTAAGAGAACATGTCGTGAATAGAATACAATCCTAAATGTATGATAGCCTAGTACTTCTTTCTTTTCAACGAGCCAACGGGAATACACCATTACTATTAGCTAAATATGGTGTATTACTTTTATTCCACCTAACATTTTTCTACACGCTTGTACTAAATTTTTAAAATTCGATGACATTTTTTTTTATCTTTAACAGCGGGTCCAATCGACAAAAGAAAATAAAACCATCATCATCATCATTCTCTTGCCCTTATCCTAATTCATTTGGGGTCGGCGCAGCACGTCTTCTTCTTCCATACTTCTCTATTACTGGTCATCTCATCAGACACCTCCTTTCTTCAAAAAAAAAAAAAATAATAAATTAGTAAATTCATCCCGCGGGTCCCAAATGAACGGAACCATTTAACTAAAGAGCCCTTATCTAGAGAAGCTCGTGGCTAAATAATAACAGCCGTACGGGTCGATCTTCAAGGTTAAGCCGTGTTTGCCAAGGTCGGCCTGTGTATAGGTGACCATCATTACACATCGAGTTTCCTCCGTGCCTTGGAAAGCATGTTAAGCCGTAGGCTTGGCTGATGATGATGATCCTCATATCTTATCTTCCTAATTATCTAGTTCAGAACACTATTAAAATCTTTCTCATACATACATAATTTACTATTAAGACCTAAAATAATAATAAAAATATGGACATGTATAAAAAGCAGAAAAGAATAAAAGGGCGTCAAAAATCTTCGTCACACGGGACAACGATAAAAGTGCCCAGAGGACGGCAGCATTACCATACTGTGCCCTACCGGGTAAGTAATTGTTCCTTAACTTTAAGCCCATTGTAAGATCTTTATACATTATGGAATGCAAATAAAGATATGAATAAGAATACCACGTTGGTAGGCAATGTTGATTCTTTGGCCAAGAAATACGTCACGGTTTTAGAAATAGCTAGGTAGCTTTCCCCCTGAAAGGCGTGTGTCGCCAAACAACGGCATATGGTCCCCTTAAAAGGTGTGTGTCGCCAAACAACAGTATGTAGTCCCTTTCAAAGGCCTGTGTCGCCTAGTAATGGGATGTGGTCCTCTTCAAAGGTGTGTGTCGCATAGCAAGAGGATGTGGTCCCCTTCAAAGGTGTGTGTCGCCGAACAACGACATATGGTCCCCTTCAAAGGCGTGTGTCGCCAAACAATAGCATGTGGTCCCTGTGACCACACAGGCCCTTGCCTGGTGGCCTAGCAACGGGATGTGGTCCTCTTCAAAGGTGTGTGTCGCCTAGCAACGGGATGTGGTCCTCTTCAAAGGTGTGTATTTCCAGTACTTCCTGCGGGCTATTCAAATGTTCCTACTTTTTTTTTTGTTCATAATATGATCATTGAGGTCCGTTGAGCTACACCAAAACTGATTCGTCAAATTCAATTCCGCTCGACGACGAGGATTGATTGACAAGCTTGATATAAGCCAGAAAATGGTGAAGCTAAAGATTAGTGGAGTCAACTTGCCTGTTTTAGTCAAGGATCTGAATTATAGCCAGTTTACACCATACTTACACTACTCATAAATAAAGGCCCACGTGTCACAGAATCTATGTCTTAGTTTTTGGGCCAATCCGTAACATAAATACACAGAGGCAAAAATTGAAAGATGAGGATGGAAAGTACTCGTCATAAATTGGGAGACCCAGGAGGTGACGAAAAACATTATCTGTAATTTTAGCAGGCCAAAATATTCAAAAAACTTCCACATTTTGAAAGGTTAAGTTTTAGGCCAATAGAACAGTCGTCAATCGATGGTATTCTTCGATGAATGTAAATTAGGTGAGGTTATAAAACCAAGTCTTACAAGATCTTCCAAAGTCTTGTGACAATTATTTTGTATCGAAAAAAGTTCAGAGTACTCAAGTTATTCAATAAATTTTTATCGGAAAATATATTAAAAATAATAAAAGTAAAATATTTTTGTAAACAGTATAATTGAGTCATCGGTTTGAACGAACGGAATGGAAATAAATACATTCAAAAGTTCTCAGTAGCCACCACATCCACAGCCGCGGCTGCCATAGCCGAGTCCTAGAGCGCCAGGACCGATGGCAGCAGTGCCAAGTCCATATCCAGCACCGAGCCCATAACCAGCGCCGAGGCCATAGCCAGTGCCGAGCCCATTGGCACCCGCAGCACCATAGGCAGCAGCAGAAGGAGTGATGCTCTCAATAGCAGTAACACCGTTACCGCAGCTGTAGCTGATGGCGCCAGCACCAGCACTAGGCAACACGCCCTCCAAAGCCACAGCACTCACGAACGGCAGCTCACCAGCCACGGACAGAGCACCCTCATACACATTCTCAGACGCTACGGAGAGGCCAATGGGTGCAATAGCAGACACGCTGGAGACAGGAAGTCCACCGCCACTGGTGGGAATGATCTCGATACCGGCCAAACCATTACCGATCAAACCGTTACCAATGATACCATCACCAATCACACCGTTGCCAGCCCAGTTACCACCGCAGCCGCTACCAATTAATCCATTTCTGATCAAACCATTGCCAGCACATCCTGGGGCAATAAGAGTTGGAGCAGCGATGGATCCACGACCAAGACATGAAGCGAAAGCAGTCTGTAAACAATAAATTGTTGTATTAGTGAATATATCTCTATCAGCAAACGATTTTAATGTCGTTGACATAATAATGATATTCCATCGATCACGAAATATAATGTGTGTCAGACGTGTTTTATGTAATCACATTATTTGAACTGGTTAAAAACTTAGCTTTAAAATGGACAAATAAAGGAGTAAACTAACGTGGCATGAGATAACGGACAAATGACTGTAACTGAATGCAACCTGTGGAAAAATCCCAAATAAGAGTTGGTTACATCGATACAAAACATGGGAACAATAAACAAGTTAACAGTTCCTCACCTGGATGAAGAGCGCCTGAGCGCAGAGGACGAGGACCACCTTGGCTGCCATTGTAGTTTGTGTTAAAGTAAACTTGCGAATGATTTTTCCAAGAATCGATCGACTATTTATACTGAAACGTAGTCCTTATCTAGTTGTGTTGCAGCAATTTGTGAATTTTGAAACGAACTATTCATACCTACCTTTATCAGTAGTTGCAATATGAGGAAATAGAAAAATGCATGTTCAATTTCGTAAGAGATGTGACCTTGAAATATTTAGTATGAAGGGCTTTGTTTCAGTGGAACATAGAAAAATATTTTTATGATAAGAAGAAGCTTTTGCACTATATAAACGTGATCTAGGCGTAGGGACATCATTCAGTCATCGGCTTCTCGTTGAACACCAACAAACATCAAACATGTCTACCTTCGCTGTTTTGTTACTCTGCATCCAAGCATGCTTGGTCCAGGTGAGTGATTATTCTAAGTTACTCCATCATTGAGACTGTTTTTACCACTGTTTTATTTATTTGTATTTCTGGCTTGTTGACATTCTTCTATGAACACAAACCATTTTGTTCCGCCAGAATGTATTCGGTTACGGGTGCGGCTGCGGAGGTCAAGTGGCCCCCATAGCTCCTGTTCTGGGTCTCGGCGCTCGTCTTTCTCCTGCTGCTGCATGTGGTGGTGCCCTCGGTCTTGGTTCTTATGGTGGCGCGATCGGATCTGGTTATGGTGGCGCGATCGGATCTGGTTATGGTGGCGCGATCGGATCTGGTTATGGTGGCGCAGTTGGCCCTGGAGCTGCTTACGGCGGCGCCGGCGAAGGTAATGTGGCGGTCATTGGTGAGCTGCCAGTCGCCGGTAACACCGCTGTTGCTGGTCAGGTCCCCATCATGGGCGCCGTGAGCTTCGGCGGCGCTGTGCCGGCTGCTGGTGCCGTGTCTATCTGCGGACAGTGCGCTTGCGGCTGTGGCTCTATTTAGTATTAAATCGTATTTTCCGAATTCTAAGATGAACAATAAACAATCAGAATTGAGCCAATTATTCAATGTTTTGGTTTTTTCCTACATTACCCAAATATTTACGATAACACCCTTATATAATATTGGCTTTACCATAACACATAGGTACCAGTGGCGAAGGTTCCTTACAACCCAATTCCTACCGGCTTTCTTATGAAAAATGGCACAGTCAGTATTCTATAGCCAATAATATTCTATACATTAAAGATATGTACTTCGGCTTACCTCTTACAAAAATTGACTCTTCGCTACTGATAGGTTAGGTCCAGATTCCATCTGCATGATCAATTTTTACATTTTTGGTCACCAATATTTTGATATTCATAGAAATATAGAATGAAAATTGTAATGGATTCTGAAGAGATTTATACTCCTACAGTTTTAGACATTAAATTGAGTTAAGGAAGACCTACGATCATCATCGCAACTATTGGAGGTACAGACTGTCTTAGAATTTTATAAACGACTGCGATTACGCTATTTAATCCCGAACTTTAACCTCTGTTTGCCAAACCAACAATTGGGTAGCGTAATTGATCTTCATAATTTTCTGTGAACGGGTCCGGACAACAAAATTTATCTTTCTTACCTGTTAGATGGCACGGTTACATCGGATATATACGAATAATCGGTTGTTGTGGTATGGGCATGTGACGTGGAGGAATGAGGAAAATGTCGTGAGGTAAATTTTGAGTATGAATGTGGATGGGTATAAGAGTAGAGGAAGACCAAAGAAATGATGGATGGACTGTGTAAATGAAGCAAGAAAGGAGGTGTCTAATGAGATGACGAGTAATTGAGAAGTATGGAAGAAGAAGACATGCTGCGCCGACCACAAATGAATTGCGATAAGGGCAATAGAATGACGACCTGTTAGACGGCACGCGTCTTTAATACCTATCAATTAATTATGTGAGAAAATGCATCACAAGAGTAAAATGCTTTTTTTTTTTTTTTCTTTTTTTTTTTTCCGGATGGGTAATCATCAAATGACCCCCCCCACTCTGGGCGAAGCGGAGGGGAGTGTCAGACTTGTACTGACTAAAACCCATCCATGTTCCTTCTTTGCCCGTTATGTTCCAGGGCCACGGTATCTCTTTCGAACAGTCCCGCAGCCCCGGCAGGCATCGGCCCATGCGGACCCCTACTTGATTGCTGACAACTCTTTGAGGCGCGCGTGGAACACGAACGCGCCATCGACACGGCCCGTCGTCATAAGACGGCCGGACGGCGAGCTAGCCCATAACTCGCCGTCCACAGGCCAGAGTAAAATGCTTATTTGCACAATATGAGCCTTACGCATGCTTGACCTAGTATAATGTATAGTCTTCGACGCACGTTGGAGTTCGATTCATGGTAGGCACGTATGGTACAATATTTATGAATGAAACGAAAGTGTGATCTCGGAGTGACACCCGTGACTATCAACTACAGTAGGGTTGTAGAGATTACTGCTCCACAATGAAGATAGTCCTTCACCTGGAGCAGTATGGATAACGTTCATGATTGTCTGGTATTTCCAGCACTTCTGGCCTATTAAAATGTTCCTACTTTTTTATTGTTTATAAGATCATAGAGGTCCGTTGAGCTACACTATAACTGATTCATGCACGTACAGTCAAATTCAATTCCGTTCGACGACGAAGATAGGGGTTAAATCGCTTGAACTCAACGTTCACACGCAGCGGCATCTACGTCTCCAGCCGAAACTAGTTTCTGCCACATACAACTAATTCACCCTGCGAGCCATTTTCGTTCAAAATAATAATTTGTGGTGATTTTACTTGGTAGTGGTGTGAACGAAACAGACAGTCAGTCTGCGAGTGAAGCTATGCCTAAGAAATTAATTTACCTGCTCGAAACAAATACAGATAAACATTATTGTTCGACCACTGTTCTTTATTTAAGTAATCGCAATTACAAAATCTGTTATCTATACAAATAGCAGGAAATGCTGTCAATCAGGTTGGAGGCAGTTGAATTTGGTGGTCTGTATACACACACATCTTGCACTTGGCACACTATAATTATGCGCTTTTTTTCTATAAACCGTATAAATCCTAAAGAAACGTAAGTTTATTCATTCAAAACAGTTCACTGTCCACTCTCATACTCTTTTTACAACTGCAAATTCTGTCGTTCTGCGAATTTATTGTAGTATTGTCGTCGTCACGTTGTATAGCCTATTGATTGAATAGACCTTTCATAAATATTTGCAAAATTTAAATCGAATCTGTTTGATCCTTGTCTAGTTGAAGTTAGTTTTAAGCTCCATTATCCTTCCACCCTCACTGCTGATGCTGTGTGTGTGTGGATCACGTTGCCGTGCACACCGATGTGTCGATTACCACATTGTACAACCTGTCTTTTCGTCTATTGTGATATTGTACCTTCTGATCGTATTAGGACAACCCTAGACATTAATTTATATGTGTCTACTTTTCGGATCCCGAGAGACGTTCAATTAAACATAATTTTTTTTTTGTAAACAGTATATTGAGTCATCGGTTCGAACGAACGAAAAGGAAATTAATCCAAGGATCTGAATTATAGTCACTTTACACCATACTTACACTACTCATAATTAAAGGCCCACGTGTCACAGAATCTATACTGTAGTTTTTGCCAATAATGCCAATCCGTAACATAAATACACAGAGGAAAAAATTGAAAGATGAGGATGGAAAGTACTCGTCATAAATTGGGAGACCCAGGAGGTGACGAAAAACATTATCTGTAATTTTAGCAGGCCAAAATATTCAAAAAACTGCCACATTTTAAAAGGTTAAGTTTTAGGCTAATAGAACAGTCGTCAATCGATGGTATTCTTCGATGAATGTAAATTAGGTGAGGTTATAAAACCAAGTCTTAAAAGATCTTCCAAAGTCTTGTGACAATTATTTTGTATCGAAAAAAGTTCAGAGTTCTCAAGTTATTTAATCAATTTTTATAGGAAAATATTCTAAAAATAATAAAAGTAAAATATTTTTGTAAACATCGAGAGCACACATCGAGTTTTCGTTGTATTGAGTCATCGGTTCGAACGAACGAAAAGGAAGTAAATACATTCAAAAGTTCTCAGTAGCCACCACATCCACAGCCGCGGCTGCCATAGCCGAGTCCGAGAGCGCCAGAAGCGATGGCAGCAGTGCCAAGTCCATATCCAGCACCGAGCCCATAACCAGCGCCGAGGCCATACCCAGTGCCGAGCCCATTGGCACCCGCAGCAGCAGAAGGAGTGATGCTCTCAATAGCAGTAACACCGTTACCGCAGCTGTAGCTGATGGCGCCAGCACCAGCACTAGGCAACACGCCCTCCAAAGCCACAGCACTCACGAACGGCAGCTCACCAGCAACGGACAGAGCACCCTCATACACATTATCAGACGCTACGGAGAGGCCAATGGGTGCAATAGCAGACACGCTGGAGACAGGAAGTCCACCGCCACTGGTGGGAATGATCTCGATACCGGCCAAACCATTACCGATCAAACCGTTACCAATGATACCATCACCAATCACACCGTTGCCAGCCCAGTTACCACCGCAGCCGCTACCAATTAATCCATTTCTGATCAAACCATTGCCAGCACATCCTGGGGCAATAAGAGTAGGAGCAGCGATGGATCCACGACCAAGACAGGAAGCGAAAGCAGTCTGTAAACAAGAAATTGTTGTATTAGTGAATATTTCTCTATCAGCAAACGATTTTAATGTCGTTGACATAGTTATGATATTCCATCGATCACGTAATATAATGTGTGTCAGACGTGTTTTATGTAATCACATTATTTGAACTGGTTAAAAACTTAGCTTTAAAGCATGGACAAATAAAGGAGTAAACTAACGTGGCATGAGATAACGGACAAATGACTGTAACTGAATGCAACCTGTGGGAAAATCCCAAATTGGTTACATCGATACAAAACATGGGAACAATAAACAGGTTAACAGTTTCTCACCTGGATGAAGAGCGCCTGAGCGCAGAGGACGAGGACCACCTTGGCTGCCATTGTAGTTTGTGTTCAAGTAAACTTGCGAATGATTTTTCCAAGAATCGATCGACTATTTATACTGGAACGTAGTCCTTATCTAGTTGTGTTGCATCAATTTGTGAACGAAACGAACTAGGCATACCTACCTTTATCAGTAGTTGCAATATGAGGAAATAGAAAAATGCATGTATTTCGTAAGTGATGTAACCTTGAAATATTTAGTATGAAGGGCTTTGTTTCAATAGAACATAGAAAAATATTGTTATGATAAGAAGCTTTTGCACTATATAAACGTGATCTAGGCGTAGGGACATCATTCAGTCTTCGGCTTCTCGTTGAACACCAACAAACATCAAACATGTCTACCTTCGCTGTTTTGTTACTCTGCATCCAAGCATGCTTGGTCCAGGTGAGTGATTATTCTAAGTTACTCCATCATTGATACTGTTTTTACTTCTGTTTTATTGATTTGTATTTCTGGCTTGTTGACATTCTTCTATGAACACAAACCATTTTGTTCCGCCAGAATGTATTCGGTTACGGGTGCGGCTGCGGAGGTCAAGTGGCCCCAACAGCTCCTGTTCTGGGTCTCGGCGCTCGTCTTTCTCCTGCTGCTGCATGTGGTGGTGCCCTCGGTCTTGGTTCTTATGGTGGCGCGATCGGATCTGGTTATGGTGGCGCGATCGGATCTGGTTATGGTGGCGCGATCGGATCTGGTTATGGTGGCGCAGTTGGCCCTGGAGCTGCTTACGGCGGCGCCGGCGAAGGTAACGTGGCGGTCATTGGTGAGCTGCCAGTCGCCGGTAACACCGCTGTTGCTGGTCAGGTCCCCATCATGGGCGCCGTGAGCTTCGGCGGCGCTGTGCCGGCTGCTGGTGCCGTGTCTATCTGCGGACAGTGCGCTTGCGGCTGTGGCTCTATTTAGTATTAAATCGTATTTTCCGAATTCTAAGATGAACAATAAACAATCAGAATTGAGCCAATTATTCAATGTTTTGGTTTTTTCCTACATTACCCAAATATTTACGATAACACTCTTATATAATATTGGCTTTACCATAACACATAGGTACCAGTGGCGAAGGTTCCCTACAACCCAATTCCTACCGGCTTCCTTATGAAAAATTACACAGTCAGTATTCTATAGCCAATAATATTCTATACATTAAAGATATGTACTCCGGCTTACCTCTTACAAAAATTTACTCTTCGCTACTGGTCCAGATTCCATCTGCATGATCAATTTTTACATTTTTAGGTCACCAATATTTTGATATTCATAGAAATATAGAATGAAAATTGTAATGGATTCTGAAGAGATTTAAACTCCTACAGTTTTAGACATTAAATTGAGTTAAGGAAGACCTACGATCCTCATCGCAACTATTGGAGGTACAGACTGTCTTAGGTTTTTATAAACGACTGCGATTACGCTATTCAATCCCGAACTTTAACCTCTGTTTGCCAAACCAACAACTGGGTAGCGTAATTGATCTTCATAATTTTCTGTGAACGGGTCCGGACAACAAGTTTTCTCTTTCCTACCTGTTAGATGGCACGGTTAAATCGGATATATACGGATAATTGGTTGTCGTAGTATGGGCATGTGACGCGGTGAATTGAGGAAAATGTCGTGAGGTAAGTTTTGAGTATGAATGTGGATAGGTATATGAGTAAAGGAAGACCAAAGAAACGATGTATGGACTGTATAAATATGGCAAGAAAGAAGGTGTCTAATGAGATGACGAGGAATAGAGAAGTATGGACGAAGAAGACATGCTGCGCCGACCACAAATGAATTGGGATAAGGGCAATAGAATGACGACCTGTTAGACGGCACGCGTCTTTTAATACCAATCAATTAATTCTATGAGAAAATGCATCAGAAGAGTAAAATGCTTATTTGCACAATATGTGCCTTACGCATGCTTGACCTAGTATAATGTATAGTCTTCGACGCACGTTCGAGTTCGATTCATGGTAGGCACGTATGGTACAATATTTATGAATGAAACGAAAGTGTGATCCCGGAGTGACACCCGTGACTATCAACTACAGTAGGGTTGTAGAGATTACTGCTCCACAATGAAGATAGTCCTTCACCTGGAACAGTATGAATAACGTTCATGATTGTCTGGTATTTCCAGCACTTCCTGCGGCCTATTAAAATGTTACTATTTTTTATTTTTCATAAGATCATAGAGGTCCGTTGAGCTACACTATAACTGATTCATGCACGTACAGTCAAATTCAATTCCGCTCGACGACGAAGATAGGGCTTAAATCGCTTGCACTCAACGTTCACACGCAGCGGCATCTACGTCTCCAGCCGAAACTAGTTTCTGTCACATACAACTAATCCACACTGCGAGCCATTTTCGTTCAAAACAATAATTTGTGCTGATTTTACTTGGTAGTGGTGTGAACGAAACAGCCAGTCAGTGTGCGAGTGAAGCTATGCCGAAGAAATTCATTTACCCACTCGAAACAAATTCCGATAAACATTATTGTTCGACCACTGTTCTTTATTTAAGTAATCGCAATTACAAAATCTGTTATCTATACAAGTATCAAAAAATGCTGTCACTCAGGTTGGAGGAAGTTGAATTTGGTGGTCTGTATACACACACATCTTGCACTTGGCACACTATAATTATGCGCTTTTTTTTGTTTTAAAAAAAACAACAACTAAAACATAATAATGTACTGTGGGGTTGCTGTTGGTGAAATTAAAGCCCCACTGACTTGGTGATATTTTATTGGCAACTTGCTTATTATACTTTTACAAAAGTTACAATAATTTATATATCAGGCTGTAACCCTAAGTAGAGGGATGAAAGATGGCTATCGCCTTTCAGACCTCCCCTAGCTGTCAAGTTTCTGAAGACTGCTAGGCTATCGAAGCAGGAACTAGGCTTACTAAGGATCAGAGCTGGCTGCGTGGCTACCGCGCTCAGAACTTCTAGCTAGTGAATGACAATTTCGAAGACAGCTCTGCTTATAAAGCGGTTTCGGTTTACATGAGTGCATAATATAGTTGTGTGGTCCTCTGTAGCTGTAGTTACGAATTCTTACACAAAAAGAGTAATGTAGTGTAGATGGCATCACTTGTCAATAATTATACTTGCTGTCTTCTATGTTATTGATTCGCTCATCATAGTGAGTTGGTTAAGTAACACTAGATGGCGCTGTATGTTTGTTACAGTGCTATTTATATTATAAAAAAAGTGCTGATACCTAAGAATTTATTGTTATGCCATGTATGCAAATTATTCACCACGACGTATCAAAAATCTTTCGCGTCAGCCTTTTTAACGCTGACTTACGAATACAAACTAAAACTGTCTAGATCGGTTGTATAAAGATTAGATCAGGTTAGAAAACCAAGCCTTAAACAATCTTCCAAAGTCTTGTGACAATTTGTATCCCAAAAAGTTCAGAGTTCTCAAGTTATTCAATACATTTTTTTTTCGTAAAATGTTCTAAAAATAATACAAGTAAAATATTTTTGTAATCAGTATATTGACTCATCGGTTCAAACGGACGAAAGGGAAATAAATACATTCAGAAGTTCTCAGTAGCCACCACATCCACAGCCGCGGCTGCCATAGCCGAGTCCGAGAGCGCCCGGAGCGATGGCAGCAATGCCAAGTCCATATCCAGCACCGAGCCCATAACCAGCGCCGAGGCCATAGCCAGTGCCAAGCCCATTGGCACCCGCAGCACCATAGGCAGCAGCAGAAGAAGTGATGCTCTCAATAGCAGTAACACCGTTACCGCAGCTGTAGCTGATGGCACCAGCACCAACACTAGGCAACACGCCCTCCAAAGCCACAGCACTCACGAACGGCAGCTCACCAGCCACGGACAGAGCACCCTCATACACATTCTCAGACGCTACGGAGAGGCCAATGGGTGCAATAGCAGACACGCTGGAGACAGGAAGTCCACCGCCACTGGTGGGAATGATCTCGATACCGGCCAAACCATTACCGATCAAACCGTTACCAATGATACCATCGCCAATCACACCGTTGCCAGCCCAGTTACCACCGCAGCCGCTACCAATTAATCCATTTCTGATTAAACCATTGCCAGCACATCCTGGGGCAATAAGAGTTGGAGCAGCGATGGATCCACGACCAAGACATGAAGCGAAAGCAGTCTGTAAACAATAAATTGTTGTATTAGTGAATATCTCTATCCTCAAACGATTTTAATGTCGTTGACATAATTATGATATTCCATCGATCACGTAATATAATGTGTGTCAGACGTGTTTTATGTAATCTTATTTCACATTATTTGAACTGGTTAAAAACTTAGCTTTAAAGCATGGATAAATAAAGGAGTAAACTAACGTGGCATGAGATAACGGACAAATGACTGTAACTGAATGCAACCTGTGGGAAAATCCCAAATTGGTTACATCGATACAAAACATGGGAACAAAAAACAAGTTAACAGTTCCTCACCTGGATGAAGAGCGCCTGAGCGCAGAGAACGAGGACCACCTTGGCTGCCATTGTAGTTTGTGTTAAAGTAAACTTGAGAATAATTTTTCCAAGAATCCATCGACTATTTATACTGAAACGTAGTCCTTATCTAGTTGTGTTGCAGCAATTTGTGAATTTTGAAACGAAATATTCATACCTTTATCAGTAGTTGCAATATGAGGAAATAGAAAAATGCATGTTCAATTTTGTAAGAGATGTAACCTTGAAATATTTATTATGGAGGGCTTTGTTTCAATAGAACATAGAAAAACATCGTTATGATAAGCAGCTTTTGCACTATATAAACATGGTCTAGGCGTAGGGACATCATTCAGTCTTCGGCTTCTCGTTAAACACTAACAAACATCAAACATGTCTACCTTCGCTGTTCTGTTACTCTGCATCCAAGCTTGCTTGGTCCAGGTGTGTGATTATTCTGAGTTTTCCATCATTTCAATTGTTTTACTTCATTGTTAACCTACACTCATTTTGTTCTGGCAGAACGTGTTCGGTTGCGGGCGTGGTAGCGGAGGTCAAGTGGCCACCATAGCTCCTGCTCTGGGTCTCGGCGCTGGTCTCTCTCCTACCTCTGTATGTGGTGGTGCCCTCAGTTTTGGGGCTTACGGTGGCGCGATCGGATCTGGTTATGGTGGCGCAGTTGCTCCAGCTGCTGTTTACGGAGGTGCTATCGCTCCTGGAGCTGCTTACGGCGGTGCCGGTGAAGGCAACGTGGCGGTCATTGGTGAGCTGCCAGTCGCCGGTAACACCGCTGTTGCTGGTCAGGTCCCCATCCTGGGTGTCGTGAACTTCGGCGGTGCTGTGCCGGCTGCTGGTGCCGTGTCTATCTGCGGCAAATGCGCTTGCGGCTGTGGCTCTATTTAGTATTAAATCGTATTTTCCGAATTCGAAGATGAAAATAAACAATCAGAATTGAGCTAATAACTTTAGTTTTTTCTATGTTACCTAAATGTTTCCGATAATTCTCATTTGACGGCTATATAACATAATACATAATTACATTGCTTACCAGTCTTACCAAGGGGTATCGTATTACCCAGTACCAACTGGGTTGTGGAGGTCAGATAGGCAGTCGCTCCATGTAAAATACTGGTATTCAGCTGCATCCGGTTAGACTGGAAGCCGACCCCAATATAGTTGGGAAAAGGCTAGACAGATGATGATGACATAATTACATTGCTTATGTCCAGATTCCATCTGCATTATTAATTTTTACATATTTTAGTAAGATACATTTCCCAACTCAAAAATTTCGATATTCGTAGAAATAAAGAATGAAAATTATGGATTATAATGGATTCTGAATAGATTTAAACCCCTACTGTTTTAGATAAATATTGAGTTAAGGAAGACCAACGATAATCATCGTAACTATTGGAGGTACAGACTGTCATAGATTTGTTTTTATAAACGACTGTGATAACATTCTGTATGCCAAACCAACAATTGGTTAGCGTAAATGGTCTTCATAGTCTGTATTCTTTAACGTTGACAAAAAGAAGCCGGTCTGTGCAATTTACTGCGACATCACCCAGGCTTTCGACTACGTTAATCACGACATTCTGATTAGTAAATTAGAAGCATATGGCATCAGGGGAAACATACAAGAACTCATAAAAACATACTTGAAAAATCGTAAACAGTATACAGAAATTTCCAAAATAAACATCTCAACTAAAAAAGAAGAAATATATAAATCAGAAGAACTAATAGTGAAATACGGAGTCCCACAGGGCAGTATATTGGGTCCCTTACTATTCATTATTTACATCAATGATTTACCCAGAATAACAAATTATCCAATAACACTTTTTGTTGATGACAGTACGGTCACCATAAACTCTAACAATAAAGATAATTATGAGAGCGATATTAATGAAACAATAACATCAAGAATTAAATGGTTAAATCACAATAATTAAAAAATTAACCTAGATAAAACAAAAGTTATGTTTTTTAGTCAACGTCTAGCATCACCAAACCTCAATATCAATTATCAAGGATCAGTTTTAAAAAAAGTAGACTCTACAAAATTTCTAGGCGTAACGATTGATAAAAGTCTTAACTGAAAAGACCACACTGAGCTATTGAACAAACGAATCAATTCCGCGGCTTACGCGCTTTACAAACTTGCACCGACAATAAGCACCGATGCGCTTCTTACTGCCTACCATGGTATTGTCGATTCCATATTAAGGTTTGGCATTATATTCTGGGGAAACTCTGTAAATAAAAACATAATATTTAAGTCTCAAAAAAGGTGCATTAGGGCTATGTTCGGTCTAAAAGTTACCGATAGCTGCAAACCATATTTTATTAAGCATAATATTTTAAGTTTGCCTTCCTTATTTGTATATGAAGTAGCTAATTTTGTCCAAACGAATCCAAAATTATTTAAAAAAATGTCAGAAGTTACCATCCGCAGTCGTCGTGACAATCATAAGCTAGAAATAGTTAGGCCGAACACGGCACTGATGCATAAAAGTATTTTCTATTTGGCAACAATTATCTATAATAAAATCCCTAATCTTATTAAGCAGTTACCAACTAGTCTATACAAAATACAGCTTAAAAAAATTCTTTTAGCGAAATGCTACTACAGCTTATCAGAATTTTTAAACGAGTAAATAACAATAGGTACATCGGCAATTAAGTTAGGTACGACATTTCTTATTTTAATATTTTTAGTTAATAACGTCTGTTTTTTTAACCCTATTGTCTAAGCCTTTTTTTAAATTTTATATCTTTTATAATAATTAATATACCCTATTGTATAAGCAATTTCTCGTAAATTTAATATTTTAAGGTAAAACCTTCTATTTTTTAAATTAAGTTGCTACCTACTAGTTGTTTAGCCTAACTTTTTTTTTTTGTACGCCGTTCCTATATGGCAAAACATGTAGAATATTTATTTTTATTTATAAGACCTGTATAGTGCATACCATACCACTCATGTTTTACAAAATAAATATATCTTTATCTTTATCTTTTGTTAAGAAGTGGATGTTGGTGATCTTTAGCTTTTAAGGATTTTTTCTATTTTCAGAAGCATGAAGTTGTTTTATGTCCCTAATACATAAAATAAGTTTCTGTGAATAGTTTCTTTCCGTGCGACACGTTTTCTTTTTTAATTCTGATCCCGGAATGACCACATGACTATCAACTATTGTAGTTTTGTAGAGATTACTGCTCCACAATGAGAATAGTCCTTCACCTGGAGCAGTATGGATAACGTTCATGATTGTCTGGTATTTCCAGTACTTCATGCGACCTATCCAAATGTTCCCACTTTGGATTTGTTCATTGGATCATTGAGGTCCGTTGAGCTACACCATAACTGATTCATGCACGTACAGTCAAATTCAATTCCGCTCGAGGACGAAGATAGGGCTTAAATCGCTTGCACTCAACGTTCTCACGTAGCGGCATCTACGTCTCCAGCCGAAAGTAGTTTCTGCCACATACACCTAATCCACCCTGCGAGCTATTTGCGTTCAAAATAATAATTTGTGCTAATTTTACTCGGTAGTGGTGTGAACGAAACAGACAGTCAGTGTGCGAGTAAAGCTATGCTTATGAAATTCATTTACCTACTCGAAACAAATTCCGTAAGTTTATTCATTCAAAACATTTCACTGTCAACTCTAATACTCTTTTTACAACTGCAAATTCTGTCGTTCTGCGAATTTATTGTAGTATTGTCGTCGCCATCTTGAATAGCCTATTGATCGAATAAACCTTTCATAAATATTTGTGAAAAATTTAAATAGAATCTGTTTGATCCTTGTCTAGTTGAAGTTAGTTTTAAGCTCCGTTTTTAAGCTCCGTTAGCCTTCTACCCTCACTGCTGGTGCTGTGTGTGTGTGGATCGCGTTGCTGTGCACACCAATGTGTCGATTACCACATTGTACAACCTGACTTTTCGTCTATTGTGATATTGTACCTTCTGATCGTATCAGGACAACCTTAGACATTAATTTAAATGTGTCTACTTTTCGGATCCCGAGAGACGTTCTAGAAGTCCATAGTGACATCACATCCTACCATGCGGGAGCGAAATGCTTCAGCAAACTTAATATAAGCCAGGAAAATGGTAAAGCTAAAGGTTAGTGGAGTCAAATGGCCTGTTCTAGTCAAGGATCTGAATTTTAGTCAGTTTACACCATACTTACACTACTCATAATTAAAGGCCTTCTTGTGACAATTATTTTGTATCGAAAAAAGTTCAGAGTTCTCAAGTTATTTAATCAAGTTTTATCGGAAAATATTCTAAAAATAATAAACGTAAATTTTTTTTGTAAACAGTATATTGAGTCATCGGTTCGAACGAACGAAAAGGAAATTAATCCAAGGATCTGAATTATAGTCACTTTACACCATACTTACACTACTCATAATTAAAGGCCCACGTGTCACAGAATCTATACTGTAGTTTTTGCCAATAATGCCAATCCGTAACATAAATACACAGAGGAAAAAATTGAAAGATGAGGATGGAAAGTACTCGTCATAAATTGGGAGACCCAGGAGGTGACGAAAAACATTATCTGTAATTTTAGCAGGCCAAAATATTCAAAAAACTGCCACATTTTAAAAGGTTAAGTTTTAGGCTAATAGAACAGTCGTCAATCGATGGTATTCTTCGATGAATGTAAATTAGGTGAGGTTATAAAACCAAGTCTTAAAAGATCTTCCAAAGTCTTGTGACAATTATTTTGTATCGAAAAAAGTTTAGAGTTCTCAAGTTATTTAATCAATTTTTATCGGAAAATATTCTAAAAATAATAAAAGTAAAATATTTTTGTGAACATCGAGAGCACACATCGAGTTTTCGTTGTATTGAGTCATCGGTTCGAACGAACGAAAAGGAAATAAATACATTCAAAAGTTCTCAGTAGCCACCACATCCACAGCCGCGGCTGCCATAGCCGAGTCCGAGAGCGCCAGAAGCGATGGCAGCAGTGCCAAGTCCATATCCAGCACCGAGCCCATAACCAGCGCCGAGGCCATACCCAGTGCCGAGCCCATTGGCACCCGCAGCAGCAGAAGGAGTGATGCTCTCAATAGCAGTAACACCGTTACCGCAGCTGTAGCTGATGGCGCCAGCACCAGCACTAGGCAACACGCCCTCCAAAGCCACAGCACTCACGAACGGCAGCTCACCAGCTACGGACAGAGCACCCTCATACACATTCTCAGACGCTACGGAGAGGCCAATGGGTGCAATAGCAGACACGCTGGAGACAGGAAGTCCACCGCCACTGGTGGGAATGATCTCGATACCGGCCAAACCATTACCGATCAAACCGTTACCAATGATACCATCACCAATCACACCGTTGCCAGCCCAGTTACCACCGCAGCCGCTACCAATTAATCCATTTCTGATCAAACCATTGCCAGCACATCCTGGTGCAATAAGAGTATAAGCAGCGATGGATCCACGACCAAGACAGGAAGCGAAAGCAGTCTGTAAACAAGAAATTGTTGTATTAGTGAATATTTCTCTATCAGCAAACGATTTTAATGTCGTTGACATAATTATGATATTCCATCGATCACGTAATATAATGTGTGTCAGACGTGTTTTATGTAATCACATTATTTGAACTGGTTAAAAACTTAGCTTTAAAGCATAGACAAGTAAAGGAGTAAACTAACGTGGCATGAGATAACGACAAATGACTGTAACTGAATGCAACCTGTGAGAAAATCCCAAATTGGTTACATCGATACAAAACATGGGAACAATAAACAAGTTAACATTTTCTCACCTGGATGAAGAGCGCCTGAGCGCAGAGGACGAGGACCACCTTGGCTGCCATTGTAGTTTGTGTTAAAGTAAACTTGCGAATGATTTTTCCAAGAATCGATCGACTATTTATACTGGAACGTAGTCCTTATCTAGTTGTGTTGCATCAATTTGTGAACGAAACGAACTATGCATACCTTTATCAGTAGTTGCAATATGAGGAAATAGAAAAATGCATGTATTTCGTAAGTGATGTAACCTTGAAATATTTAGTATGAAGGGCTTTGTTTCAATAGAACATAGAAAAATATTGTTATGATAAGAAGCTTTTGCACTATATAAACGTGATCTAGCCGTAGGGACATCATTCAGTCTTCGGCTTCTCGTTGAACACCAACAAACATCAAACATGTCTACCTTCGCAGTTCTGTTACTCTGCATCCAAGCATGCTTGGTCCAGGTGAGTGATTATTCTAAGTTACTCCATCATTGAGACTGTTTTACCTCTGTTTTATTGATTTGTATTTCTGGCTTGTTGACATTCTTCTATGAACACAAACCATTTTGTTCCGCCAGGATGTATTCGGTTACGGGTGCGGCTGCGGAGGTCAAGCGGCCCCCATAGCTCGTCTTTCTCCTGCTGCTGCATGTGGTGGTGCCCTCGGTCTTGGTTCTTATGGTGGCGCGATCGGATCTGGTTATGGTGGCGCGATCGGATCTGGTTATGGTGGCGCGGTCGGATCTGGTTATGGTGGCGCAGTTGGCCCTGGAGCTGCTTACGGCGGCGCCGGCGAAGGTAACGTGGCGGTCATTGGTGAGCTGCCAGTCGCCGGTAACACCGCTGTTGCTGGTCAGGTCCCCATCATGGGCGCCGTGAGCTTCGGCGGCGCTGTGCCGGCTGCTGGTGCCGTGTCTATCTGCGGACAGTGCGCTTGCGGCTGTGGCTCTATTTAGTATTAAATCGTATTTTCCGAATTCTAAGATGAACAATAAACAATCAGAATTGAGCCAATTATTCAATGTTTTGGTTTTTTCCTACATTACCCAAATATTTACGATAACACTCTTATTGTATATTGGCTTTACCATAACACATAGGTACCAGTGGCGAAGGTTCCTTACAACCCAATTCCTACCGGCTTCCTTATGAAAAATTACACAGTCAGTATTCTATAGCCAATAATATTCTATACATTAAAGATATGTACTCCGGCTTACCTCTTACAAAAATTGACTCTTCGCTACTGATGGATTCTGAAGAGATTTATACTCCTACAGTTTTAGACATTAAATTGAGTTAAGGAAGACCTACGATCATCATCGCAACTATTGGAGGTACAGACTGTCTTAGAATTTTATAAACGACTGCGATTACGCTATTCAATCCCGAACTTTAACCTCTGTTTGCCAAACCAACAACTGGGTAGCGTAATTGATCTTCATAATTTTCTGTGAACAGGTCCGGACAACAAGTTTTCCCTTTCCTACCTGTTAGATGGCACGGTTAAATCGGATATATACGGATAATCGGTTGTCGTAGTATGGGCATGTGACGCGGAGGAATGAGGAAAATGTCGTGAGGTAAGTTTTGAGTATGAATGTGGATAGGTATATGAGTAAAGGAAGACCAAAGAAACGATGGATGGACTGTATAAATATGCCAAGAAAGAAGGTGTCTAATGAGATGACGAGTAATAGAGAAGTATGGAAGAAGAAGACATGCTGCACCGACCACAAATGAATTGGGATAAGAGCAAGAGAATGACGACCTGTTAGACGGCACGCGTCTTTTAATACCAATCAATTAATTCTATGAGAAATTGCATCACAAGAGTAAAATGCTTATTTGCACAAATTTTTTTTTTTTTTTTTTTCAATCATCAAATGACCCCCCCCACTCTGGGCGGAGCTTAGGGGAGTGTCAGACTTGTACTGACTAAAACCCATCCATGTTCCTTCTTTGCCCTTTGTGTTCCAGGGCCACGGTATCTCTTTCGAACAGTCCAGCAGCCCTGGCAGGCATCGGCCCATGCGGACCCCTACTTGATTGCTGACATCTCTTTGAGGCGCGCGTGGAACACGAACGCGCCTTCGACACTGCCTGTCGTCATAAGACGGCCGGACGGCGAGCTAGCCCATAACTCGCCGTCCACAGGCCAGCGCCTACGGTGGTCGGAAGCCACCACGTGACCCCCGACGCCCAGGGCGTCTCCCGCGGCGGCTGGGACGTGAGGTTCTTTCCCTCTCACGTCCTGCCACCTCCTTCACTAGCATGACTGCTTCGCAGAAGGAGGTGACGGCTTCCCATTCTCTCTCGCTCCGGACCATGGCTTGAACCAAGGCCGGACGCGAGAGATCGCCGCCGCCAATCGCCGCTATGAGGACACGGCGGTGCTCCGCCCAAGCGGGGCAGACCTCCACGGTGTGTTCCACCGTGTCCTCCGGACGATCCTCGCAGTGGAAACACCCGGGCGTTTCCTCCCGCCCGATTCGGTGCAGGAACCTCCCGAAACAACCGTGTCCGGTGAGGACCTGCGTCAGACGGTAGGTGAGGGCGCCGTGGCGCCTCTCTAGCCACTCCTCAAAGAGGGGACTTATCGCCACTATGGTGGCGTGCCCTCACAATATGTGCCTTACGCATGCTTGACCTAGTATAATGTACAGTCTTCGACGCACGTTCGAGTTCGATTCATGGTAGGCACGTATGGTACAATATTTATGAATGAAATGAAAGTGTGATCTCGGAGTGACCGCATGACTATCAACTACTGTAGGGTTGTAGAGATTACTGCTCCACAATGAGGATAGTCCTTCACCTGGAGTAGTACGGATAGCTTTCATGATTGTCTGGTATTTCCAGTACTTCCTGCGGCCTATTAAAATGTTCCTACTTTTTTATTGTTCATAAGATCATAGAGGTCCGTTGAGCTACACTATAACTGATTCATGCACGTACAGTCAAATTCAATTCCGCTCGACGACGAAGATAGGGCTTAAATCGCTTGCACTCAACGTTCACACAAAGCGGCATCTACGTCTCCAGCCGAAACTAGTTTCTGTCACATACAACTAATCCACCCTGCGAGCCATTTTCGTTCAAAATAATAATTTGTACTGATTTTACTTGGTAGTGGTGTGAACGAAACAGACAGTCAGTGTGCGAGTGAAGCTATGCCTAAGAAATTCATTTACCTCCTCGAAACAAAGTCCGATAAACATTATTGTTCGACCACTGTTCTTTATTTAAGTAATCGCAATTACAAAATCTGTTATCTATACAAGTAGCAGGAAATGCTGTCACTCAGGTTGCAGGTAGTTGAATTTGGTGGTCTGTATACACACACATCTTGCACTTGGCACACTATAATTATGCGCTTTTTTTCTATAAACCGTATACATCCTAAAGAAACGTAAGTTGATTCATTCAAACCAGTTCACTGTCCACTCTAATACTCTTTTTACAACTGCAAATTCTGTCGTTCTGCGGATTTATTGTAGTATTGTCGTCGCCACGTTGTATACCCTATTGATCGAATAAACCTTTCATAAATATTTGTGAAAAATTTAAATAGATTCTGTTTGATCCTTGTCTAGTTGAAGTTAGTTTTAAGCTCCGTTTTTAATTTCCGTTAGCCTTCTACGCTCACTGCTGGTGCTGTGTGTGTGTGGATCGTGTTGCCGTGCACACCGATGTGTCAATTACCACATTGTACAACCTGACTTTTCGTCTATTGTGATATTGTACCTTCTGATCGTACCAGGACAACCCTAGACATTAATTTAAATGTGTCTACTTTTTGGATCCCGAGAGACGTTCTAGAAGTCCATAGTGACATCACATCCTACCATGCGGGAGCGAAATGCTTCAGCAAACTTAATATAAGCCAGGAAAATGGTAAAGCTAAAGGTTAGTGGAGTCAAATGGCCTGTTCTAGTCAAGGATCTGAATTTTTGTCAGTTTACACCATACTTACACTACTCATAATTAAAGGCCTTCTTGTGACAATTATTTTGTATCGAAAAAAGTTCAGAGTTCTCAAGTTATTTAATCAAGTTTTATCGGAAAATATTCTAAAAATAATAAACGTAAATTTTTTTTGTAAACAGTATATTGAGTCATCGGTTCGAACGAACGAAAAGGAAATTAATCCAAGGATCTGAATTATAGTCACTTTACACCATACTTACACTACTCATAATTAAAGGCCCACGTGTTACAGAATCTATACTGTAGTTTTTGCCAATAATGCCAATCCGTAACATAAATACACAGAGGCAAAAATTGAAAGATGAGAATGGAAAGTACTCGTCATAAATTGGGAGACCCAGGAGGTGACGAAAAACATTATCTGTAATTTTAGCAGGTCAAAATATTCAAAAAACTTCCACATTTTGAAAGGTTAAGTTCTAGGCCAATAGAACAGTCGTCAATCGATGGTATTCTTCGATGAATGTAATTAGGTCAGGTTAGAAAACCAAGCCTTAAACAATCTTACAAAGTCTTGTGACAATTATTTTGTATCGAAAAAAGTTCAGAGTTCTCAAGTTATTTAATCAATTTTTATCGGAAAATATTCTAAAAATAATATAAGTAAAATATTTTTGTAAGGATTAGCCTAATGGCTATTACTTTTTGGGGCGCGTTCAGGTAGTGGGCGGCTTGCCGCCTCAAAGAACGCGCCCACACCGGGGCCCCGTAAAGGGCCATGGACCGCACGATCCCCGCGTATAGCCTCCGGCAGGAGGCGTTTGGACCCCTCAGGTTGGGCAAGAGCCGCTTGAAGGCAGCCCCTGTCCGTTCCAGTTTGGGAGCCAAACGTCGGAAGTGCTCCACGAAGTTCCACCGGCTGTCGAGGACGAGTCCTAGGTACTTCAACGTCGACCCGACGCCGATGGAAACCCTTCCTGCCGTCAGTAGGGATCCCGACGGTGGCGCATTCCGAGGCCCATGAAAACACATGGCCTCGGACTTGTGCAGTGCCACCTCGAGACCCAATTGCCGGATCCTCTCCACGACTATCGCAACCCCGCGTGTCATGTTTTCGGCCGCCGCCTCGTGCGACCTCCCTTGTGCCAGTACCAGCGTGTCGTCAGCGTAGCAAACTACGCTGACGCCGGTAGGGAGGTCGGCGCGCAGCACCCAGTCGTAACCGATGTTCCACAGGGCCGGTCCCAGAACCGATCCCTGTGGAACACCGCACGACATCTCTCGCCGGTTCCATTCTCCGCTTCGACCAGGGTAGATGACGGCTCTATCCGTCAGGTAGTCCCCGACCACACGACGAAGGTAGGTCGGCACCCGGTGATACCGGAGTGCCTCCCTAATGCAGCTCCAGGGCATGGAATTGAAGGCGTTGGCGATGTCAAGAGACACCGCCGAGACGACCCCGCCCCGGGACACCGCGTCCCCCGTCGTGAGGGCTCTCACGCGCATGATGGCGTCCACCGTCGAGCGCCCCTTGCGGAAACCAAACTGGTGTTCCGCAAGATCCGGCCCCATCCCCGCAAGGTGCCCGGCGAGGCGGTTGGCAATGACTCTTTCAAAGAGCTTGCCCACCTCGACGAGTAGCACGATGGGCCGGTATGCGCACGGAGAGTCCGCAGGGCGCCCTGGTTTCCGGATGAGGACCAGCTTCCCCGTCTTCCAACGAAGCGGAAACTGGACTCTCTCCAAGCATGCGCTTAGGAGCCTTTCCAGTCGGGGCCCGAGAGCCTCAGAGGCCAGGACCCAGGCTTTGCCAGGCAAGCCATCGGGTCCCGGGGCGGTGTTTCTGGTTTTCAGCCTGCGTACCGCCACTCTCAGGTCTACCCCAGTCACCTCCGGAACGTCGTCATCGTCATCGGTGTGGTCCGCTTCCGGCACCGCACGCGGCGGCGGAGCCATAGGCGGGGGAGGATGCTCCCCTCGCGAAGGGAACAAAGCGCTCACCACGTCCTCCACGAGCTCAGGCCGGAGACTCTGCGTCAACGGGGGGGCCCGGGTGCGGAGTTTGTCCCGCACCATCTTGTAAGGGCGCCCCCACGGATCTCCGTTCAGAGACTCCAGCATCTCCTCGCGGGCCAAGTTCTTGGCCCGCCGGACAGCCTCTTGGAGGGCGGTCTTCGCCGCTCTGTACCCCTCGTACAGCTACCTCCTACATTACCCAAATATTTACGATAACACTCTTATATAATATTGGCTTTACCATAACACATATGTACCAGTGGCGAAGGTTCCTTACAACCCAATTCCTACCGGCTTCCTTATGAAAAATGGCACAGTCAGTATTCTATAGCCAATAATATTCTATACAGTAAAGATATGTACTCCGGCTTACCTCTTACAAAAATTGACCCTTCGCTACTGATAGGTACCTAGCTTAAGTTAAGATTCCATCTGCATGATCAATTTTTACATTTTTGGTTACATTTTCACCAATATTTTGATATTCGTAGAAATAAAGAAATAAAGAATGACAATTGTAATGGATTCTGAAGAGATTTATACTCCTACAGTTTTAGACATAAAATTGAGTTAGGGAAGACCTACGATCATCATCACAACTATTGGAGGTACAGACTGTCTTAGGTTTTTATAAACGACTGCGATTACGCTATTCAATCCCGAACTTTAACCTCTGTTTGCCAAACCAACAACTGGGTAGCGTAATTGATCTTCATAATTTTCTGTGAACAGGTCCGGACAACTAGTTTTCCCTTTCCTACCTGTTAAATGGCACGGTTAAATCGGATATATACGGATAATCGGTTGTCGTAGTATTTGCATGTGACGCGGAGGAATGAGGAAAATGTCGTGAGGTAAGTTTTGAGTATGAATGTGGATAGGTATATGAGTAAAGGAAGACCAAAGAAACGATGGATGGACTGTATAAATATGGCAAGAAAGAAGGTGTCTAATGAGATGACGAGTAATAGAGAAGTATGGAAGAAGAAGACATGCTGCGCCGACCACAAATGAATTGGGATAAGAGCAAGAGAATGACGACCTGTTAGACGGCACGCGTCTTTTAATACCAATCAATTAATTCTATGAGAAATTGCATCACAAGAGTAAAATGCTTATTTGCACAATATGTGACTTTTTTTTTTTTTTTTTTTTTCCGGATGGGAAATCATCAAATGACCCCCCTCACTCTGGGCGGAGCGGAGGGGAGTGTCAGACTTGTACTGACTAAAACCCATCCATGTTCCTTCTTTGCCCTTTGTGTTCCAGGGCCACGGTATCTCTTTCGAACAGTCCCGCAGCCCTGGCAGGCATCGGCCCATGCGGACCTCTACTTGATTGCTGACATCTCTTTGAGGCGCGCGTGGAACACGAACGCGCCGTCGACACAGCCTGTCGTCATAAGACGGCCGGACGGCGAGCTAGCCCATAACTCGCCGTCCAAAGGCCAGCGCCTACGGTGGTCGGAAGCCACCACGTGACCCCCGACGCCCAGGGCGTCTCCCGCGGCGGCTGGGACGTGAGGTTCTTTCCCTCTCACGTCCTGCCACCTCCTTCACTAGCATGACTGCTTCGCAGAAGGAGGTGACGGCTTCCCATTCTCTCTCGCTCCGGACCATGGCTTGAACCAAGGCCGGACGCGAGAGATCGCCGCCGCCAATCGCCGCTATGAGGACACGGCGGTGCTCCGCCCAAGCGGGGCAGACCTCCACGGTGTGTTCCACCGTGTCCTCCGGACGATCCTCGCAGTGGAAACACCCGGGCGTTTCCTCCCGCCCGATTCGGTGCAGGAACCTCCCGAAACAACCGTGTCCGGTGAGGACCTGCGTCAGACGGTAGGTGAGGGCGCCGTGGCGCCTCTCTAGCCACTCCTCAAAGAGGGGACTTATCGCCACTATGGTGGCGTGCCCTCACAATATGTGCCTTACGCATGCTTGACCTAGTATAATGTATAGTCTTCGACGCACGTTCGAGTTCGATTCACGGTAGGCACGTATGGTACAATATTTATGAATGAAAGGAAAGTGTGATCTCGGAGTGACCGCTTGACTATCAACTACTATAGGGTTGTAGAGATTACTGCTCCACAATGAGGATAGTCCTTCACCTGGAGTAGTACGGATAGCTTTCATGATTGTCTGGTATTTCCAGTACTTCCTGCGGCCTATTAAAATGTTCCTACTTTTTTATTGTTCATAAGATCATAGAGATCCGTTGAGCTACACTATAACTGATTCATGCACGTACAGTCAAATTCAATTCCGCTCGACGACGAAGATAGGGCTTAAATCGCTTGCACTCAACGTTCACACTAAGCGGCATCTACGTCTCCAGCCGAAACTAGTTTCTGTCACATACAACTAATCCACCCTGCGAGCCATTTTCGTACAAGATAATAATTTGTGCTAATATTACTAGGTAGTGGTGTGAATGAAACAGCCAGTCAGTGTGCGAGTGAAGCTATGCCTAAGAAATTCATTTACTCGAAACAAATTCTGATAAACATTATTGTTCGAACACTGTTCTTTATTTAAGTAACCGCAATTACAAAATCAGTTATCTATACAAGTAGCAGGAAATGCTGTCACTCAGGTTGCAGGTAGTTGAATTTGGTGGTCTGTATACACACACATCTTGCACTTGGCACACTATAATTATGCGCTTTTTTTCTATAAACCGTATAAATCCTAAAGAAACGTAAGTTTATTCATTCAAAACATTTCACTGTCAACTCTAATACTCTTTTTACAACTGCAAATTCTGTCGTTCTGCGAATTTATTGTAGTATTGTCGTCGCCACGTTGTATAGCCTATTGATCGAATAAACCTTTCATAAATATTTGTGAAAAATTTAAATAAAATCTGTTTGATCCTTGTCTAGTTGAAGTTAGTTTTAAGCTCCGTTTTTAAGCTCCGTTAGCCTTCTACCCTCACTGCTGGTGCTGTGTGTGTGTGGATCGCGTTGCCGTGCACACCGATGTGTCGATTACCACATTGTACAACCTGACTTTTCGTCTATTGTGATATTGTACCTTCTGATCGTATTAGGACAACCCTAGACATTAATTTATATGTGTCTACTTTTCGGATCCCGAGAGACGTTCTAGAAGTCCATAGTGACATCACATCCTACCATGCGGGAGCGAAATGCTTCAGCAAACTTGATATAAGCCAGGAAAATGGTAAAGCTAAAGGTTAGTGGAGTCAAATGGCCTTCTTGTGACAATTATTTTGTATCGAAAAAAGTTCAGAGTTCTCAAGTTATTTAATCAAGTTTTATCGGAAAATATTCTAAAAATAATAAACGTAATTTTTTTTTGTAAACAGTATATTGAGTCATCGGTTCGAACGAACGAAAAGGAAATTAATCCAAGGATCTGAATTATAGTCACTTTACACCATACTTACACTACTCATAATTAAAGGCCCACGTGTCACAGAATCTATACTGTAGTTTTTGCCAATAATGCCAATCCGTAATATGTTACGGATTGGCATTATTGGCAAAAACTATAGATACACAGAGGAAAAAATTGAAAGATGAGGATGGAAAGTACTCGTCATAAATTGGGAGACCCAGGAGGTGACGAAAAACATTATCTGTAATTTTAGCAGGCCAAAATATTCAAAAAACTGCCACATTTTAAAAGGTTAAGTTTTAGGCTAATAGAACAGTCGTCAATCGATGGTATTCTTCGATGAATGTAAATTAGGTGAGGTTATAAAACCAAGTCTTAAAAGATCTTCCAAAGTCTTGTGACAATTATTTTGTATCGAAAAAAGTTCAGAGTTCTCAAGTTATTTAATCAATTTTTATCGGAAAATATTCTAAAAATAATAAAAGTAAAATATTTTTGTAAACATCGAGAGCACACATCGAGTTTTCGTTGTATTGAGTCATCGGTTCGAACGAACGAAAAGGAAATAAATACATTCAAAAGTTCTCAGTAGCCACCACATCCACAGCCGCGGCTGCCATAGCCGAGTCCGAGAGCGCCAGAAGCGATGGCAGCAGTGCCAAGTCCATATCCAGCACCGAGCCCATAACCAGCGCCGAGGCTATACCCAGTGCCGAGCCCATTGGCACCCGCAGCAGCAGAAGGAGTGATGCTCTCAATAGCAGTAACACCGTTACCGCAGCTGTAGCTGATGGCGCCAGCACCAGCACTAGGCAACACGCCCTCCAAAGCCACAGCACTCACGAACGGCAGCTCACCAGCTACGGACAGAGCACCCTCATACACATTCTCAGACGCTACGGAGAGGCCAATGGGTGCAATAGCAGACACGCTGGAGACAGGAAGTCCACCGCCACTGGTGGGAATGATCTCGATACCGGCCAAACCATTACCGATCAAACCGTTACCAATGATACCATCACCAATCACACCGTTGCCAGCCCAGTTACCACCGCAGCCGCTACCAATTAATCCATTTCTGATCAAACCATTGCCAGCACATCCTGGGGCAATAAGAGTAGGAGCAGCGATGGATCCACGACCAAGACAGGAAGCGAAAGCAGTCTGTAAACAAGAAATTGTTGTATTAGTGAATATTTCTCTATCAGCAAACGATTTTAATGTCGTAGACATAATTATGATATTCCATCGATCACGTAATATAATGTGTGTCAGACGTGTTTTATGTAATCACATTATTTGAACTGGTTAAAAATTTAGCTTTAAAGCATGGACAAATAAAGGAGTAAACTAACGTGGCATGAGATAACGGAAAAATGACTGTAACTGAATGCAACCTGTGGAAAAATCCCAAATAAGAGTTGGTTACATCGATACAAAACATGGGAACAATAAACAAGTTAACAGTTTCTCACCTGGATGAAGAGCGCCTGAGCGCAGAGGACGAGGACCACCTTGGCTGCCATTGTAGTTTGTGTTAAAGTAAACTTGCGAATGATTTTTCCAAGAATCGATCGACTATTTATACTGAAACGTAGTCCTTATCCAGTTGTGTTGCAGCAATTTGTGAATTTTGAAACGAAGTATTCATACCTACCTTTATCAGTAGTTGCAATATGAGGCAATAGAAAAATGAATGTTCAATTTCGTAAGAGATGTGACCTTGAAATATTTAGTATGAAGGGCTTTGTTTCAGTGGAACATAGAAAAATATTTTTATGATAAGAAGAATGTTTTGCACTATATAAACGTGATCTAGGCGTAGGGACATCATTCAGTCTTCGGCTTCTCGTTGAACACCAACAAACATCAAACATGTCTTCTACCTTCGCTGTTTTGTTACTCTGCATCCAAGCATGCTTGGTCCAGGTGAGTGATTATTCTAAGTTACTCCATCATTGAGATTGTTTTTACTTCTGTTTTATTGATTTGTATTTCTGGCTTGTTGACATTCTTCTATGAACACAAACCATTTTGTTTCGCCAGGATGTATTCGGTTACGGGTGCGGCTGCGGAGGTCAAGCGGCCCCCATAGCTCGTCTTTCTCCTGCTGCTGCATGTGGTGGTGCCCTCGGTCTTGGTTCTTATGGTGGCGCGATCGGATCTGGTTATGGTGGCGCGATCGGATCTGGTTATGGTGGCGCGGTCGGATCTGGTTATGGTGGCGCAGTTGGCCCTGGAGCTGCTTACGGCGGCGCCGGCGAAGGTAACGTGGCGGTCATTGGTGAGCTGCCAGTCGCCGGTAACACCGCTGTTGCTGGTCAGGTCCCCATCATGGGCGCCGTGAGCTTCGGCGGCGCTGTGCCGGCTGCTGGTGCCGTGTCTATCTGCGGACAGTGCGCTTGCGGCTGTGGCTCTATTTAGTATTAAATCGTATTTTCCGAATTCTAAGATGAACAATAAACAATCAGAATTGAGCCAATTATTCAATGTTTTGGTTTTTTCCTACATTACCCAAATATTTACGATAACACTCTTATTGTATATTGGCTTTACCATAACACATAGGTACCAGTGGCGAAGGTTCCTTACAACCCAGTTCCTACCGGCTTCCTTATGAAAAATTACACAGTCAGTATTCTATAGCCAATAATATTCTATACATTAAAGATATGTACTCCGGCTTACCTCTTACAAAAATTGACTCTTCGCTACTGATGGATTCTGAAGAGATTTATACTCCTACAGTTTTAGACATTAAATTGAGTTAAGGAAGACCTACGATCATCATCGCAACTATTGGAGGTACAGACTGTCTTAGAATTTTATAAACGACTGCGATTACGCTATTCAATCCCGAACTTTAACCTCTGTTTGCCAAACCAACAACTGGGTAGCGTAATTGATCTTCATAATTTTCTGTGAACAGGTCCGGACAACAAGTTTTCCCTTTCCTACCTGTTAGATGGCACGGTTAAATCGGATATATACGGATAATCGGTTGTCGTAGTATGGGCATGTGACGCGGAGGAATGAGGAAAATGTCGTGAGGTAAGTTTTGAGTATGAATGTGGATAGGTATATGAGTAAAGGAAGACCAAAGAAACGATGGATGGACTGTATAAATATGCCAAGAAAGAAGGTGTCTAATGAGATGACGAGTAATAGAGAAGTATGGAAGAAGAAGACATGCTGCACCGACCACAAATGAATTGGGATAAGAGCAAGAGAATGACGACCTGTTAGACGGCACGCGTCTTTTAATACCAATCAATTAATTCTATGAGAAATTGCATCACAAGAGTAAAATGCTTATTTGCACAAATTTTTTTTTTTTTTTTTTTTCAATCATCAAATGACCCCCCCCACTCTGGGCGGAGCTTAGGGGAGTGTCAGACTTGTACTGACTAAAACCCATCCATGTTCCTTCTTTGCCCTTTGTGTTCCAGGGCCACGGTATCTCTTTCGAACAGTCCAGCAGCCCTGGCAGGCATCGGCCCATGCGGACCCCTACTTGATTGCTGACATCTCTTTGAGGCGCGCGTGGAACACGAACGCGCCTTCGACACTGCCTGTCGTCATAAGACGGCCGGACGGCGAGCTAGCCCATAACTCGCCGTCCACAGGCCAGCGCCTACGGTGGTCGGAAGCCACCACGTGACCCCCGACGCCCAGGGCGTCTCCCGCGGCGGCTGGGACGTGAGGTTCTTTCCCTCTCACGTCCTGCCACCTCCTTCACTAGCATGACTGCTTCGCAGAAGGAGGTGACGGCTTCCCATTCTCTCTCGCTCCGGACCATGGCTTGAACCAAGGCCGGACGCGAGCGATCGCCGCCGCCAATCGCCGCTATGAGGACACGGCGGTGCTCCGCCCAAGCGGGGCAGACCTCCACGGTGTGTTCCACCGTGTCCTCCGGCCCGATTCGGTGCAGGAACCTCCCGAAACAACCGTGTCCGGTGAGGACCTGCGTCAGACGGTAGGTGAGGGCGCCGTGGCGCCTCTCTAGCCACTCCTCAAAGAGGGGACTTATCGCCACTATGGTGGCGTGCCCTCACAATATGTGCCTTACGCATGCTTGACCTAGTATAATGTACAGTCTTCGACGCACGTTCGAGTTCGATTCATGGTAGGCACGTATGGTACAATATTTATGAATGAAATGAAAGTGTGATCTCGGAGTGACCGCATGACTATCAACTACTGTAGGGTTGTAGAGATTACTGCTCCACAATGAGGATAGTCCTTCACCTGGAGTAGTACGGATAGCTTTCATGATTGTCTGGTATTTCCAGTACTTCCTGCGGCCTATTAAAATGTTCCTACTTTTTTATTGTTCATAAGATCATAGAGGTCCGTTGAGCTACACTATAACTGATTCATGCACGTACAGTCAAATTCAATTCCGCTCGACGACGAAGATAGGGCTTAAATCGCTTGCACTCAACGTTCACACAAAGCGGCATCTACGTCTCCAGCCGAAACTAGTTTCTGTCACATACAACTAATCCACCCTGCGAGCCATTTTCGTTCAAAATAATAATTTGTACTGATTTTACTTGGTAGTGGTGTGAACGAAACAGACAGTCAGTGTGCGAGTGAAGCTATGCCTAAGAAATTCATTTACCTCCTCGAAACAAAGTCCGATAAACATTATTGTTCGACCACTGTTCTTTATTTAAGTAATCGCAATTACAAAATCTGTTATCTATACAAGTAGCAGGAAATGCTGTCACTCAGGTTGCAGGTAGTTGAATTTGGTGGTCTGTATACACACACATCTTGCACTTGGCACACTATAATTATGCGCTTTTTTTCTATAAACTGTATACATCCTAAAGAAACGTAAGTTGATTCATTCAAACCAGTTCACTGTCCACTCTAATACTCTTTTTACAACTGCAAATTCTGTCGTTCTGCGGATTTATTGTAGTATTGTCGTCGCCACGTTGTATAGCCTATTGATCGAATAAACCTTTCATAAATATTTGTGAAAAATTTAAATAGATTCTGTTTGATCCTTGTCTAGTTGAAGTTAGTTTTAAGCTCCGTTTTTAATTTCCGTTAGCCTTCTACGCTCACTGCTGGTGCTGTGTGTGTGTGGATCGTGTTGCCGTGCACACCGATGTGTCAATTACCACATTGTACAACCTGACTTTTCGTCTATTGTGATATTGTACCTTCTGATCGTACCAGGACAACCCTAGACATTAATTTAAATGTGTCTACTTTTTGGATCCCGAGAGACGTTCTAGAAGTCCATAGTGACATCACATCCTACCATGCGGGAGCGAAATGCTTCAGCAAACTTAATATAAGCCAGGAAAATGGTAAAGCTAAAGGTTAGTGGAGTCAAATGGCCTGTTCTAGTCAAGGATCTGAATTTTTGTCAGTTTACACCATACTTACACTACTCATAATTAAAGGCCTTCTTGTGACAATTATTTTGTATCGAAAAAAGTTCAGAGTTCTCAAGTTATTTAATCAAGTTTTATCGGAAAATATTCTAAAAATAATAAACGTAAAATTTTTTTGTAAACAGTATATTGAGTCATCGGTTCGAACGAACGAAAAGGAAATTAATCCAAGGATCTGAATTATAGTCACTTTACACCATACTTACACTACTCATAATTAAAGGCCCACGTGTCACTGAATCTATACTGTAGTTTTTGCCAATAATGCCAATCCGTAACATAAATACACAGAGGAAAAAATTGAAAGATGAGGATGGAAAGTACTCGTCATAGATTGGGAGACGTAGGAGGTGACGAAAAACATTATCTGTAATTTTAGCAGGCCAAAATATTCAAAAAACTGCCACATTTTAAAAGGTTAAGTTTTAGTCTAATAGAACAGTCGTCAATCGATGGTATTCTTCGATGAATGTAAATTAGGTGAGGTTATAAAACCAAGTCTTAAAAGATCTTCCAAAGTCTTGTGACAATTATTTTGTATCGAAAAAAGTTCAGAGTTCTCAAGTTATTCAATCAATTTTTATCGGAAAATATTCTAAAAATAATAAAAGTAAAATATTTTTGTAAACAGTATAATTGAGTCATCGGTTCGAACGAACGAAATGGAAATAAATACATTCAAAAGTTCTCAGTAGCCACCACATCCACAGCCGCGGCTGCCATAGCTGAGTCCGAGAGCGCCAGGACCGATGGCAGCAGTGCCAAGTCCATATCCAGCACCGAGCCCATAACCAGCGCCGAGGCCATAGCCAGTGCCGAGCCCATTGGCACCCGCAGCACCATAGGCAGCAGCAGAAGGAGTGATGCTCTCAATAGCAGTAACACCGTTACCGCAGCTGTAGCTGATGGCGCCAGCACCAGCACTAGGCAACACGCCCTCCAAAGCCACAGTACTCACGAACGGCAGCTCACCAGCCACGGACAGAGCACCCTCATACACATTCTCAGACGCTACGGATAGGCCTATGGGTGCAATAGCAGACACACTGGAGACAGGAAGTCCACCGCAGCCGCTACCAATTAATCCATTTCTGATCAAACCATTGCCAGCACATCCTGGGGCAATAAGAGTAGGAGCAGCGATGGATCCACGACCAAGACAGGAAGCGAAAGCAGTCTGTAAACAATAAATTGTTGTGTTAGTGAATATATCTCTACCAGTAAACGATTTTAATGTCAACGACATAATCATGATATTCCATCAATCACGTAATATAATGTGTGTCAGACGTGTTTTATGTAATCACATTATTTGAACTGGTTAAAAACTTAGCTTTAAAGCATGGACAAATAAAGGAGTAAACTAACGTGGCATGAGATAACGGACAAATGACTGTAACTGAATGCAACCAGTGGAAAAATCCCAAATAAGAGTTGGTTACATCGATACAAAACATGGGAACAATAAACAAGTTAACAGTTTCTCACCTGGATGAAGAGCGCCTGAGCGCAGAGGACGAGGACCACCTTGGCTGCCATTGTAGTTTGTGTTAAAGTAAACTTGCGAATGATTTTTCCAAGAATCGATCGACTATTTATACTGAAACGTAGTCCTTATCTAGTTGTGTTGCAGCAATTTGTGAATTTTGAAACGAACTATTCATACCTACCTTTATCAGTAGTTGCAATATGAGGAAATAGAAAAATGCATGTTCAATTTCGTAAGAGATGTGACCTTGAAATATTTAGTATGAAGGGCTTTGTTTCAGTGGAACATAGAAAAATATTTTTATGATAAGAAGAAGCTTTTGCACTATATAAACGTGATCTAGGCGTAGGGACATCATTCAGTCATCGGCTTCTCGTTGAACACCAACAAACATCAAACATGTCTACCTTCGCTGTTTTGTTACTCTGCATCCAAGCATGCTTGGTCCAGGTGAGTGATTATTCTAAGTTACTCCATCATTGAGACTGTTTTTACCACTGTTTTATTGATTTGTATTTCTGGCTTGTTGACATTCTTCTATGAACACAAACCATTTTGTTCCGCCAGAATGTATTCGGTTACGGGTGCGGCTGCGGAGGTCAAGTGGCCCCCATAGCTCCTGTTCTGGGTCTCGGCGCTCGTCTTTCTCCTGCTGCTGCATGTGGTGGTGCCCTCGGTCTTGGTTCTTATGGTGGCGCGATCGGATCTGGTTATGGTGGCGCGATCGGATCTGGTTATGGTGGCGGGATCGGATCTGGTTATGGTGGCGCAGTTGGCCCTGGAGCTGCTTACGGCGGCGCCGGCGAAGGTAATGTGGCGGTCATTGGTGAGCTGCCAGTCGCCGGTAACACCGCTGTTGCTGGTCAGGTCCCCATCATGGGCGCCGTGAGCTTCGGCGGCGCTGTGCCGGCTGCTGGTGCCGTGTCTATCTGCGGACAATGCGCTTGCGGCTGTGGCTCTATTTAGTATTAAATCGTATTTTCCGAATTCTAAGATGAACAATAAACAATCAGAATTGAGCCAATTATTCAATGTTTTGGTTTTTTCCTACATTACCCAAATATTTACGATAACACCCTTATATAATATTGGCTTTACCATAACACATAGGTACCAGTGGCGAAGGTTCCTTACAACCCAATTCCTACCGGCTTTCTTATGAAAAATGGCACAGTCAGTATTCTATAGCCAATAATATTCTATACATTAAAGATATGTACTTCGGCTTACCTCTTACAAAAATTGACTCTTCGCTACTGATAGGTTAGGTCCAGATTCCATCTGCATGATCAATTTTTACATTTTTGGTCACCAATATTTTGATATTCATAGAAATATAGAATGAAAATTGTAATGGATTCTGAAGAGATTTAAACTCCTACAGTTTTAGACATTAAATTGAGTTAAGGAAGACCTACGATCATCATCGCAACTATTGGAGGTACAGACTGTCTTAGAATTTTATAAACGACTGCGATTACGCTATTCAATCCCGAACTTTAACCTCTGTTTGCCAAACCAACAATTGGGTAGCGTAATTGATCTTCATAATTTTCTGTGAACGGGTCCGGACAACAAAATTTATCTTTCTTACCTGTTAGATGGCACGGTTACATCGGATATATACGAATAATCGGTTGTTGTGGTATGGGCATGTGACGTGGAGGAATGAGGAAAATGTCGTGAGGTAAATTTTGAGTATGAATGTGGATGGGTATAAGAGTAGAGGAAGACCAAAGAAATGATGGATGGACTGTGTAAATGTAGCAAGAAAGGAGGTGTCTAATGAGATGACGAGTAATAGAGAAGTATGGAAGAAGAAGACATGCTGCGCCGACCACAAATGAATTGGGATAAGGGCAATAGAATGACGACCTGTTAGACGGCACGCGTCTTTAATACCTATCAATTAATTATGTGAGAAAATGCATCACAAGAGTAAAATGCTTTTTTTTTTTTCTTTTTTTTTTTTCCGGATGGGTAATCATCAAATGACCCCCCCCACTCTGGGCGGAGCGGAGTGGAGTGTCAGACTTGTACTGACTAAAACCCATCCATGTTCCTTCTTTGCCCGTTATGTTCCAGGGCCACGGTATCTCTTTCGAACAGTCCCGCAGCCCCGGCAGGCATCGGCCCATGCGGACCCCTACTTGATTGCTGACAACTCTTTGAGGCGCGCGTGGAACACGAACGCGCCATCGACACGGCCCGTCGTCATAAGACGGCCGGACGGCGAGCTAGCCCATAACTCGCCGTCCACAGGCCAGAGTAAAATGCTTATTTGCACAATATGAGCCTTACGCATGCTTGACCTAGTATAATGTATAGTCTTCGACGCACGTTCGAGTTCGATTCATGGTAGGCACGTATGGTACAATATTTATGAATGAAACGAAAGTGTGATCTCGGAGTGACACCCGTGACTATCAACTACTGTAGGGTTGTAGAGATTACTGCTCCACAATGAAGATAGTCCTTCACCTGGAGCAGTATGGATAACGTTCATGATTGTCTGGTATTTCCAGCACTTCCTGCGGCCTATTAAAATGTTCCTACTTTTTTATTGTTCATAAGATCATAGAGGTCCGTTGAGCTACACTATAACTGATTCATGCACGTACAGTCAAATTCAATTCCGTTCGACGACGAAGATAGGGGTTAAATCGCTTGAACTCAACGTTTACACGCAGCGGCATCTACGTCTCCAGCCGAAACTAGTTTCTGCCACATACAACTAATTCACCCTGCGAGCCATTTTCGTTCAAAATAATAATTTGTGGTGATTTTACTTGGTAGTGGTGTGAACGAAACAGACAGTCAGTCTGCGAGTGAAGCTATGCCTAAGAAATTAATTTACCTGCTCGAAACAAATACAGATAAACATTATTGTTCGACCACTGTTCTTTATTTAAGTAATCGCAATTACAAAATCTGTTATCTATACAAATAGCAGGAAATGCTGTCAATCAGGTTGGAGGCAGTTGAATTTGGTGGTCTGTATACACACACATCTTGCACTTGGCACACTATAATTATGCGCTTTTTTTCTATAAACCGTATACATCCTAAAGAAACGTAAGTTGATTCATTCAAACCAGTTCACTGTCCACTCTAATACTCTTTTTACAACTGCAAATTCTGTCGTTCTGCGGATTTATTGTAGTATTGTCGTCTCCACGTTGTATAGCCTATTGATCGAATAAACCTTTCATAAATATTTGTGAAAAATTTAAATAGATTCTGTTTGATCCTTGTCTAGTTGAAGTTAGTTTTAAGCTCCGTTTTTAATTTCCGTTAGCCTTCTACGCTCACTGCTGGTGCTGTGTGTGTGTGGATCGTGTTGCCGTGCACACCGATGTGTCAATTACCACATTGTACAACCTGACTTTTCGTCTATTGTGATATTGTACCTTCTGATCGTACCAGGACAACCCTAGACATTAATTTAAATGTGTCTACTTTTTGGATCCCGAGAGACGTTCTAGAAGTCCATAGTGACATCACATCCTAACATGCGGGAGCGAAATGCTTCAGCAAACTTAATATAAGCCAGGAAAATGGTAAAGCTAAAGGTTAGTGGAGTCAAATGGCCTGTTCTAGTCAAGGATCTGAATTTTTGTCAGTTTACACCATACTTACACTACTCATAATTAAAGGCCTTCTTGTGACAATTATTTTGTATCGAAAAAAGTTCAGAGTTCTCAAGTTATTTAATCAAGTTTTATCGGAAAATATTCTAAAAATAATAAACGTAAAATTTTTTTGTAAACAGTATATTGAGTCATCGGTTCGAACGAACGAAAAGGAAATTAATCCAAGGATCTGAATTATAGTCACTTTACACCATACTTACACTACTCATAATTAAAGGCCCACGTGTCACAGAATCTATACTGTAGTTTTTGCCAATAATGCCAATCCGTAACATAAATACACAGAGGAAAAAATTGAAAGATAAGGATGAAAAGTACTCGTCATAAATTGGGAGACCCAGGAGGTGACGAAAAACATTATTTGTAATTTTAGCAGGCCAAAATATTCAAAAAACTGCCACATTTTAAAAGGTTAAGTTTTAGGCTAATAGAACAGTCGTCAATCGATGGTATTCTTCGATGAATGTAAATTAGGTGAGGTTATAAAACCAAGTCTTAAAAGATCTTCCAAAGTCTTGTGACAATTATTTTGTATCGAAAAAAGTTTAGAGTTCTCAAGTTATTTAATCAATTTTTATCGGAAAATATTCTAAAAATAATAAAAGTAAAATATTTTTGTGAACATCGAGAGCACACATCGAGTTTTCGTTGTATTGAGTCATCGGTTTGAACGAACGAAAAGGAAATAAATACATTCAAAAGTTCTCAGTAGCCACCACATCCACAGCCGCGGCTGCCATAGCCGAGTCCGAGAGCGCCAGAAGCGATGGCAGCAGAGCCAAGTCCATATCCACCACCGAGCCCATAACCAGCGCCGAGGCCATACCCAGTGCCGAGCCCATTGGCACCCGCAGCAGCAGAAGGAGTGATGCTCTCAATAGCAGTTACACCGTTACCGCAGCTGTAGCTGATGGCGCCAGCACCAGCACTAGGCAACACGCCCTCCAAAGCCACAGCACTCACGAACGGCAGCTCACCAGCTACGGACAGAGCACCCTCATACACATTCTCAGACGCTACGGAGAGGCCAATGGGTGCAATAGCAGACACGCTGGAGACAGGAAGTCCACCGCCACTGGTGGGAATGATCTCGATACCGGCCAAACCATTACCGATCAAACCGTTACCAATGATACCATCACCAATCACACCGTTGCCAGCCCAGTTACCACCGCAGCCACTACCAATTAATCCATTTCTGATCAAACCATTGCCAGCACATCCTGGGGCAATAAGAGTAGGAGCAGCGATGGATCCACGACCAAGACAGGAAGCGAAAGCAGTCTGTAAACAATAAATTGTTGTGTTAGTGAATATATCTCTACCAGTAAACGATTTTAATGTCAACGACATAATCATGATATTCCATCAATCACGTAATATAATGTGTGTCAGACGTGTTTTATGTAATCACATTATTTGAACTGGTTAAAAACTTAGCTTTAAAGCATGGACAAATAAAGGAGTAAACTAACGTGGCATGAGATAACGGACAAATGACTGTAACTGAATGCAACCAGTGGATAAATCCCAAATAAGAGTTGGTTACATCGATACAAAACATGGGAACAATAAACAAGTTAACAGTTCCTCACCTGGATGAAGAGCGCCTGAGCGCAGAGGACGAGGACCACCTTGGCTGCCATTGTAGTTTGTGTTAAAGTAAACTTGCGAATGATTTTTCTAAGAATCGATCGACTATTTATACTGAAACGTAGTCCTTATCTAGTTGTGTTGCAGCAATTTGTGAATTTTGAAACGAACTATTCATATCTTTATCAGTAGTTGCAATATGAGGAAATAGAAAAATGCATGTTCATTTTCGTAAGAGATTTAACCTTGAAATATTTAGTATGAAGGGCTTTGTTTCAGTGGAACATAGAAAAATATTGTTATGATAACAAGGAGCTTTTGCACTATATAAACGTGATCTAGGCGTAGGGTCATCATTCAGTCTTCAGCTTCTCGTTGAACACCAACAAACATCAAACATGTATACCTTCGCAGTTCTGTTACTCTGCATCCAAGCTTACTTGGTCCAGGTGAGTGATTATTCTGAGTTTTCCATCATTTCATTTGTTTTACTTCATTGTTAACCTACACTCATTTTGTTCTGGCAGAACGTGTTCGGTTGCGGGCGCGGGTGCGGAGGTCAAGTGGCCACCATAGCTCCTGCTCTGGGTCTCGGCGCTGGTCTCTCTAATACAGCTGCATGTGGTGGTGTTCTCGGTCTTGGTGCTTACGGTGGCGCCATCGGATCTGGTTATGGTGGAGTACTTGCTCCTGCTGCTGCATACGGAGGTGCTGTCGCTTCTGGAGCAGCTTACGGTGGCGCCGGCGAAGGCAACGTGGCGGTCATTGGTGAGCTGCTAGTCGCCGGTAACACCGCTGTTGCTGGTCAGGTCCCCATCATGGGCGCCGTGAGCTTCGGCGGCGCTGTGCCGGCTGCTGGTGCCGTGTCTATCTGCGGCAAGTGCGCTTGCAGCTGTGGCTCTATTTAGTATTAAATCATATTTCCCGAATTCGAAGATGAAAATAAACAATCAGAATTGAGCTAATAACTATATGTTTAGTTTTTTCTATGTTACCTAAATGTTTACGATAATTCTCCTTTGACTTCTATATCACATATTACATAATTACATTGCTTATGTCCAGATTCCATTTACATTATTATTTTTTACATATTTTAGTAAGATACATTTCCCAACTCAAAAATTTCGATATTCGTAGAAATCATCATCCGAATAGCCTTTTCCCAACTATATTGGGGTCGGCTTCCAGTCTAACCGGATGCAGTTGAATACCAGTATTTAACATGGAGTGACTGCCTATCTGACCTCCACAACCCAGTTAGTACTGGGTAATACGATACCCCTTGGTAAGACAGGTTGTCAGACATTTTGGGCCACTGACTACCTAACGACTGTCAAAGATCTACAAATGACACCCGGGACCAACAGCTTAACGTGCTTTCCGAGGCACGGAGGAAACTCGGTATGTAATGGGTGGTCACCCGTCCACAGACCAACCTAGGCAAGCACGGCTTAACCTAAAGATCGATCCGAGCGGCTGTTATTATTTAGCCACGAGCTCCTCATATTCGTAGAAATAAAGAATGAAAATTACAATGGATTCAGAATAGATTTAAACCCCTACAGTTTTAGATAAATATTGAGTTAAGGAAGACCAACGATGATCATCGTAACTATTGGAGGTACAACCTGTCATAGATTTGATTTTATAAACGACTGTGATAACACTCTGTATGCCAAACCAACAACTGGGTAGCGTAAATGGTCTTCATAGTCTGTATTCTTTTGTTAAGACGTGGATGTTGGTTATCTTTTGCTTTTAAGGATTTTTTCTATTTTCAGAAGCATGAAGTTGTTTTATGTCCCTAATACATAAAATAAGTTTCTGTGAATAGTTTCTTTCCGTGCGACACGTTTTCTTTTTTAATTCTGATCCCGGAGTGACCACATGACTATCAACTATTGTAGTTTTGTAGAGTAAAATGCTTATTCACAATTATGTGCCTTACGCATGCTTGACCTAGTTTAAGGTATAGTCTTCGACGCACGTTCGAGTTCGATTCATGGTAGGCACGTATGGTACAATATTTATGAATGAAACGAAAGTGTGATCTCGGAGTGACACCCGTGACTATCAACTACAGTAGGGTTGTAGAGATTACTGCTCCACAATGAAGATAGTCCTTCACCTGGAGCAGTATGGATAACGTTCATGATTGTCTGGTATTCCAGTACTTCCTGCGGCCTGGATAGGTCGCATGAAGTAATGTTCCCACTTTGGATTTGTTCATTGGATCATTGAGGTCCGTTGAGCTACACCATAACTGATTCATGCACGTACAGTCAAATTCAATTCCGCTCGAGGACGAAGATAGGGCTTAAATCGCTTGCACTCAATGTTCTCACGTAGCGGCATCTACGTCTCCAGCCGAAAGTAGTTTCTGCCACTTACACCTAGTCCACCCTGCGAGCCATTTTCGTTCAAAATAATAATTTGTACTGATTTTACTTGGTAGTGGTGTGAACGAAACAGACAGTCAGTGTGCGAGTGAAGCTATGCCTAAGAAATTCATTTACCTCCTCGAAACAAAGTCCGATAAACATTATTGTTCGACCACTGTTCTTTATTTAAGTAATCGCAATTACAAAATCTGTTATCTATACAAGTAGCAGGAAATGCTGTCACTCAGGTTGCAGGTAGTTGAATTTGGTGGTCTGTATACACACACATCTTGCACTTGGCACACTATAATTATGCGCTTTTTTTCTATAAACCGTATACATCCTAAAGAAACGTAAGTTGATTCATTCAAACCAGTTCACTGTCCACTCTAATACTCTTTTTACAACTGCAAATTCTGTCGTTCTGCGGATTTATTGTAGTATTGTCGTCGTTATGAAACGACGTCGTTATGAAAGGTTTATTCGATCAATAGGCTATAGCCTATTGATCGAATAAACCTTTCATAAATATTTGTGAAAAATTTAAATAGATTCTGTTTGATCCTTGTCTAGTTGAAGTTAGTTTTAAGCTCCGTTTTTAATTTCCGTTAGCCTTCTACGCTCACTGCTGGTGCTGTGTGTGTGTGGATCGTGTTGCCGTGCACACCGATGTGTCAATTACCACATTGTACAACCTGACTTTTCGTCTATTGTGATATTGTACCTTCTGATCGTACCAGGACAACCCTAGACATTAATTTAAATGTGTCTACTTTTTGGATCCCGAGAGACGTTCTAGAAGTCCATAGTGACATCACATCCTACCATGCGGGAGCGAAATGCTTCAGCAAACTTAATATAAGCCAGGAAAATGGTAAAGCTAAAGGTTAGTGGAGTCAAATGGCCTGTTCTAGTCAAGGATCTGAATTTTTGTCAGTTTACACCATACTTACACTACTCATAATTAAAGGCCTTCTTGTGACAATTATTTTGTATCGAAAAAAGTTCAGAGTTCTCAAGTTATTTAATCAAGTTTTATTGGAAAATATTCTAAAAATAATAAACGTAAAATTTTTTTGTAAACAGTATATTGAGTCATCGGTTCGAACGAACGAAAAGGAAATTAATCCAAGGATCTGAATTATAGTCACTTTACACCATACTTACACTACTCATAATTAAAGGCCCACGTGTCACTGAATCTATACTGTAGTTTTTGCCAATAATGCCAATCCGTAACATAAATACACAGAGGAAAAAATTGAAAGATGAGGATGGAAAGTACTCGTCATAGATTGGGAGACGTAGGAGGTGACGAAAAACATTATCTGTAATTTTAGCAGGCCAAAATATTCAAAAAACTGCCACATTTTAAAAGGTTAAGTTTTAGTCTAATAGAACAGTCGTCAATCGATGGTATTCTTCGATGAATGTAAATTAGGTGAGGTTATAAAACCAAGTCTTAAAAGATCTTCCAAAGTCTTGTGACAATTATTTTGTATCGAAAAAAGTTCAGAGTTCTCAAGTTATTCAATCAATTTTTATCGGAAAATATTCTAAAAATAATAAAAGTAAAATATTTTTGTAAACAGTATAATTGAGTCATCGGTTCGAACGAACGAAATGGAAATAAATACATTCAAAAGTTCTCAGTAGCCACCACATCCACAGCCGCGGCTGCCATAGCTGAGTCCGAGAGCGCCAGGACCGATGGCAGCAGTGCCAAGTCCATATCCAGCACCGAGCCCATAACCAGCGCCGAGGCCATAGCCAGTGCCGAGCCCATTGGCACCCGCAGCACCATAGGCAGCAGCAGAAGGAGTGATGCTCTCAATAGCAGTAACACCGTTACCGCAGCTGTAGCTGATGGCGCCAGCACCAGCACTAGGCAACACGCCCTCCAAAGCCACAGTACTCACGAACGGCAGCTCACCAGCCACGGACAGAGCACCCTCATACACATTCTCAGACGCTACGGATAGGCCTATGGGTGCAATAGCAGACACACTGGAGACAGGAAGTCCACCGCCACTGGTGGGAATGATCTCGATACCGGCCAAACCATTACCGATCAAACCATTACCAATGATACCATCACCAATCACACCGTTGCCAGCCCAGTTACCACCGCAGCCGCTACCAATTAATCCATTTCTGATCAAACCATTGCCAGCACATCCTGGGGCAATAAGAGTAGGAGCAGCGATGGATCCACGACCAAGACAGGAAGCGAAAGCAGTCTGTAAACAATAAATTGTTGTGTTAGTGAATATATCTCTACCAGTAAACGATTTTAATGTCAACGACATAATCATGATATTCCATCAATCACGTAATATAATGTGTGTCAGACGTGTTTTATGTAATCACATTATTTGAACTGGTTAAAAACTTAGCTTTAAAGCATGGACAAATAAAGGAGTAAACTAACGTGGCATGAGATAACGGACAAATGACTGTAACTGAATGCAACCAGTGGATAAATCCCAAATAAGAGTTGGTTACATCGATACAAAACATGGGAACAATAAACAAGTTAACAGTTCCTCACCTGGATGAAGAGCGCCTGAGCGCAGAGGACGAGGACCACCTTGGCTGCCATTGTAGTTTGTGTTAAAGTAAACTTGCGAATGATTTTTCCAAGAATCGATCGACTATTTATACTGAAACGTAGTCCTTATCTAGTTGTGTTGCAGCAATTTGTGAATTTTGAAACGAAGTATTCATACCTACCTTTATCAGTAGTTGCAATATGAGGAAATAGAAAAATGCATGTTCAATTTCGTAAGAGATGTGACCTTGAAATATTTAGTATGAAGGGCTTTGTTTCAGTGGAACATAGAAAAATATTTTTATGATAAGAAGAAGCTTTTGCACTATATAAACGTGATCTAGGCGTAGGGACATCATTCAGTCATCGGCTTCTCGTTGAACACCAACAAACATCAAACATGTCTACCTTCGCTGTTTTGTTACTCTGCATCCAAGCATGCTTGGTCCAGGTGAGTGATTATTCTAAGTTACTCCATCATTGAGACTGTTTTTACCACTGTTTTATTGATTTGTATTTCTGGCTTGTTGACATTCTTCTATGAACACAAACCATTTTGTTCCGCCAGAATGTATTCGGTTACGGGTGCGGCTGCGGAGGTCAAGTGGCCCCCATAGCTCCTGTTCTGGGTCTCGGCGCTCGTCTTTCTCCTGCTGCTGCATGTGGTGGTGCCCTCGGTCTTGGTTCTTATGGTGGCGCGATCGGATCTGGTTATGGTGGCGCGATCGGATCTGGTTATGGTGGCGCAGTTGGCCCTGGAGCTGCTTACGGCGGCGCCGGCGAAGGTAATGTGGCGGTCAATGGTGAGCTGCCAGTCGCCGGTAACACCGCTGTTGCTGGTCAGGTCCCCATCATGGGCGCCGTGAGCTTCGGCGGCGCTGTGCCGGCTGCTGGTGCCGTGTCTATCTGCGGACAGTGCGCTTGCGGCTGTGGCTCTATTTAGTTTAAATCGTATTTTCCGAATTCTAAGATGAACAATAAACAATCAGAATTGAGCCAATTATTCAATGTTTTGGTTTTTTCCTACATTACCCAAATATTTACGATAACACTCTCATATAATATTGGCTTTACCATAACACATAGGTACCAGTGGCGAAGGTTCCTTACAACCCAATTCCTACCGGCTTTCTTATCAAAAATGGCACAGTCAGTATTCTATAGCCAATAATATTCTATACATTAAAGATACTCGTATGTACTTCGGCTTACCTCTTACAAAAATTGACTCTTCGCTACTGATAGGTTAGGTCCAGATTCCATCTGCATGATCAATTTTTACATTTTTGGTCACCAATATTTTGATATTCATAGAAATATAGAATGAAAATTGTAATGGATTCTGAAGAGATTTAAACTCCTACAGTTTTAGACATTAAATTAAATTAAGGAAGACCTACGATCATCATCGCAACTATTGGAGGTACAGACTGTCTTAGAATTTTATAAACGACTGCGATTACGCTATTCAATCCCGAACTTTAACCTCTGTTTGCCAAACCAACAATTGGGTAGCGTAATTGATCTTCATAATTTTCTGTGAACGGGTCCGGACAACAAAATTTATCTTTCTTACCTGTTAGATGGCACGGTTACATCGGATATATACGGATAATCGGTTGTTGTGGTATGGGCATGTGACGTGGAGGAATGAGGAAAATGTCGTGAGGTAAATTTTGAGTATGAATGTGGATGGGTATATGAGTAAAGGAAGACCAAAGAAATGATGGATAGACTGTGTAAATGTAGCAAGAAAGGAGGTGTCTAATGAGATGACGAGTAATAGAGAAGTATGGAAGAAGAAGACATGCTGCGCCGACCACAAATGAATTGGGATAAGGGCAATAGAATGACGACCTGTTAGACGGCACGCGTCTTTAATACCTATCAATTAATTCTGTGAGAAAATGCATCACAAGAGTAAAATGCTTATTTGCACAATATGAGCCTTACGCATGCTTGACCTAGTACAATGTATAGTCTTCGACGCACGTTCGAGTTGGATTCATGGTAGGCACGTATGGTACAATATTTATGAATGAAACGAAAGTGTGATCTTGGAGTGACACCCGTGACTATCAACTACAGTAGGGTTGTAGAGATTACTGCTCCACAATGAAGATAGTCCTTCACCTGGAGCAGTATGGATAACGTTCATGATTGTCTGGTATTTCCAGCACTTCCTGCGGCCTATTAAAATGTTCCTACTTTTTTATTGTTCATAAGATCATAGAGGTCCGTTGAGCTACACCATAACTGATTCATGCACGTACAGTCAAATTCAATTCCGCTCGAGGACGAAGATAGGGCTTAAATCGCTTGCACTCAACGTTCTCACGTAGCGGCATCTACGTCTCCAGCCGAAAGTAGTTTCTGCCACATACACCTAATCCACCCTGCGAGCTATTTTCGTTCAAAATAATAATTTGTGCTAATTTTACTCGGTAGTGGTGTGAACGAAACAGACGGTCAGTGTGCGAGTAAAGCTATGCTTATGAAATTCATTTACCTACTCGAAACAAATTCTGATAAACATTATTGTTCGAACACTGTTCTTTAAGTAACCGCAATTACAAAATCAGTTATCTATACAAGTAGCAGGAAATGCTGTCACTCAGGTTGCAGGTAGTTGAATTTGGTGGTCTGTATACACACACATCTTGCACTTGGCACACTATAATTATGCGCTTTCTTTTGTTATAAAAAACAACAACAAAAACATAATAATGTACTGTAGGGTTGCTGTTGGTGAAATTAAAGCCCCACTGACTTGGTGATATTTTATTGGCAACTTGCTTATTATACTTTTACAAAAGTTACAATAATTTATATATCAGGCTGTAACTTTAAGTAGAGGGATGAAAGATGGCTATCGCCTTTCAGACCTCCCCTAGCTGTCAAGTTTCTGAAGACTGCTAGGCTATCGAAGCAGGAACTAGGTTTACTAAGGATCAGAGCTGGCTGCGTGGCTACCGCGCTCAGAACTTCTAGCTAGTGAATGACAATTTCGAAGACAGCTCTGCTTATAAAGCGGTTTCGGTTTACATGTGTGCATAATATCGTTGTGTGGTCCACTGTAGCTGTAGTTACGAATTCTTACACAAAAAGAGTAATGTAGTGTAGATGGCATCACTTGTCAATAATTATACTTGCTGTCTTCTATGTTATTGATCCGCTTATCATAGTGAGTTTTATTAAGTAACACTAGATGGCGCTGTATGTTTGTTACAGTGCTATTTATATTATAAAAAAAGTGCTGATACCTAAGAATTTATTGTTATGCCATGTATGCAAATTATTCACCACGACGTATCAAAAATCTTTCGCGTCAGCCTTTTTAACGCTGACTTACGAATACAAGCTAAAACTGTCTAGATCGGTTGTATAAAGATTAGATCAGGTTAGAAAACCAAGCCTTAAACAATCTTCCAAAGTCTTGTGACAATTTGTATCCCAAAATGTTCAGAGTTCTCAAGTTATTCAATAAATTTTTTTTTCGTAAAATGTTCTAAAAATCATACAAGTAAAATATTTTTGTAATCAGTATATTGACTCATCGGTTCAAACGGACGAAAGGGAAATAAATACATTCAGAAGTCCTCAGTAGCCACCACATCCACAGCCGCGGCCGCCATAGCCGAGTCCGAGAGCGCCCGGAGCGATGGCAGCAATGCCAAGTCCATATCCAGCACCGAGCCCATAACCAGCGCCGAGGCCATAGCCAGTGCCAAGCCCATTGGCACCCGCAGCACCATAGGCAGCAGCAGAAGGAGTGATGCTCTCAATAGCAGTAACACCATTACCGCAGCTGTAGCTGATGGCGCCAGCACCAGCACTAGGCAACACGCCCTCCAAAGCCACAGCACTCACGAACGGCAGCTCACCAGCTACGGACAGAGCACCCTCATACACATTCTCAGACGCTACGGAGAGGCCAATGGGTGCAATAGCAGACACGCTGGAGACAGGAAGTCCACCGCCACTGGTGGGAATGATCTCGATACCGGCCAAACCATTACCGATCAAACCGTTACCAATGATACCATCACCAATCACACCGTTGCCAGCCCAGTTACCACCGCAGCCGCTACCAATTAATCCATTTCTGATCAAACCATTGCCAGCACATCCTGGGGCAATAAGAGTAGGAGCAGCGATGGATCCACGACCAAGACAGGAAGCGAAAGCAGTCTGTAAACAAGAAATTGTTGTATTAGTGAATATTTCTCTATCAGCAAACGATTTTAATGTCGTTGACATAGTTTTGATATTCCATCGATCACGTAATATAATGTGTGTCAGACGTGTTTTATGTAATCACATTATTTGAACTGGTTAAAAACTTAGCTTTAAAGCATGGACAAATAAAGGAGTAAACTAACGTGGCATGAGATAACGGACAAATGACTGTAACTGAATGCAACCTGTGGGAAAATCCCAAATTGGTTACATCGATACAAAACATGGGAACAAAAAACAAGTTAACAGTTTCTCACCTGGATGAAGAGCGCCTGAGCGCAGAGGACGAGGACCACCTTGGCTGCCATTGTAGTTTGTGTTCAAGTAAACTTGCTAATGATTTTTCCAAGAATCGATCGACTATTTATACTGGAACGTAGTACTTATCTAGTTGTGTTGCATCAATTTGTGAACGAAACGAACTATGCATACCTACTTTATCAGTAGTTGCAATATGAGGAAATAGAAAAATGCATGTATTTCGTAAGTGATGTAACCTTGAAATATTTAGTATGAAGGGCTTTGTTTCAATAGAACATAGAAAAATATTGTTATGATAAGAAGCTTTTGCACTATATAAACGTGATCTAGGCGTAGGGACATCATTCAGTCTTCGGCTTCTCGTTGAACACCAACAAACATCAAACATGTCTACCTTCGCAGTTCTGTTACTCTGCATCCAAGCATGCTTGGTCCAGGTGAGTGATTATTCTAAGTTACTCCATCATTGAGACTGTTTTTACCTCTGTTTTATTGATTTGTATTTCTGGCTTGTTGACATTCTTCTATGAACACAAACCATTTTGTTCCGCCAGAATGTATTCGGTTACGGATGCGGCTGCGGAGGTCAAGTGGCCCCCATAGCTCCTGTTCTGGGTCTCGGCGCTCGTCTTTCTCCTGCTGCTGCATGTGGTGGTGCCCTCGGTCTTGGTTCTTATGGTGGCGCGATCGGATCTGGTTATGGTGGCGCGATCGGATCTGGTTATGGTGGCGCGGTCGGATCTGGTTATGGTGGCGCAGTTGGCCCTGGAGCTGCTTACGGCGGCGCCGGCGAAGGTAACGTGGCGGTCATTGGTGAGCTGCCAGTCGCCGGTAACACCGCTGTTGCTGGTCAGGTCCCCATCATGGGCGCCGTGAGCTTCGGCGGCGCTGTGCCGGCTGCTGGTGCCGTGTCTATCTGCGGACAGTGCGCTTGCGGCTGTGGCTCTATTTAGTATTAAATCGTATTTTCCGAATTCTAAGATGAACAATAAACAATCAGAATTGAGCCAATTATTCAATGTTTTGGTTTTTTCCTACATTACCCAAATATTTACGATAACACTCTTATTGTATATTGGCTTTACCATAACACATAGGTACCAGTGGCGAAGGTTCCTTACAACCCAATTCCTACCGGCTTCCTTATGAAAAATTACACAGTCAGTATTCTATAGCCAATAATATTCTATACATTAAAGATATGTACTCCGGCTTACCTCTTACAAAAATTGACTCTTCGCTACTGATAGGTTAGGTCCAGATTCCATCTGCATGATCAATTTTTACATTTTTAGGTCACCAATATTTTGATATTCATAGAAATCATCATCTGCCTAGCCTTTTCCCAACTATATTGGGGTCGGCTTCCAGTCTAACCGGATGCAGCTGAATACCAGTATTTTACATGGAGCGACTGCCTATCTGACCTCCACAACCCAGTCAGTACTGGGTAATACGATACCCCTTGGTAAGACTGGTTGTCAGACTTTTTGGGCCACTGACTGCCTAACGACTGTCAAAGATCTACAAATGACAGCCGGGACCAACGGCTTAACGTGCTTTCCGAGGCACGGAGGAAACTCGGTATGTAATGGGCGGTCACCCATCCACAGACCAACCTAGGCAAGCACGGCTTAACCTAAAGATCGACCCGAGCGGCTGTTATTATTTAGCCACGAGCTCCTCGTGATATTCATAGAAATATAGAATGAAAATTGTAATGGATTCTGAAGAGATTTATACTGCTACAGTTTTAGACATTAAATTGAGTTAAGGAAGACCTACGATCATCATCGCAACTATTGGAGGTACAGACTGTCTTAGAATTTTATAAACGACTGCGATTACGCTATTCAATCCCGAACTTTAACCTCTGTTTGCCAAACCAACAACTGGGTAGCGTAATTGATCTTCATAATTTTCTGTGAACAGGTCCGGACAACAAGTTTTCCCTTTCCTACCTGTTAGATGGCACGGTTAAATCGGATATATACGGATAATCGGTTGTCGTAGTATGGGCATGTGACGCGGAGGAATGAGGAAAATGTCGTTAGGTAAGTTTTGAGTATGAATGTGGATAGGTATATGAGTAAAGGAAGACCAAAGAAACGATGGATGGACTGTATAAATATGGCAAGAAAGAAGGTGTCTAATGAGATGACGAGTAATAGAGAAGTATGGAAGAATAAGACATGCTGCGCCGACCACAAATGAATTGGGATAAGAGCAAGAGAATGACGACCTGTTAGACGGCACGCGTCTTTTAATACCAATCAATTAATTCTATGAGAAATTGCATCACAAGAGTAAAATGCTTATTTGCACAATATGTGCCTTTTTTTTTTTTTTTTTTTTCCGGATGGGAAATCATCAAATGACCCCCCCCACTCTGGGCGGAGCGGAGGGGAGTGTCAGACTTGTACTGACTAAAACCCATCCATGTTCCTTCTTTGCCCTTTGTGTTCCAGGGCCACGGTATCTCTTTCGAACAGTCCCGCAGCCCTGGCAGGCATCGGCCCATGCGGACCCCTACTTGATTGCTGACATCTTTTTGAGGCGCGCGTGGAACACGAACGCGCCGTCGACACAGCCTGTCGTCATAAGACGGCCGGACGGCGAGCTAGCCCATAACTCGCCGTCCACAGGCCAGCGCCTACGGTGGTCGGAAGCCACCACGTGACTCCCGACGCCCAGGGCGTCTCCCGCGGCGGCTGGGACGTGAGGTTCTTTCCCTCTCACGTCCTGCCACCTCCTTCACTAGCATGACTGCTTCGCAGAAGGAGGTGACAGCTTCCCATTCTCTCTCGCTCCGGACCATGGCTTGAACCAAGGCCGGACGCGAGAGATCGCCGCCGCCAATCGCCGCTATGAGGACACGGCGGTGCTCCGCCCAAGCGGGGCAGACCTCCACGGTGTGTTCCACCGTGTCCTCCGGACGATCCTCGCAGTGGAAACGCCCGGGCGTTTCCTCCCGCCCGATTCGGTGCAGGAACCTCCCGAAACAACCGTGTCCGGTGAGGACCTGCGTCAGACGGTAGGTGAGGGCGCCGTTACGCCTCTCTAGCCACTCCTCAAAAAGGGGACTTATCGCCACTATGGTGGCGTGCCCTCACAATATGTGCCTTACGCATGCTTGACCTAGTATAATATATAGTCTTCGACGCACGTTCGAGTTCGATTCATGGTAGGCACGTATGGTACAATATTTATGAATGAAAGGAAAGTGTGATCTCGGAGTGACCGTTTGACTATCAACTACTGTAGGGTTGTAGAGATTACTGCTCCACAATGAGGATAGTCCTTCATCTGGAGTAGTACGGATAGCTTTCATGATTGTCTGGTATTTCCAGTACATCCTGCGGCCTATTAAAATGTTCCTACTTTTTTATTGTTCATAACATCATAGAGATCCGTTGAGCTACACTATAACTGATTCATGCACGTACAGTCAAATTCAATTCCGCTCGACGACGAAGATAGAGCTTAAATCGCTTGCACTCAACGTACACACAAAGCGGCATCTACGTCTCCAGCCGAAACTAGTTTCTGTCACATACAACTAATCCACCCTGCTAGCCATTTTCGTTCAAAATAATAATTTGTGCTGATTTTACTTGGTAGTGGTGTGAACGAAACAGACAGTCAGTGTGCGAGTGAAGCTATGCCTAAGATCGTGGATAGGATCCGGCAATTGGGTCTCGAGGTGGCATTGCACAAGTCCGAGGCCATGTGTTTTCATGGGCCTCGGAATGCGCCACCGTCGGGATCCCTACTGACGGCAGGAGGGGTTTCCATCGGCGTCGGGTCGACGTTGAAGTACCTAGGACTCGTCCTCGACAGCCGGTGGAACTTCGTGGAGCACTTCCGAAGTTTGGCTCCCAAACTGGAACGGACAGGGGCTGCCTTCAAGCGGCTCTTGCCCAACCTGAGGGGTCCAAACGCCTCCTGCCGGAGGCTATACGCGGGGGTCGTGCGGTCCATGGCCCTTTACGGGGCCCCGGTGTGGGCGCGTTCTTTGAGGCGGCAAGCCGCCCACTACCTGAACGCGCCCCAAAAGGTGATAGCCATAAGGCTAATCCGGGGGTACCGCACGATCTCCGGCGAGGCGGCTAGCCTCCTTGCCGGATTGCCGCCATGGGATCTGGAGGTGATAGTCCTCGCGCGCCTGCATGAATGGCGCGCGGAGGCACTACGTCGGGGGGAAACTCCGCTGCCGCGGCAAATTGCCGCTCAGCGGACAGACCTCCGGCGTGATCTCATGGCGACATGGAGAGAGCGACTGTTGCAACCCCGTGCAGGGCACGCTACCATAGTGGCGATAAGTCCCCTCTTTGAGGAGTGGCTAGAGAGGCGCCACGGCGCCCTCACCTACCGCCTGACGCAGATCCTCACCGGACACGGTTGTTTCGGGAGGTTCCTGCACCGAATCGGGCGGGAGGAAACGCCCGGGTGTTTCCACTGCGAGGATCGTCCGGAGGACACGGTGGAGCACACCGTAGAGGTCTGCCCCGCTTGGGCGGAGCACCGCCGTGTCCTTGTAGCGGCGATTGGCGGCGGCGATCTCTCGCGTCCGGCTCTGGTTCAAGCCATGGTCCGGAGCGAGAGGGAATGGGAAGCCGTCACCACCTTCTGTGAAGCAGTCATGCTAGTGAAGGAGGTGGCGGGACGTGAGAGGGAAAGAACCTCACGTCCCAGCCGCCGCGGGAGACGCCCTGGGCGTCGGGGGTCACGTGGTGGCTCCCGGCCACCGTAGGCACGGGCCTGTGGACGGCGAGTTATGGGCTAGCTCGCCGTCCGGTCATCTTATGACGACAGGCCGTGTCGACGGCGCGTTCGTGTTCCACGCGCGCCTCAAAGAGATGTCAGCAACCGAGTAGGGGTCCGCATGGGCCGATGCCTGCCAGGGCTGCGGGACTGTTCGAAAGAGACACCGTGGCCCTGGAACACAAAGGGCAAAGAAGGAACATGGATGGGTTTTAGTCAGTACAAGTCTGACACTCCCTTTCGCTCCGCCCAGAGTGGGGGGGGGGGATGATTTCCCATCCAAAAAAAAAAAAAAAAAAAAAAGCTATGCCTAAGAAATTCATTTACCTCCTCGAAACAAATTCCGATAAACATTATTGTTCGACCACTGTTCTTTATTTAAGTAATCGCAATTACAAAATCTGTTATCTATACAAGTAGCAGGAAATGCTGTCACTAAGGTTGCAGGTAGTTGAATTTGGTGGTCTGTATACACACACATCTTGCACTGGGCTCACTATAATTATGCGCTTTTTTTCTATAAACCGTATACATCCTAAAGAAACGTAAGTTGATTCATTCAAACCAGTTCACTGTCCACTCTAATACTCTTTTTATAACTGCAAATTCTGTCGTTCTGCGGATTTATTGTAGTATTGTCGTCGCCACGTTGTATAGCCTATTGATCGAATAAACCTTTCATAAATATTTGTGAAAAATTTAAATAGAATCTGTTTGATCCTTGTCTAGTTGAAGTTAGTTTTAAGCTCCGTTTTTAAGCTCCGTTAGCCTTCTACCCTCACTGCTGGTGCTGTGTGTGTGTGGATCGCGTTGCCGTGCACACCAATGTGTCGATTACCACATTGTACAACCTGAATTTTCGTCTATTGTGATATTGTACCTTCTGATCGTATCAGGACAACCCTAGACATTAATTTAAAAGTGTCTACTTTTCGGATCCCGAGAGACGTTCTAGAAGTCCATAGTGACATCACATCCTACCATGCGGGAGCGAAGTGCTTCAGCAAACTTGATATAAGCCAGGAAAATGGTAAAGCTAAAGGTTAGTGGAGTCAAATGGCCTGTTCTAGTCAAGGATCTGAATTTTAGTCAGTTTACACCATACTTACACTACTCATAATTAAAGGCCTTCTTGTGACAATTATTTTGTATCGAAAAAAGTTCAGAGTTCTCAAGTTATTTAATCAAGTTTTATCGGAAAATATTCTAAAAATAAAAAACGTAAAATTTTTTTGTAAACAGTATATTGAGTCATCGGTTCGAACGAACGAAAAGGAAATTAATCCAAGGATCTGAATTATAGTCACTTTACACCATACTTACACTACTCATAATTAAAGGCCCACGTGTCACAGAATCGAGAAAGGGAAACTAGGGTGCAAACGCGCAGGAAAGATTTGCCTAATTATTTGCAGCCAAAATTAAATGTTGTCAAGCATAGCTCTAAAGTGCAGTCTGTACAAATTTTCAATAAATTGCCATTAGAACTAAAAATGATTAATAGTCCTAGAATATTTAAATTCAAATTAAACTCTTTCCTATTGACGAAGTGCTACTATAGTATAGAAGAGTATTTTAGGGACAAAAATAATGCCACAGTTTAACTTGTTTATTTGTTTAAGTTTAGGTCTAGTTCTTGACATGTTATTTTTTTATTAAATTGAATGTTTGTTTTTTTTTTTTTGACTAGGCTAATTGTGTTTTTATTTTTTCATGTTTTATTTTTTATTTCAACTAAGTTCTTGATATTACTTATTTTATTTTTGACATTTTAACTATATTATTGATTGTAACTTTTATTGATTATTATTGTTGTATTAATCCTGTATTCGACACAAATGTATTTTTGTTCAGAATAAATTAAAAAAAAAAAAAAATCTATACTGTAGTTTTTGCCAATAATGCCAATCCGTAACATAAATACACAGAGGAAAAAATTGAAAGATGAGGATGGAAAGTACTCGTCATAAATTGGGAGACCCAGGAGGTGACGAAAAACATTATCTGTAATTTTAGCAGGCCAAAATATTCAAAAAACTGCCACATTTTAAAAGGTTAAGTTTTAGGCTAATAGAACAGTGGTCAATCGATGGTATTCTTCGATGAATGTAAATTAGGTGAGGTTATAAAACCAAGTCTTAAAAGATCTTCCAAAGTCTTGTGACAATTATTTTGTATCGAAAAAAGTTCAGAGTTCTCAAGTTATTTAATCAATTTTAATCGGAAAATATTCTAAAAATAATAAAAGTAAAATATTTTTGTAAACATCGAGAGCACACATCGAGTTTTCGTTGTATTGAGTCATCGGTTCGAACGAACGAAAAGGAAGTAAATACATTCAAAAGTTCTCAGTAGCCACCACATCCACAGCCGCGGCTGCCATAGCCGAGTCCGAGAGCGCCAGAAGCGATGGCAGCAGTGCCAAGTCCATATCCAGCACCGAGCCCATAACCAGCGCCGAGGCCATACCCAGTGCCGAGCCCATTGGCACCCGCAGCAGCAGAAGGAGTGATGCTCTCAATAGCAGTAACACCGTTACCGCAGCTGTAGCTGATGGCGCCAGCACCAGCACTAGGCAACACGCCCTCCAAAGCCACAGCACTCACGAACGGCAGCTCACCAGCTACGGACAGAGCACCCTCATACACATTCTCAGACGCTACGGAGAGGCCAATGGGTGCAATAACAGACACGCTGGAGACAGGAAGTCCACCGCCACTGGTGGGAATGATCTCGATACCGGCCAAACCATTACCGATCAAACCGTTACCAATGATACCATCACCAATCACACCGTTGCCAGCCCAGTTACCACCGCAGCCGCTACCAATTAATCCATTTCTGATCAAACCATTGCCAGCACATCCTGGTGCAATAAGAGTAGGAGCAGCGATGGATCCACGACCAAGACAGGAAGCGAAAGCAGTCTGTAAACAAGAAATTGTTGTATTAGTGAATATTTCTCTATCAGCAAACGATTTTAATGTCGTTGACATAATTATGATATTCCATCGATCACGTAATATAATGTGTGTCAGACGTGTTTTATGTAATCACATTATTTGAACTGGTTAAAAACTTAGCTTTAAAGCATAGACAAGTAAAGGAGTAAACTAACGTGGCATGAGATAACGACAAATGACTGTAACTGAATGCAACCTGTGAGAAAATCCCAAATTGGTTACATCGATACAAAACATGGGAACAATAAACAAGTTAACATTTTCTCACCTGGATGAAGAGCGCCTGAGCGCAGAGGACGAGGACCACCTTGGCTGCCATTGTAGTTTGTGTTAAAGTAAACTTGCGAATGATTTTTCCAAGAATCGATCGACTATTTATACTGGAACGTAGTACTTATCTAGTTGTGTTGCATCAATTTGTGAACGAAACGAACTATGCATACCTACTTTATCAGTAGTTGCAATATGAGGAAATAGAAAAATGCATGTATTTCGTAAGTGATGTAACCTTGAAATATTTAGTATGAAGGGCTTTGTTTCAATAGAACATAGAAAAATATTGTTATGATAAGAAGCTTTTGCACTATATAAACGTGATCTAGCCGTAGGGACATCATTCAGTCTTCGGCTTCTCGTTGAACACCAACAAACATCAAACATGTCTACCTTCGCAGTTCTGTTACTCTGCATCCAAGCATGCTTGGTCCAGGTGAGTGATTATTCTAAGTTACTCCATCATTGAGACTGTTTTTACCTCTGTTTTATTGATTTGTATTTCTGGCTTGTTGACATTCTTCTATGAACACAAACCATTTTGTTCCGCCAGGATGTATTCGGTTACGGGTGCGGCTGCGGAGGTCAAGCGGCCCCCATAGCTCGTCTTTCTCCTGCTGCTGCATGTGGTGGTGCCCTCGGTCTTGGTTCTTATGGTGGCGCGATCGGATCTGGTTATGGTGGCGCGATCGGATCTGGTTATGGTGGCGCGGTCGGATCTGGTTATGGTGGCGCAGTTGGCCCTGGAGCTGCTTACGGCGGCGCCGGCGAAGGTAACGTGGCGGTCATTGGTGAGCTGCCAGTCGCCGGTAACACCGCTGTTGCTGGTCAGGTCCCCATCATGGGCGCCGTGAGCTTCGGCGGCGCTGTGCCGGCTGCTGGTGCCGTGTCTATCTGCGGACAGTGCGCTTGCGGCTGTGGCTCTATTTAGTATTAAATCGTATTTTCCGAATTCTAAGATGAACAATAAACAATCAGAATTGAGCCAATTATTCAATGTTTTGGTTTTTTCCTACATTACCCAAATATTTACGATAACACTCTTATTGTATATTGGCTTTACCATAACACATAGGTACCAGTGGCGAAGGTTCCTTACAACCCAGTTCCTACCGGCTTCCTTATGAAAAATTACACAGTCAGTATTCTATAGCCAATAATATTCTATACATTAAAGATATGTACTCCGGCTTACCTCTTACAAAAATTGACTCTTCGCTACTGATGGATTCTGAAGAGATTTATACTCCTACAGTTTTAGACATTAAATTGAGTTAAGGAAGACCTACGATCATCATCGCAACTATTGGAGGTACAGACTGTCTTAGAATTTTATAAACGACTGCGATTACGCTATTCAATCCCGAACTTTAACCTCTGTTTGCCAAACCAACAACTGGGTAGCGTAATTGATCTTCATAATTTTCTGTGAACAGGTCCGGACAACAAGTTTTCCCTTTCCTACCTGTTAGATGGCACGGTTAAATCGGATATATACGGATAATCGGTTGTCGTAGTATGGGCATGTGACGCGGAGGAATGAGGAAAATGTCGTGAGGTAAGTTTTGAGTATGAATGTGGATAGGTATATGAGTAAAGGAAGACCAAAGAAACGATGGATGGACTGTATAAATATGCCAAGAAAGAAGGTGTCTAATGAGATGACGAGTAATAGAGAAGTATGGAAGAAGAAGACATGCTGCACCGACCACAAATGAATTGGGATAAGAGCAAGAGAATGACGACCTGTTAGACGGCACGCGTCTTTTAATACCAATCAATTAATTCTATGAGAAATTGCATCACAAGAGTAAAATGCTTATTTGCACAAATTTTTTTTTTTTTTTTTTTTCAATCATCAAATGACCCCCCCCACTCTGGGCGGAGATTAGGGGAGTGTCAGACTTGTACTGACTAAAACCCATCCATGTTCCTTCTTTGCCCTTTGTGTTCCAGGGCCACGGTATCTCTTTCGAACAGTCCAGCAGCCCTGGCAGGCATCGGCCCATGCGGACCCCTACTTGATTGCTGACATCTCTTTGAGGCGCGCGTGGAACACGAACGCGCCTTCGACACTGCCTGTCGTCATAAGACGGCTGGACGGCGAGCTAGCCCATAACTCGCCGTCCACAGGCCAGCGCCTACGGTGGTCGGAAGCCACCACGTGACCCCCGACGCCCAGGGCGTCTCCCGCGGCGGCTGGGACGTGAGGTTCTTTTGATTGTCTGGTATTTCCAGTACTTCCTGCGGCCTATTAAAATGTTCCTACTTCTTTATTGTTCATAAGATCATAGAGGTCCGTTGAGCTACACTATAACTGATTCATGCACGTACAGTCAAATTCAATTCTGCTCGACGACGAAGATAGGGCTTAAATCGCTTGCACTCAACGTTCACACAAAGCGGCATCTACGTCTCCAGCCGAAACTAGTTTCTGTCACATACAACTAATCCACCCTGCGAGCCATTTTCGTTCAAAATAATAATTTGTACTGATTTTACTTGGTAGTGGTGTGAACGAAACAGACAGTCAGTGTGCGAGTGAAGCCATGCCTTTTTTTTTTTTTTTTTTCCGGATGGGAAATCATCAAATGACCCCCCCCACTCTGGGCGGAGCGGAAGGGAGTGTCAGACTTGTACTGACTAAAACCCATCCATGTTCCCTCTTTGCCCTTTGCGTTCCAGGGCCACGGTATCTCTTTCGAACAGTCCCGCAGCCCTGGCAGGCATCGGTCCTTGCGGACCCCTACTTATTTGCTGACATCTCTTTGAGGCGCGCGTGGAACACGACCGCGCCGTCGACACGGCCTGTCGTCATAAGACGGCCGGACGGCGAGCTGGCCCATAACTCGCCGTCCACAGGCCCGCGCCTACGGTGGCCGGGAGCCACCACGTGGCCCCCAAACGCCCAGGGCGTCTCCAGCGGCGACTGGGACGTGAGGTTCTTTCTCTCTCACGTCCCGCCACCTCCTTCACTAGCATGACTGCTTCGCAGAAGGAGGTGACGGCTTCCCATTCCCTCTCGCTCCGGACCATGGCTTGAACCAAGGCCTGACGCGAGAGATCGCCGCCGCCAATCGCCGCTACGAGGACACGGCGGTGCTCCGCCCAAGCGGGGCAGACCTCCACGGTGTGCTCCACCGTGTCCTCCGGACGATCCTCGCAGTGAAAACACCCGGGCGTTTCCTCCCGCCCGATTCGGTGCAGGAACCTCCCGAAACAACCGTGTCCGGTGAGGACCTGCGTCAGGCGGTAGGTGAGGGCGCCGTGGCGCCTCTCTAGCCACTCCTCAAAGAGGGGACTTATCGCCACTATGGTGGCGTGCCCTGCACGGGGTTGCGACAGTCGCTCTCTCCATGTCGCCATGAGATCACGCCGGAGGTCTGTCCGCTGAGCAGCAATTTGCCGCGGCAGCGGAGTTTCCTACCGACGTAGTGCCTCCGCGCGCCATTCGTGCAGGCGTGCGAGGACTATCGCCTCCAGATCCCATGGCGGCAATCCGGCAAGGAGGCTAGCCGCTTCGCCGGAGATCGTGCGGTACCCCCGGATTAGCCTTATGGCTATTACTTTTTGGGGCGCGTTCAGGTAGTGGGCGGCTTGCCGCCTCAAAGAACGCGCCCACACCGGGGCCCCGTAAAGGGCCATGGACCGCACGATCCCCGCGTATAGCCTCCGGCAGGAGGCGTTTGGACCCCTCAGGTTGGGCAAGAGCCGCTTGAAGGCAGCCCCTGTCCGTTCCAGTTTGGGAGCCAAACCTCGGAAGTGCTCCACGAAGTTCCACCGGCTGTCGAGGACGAGTCCTAGGTACTTCAACGTCGACCCGACGCCGATGGAAACCCCTCCTGCCGTCAGTAGGGATCCCGACGGTGGCGCATTCCGAGGCCCATGAAAACACATGGCCTCGGACTTGTGCAGTGCCACCTCGAGACCCAATTGCCGGATCCTCTCCACGACTATCGCAACCCCGCGTGTCATGTTTTCGGCCGCCGCCTCGTGCGACCTCCCTTGTGCCAGTACCAGCGTGTCGTCAGCGTAGCAAACTACGCTGACGCCGGTAGGGAGGTCGGCGCGCAGCACCCAGTCGTAACCGATGTTCCACAGAGCCGGTCCCAGAACCGATCCCTGTGGAACACCGCACGACATCTCTCGCCGGTTCCATTCTCCGCTTCGACCAGGGTAGATGACGGCTCTATCCGTCAGGTAGTCCCCGACCACACGACGAAGGTAGGTCGGCACCCGGTGATACCGGAGTGCCTCCCTAATGCAGCTCCAGGGCATGGAATTGAAGGCGTTGGCGATGTCAAGAGACACCGCCAAGACGACCCCGCCCCGGGACACCGCGTCCCCCGTCGTGAGGGCTCTCACGCGCATGATGGCGTCCACCGTCGAGCGCCCCTTGCGGAAACCAAACTGGTGTTCCGCAAGATCCGGCCCCATCCCCGCAAGGTGCCCGGCGAGGCGGTTGGCAATGACTCTTTCAAAGAGCTTGCCCACCTCGTCGAGTAGCACGATGGGCCGGTATGCGGACGGAGAGTCCGCAGGGCGCCCTGGTTTCCGGATGAGGACCAGCTTCCCCGTCTTCCAACGAAGCGGAAACTGGACTCTCTCCAAGCATGCGCTTAGGAGCCTTTCCAGTCGGGGCCCGAGAGCCTCAGAGGCCAGGACCCAGGCTTTGCCAGGCAAGCCATCGGGTCCCGGGGCGGTGTTTCTGGTTTTCAGCCTGCGTACCGCCACTCTCAGGTCTACCCCAGTCACCTCCGGAACGTCGTCATCGTCATCGGTGTGGTCCGCTTCCGGCACCGCACGCGGCGGCGGAGCCATAAGCGGGGGAGGATGCTCCCCTCGCGAAGGGAACAAAGCGCTCACCACGTCCTCCACGAGCTCAGGCCGGAGACTCTGCGTCAACGGGGGGGCCCGGGTGCGGAGTTTGTCCCGCACCATCTTCTAAGGGCGCCCCCACGGATCTCCGTTCAGAGACTCCAGCATCTCCTCGCGGGCCAAGTTCTTGGCCCGCCGGACAGCCTCTTGGAGGGCGGTCTTCGCCGCTCTGTACCCCTCGTACAGCTCCGCCTCAATGGCTGCCGCATCCGGAGGGCGGATGCGGAGCCTGCGATGCCTGGCGTACAGGCGCCGCGTGGCAACGCACGCCTTGCGCAGAGACGTCAGCTCTCGCGACCACCAGTACACCTGACGCCGGGCGCTTCCTGGCCGAACTCGTGGCATTGCCACGTCGCAAATGTCGGACATGGCCTCCTGGAACCAACCCGCCTCGTTGTTGATGTCGGCAGGCCTGACTGGTGATGACACCCAGGCCTGCACGATCGAGGCTTCCAGGAGGAGCTCCCGGTCCAGCTGCTTCAGCGCCCATCGCGGACCACTCGGGGCCTGTAGGACCGGCACGCTTGAGGACTGGGTGGAGACGTCGAACCGGATGTACCGGTGGTCGGAATAGGTCTCCACCCCCTCCATGACGCGCCAGTCAACGACACGCGGCGACAGAGCGGGGTTGGCGAACGAGATGTCCACCACCGACTCGCCCCGCATCCGCACGCACGTGGGGACAGAACCCCGATTTAGGACGACCAGGCCTGTCTCCAGAGTCCAGTCCTCCACCATTCTACCCCGCACGTCCGTGTAACGAGAACCCCAAGCCAAGTTCTTGGCATTGAAGTCCCCGAGCACAAGCACGGGGAGGGAATGGCTTCCGATGACGACACTCAACTCCGTGAGGGAGTTGTGGAACTCGGCGAGAGTTCGGCTCGGGGAGAAGTAGACTCCCACTACAACGATCTCCCCGAACCGTGCTGCTACGCACCCCTGACCCTTCCTGACACTCTCAAGGGTCGGGGTACCGGCGGCGACCGACGCAATTATGGTCACTGAGCCGCTAAGGTCCTCCACCCAGTCATCCCTGGGCGGGACAAAGTACGGTTCAGCGACCACGGCGATGTTAATCGACCACTGCGCCACGCTCTGGAGCAACAGATCCTGAGCGCAGGCGCAGTGGTTGATGTTCGCCTGGAGAAGGCGTAATGGGGCCGTTACTGGCACTCCATTTCAGCCCCCTCCCGGGCCCCCTGCGAGGGCCCCGCTGCGGAAGTTGCAGCAGTAGCGGCAGCGGCGGCGACAGTGGTGGCAGCTGCGGTGGTGGCGACGGTGGGGGTTTTGGTGGTGGTGGCGGAGGGCCTTCCCTTGCCCCTGGCCTTGGCGGGAGTACCGCAGGACTTGCTCCCTGCCCGGTGATCGGCCGGCTTGCCAGCTGCCGCACATGCGGCGCAGCGCGGCGCGGCGGAGCAAGCCGCGGCCATGGGACCAGGCTGGCCGCAGCGGAAGCACAGGCCGCTGCGGTCCACCTCTGAAGTGCACCGGACCGACACGTGGTGCCCCACATGGCAGCGGAAGCACCTCAGAGGTCTGGGTTCCAGCAGCTTCACCTGCGCCGAAACCCAGCCCACCAAGAGCCTTCGGCCCTCCACAATGACTTTCGCTGCCGTCACAGGGCAGCTTACCGTTATGGTTCGCATGCCCGACAGGTCCGGACGTAAGGTGCCTGCCTTGACTTGCTCGGCAGGGCACCCACCGGTCCTGGTGACGGCGGCCACCACCTCCTTCTCGGTCACCGAGTCGTCCAGACCCAGGATGCGCAGGTCTGCGCATTTGACGGGCCTGGACACTCTGGCCTCGTCCGCATTTAGGGACGCTCTAAGCTTTTCAGCCAGAGCGTCAGCGGACGAGCCACGGGTTTCGCCAGGGATCTCCAGCACTCGAGCCCCTGTTGCGGTGACTCTAAGCCGGAGGCCCCCGGTGATCCCGAGCTCTCCGAGATCCACCGTCACTTTCGCCTTAGCGAGCACGTCGCGGTAGGTCACGCCCCTCTTTTCCGCGTCCGGCTGTAGTGTAATCACTACAGCTGCGGTCTTCGGGGCGCTGAGCCTAACCGCGACGCCCCGCTCCTTTTGCCGGCGTTTCTGCTCCTGCCTCCTGGCCTTTTTGGCCGCCCTTCGCTCCCTCGCGTTTTCTCCAGCCACCTGCCACCCGGTCTCGGCCACGGAAGGCTTAGGGGGCGGGGGGGGCGGCGATAGCGGCTGTCTCGCGGCTGGCGCTGGCATATTCGCCACCTTGCCCTTCTTTTGGGCCGCCGCCTTGCCCTGTTTCAGGGCCGCCGCCTTCTTAACCGGAGCCGGTTTCGTCGGGGCCGACATAACCCTGCCGGGGGGCTGGCTGGACGGCCCCGGTGCGGAGGCCGCAGCAGACGCATATGAGGCCGCCCTCAGGCCCGGGGGCGCCTTGTTTGCCGCCAGGGGGGGGCGTAAGACAATGCCCTCCAGGACGGAGAACCGCGCCTGGAAGGCAGCCAGCTCCTGCCGAACCAGATTCAGGACCTGGTTCTCCACCGGCACGTGCTGGCTTGGACGCTTCTGGACCCCATTTTGGGGCGCCTCGCGAGAGCCGGACTCGCGCAGACTGGCCAGGTCTGCTCGGAGCTTCCTATTCTCCTCTTTGAGAAGCTCCGTGGCGGCTGTCAGTCGAGCGACCTCTGCCCTCAGTTTGGCCACGCCGTCTGGCGGCGGCCCCGCAAATCTAGCCTCCGCTGCCGCCATAATGGAGGCGACCGCAGCAGGTATAGCCCTTTGCCTGGTGGAGGGCTTTTGTTTGAAGGAGACAGCCCTCAGCGCTGCCTCCACCTCCTTCGCGAGCCCGGCCTTACGCTCCGCAGCAGAGCCGCCATCTGCGCCCGCCTCGTCGCCAGAATAGCCCGAACGGGCCACCTCGTGACCGGCGGCCACCCCCGGGTGGCGCCCCTCCTCGGCAAGCCGCTCCGACCTCTCGGTGGCAGAGAGGCCTCTCCCCTTGCCGCGGATCCCGCCGCGCTTGCTGGTGGGGATCTTGCGAGCCGAAGCCAGCTCCCCATCTGACGACGACTCTCGGTCGCCTACCGGCCTGGACCGCTTGCGTAGGAACTCCCTGTTCCCCGCAGCAGCCCCGGGCCTCCCGCGCTGGGAGCACACTGAGCCAGCGCTCTCCTCCCTTCCTTCGCCGTTATCGGCCGTTGTTTGGGTTTTGTAATCTTCCATACTGTTCCCACGAGTATGGGGGAAATAAATAGTCCATCTGGGCAGTGCCCCCTGTACCCAGATAAGCCATAGCCAGGCCCGGCAGTGGTTCGCACTAGAGACTGATTTTCCAAAGGAACCCGTCAGCCATACATCTCCTCGCGGTGCGCCGCCGCTTGAGATTCGGGGTAACTTTTTATAGAGGTTTTCTACCTCGTGGTCCGGGCGGTTAAGCCAAGACCCTCGGTCCCAATCGAAGCCGCGAGACGTGTTCCACGACACTTCGACGGTGGGATTACGATATCGACGGAGACAGTGAAGGACGCACGTCCTTCACTGTCTGCTCGGAGGCAGGTTAAGTGCACACCGAGCCCGCCCTTGCTCCTCCGCTGTGCCCTCTGCTTTTCAGAGGGTCACGCGGAGCAACGCCCCCTTGGTCCATGAGGGACCCCCCCATGTCAGAATATTAGCCATGGGCAGTAACATTTCCCGAGGAATAAGAATCTCTTCCCATTCCTCGGGGAAGGATACTGCCCACGCCCAGGGTGCACCGGCCCAGCAGCTGCTATTCCCTCCAGACGTATCGAGAGGGACCGGCAGCCATCAGGCACACGAGGAGAAATTCTGACAACGCACCCCGTGAAGCTATGCCTAAGAAATTAATTTACCTCCTCGAAACAAATTCAGATAAACATTATTGTTCGAGACTGTTCTTTATTTAAGTAATCGCAATTACAAAATCTGTTATAAATTACAAGTAGCAGGAAATGCTGTCACTCAGGTTGGAGGAAGTTGAATTTGGTGGTCTGTATACACACACATCTTGCACTTGGCACATTATAATTATGCGCTTTTTTTGTTATAAATAACAACAACAAAAACATAATAATGTACTGTAGGGTTGCTGTTTTTGAAATTAAAGCCCCACTGACTTGGTGATATTTTATTGGCAACTTGCTTATTATACTTGCTGTCTTCTATGTTATTGATCCGCTCATCATAGTGAGTTGGTTAAGTAACACTAGATGGCGCTGTATGTTTGTTACAGTGCTATTTATATTATAAAAAAAGTGCTGATACCTAAGAATTTATTGTTATGCCATGTATGCAAATTATTCACCACGACGTATCAAAAATCTTTCGCGTCAGCCTTTTTAACGCTGACTTACGAATACAAGCTAAAACTGTCTAGATCGGTTGTATGTAGATTAGGTCAGGTTAGAAAACCAAGCCTTAAACAATCTTCCAAAGTCTTGTGACAATTTGTATCCCAAAAACTTCAGAGTTCTCAAGTTATTCAATCAATTTTTTTCGGAAAAATGTTCTAAAAATCATACAAGTAAAACATTTTTGTAATCAGTATATTGACTCATCGGTTCAAACGGACGAAAGGGAAATAAATACATTCAGAAGTTCTCAGTAGCCACCACATCCACAGCCGCGGCTGCCATAGCCGAGTCCGAGAGCGCCCGGAGCGATGGCAGCAATGCCAAGTCCACATCCAGCACCGAGCCCATAACCAGCACCGAGGCCATAGCCAGTGCCTAGCCCATTGGCACCCGCAGCACCATAGGCAGCAGCAGAAGGAGTGATGCTCTCAATAGCAGTAACACCGTTACCGCAGCTGTAGCTGATGGCGCCAGCACCAGCACTAGGCAACACGCCCTCCAAAGCCACAGCACTCACGAACGGCAGCTCACCAGCCACGGACAGAGCACCCTCATACACATTCTCAGACGCTACGGAGAGGCCAATGGGTGCAATAGCAGACACGCTGGAGACAGGAAGTCCACCGCCACTGGTGGGAATGATCTCGATACCGGCCAAACCATTACCGATCAAACCGTTACCAATGATACCATCACCAATCACACCGTTGCCAGCCCAGTTACCACCGCAGCCGCTACCAATTAATCCATTTCTGATCAAACCATTGCCAGCACATCCTGAGGAAATAAGAGTAGGAGCAGCGACGGATCCACGACAAAGACAGGAAGCGAAAGCAGTCTGTAAACAAGAAATTGTTGTATTAGTGAATATTTCTCTATCAGCAAACGATTTTAATGTCGTTGACATAATTATGATATTCCATCGATCACGTAATATAATGTGTGTCAGACGTGTTTTATGTAATCACATTATTTGAACTGGTTAAAAACTAAGCTTTAAAGCATGGACAAATAAAGGAGTAAACTAACGAGGCATGAGATAACGGACAAATGACTGTAACTGAATGCAACCTGTGGGAAAATCCCAAATTGGTTACATCGATACAAAACATGGGAACAATAAACAAGTTAACAGTTTCTCACCTGGATGAAGAGCGCCTGAGCGCAGAGGACGAGGACCACCTTGGCTGCCATTGTAGTTTGTGTTCAAGTAAACTTGCGAATGATTTTTCCAAGAATCGATCGACTATTTATACTGAAGCGTAGTCCTTATCTAGTTGTGTTGCAGCAATTTGTGAATTTTGAAACCAACTATTCATACCTACCTTTATCAGTATTTGCAATATGAGGAAATAGAAAAATGCTTGTATTTCGTAAGTGAAGTAACCTTGAAATATTAAGTATGAAGGGCTTTATTTCAATAGAACATAGAAAAATATTGTTATTATAAGAAGCTTTTGCACTATATAAATGTGATCTAGGCGTATGGACATCATTCAGTCATCGGCTTCTCGTTGAACACCAACAAACATCAAACATGTCTACCTTCGCAGTTCTGTTACTCTGCATCCAAGCATGCTTGGTCCAGGTGAGTGATTATTCTAAGTTACTCCATCATTGAGATTGTATTTACCTCTGTTTTATTGATTTGTATTTCTGGCTTGTTGACATTCTTCTATGAACACAAACCATTTTGTTCCGCCAGGATGTATTCGGTTACGGGTGCGGCTGCGGAGGTCAAGTGGCCCCCACAGCTCCTGTTCTGGGTCTCGGCGCTCGTCTTTCTCTTGCTGCTGCATGTGGTGGTGCCCTCGGTCTTGGTTCTTATGGTGGCGCGATCGGATCTGGTTATGGTGGCGCGATCGGATCTGGTTATGGTGGCGCAGTTGGCCCTGGAGCTGCTTATGGCGGCGCCGGCGAAGGTAACGTGGCGGTCATTGGTGAGCTGCCAGTCGCCGGTAACACCGCTGTTGCTGGTCAGGTCCCCATCATGGGCGCCGTGAGCTTCGGCGGCGCTGTGCCGGCTGCTGGTGCCGTGTCTATCTGCGGACAGTGCGCTTGCGGCTGTGGCTCTATTTAGTATTAAATCGTATTTTCCGAATTCTAAGATGAACAATAAACAATCAGAATTGAGCCAATTATTCAATGTTTTGGTTTTTCCTACATTACCCAAATATTTACGATAACACTCTTATATAATATTGGCTTTACCATAACACATATGTACCAGTGGCGAAGGTTCCTTACAACCCAATTCCTACCGGCTTCCTTATGAAAAATGGCACAGTCAGTATTCTATAGCCAATAATATTCTATACAGTAAAGATATGTACTCCGGCTTACCTCTTACAAAAATTGACCCTTCGCTACTGATAGGTACCTAGCTTAAGTTAAGATTCCATCTGCATGATCAATTTTTACATTTTTGGTTACATTTTCACCAATATTTTGATATTCGTAGAAATAAAGAAATAAAGAATGACAATTGTAATGGATTCAGAAGAGATTTACACTCCTTCAGTTTTAGACATTAAATTGAGTTAAGGAAGACCTACGATCATCATCGCAACTATTGGAGGTACAGACTGTCTTAGGTTTTTATAAACGACTGCGATTACTCTATTCAATCCCGAACTTTAACCTCTGTTTGCCAAACCAATAATTAGGTAGCGTGATTGATCTTCGTAATTTTCTGTGAACGGGTCCGGGCAACACGTTTTTTTTTTCTTACCTGTTAGATGGCACGGTTACATCGGATATATACGGATAATCGGTTGTTGTGGTATGGGCATGTGACGTGGAGGAATGAGGAAAATGTCGTGAGGTAAATTTTGAGTATGAATGTGGATGGGTATATGAGTAGAGGAAGACCAAAGAAACGATGAATGGACTGTGTAAATGTAGCAAGAAAGGAAGTGTCTAATGAGATGACGAGTAATAGAGAAGTATGGAAGAAGAAGACATGCTGCGCCGACCACAAATGAATTGGGATAAGGGCAAGAGAATGACGACCTGTTAGACGGCACGCGTCTTTTAATACCAATCAATTAATTCTATGAGAAAATGCATCACAAGAGTAAAATGCTTATTTGCACAATATGTGCCTTACGCATGCTTGACCTAGTTTAAGGTATAGTCTTCGACGCACGTTTGAGTTCGATTCATGGTAGGCACGTATGGTACAATATTTATGAATGAAACGAAAGTGTGATCTCGGAGTGACCGGCGTGACTATCAACTACAGCAGGGTTGTAGAGATTACTGCTCCACAATGAAGATCGTCCTTCACCTGGAGCAGTATGGATAACGTTCATGATTGTCTGGTATTTCCAGCACTTCTGGCCTATTAAAATGTTCCTACTTTTTTATTGTTCATAAGATCATTGAGGTCCGTTGAGCTACTCCATAACTGATTCATGCATGTACAGTCGAACACAAGTCCGGTCAACGACGAAGATAAGGCTAAAATCGCTTGCACCCAACGTTCGCTCGCATCGTCAGCCACACCACATACGCCTTCCCACCCTTCGAGCCGTTTTCGTTCAAAATAATAATTTGTGTTGATTTTACTTGGTGTTGGTATGAATGAAATCGACAGTCAATGTGCGAACGAAAAAGTATTAGGAATTATGTATGAAGTTCATTTACCTATTCGAAACAAATTCCGATTAACATTATTGTTCGACCACTGTTGTCAGAAGGCAATTCATTAGCAATTTCTTTATTTTAGTAATCGCAATTACAAAATATGTTATCTGTACAAGTAGCGGTAGAAGCTGTCACACAGGTAGGAAGAAGTTGAATTTGATGGTCTGTATATACACGGTGTAAACAGACCCTTCGCATAGCCGTCAACCAAGCATTCTGTACATCAAACTAAGTAACTTTACGCAAAAATTATTGCTGGGAATCGACTTTTTTTTGGGGGTGAAAAATCACGTTTTACGGTAGGACTCGATGGAAAGCACTCAATGCATTGTGCTGATAGATAGAATTAATAGTACGGGGGGAGGTGTGTAAAGTAAAAATCTTACAAAAAAAAAAATGTATTTAAAAAAGACTTGTGAAAAAGTTGGAACTTTGACCCCCAATATCTCCGTAAATAGAATGTTCCCAGGTATGGTCTAGAACTAAAAAATTATTGCAAAGACGGGGAGAACAAGTGCCTTTCGGATATGTTAAGAGTCTATTTACACCCTTTATGTACACACATATCTTGCACTTGGCACATATAAAAAAAGTGCTGATCCCTAAGAATTTATTGTTATGCCACGTTTGCAAACTATTCACCACGACGACGTAACAAAATTCTTTTGTGTCAGCGTTAAAAAAATACTGATACAAAAGATTTTGGTTGCGTCGTGGTAAATAATTTGCAAACATGGCTTAACAATTTATTAATGTTTCTCGTAATTGCTGACTAAGGGATCAGCAATTTTTTATAATACAGGTGTAAACGATCCTTCACATAGCTGTCAACCAAGCATTCTGTACATATACACAAGTAACTTTACGCAATAATTATTGCTGGGAAACGACTTGTTTTATGGTAATCACGTTTTACGGTAGGACTCGATAAAACGCACTCAAAGCATTGTGCTGATATATGGATTGAATAGTACGGGGGTCGTGGAGGTATTTAAAGTAAAAATGTTCCATTAAAAAAAAAGTATTTGAAAAAAAAAACTTGTGAAAAAGTTGGAACTTTGACCCCCAATATCACCGTAACTAGAAGGTTCCCAGGTATGGTCTAGAACAAAAAAATGTTCGCAAAGGCGGGGAGAACAAGTGCCTTTCGGCTTTTTACACCCTTTATAAAAAAAATGCTTATCCCTTAGTTAGGTCTTACGAGGAACATTACTTAATTAAAAACGAGTAAATAATGCCGTGCTATCTGACAGACAGGGAAGAAAGAAAAAAGAAAACGTATCGCATGAACCCGTTCACAGAAACTTATGAAGACGATTTACGCTATCCAGTTGTTGGTGTGGCATATAGAGGTCCATTATAATTTTCATTCTTTATTTCTACGAATATCAAAATATAGGCGTTGGGAAATGTATCTTGATAGATGTAAAAATTGATAATGCAGATGGAGTCTGGACTTAAGCTAGGTATTATGATATAGCCGATAATAATAATAATAATAAAAGAGAGAGAGAGAGAGAGAGAGAGAGCTAAAATTAACAAACACATTGATGACAATTCTGTAATGTCCGCTTCTCAAAATGGATGTAGGAACGGGTCCCGCGGTACTAAGGAGCTACTCCTCATTGATATGGCCATTAGTCAACAGGCTCGCCGTTCCCGAAGGGATCTGTCGACATGTTGGATAGACTATAAGAAGGCCTATGACTCGGTGCCACATACATGGCTCATGAGGGTGCTAGAGTTGTATAAAGTTGATTCAACTCTGCGCATCTTCCTGATGTCATGTATGGGGCAATGGAGGACAGTCCTTCGCTATCCGGGATGTCGGCAAATCCAGAGGAATAGCGAGCCGATAAGGATAGAGCGAGGTATATTTCAGGGCGATAGTTTGAGTCCGCTTTGGTTCTGCTTAGCCTTGAATCCTCTTAGCACGCTGCTGGAGGATTCAGGTCTAGGCTATCGGTTGAGGAGAGGTGGTCAAGTTATATCTCACCTCCTTTACATGGATGACCTGAAACTTTTTGCCCCCAACGATTTCCAACTGATGGAGCTACTGAAAGTAACTGAAACTTTCAGTAGCGCCATCAGGATGGAATTTGGTGTGGACAAATGTGCGGTCATGCATGTAAAGCGAGGGGAGATTGTGGAATCTGTGGGAACCCAGCTCTCGGATTCCATAAATCTTAGATCCCTCTCAGCAACTGAAACCTATAAGTATTTGGGTATGTCGGAAGCGCTGGGCATCAATGTTGCTGACATGAAGCAATCGTTGAAGGAGCGCTACTTTGGCCGTCTGAAAAAAGTATTTAATAGTCTTTTATCAGGCGGCAATAAGGTGCGTGCCTTCAACAGTTGGGTCATGCCGGTTCTGATGTACTCTTTCGGCATACTCAAATGGACTCAGACAGAACTAGACGCCCTGGATAGGAGGGTCCGTACATTGTTGACGGCATATCGAATGCATCACCCGCGTTCTTCTGTTATGAGACTGTATATCCCGCGGAGGTGTGGGGGTCGAGGCTTTTTAAACGCTAAGACTCTTCACAATCGCGGGATATGCAGTCTCAGGGAATATTTCCTTGAAACCGACGTGGGGATGCATCGAGATGTGGTCGCAGTGGACAAGGGGCTCACCCCGCTCTCCTTGGCTAAAGAGAACTGGCGCAAACCTGTAGTGCTTGACACTAACGACCGCATGCAGTATGGCAGAGTAAGGAGCTTCACGGACGCTTTTTCCGGGCCCTGCATGGGCCCGATGTAGACCTACCAGCGTCCGTAGCCTGGCTACGTTCCGGGGACCTCTTTGGAGAAACCGAAGGTTTTGTCTGTGCAATTATGGATGAAGTTATGATGACGAATAACTACCGGAGATTTATTGTGAAGGACGGTACGGTTGACATATGTCGGGCATGCCACCGTCCAGGCGAATCAATCCGTCACATTATCTCCGGGTGTTCTCGTCTGGCTAACGGAGAGTACTTGCATAGACACAACCTTGTAGCCAGGATTATCCATCAGCAACTTGCTCTAAAATACAACCTTGTGGAATCGGAAGTACCGTACTATAAGTATGTGCCCGACCCAGTTCTCGAAAATGGCAGTATCACATTGTACTGGGATCGATCCATCGTAACTGACAGGACTATTGTAGCCAATAAGCCTGATATAGTGGTGGTGGATCGATCAGAGCGGCGTGCAATGATTGTTGACATAACGGTCCCGCATGATGGGAACCTCGTGAAAGCCGAGAAAGATAAACAAATCAAGTATCTTGACTTGGCTCACGAGGTTGTCGACATGTGGGATGTGGACTCAGCGATCATTGTGCCGATAGTTGTATCAGCCCATGGCTTAATTGCCAAGAGCCTCGATCAATACCTGAGGAGGCTCTCGTTAGGCAGCTGGATCAAGGGTTTGATTCAGAAAGCGGTACTCCTGGACACGGCTCGTATTGTCAGGAGGTTCCTCTCTCTGGAGCCCTGACCGCCGGTAGCTTGGACCCTGTTCCCGATACCGGTGGGCTACAATTTTTTATATTTTTAAATGTTTTTTATATTGTTTTTAGTTTAAGAAATATTTAAAAATATATAAGATTTGTGTAAAGATAAATAAAGGAAATAATAATAATAAGCTTCACGGACGCTTTTTCCGGGCCCTGCATGGGCCCGATGTAGACCTATCAGCGTCCGTAGCCTGGCTACGTTCCGGGGACCTCTTCGGAGAAACCGAAGGTTTTGTCTGTGCAATTATGGATGAAGTTATGATGACGAATAACTACCGGAGATTTATTGTGAAGGACGGTACGGTTGACATATGTCGGGCATGCCACCGTCCAGGCGAATCAATCCGTCACATTATCTCCGGGTGTTCTCGTCTGGCTAACGGAGAGTACTTGCATAGACACAACCTTGTAGCCAGGATTATCCATCAGCAACTTGCTCTAAAATACAACCTTGTGGAATCGGAAGTACCGTACTATAAGTATGTGCCCGACCCAGTTCTCGAAAATGGCAGTATCACATTGTACTGGGATCGATCCATCATCACTGACAGGACTATTGTAGCCAATAAACCTGATATAGTGGTGGTGGATCGGTCAGAGCGGCGCGCAATGATTGTAGACATAACGGTCCCGCATGATGAGAACCTCGTGAAAGCCGAGAAAGATAAGCAAATCAAGTATCTTAACTTGGCTCGCGAGGTTGTCGACATGTGGGATGTGGACTCAGCGATCATTGTGCCGATAGTTGTATCAGCCCATGGCTTAATTGCCAAGAGCCTCGACCAATACCTGAGGAGGCTCTCGTTAGGCAGCTGGATCAAGGGTTTGATTCAGAAAGCGGTCCTCCTGGACACGGCTCGTATTGTTAGGAGGTTCATCTCTCTGTTCCCGATACCGGTGGGCTACAATTTTTTTATATTTTTTAATGTTTTTTATATTGTTTTTAGTTTATGAAATATTTAAAAATGTAGAAGATTTGTATAAAAATAAATAAAGGAAATAATAATAAAAAACGTTTATTTATCTCCACAAATTACAATCGTTATTTGAGATATAGTTGACAGGTAATATAATTTACAGCAGAAAGTTGTAATTTGTGGGAGATCTGGAGTCTAAACTAAGCCTAGGCCTGTATTTTAGAACTCCAGGCCCCCTATTACATCATAGAGTTATTGTCAACGTGGAAAACATTGCGAATTTGGTGCTGGTGTGTGTGTGTGTGTGTGTGACAATTTGTATTTTTATGAATATATTTATAAATATATTCGATATAAGAGTGTTATTGTAAACATTTTGGGTAATATAGGAAAACATCAAAACATTCAGTTATTAGCTCAATTCTGATTGTTTATTTCATCTTCGATTTCGGGACATACGATTTAATACTAAATAGAACCACAGCCGCAAGCGCACTGTCCGCAAATAGACACGGCACCAGCAGCCGGCACAGCGCCGCCAAAGCTCACGGCGCCCATGATGGGGACCTGACCAGCAACAGCGGTGTTACCGGCGACTGGCAGCTCACCAGCGACCGCCACGTTGCCTTCACCGGCGCCGCCGTAAGCAGCTCCAGGAGCGATAGCACCTCCAGGAGCGATAGCACCTCCATATACAGCAGCAGGAGCTAGTGCACCACCATAACCAGATCCAATGGCGCCACCGTAAGCACCAAGACCGAAGGCACCACCACATGCAGCAGCAGGAGAGAGAGCAGGAGCTATGGGGGAAACTTGACCTCCGCAGCCGCACCCGTAACCAAACACATTCTGAAGGAACAAAATTGTATGCAGGTTAACAGTGAAAAAACCGGCCAAGTGCGAGTCGGACTCGTGAATGTAGAGTTCCGTACCATTATGGTAAGCGATCGCCCTTTAATTTTATTTAATTTTTATTCGTTGTTGCTATTATAGCTTTCTTATAGGTTTTCCTGTAATCTATAGACATTAGGCAAAGAAATACTAACTGAAAGTTTCGCAGTTAAGCGGAGGGACTAGTCATTTTTTAGTCTATTTTTTTAAATAACTCGAAACTATAAATAGTTTCGAGTTATTTAAATATTTTATTTTTAAAAAGAAAATTTGAGATGCTCACAATGAACCCTCATTTATTTACGTTACTCAACTCAATCGGTATAGTAGTTTCGGAGTATATTGGCTGTGACAGACGGACAGTCAGACAGACACGATAGTTTTTCTATAATGGTTTTGTTTTTTCTTTTTGAGGTACGGAACCCTAAAAACAATAGAAATGACAGAGTAACTCAAAATAATCACTCACCTGGACCAAACAAGCTTGGATGCAGAGTAACAAAACAGCGAAGGTAGACATGTTTGATGTTTGTTGATGTTCAACGACAAGCCGAAGACTGAATGATGTCCCTACGCCTAGATCACGTTTATATAGTGCAAAAGCTTCTTATCATAACGATGTTTTTCTATGTTCTATTGAAACAAAGCCCTTCATAATAAATATTTCAAGGTTACATCGCTTAAGAAATTATATGCATTTTTCTATTTCCTCATATTGCAACAACAGATAAAGGTATGAAAAAACCATTTCAAAATTCACAAATTGCTGCAACACAACTAGATAAGGACTACGCTTCGGTATAAATAGTCAATCAATTCTTGGAAAAGACACTCTCAAGTTTACTTCAACACAAACTACAATGGCAGCCAATGTGGTCCTCGTCCTCTGCGCTCAGGCGCTCTTCATCCAGGTGAGGAACTATTTACTTTTCTAAGTAGGGATTCCAAAGGGTAAGTTTTCCATTTTACATCTCCATGCTTCAGATCATACTTAGTGTTCACGTTTGCTGAATAAAATATACTGAATTTTTCCAACTTAATTTCTCCATAAACGGAATCAACCAGGCCATTTGCCACACAATTTGGGCCGTGATTTTCTCAATAAATAAAGTTATCATAACATCAAACGCACCTGACACACATAATATTACGTGATCGAATTAACAATCTAGTTTGAAGCTATCGTCATTATTTTCTAATAAATACATGTTCCTTAATACAATAATTTCTTGTTTACAGACAGCTTTCTGTTCATGTCTTGGTCGTGGAGCCATCGCTGCTCCTACTCTTATTGCCCCAGGATGTGCTGGTAAGGGCTGGGCTGGCAACGGTTTGATCGGAAATGGTCTGATTGGTGGCGGCTGTGCTGGTAACTGGGCTGGCAACGGTGTGATTGGTGATGGTATCATTGGTAACGGTTTGATCGGTAATGGTTTGGCCGGTATCGAGATCATTCCCACCAGTGGCGGTGGACTTCCTGTCTCCAGCGTGTCTACTATTGCACCCATTGGCCTCTCCGTAGCGTCTGAGAATGTGTATGAGGGTGCTCTGTCCGTGGTTGGTGAACTGCCGTTCGTGAGTGCTGTGGCTTTGGAGGGCGTGTTGCCTACTGCTGGTGCTGGCGCCATCAGCTACAGCTGCGGTAACGGTGTTACTGCTATTGAGAGCATCACTCCTTCTGCTGCTGCCTATGGTGCTGCGGGTGCCAATGGGCTCGGCACTGGCTATGGCCTCGGCGCTGGTTATGGGCACCGTGCTGGATATGGACTTGGCACCGCTGCCATCGCTCCTGACGCTCTCGGACTCGGCTATGGCAGCCGCGGCTGTGGCTGTGGTGGCTACTGAGTTCTTTTGAATGTATTTATTTCTTTTTCGTTCGTTCGAACCGATGACTCAATATACTGATTACAAAAATATTTTACTTGTATGATTTTTATAACATTTTCCGAAAAAAATTGATTGAATTACTAGAGAACTCTGAACTTTTTGGGATACAAAATAATTGTCACTAGACTTTGGAAGATTGCTTAAGGCTTGGTTTTCTAATCTACATTCATCGAAGAATACCATCGATTGACGACTGTTCTATTGGCCTAGAACATAACCTTTCAAAATGTAGAAGTTTTTTGAATATTTTGACCTGCTAAAATTACAGATGTGTTTCGTCACTTCCTGGGTCTCCCAAGTTATAACGATTACTTTCCATCCTCATCTTTCAATTTTTGCCTCTGTGTATTTATGTTACGGATTGACGCAAAAACTACAGCATAGATTCTGTGACACGTGGGTCTTTAATTATGAGTAGTGTAAGTATGGTGTAAACTGACTAAAATTCTGATCCTCGACTAGAACAGGCAATTTGACTCCACTAATCTTTAGCTACATCATTTTTCTGGCTTATATCAAGCTTGCTGAAGCAGTTCGCTCCCGCATGGTAGGATATGATGTCACTATGGGCTTCTAGAACGTCTCTCGGGATTCGAAAAGTAGACAAATATAAATTAATGTCTAGAGTTGTCCTGATACGATCAGAAGGTACAACATCACAATAGTAGACGAAAACTCAGGTTGTACAATGTGGTAAGCGACACATCGGTGTGCACGGCAACGTGATCCACACACACACAGCACCAGCAGTGAGGGTGGAAGGCTAATGGAGATTAAAACTCACTTAAACTAGACAATTATTATCAAACAGATTCTATTTAAATTTTGCACAAATATTTATGAAAGGTCTATTCAATCAATAGGCTATACAAGGTGACGACGACAGTACTACAATAAATTCGCAGAACGACAGAATTTGCAGTTGTAAAAAGAGTGTGAGAGTGGACAGTGAACTGGTTTGAATGAATAAACTTACGTTTCTTTAGGATGTATACGGCTTATAGAAAAAAAGCGCACAATTGTAGTGTTTCAAGTGCAAGATGTGTGTGTATACAGACCACCAACTTCAACTGCCTCCAACCAGAGTGACAGCATTTCCTGCTACTTTTATAAATAACAGATTTTGTAATTGCGATTACTTAAATAAAGAACAGTGGTCGAACAATAATGTTTATCGGAATTTGTTTCGAGGAGGTAAATGAATTTCTTAGGCATAGCTTCGCTCGTACACTGACTGTCTGTTTCGTTCACACCACTACCAAGTAAAATTAGCACAAATTATTATTTTGAACGAAAATGGCTCGCAGGGTGGATTAGGTGTATGTGGCAGAAACTAGTTTCAGCTGGAGACGTGGATGCCGCTGCGTGTGGACGTTGAGTGCAAGCGATTTTAGCCCTATCTTCGTCGTCGAGCGGAATTGAATTTGCCTGTACGTGCATGAACCAGTTGTGGTGTAGTTCAACTGACCTCAATGATCGAATGAACAATAAAAAAGTAGGAACATTTTAATAGGCCGCAGGAATTACTGGAAATACCAGACGTTATCCATACTGCTCCAGGTGAAAGACTATCCTCATTGTGGAGCAGTAATCTCTACAACCCTACTGTAGTTGATAGTCACGGGTGTCACTCCGAGATCACACTTTCGTTTCATTCATAAATATTGTACCATACGTGCCTACCATGAATCGAACTCGAACGTGCGTCGAAGACTATACATTATACTAGGTCAAGCATGCGTAAGGCTCATATTGTGCAAATAAGCATTTTACTCTTGTGATGCATTTTCTCACAGAATAAATTGATAAGTATTAAAGATGCGTGCCGTCTAAGAGGTCATCATTCTCTTGCCCTTATTCCAAAGCATTTGGGGTCGGCGCAGCATGTCTTCTTCTTCCATACTACTCTATTACTCGTCATCTCATCAGACACCTCCTTTCTTGCCATATTTACACAGAAACGATGGATGGCCACCGTTTCTTTGGTCTTCCTCTACTCATATACCCTTCCACATTCATACTCAAAACTTACCTCACGACATTTTCCTCATTCCTCCGCGTCAGATGCCCAATATTGCCCATACCACGACAACCGATTATCCGTATATATCCGAAAAAAACGTGTTGCCGGACCCGTTTACAGAAAATTATGAAGATCAATTACGCTACCCAGTTGTTGGTTTGGCAAACAGAGGTTAAAGTTCGGGATTGAATAGCGTAATCGCAGTCGTTTATAAAAATCTAAGACAGTCTGTACCTCCAATAGTTGCGATGATGATCGTAGGTCTTCCTTAACTCAATTTAATGTCTAAAACTGTAGGAGTATAAATCTCTTTAGAATCCATTACAATTTTCATTCATTATTTCTACGAATATCAAAATATTGGTGGAAATGTAATCTGAAAATGTAAAAATTGATCATGCAGATGGAATCTGGACATAAACTAGGTACCTATGTATTAAGGTATAGCCAATATTGTATAGGAGTGTTAACGTAAACATTTGGGTAACGTAGGAAAAAACCAAAACATTGAATTATTGGATCAATTCTGATTGTTTATTTGTTCATCTTAGAATTCGGAAAATACGATTTAATACTAAATAGAGCCACAGCCGCAAGCGCACTGTCCGCAGATAGACACGGCACCAGCAGCCGGCACAGCGCCGCCGAAGCTCACGGCGCCCATGATGGGGACCTGACCAGCAACAGCGGTGTTACCGGCGACTGGCAGCTCACCAAACACCGCCACGTTGCCTTCGCCGGCGCCGCCGTAAGCAGCTCCAGGGCCAACTGCGCCACCATAACCAGATCCGATCGCGCCACCATAACCAGATCCGATCGCGCCACCATAAGAACCAAGACCAAGGGCACCACCACATGCAGCAGCAGAAGAAAGACGAGCGCCGAGACCCAGAACAGGAGCTGTGGGGGCCACTTGACCTCCGCAGCCGCACCCGTAACCGAATACATCCTGGCGGAACAAAATGGTTTGTGTTCATAGAAGAATGTCAACAAGCCAGAATTACAAATCAATAAAACAGAGGTAAAAATAATCTTAACGATGGAGTAACTCAGAATAATCACTCACCTGGACCAAGCATGCTTGGATGCAGAGTAACAGAACTGCGAAGGTAGACATGTTTGATGTTTGTTGGTGTTTAACGACAAGCCGAAGACTGAATGATGTCCCTACGCCTAGATCACGTTTATATAGTGCAAAAGCTTCTTATCATAACAATGTTTTTCTATGTTCTATTAAAACAACGCCCTTCATAATAAATATTTCAAGGTCACATCTCTTACGAAATTAAACTTGCATTTTTCTATTTCCTCATATTGCAAATACTGATAAAGGTAGGTATGAATAGTTCGTTTCAAAATTCACAAATTGCTGCAACACAACTAGATAAGGACTACGCTTCAGTATTAATAGTCGATCGATTTTTGGAAAAATCATTCGCAAGTTTACTTTAACACAAACTACAATGGCAGCCAAGGTGGTCCTCGTCCTCTGCGCTCAGGCGCTCTTCATCCAGGTGAGGAACTGTTAACTTGTTTATTGTTCCCATGTTTTGTATCGATGTAACCAATTTGGGATTTTCCCACAGGTTGCATTCAGTTACAGTCATTTGTCCGTTATCTCATGCCACGTTAGTTTACTCCTTTATTTGTCCATGCTTTAAAGCTAAGTTTTAACCAGTTCAAATTCAAATTCAAATTCAAATTCATTAATTTCGTGAACACAGATTGTATACAAAAGATGTTATAAATAAATTATTACCGAGCTGTGCCCCGCCAAAAGGCGTACAAAATATCAAAAGATTTTTTTTTTCTTATACAAATACATTTTCCAAATTCAAACAATAATTCTAGAATTCTACAATAATTATAAATCATGTCAAAATTATATAAAATGTCAAATAAATGGCAAATAAAATAAAGTAAAAAGAACCAAAAAAATACAAAAATAAAAATAATGTCACTAATTCATTAATACACAATAATCAAAATTAACAAAATCATTTAGTATCTCACATAACATAAAACAGATTCGATTCTGTTAAAAGCGAATTAAAATTAAAATTTGTCATTTAAATATTCGTCAACAGAATAATATACCTTGTTATTTAGCAATTTAAACAAATTTCCTTTAAATTCGATAATGTTAACTTGAGATAACTTACTTGTCCTGGTAACTTATTATATAGTTTTTAAGCTTTTGCTATGGTTTTTGTTGCTAACACCTGCAATTTTTTTGAGCGCCGTTTACTTTCTACAAATCTATATAAATTCATATTGTGTTTTATAAAAATACAGGCTTCATAAATATAGAGTGACGGTAAAGTTAATATTTTTAGCTTATGAAAATGTGGCTTGCATGATTCCGTTTGTTTTATTTTACAAATAGCACGTATACATTTTTTCTGTGCTATAAGTACTTCTTGAAATGTGATAACAGTCATAAAACACGTCTGGCACACATTATATTACGTGATCGATTGAATACTCGTATCATAATTATGTCATCGACATTAAAATCATTTGCTGATAAAGATATATTCACTAATACAACAATTTCTTGTTTACAGACTGCTTTCGCTTCCTGTCTTTGTCGTGGATCCGTTGCTGCTCCTACTCTTATTGCCCCAGGATGTGCTGGCAATGGTTTGATCAGAAATGGATTAATTGGTAGCGGCTGCGGTGGTAACTGGGCTGGCAACGGTGTGATTGGTGATGGTATCATTGGTAACGGTTTGATCGGTAATGGTTTGGCCGGTATCGAGATCATTCCCACCAGTGGCGGTGGACTTCCTGTCTCCAGCGTGTCTGCTATTGCACCCATTGGCCTCTCCGTAGCGTCTGAGAATGTGTATGAGGGTGCTCTGTCCGTGGCTGGTGAGCTGCCGTTCGTGAGTGCTGTGGCTTTGGAGGGCGTGTTGCCTAGTGCTGGTGCTGGCGCCATCAGCTACAGCTGCGGTAACGGTGTTACTGCTATTGAGAGCATCACTCCTTCTGCTGCTGCCTATGGTGCTGCGGGTGCCAATGGGCTCGGCACTGGCTATGGCCTCGGCGCTGGTTATGGGCTCGGTGCTGGATATGGACTTTGCACTGCTGCCATCGCTCCTGGCAGTTTCGGACTCGGCTATGGCAGCCGCGGCTGTGGATGTGTCCACTAAGAAACGAAAATGATGATAAACCAGCCGTTGATCCAATACACTTATACAATAAACTTATTTGCAATTTATTTTGGTGTAATTATTAATAGATATCCATAATCCCGTCATGCTTGTTTGAGAGATGACAAAGACACGTATTATTTATGCTTTAGAGAGCTTTTAACCTTATATTTCGACAATCTTTTTCTTTTCTTTTTTTTTAAAAACATTGCCCCTCACTAGGAATTTCTCCTGTATCGTGGGTGCATTTACAAACATTTAAGCTCACATACTCAAACAGCCAGACCTGGAACAACTACCTGTAGGACATACAAATATTTGTTCCGTGCGGAAATCGAACCCGCGATACGAAGCGCAGCAGTCAATCGCTCAGCCATTGCGCCAACCGTGCCGTCAAAATTCAATAGGATATAGATATACAAACTATGTTTCGCTAGCTGACCCGACAGAGGTCGTTCTGTCAAAAGCTATTGTACTGTGGCAGTCCAAACTGATCTTTTCAGGTGGTATGGTGGTTTTATTTTAAGTTAAAAAATGTACTGTTTATCATTAACAATAGAAACGGGATATTTACCATGTTTACTGATTGTTGTTACCGATTTTTCGGCGCTGTTGCAAGCACCGTGATCACGGATAAACTAAAGTTAATGCGGGTGGGTGTTTATGAGCCGACAAATCGGTCTACCCTCTTTCTTGTTCCGTGATCATGGTGCTTGCAACAGCGCCGAAATATCGGGAACTCAATACAATCAGTAAACATGGTAAATATCTCATTTCTAGTGTTAATAATAATGTTAAATCATAAATCATATAATTTATTTCCGTAATGGTTTACAAAACTCTTTTCCATGTCAACAAGTTATATTTTAAAACTAGATGGGGCCGGTGTTTCGTACCTGACTACTCTGAGAAGAAACATCCGAAACAAACTCAGAGGTCACCGTCTCTTTTAAAGTCCGGACATTGCTCAAGTCATCAAGATTAATGTCTGAGATGGTCTTTTGAAGAAATAACCACACAGATTTGAGTGAACCTGTCCAGACAGTGTAAACATTTGTCAGTGAACGCGTAGCTCGACTCATAACGTTGTGTTAGTGAGGATGATGGTTTACAAATTTATTTGAAAAAAAAAAAAAATTGAATAGCGTTTATTCGTGGTAAGAAATTAGAAAAAAAAAAAAAAAAAAATTAAAAGCGATTATTCGTGGTAACCACCAATTACAAAAAAATAATAATAATTAAAAGCGTTTATTCGTGGTAACCTACAACTACAAAAAAAAAAAAATGAAAAGCGTTTATTCGTGGTTTAGTTAGTAGTTTTTTTTTTTTTTGTACATGGAGGTTTCCATGTACAAAAAAAAAAAAAACTGATGTACTGTTTGTGCAATAGGTATATCCTCTTCTGCAAATCTCGCAATCGAAAAAAGGTTTGCTGTAAGAAAACCCAATTCTGGGTTAAGCTCGCCGTTGTACTTAGGCTATATATTGTATATCTTTTAAATTTGTGTGCAGTCTTTACATAGTATAAAACTAAATCGCTCCAATCGCTGTACGCTTAGATCTGTTGAACTACGCAACGGATTTCAATGCAGTTTTCAGTAATAGGTATGTAGTTTTGAAGAAAAAGGTTTATATGTAAATTGAACCCGTGCAGAGCCGGGGCGGGACGCTAGTAAAGAATAAGAATAAGAATGGCGTCATCATCATCATCATCATCATTTCAGCCGAAAGACGTCCACTGCTGAACATAGGCCTCCCCCAAGTGTCGCCACATTGACCGGTCCCGTGCGTCTCGCATCCAGCGGATCCCTGCAACCGTTACCAGGTCATCGGTCCACTTAGTGGGAGGCCTTCCAACGCAACGTCTTCCAGTTCGCGGTCGCCACTCCAGAACTTTCCGGTCCCATCGGCCATCCGTTCTGCGAGCAATGTGCCCTGCCCACTGCCACTTAAGTTTGGCTATTCTTTGGGCTACATCGGTAACCTTGGTTCTCTTACGGAATGACGTCACTTAGGTATAAAGTGCACATGTAGTGATGACTAGTTCTAGTGGGAAAACTCAATAACATTTTTGCCCGACCCGGGAATCGAAGTCAGGACCCACGGTGAGCAGCCGCGCTTGCGAGTACGAGACCAACGAGGTAGGGTGTGAAGCACGAAACAGAATGATGTGACGAGCATTTAATTATTTTAAAAGTAGATATTTAAATACAATTTTTCTTGTTAAATATTTTATTTTGTTAAGAGCATGTGACCAGCGGCATATTTCAAGATGTAGAAATAAATAATAACAAAAAACTGATTGCTCTAGTGGTCGCAAGTGCGACTGCTGTTCATATGGCCCTGGGTTCGATTCCCAGGTCGGGCAAAGTGTTATTGGGTTTTTCTATCAGGAATTTCTCAGCAGCAGCCACGGAGTGGATCTGTGCCCATTTGATGGCAGTTGGCCCGCTCTCTATTACATGGAACTTACAAACATAACTAAAAATGTGGGTGTGGCGAAATGTGGGTGTACATAATGAAATGTGGTATTACGTATACCTCTGCCTAACCCTACGGGGCGTGATGTTTTGTATTCCATAACAAAAATATTTAAAATCTTCGTATCTGCGGTAGATAATATTTGAATGGGTCGCGAAAACAAATTTATTTAAGTTCATACATAGGTCATTGATTAGAATCGGGTTTTCCCATCTGGAAAATCCCAAAAGCAGCACTCTGTCTCGATTTCTGCCTGGTTGATGGCAATAGGATAGGCTCGCCTAAATTGGGTAAACTATAATATGCATCTGCCTAATCGTTCGGTGAAAGTATTTATTTATTTAATTACAACGGTGTTTACAACCAATTACAGTAACTAAAATTATAAAAATAAAAGAGACAATTATAAAACAAATTAAAATATACAAAATAACAAAGCAAAGCAAAATTTGAAGGGAAAACAAAAATAAAAGAAGGTAACAACACTTTCATAAATTTATCTCACAGTACTTCTGACATACCAATTAGATCTTCGTCCATCCATCCACAAATAGATCATCTGTTGGATTAGAATCCAAGAGATCATTAAGCGCGGCCAGAGTGCGAGGAATTGGCGACTTAGCACGTGCAACAGTACGACATGGAGGCACGGCAAACAGTCTGCGCGTTCAGTCCCGGCAGTAATTGTCTGGAACAAAGAAGCGCGCCAGCACATCAAGCTGATCAGGGGATCATCAAAGTATACTGTGACAGCCTATTCGTTTATTACGTTTTACGGTAGGACTCAATGTAACGCACTCAGAACATTGTGCTGATGGATGGATTGAATAGATACGGGGGTCTTGAAGGTGTTTAAAGTAAAAATCTTACATTAAAAACAGGTATTTTAAAAACTTGTGAAAATTTGGAACTTTATCCCCCAATATCTCCGTAACTAGAAGGTTCCCAGCTATGGTCTAGAATAACAAAATGATGGCAATGACGAGGAGAACAAGTGCCTTACAGCTTTGTTAAGGTTCTTGTTAGGTTTTATTAGGGCAAGCAGGGATTCTTCTTAGCGTGTCGATGGCAATCTAAATTGTGTCAGCCCAGAACTGAGCTACGAGTAGCCGAAAGAGCTTTCTGAAGTGTGTCGCCCCACTCACTGGCGAGCGGTCTACGGAAAGACTAAAGCTGTGGCGAGGTAGTGCATCCTTACCTAACCCATTCGTTCCACCTGCTGAAAATCTCCCACCTGGACATGAGATGCCATGGCTGACCTGGAAGTCTTTAAATACTCCGGACCCAGGTTGGTCACAGCGAGGGATACCTGTTCAGGTGGAGATTCATTAATGACTCTGCCTTACAGTGTAAATGTGGAGCTGTTCCACAAACTATGACGCACTTAATATCGTGTCCTGCGTGTCCTGTTGTTTGTTCCCTTCAGGAACTGATGGACGTTACCGAAAGCGCCAAACTAGTAGCTAGCCTATGCAATACGGCGTCAGTTTATACTGAGCATGCAAAGAGAGTATCACAGAGCTCGGTGACGTCTCGGGCCGGTCGCTGCGAGATTTTCCCCTATATTATTTATTAATAGCTTTTCCCTACAGCTTCGCTCTCGTTAATTTAGAATTTGACAATCAATTCGGGTTGTACTCTACTTGTAATAATATAACTCAATCATGATTCGAAAAGCACGTGGCGCCATCTATTATCATAAAAACGTTATTGTTGTTTTCCTCGGGAACAGTAGTTTTTTTCGGGATGAAAGGTACTCTATGTCCGTGTCTGTACTCCTAACAACGTATATGGAAAATTTCGGGATGATCAGTTCAGTGGTTTAGGCGTGGAAACGTAACAAATAAACAAACTTACTTTCGCATTTGTAATATTATTAGAGAGGTCATCATCTGCCTAGCCTTTTCCCAACTATGTTGGGGTTGGCTTCCAGTCTTACCGGATGCAGCTGAGTACCAGTTTTTTACATGGAGCAACTGCCTATCTGACCTTCACAACCCAGTTAGTACTAGGTAATACGATACCCCTTTGGGAAGACTGGTTGTCAGACTTTTTGGGCCACTGACTACCTAACGACATTCAAAGATCTACAAATGACAGCCGGGACCAACGGCTTAACGTGCTTTCCGAGGCACGGAGGAAACTCGGTATGTAATAGGTGGTCACCCATCCACGGACCAACCTTGGCAAGCACGGCTTAACCTGAAGATCGACCCAAGCGGCTGTTATTATTTAGCCACGAGCTCCTCGAATATTATCAAGGAAGTAAGGATAAGGCTAAAGAAGTAAGGATGTTTCGAGGAGGCTAATCCGAGGAGTTTACGCCTGCGTGAACTTTGAAGATATGCAGTGTGTCTCTCGTGTTATGCTACCCAAAAGGGTTAGGCGCGCCGTATTCATTCATTATTCAGGTAAAACTAAATATTGTGATTTTTATTCTTCCACCTTAATTTTTCACTTATGTGCCACAAAAACCCACACATTGTTTCCCCTATCACAATGTTTTCTTATTTAACCCAAAGGTTGACTGGTAGAGAATGCCTTGTGGCATTAAGTCCGCCTATGTACCACTATTGTACATGAAGTTTAAATAAATAAATGTGTCCATAAACTCTCACCGTCGCGGCAACCTCGCGCTCTGCATATTTTTATTTGTAAAATACACGGTGTAAGGGACAGCCCTCCACAAACTGACAGGGTGCATTCAGGTCATTGTTTTGAATCATATTCCACCGGAATTTTTCTCCGGAAAATTTTACTTTTTTCAAAAAAAAATCTGTTACTATTCCTTTATTCCAATGTAAAATTACATTCCTTGTACTCAGCACTCCATTTATGTAAATACCGGCTAAAATCAAAAATTCAACAATGGATGTTGAAATACTCTCAACGAACGACTCGTTAAATCAGCTGTTCCGTACCTGCCTAGCTACAGAGTTCATCAAACTTGTCGTCGCGCTTGCCGTTCGCTACGTGCGTTTTGCTACGGTAACGATACATTGCGTATGAGGAAATAAAAAATATCAAATTTACTGGATTCCCATAACATTCCTGAAATAATTTCTTGTACCGGTCATCTTAGTATGATATTATTATACTGAATTCACCCCATCAGTTTGTGGAGGGCTGTCCCTGTATAGTTTATAAATACCGTATTAAATCACCATACCTCGATACGGGAGTTTCATTGTGAACACTGAAGCCCCAACACGAGGTCCTAATTATAATGAGCGTAAAAGTACCCTTAACGAAGCCAAAAGGCACTTATTTTCCCCGTCAATGTAATCATTTTTTTGTTCCAATCCATACCTGGGAACCTCTAGTTACGGAGATATTGGGGGTCAAAGTTAAAACTTGTTTTTTGAATACAAATTTTTAATGTTATAACTTTAAATACCTTCACGTCCCTCGTACTATTCACTGCATCCATCAGCACAATGTATTGATTGCACCACATTAAGTACCACCGTAAAACGTGATTTTTACCCCTTCACAATTTTATTATGCTTACAATTTGGTGTAAGTTAAAAATACTTTAAAATAATATGTTAACTATTCGTTTGTAGTATTTAACAGCAAAATTTTGTTTTGTGTTGTGTTAATTAACTAAGAAATATTCTATTAATCTAATTTATTTAGTTACATAACTAATTTAATGTTCGTGTTTATTCATATTTGCATGCTATTTTCATCGCGAAATATGTCATTGCACTATAGTTATGTTATTTTTACCACCTTTTATTATTTATTTATTTATTTAACACTTCAAGCACAGAAGTACAGAGGCGGACTTAATGCCATAGGCATTTTCTACCAGTCAACCTTTGGGTGATGCAAAGACAAGCAGTGGTAGGTGTAAATCTGAAAATAATTTTAAATAATAATAAGATTAACTACAAGGATATATAAAATACTATAAATATATATCAAATACTATAAATATATATCAAAATTTAAATTAATGTAAATAAACATTTCCACGAATATACCAAAATAAAAACACAAACCATGGGGAAAACATTACCGTTGTGACGAAACTGCCAGCTTCTTCCGAATGTACTCACGAACTTTAATTTTAAAAGACAAGCGATTGGTTGCCATCCTGATTTCCTGGGGAAGCGCATTCCACAGAGAAATAGACTGGACAAAGAAAGATCGGTGAATGAAATCAGTGCGGTGAGAGGGACATTGAAGCATACCACACCTTACCACACCTTAGCACCTTTTGTACCACATTTTACCGTAAATAACTTTCTTTGACTTAGACTTAAAAAAAATAGTTTAAAATTACTTTAGTTTTATGTACAGAACGCTTGGTTGACGGCTTCGTGAAAGGTCCGTTTAAACCATGTAATCAATCAATATCAGCCCAGCCTTTTCCCAACTATGTTGAGATCGGCTTCCAGTCATACCAGATGCAGATGAATACCAGTATTTTACATGGAGCGACTGTAAATTTGACCTCCACAACCCAGTTAGTACTTGGTAATACGGTACCCCTTAGTAAGATTGGTTGTCAGACTTTTTAGGCGACTGACTACCTAACGACTGACAAAGATCTACAAATGAGAACTGAGACCAACGGCCACGGAGGAAACTTGGTGTGTAATGGGTGGTCACCCATCCACAGACCAACCTAAGCATGGCTTAATCTAAAGATCGACCCGAGCGGCTGTTATTATTTAGCCACGAGCTCCTCACACCTTGTATAACCCTGATACCCTTGCTATAGTGCAAACAATCACCAAGTAAAATTACTGTGTTTCACCCGGACCAACGAAATTACAATCTTTTACCATTTGTCTACGGATCCCTAAAAATTGGCACCGATTATAATACTATCTAGAAGGTCACCAAGTTATCGGTGTGATGAGTAAGTTGGGAAAACCTGCTTCGGTAATGCGTGCTCTTATCAGTCTTTCTTATTCTTATCAACAGTATAAATAGCTCTATATAACTTGTCGAAAAACATCGTTTAGCAATCAAATTCTGAGAGGAATCAGCAAGAGAGGACGTCCCGTCAACTTTGTATTACGAGTATGAAGTTGAAAATGTGTAGAACGCAAATTGTGCTCGCGTTGTTAGCGCTTAACGTAGGGCTATCGTATTCGTGGGGTGAGTACAATATTAACTCAGTTTTTATTATTTTTTGTGACTTTAAATTAGATGTATCTAAAGCCGCAGTTCTCAGTGTATCATCTTTGGGAAAGTTGTTTGTTATTATGAGTACAATCACGTGTTTAAGTATCGGTCACTAATTACCAGTCACCCTATATAAGGTCTATCTTTTCATCTATCCAAGGTCTTCTAGGAATTATTTTAAGAGTAACTTCTATAAGTCGAAAAGTCGCCATAGCAATGAAAAAAAAATTATCTGAGTGTTTTTTTTTGCGAAATTATTAAAATTTTAATTTTTTGTGAAACGTTTTGTATAAAACGTTTACTCCCATATTCTAACAATGACAGTAGGTAAATACGACGTAGTAAACTAGCGTAATGGATGCTTAAAAATAAGGAGCCAGTATTTGTTTTATGGGTCATGTAATTTTAAATTATTAATTTTTATAAAAAATATACTCGGATAAAAAAAAAATCCTTGAAATGGCTTTGTTATAGCCGTTAGATGATTCATTGAAAATATTTCGTGTATGAATAGTTAGACCTTTTATAATACTAAAAAAATTGAATTTATACAATGCAAAGATAGTTGTACAATCTTCAGTAGCTCTCCAACAAAACTATTAAATGCTATCTTATTTGGCTCTGTACTTGTGAAGCAGGACAGGCATTGAGCCAAAAATAATAATAATGCTTGCTTACATAGTGTGCGTTTAAAGCATGTTTTAAATTTCGTCTCATTTAGTTTAAGAATACTTTAGAAATTTTATTGTGCTGATGAATCTATTGAATACTACGGGAGCACGGTCGTGGAGGTGTTTAAAAGTAAAAATCTTATAAAAACATAAAAACATGTATATTAAAAAAAAAGCTTGTGAAAAAGTTGTAACTTTGACCCCCAATATCTCCGTAACTAGAAGATTGCCAGGTATGGTCTGGAACAAAAAAAATATCGCAACGACTGGGAAAACTTTTCGGTTTCGTTAAGGATCTTGTTACACCTTTTATAAGTAAATTGACGGATTTTTATAACAGCATATGCTGCTGAACTTATCCGCACCGCAAGAGATGAGAACCCTATTGTAGCCTTTAATCAAGCGTAATTCCCAGTGATTATGTTTTTTTTTATCAATTCAAGACCTGCTGCCTGTGCCGCAGTGGCCAATGAAATCTCTTAATTGATTGTGTCCCCAGGTTGGCCGCTGTAGGTATAGACTGACCAATTGGGATAAATCTTCGATCCATCCCAAACAGAATGCCCACCTCCTGACCTGCCCATCTTGTACAACCACTAGCAGTTTTCAGGATTAAAAAAAAGAATCGTCGAAATCGGTTCACAATTGGCAGAATATCGCTGAACATACAAACAAAAAAAAATTAAAAATTTCAGTCGACTTGATAACCTCCTCTTTTTGGAAGTTGGTTAAAAACGAAGTAAACGTTAGAACAGTACAGGTGGTTACACAATGCTGGTCAGACACAATTTGAGTAATCGGCAAGTTAAGAAAAAAGAAAAAAAAAAATTGATGACAGATTTATTCTTGTTACAGACATCGCAGTAAGCTTTGGAGATGAACTAAAGTTTTATACACACAAAACCCTAATCAGCACCATACGATTGGAGTCTAAAAGCCTTACAGCGTTAGCCTACGATGACGTACATAACATGATCCTGTACGTCGACAAGCAGAACAATGGCGACGCTATCTGTGGTTATACGATAACTTCTGTTGAAAACAAATGTTTTACCGAAAGGACAGGTAGAAACATTCACGGCATCGCTTACGACTCCGTCACAGATACAGTCTTCTTCACTGACACTAATGACAGAACTGTCAATTCGTTCTCTCTAAAGCCTGGATCCCAAAACAATGCAAGGGGAAATCTTTTAATCAAGATAGATGAAGGGATCCCACGTGATATTATCGTGGACAGCTGTAAAAGGTACGTTCATAATTATACTTAGTTCAGTCATGTTCAGATGAAGAGTAATAGAGAAGTATGGAGGATAATGTCATGCTGCGTAGACCCTAAATGAATTGGGATAAGGCAGGGTTGGATTACTTTGTGTAAGTTATTTCAACACCACTGCTCTCAAAACGGTGAAGGGAAACATCGTGAGGAAACCGGCATGTCCTAGAACCAAAAATTCGAAAACATGTGACATCTACCAACCCGCACTGGGCCCGCGTAGTGGATTATAGCCCATTCCCTCTTATAGAGAGGAGGCCTGCGTCCCAGCAGTGGGAACATTAATAGGCTGATTATGCTATGCTTATGCTTAGGGATGGAGGTAGAGGATTTGGGACAAGGGAGAATGTTTTTTTTATTTTATTTTTTTATATCAGGTCTACCAACAATTGTTCACACTGAATACAGCGACATAATTCATCCTTAAAATTAAATTCGGTTTAAAAACATTCATTTTCTCAAAGAACAAATTACAGTTCACTTAAAGAGAAACTTAACTAAATTAACAATTGGTTGTGTTACATTACGACGTTCAAGATATCCAAGAAACCGAACACCAAATTACAGCTCAACAATTACTTATAGGTAAACACCACATGCACAAAACAATGAATTCGGAAAATAAGCTAAGTTGCTAAGTAAGAATTCGGAAAATAAGCTAAGTTGCTAAGTAAGAATTCGGAAAATAAGCTAACTTACCAAGTAATAAGCGCCATTATTCAATTAAATTAAATTAAAATTGGAAATACTGAAAAAAAGAAATATGATAAAGTTGGTAAAAAGTCATCAGCGTCCTGTCTTTGTCCTATTCTATTTCGGGTCGGCGCAACACGTTTACTTCTCTCCATTCTCCCCTGTCAGACGTCATGGCATCTTTTTTTTATTTTTTATAAAATGGATAAAAAGTAAAATTGATAAATTTTTGACAATGACAACATTGTTAAATACATAAAACTAATTTAAATTTAAAAAATATATTACATTGCTGAATTGATAAATTATAAATTAAGATCGGCATAAAATTTAAATTCATTGAACTTATTCCGGCACTTACGGGATATCTTCCGTGAGTGTTCATTATTTTGAGCTCCCGATCGGGTCGGGTCGGGTCGTGTCGGGTCCCGTAAGTGACAGAGGTTCCCTACTTGAAATGGAACGACGTGAAACCGAATAACACTTGCTCGAACACATTAGCTCAATAGTTCTTGGAAACGATAAATTCAGTACCTCGACAGACAGTTCACTACCTCGATGCATTAAAATCTCGAATAACTATAACCTCGAATCATCGGCAGTGCGAAGGCCCATTATTCTTGAAACATCATTTGTCGACCGACCATCTAATCGATTTACAGAATAGTTTTAAGGATTTTAATTTGAGTACCTACAATATAACGAAACAATGTACAGTAGAGACCATAAGTGCAGTAGTAATCTTTAGCATGGTAGTGCACTTTTGAGCGTCTACTGTACCTATGCGCAGAAATATAAATCAACTATAATAATCATGAAAAATAATGATGGTAATAAAATAACATCACAAACCTACCTAGTTTTTTATATACGAAAACCGATGACCAGCTTGCGCGTTAAGTCATAATGGCGCCAATTGCTTAGAAATGTATTCTATAAATCATTGAAAATACTAGTACTTACAAAAATAAATAAAAAAGACAAAAATAATAAAAAAAACGCGAATTTATTTTTTAAAATAGTAAAAAAAAAATTTGGTCATTATTTCCAATTAATATCTATTTAAAACTTATCTAATTTATGTATCCTGTATAATACCACTGCTGGGCTCAGAATTTCTCTGCCTTAGTTTCATATTTACACTCAAATCAACCCAACAACACAAGTATACCTTTCACAAATCCTAAAAACTAAACTAAAGCTAATCTGGTACACTAATGACTTTATTCTTAAGTTAGAAGTAATAAATAATCAATTTATGCAAAAATATCGAAGCCAACACCAAAAAAAAAAAAAAATTATAAAAGTGTGTTGTGATGAGCCCCGTAGCATGACCACCGTAGACAAGGATTTCTTTGACGGAAGAATCGACAAAATGACAGTTTGTGTCGACAGACACAATGACAGATTTCTTTGCACTATCTGTCATTTTGTCGATTCTTCCGTCTAAGAAATCCTTGTCTTCGGTGGTCATGCTACGGGGGCCTACCCCCGTAGCATGTTGCTTGGTAAACGATTATGGATAACTTTATGTTATCGTCGGGATAGCGTAAATCCGCGGAACTAGCATTTGATAATTCCGCGTATCTAACAAATGTAGCCAATTTCAATCACGCATTGTCGTAGCAACTAAATTAATGACTTTAATTGATTTCTACTGTTAACAATACATGGAACACATGAATTGTTACTATTCATGTAAAAATGAGATCAAAAATCGTTGAAATAAAAAAATATATAAACTTATAACTTGCCCCTGTAAACCTACACGTAGTGCAGATACGCGCACTTTACGTATGGTGGATTCGCGGATTTGCACTATCCCCGACGATATTCAAAAGAGTCTAAGTGGAGATCATTGATTACTAACATCACTGATGATGGATGATGATGTCTTAGTTCAAAAGTGTTAGTCAACAAAAATGTTTTTAATTTCATGTTTTCTTTTTGACAGGCATATTTACTGGCTTACCACAAACAAGCTGCAGCCTACAATAGAGCGAGCCCGGCTAACTGGTACCGAAAGAGAAGTTTTTCAGACTCTTAATTACTTATATATCAACCAAACTTACCAAATCGAGCCGCACAGCTTAACTATTGATCCACAGACCCAGGATATATACTGGTATGAGCCTTGGAACGACAAAGAATACCGAGGGTACTCTTTACCCGCACTGAACAACAAACAAAAAACTTACGTTTTTTATACTCCTCTAGATCAGAACCCAGTGTTTATCCATCCATCTAACACATTCGCTATTTCAAATAAATTATTTTACACCGTAGACTTTCGCTATGCTGGAAGCAATGTTTATATATTTGGAATAGATTTTGTTATTGATGTTAAACCTGAAAAAATTGTACATACTGGGCCGTATACAATGATACCTGCCGCTATAGTAGCGAACAATCAAATCACAGAACAGAAACAGGGCTGCGAAATATTCTAACACGTTGACTCGACTTAAATAAAACTCAAAACGCACCAACACCGCTCTCGGGTACATTGACAGCAGCTGTAGTTTGTTACAAATTGACATAAAATACCCACTACCCGAGAGTATTCATGGAATCATTCGTCAAAGAAGAAGGATGTTTAAGGCCCGGGCTCTACAATGACGGAGTCGAGCGGAGCGGTGTGGAGACGTCCACGTCTCGCTCGCCTCGAGGCGAGAGACATCTCCTCTCCGTTCCACTAAACTCCGCTTTCAGTCCGGGCCTTAAGTTGTACGAACTCCGAGTTATCACAGGAAGAAAACCCATTAATTAGAGCGAACACAACATAGATCAATTTTATGACTGCAAGAAGTAGAAAAGAAGAACTCAGAAAATACAGAAGAAGCAATCCAATATCTGCAAAAAATTACCTTTCAACATATTATTAAATATTTATAATTGTTCATGAAGAAAAGTGCTGCTGTGTCAGTCAGTGTTATTGGTAAAATAGGTTTCACTTTTGCAAGGAGTCTCGTTTTTTGCCCGCGGCTTCGACCGCGTGGATGTCGTAAAAATCCGACGGGAACGTACCGAACAAACATAGTTACTTACCTTCATCCCCCTTTTTAACCCTTCGGGGGTAGAATTATCAAAAACGCTGAGACACGTATAAATGAATTTTCAATTGTCATCCTAATCACAAAATTTGAAGATCCTAACTTCAAAACTGACGGATATTCATATAAACTTCTATTCCCTATTTTAGCCCAATTCCCAAAAATCCTTTCTTAGTGGATACTTACTCTTCACAAAGAACTCACTCTCCGAGTTTCATGTCTCAATGGACAGCGGTTTGGGCTGTGTGTTGATATATCACCCCGTCAGTCAGCCGTTTTTTTTTTGTTACTTTCTTTGGTCTCACTCCTGGCTCCTGTCCCATTCCTTCTACCTCTCACGATGGTGTGCTTCTTCTCGCAAGTTCGCGAAGAAGCCATCCGAGACGTTCCACCATTTTTTCTTCGGTCTGCTGCGACCCGTCTAGCTGTCTCAGGGCTCAAGTCATGCGATATTCGGGCCCACAGCTGTGCAGACATCCGCAGCGTCTTCCGGTTCGCGGTCTGGTCCTTGGTAAGACTGGTTGTCAGACTTTTTGGGCCACTGACTGCCTGTAACGACTGTCAAATATCTACAGATGACAGCCGGGACCAACGGCGTAACGTGCTTTCCGAGGCTTGGAGGAAACTCGGTATGTAATGGGCGGTATACAAGTGTATATTTAAACCTATACTTGATTACAATTATCCTAAATCATATATTTTTCGAAATGCGGACATCTACAAGAGAACCTAGGTTACCGACGTAGCCCGAAGTGGCAGTGGGCAGGGCATATTGCTCGCAGAACGGATGGCCGATGGGGTCGAAAAGTTCTGGAGTGGCCACCGCGAACTAGAAGACGTTGCGTTGGAAGGCCTCCCACTAGGTGGACCGTTGACCTGGTGAAGGTTGCAGGGATCTGGGCTAGATGCGAGTCTCACGAGACCGGTTAATGTGGCGACACTTGGGGGAGGCCTATGTCCACCAGTGGACTTCTTTCGGCTGAAATGATGATGATGATTATAGACTTGTTAGATCAGACCGTTTGTATATATTTTTGTGTCGTTTGTGTGTGAATATGTATTTGCAATAAATTATAAATTTTCTTACTTATCCCGTTTATAATTTCAACTAGATAAAACCCAAATATTAACAATACTTTACATTACTATTCATCACGATGTTACCCGTTGCAATTAACCCTATAGAAATTTCCTACAGTTACAATCGAAACAATCGCTTTATCGATCGTTGTTCTTCTGTGCAGGATGTAAATAGATCCAGCACAAAAGCCGATAACTAAGCATTCGGTACATGCCAGGGCTGCGGGACTGTTCGAAAGAGATACCGCGGCCCTGGAACACAAAGGGCAAAGAAGGAACATGGATGGGTTTTAGTCAGTACAAGTCTGACACTCCCTTCCGCTCCGCCCAGAGTGGGGGGGGGGGGTCATTTAATGAGAGGTCATTTGACGACGTCAATACGAAAACAAAAAAAAAATAATGCATTCTGTTCATCAAATTAAGTAACACTGCGCAAAAATCAACAAAATAATTGCGCACTAGTTGTGCGCAATTATTTTGTTGATTTTTGCGCAGTGTGAGTGCTAACTCAATGTTACGCACTCAAAACATTTTAGGTATTGGTGGATGAATTGTATAGTACAGGGGTCATTGAGCTATTTAAAAAATCAAGTAAGACGTTTAATACTTGTATCTTTAAAAAACTTGAGCAATATTTGGAAGTTTGACCTTCCATGTGTCCGTAACTATAACGTTCCCAATAATGGCCCATTACAAAAAAAAAAAAACATTAGCCCTAGAGAGGAAGATTTGGAAATCTTGGGCCCAGCAGTGGGATGACATAGGCTAACAGTAGGTACCAGTATTGATTCCTTAAAGTTCTCATACTCATTAATTTAGTGGTCGTTAGCAAGAACGCTGAGCGTGATGTCATGAAAAACATGCAATATGCTTGAACCTAAATTTGGCATCTTCTCTTCGTCTATTCAAGTTAAGCTTAAAACAAAAACAAAAATTATAAAAAAATATATTTATTTACAATTTTTTACACGTTTTTACAAAATAATACAATTACAAATGCAGACAAGCATTTTCTTACGAAGACGGAAGATGGAATGCGTCTATTTACAATTATTTTTAAACAATATGGCAGTGTATCAGCTGTTGTTAATGACGAAAATATTGCAGAAAAATCCAATTTAAAACTACAAAAAGCAACTTGCAGGCAAAAATGACCACTAAAACAATGTTACTACAAGGAATACTTTCCTTTAAGGTGGGAATTATTTGAGAAATGAAGAAAAAATTGACAGTATACAAAACATTTATATATTATAGGCATTTGAACTCTATTGAAGAATGGATACTGACGATTTTTCTAAAATAAACTCAGTGTTTTTAAATTTAGAGGTCATTTTGCTTTACGAATTCAGAATGTATTTGGATATTTAACATCGGATATTTATTTAAGTGGCATAGGGACATGAAGATGCTTTAAATGGTTTGTAGGAGAGATGTACCTAACGTTTTTTACTTCAGTTAAACCTTAAAAAAATATGACAGCTGTCAGTGTCAGATTTTGACATAAGAACGAATTAAAAAATGTGTTCGGATACACTCTGAAATAAAGATGGTGGCGTATTCATATCAATGGGTAAAGCTGTTAAAAGGTTGTGCCGGAAAAGAGTTGCGGTCATATGGATTTTTCACCAGCAGTAGGGGTAGTTGGGACAAAGTGCTGGGGGTAGTCCGGCGGGGTACCTCGGAGCGGCGGGGATCGGCCTGTAGAGGAAAGAGTACACTTTATTATAACATTAAATAAGATATATACAGGGTCACAAGATCTGGACCCACCATAGAAAATTGAAAAATAGAGGAGGTCATTTACTAATTATTGAACCTTACTAAAGTTTTATAGTTTGAAAGATATATAAATTTTTAATATTTCATTGAGATTTTTTTTTTACCCCTATTTTGAGGGAAGTTCCGACGTATTTTAATCACAAATGTTTATGACTATCAAAAAATAATTGCTTTAATGTCAAATTTTGGAAAAATCTCAATAATATATAAAAAATTACATAACTCCTAAACTATGAAACTTTAATTAGGTCTAATAATTACCAAATGACCTCTTCTATATGCGAATTTGCTATGGCGAGTCCAGATCCAGTCACCCTGTATTATAATAACATTAAACATAAATTAATAAGAAAAAAATTGCTCTTGTTTTTTATCCAGGGAAAAACAGGCGAATACATTTCTCTTAAACATAGATCCCGTTTTAGCCATTGGCTAATCTACGCTACATTTCTCAACACGCAAAAAAACTAATATAGCAACACAATAAGTAACATAAGCAGCATAGCATAATCAGCCTATTAATGTTCCCACTGCTGGGACGCAGGCCTCCTCTCTATGACAGGGAATGGGCTATAATCCACCACGTGAACCCAGTGCGGGTTGGTAGATGTCACATGTATTCGAATTTTTGGTTTTAGGACATACCGGTTTCCTCATGGTGTTTTCCTTCACCGTTTTTGCGAGCAGTGGTGATGAAATAACTTACATAAAGTAATGCGCCTGGCTGGGTTCGAACCCACGATTTACTGTTCGTAAGTCGAGGTCTCCACCACTGGGCCACCGCTGCTCTCAATAAGTAACAGCTGGACTAAATCAACGACCAAGCACGCGTAGCATGACCACCGTAGAAACGGAAATCGACAAAATTACAGGTAAAAAGAAACCTGTCATTTTGTCGATGCTTCCGTCGAGAAAACCCGTTTCTGCGGTCGTCATGCTACGCGTGAAGTGGTCACATTGGCCCTAGATCTAAGGAACTGGAAGTCATAGGGAGAAACCTGGGCCCAGCAGTGGGCCGACGCAGTCTTACAGGAACAGCTACTAAGTAAAAAATAAATGAAACAGCTGTTTTGATATGGAAAGAAAAAATCGAGTGCGAGCAGGGTTTGAACCTGCGACCTTGCGATTCTGTACACCGGACGTCATAACCTATTAGACCATCGCACCCTGCTCACAGCTCTCGAAATCTTTCGTTCCATTAATAACGTCTTACGGTGACGTTGGCGCCATCTATTTAAGAAAGTATCGAACTAACTTAAACCAACACGTTGACATTACAGCCAAATCAATGTTGTATAGAAGTCGCACTACCAAACTAATTTTAAATATGTTTTTACGCAAAGCCTGCGTAGGGAATTACAGCTGTAATGTGTGTGTGTGTGTGTGTGTGTTTCCATATCAAAACAGCTGTAATTGCCTACGCAGGGTTTGCGTAAAAAAACATATTTAAAATAAAACAGACTTACCCAGCATGCGCAGGGGCCACGGCCGGGTTGTATCCCCACTGCGGGATAGGCATGCCGTCGGGGGTGTGGCGGGCAAGGGTGTCGGCGGCGCAGAAGGGGTAGTCCGGGCAGACTGCGGGATGAACACCAGCGGGGTACTCCCGGGCAAGGGCTACCACCACCAGCGCGAAGAACACCAACTGAGGAGGAGAAGGAAAAAAAATAACTTAACATCAGGTCTGTAATCCCCGAAGGGTTAGGTAGAAATTTTGACGGCACGGTTGGCGCAGTGGCTGAGCGATTGACTGCTGCGTTGCGTTTCGCGGGTTCGATGTCCCCGCACGGAAAAAATATTTGTATGGCCTACAGATAGTTGTTCCGGGTCTGGCTGTTTGTGTATGTGAGCTTAAATGTTTGTAAACGCACCCACCATACTGGAGAAATTCCTAGTGAGGGGCAACGTTTTTAAAAAAAAAGAAAAGAAAAAGAATGTCGAAATATAAGGTTAAAAGCTCTCTAAAGCATAAATAATACGTGTCTTTGTCATCTCTCAAACAAGCATGACGGGATTATGGATATCTATTAATAATTACAAAAATAAATTGCAAATAAGTTTATTGTATAAGTGTATTGGATAAACGGCTGGGTTATCATTATTTTCGTTTCTTAGTGGACACATCCACAGCCGCGGCTGCCATAGCCGAGTCCGAAACTGCCAGGAGCGATGGCAGCAGTGCAAAGTCCATATCCAGCACCGAGCCCATAACCAGCGCCGAGGCCATAGCCAGTGCCGCGGGTTCGATCCCCGCACGGAAAAAATATTTGTATGGCCTACAGATAGTTGTTCCGGGTCTGGCTGTTTGTGTATGTGAGTTTAATTGTTTGTAAACGCACCCACGATACAGGAGAAATTCCTAGTGTGAGGCAAAGTTTTCTTAAAAAAATAAAAAACAAGTGTACCAAATAGTAAACCTGTTATGTAGTAGGGGGCAAGCCTAATGCCATCAACCTGGCACAAATTCAAATTCCATGGCTGTTACTGAGAAATTTCCGATAATAAAGTCTAATATCACTTTTCCCAACCTGGGAATCGACTCCAGGACCTCATTTTCAGCAGTCGCTACAACAACGAGGCATTAAATTCACTAATTAACACTCCCTTATTATCGGTATTGCCGATTAGTACACTATGTGTCAGAGTAAGCAGGCCGTAACGGGCTATGTAGGTAAGTCTGCAACGCACACTGCAATTTCGGCAACACTGTACGTGAATTGTAACGCAACTGTTAACTAATCAATTTTTGGTGTAATGTGCTTTTGACACGATATGGCGAATGATTTTATTGCTGCATTCGTTCATTTTTAACTGTTTTATTACTACCGGTGTCTCCTAGAACCAAAATGAAATATTATAAACGGCGTAGACGTAATTTTATTTCTTGTACTCATCATCTGCCTAGCCTTTTCCCAACTATGTTGGGGTCGGCTTCCAGTCTAAACGGATGCAGCTGGATACCAGTATTTTACATGGAGCGACTGCCTATCTGACCTCCACAACCCAGTTACTACTGGGTAATACGATACCCCTTGGTAAGACTGGTTGTCAGACTTTTTTGGGCCACTGACTACCTATAACAACTGTCAAAGATCTACAAATGACACCCGGGACCAACGGCTTAACGTGCTTTCCGAGGCACGGAGGAAACTCGGTATGTAATGGGTGGTCACCCATCCACAGACCAACCTAGGCAAGCGCGGCTTAACCTAAAGATCGATCCGGGCGGCTCTTAGTACTTAGCCACGAGCTCCTATAATTAATTTTATTTCTTGTACTATTCTTCGCAAACCCTTTCGTTTGATAAGCAAATCATGGGAATGCATAAAAAATAACGAGTCCGCCATCTTTGAGAGTCCGCCATTTAGGATTAATTTCACTTAGCTAACCATGCATTGTCATCTAAACTAAACATGATATATGAATGAATTCAGCTCAATCGGAAACCGAGAAGTGGGTTACATTGATTTCTAAGATTTTTTTACACAGTTACTGGTAAAGCTTACGAAAGCGTGTTGTAAATCGAAGACATGTGACAATGTGTCATTTTTTTTTTGGAACAATCCCGTCACACTATTCCCAAATCATAGCAACTCCTGAAAGTCAGAATCAACAGTGGCGACCACCAGAAAAGCGCCGAGACAATGTAGCTCGATGAAGTCCCACTTACCTCTGCGCACGCACTCGGTTTGGCTGTGATCTATTTCGCTGTTGAATATAATTCTATTGTGACATGCAACTAACCGCATTCTAATGGATATGAGTAGAGATCGAATATTCGGATGCATATTACCTAAAGTATGTTTTTACTAAAGGGTACAAAAATATGGAAGCGGCTTCTTAAAATGCCAATTTTTATAAAATAAAAATAAAATAAAAAAATAATATTTATTTTATAATTCATTATTATTTTTATTTTATTAATAGTACATTGTGTATTCAATGTTATAGTACTCATAAGTATAACGTATATTTAAAATCTATTTAAAACCAGGCAAAAACTTTGTTGAAAATAATACGTAAATAATACAAAATTAATTTTACTGCTGCATATTCGAATAGGACAAAATGGTACATATGACAATTCATTTGAAATAAAACACTAAAATGAAAAAACAAATGTATTTAAATAAACCAAGACTTTTTCCGTACTAACGCGCGCTCTATACTTGTCAACACTCAAACTTTAGGTAAATTATCCATCCAAATATCCAATCCCTAATTATGACACATTGATCTCACACAGAGAAGTGCTGTGTCCCACCTGTGGGATTGATACGAGCTGCATAAAAGAAACTTTCATTGCACACATAACCTGTTAAAACCACGTCATATCTACGTAGATTTAAGTCGTAACGATAGTCGTAGTAAACAAAATCTACAGAAGAAGGTTATCTTAAAACATTTTTTTTTTTTTTTAACTTACCTATTAGTTATTTACTGGGTGTAATCTAACTTATTTAATATTGTATGATTTTTTTTTTATTTTGTCTGTTTAAATTCTGTTTTTTTTTTTTTTTTATATCTTATAGCATCGTATTGGACGAGTCTGTAATGATGTTATAATTGGTGGTAAATAAATAAACAAAATATTTTCAGAAAATAAAAAAACTACTTTTTTTTTTTAAATGTAGCTTGGAGCGACTGCCAATCTGACCTTCACAAACCAGTCAATACTGGCTAATACGATATCCTATGCTAAGTCTGGTTGTCAAACTTTCGGGCCACTGCCGACCTATAACGACTGTCAAAGATCTACAAATGACAGCAACGTCAACGGCTTCACGTGCTTTCCAAGGCACGGAGGAAACTCCGCATCTAAAGGGTGGTCACCCATCAACGGACCAACCCAGGCAAGCGCGGCTTAACCTGTATTGTTCCGTCTATTGTAATTATAAAACTTAATGTCTTTGAATATAATTAAACATGCCTCCACACCACACATATTTATACATTCCTTTCTCAAATTATAATGTACTACGGTACTTACCATTCTCCAAGAATGCAAATACACTATCAATCCTACTCATACCTCAGCCCGAGTAGGCGTTGTTATACAGATTAATCAAGATTACAAAACAATTATGCATGAATGCAGTGAATATTCAAATTTTATGACATTGTTGTGCTGATTACGTAGTTTCAGGCGATCTAGCTATTGTGAAGGCAATTATTCAATACGAAATTTAAGATTCGATTTTGAGTAAGGAGTGGCTGACTTTTGGCATTTTGATTTCAAACTCGATTTGGTTGAAATATGCGAGGTTTCTAAACTAGCTTGTTTGGCGTTGTTCAAGAAAATGGGGTTGATTATTTTTTTCCTCTCACAAATAAAACAAAAAATAATAATAATAATGGGTATAAAAGTACCCACCCTTAACGAAGCCGAAAGGCACTTATACTGCCTGTCATTGCAATCATTATTTTTTTTTGTCCTCGATCTAGACCATACCTGGGAACCTTTTTTTTTTTTTTTTTTTTGGATGGGAAATCATCAAATGACCCCCCCCCACTCTGGGCGGAGCGGAAGGGAGTGTCAGACTTGTACTGACTAAAACCCATCCATGTTCCTTCTTTGCCCTTTGTGTTCCAGGGCCACGGTGTCTCTTTCGAACAATCCCGCAGCTCTGGCAGGCATCGGCCCATGCGGACCCCTACTCGTTGCTGACATCTCTTTGAGGCGCGCGTGGAACACGAACGCGCCGTCGACACGGCCTGTCGTCATAAGACGGCCGGACGGCGAGCTAGCCCAAAACTCGCCGTCCACAGGCCCGCGCCTACGGTGGCCGGGAGCCACCACGTGACCCCCGACGCCCAGGGCGTCTCCCGCGGCGGCTGGGACGTGAGGTTCTTTCCCTCTCACGTCCCGCCACCTCCTTCACTAGCATGGCACCCGGTGATACCGGAGTGCCTCCCCAATGCAGCTCCAGGGCATGGAGTTGAAGGCGTTGGCGATGTCAAGAGACACCGCCAAGACGACCCCGCCCCGGGACACCGCGTCCCCCGTATACCTGGGAACCTTCTAGTTACGGAGATATTGGAGGTCAAAGTTCCAACCTATTCACATTTTTTTTTTTAATTACAAGTTTTTAATTTTGTAACTTTAGAAAGAAAGAAGAAGAAAGAAGAAAGAAAGAAAATACATTTATTTAGCACATGCCACAAGTGCACACAGTATAAAAATAAAAAATTTAACAAATAAAAACAAAAAATTTAAAATCTAAACAAAAAAATAAAATAGTGTGACACTGTGTGTGACGGCTGCGCCAAATAGGCCCAGTTCAGCAAAATGCCGGACAACTAGTGCCCGACGCTGGTTTTCAACTGGACCTGAATTAGTGAGGTCACGGAGGTGAAGCAGTCATCATCTGCCTAGCCTTTTCCCAACTATGTTGGGGTCGGCTTCCAGTCTAACCGGATGCAGCTGAATACCAGTATTTTACATGGAGCGACTGCCTATCTGACCTCCACAACCCAGTTAGTACTGGGTAATACGATACCCCTTGGTAAGACTGGTTGTCAGACTTTTTGGGCCACTGACTACCTAACGACTGTCAAAGATCTACAAATGACAGCCGGGACCAACGGCTTAACGTGCTTTCCGAGGTACGGAGGAAACTCGGTATGTAATGGGTGGTCACCCATCCCCAGACCAACCTAGGCAAGCACGGCTTAACCAAAGATTGACCCGAGCGGCCGTTATTATTTAGCCACGAGCTACGGAGGTGAAGCAGTCTTTACTTTAAATACCAACCACGACCCCCATACTATTCAATGCATTAATCAGCACAATGTTCTGAGTGCGCCACATTGTGTCCTACCGTAAACGGGTTCAGAATAATGTATTGACTACGTGGTAACAGTTTTCGCGTCGGTGTCCCTTCGACTCGGTATATTTATTTAAACTTCATGGGGAAGAATTGGGGGAGGCCTTTGCCCAGCAATGGGATAGTAAGTATAAGGATAATAATTAAGTTGCTAATTTTTGATTGTGTTAATTTAATTACGATTGTTTTTTTTTTTACTTTTATAGTATGATTTTTGTTATTTCAAACACAATGTAAATTGTTTGTGAATAAATTAAATTGAATTGAATTGGTCAAGAAAAAAAAACTTCATGGAATTCTAGCGGTATTCCATGAAGTTTTTTTTTTCTACATACATAGGCGGACCTAATACCAAAAGGCTTTCCTATATTATTATTTTTTTTTAAAGCCATGTTTTTGTCATGCTGGGAAAACGGAATATAGGAGAAAAAAAACAGGCCAAGTTCGAGTCGGACTCGCGCATGAAGGATTCCGTACCATCGTAGTAGGAGAAAACCCTTGAGAGATGTACCCAATTATAGCACACCTACATTTCGTCAGTTATGTTTTAAGTCCCATATAATAGAGGGCGAGCCTATTGACATCAACCGGGCACATCTCCAGACTCCGCGGCTGCTATTGAGAAAATTCCTAATGGAAAAACCCAATAACATTTTGCCCGACCGACGATCGAACCCAGGATCTCACGCTCAGCAGTCGCTATTGCGACCACTCTCAAAGTCAAAGTCAAAGTATTTTATTTGTTGAACATAGGTAATATGGTACATGGTATAAAATTTGTGTTGTATCGCTATGTTTTGCCTCGCAAGGCGTACAAATTAGGCGTAAAAAAACTACAAACTAAATAAAAGTGTTTCAAACAAGTAACGTCATAAACAAGATAGAATAACAAGTGGATCGGACATTTTTTATTTTATGCTTCTATCTTCTAAAAACTCATTGATAGAGTAGTAAGCCTTTTCAATCAAGAATTTCTTAAGTTACGATTAAACCGATTAACGAAAAGTCGAAAACCAACTTTTTTAGCAACTACTCAAAGCCATTATGCCATTTGTGACTGATAAGACCACTTGCCAGACATACTGGCTTCTAAAGCTATTGCTATTCGTACCAGCTGTCAACATTTTAGAACATAATCACATATGCATGAGTTTATTCACAAATCAATCACAATTTAGTCAATAATTTGTCGTTACGAATACCCACGGTGACAGCTGAGGCACTGTTTGATAGGCAGGGAATAAAACGCAGGTCACACCGTCAGCGAGCGAGCGAGGCGGGCGACGCTCTTTTCATACTTCGCTTCGGTTCTTTCGTCTTTCGCGGTGTGAACCAAAGAATGAAAAGAGGTGAGACGATGCCTTTTTTTTTTTTTACTTTGGATGGGAAATCATCAAATGACCCCCCCACTCTGGGTGGAGCGGGAGCGAGTGTCAGACTTGTACTGACTAAAACCCATCCATGTTCCTTCTTTGCCTTTTGTGTTCCAGGGCCACGGTATCTCTTTCGAACAGTCCCGCAGCCCTGGCAGGGTGAGACGATGCCTCGTTTGCCATGCTTGCTCTCTCGCTAGCTGGTGGATTTGCCTACGCTTAAAGAACGATAAGGCTGTGTTAGACTGATGGCGGTAGCGGGCAGCGTATATTTTGACGTTGTGAAGACTCAAGCTCATTTTAATTTACACTAATACTAATCCTAACCGATATGATATAAATGCGAAAGTAAGTTAGTTTGTTTGTTACCTTTTCACGCGTAAACCACTGAACCGATCATTCTAAAATTTTACATATACGTTGTCAGGTGTACAGAGACGAATATAGGGTAACTTTCATTCCAAAAAAAGTCACTGTTTCTGAGAAACACAACAATAACGTTCGTACGTACAATAACAAAGAACTTCTCGAAACGTCTTTTAAAAAAAAAGATAATTGAAAATTTCTGTTTCTATGGAAAATCTAAAGTTGGTCTAATTTTGCTGTAACACTATTATTCGAAAATGTTCTCCGTCAACATTATAGACTTATATATACTGCTTATGCATACGAAGTTTCATTAAAATCAGTTCAGTAATTTCGAAAAAAAATCATTTGAAAGTTTGTATGAAATGGCGTAAGACGTTAACGCTCTTAACAACAACATCACGCCTGTAATTCCCGAAGGTCTAGGCAGAGGTGTACTTAATAGTACACCCACATTTCACCAGTTATGTTCAAGTCCCATGTAATAGGGGGCGAGCCTACTGCCATCAACCGGGCACAAATCCAAGCTCCGTGGCTGCTACTGAGAAATTCCAGATGAAAAAACCCAATAACATTTAGCCCAACCCGGGAATCGAACCCAGGTCCTCACGCTCAGCAGTTGCGCTTGCGACCACTAAACCAACGAGGCAGTTGCTCTTTAAACCAATATAAATAATATAACTAATTTAATTAAAAAATCACTCACCATTTTTCCGACCATTTTGTAAAGTGAGCTGATATTGTTATCCTCTCGACAAACCTGTGAGACTGATGCCTTATGTTGGCTGCGTGCCGCTTATATACCTGCGCAGGAGTCGACGCCGCGTTCAATGCGGTATTGTAATGTTTCAATGTTTCGAGAAGCTGTTCGGGTTGCTAGATAGACCGACGCTCCCATCGTATAAATGAAGAGCAGTAGGTCTATTAATTATACTCCATATGAATGAACTGACATACATAAAATCAGAAGGGGTTAGCGTTTAAATTATACTTTTTCAGCCAAAAATAACGCCATGTCGTGAGTGCGTGAAATACACTTAAATTAAATTCAATTTTTAATGTTAAACGATATTTTTAACCCCCGCCAAAAAGAGGGGTGTTATACGTTTGACCGCAATGTGTGTGTGTTTGTCTCTGACACTAAGGTGTCAGAGACAAACACCACATCGGTTCACTCGTTTAAGAGCTAAGGCTCTTAAACGAGTGAACCGATTTTTATGCAGTTTTTATTTGAATGCTAGTTTCTTGGCGATGGTTCCTAGATACGTTTTATTAAAATCAGTGCAGCCATTTACTAGATATGGGGGATGAAAGTGGTGAGTAATAGTCGAATATTGTTAAATATACCCGAGTGGGGTATCAAATGAAAGCGCATGATGTGTATATTACAATTAGACATGTTTTATCAAAACCGGCTCAGCCATTTTATTGCCTTTTCAAATGTTTGTTCGCTTTTCTATGTTACGATGGGGGTTTAAATTTTAAATTATTACCTTGACAGCACAGTCTCCTGTAAAATAGAAAGTAGGCTTACTTCTTTAAGATACTAAGATTGGAGAAATTGACCAGTTCTTGTTAATATACAGGGTGTAAACGGACCCTTCACAAAGCCGTCAACCAAGCATTTTTTACATCAAACTAAGTAACCCTACGCAAAAATTATTATTTGGAAACGATTTTTTTTTGGTTTGGGGAGAAAAATCACGTTTTACGGTAAAACTAAATGTAACGCCCTTAAAACATTGTACTGATGGATGCATTGAATAGTTAACAGGCCATGGAGGTAACCTTAAAAACTACTGCTGGTAGTAGTATACGAGTACTAACTAAATTATCGCAATGACGGGGAGAACAAGTGCCTTTCGGCTTCATTTAAGGTCTGTTCACATCCTTCAGGTACGTTTCACGAGCTTTTTTTTTCGGATGGGAAATCATCAAATGACCCCCCCACTCTGGGCGGAGCGGAAGGGAGTGTCAGACTTGTACTGACTAAAACCCATTAATGTTCTGTCTTTGCCCTTTGTGTTCCAGGGCCACGGTATCTCTTTCGAACAGTCCCGTAGCCCTGGCAGGCATCGGCCCTTGCGAACCCCTTCCTGGTTGCTGAAATCCCTTTGAGGCACGCCCGTGAAACACGTACGCGCCGTAGGTTTCACGAACTTGGATGTCATAAAAGAGTCAATTGACGGGCTTTTTTCTAAAACGTATACAGTGGAGGAATAAGTTGAATAACTTGGTCAAGATAATGGGCAGTGGCCAAGAGCATCCAAGTCTCAGATATTAACCAGAAACAGTTACAATCCCAGGTGTTCCCTGGATCGGTGTAGGCGTACTTAAATGGTGCACCTATGTCACCGGTCAGCTTACAGTCTAACCGGATGCAGCTGAATACCAGTATTTTACATGGAGCGACTGCCTAAACAATCAGAACTCCACAACCCAGTTAGTACTGGGTAATCGATATCCCTTGGTAAGTCTGGTTGTCAGACTTTCGGGTCACTGACTACCTGTAACGACTGTCAAAGATCTAGGAATGACAGCTGGGACCAACGGCTTAACGTGCTTACCGAGGCACGGAGTAAGTTCGGTATATTCGCGGACCAAGCGCGGCTTAACCTGAAGATCAACCCGGGTGTTGTTATTTAGCCACCTACATTTCGAAAAGGAAAAGCCCTCCACAAAGTGATACGGTGAATTCAGTATATCATACTAAGATGACCGGTACAAGAAATTATTTCAGAAACGTTATGGGAATCCAATAAATTTGATTTGATTAATTTCCTCATACGCAATGTATCATTACCGTGGCAAAATGCACGCAGCGAACGGCAAGCGCCACGACGAGTTCGATGAACTCTGTAGCTAGGCAAGAAGTGAACAGCTAATTTTACGCGTCGTTCGTTAGAGTATTTCAACATCCATTGTTGAATTTTTATTTTAGGCGTATTATTGCCCGATAAGAGCACCTACATTAATCATCATCATCATCATCATCATTTCAGCCGAAAGACGTCCACTGCTGGACATAGGCCTCCCCCAAGTGTCGCCACGTTGACCGGTCCCGTGCGACTTGCATCCAGCGGATCCCTGCAACCTTTACCAGGTCATCGGTCCACCTAGTGTGAGGCCTTCCAACGCAACGTCTTCCAGTTCGCGGTCGCCACTCCAGAACTTTCCGGCCCCATCGTCCATCCGTTCGTCTTCCGTTGTCTGCCCTGCCCACTGCCACTTAAGTTTGGCTATTCTTCGGGCTACGTCGGTAACCTCGGTTCTCTTACGGATTTCCTACCTACCTTAATGCCCGATAAGAACCTACTAAATACAATTCATTAGTCGTGGCCGTCACCACTGAGCTACCAACTCTGGTCCACGAAATCTTAGTTAAATTAAATAATTTCTACATTTTTAATAAGTGGAATGTCATTGTAAGTAATTTCTGACGTTTTGATGTATATTTGTTTAATATTTCACGCGCAGTTTGATGGCTGGCGCAATCTGTCGGACCTTACTGAATGAAATAGAGCGCGTTTGTTACTTATTGTAATCCTCGTTAAAATTACATCAGCTGAGGGGGTAAGCAGAGCGCTAGATTAAATAAATAAATCGTTTATTGGACTCGATAAAATATAGCCTAACACAATTTCATCTATTAGGGTGCACGGTGCTTATTTTTCCAGAATTAAATTAGATTATGCCTGTTAACCTGTATTTAAAGATAATATTCTGATTTTTTTTAAGATACTTTGTACCAATAAAAATACACGTGATTTTGGGTGGGAGGAGTTAGGGGTAGTCTAAAACTTCACCACGAATCACCATGGGGGAGGTGGAGGTTAAAAATTTGCTAAAAAACATCACGTGATTAATGGACGACCCCTGACACACCAGTGGTGTTAGTAACATTTATTCTAAATTGCGTGAGGGACGCCGAAAATTAAAAAATACAAAAAAAAAAACTTAAAAAAAGAACACTAAAATACTATCTGTCTATATCTTCTAATTCTCTTATATCCGTATCCGACTGTTCGACAGTTATACGGACAGAGCAACCACATCATAGATTTCATGGCATAGCAAATTGTCCTTGACAATCAGGGAGTTAACGAGGCTCATGAAATTTCCATTAGTCTAATAAATATCTCTTGGAGAAAATACTGATCGATTTCCGAACATATTTTATTACAAGGCATTGACTGCGGCCTACACGCAACAAGCAAGGACAGCTCCGCTTAGTAAATAGAACTTGACGAAGTTCGGTGTGTGTTACACAAGGACATCAGGTAGACTGAACAGTCATCTAGCGTAGATAATAAAGAAGATATCTATAGGGTGTAAACAGACCCTTCACATAGCCGTCAACCAAGCATTCTGTACATCAAACTAAGTTACTTTACGCAAAAATTATTGCTGGGAATTGACTTTGTTTTTTGGGGTGAAAAATCACGTTTTACGGTAGGACTCGATGGAAAGCACTCAAAGCATGCTGCTGGATGGATTGAATAGTACGAGGGTCGTGGAGGTGTGTAAAGTAAAAGTCTTACATTAAAAACACGTATTTAAAAAAAAAAACTTGTGAAAAAGTTGGAACTTTGACCCCCAATATCTCCGTAACTAGAAGGTTTCCAGGTATGGTCTAGAACAAAAAAAATATCGCAAAGACGGGGAGAATAAGTGCCTTACGGTTATGTTAAGGGTCTATTTACATCCTTTATACAGGGTGTAAGTGACACCGACGTGCAAACGGTTACCACGTATTCAGTACATCATTCTAAGCCCCCCGAACTGTTTGCTACAAAATGCAATACCTACACGGTCAAAATATATGGAACAACTGTTTATTTTTTTATCTTAACCGGAATTCGCTCAAGAATGAGGCCAACTATGGACGTAGGCTAACGGATAGTTAAGATACAATTGAGCATTTTATTCCATTTATTTTCTTTACAAATTTCATAAAATTATTTAAAAAAAAAACTTAAAATAAAAACGTTAGCGTAGCAAACAACGCTGACGCCGGTCAGGAGATCGGCGCGCAGCACCCAGTCGTAACCGATGTTCCACAAGGCCGTCCCCAAAACCGATCCCTGTGAAACACCGCACGACATCTCTCGCCGGTTCCATTCTCCGCTCCAACCGGGGTAGATGATGTCCCTATCCGTCAGGTAGTCCCCGACCACACGACGAAGGTAGGTCGGCACCCGGTGATACCGGAGTGTCTACCTAATGCAGCTCCAGGGCATGGAGTTGAAGGCGTTGGCGATGTCAAGAGACACCGCCAGGACGACCCCTCCCCGGGGCACCGCGTCCGCGCGTAAGGGCTCTCACGCGCATGATGGCATCCACCGTCGAGCACCCCTTGCGGAACTGATGTTCCACAAGATCCGGCCCCATCCCCACAAGGTGCCCGGCGAGGCGGTTGGAAATTACTCTTTTAAAGAGCTTGCCCACCTTGTCGAGCAACACGGTGGGCAGGTATGCGGACGGAGAGTCCGCAGGGCGCCCTGGATTCCGGATGAGGACCAGCTTCCCCGTCTTCCAACGAAGCGGAAACTGGCCTCTCTCCAAGCATGCGCTTAGGAGCCCTTCCAGTCGGGGCCCGAGAGCCTCAGAGGCCAGGACCCAGGCTTTGCCAGGCAAGCCATCGGGTCCCGGGGGTGAAAAAATACCCTTACGAAGCCGAAAGGCACTTCTTCTCCCCGTCATTGCGATAGTGACTTTTCATACCAAAAAAAATTTGTATCCCAGCAACATTTTTTGCGTATAGTTACTTAGTTTGATGTACAGAATGCTTGGTTGACGGATATGTGAAGGGTCTGTTTACACCTTGTATAAACCCTAAAACTGCATTTTGACCGGAAAAAAATGCCAAAGGGACCTTCGCACTGCACAGCTACCTCCCAAATCAGAACACAATGTCACCGACAAAAAAAATTATGAAAATGAATACCGCTAATTTCACTGATTACAACCTGTCTCCTGTACATGATTAACCGACAATTGCCCCACATAAAGAATACATAAAGACCTATAATCTTCGCATCAGATCATCGATGTAGTTATTTAATTGTCACAGTAAGACTGCCCTTTTGCAGACGCCATATTTGGTACCGTCCTCAATAAGTGAGCGAATTCGACTACCAATTAATATGACGACTTTGCCAAAGGAAATTCAACTTTAGGTTTAAAGTTGTAATGTAAACTTTGCTTTGGGTGGCTTGTGGTAGGAAATGGCAGTTTTTTTTCGTTACTTTTTCACTTTTTGTGGAGTAGATAGATGAGTGTGATAGTTGGTATCGATGTTAATATAAATACAGAATATTTATTATGTGTTTATGAGTCGGTTTTGGGTATCGTATCATCTATACCCCCTGGGGTATCGTATAACCAAGGGGGTATAGTACTAACTGTGTGGAGGTCAGATAGGCAGTCGCTCCATGTAAAATACTGGTATTCAGCTGCATCCGGTTAGACTGGAAGCCGACCCCAATGTAGTAGGGAAAAGGCTAGGCAGACGACGACGAATCGGTTTTAAAGAAATGATAAAATTTATTGTACGAAGCTTAAAACCATGATGACAAACTTTAGTATCCGGAAAGTAACCTGGGATTTATGCAACTATGCCTATAGACCGACAGCTTTAACGAGTCCTCGCGAAGGTATCAATTTAAATGGAATATTCTGAAGGTTCAATTAGTTTCGTAATACCTACGAGGATTATGGTTATTTTGAAGCAAATAACCTGTGGGATATTTTTAGGACTTTGTGGACGCTTAATGTTACTTTGGTTTGAGGAGGCCCGGGAAAAGAGCTCATGGAAGGAATTGGGGGAGGCCTTTTCCCAGCAGCGGGACAGTACAGGCCACTAAAAAAAAAAAATTTTACTTTGGCGTGTTTCTGTCTGTGATCTGAATGTGTCTTTGATGGGGCAGACGGAGGACCCATTAAAGCGGTCGGTCTATAGTTAGTAACTAAGGATATTTGTGAAACACTAGTATTCAACTGCATCTGATTTGACTGGAAGTCGACATCGATATAGTTGAGAAGGAAAACGGCATCAGCTTTTTCATTCGGATCCATAGATGATCTTCTGGAAGGCATCCGTAATGGTCTGTCTACAGGGTGTAAACGGACCCTTCACGAAGCCGTCAACCAAGCATTAAGAACATCAAACTAAGTAACTCTACGCAAAAATTATTGCTGGGAAATTACTTTTTTTTTTAGTGAAAGATCACGTTTTACGGTAGGACTCAATGTAACGCACTCAAAACATTGTGCTGATGGATGCATTGAATAGTACGGGTATCATGGAGGTGGTTAAAGTAAAAAAACTTTTATTAAAAACATGTATATAAAAAAAAATACTCATGAAAATGTTGGAACTTTGACCCCCAATATCTCCGTAACTAGAAGGTTCCCAGGTATGGTCTTGAACAAAAAAATGATCGGAATGACGGGGAAAACAAGTGCCTTTCGGCTTCGTTACTTTTGTTGACAGGGCTACTACTAACCACGGATCCCCCTCATCCCTCATGTTGATGATCTTAAATCAGGGATTGATAAGAATCATAGTTTGGTCAAGTTTCTTTCGTGCCTCGGAAAGCACGTTAAGCCGTTGGTCCCGGCTGTCATTTGAAGATCTTTGACAGGACATCTTTTTACAGGTAGTCAGTGACTCTAAAATCTGAAAATCAGTTTACCAAGGAGTATCGTATTACCCAGTACTAACTGGGTTGTGGAGGTCAGATAGGCAGACGCTCCATATAAAATACTGGTATTCAGCTGCATCCGATTAGACTGGAAGCAGACCCCAACATAGTTGGTAAAAGGCTGGGCAGATGACGATGGATTGTTAAGAATAGTAAAAGCCGGTAATGCGGTAGCAGGGTGGACTACCCACGATGCGCAGATTCGCCAGAGTTCATTGCGTATGCGCAGTATCGCTAGTCAATCTAATTTGACATTAATACAATGTCAAGTTGCGATCAAAAGCGTCAGTATGAATAAGGCAGTTCAAGCAAATAAATGTAGGTACTTAATGGAACATCGAGACAAAATAAACGGAATCACAAATAAATCAATTATGTAACAAATAAAAACTAATCCAAGGTGATATAGATACATATTAATGTGTAATCGATGTTTTTTGTCGTACATTGAGTATGTACTTGTAACCAGTGATCTTATAAGTGCATCACAAAAAGTATTCTTTTAATGACTTGAATGTTGGTTGCAGAGTGAGCGCAGTTGGATGTGGCAGTTTGGCAGTTGTCCGATGCAAAAAGACGGGTGTTACAACTTTGACCGCAATGTGTGTGTGTGTGTGTCTGTCTCTGGCACCGTAGCTCTTAAACGAGTGAACCGATGTGGATGCAGTTTTTTTTATATGAAAGCTAGTTTCTTGGCGATTGTTCTTAGATACGTTTTTATCAAAATCGGTGCAGCCATTTACTAGTTATGAGGGATAAAAGAGGGTATGAAAAATCGAATATTTTCACATATACCCAAGTGAGGTATCAAATGAAAGTGCATGATGAATATACATATTACAATTAGACATGTTGAAAGTAAAAATCAAAAAAATCAAAAAATCAAAAATGAAAGTACATGATGTGTATATTACAATTAGATATGTTTTATCAAAATCGGTGTAGCCATTTTACTGACTTTTCAAATGTTTGTTCGCTTTTCTTTGTTGCGGATTTTTTTTTAAATTTTAAATTTATTTTATATATTAGTCTTAGGTACAAATATCAATACGGTGTCATTGTGTTTTCGTCATTAAGTAATTACCAAGTTCTATGTGGAAGAACTTCCAGTATCTTCCTATTATTCCTAGTATTCAAACACACGCCAATTAACAACAACGTTTCCAATATAGTAAACTAAACTTACTGTATATAACTCTTTGTCACAACACCAATTTATCTCATCTACTCGACGTCCGTATGTCACTACAGGGATCCAGCAGAATATCAGGTCAGGTATGCGCATAGGTATGTCTGACACAATTGACACATGCTGAGCTGGACACCCATTTGGCACAACTTAAAGACGCACACCGCAGCTTGTATACTCGTTATTTTATTTGAAGTATGTCATGGTGTTACTATACTTCTTTAAGTACATGTCGGATCAGATCATTAGTGCGGACATAAAATGAATCGCAAGTGCGCTGATGGTGACGTCACACGACCTACTTACAAGTCTACCCACACGGCGTGCTTCTACAGAGCCCTGATGTTCAACTCGAGGCGAGGGCGATAGTCAATGTCTGATCGCGGCGGAGTTGAGACGTCATGAAACTGTACAAAATTCATTGTGCCCCGTGGTTGTAATCTCAAGTAAAATTCTTCAGTTATAACCTTCAGCATCTAGGATCAATTAATCGAGAGATGTAGTCAGTACAAAAGTCGGGGATGCTCGTGAATCCGAGCAATGGGTACGAGTATATCCCTGTCTCCTGACTTTGATAAGGTAGTAGTAGGAACCGCAAGCTTTAATCGGTAAGACTCACTCCTAACCCTCCGTGCAGATTCCCCAGCTGCTCTCAAAATATTTCGTTGACTCTGACCAAGTTTTCCGGCGCCTCCACCACTTCATACCACAATTTTTGACATTGCCGTATCAAGAGTTTCCGCATACCTGCGCCAGGCGTGGTCGCTTTACATTATAATTGAGAACTTCACATATATGTGTACGTCTTTATGTATATGTATGTCATTATGTATGTAGATATATGTATGTAGGCTGGGATTATGTGATGACGTCGGAAGGACGGAAGGAGGTTGTTAATTGCTTGACGATAGGTGTTATTGAATTGATAAAGGATAGAGGAATTTTGATTTTGTTGTGTGTGGTTAGTTAACAGCTATAGACCGACCGTTTTAACGAGTCCTCCGCTTTGCCCCACAAAGTCTTAACAATATCCCACAGGTTATTTGCTTTAAAATAACCATAATCCACGTAGGTATTACGATACTAATTGAACCAATACGTGATCAACCTTCAGAATAATCCATTTAGATTGATACCTTCGTGAGGAGGAGCTCGTGGCTAAATAATAACAGCCGCTCGGGTCGATCTTTAGGTTAAGCCGTGCTTGCCTAGGTTGGTCTGTGAATGAGTGACCGCCTATTGCATACCGAGTTTCCTCCGTGCCTCGGAAAGCACGTTAGGCCGTTGGTCCCGGCTGTCATTTGTAGATCTTTGACAGTCGTTAGACAGTCAGTTTCCCAAAAAGTCTGACAACCAGTCTTACCAAGGGGTATCGTATTAGCCAGTACTGACTGGGTTGTGGACGTGAGATAGGCAGTCGCTCCATGTAAAATACTGGTATTCAGCTGCATCCGGTTAGACTGGAAGCCGACCCTAATATAGTTGGGAAAAGGCTAGGCAGATGATGACCTTCACGAGGACTCATTGAAGCGATCGGTCTATAGCGCTGCGGCAAAAAAATCATAAACTTCGATCTGGTGCAGTGGCGGTCTGAATGGGCACCCATCGACCTTTTCGACAATGCGTATCAGTCCTTTTTGACCTAACACCACTAAGATAGATTAAAGCGCTATAACTTTGCGAATACTACTTATATTTACTTATGTTTTCTTGTCAACAAATGCTTTTTATTATTTTGTTTTTTTTTGGAATTTTTTTTTTTCTAATTTCTGTGTTAACACCTGGTTTTATGTGCATACTGTGGTCTCCTGTAATTGAAGGAACACACTTAAAAGAACCTTTATATAACTGTGACCTATATTGTATCTGTGTATATTTTGTTGGAGATCCAAATAAATAAATACATGGTGTACCTTATTTTTTTATACTGTAAAAATGATCCTGAACCCAATCTCTTTTCGTTTATTTTCGACCCTGGATCTGCCCAATAGGAAATGAAAAATCAACCAAGGAAAGTGTCTCTGTCGAACTTCTACAAATACCGAAGATAATAATAATCGTTTCGCACCAACGGAAATTGTGATAGCTCAGCAAATGAGTATGGTATAAATATAATTTATAGCCTCAAACACCCACGAATAATATAAGTTCCGGAGAATACCCCTACATACAAACTAACAAAACGTAAACAAAAAAAAAAAAACCCGATGGAAATAGAAATTCATTTGGGTCGAGTAGGTATTGAAATTTAGTATGGGACAGCTGATATTTTTTTTTCGCATCTACGATATTGGACCCATGGAGTAAGTCGTTCAGTTTGATGATCTGCAGCATATCCTTTCATATAACTATACCCTTTCTGTTACACCCTGTATATCTTTGACCAAAGTAACCTGAAAAATAATAAATAAATGAATGAATGTTAATGAGATCGTTTGTCCACCTAGTTATTTATCTTTCCATATTCCACTGTCCCAAACGTGGTCTCCACTCCAGCACTTTCTTCCTGATAAAAGATGGGTCTTTCATCCAGCCTACGGCATATATACGGTCCAACTATTCATACACGAAATATTTTCAGGGAATCATCTAACGGCTATAACAAAGCTATTTCAAGGGATTTTTTTTTTATCTGAGTATATTTTTTTATAAAAATAAATAATTTAAAATTACTTGACCCACAAAATAAATACTGGCTCCTTATTTTTAAGCATCCATTACGCTAGTTTACTACGTCGTATTTACCTACTGTCATTGTTAGAATATGGGAGTAAAGATTTTATGCAAAAAGTCTCAAAAAATTTTAGAATTATAATAATTTTGTAAAAAAAAAACACTCAGTTAATTTTTTTTTTTCGTTGCTTTGGCGACTAAAAAAATAAATTTTCTGAGTAAATAAATAAAATATTAAAAAATATTTTATTTATTTACTCAGATAATATTCGAAATATTTTAAGAGTAACTTTTATAAGTCGTAACTTATAGAAGTTACTCTTAAAATATTTCGTGTATGAAAAGATAGACCTTATATGGCCCGCCCACTTCAACATTCTGTTAGCTATCGTTTCTGGTATTCATAAACCTCATTCGTCTTTGTTCACTTTTTAAGCTAAGTTGGGTCAAAAATCCTCACACGACGATACATACGCCTATTAACTGTTATCACTAACTAGACAGCATACCTACATATATCAGAATGCAACCTCGGTAAGGCTAGCGTGATAATAACACAGATCGTTTAGACAAGTCGCTACCAGCCACCAGCAGTTAGCACCCACAGTTATTGGCACATTCAAATTAAATTTATTGACCCACATTCTGGGCTGGACTCCGGAGTAAGCGAGGCGATAGTGAGAGAAATGCTATACATAGCATTTCAGCGTATTGAGTTTCTCAAACCTAATTGACAATAAATTGTGCCCGGTTGATGACAATAAGCTCGCCCCTTATTACATGGGTCTTAAACATAACTGGTGAAATGTGGGTGTACAGTCACGAGCACTACACACACACACCACACAACCACACCACACAACCACACCACACTACACACACCACACACACACCACACACACACACCACACACACACACCATACACACCACACACATCCACACGTTCCTAAATTTAAAAGAAATAACGATTTGATATTTAGTTTTTGAGATATGGGACTTTTTCATCAAGCTGCAGCAGTAACTTTGTTTTTTACTAACATAATATTAAAAGCAAAAGAGATTAAAAATACTTATAGAGCGAACATTAGGAATATTTTCACACAAAATTTTTGATCCCGAACATTTTCGATTTTGACACACGAATGCTACCTGACAGCGGGCGTATGACACTATAAGTTAAGTATAATAAGTTTTGGATTACAATTTTCTTCGTCTTGTCCCGTCTATCGCTCATAAATAATAGAATGTCTTTGATTAAAAGCCATTTTTTTTTAAATACTTATATCCCATTCTCAGACAAAACTTGCCTTCCTGATTTGAGCCTTTGTCTAATTGGGCAAAGGCAAAGGCAAATCTTGGGCCTTGAGTACGACAACGATTCGTATTTATTTAATACTAGGTCATGCCCGCGGCTTCGCTCGAGTGGAGTTTGGTAATTGTCCCACGGGATCGTACAACAGGGATAAAAAAATGTGTGTTAATCCAGGTTATAAACTATATACAGGGTTTAAACAGACCCATCACATATCCGTCAACCAAGCATTCTGTACATCAAAATCGCGTTTTACGGTAGGACTCGATGGAACACACTCCAAAGCATTGTGCTGATGGATGGATTGAATAGTACCGGGATCGTGGAGGTGTTTAAAGTAAAAATCTACATTAAAAACTTGTATTTAAGAAAAACTTGTAAAAAAGTTGGAACTTTGACCCCCAATATCTCCGTAACTAGAAGGTTCCCAGGTATAGAACAAAAATATTAACGCGAATTCGGGGAGAACAAGTGCGTTTCGGTTTCGTTAAGAGTCTATTTACATTCATTATGTGCCAAATTTCATCCAAATCCGATCAGAAATTTTGCGTGAAAGAGTAACAAACATCCATACAACCTCACAAACTTTCGCATTTATAATAGTAGTAAGATATCCTCGATTAAAAACGCAGACACAATCCTAGGGAACAATTATGTAGATACTCACAACTTACCATAAAATATCATTGCTACACCACTGTGACACCACCCTAAAAATCTTGCAATAAAATCATACATAACACAACGCAGCTTCCTGCAAGGTAACGTCCTAGTTATATTCCCTTTGCCAATAACACCAATAACAATTGAATTGTTATAAAGGTTACCTATATTAAAATCTCTTTATTTACGCACTAGTTCGGTAATGTGCCCTTTGCGTTTAATATCTGTTGGCAAGTACTTCCGTGAAAGCTTGTATTGTAGTGTTTAATATTTTATGTGGGTTCTGTCTCTTTGTTATGACTTCATTATCGCATTCTGGGTTCTGATCTGAGTATTCGATCTTGCTTGTCGTCCAATTTCAAAAAAGGAGTATGTGAATCATTCGTCCAGTTTTTGTTTTTTAGTTTTTTGCTAGAAAGAACAAGACGCGCGCGCCTTTTGTGTCCACCTATGTACCACTATTGTACATGATGTTTAAATAAATAAAGAAGGTATTTAATCCACGACGTCTATGGTTATATAATATGCAGTGATTTATAAATTTGAATGGCATAGAATAATAAAATACTCGTGCTCGGAGTTCGTGGCTAAATAATAACAGCCACCCGGGTCGATCTTTAGGTTAAGCCGTGCTTATCTAGGTTGGTCTGTGGATAGGTGACCGCCCATTACATTCCGAGTTTCCTCCGTGCCTCAGAAAGCACGTTAAGCCGTTGGTCTCGGCTGTCATCTGTAGATCTTTGACAGTCGTTACAGGTAGTCAGTGGCCCAAAAAGTCTGACAACCAGTCTTACCCAGTACTAACTGGGTTGTGAAGGTCAGATAGGCAGTCGCTCTATGTAAAATACTGGTATTCAGCTGAATCCGGTTAGACTGGAAGCCCCTAGACCCCAACATAGTTGGGAAAAGGCTAGGCAGATGATGAGAATAATAAAATACATTTAAATCTTATAAGGCAACCTATTGCAGTCCATTGCTGGACTGGGCTTCTCCCTAGCTATGTCACACACCATGTTCTCTACCTTTCGCATCCAGTCGGACCATCGAGCTAGCTGGAGGGCGTCCTAGTCTAATACGCAATCAATACCCACGTGAGGCCATTAGAAAGTCTCAAAGAGATGTCAGCAATCAAGTAGGGGTCCGCATGGACCGATGCCTGCCAGGGCTGCGGGACTGTTTGAAAGAGATACCGTGGCCCTGGAACATAAAGGGCAAAGAAGGAACATGGATGGGTTTTAGTCAGTACAAGTCTTACACTACCCTCCGCTCCGCCCAGAGTGGGGGGGGGGGGGTCATTTGATGATTTCCCATCCGGAAAAAAAAAAAAAAGGCCATTAGAAAGTTAAAAAAAAACCTTTTCCGTAAAAGAACAGCAATGCATTGACATGCGCGTATTGGTTGCGGTAGCTATAGACCGACCGCTTTAATGAGCCCTCGTGAAGGAATCAATTGAAATGGAATATTAGGGTTGATCACGTATTGGTTCAATTAGTATCGTAATACCTACGTGGATTATGGTTATTCTAAAGTAAGAAACCTGTGGGATATTTTTAGGACTTTGTGGACGCCTAATTTGCCTTTGATGGGGCAAGGCGGAGGACTCATTAAAGCGGTTGGTCTATAGTGTTACATTTTTGACTAAATCCATCAGCCTTGTCGCTGATGAATTTTTCCAGGGTCTCACACCTCGGACTAGTTTGAAGCTCAACTCAGGGCCCAAGTCTGCTATTTTTATTCGTCATTCCAACACGCTACTGTCATTGTCGTATTGCCATTATTATAAAACCCGTTAGTAGAAATTATTTTCGAAAAACTACTACTAAAGAACATTTCATGTCAGATTACATTTATTTATATTTTTACATATTATTTAACAGATTACCATGCCATTTCTTTCAATCGAGTGTCAGTGGTTGACCATTGGAAAGTCATAATGACGCCGTTATATTAGTAAATGACCAAACTTGTCAAAATCAACAATTATGAAATCAATGATAGACCATTCTGACACAATTGTAATAGCAGACTTGAGGCCCTGGTAATATAATCTACATTTATATTCATCATTCATAAATGTAGTACGTAACTAGGTAGTCATTACTTAGTAGTTCACCCTGTAACAACAAAAAGATAACACATTTTGACACTAACTAATAATAAAGTCTTAACACACGACGCCCATTAACGCCTATAAATTATTCAATTATTTAAATGTGACTCCTATGCAATTATCTCCGTACATTATGTTATGGAGGCCAGTGCGTTCATTTTTTTTATTTTATCAACACTAGTGTTTTTTTTCGTGGCGTCTCGCGTCATTGGATAGTCTTTTAGTTTCAATACATTTCCGGAAAACTGGCTCTTATCGTACTACGATTAGGTTCAACGTGTAATGTGTTTTACACTCGCGGATTTTTTTCATTTATCACAACTTGCGTGGAAATAAAAAAATCACAGATAACTTCTTTTTTTTTTTTTTTTCTTCTTATAAATAAAGTTGCCCTACACTAGGAATTATTCCTGTATCGTGGGTGCGTTTACAAACATTAAAAATTCACATACACAAACAGCCAGACCCGGAACAACTACAGCGGCCATACAGATATTTGTTCCGTGCGAGAATAGAACCCGCGACACGAAGCGCAGCAGTCAATCGCTCAGCCAATGCGCCAACCGTGCCGTCAAATAACTATAACTATACCTATACTAAGTCCAGTTGGAGATGATTGATTTTTTTTAATAGCGGCAAAAAGATATACACATCATCATCATTCTCTTGCCCTTATCCCAATTCATTTGAGGTCGGCGCAGCATGTCTTCTTCTTCCATACTTCTCTATTACTCGTTATCTCAGCTGTCACCTCTTTTCTAGCCATATCATCCTTTACACAGTCCATCCATCGTTTCTTTCGTCTTCCTCTACTCTATTTTTTTTTTTTTTCGGATGGGAAATCATCAAATGACCCCCCCACTCTAGGCGGAGCGGAGGGGAGTGTCAGACTTGTACTGACTAAAACCCATCCATGTTCCTTCTTTGCCCTTTGTGTTCCAGGGCCACGGCATGTCTTTCGAACAGTCCCGTAGCCCTGGCAGGCATCGGCCCATGCGGACCCCTACTTGGTTGCTGACATCTCTTTGAGGCGCGCGTGGAACACGAACGCGCCGTCGACACGGCCTGTCGTCATAAGACGGCTGGACGGCGAGCTAGCCCATAACTCGCCGTCCACAGGCCAGCGCCTACGGTGGCCGGAAGCCACCACGTGACCCCCGACGCCCAGGGCGCTCTCACGTCCCGCCACCTCCTTCACTAGCTTGACTGCTTCGCAGAAGGTTCTGGCTTCCTCTACTCTTATAGACACTCGTAATAATGAACGTGATTATTAAAAAAAAATACTTTTATGAACAAATTAACATTTATTTGTTCTGTATGGTCTAAATAAATAAAAAAATAATGAATTTTCTATTTTTCATATTAGGCTGTGTAGCGGCTTCATACCTCCTTCTCCTTCAACCTGACGAAAGCAAAGAGCTAATAAAAAGCAAATTAAATAATAGTTTCTAGTAACTCAAAACAAAACTACTTTCCATTCTATTATTTTATTTCTTCGAAAGTGAATTGAAAAACGTCGTAAGTTACACGTAGGCATTTGTTACTGCAATTCTCGGCTTATATCAACCTGGCCTGCGGCTCGGGTATGAATTCCGCCTCGACTGCAATAACGAAGTATCCCCACTTATATCAAAATGTACTATATTTTTTCTCTACGAAAGCATCTTTTTGGCTGAAAAGCCGTTGTTTTACTTGGGGTTTTGTTGCGCTGCTTAAAAGCGTTTTTACAGAAAATGGGCAACGTCGCAAATAGCTGTCAAATATTGCGCTGTTTTGATTAATTTGGCAATATAACTGTATGGAAATAAGAAACATGGCTAACTGGTGAACTAATAATATTGATTATGAAATTTAATAATTAAAGCTGTTTTGACATGGAAAGAAAAATTCTAGTGCGATTTCGAGAGCTGTGAGCAGGGTGCGATGGTCTAATTGGTTAAGACATCCGGTGTACTGAATCGGAAGGTCGCAGGATCAAACCCTGCTCGCACTAGAATTTTTCTTTCCATGTCAAAACAGCTATAGTTCCCTACGCAGGGTTTGCGTATAAAAATATAAAAAAATTAATAATTAATATCGTAACACCGAATATTTACTTTTAGATGTAAAAAAAGTATTTGGAAACTTTCTAAATGCCTTTTTTTACACTTAACACGGTTGCAACATCAAATTCGGTGTTTAAAATGCAATTTATTTTTAATATTCTAGTCCACATTTCTTATTTCTATACAGTAATATTGAAAAATTGATTTAAATAGGTAAATATTTGACAGCTATTTGCGACGTTGACAACTTTTTGGATGAACGCTCTTAATCTTCCCAGGGCTTCGAATTTCATAGATACGGTTGTTGTGTTATTGGGATAAAAGTCAACGAGTATAAAAAAATATTTTTCTTTGGGAAAGTTGTTTGTTATCATGAGTACAATCACGTGTTTAAGTATCGGTCAATAATTACCAGTCACCCTGTATAGCAAAGTTGAGGACTATTTCTAAGTTGTATCTGTTTCGAAAACATGATTCCATAACATTTTCTCCATAGAAAAATACCTCAAAGTTACCTCTAAAATAAATTATAAATGGATAATAATTTTAAATTAAAAACTTTAAATTAGGTCATGAATCTGTCGATCTATGTGTAGGTAATGCAGAAGGTATCCATTTTGTTTTATTTTATTATTTGTCATCGTTCCATCAATAGTGTAGTTCACCCTAAAATAATCTTCTTGATAGTGCGAGCGAGAAAGAACGATCTAGGCGGAGGAAGAGGGCAAAATTTGAAGTTTAGTTGTCATACCGTATGCCCTTAATCCTTTATGAGGCAGAGAAAACCGGAAGTGGTAGAAAAACGGAATTTATGTAGGTTAATACGGATATTTTTATACGAATTTTAAGATTTTTTTTACTTTGACAAAAAAAAAAAAAAAATCGCTGGATAATATGTGGAAAATTTTGTGATCGTACATGTGCCACTGCTCATACTAAAGTGGGGATATTTCGGTACATAAAATAATTTTGTGGGTGACACGTAGACATAAGTGCTAGAGAGCATTGATAGAAGTCCGAGTCATGTTTCTTTCCGTGCCGGTCATAGTATGGCACGCTGTTGTGGGCAGACTCCTTTATAACGAAAAAATCTTAGTGGTAAGTATAGTAGTATTTTTTTTTAAACTTCACTGAACTGATTTGAACTCGTAACTTTATGTTCAGCAGTAGCGTAACACTTAAATTACTTATCAAATCCTACATTTACAAATTAAAATCACATCCATTTAAAGTCACTTGCATATTATTGCACTGTTTATCTTCAATATGTCACCTATCAAAAATCAAAAATTAATCAAAATCAAAGCATTTATTTCAAGTAGGCCAGTTACAGGCACTTTTGAATTGTCGAAACAAAGACAACGGTAAAAAATAGCTACAGTCCCAGTCACAAGGCACAAAAACTGTGAAAGTACTGTAGTTGCCCATTCCCTAACGTAGATCTATATGGAGAAGAACGGGCAAGAAACTCCATGGACACTCCTATCTTATTTATGATCACAAATAAGAAATTACCATAAATTAATGACAAAATAAAGTGCGCGATAAATTAAGTAAATGTTTTAATATTTCATTCTTGTGGATTGTTTCATGTTTTTTGATAAGGTTATCAAAACAAGGAAGGCTTTTTGATTTGTGGTACTTATGGCTCAAATTTAAATGGAATATTCTGAAGATTGATTACGTATTGGTTCAATTAGTATCATAATACCTACGTGGATTATGTGTTATTTTACAGCAAATAAACTGTGGGATATTGTTAGGACTACAGAGTCCTAACAAAAAACGTTACAAACAACTACAAACAAACAACAAAAACGACAACAACAAACAACAACACAACAACATCGTCAACATTAAACGTTCACAGAAACGTTTAATGGGCAAGGCGGAGGACTCATTAAAGCGGTCGGTGTATAGTCGGTTGATGGCAATAGGGTCGCCCCCTATCGCATGGGACTTAAACATAACTGGCGAAATGTGGGTGTAGGTTTTACTAGGAACACATCTGCCTAACCTTTCAGAGATTACAGGCGTGATGTTATGATAATATGTTAAAAGTTACACAGGTAGCCTTTAAAATATTTTTAGTTCCAGTTGACGCCTACATAATTAGCTAGTTTCATGTAGGTAATTATGTGGTAATTCAGTTATAAAAACGCCAATTATTGCAACTTTAATACATAGTGAGTATTAATTATCTCTTGTTATTCTTGAGTGATTTATTAGACATGTTAGCCGTTCATTAATTTATTTTGAAGCTGAATTAATGTTTTGTAGGCATTTTTTTTAACCGTTGCCCCACAACAAAAATTTCTTCGATATTCTGAGCGCGTTTACAAACATTTAAACTCACATACACAAACAGCCCGACCCGGAACAACTACCTGTAGGCCATACAAATATTTGTTCCGTGCGGGAACCGAACCCGCGACATGCCGTGCAGCAGCCAATCACTCAGCCACTGCGCTAAACGTGCCGTCATTATTATTGTTTTTAATATTACTAAATGGCATTTTAAAGTACAGTGGTGGCTCAGTGGTTAATAGTGCCGTCCTATAGGTATGTGCCCGACCCAGTTCTCGATAATGGCAATATCACATTGTACTAGGATCTGCCTATCATGACTGACAGGATTATTGGAGCCAATAAACCTGATATAGTAGTCGTGGATTCATCAGAGACGCGCGCCATGATTGTTGGCATAACGGTTCCGCATGACAGAACCTAGTGAAAGCCGAGAAAGATAAGTAAATCAAGTATCTTGACTTTGCTCACGAGGTTGTCGACTTGTGGAATGTGGATACAGCGATCATTGTGCCGATAGTCGTGTCAGCCAATGGCTTAATTGCCAAGAGGAGGAGGCTCTCGTTGGGTAGTTGGATCAGGGCCTGATATAGAAAGCGGTACTTCTTGACCTGGCGCGAGCGCTGACCGCTGGCAGCTAGGACCCAATCTCTGATACATTTTTGATTTTTTTAAATGGTTGATAGAAGAAGTCTACACTTCTCTATCTTAGACTACTCTATTCTATTTAATAATGCTAATAATTACCAAACAGTTAAGTTATAATTCACACTAGTTCAATGTTCGGTGGTCGAACATATGAGAAAAAAACCTCAGTTGTTCGATGATGGATTTCAAATATTTCCAAATTCAATTACATTTCCGGAATTCAATTATCCAAGTATTTCTCAATATTGTAATATGTTCATTGTGGATATTACTGCCCCGAAACGAATTTTCAAAGCAATTTTTAATATGTTAGTTAGACTGTGAGGATTTTTTTTTGTACCTATTTTTTTTTAGATCCTTCTTTTTGTTGTAGGACGGGGGTTAATTTTGTATGGCACGTGCCCCTTCTTCTTTGTAAAGAAATCTATACTAATATTATAAAGCTGAAGAGTTTGTTTGTTTGGTTGAACGTGGTAATCTCAGGAACTACTGTATCGATTTGAAAAATTCTTTTAGTGTTGGATAGCCCATTTATCGAGGAAGGCTATAGGCTATAAAATTTCACGCGGACGAAGGTCGCGAGCAACAACTAGTACTAAATAAAGGAATTATACTTTCCCTTACATTTACGCCACACATGATCAGAGCTAAAAAATATAACAAAATACTACTCGCTCATCAAAAAACCGGTCAAATATCATGCATTCTTTCACGCATACATTAACATGCATTACACATTATCATATCTACGCCTTGTCAGTTAATTCTGAATGTCAAGGGCTTTTCTTACGAGTTCTGGTTTTTAAGCCTTGAATAAGTTCAGCTGCACAATGAACGACTGACTGTTGCTTTTGAAGTGGGTGTTTGTGACGCCACATCTTCTTTTAATATTATGGGAAAACTTCCAACGAAACGCAGGATGGGCAGTGTAAACAAAAACGTTTATTTCCAGGCAACTTTGGCCCATAGATATACAGGGTGTAAAAAGACCCTTCACATAGCCGTCAAACAAGAATTCTGTACATCAAACTAAGTAACTTTGCGCAAAAATTATTGCTGGGAATCGACTTTTTTTTGGGGTGAAAAATCACGTTTTACGGTAGGACTCGATGGAAAGCACTCAAAGCATTGTGCTGATGGATGGATTGAATAGTACGGGGGTCATGGAGGTGTGTAAACATCTTACATTAAAAACATGTATTTTATAAAAAAAAAATACTTGTGAAAAAGTTGAAACTTTGACCCCCAATATCTCCGTAACTAGGCGATTCCTAGGTATAGTCAAGAACAAAAAAATGATCGCAAAGACGCGGAGAACAAGTGAATTTCGGCTTTGTAAAGGGTTTTGTACACCCTGTATAATGCCTACGTGAACCTTTGTGAAGAGAGAAAATTTTGTATAATAATCATTTTAATTTCATTTCAATGGTTACAAGTTGCTCAATCTAGCAACAGTTGCCGGAAAAAGTTGCCTTGTTTACTTGGGGCTTTGCTATGCGAAATCAACGTATACAAAATATCAGCAATCGTATTGTAAGTCTTATCTCAATAAAAGTTTATAAAGATATCTTTGGATTCATTTTAAGTGATGCGGATTTTTGTATTAAATTACCATTACTACATAGTATAAAACAAAATCGCTTCCCGCTGTCTGTCTGTCCCAATGTATGCTTTTTTTTTTTTTTTTTTTTTTTTTTCTGATGGGAAATCATCAAATGACCCACTCTGGCCGGAGCGGAAGGGAGTGTCAGACTTGTACTGACTAAAACCCATCCATGTTCCTTCTTTGCCCTTTGTGTTCCAGGGCCGCGGTATCTCTTTCGAACAGTCCCGCAGCCCTGGCAGGCATCGGGCCCTATGTATGCTAAGATCTTTAAAACTACGCAACGGATTTTGATACGGTTTTCTGTAATAGATAGAGTGATTCAAGAGGATGGCTTATATATACACCGTGATTTTTTAGTCGTCTTACAACGGCAACCCACTTCATGTATCCAATGAATACTAAACATTCATAAAAAAATAGGTACCTATTTATGAGATTTTAATAATTTAAAAATAAAAATATTATTCAGTATTATGACGCTTGACGTAGTTAAAACACCCTGTTGCGAGCGATGATCTCTGGACTCGAGTGCTGGGTAGGTATATTGTTCTCCCGTTTGACACGTAAACATCATTGGATTGGATGTTTCTTAATTTTTTCATTTTTTTTTTCTTTGTACCTATTACGGAAGCTAAAAATAAATCGCGCCTAGAGCTATTTTATGTCGGGTACATTGAGTGGGGATCTGGGATATTTGCGCGAAAGACATATGCGCGAAGGACACTTCCGCGAACCCTCTTGCGCGAAAAGACATATGCGCGCATGGACTTTTGGGCGATTAGACTTTTGCGCGAATGGACTTTTGCGCCTATAGACACTTACGCGCATAGACACATGCGCGCAGAGACACTTGCGCGAATGAACTTTTGCGCAAAAGGACACTTCCGCGACTAGATTTACTCGCGACTGGCTACGGTTAATCTGTAGAGTAAACATAACATCATATTATTTCTTATTTTCAATGAGATAGAACGAGAGAAGTGGCAACACTGCCCGAGTGACATGTCAAATTATTTTTTCGTATCTACCATGAATAGTGATGCCAGATATAATTATTGTTTAATCGATTTACAATATCGATTTTGAACGTATGTTTCAAAATAATTTTACTCTCTGTTCAAGCTTTTGGGTTTCATTAATATCGATTTTTAAGGTCATTCAGTTGTCTATTATGACAAATGTATATTGATGTATAGAACATTCTTGTTAATTTGTACAAAAAAGATTAATGAATCGATTCCGATTTAGAAGAACCTCAGTGTTATGTGTACTCTACAGCTAACCTAACCTAACCATTCGCGCATAAGTCCTTTCGCGCATGTGTCTTTGTGCGTAAATGTCCGTTCGCGCATGCGAAGCCGGGGCGGGTCGCTTTAATAATAAAGGGTGTAGTCAAATGGCAAAAACGGAACCCTTTTAGTTTCGCTCTGTCTATCTGTATATCTATCTGTCCATTCGCATGTCACAGCCATTTTACTTCGAAATTACTGGCACCACACTGTTAAATTCTTTTAGTTTTCTATGAACCGCTGCACAAAAGACGCAAAGTGATGTGAAATAAAAAAGAAAACAAACAAAAATAGTGGTGGTTCTTCGTACATATAACTAATGTTTGAAAGAAAATATAGTTTGTTAGGTAATATAGGTTACTTTAATTTATAAATGTATATAATATTCAGCTAATAAAATTGAAATATATAAAAAAAAACGTTGAAAGAAAATATATCAATGTATTTAACTATGTGGGGTAATTATCGATAGCTCCTGAAAAATGATATCGAGATTCCTAGAACAATTTTTTTCTTAAGTCAATCATTGATGAGATATTTGCTTCTAAAGTCGTTAAAATTGTGCCTCTACTTTCTAAAGTAAGAGGATGAAAATTCTGAAAAAAAATGAGGTTTGTAGAACGTAAAAGGACCTTTCTACTAAAATTAGTTTGAATAAAATTTAATATTTAGTTTTTGAGATAAGGGACTTTTCATCAAATGCAGCTGTAACTTCGTTTTTGATTAACATACTATGAAAATAAATTTAGTTTTACTGTTGCGTGAAGATGATCAATTTAAAAAAAAATATATTATATTGTTTGATGCTACGGAAGCGTGTCTGTGCGAGTGCGACTCGCACTTGGCCGGTTTTTTTTTTCGAATAAATATTGCTGAACAAGTGAGGTGTCTTAGAAGTGTATTTAAAGATGTCGTTTTTTTACTACCCAGTGTGTATTTAAGAAATAATTAAATAAAACACCAAAATAAATTTTCATATGCACATATATTCGTTACAATAATAATAATATTTTAATAATGTAATATAATTATCTCTTACAACACTATTAAAGCTGGCACATTTTCTTTTGTTTTTACCGCAACGCTAATTTCATGATTGTTAAATAATAATAAATTAATTTATTAATAATTCCTAATGACTTTACTTGAGTTTTTTCTTAGTTAATATGCCAAAGTACTTATTGTTATAAATACTTTGGCATAATAAATTAAAAAAAAAGTCTAAAGGCTTATTGATAATGCTATTACAATTTTTAAATAAAATAAATCTAGACTTGAAGGTATCAGGGGTTGTGCAGGTAAATCTTTATATAAAATATATAAATAATATCGCAAAAATACATTCATACTTTTAATTAAATTTGCCGGTAAATATCAATATAAGACGTGAAATGAAATACCCAATTAAACATGTCTCATATGGTTAATTTGAATATTGCAAAAGCATTGCATTGATTTCTTGCTATTTTACAGATTAATTAAATATAAAAATAAAATTGGGCCTTACGGTATGTTAGGTTCAATCCCCGTATTTTCAATAAAAGATCTAGTAAATAACAATAATATCTAAATTATAATAATAAACTATCTATGGTGTATATTTGAACTATGCATTTAAGCTTCTTAATTTATCCGATATCATAATTCGATAATTTCGTATATTATCTATCTATGTTTATTACACTGATTTAATATAATTATATTGCTTAAAACGAAGCATGCCTTGGGTCAAGCAAAAGGAGGCATAAACATGCCTTTTAATAAGTAAGAATAATTTATTTAAAAAGAAAAGTGTACATTTAGGCGCAGTAAACCCTAATAGATAGTGATAAGATAGTGCGCTTTGCTATGAAAATATTTATTATTATATTTATTTACTCATAATTATTCATTTGTATTTATAATGCGGAATAACGTTTGCACAATTATATTCCTCTATGAATAGGGCAGAATGTAATGCACTGCCTCGTTAAAAGCAATAAAATTATTAAAAAATCAGTACCTTTTATATTAATACAGCAATAACGTACAAGATATTATTTGTTTAAAAGAGGGCCATTTAAGAACTCGGACCTAAATAAAGGCCTCAAAAAATACATGAACGGTGGTAGACAAAATCTATATTAATTAAAAAGGTCTCAATTATGTGGCTTAATCGTACCACAAGTTTCCTTTAATTTTAAACATAACAAGAAGCACATAAAATAGTAATAATAGTCGTTAAACAGCCCAATTTTACTAGTATCTCCCTTTTCAAAACAATGCGACTATATATTTTTTTTATAATTATATTTTTTTATAATTTAATAAGTATCAAACGTTATGATTTTATTTTACGTCGCATGGTTTTGCAAAGTTAGACGACATCTTAACAGAGCAAAGACTGAAACAGTAAGTTTGAAGCAATTGTCATTTAAATGTACCTACAAATTAATTCCTGGAACTTTCAGGATTTCATTTATAAAAACTTTTTGAGGAGATGTTTAATCACCACAACATGATGCACCAGCTCTGTACTGGATCCGCGTCGCCTAAACTCGAGAGGTTCAACATTCTTACTACAGGGTGTAAACAGACCCTTCACACAGCCGTCAACCAAGCATTCTGTACATCAAACTAAGTAATTTTACGCTAAAAATATTGCTGGGTTTGACTTTTTTTTTTGGCGGGAAAAATCACATTTTACAGTAGGAAACGATGGAAAGCACTCAAAGCATTGTGCTGATGGATAGATTGATTAGTATGGGGGTCGTGGAGGTGTGTAAAGTAAAAATCTTACATTAAAAACATGTATTTTTAAAAAAAACTTGTGAAGAAGTTGGAACTTTGACCCCCAATATCTCCGTAACTAGAAGGTTCCCAGGTATGGTCTAGAACAAAATAATGATCGCAAAGATGGGGAGAACAAGTGCATTTCGGCTATGTTAAGGGTCTATTTACACCCTTTACGGGACTCCATACTGCTACGCATAGTTATAAGCATCGTAACGACATCGCCTCAGATTGGGTTCAGTTAGTTATAAGCGGGTCCAATATAACTATGCTTTCAGGTTGCTGATGGGAGTACCTGCTGCAACTCGACAGCGATGTTTGCTGAAGGTCAAGTGGATGCCTTTCACGCCATTATAGGTAAGAGAGCAAGATCGCTAATGCGAAGGGTGAGGGTAAGTCCCAACAGCTAGGTGTAATTGCAGAATACATTCATAGTCCTATTTGGCGGCATTGGATAAGGTTGCATATATTGTAGGCTGGAATGCGTTTTTTTTCTCTTGTGTGTGTATAGCTTTAATTTATCTTGATGTACTACTACTAACACTCTATAGACCGAAAAGTCTGAAATAAACGTTTTGAATTGAATTGAATAAGTGAGGTGAGGTAATGCTGTTTCGGGAGGTTCCTGCATCGAATCGGGCGGGAGGAAACGCCCGGGTGTTTCCACTGCGAGGATCGTCCGGAGGACACGGTGGAACACACCGTGGAGGTCTGCCCCACTTGGGCGGAGCACCGCCGTGTCCTCACAGCGGCGATTGGCGGCGGCGATCTCTCGCGTCCGGCCTTGGTTCAAGCCATGGTCCGGAGCGAGAGGGAATGGGAAGCCGTCACCTCCTTCTGCGAAGCAGTCATGCTAGTGAAGGAGGTGGCAGGACGTGAGAGGGAAAGAACCTCACGTCCCAGCCGCCGCGGGAGACGCCCTGGGCGTCGGGGGTCACGTGGTGGCTTCCGACCACCGTAGGCGCTGGCCTGTGGACGGCGAGTTATGGGCTAGCTCGCCGTCCGGCCGTCTTATGACGACGGGCCGTGTCGACGGCGCGTTCGTGTTCCACGCTCGCCTCAAGGAGATGTCAGCAATCAAGTAGAGGTCCGCATGGGCCGACGCCTGCCGGGGCTGCGGGACTGTTCGAAAGAGATACCGTGGCCCTGGAACATACCGGGCAAAGAAGGAACATGGATGGGTTTTAGTCAGTACAAGTCTGACACTCCCCTCCGCTCCGCCCAGAGTGGGGGGGGGGTCATTTGATGATTTCCCATCCGGAAAAAAAAAAAAAAAAGGTGAGGTAATGCCGAACCGGTGCAGAGCTTATGATTGATATGCTTTGAGCTTTGAGGTAAAATAAATATGGTTTAGCAGATTTAAGAAGATAACAGGACTTCACCATTAACAACATTTAGTAATTTTGATGTGGTGTCTTGTAATTAGGTTGGATTATTCTGTTAGGTTTTAGAATATTGAAGTGGAATGCATAGCTAGGTCAAAAGCTTTGTTAGTGTGTGATTTTCATCGTATAGATAGAGACTTGCTTCAAACTCTGTTTCTACAGAAAATACGATAGCTAGAACAGTACAACAAATATTTATTTTAAAAGAAAGATTCATAGTGATGTGCATTACTATTATTTAGAATAAGTTTAATAATATTAAAATGCTACAATACACATCTAAGATTATTACTAACAGCGTGTTTGTTAATTTGAAGTGCTTATTTAATACCCAAATTTTAAATACCGTGTGTGTGGTGAGAATAGACTATTCCACGAGACTTTTTAACAGTGCCACATAAAACAGTGCAAAATAGTTTTTAGTTTTATTAACACTTTGTTCATTTGTTTTTTTTTTTTAAATGGCTGGATAAAAACAAACTAATCGACCTTGCATATGGTTTTCAGAAAAGTAGATCCGCTGTGAGTGAAATTTTAAAATAAATTGTCACTAAAGAAAGGTCATCATCATTTTTTGCCTAGCCGTTTCTCAACTACTTCCAGCCCTACCGGATCTTGCTGTACACTCCATCACAATCAAGGATATTTTTGGGCGATTGTCAATAAACTATAAAATATCACAGCCGGGACCAACGGCTTAGTGCGCTTTTCGAGGCACGGAGGGAACTATGTAATGGATGGTCACTCTTCCACGGATCAACCTCGGCATGCGTTGCTTAGCCAAGAGGAGCGACCTGTGCGGCTGTAATTATTTAGCCACGTGCTCCTTATGTGTGTACGAAACATGAAAGACAAAATTGTTACTCATCATCAGCCTAGCCTTTTCCCAAATATGTTGGGATCGGCTTCCAATCTAACCAAATGCAGCTGATTACCAGTATTTTACGTAGAGCGACTGCCTATCTGACCTCCACAACCCGGTAGTACTAGGTAATACGATACCATTGGTAACACTCACCCCACTGACTTACTGTAACGACTGTCAAAGTTGTACAAATGACTGCCGGGACCAAAGGTGCTTTCCGGGGCACGGATGAAACTCGGTATGTAATGGGTGATAACCCATCCACAGACCAACTGGAAGATAGACCTGGAGGATTATAATTTCAGTGTAGAAAAGAGACAGAGCTATACAGGTTGTCTAGCGCCATCTCTTTCCCACACTGGAATTTCTCCTGCTTTAAGACGTCATGGTAGGCCACCTGAGCGGCTGATATTATTTAGCCAAGAGCTCCTCCCCTGTTACTATCGAAGACATATTAAAAAAAAAAAACAGCAAAGGTGTGAAAACTGTCTTCTATAAAAATTGCTCTCTACGAGGCACAGAATCCACATCACTATAACCTTTCGAAACTAAACTCGAATAATTCACAACTTTTACATAGTGTTCTGGGGGGTTACTATGACGTCTTAAAGCAAGAGCAATTCCAGTGTGGGAAAAAGACAGAGCTATACAGGTCGTCTAGCGCCATCTCTTTCTCACACTGGAATGACTTCTGCTTTAAGACGTCATAATAGGCCACCTGAAAGGATATGCTATACATTAATACTAGAAGCACCAACACATACACAGACAAACAGTGGTGCAGTTATCAAGTTAAAAACATACTTACATCTATCGCGATCAACATGTTAGAAAAAAGTAATAAATATCGCTGATTGTTTTTTACGTGTCAAAGTCAACAGGTTGATTTTCTTTTCTTGTCGCTAATATATACAAATAAATAAATTTAAAGTGTCCGGTTGTAATATCAAAATAACAGTTTTTTACTTAATGCACAAGCACATGAAAATTGTAATACGATACTTATAAAAAAAACACTTTTATTTTCAATTTTTGTCTGTCTGCCTGTCGGTCTGTCTGTCTGTTGTCGTCATGTCCCTGCGACAAATAAATATCAATCAAAAGCTAATCATTTATTAACAGTTCTTCCAATCCTAAATATATATTCCAATATTCTTCTTTTCCTATTTTTTTATATTAATCAATATTTTTTCTTACTTTCTTTCTGTTCCGGCTAATGTCCGAAACCGCTGGACCGATTATGACAGGACTTTTACTGGCAGATAGCTGATGTTATAAGAAGTAACTTAGGCTACTTTTATTTTAGCATAAGAATTAGGTCGCGGCACCAGCTAGTTAACGATCAAAAAAAACTTTAAGCGCGATCTCTCGAGTTTAATAGAGGAACCTCAAGGAACCGAATAGCAGTTAAATTAAAGTAACCAGCTTTTGCAACTGCGTAGTATGCATATAACCATCATGTTCCTGCCCTTGTCCCATTCTACTTGGGGTCGGCGCAACACGTTTTCTTCTTCCATTCTCCCCTGTCAGACGTCACGGCATCATTTACTCCTTTCTCTTTCAAAACAGTCTTCACACAATCCATCCATCTACGTCCATCACTCTTTCAGTCACATGCGTTTCATCCCTTCTCATTACATGTCCATACCAAGGCAAACGACTTCCTTTATTTTTTTCTGTAACAGGCGCCACTTTCAAACTTCCTCTAATATACTCATTTGTTACTTTATCCATTCTTGTCACTTCACACCCCCAGCTTAACATTCTCATCTACGCTACATGCAACCGTTTTTCATCCATCTTCTTCAAAGCCCAGCATTCTGGTCCATACAGTACGACAGGTCTAATCACGGAATTGTATCTAGTATGCATATAATCATCGTCTGCCTAGCCTTTTCCCAACTATGTTGGGGTCGGCTTCCAGTCTAATCGGATGCAGCTGAATACCAGTATTTTACATGGAGCGACTGCCTATCTGACCTTCACAACCCAGTTAGTACTGGGTAATACGATACTCCTTGGCAAGACTGGTTGTCAGACTTTTTGGGCCAGTGACTACCTAACGACTGTCAAAGATCTACAAATGACACCCGGGTCCAACGGCTTAATGTGTTTTCGGCACGGAGGAAACTCAGAATGTAATGGGTGATCACCCATCCACAGACCAACCTAGGCAAGCACGGCTTAACCTAAAGATCGACCCGAGCGGCTGTTATTATTTCGCCACGAGCTCCTCCATATAATAAGGAACTAATTTGACAGTACTACTTTTCGTCCCCATTGGTTATTAAAATTACGTTTCAATTTCATTTCTTTTATTTGTAAGGATATTTTAAACCCATCGTCATAAGTAGGCTTTATTACTTATTTAAGTAAACTAGTTTTTTTGAAGATTTGCCAGAAAATATGTAAAATTGGTTATTTTAGGGCCTTGTGGATGCAGCAAGAAATATTTCATGTAAAAATACTACCATTGCTCAAATCGAGGCAAACATTACTTTTAGTGAGGCACAGATTTTACTAATTTCGAGGCATGTTGATCGCAATTCACAATTAAAATCCTGTTTTGCGATGGCACTATATTTATACTAAATAGATCTATTCCGTTTTCCTCTAAATGGATAAAATCTCCTACAGACAAATATTTACAAAAATGTTGGCGTAGGAATTGAGGACGTATCCATTTCTTCTTGGCACAACATTGATATAATTTATTTTTATAATTGTTTTTCAGAAAATTTAAATATCTCCAAAGTTGATTTTTTAACCAAGTTGTACTAATTTAATATGAACTTAAATGTACTTAAATTTAAAATATTATGGCAAAATGTTTGCTGAAATTTATTATGATTCTAGTGGAGTTTTTATTAATAATTTAGGGACTAAACACAGAAACTTTGAATGCCATATTTACGACAAAGCTTCAACGAACGACATTTTTTTTATATTTAAAATGAATAAATTGTTATGTCAGTACAAGTTTCACATTTAAAAGCCTTAAAATATTTTATATTAAATTAAAAACAACACATTAATAATGTCTTAAATATTTTTAAACATTTTATAACAGTTAGTTTACATTTCATAATTATAAACACTATCATTCCCTTACAATATTTTACAATTACATTTAAATTTACATTTAATACGGAAAATTATATTTTTTTCCAAATAATGGGACGTATAATAAAATGCACGAAAGTCAATAATTTAATAAATAAATAATAATTACTATTATTTTTTTAATAAATAGATTTCAAAAATTAACCGACACTACATGGCTTTTGAACTAATTACAAATTAAAACATAACTTTGACCACCACGCACGTCTATGGACGTCAGTTCGTTGGCGCTTTAAATAAAGTGTTATTTTCGACGTGCCATGCCGTCCGAAGCATCAAGAGCACTTTTTGATTTGACGTCCATAGACGTCCGTGGCGGCCAATAGGTAACCCATAACGAAATACATTTCATACATTCCCAACACACATATAATATTTTTCACATTTATTAAGTTAACTACATTTCTGTAACTTTAATAAATGATATTCCTCTTTCATTTAATTCCGTTAACGATTTATTTAATTTGAATAAAAATGACTTTAAGAGATGTTTTTGAATGCAAGTCTTAGGTCTCGTCACTTTGGCATATCTTTCAACTAGTATTGCCGATATTTTTTGGCTTTATTACAAAGTAATATTATTTTTTACAGTTAAACTTGTAAAAGTGCAAGATTGACTTCAATTTTCAATTGCAGCGAGATTCAAATGTAATAAATTTAGTAGTCTATAGAAATAAAATAACCATTTAATATTTTACTGAACGTCATTTTCATTTAATTTATTGGACTTTATAATTATGTAGATAATAATATATTATGTTTTACATATAAATATATTTATAAATGTATATATTTATGTCTAATTTAGCAAAAATGGACGTTAGGGTTTCTGCTAGAACATTTCTTACTAATTTAAGACGCTGCGTTCAATTAGGAAATGTGAATTTAAAATACTTCACAGACGCTTAGTTCAGGAAAGGAGCTAATGAATGCATAATAATTATACACCATCACTTTTTAGTCGTCTTACAACGGCAGCACACTTCATGTATCCATTGACTACGAAACATTCATAAAAAAAATATAGGTATTTATGAGATTTGAATAATTTAAAAATAAAAATATTATTCATTATTATAACGAATGACGTAGTTAGAAACACCCTACCAGTGGCGAAGGTCTTACTGGTACTTTCTGGATTCCTACCGGATTCCCTTTGAAAAATGGTACAGTCAGTATTTTGTAAACAAATAATATAATCACATTAAAGATATGTACTCCGGCTTATCTCTTACAAAAATTGACCCTTCGCTACTGCACCCTTTTGCGAGTGCGGTCCGTAATCGTGCCTAGAAGCGTGTGCGTTATTTATATCGGATAAATTGAGCGGACTAACTTTGTAAGACGACTAAAAAGTCACAGTGTATAACGTATTATGTGTATTAATCAAAATTATCTTATGCTGGCATTACACGATTTACATTTGGTTTTATTTGGTTGAATCAACCGAATATTTCAAACAAAATTATTAAAAATAAAAAAATTAAAAAAAATATGTTGAATTGCCATTATAAAAACTTTAAACATTTTTTGTCTTTGTCACTTTTGAACATGTAACTGTCAAATTTTGTCCGCTATACCTACAAGGATCGTTACCAAAATCGTATCTCAAGCCGCCATTTGCTTTTTTCAAATTATAAGCATGGTCCAGGTTTTCATATCCCGACAGTACCAACAAGGAGTTTCAAGTTGATTTGAAGAGAATCATAGCATACTTTATGCTACCATATTTGAACACTTGGCAAGTCTCTTCATTATTAAAGGCGCCATTCCTTTACGCAAGCTACTTCTATGCAAGTTGCAAATTACATACAACTTGAATAAACCTGCACACAAGCTACAACTTGTATGAGATAGTTTGAACTTGGTAATTTTTTATTCAAGTGACGTGCAAATTGAACGTTTAAACGTTAGTTGCACGTTTCGAATTGCAAACAAACCAGTTTCGAACCCACTGGGTCCAATCGGTAATATACTATTATCTAAGAAATGCCTCGGCAAGCAACACCGATCACAGCAGCACTTCTTCCATGCATGATGTCCTACTCAATTGTTCAACATCTCCACTTGTATGCAAGTAAAACCTGCAAACAATTACCACACTCTTGAAAACATGTTTCCATTGCCTCCACAACCCAGCTGCCTATCTGACCTCCACAACCCAGTTAGTACTGGGTAATACGATACTCCTTGGTAAGACTGGTTGTCAGACTTTTTGGGCCACTGACTACCTATAACGGCTGTCAAAGATCTCCAAAGACACCCGGGACCAACGGCTTAACGTGCTTTCCGAGGCACGGAGGAAACTCGGTATGTAATGGGTGGTCACCCATCCACAGACCAACCTAGGCAAGCGCGGCTTAACCTAAAAATCGATCCGAGCGGCTGTTATTACTTAGCCACGAGCTCCTCACTGCAAGCAACTTATAATACGCAAATGTGACGTCTTATTTCTATGCAAGACTTGCTTAATGGAATCGCGCCTTAAGATATTTTCTATTCTCGATCGACTAGTATTGATCGATTAAAATGAAGTACAGTCCTTTGACAGTTATTTTACCTGTGACAGACAAGAAGTAAAGAACACTTTTATTTTGACAGACTTGTCAGTGACAGCAGACTAGCCTGAATCTTATTACTGCGTCATAAAGATAATTGTGAAATCACGGTACTGGCCCGGTATGGCCGATGTCTATCGTTTAAACGACATTGTATCATTCTGTGGGTTCAGACAAAGTATCGAATTGTTATCAAGGATGACAATGATGGTAAAGTTGAAGAAAGAATCGCTTCAGTGGCACTACTACGATTAGGCGCCGTCCTATTGCCATCGCTCGCACGATGATGATAATTCTTCAGTGTGCATAGTGATTCGTATTAATTATAAATAAATTATAATAAATACGAATTACTATGCACACTGAAGAATTATGAAATTCTGCGACCCCGGGATAAAAATTGGCATTTAAAAAAACCCGCTTCCATACTATTGTACCCATTGCCGGAAAAAAACTTACTTAACTAAATGTGCACCCGAATATTCGATCCCTAATCACACAGTTAGAACACACACACAGACACAGACAGACACAGACACACACACACACTCACTCTAACACTTACTCTAACACACATACAATCACACACACACTCACTCACACACACGCACTCACTCTAACACTCACTCTAGCACACACACAATCACACACACACTCACTCACACACACAAACACACTCACACATAGACAGTATGGGAAGCGATAGCTATCGTTTACAATTGCGAGTTTGTGGTACAAGTTGACATTTACTTGTTTTGAATAGTCAAAGCTATTTGACTAAGGTGCGCCGCTGTGGCTCCACTGCAGTGTTTCTCCACGCTTCTAATTTGAAGGCATCCTTAAATATATAGGGTCTAACTATTCATACACGAAATATTTTTAGGGAATCACCTAACGGCTATAACAAAGCCATTTCAAGAGGGTTTTTTTTATCTACGTATATTATTTTTTTTTAAATAAATAATTCTAAATTACTTGACCAACAAAATAAATACTGGCTCCTTATTTTTAAGCATCCATTACAGTAGTTTATTACGTCGTATTTACCTACTGTCATTGTTAGAATATGGAAGTAACGGTTTTATACAAAAAGTCTCAAAAATTTTTAGAATTATAATAATTTTGTAAAAAAAAGAAACACCCAGATATTTTTTTTTTCGTTGCTATGGCAACTTTACGACTTATAGAAGTTACTCTTAAAATATTTCGTGTATGAAAAGATAGACCTTATATTAGTGTAACATATTTTATGCCACCGAATAGCTTTTTTAATCTTGTTAAAACTAGTTTTAAAAATGAGAAACGTTTTGGTACTTGTCTAGAAACACAGATATGTTTTTTTTATCATTCGATTATTGAATTTTGTAAGGGCAGCGTTCAAGCTTAAAAAGCATTCAATAATTATATAAATATAAATTTGCTCAGTAAATATTATATGTTTAGTTATTTTGACAAATGTTATCAATTCCAGGTAAGAAAATACGAAAGATTTTCTATTTTAAGTACGTAAGTATAATTTATTATTTCCTTGTATCAAATCTTTGTCAAAAAATACGTGAATATTTGGCCTTATATTATTATAATTGGTTGATAATATTTTTTATATAAACTTTGCTCTAAAGTGAACCAGTTGATTGGTTGAATCAACAATTTGATTGATCAAACAACCGACTGTGTATTTACTTTAAGGTGAAAACGCCAGGGTAGCCCTCGAAATTCAAATTTTCTTACGTTTTTTGCAATTTGCAGGCCAGTGATAGGTTGTGTGTTGATGAAAATATGAATCATGCCAGTAACACGTATGCAGAAACAGAATTAAAATCATCAATACTACTCTCATATCTCATGTAATCCTATTGAATAAATATTTCATGAAAAAGTCATTCAATGAGCCAGTAACACGTATGCAGTTACAGAATTATAATCATTAAAATCATCAATATCACATTCATTTCTAATGTAATCCCATTGAATGACTATTTCATGAAAAAGTCATTCAATGAGCCAGTAACAAGTATGCAGTTACAGAATTATAATCATTAAAATAATCAATATCACTCTCATTTTTAATGTAATCCATTGAATGACTATTTCATGAAAAAGTCATTCAATGAGCCAGTAACAAGTACGCAGTTACAGAATTATAATCATTAAAATCATCAATATCACATTAATTTCTAATGTAATCCCATTGAATGACTATTTCATGAAAAAGTCATTCAATGAGCCAGTAACAAGTATGCAGTTACAGAATTATAATCATTAAAATAATCAATATCACTCTCATTTTTAATGTAATCCCATTGAATGACTATTTCATGAAAAAGTCATTCAATGGGGTTACATGAACTTAGAGGGCTGTATTGTTGATTTCTGACCTGCAAATTGCAAAAAACGTACGAAAATTTGAATTTCGCGTGCTTCCACCTTAAATGCTGATGCTTAATAAGCCTGAGATGTATTTCTTATGTTATGTCAATCGGGTTGTCAATCAAATGATTGAAGAATAATTCAACATTGAAGGTTGAAAACGAAAATGAGTTCACCTAAGTGATTGAATCATAGTTGGAGTAAGTTAAAATATTATAGTCAATTTATGTAGTTCTTGATTAAAAAGAGTTCAATTCTTTTGTATAGGATAAAGCTCTTTCCAATATCAATCAATAAATAGATCAACAAGACGTGAACAGTTGGTGGTTGGTTGTAAATCAAACGATTGATAAATCTTAAGGTTGAAGTGTAAATTAGCAGTGTGTGAACAGTTTGAAGAATCCCCGCCCCTTCTCCGGAGCTGGTCCCATCAGCATTGGTACTTGGTTCTTATGGGTTATCGTTATCTGGAAGAAAAGGAATATTATTATGCACTAGTTTCTTTTGAGTATTAATTAGATTTCATGTTATCATCTATACTCTATAAAAATAAATAAAATTAAGTCTCTGTTTGTAATGTCAAAATAACAGCTTTTTACTGAATGCAAATGAAAATATATACGGAAGTTAAAACAATTTATTTTTTCTTCAAATTTTGTCTATCTGTCTGTTTCTTCCGGCTAATGTACGAAACGGCTGGACCGATTTTGACGGGACTTTTACTTGTAGATAGCTGTTGTTATAAGGTCTGACTTAGGCTACTTTTAAATAAGAAAAATAATTAGGGTTCCGTCCAAAAAAATTAAAACCCTTGAAATTGTTAATAAAATCCGATTCAAAAAGGGAAGTAATATTTTCTTATATCGAAGGCAACAGCTAGTTCGAAATAAATTCGATACAGGTTTAGACCAAGTAAATATTTGTTAATAATGTTCTTCATAGATTACGTAAGTATACGGAAGGTGCAGCCGAAGATGGCGAGACGCACTAGAAACCTTCATGAGAAATTGGTTCACAACAGTCACCAGCGTTGAGAAATGGATGGAGTGAGTGTTGAAATATTTATCAAAAAAAAAAATATATGGACCTGTGCATTCTTCCCATTTTGACTAATAGATATCAGACTTCGTCTTTGACTAACATTCAAAATTCCAAACTCAAGGTCTGCTAACGAGCAACGGAGCGCAGCATTCTAGGCGTCAAACTAACCGACCATGTACGCAACACCACACTGCGCTCCAAAACGCAAATTACTAACGTTGCTCAAAAAGCCGCTAAGCTGAAGTAGGGCTGGACTGGCCACGTCTGCCGCATGTTCAATTTGCTGTGGGCCAAAATAACCACTTTCTGGAGCCCTGACACAGCCAGAAGGCGTCGCGGCAGACCTTGCAGAAGATAGCGGGACGAGCTGGATAAAACCCACGACCAGTGGCCCACATTAGCCCTGGATCGTGGCAACTGGAAGTCATGGGGAGAGGCCTTTGCCCAGCAGTGGGATGACGCAGGCTAACAGTATCAGTATCAGAGTGATAACTTCTATAGTTGCTGCCAGTTAAGATGGCAATAGCGGTCATTGCCCTTTCCCTGATATCTCTTTCCACGAACTGAAACCATAAACCGTGTACTTATCGTTTCTTCTGTTAATGTTCAGGATCACAATCAAAGTAAATTCAGGGGCTATTAACAGGTTTGTATACGTTTTTTAAAAGAAGAGATTCAATAAATGTATGTGGTTCAATGACCGCTATTGCCATGCTAAAACACAACTAGTATAGTCAGCAGTGGGACAGTACAGCCTGACATAAGAAGATAAAGTATTTAAGTTACCTTGCAAGGAGGCTGCATCCACGGCTCCCCGTCTATCTGCATGGGGAATGTCTTCTTAGTGGTCAACGTAATGGAACTGCACTGCGCTAGTCGCCTGCCTGACGCTCGAAGACCTGGGAAACATAAGTGATATGATTAAGAAAAAGATACCCTATTGGCTGTCTTGGGCGAACGGGCGAGCGGGCGACAGGCGCCGAAATTAGCGACCAGCCCTCTTCGCAGAGCGCCACCTATCGGGTCCAAAACTATATCTAATGTAGCCTATATTTTAAGTTAATCATCTAGCAGTAGAGCGGTGAAAACTGCGTTCAAATCCATGCAGTAGTTTTTGCGTGATGCGCGTACAAACATACAGACAGAAAGACAGACAGATAGACAAAAATTCTAAAAACTCTCGTTTTGGCTTCTGTTGCTCTAGTAAAGACACCCCATAATTTTTTTTTCAATATCTTCAATGTACAGACATCGGCCTGTTACAATTTTATTATTTATGTTTAGATTAGAAAAAGTCACTAGCATACAGGATGGTCCAAATAGTGACTTCATAAAAAATGTTATATTTATCACGCTCTAGGGTATCCGAAAATATCCCATGTATGTGTCGCGGTTCTTTATAGTTATTCAGTTTAGGAACTGGTTTAAATAATTTTTTCACATTCATTAACTTTAATTAGAGGCATTTTTTAATCTCATTAGCATGAAGAGTAAGAAAAAGCCATATAAAAATAAAGAACGTTTTTTTTAAAGCAATTGTCATACATTTTTCAAGAAACTATAACTAAAAAAATTTTGAAGAATCGCGGTACATAATATATGGGGTATTTTGGGATACCCCTGGGCATGAGGAATCTAATATTTTATTTATGACCAATTTTTTTATAATTTTTGTTTTATTGTTATTTTTTTAGTTTTGTTCTTTGTGAGTCTAAAAAATACTGTTTCTTTCTTTCTTTCTATGGACCACCCAGTATGTAGCTTGGAGATTCAAGACAAACTGAAGTAATAGTGGCTAGCCAGTTACCAAGTCTGTACAAGAGCCTATGGTTTTAATGTCAGTGCGCTGGCGAGGTTTGACAAAGGATAGGTATATTATGGTTTTTAAATTATAAATGCGGGTAGTATATTTACCAGTTCTCACTTGACCCATGTGTAAACAGTTCTCCAGGCCGATCACTTCTATTAGCTTGTCACCAATATCTGAAATAAAAAAAAACCAGTGATAACCTAGTGTTATGACCGTTGGACAGCCAAGTCATTAGTCTCGAGTTCGAACCCAAGACACACAACTTAGATTTTGCGGATTTATGTGCATATTATATAATTATCACTTGCTTCGGAAGGAAAACATCGTGAGGAAACCAGCATGGCTGAGAGATATAAAGCCAAGTCAGAGACCCATAGGCCAAAACATAAAAAGTCTGACACCAGGTTAGGCTCTAACCACACATCACATCATACATTTTAGATCAAGCAAAAGTTGTAAGACTTATCATGATTTTTCCAAAAAACATCGCCCAAGTAGTTACTGTTGGTTGATGGATGGAGAGGGAGAGGAAGACCAAAGAAAAGATGGATGGATTGTGTGAAGAATGTCATGAAAGAGAAAGGAGTAAATGATGCCGTGACGTCTGACCGAATTTTATTTTATTTGGATGTTCCTGATTCGTCATCAGTATTTCGCGTGTCAAAAAGTACAGTTAGTA